>CP128320.1:16879723-18141598 GCA_030345155.1 Vitis x doaniana | reverse complement strand
TATAATAAGTATCAAGGTAAATAATAAAACTATGATGCTTCTTATAAGCGTCATTATATACACAGTTATAAGGAAAAAGATGACATCAAATAATGACACCAATAATAAGTATCAAGATAAATAATACAACTATGACACTTCTTATAAGCGTCATTGTATACCCTCAATAATGACGCTTTTAGAAAGCATCATAAAATAAAGCGTCATTAATTTCAATTTTTGTAGTAGTGTGGATACTTATAAATTACATGTTTAACTCTCACCTGTTGATGCTAAATCAACTGGAGATGATGTTTTTCCTTGTTATAGTAGGAAATGACTGAATACAGTAGGTGAGGACCGACTTCTCTTTTCTTTCCTGCAAAAAGATGTCCAAACAAGTTGTCCGGACACACCCTTCGAAGCCCAAGTCAATTGGTTAAAACCAGCTCAAGAAATCACTCATTCTTTGGAGCTATATCAGGCTTCTTGTATTGCGTACCTGGATTTTGGTTGTATGAGGGTTTTTATAGTGTTTGCGACGGGGTCACGTCTACGCTGAGGTGGCATCTTGACTTTCACAGTCATGATGGTAGTATAGTTCATGGTAGGGCAATCATCACCATTTAGGTGGCTGATAGGGGCTACCAGTGGGGATGACATGATGGTTTGCTTGTCACCTCACTTTGCAGAAAGTATGGTGCAGCGTGTAGTAGCTCGCCTGCGAAGGCAAAGTGACGTCCCGTCAAACGTATTGATGGCTTGGGGGAATGATTGCCTGTAGGAGTGGGCCAGGATATCTACCCGAAATGCATTGTGCAATTTAGAGGATCACGATGTGACAGGTCTTTGATACCTACTGGCCGGATAGGATACTCCGGTTTGATGATGATCATTCAGACAGAGATAGAAGGATGCCAAGTGGACCAAGAGTGGCCTGTCACATGGCTATATGGGGGAAGCCCCTACAATCCCTCATTTTAACTCGAGTATTTCATCTGGACAAAAATGGTAGGTTAAAACATTTTTCAAACCCTTTTAGTAACCTTAGGACACGTGGCATCCGAGGGTGTTAAGGAGAGGCATTGTTATCGAGGTTGTCAACAAACGACGCGTCGCTTTGGAGAATGCACTTCTAAGCGTCTTGTCATTTGGAATTTCTAGGGCGTCTATCCTTATAAATAGGGAATTAATCCCTAGGAAGTACATTTTCTAGTCGTTTCGCTTTTGTCCTTTCAGTCTGTTTCCTTTCGTTTCGCACTTCCCATATTCAAACAGTCATTGTCCTTTTGGCTTGTTGTGCTGCATTTCTCCTTCTTCAGCAAACTTTCAGACTGATCTTTCTTGCCTTTTAAAGATCGACTTCAACACTTTGTTGAAGACATTTTCCTGGTATGCTCGTTTTTCTTCTCTACTACCCCCGATTTTCCATTTTTCTTGATAGCTTCATTTGTTGCTGTTTGGGGATTATTTTGGAGTTTGGGGGTCTTGGTTGACTGCGAAGTGGTTGCTTCGAGGCTTGTAAAAATAGATTTGTGGTCTTTCTGGGCCATCAGGTCTCGTTAATGGCATGACCTGCTAACCCCTATTAGGGTTAGAGTTTGCCATGTTTGTTGCTTTGTTGGGGTTTTTTCAGAGTTTGTTTGCGGTCTGTTTTTCCTTTGTTTGAGGTGTCATAGAGAAAAAAATCCATAGTTAGGATTTTCGCTAATAGGTAGGGTCGGATGCCTTGAATAGGGCAGACCCTAAGTCTGGTATAATTGCTTGTTGTGTGTTTTAGGGGCATTCCCTTTTGGTGGTAAGGTCGGGTGGCTATTTTTTAACATTCGACATTGTATCGTGCAGGTCTAACTCGGCCCATCGCTTCTAGTATGCCAGTGAAAAAGGACATTGCCTTGACCAACGTTGTTATGAAGGGTGGCCGGACAGGTGCAAGCTTCGGACACCCCTAATCGAAAAAGCCTACCGAGCTCATTTTTGAATGGGAGTTTCAGAGCGCTTCTGTATTCTGAGTGACATCTCCGTTCACTTGGTGGATGGAGATCCGACATCTACTGAGAAGGAAGCTCGAGATGCTATTTTCTTCATCAATGAGTAGTTTAACGCAGGGCTCTGTTTCTCTTTCCCATCTATTTTCAAACAATTTTTACACTGCATCCAAATTCCTCACGTTTTTATCCATCCCAACATTGTCCGAGTGCTGATGGGATGCATTATCCTAGACATGTTATTCCATCTGGACTTCTCCCTATTAGAGGTCCTCTTTATCTATACCATCAAGAAGAGCAAAAAAAATATCTTCAACCTGTTTGCTCATATCCCATCTCTCTAATTGGTGATCGACCTCCCGAACTCGAATAAGGGTAGAGCCAAAGGGCATGTCCTGGTTTGGGGCCCGTGGGATGGCTTAGTCGAACATTCGGAAAGGGATTTCCGTCCAAACTTTTCGCTTAATGATTACTACTCAAAAAGTACTCTTTTATAGCTTGAAACTAACTATTTTAAATACTTTTGAGTAGTAGTTAATACCTTTTAACTCAATTGGCACATTAAGGAACCTAGCAAGGGTTACTAATTAGTTTTTGGCAGTTTTAATGTTTTTAGTAGCTATTTGATTATTGAAACAAGCTAAGAATGAGGGAGAATTTTGTGAAATCCATGGCAATGCAAGTTAAAGCTCAAATACATGAATAATCCAAGCTTTAGAGCACTTCATAGCCCTTTGCCAAGCCAATCAGAGATGCAAGGAAGAAAACCTGAGGAAGAAACCCAACAAACAGCATTTTTGCATGGCTGTGCGAAATTTCGCACACCATGCGAAACCACTTGAGGTAGCCAAAGGATTTCGCACGCCATGCCAAATTTTGCATGGTCTGCGAAATCTTCCTGTGCATCGACTTTGTTCGATTTTTATCTTCAAATATTTTGTGTAATTTCCTAATTTCTCCTTATAACCAACCTAGATATTTTCTTTTATATCTTTTTATATATCTTTTAGGTAGCATATGTATAAGGGGAGAGAGAGAGAGGGAAATATATATGTATGTATTTCATTGAAAACTTGTAAATTTCGAGGAGTAAGAAACATACAAAGCTTTTGCTCTGCCTTTCTTTCTCATTTTGTTTTCACTCTTCTTCCTAGCCAAACAACCTTTGAGGATGATTTCTCATGGGATGAGTGGCTAGGTTTTATGTTTCTTGGAGTGATGAAAGCTAGGTGAAGGACCCGAATGCAAAGATGGGAGTTGTCCTTGCTTTAAATGAAAGTAGTTGTTAACCATTAATGGTTTTTATTTTAAGGTTTATCTTTAAATCCCTTAAAAGCACCTTGAATGGCCAATACTTGCTAAGCTTTTCGGATTCTATGGATGCTTACTGCTAGATCCATGGATGTCTATTAGTTATCATTTACGAGCCATTGGAAGGTGGTTCAAGGTGAGAGTCTTTAGTGTTTGAAGCCATTAATGGGAAACAACTATTATTTTTCATGAACCCTTGGGATCAAATCTTAATTGCTAAATACAAAACCGGTTCGGGAGATAACCATCCTTTATGTTATTATCCCCAACGCGAGAAGAAGATCTGGAATCTCCCCATTTGTATAAGAAACCCAATCCTAGTGACCTAAAGCTCTAAGAGATCTTTTCTTTATAGTTAACTTCACTTATTGTTTTTGCTTAACTTAAAATCAATCTTTGCAACCACAATTCATTTTCTTTAAAAGCTAATTTTTCATAAGAAAAAGCACCATTTTATTTCCTTCATTTAAGTCAACTGTATGATGAAAACCCATCCCTGTGGACGATCATAGAGCCACTATACTATGTTAGCTATGCTACCCTAGTGTAAGGTGATTTAGGTTTTATAAATTTTGTTGATAACACCCATCTGGACCAGAATCAAATGGCACGATTACAATGGGGACGAATCACTTAAAATTCCTGGTAGGGATGGCTTTAAGCGATTCTTCAATTGTCTTTCTTTGTTGAACTGATATCACTTTAGTGCTAACACTGTCCATTTTGATTGATGCAGATAAGGACAGAAGGGGCCGACTGGTCGAGTGGGTGGAGAAAGCTTCGTTCGACCTACTGAACAAGCTGTTTGTGATCACTTTCGACAAAAAGAACCACCAGACGCTTTTGACTGCCTGGAATTTGCTTGCGGTCATCCGTGAGTCCCAGCCTTATGTTCTCCCCATTATCCCTAGGCGGCTCCCAAAGGTCATAGTGCTCGGGAAACATCATGTTTTGAAGGATCTCTCCTTCTACAAAGAAGCACATGAGGCGAATGCTAGAGCTCACCAGGAGCACCTTGATCAGAGGGAGGAGAAAAGACAAGAGGGGAAGTTGAGGAAGGGTCGTAGTGAGAAACGCCATGTTTTATCTTTCGCAGTCCGCCATCCAATTAAGAAGAAGAAGTCTTCCACCAAGGTGGTTCAGGTACTAGCCCTGGTATTTGAATCTTTTTCCGCTTCTACTTTTTCTGTACCTCTATAAACAAATAGCTTTGTTCTGGATTCAGAAGGTGACTTGGACCCTCCAAGGTTTGAACGGAGTGACTTGGATCCTCAAAGTTCCGAATTCGAGCCTGTGATACTCGTCGTCATATACAAACCAGAGGTGAAGGAGGATACGGCAACCGACTTGAGGGTCGGTCTTTAGGGAGAGACAATGCAAACGGCTATCTGATCCTATTGAGGTGGTTGCTTCTCCTGCCAAAAGTTCCTATCCAGAGGAGGTTCACAAAGAGCCTGTCATAGATGCTCCCCAGACGCCAATGCCCCATCCGGATGCTACAGGGTCCAACAACGCGTTGGTTGCCGCGTCTCTTGTTAGGAATGAGACTTGCCCTGTTCAAAATGGGGCATCTGACGGTCCGGTTCCTACCGAGGAGGACTTAGACTAGAAGGATGCCCTTACTTCCGTTCCTCCTCCGAGCTAGGAAGAAATGATAGAGATGCTGAGGCGAGTGCCTTGCTTCACTGATGTTGAGTTGCATTCGACAAAGATGTTAGACTTTTTTCCTTTCACTAACCAGGTTTTGGTGAGCTTAGGCGGCGACCTCCTCATCTCTATCACAACCCAACTTCCACTCGGAACGCTTGACTCTACGGTCTCCCGTATTCAACTATTGCAGGATTGCATGACTCAGGAGACTGCAAAAGTGGTAAGCTACTATGCCTTCCTTCTTATGCTATAATGTGAACTTTAATCCCGAGCTTACTCTATTTTTGTTATCGCCTTTAGGTGGTGGTCGGAGTTCGCAACCTGATGCGACAACGCGCTCTACTTTTTGAGCGATTGGAGGTTGCTGAGGCTTTGAGGGCGTTCATCACCCATCGCGTGGGCGGTGGTGAAGAGCTCTGCATTAAGCTGGAACAGGTGGAGAGTGACTTTGCCGCTACATAGAAGGCTATTGTAGAGGGAGTCGAGGCTTTGAAATTGGTGGAGGTGGAGAAGGAGTCGGTCCATACTGAGGCTGACTGGTTGAGAGAGGAGGGCAAGACCACTAAGGCAAAGTGCAAAGAGGTCGAGCAAGAGAATGCCCAACCGAATAAAAAGCTGGAGGAACTCTGGGCCGGATTCACAGATCAAAAGAAGGAGTTGGAGGAGGAATATCAAAAGCAAGTGGACGAGATGTTCTTCTACGGCTATCGATGTTGTATGAAGAAGAACGACATCACATAGGATACTCATTCCTTTCCTTCAGACGACAAAGGCGAGGTACCCGACGGTTCTTCTTGAGGAGATGAGATTCTTCCTATGGTCGACTCTTCGGTCGAGCCATAACACATATTTTTTTTTATTATTAAGTCATTTGTATTTCGCCGTGATTTGTCTGGCCAACACTTGTAAAGAACAATTTCTCACTTACGAATGCGAATGCAATATTTCACTATCTTTCTTGTGCACTTTTTCTTCTTTTACTTTACTGATAGTATTGCCTTAGATTAGATACATTCCATAAGTGGAGCAGGGGCATTCCGTTCAGCTTTTGTAGATGGTAAACCCCAGATTCTCTAGCCTTCAAGACAATATAAGGCCCCTCCTAGTTAGCTTGGAGCTTTCTGAAGACTAAGGTTCCAACCTTAAAGGCACGGGGTTGGGCTTTCCGGTTGTAGTAGGCAGTAGCTCTTTGTTGATTGGAGGCCATCCGGATGGCTGCACTCCCCCTCACCTCGTCTGCCCAATCCAGGTGTCTCTCAAGTTCTTGACATTTGTCCCTTTGATCTTGTACGACGGTTCAAGTTGTGGGCATGCCTATCTCTGTTGGGATAACTACGTCCATCCCGTAGGCAAGAGCGAAGGGAGTGTTTCCGATTGGTCATCCAAGTGTTGTTCGATAAGCCCACAGGACGTCGGGTAGTTCTTTTACCCACTTCCATTTGGCTTTTTCTAGCATTTTCTTTAGTGCGGAGAGCATGGTCTTGTTTGTTGCTTCCGCTTATCCATTGCTCTAAGGATATCGTGGTGTGGAGTATAGATTTTTTATTTTTAGCTCCGAACAAAAGGTCCTGAACTCAACACTGTCAAACTGTGGTTCGTTATCAGCTATAATTGTTTGCGGAATTCCGAACTGACAGATGATGTTTTTCCAAACAAACTTAGAGACGTCCTTATCTTTGATGTTGGCATAAGCCTTTGCCTCTACCCACTTGCTAAAGTAGTCGGTGGCCACAAGCAATAATTTCTTATGAGCGACTGTGACGGGTAAGGGTCCTACTATGTCCATCCCCCATTATGCGAATGTCCAAGGGCCTGTAACTAGGTTGAGAACTTCAGATGATATGTGAGGAATGGGTGCGTGCCTTTGACACCGGTCACACTTCTTGACATAATTTTTCGTGTCCTGTTTCATGGTGGGTCAATAGTATCCTTGCGAGTGGGTAAAGTGCACCAGGGTTCGTCCTCTTGAGTGATTGCCACATATTTCTTCATGTAGCTCTGCTAATACATACTGAGCTTCCGTTCTATTTAAGCACCTGAGGTATGAACCTCCAAAGGATCGCCTGTAGAGATAATCCCCATTCAAGGTGAAGCGGGTAGCCTGCACCCGGACCCTATGCGCATGTTTGTTCTCTTCGGGCAGGTCACCTGTCCGGAGGTAGTTTTCAATTTCATGTGCTCACTCCGCACCTTCCTCTCTAGCGTTGTAGACAGGTATGACTACAATTGAGGAAACGATTTGGAAATGGACGGGTAATAATATTGCCTCCTTCACGGGGAGTGTAGTACCTATTCCAACCAAGGCATCGACTTGTACATTTTATATGTGAGGAATCCTTTTGATATCCCATTCATTTAGTTGATTCAGGGCACCTCTTACTTTAGTCAGGTACTGAGTCATGCGTTCATCTTTGGCTTTGTACTCCCCTTGAATATGCCCAACAATGAGTTGAGAGTCACTGCAGATTTCGATCTTAGAAGCTGAGAGAGCAAGTGCAAGGTTTAGTTTGGATATGATGGCCTCGTACTCAGTTTCATTGTTGGATGCTGGGAACCCAAGCCAGATGGCCTGTTCTAGCTATTCTCCTATTGGTGATCGTAGGACGGGGCCTATTTTGGATCCCGAGGTCCGGGAGGCTCTGTCGACGAAAAGAATCCATCATCCTTCTCTACCAGGTTCTTTGAGTTGAGAGGGTTGCTGGGGGATCTTAGCTATAAAGTCAACCATGACTTGTCATTTTATGGATAACTTAGGCTAATATTTGATCCTGTACTCCCTCAATTCTACGACCTACTTCAACCTTCTTCCTGATAGATCAGATTTGCGCAAAATACTTCTGAGAGGTTGGCTGGTGAGCACGATAATTTGATGAGCCTAGAAATAGGGGTAAAGTTTCTACTCAGCGCTTCTCAAGGCCAAAGTTATCTGCTCCATCTTTGAGTACCTGGTTTTCGCATCGAACATTGCTTTGCTGATGTAGTAGACAGGCCTTTGCTTTTTGTTCGATATGCAGCAAAACAAAACAGTGCTAACCGCACAGTTGGAGACTGCTAAGTACACGTACAACTGTTCACCGAGTTGAGGGCTGGTCAGAATGGGCGATTGTGTGAGATAAAGCTTGATTTCTTCAAATGCAAACTGAAAGTCTTCCTTCCATCATGTCGCGCTGGCTCTTTTTAATGCAAGGAAAAAATGCCTTAGTTTGTTTGTAAACCGGGCTATGAAGCACCCTAGTGCAGTGAGTTTGCCAGTGAGGCATTGCAACTCCTTTTTGTTGCATGGGGCAGATGTCTCTATGATAACTTTGATTTGATTTGATTTGGATTGGCCTCTATGCTTCTTTGAGTGACCATGAACCCCAAGAATTTTTCCGCACTCACTCCAAAGGCGCAATTGGACGGATTGAGCTTCATGTCGTATTCTCTTAACAAGTGAAAGACTTCTTCTAGGTGTTGGTCATGTTCGCCCTTGGTCCTTCTTTTCACTACAATGTCATCAATGTATACCTTTATCGTGCGTCCGATTAGAGGTTTGAAGATTTTAGTCATCAGCCTTTGGTAAGTGGCTCCAGCTTTTTTTAGTCCAAATGACATGACTTTGTAGTAATAGAGCCCATGTGGTGTTATGAAGGCAATTTTTTCTTCATCTGGTGGATACATAGGGATCTGATGGTACTCGAAAAAGGCATGTAGGAAGGAGAGCATTCTGTGTTTCGGTGGTGGAGTCCACTATTTGGTCTATTCGGGGGAGGGGAAAGTTGTCCTTAGGGTAAGCATCATTGAGCTTAGTGTAACCAACGCAGACTCGCCATTTCCCCAATGTTTTCAGGACTACAACCACGTTTGCCAACCAATCAGGATACTTAACCTCTTTGATAAATTCGACTATCAATAACTTGTTTATCTCATTCTGAATGATTTTTTGCCTATCCGGATAGAATTGTTGGACCTTCTGGCAGATAGGTCTTGAGAATGGAAGAATGTTAAGTTGGTGGGAGGCAATTGATGGGTGAATCCCGAGCATGTTAGAGTGTGTCCAGACGAAGACATCTTTGTTCCGCTGAAGTACTCCTTCAAGGCTTCGCGCCTCGTTCAACTCTAAGAGGGAGCTTGCGTAGGTAAAATGATCATCCTTCTTCGAGATCTGAATGGTCTGCAAGGGGTCGGCCACCAGGGGATCTTTCTTCGTCGGATATTGTAATTGCTATTAAAAGACCGCGCTCATAGTTTTAGAGGTGGCTCATTATCACTACTAGATCCGGTTTTCTATGCCACTTGGTAGCACTATCGAGCTGCTAGCTGGCTTCCATAGAGATTAATCTATCCATCTTCGATGAGATAACTCACCATCTGATGATAAGTAGAAGGAATGATTTTCATGCTATGCAGCCAGGTGCGCCCCAATATGGCATTGAATGGAGATAGGTCTTCTACTATTGAGAACTGCACATTCAGGGCAATGGGGCCGGTCTGGACGGGCAGCACGATGTCACCCAGAGACATTGTTGAAGCTCCTCAGAATCCTAACAATATCTGTCCAGGATTTTCCAGATTCGATGGTGAAAGCCCCATATGTTTAATTACAGATACCTGTAAGAGGTCAGCTGAGCTACCTAGGTCGACTAAGATCCACCTTACATCGAAGTCACTGATTCCCAACGATAGGATAAGGGCGTCCCGATGCGATTGTAATATTCGATTGGAGTCTACTAGGGGAAAGGTGATTTCCCCATCTATTGAGCGCATGCTCCTGTTGATTAATCCAGGCTTGATGGAGCTGACTTGCTCTCGCACGAAAGTGGCTTGAAGTAGCATCCATCTCTTCTGTTTAGAGTTGTATTCCTCGTTGATAGGTCCGCCGTGAATATAGTTGATCACGACCCTAGGAGCTGTAGAAGCTACGGGGGTCATGGTGGTTGGACTTTGGGATGTCACCCCATTTTTACTTTCTGAGTGAACGTATTGTCTCAAGCGTTCGGCTCTTACTAGCTTCTCCACCAAATAATGGAGGCTTCTACATTGCTCCGTAGTGTGTTCGTGCTCTTTGTGATAGGCACATTTTCTGTTGCGGTCTCTCTTAGCTGAATCCATTTTTAGGGGCTCTGGCCACTTGAAGTCGGATAACTTGCGGATCATGGGGAGGAGCTTCTCGTATGAAACATTGAGTGGGATGAAGTTGGGCTAGTTTGGCTAGCGTTGTCCGTCCTACCCCCTATTTGATTGCCTTCGTTGGCTTGCGGTTTTGGAATTCCTAGCCTCAACATTTTTGGCAGGTCGACTGGTGACCAGGATCTGCTGGGTGGCTACACGGACATTGTCCTCAAGCATGGAATATTTGTTTGCCCATCCGAATAGATCGTCCATAGTTATAGGGGGCTTTTTGGTGAGAGATTGAAAAAAGGTGTGCCCGGGCAGATACTCATTTTAAAGATTTGGATAATAGTGTCCATGCTGTAAGACTCTACCTAGAGTACAGCTTGCCCGAACCACTTTACGAACTCCCTCAGCGACTCATTCTCCTACATCTTTATGTTTTACAGGGTGCTGATGTTTTGTTTGTGTTGTGTTGAACATAGATATTGTCCCACGAAGGCCTTCGATAGGTCCCGAAAGTTGTCGACGGAATTCATCGGGAAGCGATGGAACCACGAGAGGGCCTAACCTTGGAAGCTGGCTAGAAAGACCTTGCACAATAGTGCGTCATTCCCTATGTCAAGGGTCATGAGCTGTCTGTAGTGCATGATGTGATCAAATGGATCAATGAATCTGTCGTACGTAGAGAATTTTGGCTTGATGAACTCTCTCGGGGGTTCGTAATTGATAATGCGAGAGCTAAAATGCATGGAGAGCATGTTGTCTAGTCGCCTGCTGGTAGAGCCGAGGGGAACTCTACTTACCATATCCCCTTCCAATTGTTGTAGTGTTGGGTATGGAGGCTAGTTCAGTATAGCGGGTGCAGCAGATGGGGCAAGGTATACCTCCTAGGCCGTGGCTATACGCGGTTTCTCCATACCGGGCACCTGTGGCCCTAACCTTACGTGCATTGCATCTAATAGTTGGGATTTCCTATCGCATCTCCTTTTAGATGAGACACGAGTGGAATCAGAGTTTTCGTCCTATGGCACGTGATAGGCCGATAGGGGTCCTTCATTAGGCCGTATACCATGCTCATCAGAGGGGGACTCTACGCTTCTAGGGTATGTTGCCTCCTCATTTTTCCTGGAGTTCGTTCACTAACTCCTTGGTTGCCGGCTACGAGAGGGGCCTGACGAAGATGCTTGAATTTGCAACACCTCGTTCTCCTCTCTGAGTCTTCTTGTTTCTTGGAGCAGGGCTTGCACTTGTCGCTCGCTTTCTCGTTGGCGTCTTTCCATACTCTCACGCTAGTCAAAGTAACCTTCGTCGCCCATGGCAAACGATCGACTTCTTGAGGGTGTTGACATTCTTGTTTCCTTCCCACAAATGACGTCGATGTTAATGCTGAATCAATTGGGGATGATGCTTCTCCCCGTTATAGCAAGAAAGGACTGAATACAGTCGGTGAAGACCAACTTCTCTTTTCTTTCCTGTAAAAAGATGTTCAGACAAGTTGTCCGGACACACCCTCCGAAGCCCAAGTCAGTTAGTTAAAACTAGCTCGAGAAATCACTTATTCTCTAGAGCTATATTAGGCTTCTTGTATTACGTACTTGGATTTTGGTTGTGTGAGGGTTTTTATAGTGTCTGGGACGGGGTCACATCTGCGCTGAGGTGACATCTTAACTTTCGCAGTCATGATGGCAGCACAGTTCGTGGCAGGGCAATCATCGCCATTTAGGCGGCTAACAGGGGCTGCTAATGGGGATGACATGATGGTTCACTTGTCACCTCACTCTGTAGAAAGTATGGCGTAGCGTATAGCAGCTCAATTGTGAAGGCAGGGTTACATCCCGTCAAATGTACTCATGGCTTGGAGGAATGATTGCTTGCAAGAGTGGGCCAAGATATCTACCTGGAATGCATCGTGTAGTTTAGAGGAGCACAATGTGACTAGTCTCTGATACCCGTTGGTCGGAGAGGAGACTCCGGTTTGATGATGATCATCTGGATAGAGATAGAAGAATGCCACGTAGACCAAGAGTGGCCTGCCACGTGGCTATATGGGGAAAGCCCCCACATCACCATTTTTTTTATATTTGAATAAATTTAAATTTAATTATAAACTTATTAAAGATTAATCTCATTAAGTGTTTTTTTTTTTTTTTGACACTAGAATGTTGCAAAGTGTTAAAGTTGTTTATATTAAACATTAAACAAAGCTATTTGAAAATTGAAACTAAGCGAGAATTTGACAAAATAACTAATCATTGAAAAATGAAAAGAAAAACAGAGGATTTCATTTTTAAGTGATATTGATAATATAACTTTCAAACCATCTAAACTTTAAAACCAATTTAAAACTATTGAATTCATTTAACATTAGAAACCTGATTAATCACTTATGACAAAATAGGATTAGTGATTTATAAATTATGAACTTTTTATTGTTAAATCTTTTCTATGATAAAATTAAATTTTTTAAAATAAAATATTTATTTTAAACTAAACCTTTTATTATTAATTCCTTTATAAAATAAAATAAAAGTATAAACAAAATATATTTTAATTCATCCATATCAAAGGATTAGTTCTTGTACTTGACATGATCTTTTAGTAATGTTTCCTTTTTGGAAAAATTTGAAAGGAAATGTACAAAAAAAATACAAAGAAAAAAAATAAAAAATAAATTTAAAGTTGATAAATTATTTTTATATATTATTTTAAATTTATTTAACTTGTTTTAATTAATCGATGTAAAATTTTAAAAATAGAAAATATAAGTTTTTAATTAAAAAAATTATTTTTGATATAAATATCCTCTGATATTTATATTATTTTGATGGAAGTTTTTTTTTTTAAAAAAAGCAAGTACATTTTTTTTTTTTATAAACATTAGTAATTTCTTAGGAAAAAAAAATGATGGGTTAGATTTAAAATATGGGACTCTTTTCATCAAGGAAAATTCTATGGTGTTGGGGAAGGTAGCATGCCTCATTTTTTTTTAGGCGTTGGATGAAAGAGATTAAATCTTAGCCATCCAAAAGAAAAAGAAAAAATTAAAAAAAATAATAATAATCGAGTACCTCCCCCTTATGTCCTCTCCTTCTCTGAGCCCCTTTTCCTGTTTTTCCCCTCTCTTCCCTCCTGTTCTTTTCCTCTGTCAACCATTTTTCCCATATTTCCCCTCTCTTCTCCTCCATAACCGACCATCTTCTCCTCTATAGCCAGCCATCTTCTCCTCCATAGTCGGTTGTGTCCCCGTGCTCTCATCTCCACTCATCATCCTTCATAGTCGGCTAGTGTAGCTATTGTTCCCCATCCTATTCTCTTATCCATTTCCTGTTTTCCCCCGTTTGTGTCCCCGTGCTCTCATCTCCACTCATCATCCTCCATAGCTGGCCATGTAGCTGTTTTTCCCCATTCTATTCTCTCACCCATTTCCCTTTTTTTCCCCGCTTAATTTGCTCTCTTCTCCAGTCATCCTCCATTGCTAAACCGGGCAGCTGTTCTCCCTCTTGTTCTCTCCTCTTTTTCCCGTTTTTCCCCCCTAATTTGGTATCTTCTCCACTCATCCTCCACAGTCGGGTCGGGTTGCTGTTTTCTCCCTCTTTTGCCGAGTTTCCCCATATTTTCCTCTCTTCTCCATACTCGAGTCTTCTCCGAGTACTTGTGTTTTCCGCTCATCTCCATCGGCTATTATTTTTGGGTGCTTTCAGTTGTCTTCGTGTATTGTTGGATGTTTTCATGTTGTTGGGTGTTTTCGGGTGAGATATTGTAGTCGTTTTGGGTGGCATCTTTCCGAGTTCTGTATTTTCTTCGTATCCCCTCTCTGTTTATGTCCCTATTTAATTTTCATATTTGGGGTTTTTTCGGGTTTTGAAGTAAAGAGTGCGATATTCCCGCTCATCCCTCTCCTCTCCATAACCCTTGTATTTTCTTCATATTTAATATTTTGTTTAAGAGGTGTAAGGGGTGTTTTCGGGTTCTAAATTTTGTGGTTTGAAGACCCGAATTGAAGACATAGCTGGAAGAAGAAGAAGAAGAAGAAGAAGATGTGTAGTACTAAGAGAAAGAAAGCTAAAAAGGACACAATTTTTTGTTAATCAAAAGGCGGTTGTGTTGCAATTATTTGTCGAGTTCTATATTAAGGAAAAAAATGTGAGTATTGATAATGTGTTTTATAATATTGTATCCATTATATTTCATGTTTTTTGTTAGATTTATGGATTGATCACATTAATGAAAAATAATGTGGTTAGATCCATAATTGGAGATTGAAAATAATTTATATGCTAATTTTGTGACCATTTAAAATGTATAGAGATTTAGGGAGGATTTTGTACTAGTGGTGAAAGTATGTTTGATTTATTATATCTGAAATCATATTATAAAAATTGACTTAAATGATTTGATTTAATTTTTAGGAGCGAATGCGATGGTGTTGAAGTTGTTAGAAATCCAAATAAGCCTATTGGAGCTTGGATACATTACCAGTAAGGGAAAATAGAAATATGTAAAAGAATATGTTTTTTAATGTATTTTTTTGTGGTTGTTATAGTTAAATTTGTTTGAAATTGTTTTGTAGTAACAATCAATTGACCATGATCAAAGAACCTGATAAAGAAGTGAAGATAAATGATGATGTAAGGAGTAATATTGTTGTGTCTAATATAATTACATTTTAAAATTAGAATTTAAAGTATGTGACCAATTAATGTAGTTGAGGAAAAAATTGGGCAAGAAGTGGAATGCACTTTCAAAAGTAGAAAAAGAAGATTTCATGGCAAAGTCCAAAGAAAGTTCAAAACAATATTCACTTTAAAAGGGTGTGGTTCCAAATGTAATTTTTTGTAATGAATATTTAATTTCATTATTTATGTATTTGTTGGAAATTATATTAATGTAAACATGTTTGATGTTTGTGTATCTTTTCAGTTATATCTTTAGACTCGATGCTCACCCAAGCGAGTGATTAAAGTTATTGAAGAATTAGAACCAAAGCAAAGAGCAACCATGGAAGAAATAGGATTTGGTAGCCTCTTGCAACTTTGATGTAGGAAAATTGATCATGGGCTCTGTGTTTGGTTGATAAATAGTTTCAACCCGAACACTTATATGTTAGAGTTGAATAATACTTGTATCAAATTATCCTCCATTGATGTTGAATTTATTATGGGATTGAGGGCAAGAGGGTTGAAGATTGGCATGAACAAAGATGTTAGCCATAAGAATGATTTATATAAAAAAAATATTATGATTAAAAGGGGCGATTGCCATTACTGATGTTAGAAAATCAAATTAGGGAGGATAAAGAAGGTGGAAACGATTTCAAAGTTCGTTTTGTATTATTTGTGTTGGGTGCATTATTGTGCCCAATAATGAAGCTTTTTGTGAAACGTTCTTTCTTACATCTTGTAGAAGACATCAATTCAATAAAGAAGATGAATTGGGTTGAATTTGTGTTGTCTTATCCTGTACACGGGATTGAAGAGTTTAAGAGGAAACAATAAAGTCGGGTTTGCAGTTGCTTATTATTTTTAATGGTAATGTCCTTGTAATTAATTTACATCATAGTGAATTTCGAATTTGTTATAATAAAATTTGTTAACTAACTATATATCTATGTCAAATATAAGCGCAATTATTCTACCACGAGCATATATCGTTCGAAGAGAAATTTCTACCATTATATACTCGACCTTGTCCTCGGATTACTGCTTGGGGAGATGATGAAGTACTGGACATGAAACGAAGATTGAAAAAACTAGGTGGATATGCAGATGACAATGTAAGTTATAGTTTTGAAAGTTGTTTAATATTGGTTTAAGTTTTTAATGATTTTTAATCTGATATGTGTTATATTTTGATGAATATATTGTAGGTCAAAATATGGGTGATACAAAATGAGATAAGGGATTGTGTTGATAGAAGTGCAATGACAATGGAGGGGGAGAATGAGAATGATGAGAAATTTGAAATCAATGCAAAGAAAGATGTTATTAAACAAGTTTTACAATATTCATCGTGAGTATCAATACTAATAGTGAACCCTTGTATTGTGATGTTATTAATCAAGTTCCTAAATATCACTAGGTTGATGGTGGGAGCTTAATGGAGATGGATAAAACCTTTCAACAATTAAAGACACATCTAATTGATTTGTGTTATGGTGCAAGTAGTGGTAGTTATGAAAAAGTTTTGACTGAATTTGAGGAAAAATATACTACATTGAAAGGTCTCTTCCTTAGGTTAAGCGAAAAACCTTTGAGAATGCACGAGGAAGGAACAAAGAATGATATTCTCTCATGCAAGAGAAGTTTGGAAGATAAGAACAATAAGAAAGGAAATGAACATTATGTTCACACTTTGTCAATTGAGAAGTTATGCACTAAGGACTTGAATGGAAATAATGAAGATGCATGTGCTACATCAACTGAAGTGCATATCATTCCGAACAAAAATGTAGATATTTTACCAATTCCAATCAAAAGGAGTAGAAGAGATTATGGAAAGGTATGTATCATATAAAAGAAAAAAAAAATATTTTATTTACAACTACTTAAACCATAACATAGTAAATAGATGTATATTAATGGCATTTTCCATATTAGGAACCATTACAAGCACTATGTGGTTATCCCGATCATGTCATGAAAACACGTACATCAAGGGATAGGAAACCAAGTAAATTCAAGGTCTCCCCATTTGTACATAATTTAAGGAAAATGGAAAATGTCAAGCATTAGAGGTATAATAGAAATAGTTTAATATCATATTCTTATTTTTGATACTCAACATATATAGCTAATAATTATGTCTTGTTTTTTATTTAGTTAATCCCCATGTCCATTCGTGAAGACGTGGTGGATGCTCAATCATTCAATGTACTTCAATCTGTTGTTACTGATTATGTTTTCAATAAAGCATTGTTAAAAAGGTTTGTAGTGTCTAGAACATTCATAGATGTGTTGTTACAATTTTAGTCTTCATATGGTTCCAATTTAGTCAAGAATGCTTTAATATATTATTATTTTAGTGGGCTTCTTGTTAACTTTGATCATGAACATGGAGTTCGTGGACATTTTGAGTGCTTACATCCTAAACAAAATTTGATGGATGTTGTAAGTACCTACTTCATTTATATCAAATGCATGCTATATTAATTAAATAAATTTATTGAAGTTATTGTTTAACAACAGGTAATAAATCTAGAAGCCTCAAAGATAAATTATTTTGAGAGGCAATTCATAAGCATACGAAGTATATTCCCACGACATTTTTCAGTAAGCTCATATTTCTCTTGTTGTTTACTTACATATTAAGTACAATCTACTAATATTCATATTATGTTTTATTATTAGCAAATGATTTTGTGCGGGAGTCTTCATCATTTTTTTGATAGAAAAACATCCATCATGAGTAAGTACATTAGCGAATTGGATGATTGCGAGAAGGTTAATAATTATTTGTAATGTTTAATTGCATATATCAAATTTAGAGTAGATATTGTTTTCACCTATAATATAGTAGATATTTTGTGGCCCAACTCATATATATTGTTTTTCTAACTTTACAGCTATTTATTCCAATGCATGACAATTGCCTCGATCATTGGTATTTGTGCGTCATTGACTTTAAAAACTCTCATATCCAAATTTTGGATTCATTGCAATAAAAAAGAGTTGGGACGAGTTCCGGTTTAAGAGTGTCAAAATAGTGGTATGCTTTTAGCTTTTTGTTTTCCTTTTACTTCGTTTTGTTTTTCTCTTCTATATTTATTAACACTTTCAAAATAAATTAGGTCGAATTTTGTTAAACGTTCTTCAAACTGTATGACATAGGGAAAGATGTCTTTCAATTCTCCATTGATTGGGCTCCTTCATTAAACATATGCAGACATTCAAAAATGGTGATTCGATGACTGGCTCTGACTTATGTAATTCTATTAAAATACGTTGGGAAATAGCAAGTGATTTAGTTTTGCACGAGAGAAACAAAAAAAAAATAAAAAACAAACCATCATGGTTATTGTTTGTACAAAGAAGTCTACACGAGCAATGAAAAAGTTATTATTATGATATTTGTTATTTTTCTAATATTTATCATTTCCATCTCCACATATCTTCATGTTTATTGGGAAGTTGTGACCTTGCATGACCATACATTGTTCATGATCAAGTTTGTTTAATTTGAATATGCTATACTCTTCTTTCAATATGGTAGGCAAAATGAAATTGTAATATATAGGCATCATTCATTTTCGACATGTTTGATTTTCTACGATCTTTTAGGTATTTAGATTTTTCTTTATATAGTTTGGGTTGCTTTTCAAATATATATATATATATATTCATTTATCTATGCTCAAAATTATATAGTTAGTACCGGTAGGAGTATAGGTTAGGCGACTAATATTTTTAGTAGGTATGAATTATAGCTACGACTTGTAAAGGCAATGGAGGCCGGTTAAGAAATGACGTAAAGCCAGTAAGAATCGGTTGACCGGTTCAGCTTAGTTCAATGTCTATCGGCCATAGAATTATGGCAACCGGTTGAGAACAATCCTCAACCAGATAATGACTATATGGATGTAATGTCAACCAGCTGAGGATTTGTCCGGACCGATTGAGGAATTTTAACAACTGGTTCAACAAAAGTTTGATGCAGTATGTACTGGTCGAGGAGTTGAAATGAGTGGCAGAAGAAATTTCTCAATCGGTTGAGGAATTTTTTCACCAATGTGAACCGGTTGAGGAATGGAGTCTACCGGCAGAGAAGATTTCTCAACTGGTTGAAGCCAAATCTTAACCGGTTGACTTATGGAATGTTATCGTGCAATTTCTGAGTATGACTACCGTTCGATAAATGGCTATAAGTGGTACCGAAAACTTGTCACTCAGTAAACATTGGTGACTAAGCCATTAAGTTCAATTAAAAGGTTTGGAAGTGATGGAAAATGCAATTCCAAACTACCAAACTATGATTTACCCATTTTGAGTTATATCACAACATTTACCATTTCATATGAATTACATCATATCGATTACTTTCCTATAGTTAACTCATAACCACCTAATTGTCAAACTTTAACCACATTTGAATTTAATTATATCCGCATGCGCAACTATTTTTTAGACATGATATAAATGAATCAGCTTCCCATTTTACCAATCATTTTATCACTTGTTATCAATTAAATTGTAAATATCAAGGATATTGCATTCTATCAATCAACTTGACTCTTGATCGGAATTCAGACTTTTCATTAAATAGTTAATTTAAAAGTATATATTAGCCAAAGCGATAACGTAAACTAATATAAATACTGATTTAATACCTGCCATTGCTTACTCCGTTAAGGAATAAAAAAAGGTTGCATATCCTTTTCTTTTGGATATTTGCTTGGATCCCCACCTTGACATGGTGTTGTCATAGTTTGTTCATATTGCTGAAATCCTGCTATTTGCACATGCACATTCCATTATTAAAATTGAGCCATCCAATTCCATTCCAATTACTTCAACCAAATCATTAAATAATGCATAGGGAAAATTCATGTCAAAAGTGTTTTTTATTCCCGAGCTTACATTGCTAAGTACACCAAAATCTAAATACATGTCAGATTGGTCATTTGACAAATGCTCCCCTAGCATTCCCTGCATTTTGCAATGATTAAGTGTTGTCAATTATTGTTCAATTAGATGTTATCAAAGTTTGTGTTGTTATATAACAAGCCTATTGTACATATAGGTAAGGTTGCAAACATGTCAACTGATTAATTTGTTGAAGGCATCATTTCCATACAAATGTCACATTGGGAAGACAAATTACTTTCCTGCTACATACTCATAATGCAATGAAAACAATTATATTAGTTATTTATGTAAGTGCAGGTAAAAAACTTCATCTTAGCGGCAATTTCTTATTCAATCTAACATACCATATCACGTTGATTACCAGTATGAGGGATTCTAGCTTTTGGACACTTTCGAATTGTGTGACCCACTCTTTTACAACGACTACACTACCTTCCCTTTTGAAAATTAATTGCAACTTTGCCTGGATTTCCTTTAATCTTCACAATATTTGGATCACGAACTTGGTTAGGACTTGTGGCTCCATCTGTTGCTACTTTCTTCCCTTTCAAATTACTGTTACAAAGTTCCTCCATTCTCAATGTCAAATTTTCTATTTCACTTTTCGCTTCTAGAAAAGAAGATGATGTATTTGACGCATAGTAGGAGAGCTTGTTGCACATCGAACTCAATGACCCATATCGTACAAACCGATCCATGTCGTTATCCGTCTCATTCATCGGTGCTGATCTTGTATGCACCTTTGCTAACTTTGTACACCTTTTCAAAATAAATTAAAGAGGAATCTCTTCCAAATGCTCCACCTTCATAACAACAACCATGTGGCAACAAGGGATGCCAATTGACTCAAACATCATGCATGAGCATTTTAATGTTACAATATTCAGGCAAAATTGGACTTCCTATTTTAAGTTCGGGTGTCTAAACTTAGATAATGCATATGTCTGCATTGAATCATTACTTACAAGGCCTACCACAAAGAATAACTCTGCATTCTTCATCTTCTCACGAAATTTAAGAAAGGATTATTTCGTGTATACTGTCACAACATGATTTTCTAGTATGAATAGTTTGGTTGAAAGCACAGGTGAAGAATTGTTCGACTCGAACTTTGCCTTTGCCTCGCTTTGTCGTATTTTCATTATCGCCCTATCAAATTGTTGTACAAACTCATACAGTCACAAACTAATTTTTAAGAATCTATTTAGATATGCATTCATACTCTCACACCTTTATGTGTTTCTCATCCCTCCAAAGAAATTTCCACATAAATACGCCTCAGCCCATCTTTTATGTTTCCCATAAATCTCGGTTACCCAACGATTCTCATTAAGACCCAACTTTTAAACTATTTCATGCCAAACCTTTTTGAATTCTTTCGTATTCCCATGCATGAACATGCACCTTGCAAAGATGCTTGTGAAGTCCTTAATATGCACATTTGAGAATGCATTTCATTGCAAATTCCATGAACACATGCGAAGACACGCATCGAGTAGGACTCTTTTAATTGCCTTACGCATAGCTTTATCCCCATCAGTTACTACGAATATGGGTTTCTTATTCATCATTGCAATAAGAAATGTCTCCAACACCCATTCATATGTACCAATACTATCATCCATCAATAATGCACAACCAAATACCATAGTTTGGTGGTGATAATTAACACCAACCAACACTACTAGAGGCTTTTTATAGGCATTTGTCCTATAGGTTGTATCAAATACTAGGACATCTCCAAAACATAGATAATCCATTCGAGCAGTTGAATCAGCCTAAAACAAGTTTGCTAGTCAACTTTCTTCATCGAAGTTGAATTTATAAAAAAAATGAAGAATCCATTTATATTTTTCCACACAAGTAAGCCAATGCGGCTTCCGCATCACCGTCTTTAATTTCAATTCTATGCATTGCATCAATGTGATTGTATATATCTTTTTTTGTGAAACCAACATGTTGATGTCCTCCTGATTGTTTGACCATATAGTCCATAATTTGTTTGGTTTTAACACCTACTTTATGCAAAACATCAACTTATACCTTATTTGGATT
Organism: Vitis x doaniana; assembly: GCA_030345155.1. Taxonomy (NCBI): domain Eukaryota; kingdom Viridiplantae; phylum Streptophyta; class Magnoliopsida; order Vitales; family Vitaceae; genus Vitis; species Vitis x doaniana. Next base: position 18,119,940 of record CP128320.1, on the reverse strand, counting down.
ACTTACTATCTGATAAGACCGAAGGAATTGTGTGCTGATAGCATCAACCAAAGTATGATTATGTTCTCTTATAAATTCCTTTACAATCCACTTTCCATCTTTTTCTATTCAAGCCTATACGAAATGCAACTTCACATCCAACTCTAGTCAACGATCGTGGCTCACGCTGTCGCTTATCATTTTCAATAAACTTTGCCGCTCGATGTCCTTCTCTAGAACACACCCACTTTCGAGATATTATATCTTCATTCTTATCTCACTTCAAATCATCTTTTCGAATACTAAATCCGATTACTTTGGCTAACATGTTGTAAAATGTTTCAATCTCATCTATGCAATCGAATTGCAATTTGTATACTTCTTCAACTGAAATACCCTTCAACACCTTCTCTTTCAAATCGTTGCCACCAGTATATGCATCGTCATTGACGACATCCTCATCTTTCACTTCAAACTCCTGCTTGATTGTTTTCTCCATCACCGATCGCATCACCTACATTTCATATATTGAGTTCATTCAAATGAACATGTAAACTGATTATGAACATGCTAGGAGAATTCAGCTTCAAATGATATTTCAAAAACTGTGTTATTTGAGCAGAACCTAATTAACAGTGTGAAAAAATGTGATCTTCAAATCATAGTGTTTAGTGAAAATGAGCCCATGCCAACCTATGGGGAAAAAAAATCAGCCATACCAAATTGTGTATGGTTAAGAAAAACTATTACGTAATACGTATTGCCATAGGGTTGTACTAAAATAAATCTCATAGTGGAGTTACCACTCATGAGGAGATGAATAACCAAATGGGGCCTCCTGCTAAATTGCCATCCACTTCTGCTTTTGTATTCTTATTATTTTCATCTTTGGAAGGTAATGGTAGAAAAAGTGTGTTTTCACCATCAATATGCTTATTACTTACAAATGAACTATTGTTACTATATGTCTAATTCCAAGCAGGCAGTACCATTATTTAAAAAGCTTAGCGTACACTTTAAACTCATTGTAGTGATAAGGATTAATCTAATGGAATATTATATGCACATTTAGTTTGTGTACCTGATGATTCCATTAGTGGGAGTGTCAAGGTTATTATGGTCTGGTATTTACTAAGAAAATGTCAAGTTCTAAATTCTTTCTTGTTTGTCTGAAACACAAAGATAAGGTGCCACTTTAGGCTGAATTTGCTACAAAGGCAAATTTATCATTGAAGTGTGTCGGCAAGTATTCAAAGACAGAATACGGTGTCTTGAGGAATGTGTTGCTTTTTGATGACTAGTTGTTAGTTTTGCAGTAATTTGAATTATCAACACATTATTATTTCTTCCCAAGCTTCATGCTTGTTTGAATTTTGACACTTGGGAGCTGTTTGTGAACTATGTATTCCTTAATTTCCAATGCAAGTCATTTGAAAGAGCATATCATTGCACACCTTTCCCATCATAAAATTTCCTCATATAAGCTCAAGTGTCTGGTATGGGGATTGAAGTTATGTGTGATTATGTGGGGCATGGGGCTTCATTTGTTGTCCTTCTTGGATTTTGTGGATGGTATGGGGATTGGTAATGTCATTGCTTGTATATATTGTGTGTACATGAGATGTGGGCCCTGTCTATGCTAAACACCTTTTTAAATGTATTATGCTTATCTTCTTATTAAAATAAATGAAGATACATGCTTATTGCTACTCAATTCGGTCTTTTTTTCATCAGCTTAATGGAAGCAAAAGGAAAGTCCAATTCCGATCGACCATCAAATTAACCGGTTGCAATTTTTTTTTTTTTTTTTGCTATCGGTAGCCACTGCCCATTTGTGTGCTACTTCAACAAATTGGTAGTGTCTACCGGTAGCATATTACCGGTCAACCGGTTAAGCTTTACTTTTGTAAGTTGTCATCTGATTGCCTTCATCCATAACTTGTTGTAATATGTGAGTTCAAACTTTGGCCAAATACCAAAGATGAATTTGGCCAAGCAAAATTATTCTTAGTGGTGCTTTTGAATCTCTAGATCTAAAGTCAAAGGGGGATAAACATTCAACTCTTCCTACATGTCCTTCAATTCCAAGTAATAATGTAATATTGTTAGACTGATGCCTTTTTGGGTAAGCAAGATATTTGTGGAAAAATAACACATCTCTGCCAATTACAAATATCCTTACTAAAAATGAGATAAGAGACACAATACCTCTAGTTCTATGTTGTTCCAAACACAAATCATGACTAGTACATCCCTTACTTCCCAAGTTTCTATCAACTTTGCATATGTAGATTTATGTTACCAAATATAAGAAATCCTACCACATGCCTTGAAGAAAACCATGGAAGATAATTAGATCCATTTCATTTGAATGAGTCATAAAGCCATAGAAGAGTATGTCTTTAGTTGGAATGTTGTCACACATGATGTTTGAGAAAGAAATAAGTTTCAAGATCCTAACAAGAGATCAAGAAGAGGAATAGACATCCAAAAGATGAAAAAAAAAAAAGCCATGAAAAATAACATCAGCATAAGGAGACTTTAAGATGATAGTGAATAGCTAGGTATGAAGGAGGACTAATGACTTAAATGTGAGGGTTGAGGGTTAAGGATTGACAGATGGGAATAAGATGCTGGCATAATTAGGATGGAAGGATGGCAGCTGTAGGGCAACCATTCTTTGATACCATATTGAAGGCAAGAGAATTAATCTCATGTTCATGACGTTTTGAATGAGGTTACAAGGATATTTATAAGCCTATAACAATATGAAGAAAAAAAAGAAATAAATCAAAATATTCCTATAATCTCTTTTATAAATTTTCCTACAATCTCAATTGCATCCTACATGATCCACTCTAGTTGAAGCCCTAATAACAGGCAATTAAGGTCCTATGCCAAAATTATAACTCAGAGCTCTTCCCTTAAAGAAGTCTATAACTCAAAAATGAAAAATGAAAGCTACATATAAGAATAGCATGATACTAGCCTCTGTTTTTGGACCAGATGCACTGAAGCAAGGACTGGGTGGTTCTGATGATTCACTTATTATAATCGTAACTTCCATTACCTGCCCAGTGCTTCTTTGGCTTTCTAATTTGACTTTTCATAATAACTACCAGAGAATTTGATTCTTGTATTAGTTAATAGTAATACAACAGAAAATTACTGCATTTTATTTATCAATTTACTCTAAGTTGAAATTTCTTACTGCATTTCATAACAATATTTACTTACCTTACTAACAATGACATTGTTTCTCACTGCTTTACTTAAAGCATCAGTTATAGAGAAGTTTGAGTTTTGATTTTTAGGAATCGTCTATTTAGTATGATATAATTACAAAGTCCAAATTCCCTACTCAAGATTGGAACCCTCTTTCCCTCCTAAATGCTATGCTGCCTAGCAAACAAGAAACTAGTTACATGATGGATAGTGTTGCCAGGTGCAAAGTATAATAAGATGTAATTGTTACCCTATATTGAACTTGATGTGCATTTGCTAGATTAGTTGACTAGTTGAGAAGTTCTTTATGGTCATTTGCTGAGAAATGAAATAGAATGCAATGACACTCTAATGGAATCTGGCTTCTACAGAAGAATGCTACTCTTTAAGTTTGCAGAAGCTGAGATCGATGCCATTGTTGCTGATATCAAAGCAGAGAAAGAAGCAGTTGAGGCTGCTAAAAAGGGTCTTCCCAAAGAAACCTAGTCTAGGCATCAATCATACTCCACCATGCTCTTACCATTGTTGTTAAGACATTCTCCTACTTTGTCAAGCAACATCTGGGTTTAGCCATAAATCTTTCCCTATCTGCAAATTCAATTGGAGGATCTGTGATGCTCACAATTGAGGGATTTTTCTTTCTTTGGTAGTCCATAATCAAGAAACTTTTCAAACCTAGTAAATAAAAATTATGAGCTAGGTTGTAGAGAAGGCCATTTAAATATTGGAACTCTAGTATGGCCTATTATGTAGGCTAATTGTAAGACCCAATAAATGGTCTGGTAGGTTTTAAAGGATACTAAACTTCCAGTTGTACTCAATAGGATTATCAACTTGGAATTAGAAATGACAATCTTTTTTAATGATACACTTGTTTCTTTTGACCTATAAAAGTTTTTTGATCTAGCTACCTCAAAATGCACAAAGTATAGTAATATGATATTCTTCTTTTCTTGAAGCTTTAATTTCCTTGATGTGCATTTTTTTCAGGTTTCAATAGGGTAAAGTGGCAATAGGATTGAATTGGATCATCCCATTTTCTAGAAGAGTTAAAAAAATTTTACTAATGGCGAAACTTGTGATTGAAGTGGTGAAAGTAGTTATTTACTCCATTTTATTTATGCTTGCATATCCTGAATGATGGCTACAATATGAAAACAAGCTTATTTTAAATATAAAATTTTTGGTCTACTGGTGACTATGGACTAAGGTTGTGGCTTTCATGTAATTTTCTTGCACAATAAAGAAGAATGTGTAAATGTGTTATATTAATGGTACAAGAACTAAATGTTGATGGAAGTATAGTCACAATAGCAATGGATGATGCATGTAGGACAAGGAGGTCTAAAATAATGGCCCTGTATAATAGCTTAGGTGATCTTGGTAGGAAGAGATGATTGTTGTCATAAATTTTGAATTGTTATGCTAAACTATTCTCTTTTGATAAGTTTTCATAAGGTAATTAACCTTCTATCTTGATGAAAGGTGATATTGCTCAAGTTCTTGCTTTTCAGTATTTAATATTTATGCATAACTGTATGATCGCCAGATCACATACCTAAATGAAAACAAAAGGAAAGTCCAATTTCGGTCGACCATCAAATAAACCGGTTCCATTTTTTTTTGCTACCGGTAGCCATTGCCCATTTGGGTGTTGCATCAACACTTTGGCAGTATCTACCGGTAGAGATAATTAGTCAACCGGTTACATACAACCAGTCGACCGATTAATCTTTACTTTTAGAAGTTGTAATGTGATTGGATTCCAACATAGATTGTTGTATTGATACTCAATTTGGTCTTTTGCTACATCTAATTGCTCTTACTTTAAAGAGACGTCATTTTGCTAATCCAACATCCATATAAACCAACATTTAGTTGGGTGGTAGCAGTTATATCTATTATGAGTAGGTGCGTAGATAATAAAGCTGGAATTGAAGGCCTTAAGGTTGAATTGTTGTCCTCCAAACATGGAAGTTCTAATATAGTAGTACACAAGGTACGGATAATCCTCTAGCAAAAAGTTTAAGTATGATGATGAATGCAATGACACTAGACTGACCTGGTGGCAAACTCTATCAGGTTATATATGTATAGGGAATAAATTTTTTTTAGGGTAAATGATATGGATCTTATAATTGAAAATGTATATTATTCGATTCGACAATCCCTATTTTGACATCGTGGTTTGATTAGACATTTTACTCTTTTGTTAGAGCCTTGAGGTAGGCCATTGTTTATGTAATAAACCTCATTTGTAGATGGGGAAATTTGTCTTCTGCATTGAATTGGACCATGGCATTTTATCAAAGAGTTAAATTTTTTTCCTAATGACCAAACTTGTGATTGAGATGCTGAAAGTAGTTTCCATTTATTCTTGAAAATAACATGACAAATTAACTAAAAAAACCTTAAATAATTTACTTTGTTCATATAGATAGTCGTAATAAAATATATTACTTGAATATGTAGGAGTCAAGCACAATCATGCAACAATGACACAGTACATGAATGTGCAGAGAAGCTGTGACAACAAATCAGTACTTGAAGATGCTAATGTTAATGCATAGAAAGGTAGTGACAAAACATTAAGTACAGGTTGCGACCATACTCCAGTCAGTACAATAACAAAGAATATTGATGATAATGTTGTTCATGCCCATGATGATGAAGACGACTATATGGGCAAGTGGTTGGACCTTCTTTGCAAATTTATCCATTGGATAAGTTGTAGACGATATTAAACATTCATATCAAGCTTTTCGTAAGTCACATTTCTTTTCAATGGGCCCAAATTATTTCTAATGATTTTAATTGTTTTATTTTTCTTTTATTATTTTTCCTAGCTACCCTATTTTGAAAATCCAATTGTACACTACGAGAAACATAAAATGTCCCAAGTAAAGATTATATGTAGGATCCACAAATCCAAATCCAAAAATACTAAAAAATTAGGAAAACTACGAAGAATGTGAGGAATCCTCACATTCTTCGTACCCTCCAATTTCTTCACTTCTTTGAACTTTTTAAAAACTTTAGGGACTTCATATGACTTGGATATTTTTTACATAGGTTCATTACACATAGAAGGTGGTCAAATGATCTCTGAAAAAAAACCAAATCCAAAAATGCCAAAAAATTAGGAAGGGTACAAAGAATGTGAGGATTCCTCATATTCTTCATACCCACTCATTTCTTCACTTCTTTGAACTTTATAACAATTTTGAGGACCTCATATGACTTGGATATTGTTTAAATAGGTTCATTAAACTTAGGAGGTGGTTAAATGATCTTCAAAAAAATCCGAATAAAAAAATATTAAAAAAATTAGGAAACGAAGAATGTGAGGAATCCTCACATTCTTTGTACCCTCCCATTTCTTAACTTCTTTAAACTTTTTAAAAAAAATTAGGGACATCTTATGGCTTGGATGTTGTCTAACTAGGTTCATTACACTTAGGAGGTGGTCAACTGATATCCAAAAAAATCCAAATAAAAAAATACTAAAAAAATAGGAAGGATACGAAGAATGTCAGGAATCCTCACATTCTTCGTACCCACCCATTTCTTCACTTCTTTGAACTTTTTAAAATTTTTGGGGACTTCATATGGCTTGAATATTTTTTAAATAGGTTCATTACACTTAGGAGGTGGTCAAATGATCTCCGAAAAAATCCAAATCCCAAGATACTAAAAAATTAGAAAGGGTACGAAGAATGTGAGGAATCCTCTCATTCTTCGTACCCTCTCATTTCTTCACTTCTTTGAACTTTTTAAAAAATTTAGGGACTTCATATGGTTTGGATATTGTTTAAATGGGTTCATTACACTTAGTAGGTGGTCAAATGATCTCCAAAAAAATTCAAATCAATAAATACTAAAAAAATTAGGAAGAGTACGAAGAATGTGAGGAATCCTCACATTCTTCGTACCTTCCCATTTCTTCACTTCTTAGAACTTTTTAAAAATTTTAGGGACTTCATATGGCTTGGATATAGTATGAATAGGTTCATTCCACTCAGAAGGTGCTCAAATAATCTCCGAAAAAATCCAAATAAAAAAATACTAAAAAATTAGGAAGAGTACGAAGAATGTGAGGAATCCTCACATTCTTCGTACTTTCCCATTTCTTCACTTCTTTAAACTTTTAAAAATTTTGGGGACTTCATATGGATTGAATATTGTTTAAATAGGCTCATTCCACTTAGGAGGTGGTTAAATGATTTCCGAAAAAATCCAAAGCCAAAAATGCTATAAAATAGGAAGGGTACGAAAAATGTGAGGAATCCTCACATTGTTCATACCCATCCCTTTCTTCACTTCTTTGAACTTTCTAAAAATTTTGGGGACTACATATGGCTTGAATATTCTTTAAATAGGTTCATACACTTAGAAGGTGGTCAAATGATCTCCGAAAAAATCCAAATCCAAAAATACTAAAAAATTAGAAAGGGTACGAAAAATGTCAGGAATACTCACATTCTTCGTACCCTCTCATTTCTTCACTTCTTTGAACTTTTTAAAACTTTTGGGGACTTCATATGGATTGGATATTGTTTCAATAAGTTCATTACACTTAGGAGGTAATCAAATGATTTCTGAAAAATCCAAATCCAAAAATACTAAAAAAATTAGGAAGGCTACAAAGAATGTGAGGAATCCATTCCTCACATTCATCGTACCCACCCATTTCTTCGCTTCTTTAAACTTTTTAAAAAATTGGGGGACTTCATATGAATTGGATATTGTTTAAATAGGTTCATTACACTTAGGATGTGGTCAAATGATTTCTGAAAAAATCCAAATCCAAAAGTACTAAAAATATTAGGAAAGGTAAAAAATTTTGGGGACTTCATATTGCTTTGATATTGTTCAAATAGGTTCATTACACTTAGGAGGTAGTCAAATGATCTCCGAAAAAATCCAAATCCCAAAATACTAAAAAATTAGGAAGGGTACGAAGAATGAGAGAAACTTTAAAAATTTTTGGGGACTTCATATGGCTTGGATATTATTTAAATAGGTTCATTACACTTAGGAGGTGGTCAAATGATCTCTAAAAATATCTAAATCCAAAAATACTAAAAAATTAGGAAGGGTACGAAGAATGTGAGGAATCCTCACATTCTTCGTACCCTTCCATTTCTTCACTTCTTTGAACTTTTTAAAAATTTTGGGGACTTTATATGGCTTGGATATTGTCTAAATAAGTTCATTACACTTAGGAGGTGGCCAAATGATATCTGAAAAATTCCAAATCCAAAAATAATAAAAAATTAGGAAGGGTATGAAGAGTGTGAGGAGTCCTCACATTCTTCGTACCCACCCATTTCTTCATTTTTTTGAACTTTTTAAAAAATTTGGGGACTTTATCTGGCTTGGATATTGTTTAAATAGGCTCATTACACTTAGGAAGTGGTCAAATGATCTCCGAAAAAATCCAAATCCAAAAATGCTAATAAATTAAGAAGGGTATGAAGAATGTGAGTAATCCTCACATTCTTCGTACCCACCCATTTCTTCGTTGTTTTGAACTTTTTAAAAATTTTGGGGACTTCATATGGCTTGGATATTGTTTAAATAGGTTCATTACAATTAGGAGGTGGTTAAATGATCTTTGGAAAAACCCAAATCCCAAAATACTTAAAACTTAGGAAGGGTACAAAGAATGTGAGGATTCCTCACATTCTTCGTACCCTCCCATTTCTTCACTTCTTTGAACTTTTTAAAAATTTTGGGGACATCATATGCCTTGGATATTATTTAAATAGGTTCATTGCACTTTGGAGGTGGTCAAATGGTCTCCGAAAGAAATCCAAATCCAAAAATACTAAAAAAATTAGAAAGGGTACCAAGAATGTGAGGATCCTCACATTCTTCGTACCCTCCCATTTTTTCACTTCTTTGAACTTTTTAAAAATTTTGGGGACTTCATATGGCTTGGATACTGTTTAAATAGGTTCATTACACTTAAGAGGTGGTCAAATGATCTCCGAAAAAAAATCCAAATCCAATAATGCTAAAAAATTAGGAAGGGTACAAAGAATGTGAGGAATCCTCACATTTTTCGTATCCTCCCATTTCTTCAATTCTCTTAACTTTTTAAAAATTTTGGGGACTTCATATGACTTGGATATTGTTTAAATAGGTTTATTACAATTAGGAGGTGGTCAAATGGTCTTAAAAAATATCCAAATCCAAAAATACTAAAAAATTAGGAAGGTTACAAAGAATGTGAGGAATCCTCACATTCTTCGTACCCTCCCATTTCTTCACTTTTTTGAACTTTTAAAAAAAAAAATGGACTTCATATGGCTTGGATATTGTTTAAATAGGTTCATTACACTTAGGAGGTGGTCAAATGATCTCCAACAAAACTCAAATGCCAAAATACTAAACACTTAGGAAGTGTACGAAGAATGTGAGGATTCCTCACATTCTTCGTACCCTCCCATTTCTTCACTTCTTTGAACTTTTTTAAAATTTTGGGGACATCATATGGCTTGGATATTGTTTAAATAGGTTCATTGCACTTATGAGGTTGTCAAATGATCTCCGAAAAAATCCAAATCCAAAAATACTAAAAAATTAGGAAGGGTACGAAGAATGTGAGGAATCCTCACATTCTTCATATCCTCCCATTTCTTCACTTCTTTGAATGTTTTAAAATTTTTTGGACTTCATATGGCTCGGATATTGTTTAAATAGGTTCATTACACTTACGAGGTGGTCAAATGATCTCTAAAAAAATCCAAGTCCAAAAATACTAAAAAATTAGGAAGGGTGGGAAGAGTGTGAGGATTCCTCACATTCTTCGTAACCACCCATTTTTTCACTTCTTTGAACTTTTTAAAAATTTTAGGGACTTAATATGGCTTGGATATTATTTAAATAGGTTCATTACACTTAGAAGGTAGTTGAATAATCTCCGAAAAAATCCAAATAAAAAAATACTAAAAAATTAGGAAGGGTACGAAGAATGTGAGGAATCCTCACATTCTTCGTACCCTCTCAGTTATTCACTTATTTGAACTTTTTAAAAATTTTAGAGACTTCATATGGCTTGGATATTGTTTAAATAGGTTCATTACACTTAGAAGGTGGTGAAATGATCTCGAAAAAATCCAAATCCATAAATACTAAAAAATTAGGAAGTGTACGAAGAATGTGAGGAATCCTCACATTCTTTGTACCCTCCCATTTCTACACTTCTTTGAAGTTTTTAAAAATTTTGGGTACTTCTTATGGTTTAGATATAGTTTAAATAGGTTCATTACACTTAGGAGGTTTTCAAATGATTTCCGAAAAAATCCAAATCCAAAAATACTAAAAAATTAGGAAGGGTACGAAGAATGTGATGAGTCCTTACATTCTTCGTACCCTCCCATTTCTTCACTTCTTTGAACTTTTTAAAAATTTTAGCGACTTCATATGACTTGGATGCTATTTAAATAGGTTCATTACACTTAGGAAGTAGTCTAATGATTTTTGAAAGAATAAAAATCCAAAAATACTGAAAAATTAGCAAGGGTATGAGGAATATGAGAAGCCCTCTCCATTCTCCGATTATATGATATGTTAAATATGTTTAGGGACTTCGTATGGCTTAGACATTTTTTGAATTTTTTTCATTACACTTAGTAGGTATTTAAATGATGTTCGAAAAAATCAAAATCAGTAAATACTAACAAATTAGTGAGGGAATCTCACATTCTTCGTGCCCTCCCTACTATCCATTTCTTTGATTTTTTTTTTATTTTTTTTAATTGGGATTTCATGACTTAGATTTTGTTTAGATAAGTTCAGTCCATTTTGAGGGTGTTAAATGGATCCTTGAAAAATTCAGAATGGAAATTTACAAAAAAAATCAGCGAGGGGTTTGGATTTCCATATTGTTAGTAATTATACCTTTTTCATATTTTCAATATTTCAACCAATTTTGTTGTGTAATTCAATTTAAACGCTAAGAAATAATTTAGTCATATATTCTCAATTAATAATTAGTACACAACTAATTAAATTTTAGGTTAATATATATTTTATAAAATTTCTTTCTATTTCTTCCCATTTTTTCACTTCATAAACCAATTATATTGTTTTTCACACTTCAAATATTCATCAAATTTTATCAACAAATTATTTGATGTTAAAATAAATTAAATTTACTTTTCCTTAATTTATAAATTATATTACCAAATTATATTGTTTATCTTTTTCAAAAAAATTCTTTATTTTTCTGTTTCATAAAAGAAATTCTCCAAACGAAATAATTACATTAAACATGATTTTATAATTGGTCATTGAAATATAATTGGTTATTGTAATAAGTATAAAAATGTGTGTTGCATGGGATTAATTCCCATGGCAACCGGTTGGGTAACCTAAAGAATTGGTTTTCTTTAAGTTTTTTATTATTTTGCATGCCATGTGTCTTAATTCAATGTATATATATATATATATATATTTGAGGAAAATTACATGGATACCCCCTCAGCTATTTGACAATTACACTTAACCACCCTTAAAGTTTTGAAATTACATTGACACCACTTGACCATAATGGAGCATAACAATTGCTTGAATGATGTTATCGAATCTTGAAAGATTTTCATGGTTGATTAATGATGTCATAGTAAAAAGAATTAAATAAAATGTATAAAATATCCTTTAAAGTTCGTTTTATTTCATTTTATCTTACCACATTTTCTAATTAATTTTAACTAAAGTTTTTAATATAAAAATTTAATTAATTTTTATTAAATAGTTTACTGCCATTTGGCAAAGAAGGAAAAAAGTACATTCCAGACTGCTTCTTAATAAATTTTCTTGATTTTGGCAAAGAAAGGTCTGAATCTCTTTCAGGAGCTTGTGATCCAAGAAGATCAAGCCCCAACTCTATGGCTTTCAAATTCAACCATGTGGACATAACCCAAATGGAACTACAACATCCCTGAAAATGCCCACCTTAGTAATGGCAGACCCCAAATGGTAATGACCCCCACAAGCTTCAACTCATTAGGATGTGCTTTCACAGCACCAAGAAACCATTGCAACTTTTCATTTCTAATTCCAAATTTGGAGTCTTTTTCCCAAATGAGCATAGCAGGTAACTATTCTTCATTCCATTTATCGGAAAATCTTTTTGTATTTGAAATCACATGTCAAATTTGATGGAATGGACAAAGAAGAACATGGATAGTCTTTCTATTATCATTTTCTGTAGGCAGAGGGCACTCACATATCACTCCCCATTTATCATCATCACAAATGGAACAACTCCTTGGATGAGAAATATAGCTAATATTCTATATAAATTTCCAACACAATTGAACTTATTGTGTCACAGGTTGGATTTCCTAGTCATATGTACAACGATTGGCAATGCTCCTATAATAATATGACCAGTAGTTGTAATGCCATCCTCTGTCATAACTACAACAGATGTGGGATCAAGACCACACTAAGCATAATCTCTCACTTTCATTCCCTCTGCAATTGCTCATGGCAACATGATTTCCCATTTTCTTCCATTGGGCTCTAGGATAATCCAATCACATATCTCTCAAGAGTGCAGATCACATGGACAAGCCAAGTACTATTTTTTTACAACCTAATAGTCATCGAGGGAGTACCTCATGCCTTCTCAGCTTGAATGTACACATTACTAGACTTTGCAAGACACCTCTTCCACTTACTTTCCAATGAAAATTGCATGCCTGACTACTGAAGACCAAGAAAGCTAGAGCTCACATTAGAATCATTGAATATAGGAAAAGGTTTTAAACTCAAAGACAAGGCACTCTGAAAATTGTTATCAACCTAAACAAATTCTCACTTTGTACTGTCCATGAAGTGTGAAGGTTGTGTTAGGATGGAACTCTTAAAAGCATGACATGATGTAATAGATTTGGAATTCCTTATTTATTTAATGGTATTCCAATTTCACTTTTATCTATCCTTATTCCATGCATTACACTTTATGAGTATTCTTATTTACATCTTTTGTAGTGTGTGTGACATGAGTGCATTTATGAGTTATAGGGAAAATCCAAGTCATGGGTTCCTTGCAAATAGATGACTTGTTCAAAGTCGGTTCGTGGGTTTAGACAACTTATTAGAGGCTATAGTGCACCACTACCTTCTAATTGGAGGGATAACTGGTCTTGAATATCGAGATAAGTTTTCCATGGTGAGTACACTGGTGTGTATGGTTACATATTGGACAGGACTTATGGTGAGTCATGACTTAAGGCTATCAAGTATTCGTGACCTTACCAAGCTACTTCATTGTGTTGTCTCTCAACCTTGAGAGAATATTGAAGCTTAAGCCAAAGTTAGCAATGGTTTTGACCTATGGGTGAGATTGTAAGTTGATCATATATTCCTTATGGATTGGGTCACTATTGATGGAAGTTGGTAGCAATAGGTATTCTTAATAGAAGCACCATGATATCTCATAGGATGGAGACAATGTGTCCCCTTGGGTGGTTTTAAGGAGGTGTGTTAATGGAAACTATGGTTATAGTAGTTCCTTAAGTGGAACTTGACATAGGCTCTTTGAGAGTTAAGACATGTTAGTTGAACACATAATAGAAGGATCTGTAACTCAATGATAATAGAGGTAGTCTTAAAAGATTAACAATTTTTACCTTGTTAAACTATGGACATTAGTTCATAGGGAGACTGAACACAATGGATAGCAAGTCACGGACCCGAGTATACAGTGTCTTGTTGTTATTTACATAAAATACTGGAGTTATGGTCCCCAGTTTGATCTCATATACCTTGTTGGCATAGGTTATGAGGATCGGATTGGTTTTAGGTTCACTTTATGTATAAGGGCATTTTGGTAATAACATAAGGTTGCATAGGGGTAAGTGAACAAGGTCTTTGGATTAAGCTAATTGATTAATTAGTACACCCTATTAGGTTAATTAATCAATTAGAATCCAATTGGAGATTTGTTAGGCTCCCTCGTATGTGAGGGAGTGAGCCCCATATTCTTGGGGCCCAAGTCAATTGCAATAAAATAAATAAATAAACAAAAATAGAAGAGATTAAAAAAAAAAAAAAAAGAGGAAAAAACAGAGAGAAGAGAAGTGAGAAAGAAAAAAAAACACATCTCATTGCCCAGATTTCATCAAAGAGCCAATCCCGCTTCATCTATGGTTCGATCAAGTTGAAATTTAGAGGAGAGGTTCAAAACTCGAGTAGCTACAATCTAAAAGGTGGAGATCAGATTTTGAGCTCGGGAACTAATGTTATTGCCCATGAACAATAACAACGTGTTTTTGGGTATTTTTTTCTCCATTTTTCCTTGTTTTTTTACCAAGAAAGATTATATAATCCAAGGTTATATATGCTCTTGATGTATATGGTAGCCTCTAGAAATTATTCTAGAGAAGACAGGTGTAACCCAATATTGTTGATAGTGGAGCTTGAACTGGACTAGGTCTCGTGGTTTTTTCCTTCGCATTGAGGGGTTTTCCACGTAAAAATTTTGGTATCTGATTTATTTTTCTGTTGCATGAGTTTATTTATTTATTTATTTATTACTGCTAGTTGCTATTACCTATTTAATTTTACACAAAGAAATGGTAGAAAAATCCTGGTGTTTGTTGGAATATTGTGAATTCACCCTAACAATTATGATAAATGAAGATGAATAGGGAACTCAAAATATCCATTCCTGGAAGGGTCCCATCTGCTTCCCTTCTCTTAATGTTATTCTTCTCCTCTACTCAAAACCAAAAACCACCAAAAGAAAGATATTTTACTCTCTCTAACGTCTCCTCTCTTACTCTCACCCAGAATAAAGAAGAATAATGCCTCCCCGAGATGGCCTGTAGCTCATGTCCCTCTTTTCTAAGACTCCCCATCAGAATAGATGGTGCCCCCCTACAACGTCTTACTCTGCAGCCCACTCACCACCACAATGCCTCGCCCACAACTTTTCTTCGTCTGCTACTTTTCCCAAAAACTCCCCCAAACCCCTTGCTCTTTGTCTCACTCTCGCTATAAAAATCAATTCTTTGTCCTTTTTCCTTAGCTATAGAGAGCATCTCCACTACCCTTAAAAGGTGGCTAGCAAACCCCCTCCAAGAAAACTTGAGCCAAAAGACTAAAAAAAAAAAAAAAAAAACCTTCACTAAAGGCCAAAAAGGCTTTTAAAAGAGACAAAGGAAGGCTAGAATGAGTACACGTGTCCTCATCCCAACCCAACTACTCAAAGGCTCTAAAATTCCAAAAGCAAACCCTAAAAAAAAACTAATCCTAATGGGCGTCCGATAATCATGCTAGGACCAGAAATAGCCCTTTAAATGGTCTCCAAAATATAGCTCAAAAATCAATAATGTGAAACATGGACCGGGATGATGAAAAACTGAGCAAAAATGGATCTAAATACATGCTAAAAAAATAGTGGGGTGAGAGAAAAAATAATATATATATATATATATATATATATATATATATATGTGTGTGTGTGTGTGTGTGTTAGGGCCAAAATAGAGGGTCTATAGCATTTTTGCTAAATAATAAAAACTATTTGCACATATGATTTACAAACAAATTTGTTTTTTTAAAAAATTGTACCACTATTTGATTATCGTGCTCTATAAACAAAGCAAAATAGAAAACCATTTTTTTTTACTAGAAATTCAAATTAAGGAAGACTTTGTATTAAATTTATTAATAAGTTTAATAATTTTTTTAAAGAAAATTTGAAACTCAAAAAATATATATAAGGACTATAAAAAATAATGGAAATAATTAATATTTTGAATTTTTTAATAAATATTTTAATTTTTAATAATAATTTGAAATTCAAAAAACTGATTTATTAATTATAAATTAAATAAAAAATTTAAGAATACCATGTTTGAGTATTAAATGTATGTATGTAATGAAAAATTTGACTCATTTATACTTAAAAAATTAAACTTTATTTAATTTTAAATTCATTTAAAATAAATTAGTATTAGCAATTATTAATTTTGAATTATTATTATTATTATTATTATTATTATTATTATTATTATTATTATTATTAACAAAATAAATCAATTATGTTATCATATTTTTATAATATTTAAAAAATATATAATTTATGATTTTATTATAATATTACTATTAATATTTTATTTAAAATATTTATTTTTAATTTATTTATAAATACAAATTATTTTTTATTTTTAATAAGGCACAAATTAAATTTAGTTTATATTATATAACTTGAATTTACAATTCATTTCTTATAAAATCAAAATAAAATATTTTTAAAAACAACTTATCAATAAAAGGTTTAGATTTTTAAATTTTTGAAAAATATCTTTAAAAACAAATTGTTTTATAGAATCAAAATACCTCATAGGATAAATTGAAATATCATTTATAAGTAACTTGAGTTATCTAAATATAAAAATAAATGTGAAAATGAATAAGATATCTATTATCACACTTCATTCCCACATATCAAACATAACCTCAAGATATGAACATTTAGTTTTGTTTACATCATTTTCTTTAAAAGAGAAAATAAAAATAAATAAATAAAAATTATTTTTAAAAAAATGGATCCTAGTTTGTAGGTACTTGAAATAAAGATGGATTTTAGTCTCAAATTAATATAAAATATATATTTTAATAATGTGATTTTAAACATCTTTTAAGTGTGTGATAATAAAGCATTTAATGGAACTAGCGCTAATGAATGGTAGTTATTTCATATAAAATAATACAAAACACATTTTTCTATTATTAATTTTTAATTTCTTTTTTTTTTTTTTGTCACCAACAAATATTTAAGAAAAATATTTGATTTCTTAGGTTTTTTAATCTTGATTTCTTATGATCAATATATTACATTTTTAAGAAAAATATTTGAAGTATAACAAATTTAGAACTTACAATGTTGATAAATATAATACAAATTTAATTTATAAAAAAAACTTTTTACCTTTTTCTAAATCATATTGCATTTTGGTGGTCCAAATATAAACTATAATATTGTTTTGTATCAAAGAAATAAAAATAAAAGAAAAATCAAATTATTGTTTTGTACCAAAGATATTAAAATAAGAGAAAATTATTATTATTATTATTATTTTTTAAAAGGAGACTACAAAGTAGAATACCTACAAATATAATTGAAAAATGAGTCATAATAATCTTCAAAACTAATCTTTCTAATATCTTTCAAAAATTCAACCATCAAATGATTGATTCTAAATTGCAAATACTTTTTTAGTTATGCAATTGTTATTATCAACTTTTTTTTTTTTATCGGTTCATATTTTTTTCACCCATCCACTAACATTAGAATTTCTTCAATGGATGGAAATAAGTATATATAATTTACATAAATATATTTAAAAAATTAATATTCGATGTATTATGTTATTGCTTCAAGAATTTTTATTAAAAATAATTTAATTATTCCTAAAAATGTTTACCAATAAAATTATTTAAGAATATTTTTATAGTATAAACACTTGCGACAACGTGACATTCATAAAGTTCCTAAATTTGTTCAAGAAAAAAAAATTAACTTTACTAATTTTGAAGTTGGAAATTTATCTCCAATTGGATATCATCGGGGTTCAAAAGCCATTTCAGTTACTTTCTTTATAATAAATAAAAATACCAATTGTACCCTTCTTTACGTAAATTTTTAATTGTAAGGATGATGATCAATTGGGTTGACGATAAGTTACCCATATCAATCCTATCACGTTTATACAAAGTAATTTTCATGGCCACCACACTCATCGTATTTTCTTTATTTAAAAAAAATTAATAATTTTAGAAATTTTAAATTATATTAAAAATAAATATATTTTATAAATAAGTAAAATATTATAGTTTCTATAACTTATTTTATTTAAAAAATAATTTTTTAATATTTTATATGTGTTAAAAATGGTAATAGAAAAAAATCAATAAAATTATTTTTTAAAATTAATTTTATATATAATCGAGGTTGGATGGTCTCGGACAAGATAATATCTAAACCCTCACTTCCCTCTTTTTGATTCGATTTTGATTCCTAACATTGTTTTTTGATTCGACTTTGAAAGGTGGTTAAGGACAAGTACATCTCATTGCAGGGAAAATACTCCATCAAAAACATGTTTTTTCCTATTAAGAGTTAAGACTTAGGACAAACACAAGATTATGAAAACAACGTCCAATATGCAGTCTCCCAATACTGTTTTACATATATTGAATTAAATTTTATTTTCTTAATTTTATATTGTATATTTTAAAAGAGTGTTACTAAATTTAGTACATAAGACATTCATACTCTCAGTTCCACCAACATCCATTTTCATTTTCTCACCTCCCAGAACCTTATTGTGCAAATTCCTATTCAACCTTCAAATCCAACAGCTATTTGCAGGCTCCATTGACAACCCTAGCCTCATCTTTATACCATTCTCAACCCAAACCACACTTTTACCATAGGGCAAGTTGCTAATACCAAATATTTAAGACAAGTATACATACCATTGAAATCAGTCCATTGCCCTCAAGCCATGTTTAGTATATGGGAATAAGGAATGAAAATAAAAACTTTGGTTTCATTCCTATATCTTCTTGAATAGAAATAGATTTGGTGATTCCAATTCTTATGTTTGAATGCATATAAGAATGTAATGTTGGAATGATTATTTGTTTCCATTGAAGCTTATACATACCGGCTCCAATTCGGGATATGGATGTTGCCGAGTTAACATCTCTAATACAGACACCACTATTTCATTTTTAGCCAGGGCTTTAACATCTCTTCACAAACCTGCAGTCCAGAAAGTTAAACAATTTGTTCCAATGCAGCAGCTTTGGAATGAAGTGTACTAAATGTACTAAATCGGGTTCTCAGGAAGAAGGATGGGTCACTCAGTTCCAATCCACTTCATTGCATCCCTAATTGTAGGATCCCTCTACCAATCTTCTGGTGATGTACAAATTTTTGTTACCAAATAATGAAGCAAGGGTTTAACCACCCTTAGAAGTAGAGAGAGTTAATGGAAAAAGGTAGCTTGATGCTTAAATTCTCAGATTTGAATGGAAAATCCTCATCAATTGAGCATTCAGTGGTTCCATGCATCTATTAGTGTCAGTATATTGGCAGTTGTACAGAAAGATACTAATGACTGATGCAAAATCAAAATGCATTGGTAATAAGACATGGCATTGACTAAATGCCTTGTAGGATAAAATCTTAGAAAGATCAACAGTTTGGAAAACAACAACTTATCAATTTGTTAGTTGGGATAGCTCCAGTCCAATAATCGAGCTATTCAATAACCCAATTCAATCATGTCATTTCCTTTTCTGACACAACCACCTGCTAAAAGACAAGGGTTTCAGAGCCTACATTTTAAGCATGCTTCTTCATGGTCTAAGAAGATTCTACCGAGGACAGTTCCATAAAATAGTTCTCAATTCAAAACCAAACATGATTTGTTAATTTAAGAAATGAAGGAATGAAAGAGACGAAGATACCTCAGGGGCCATCCGGAATGCAGTCCCTTTAAAAGATTTTATGTCGTTCAATTTGCAAAACTGGAAAGATATACAACCAGAAATATAATATTTAGAAGTCTAGCATTTTGAAACAATAGAGAGATAACTCTAGTAAAAAGAAACTAACCTTTGCCAATCCAAAATCCACAAGTTTCACGGTTCCATTTACATCCACCAGATATCCCTCGAAGATGATACAGAACCAATTAGTCTTACAACAGAAACAATTTATGTGTAAGTAAATGTACAACATTGTGGCTTCAACTGTCATTCCAAATGTCTAATTTCCTGAAGTAACCTCAATTGATTCCCAATGTCCACCCATTTCTTCTTAACAATGCAATTATTGGCCTTTGTTGCGCATGACCAAATCAATAAGCCTAGTTTCCCTTATGACCTACTTGTGGTACTTCTGAGTCCCATGATCACATCCCTCCATGGTTCTAGCCTTGCTAGTTATTCCATTTACCATCTCAACCACATGAGAGAGAGAGAGAGAGAGAGAGAGAGAGAGAGTTTGTAGCATTGTAAATGGCTTTTGCATTACGATTCTTTCAATTTTCAGGTTTCCATTCTGTAATCATGACCCAAAAACTCTCCTGAAGAGACACTCAAATCAAGTGAATCAGAGAGATAGAGAGAAAGTTTGAATCATTATTATGTAATTTTTCTTATATGTTGCTTTTAAAGAACATTTTGACTTACAAATTAAAAAGAAAAAAGAAAAAAAAGAAAAAAAAAAGAGGATATTATAGCAAGATCAAGCACTGAGGCAGAATATACAAAGTGATATATAATACAGCTAATTGCATGAAGTCAAATGGAAGTGGACCACACCTCATATTATAACTGACATGGAGTTTTATGAAAGGATTAAACTATTAAGATACACAATAATCTCAAAACAAACAACGTAAACCCCACATGTGAAGACACGATGTAAGGTACACAGAAAATTGGGGATATCTATATCTATACCAAGGCTTTGGGTAGTTTCATCTTAGTTATCAGACAATGACCATGTTTAACATCCATGCTCCTAACTCTTCTTTTTGTTTTTGGTTTTTCCATTTTTCTTTTCCTGGAAGAGGGCAGGTGGGAGTGTTGAACTTTTCACTTCACCAAGCAGTCTGTAATCACAGAATTCAGTAAGTGGGCTAACCGGTGCAATCCAAATAATATTGAAGGTTTCAAGAAGATAAAAACAAAAATAAATTAATAAAATAAAAACTGAAGAACTTTCTCAACAGAGTGAACCAATTTTCCACGAGTAAGAAGGCCGTTTAGTTCATGCATATGCAATTCTCTTGGTAGCAAAGGCAGATAATTGAAATAATCAGCACATGTTTCAAGCAGTAATGGCATGTGGATAGAGCAAGGTATAAACAAATAAAGCACGAGCAATATAACCAAAAAATGTAGTAGTAAGATCATTTGAATCACCTGTGAACTACATTATGCTCATGTAGATATTTCAAACCTTTCACAATCTGCCTTGTGTATTTAGAGGCTTGGGAGTCTGACAGTTTATGCTTTTGATAGAGATTTAAAAGTGAACATTCAGTTGCAAGCTCAAGAAAGATATAAAGTTTGGTCTTGTCCTGGAATGGCAAGACATTTTGTGAGTAAGCAAGAAAAAAAATATGACATGAACTCCAATCCTCTTGATGCAGTACCAGAACCAGATCATAAAGGAACAGACAACAACAAAAACATGAAAAATACTAATTCACCCCAAAGAACAGAAAAATGTAACTACTGAGTATTTAGACTGTCAATTAGACAGCCTGCGAGGGAAATAAAAGATGCATATGATGCATGAATGTTTAGAAACATGCATTCAGAAGCAGACCTACAAGGCAAGAACATAGCTTGAAACAATAATAAGGCCAAATACCATGATAAAATAGCTGATACGATAAGTAGATGAGAGATTAAAAAAAGGTTCTTTAGAGGAAAAAGTGAACTTGAAAAATAACAGATGGGGAAGCTCAAGAGACCCCCTCATGAATTTTAGTCTAAGGTTTAGTTCTCATCAAGCAGCTAAAACAGAACATGCCGCTTTAAGAGTCATCCAGTCGGAGCAATCCTTCTATAGCCTCTGAAATAAAATTTTGTGATCAACATCCAAAAATATGATTGAAAATAATAACAACACTAAAAGCAAAACCTTGGTTACTCAATATAGACTCAGAATCCCTATTAACTCTCTAAGAGAGACATGTACTCAGTCAACCTCATGAAGATTGCAACAGTGCTGCTGTGGCCTCAGATTTAGGTCTTGTTTGAGGATATTATTTTGCCTTTAACTTTGGTGAGGAACTGAAGCTAAAGCTAAAACCATTATTTTAAAGGGCCAATCTTGGCATTGGTGTGATTTCACTAAACATAAAACAATTTCCCACATAAACTGAAAAACAGCTTGCCCATACGTATGTGTTGAACTCCTTTTAAGGTTAGAAGTACTTCAGTGAAGCCAAAAACACATCTTGAAGATCTTATTAGACTTAAAAAGGATCTTTTTGCTTCCAAAAAGTCAATCTAAACAGAGCTTTAGTACTGTTTATTTTTAGTTATGAAGAAATCAAGAAAATATACAAAGAATTTGTAAAAAGGAACAAGCAAACAAATCCATCAAAAAAATTGCACAGGCTTATAAAAAGACAAATACAGAAGTCCGCACACCAGAGAGCCTTTGGCTGCCCAACCTTAAGGAAATTAACCACCAAAACACAGGGCATGATATCCCTAGTTAAACCAACCAAGAACAGGATCCATTTTTGGCCGACCAATAGCCTTTCTAATTCAAGGGATCTAGGCTTCCAGGAAAAAGAGAACACAACTATCAAATTGCATGATCCTCAGCACCCAATGATTGTATCTCGCACAACACTCTCCGACTACTAGCCACCCAAGATAAAACTATTAGTTAATCCACCTCCACCATTAGAGCAAGAAATTTTTGCTTCAATAGTCAGCCCAAAACCAGCTTTCTTTGAGAACCTCGAATAAACTTGCCTGTGATCCCATATTAGATTGCCAATAGCCATCCAATCCCAATTTCCAAGGAACATCAGCAAAATTAAGCTTCAAAAAACCAACTGTCAAAGTAGCTCACTACTATTCCAATTGGGAACGTAACTGATGTTGAAGGGAATTCTGATAAATTCTTGGTAACTAATATCCATAGTAATTCTCCTGAAATTCAGTAGACTAACTCTTCCTATCTTCAAATACCCAGGCATTCCTTTCTAGCTTCTTCTACCTGCCATAATTTATCCACCCAGTGAAACAATTTTGAGTAGCAATTACCCTCCCTGACCCATTTCAACCTAGACTCTTGTCTCTAGCTCTTCCCTCCCATAATTCCTCCAACCTTATTTTCCTTGTCATTCTAAGATACCAAAGTTCTTCCGTCATATGACCCATTCCTTCAAGTGTGATTATCACAGTGTTCCTCTTGCCAGAAATATCAAAAGTTCCTTTCTTCAATATTTCAAAGAAAGCTTTGATTGACTTAAGGCTACACAATAAATCTATCATTCCCATACTGAGACCTGAATCTCATGCAACATCCATAATAATATCACCAAATTTTGGGTGCAGCAACCACATATTTTCAATGGAAAAGAGGGTGAGAATCATCTAATTAGTTAACCTCCATATCATGGAGCCATAATCAAATACTAGCCTAGGTAAGATTCTTGAATGATGTTGCACTCCATTGAGATCAAGAACCTACCAAACTTCTTCAAACTGGGGTTTCTTGCTTGTTTGACCATGGAAAGGCCTCACTCTAAGAGATGATGAAACTAAGCCACAACTTTTGATTAGCTCATCAGTGTCATTCACGCTACTGGGAATTCTAGACAAAATAGCTTTTCCCTAAAAGACCCAATAACATTGAACTCTCCTCAGTGCACCAAGTCAAAAGCTACCGTGAGCAGTTACTCAGCTTCTCCCTAAGCTGCAATTGATTTGGTCCAAAACCTCATACGCCTATGGATCTTCCAGATAATTTTCAATCGAATTTTAATTGAACTTAATACAGATACCACCAAAGATTCATGCCTTCTAAGGATTTTGAATCCCATAACATTAAGATCCTTTCTAAGTCCTCTTGAACATTGGGCCTTCACTAGAGTAGCCATTATACTAATAAGGACAAAGACTTTTGATGGTTATTCTATGAGGGAAAGACCTAACTAATGTTACTGCATGGGGGTTCCCAAGCGAGAGCAACAAATTATCAGTCCCAAGTTTTAGTTGGCACTCTAGATTTACTGCAGAGGAGGGACGTATGCCCACATTGATGCCATAATTCATGTCTTCTTCCTAAAGCCAGGAGCATTCTGAGGAATATTAGGACTAGTAATCTGCCACTTGAGCACAGATGTAGTTAAGAGAATGAGGTAACTCTTCAAAGCTAAAAATTTTCCCGTCCTTTTCACCAGTGTTAACAGCCGTCAACTCTGGGCTTTATCAACTGCCTCCACCAATGTTTCTTCCCTATAAATTAGGCCCAACCCAGCACTAGAAGTGAGTTAAGTCCTCCGAGGTACAAAGATGCCAGAGGACTCATGCAACAACTCTACAAGACCCAGATCAAGTTCCTAAATTTGTGTCTCGCATGCAGCATTATGTAGGGTTTTTTTTTTATATATATATCGATATATTCTCCCAAAGATTCAGGTATGAAATTGACAGGATTTCATGAAAGAGAGATCTCCTGAACCTCACGTATGCAGGCTGGATCAATATGAAATTGCTTTTGACTGCATAATCTGAGTATGCAATTACTTAGAGGTTAATCAAGATGTATGGAAAATAGATTTAAAGAAGAATTGAACTAATACACAATCAGCACCTTTCATCCTTCTAACCTGTTGAAGTTGATCAATACTTTGCTGCCCGCCCGTCCTTGATCAGTCAACAAAACCTCCTTCACAGCAAAAAAGCGTCCATCAGCCAAAAATGTTTTTTCGGTAATTTGATTTGTTTTTTCCTTTCGGTGAAAATATTTTATATTATTAAAATACGAAATAATATCTTAATATTTTTAAAAATAATTCATTTAAAAAAAAATGTTTTCGAAAATAAAATTTAAAAAGCAGTGCCATTTTCCCAGTACCCCATAGGCGGGAAAGAGAGATTCAGAATTCACAAGAACTCAGAAGAGAGAGAGACGCCCATCACAGCCGGGGATGAAAGCCACCGGCCGCCGCCGTCCGAAGGACCCTATCCGCCCACCGCCGCCACCACCTCCCTCCGTCGACCACCACCGCCAATTCAGCCGCAACTCTGACGCTAGTTTCGCCAGCAGCCGCCCTTCCTCCCTTGGAATCAACCGCTCCTCCGCCGGCGATGCCCTCACCGACCGGTCCTACCAACTCTCCGCCATCCGCACCATCAACTCCTTTCTTGCCTCCCATTCCTCTCCTCTCCCCCTCAAACCCCCTCTCCCCTCCGCCAAAGACATTTCCGAAACCCTAAAATTCCTCATCTCCCAACTCGATTTCCCCACAACCAAACTTGAAGACGATCTTCCTATCCTCCTCAAGCATCTCAATTGCCCGATCAAGCTCAACAAGTCCGCTCTCAAAGCCCCTGGAACCCCACATTCTTGGCCTTCCCTTTTAGGCGTAATGCATTGGTTGGTTCAAATCGCATTGTATAATGACCATCTTGTGTCGAATTTGGAGTGTTTTGACAATACTTTTGTGTATGCAATGGATAGTTACTTGCATTATATTCGCGGGGACGATGATGGGATGGAGGCGGTGGATAGGGAGTTTATGGGGAAGTTGGAAAGGGAGAGGGACGCAGTGGCGAAAGGTGTGAAGGCATTGGAGAAGGAGGTGGCAGAGAGGGAGGGGAGGTTGGAGGAATTGAGCTCGGGGCCTTCGGCTAAGGAGGTTGTGGAGAAGGAGAGGGGGGTGTTGGAGGAGGATGTGAAGAAATTTCATTCAATAATTGCAGAATTTTCAGGAAGGATTGCATCTGTGGAGAAGATTTTGGATGAGAAGGAGAAGGAGTTGGGGGTGAAGGTTGAAGAGAATAATAGAATTTGCGATGAGAATGAAGAGCTGAAGAAGAGGGTTGAGTTGTAGACGTTTAATGCAAGAAATGCAGAGAGGATGAAGAGGGAGTTGCAGGCAGTTGAGAGAGATATCACGGAGGCTGAGGTTGCAAGGAATGGTTGGGAGGAGAAGTCTTGGGATGTTGACACGACAATTGGGCACAAGTTTAAGGAGCTTGAAGCTTTTTCAATTGAATGCAACCAGGCTCTCAGGAGGTTTTCTTTTCCTTATCCTCTTTGTTTGGCTTTCGTACCTCTATAATCCACTCCACTAGGATTTTCTTAATTTCTTAAGTTGCATACTCTAAAGTCTTTCTAGTAATCTTCAGTATGCTTTCTGATAATTAATGAACATGGTAGAATTGTGTTCTTTCTTAGGTTTGGTGTTGCTTGGAATTAATTTTCTCTATTCCATTGAAGTCTACTGTGATTCTTATCAACATTAGGTTATCTACCTCCATGAATTAGATTAAAAGATTTTTTTTGTCATTTATGGGTGATGTGAAATATTTTCCTGTTCTTAGCAAATACATTAACATATACAACATTTTAGTATAACTTCAGTGAGAACATAGGATCTGGCTCTGTAGTTACAGCATGACTAGTTGGTGATTCCTAAGAAGGATCCAGCTGCTGTTCTCTGCTTAAATTATTCTGGTGAACATGCCCTTGAGGCCTGGCTCAAGAGGTAAAGGTTTGGGAGGGTTTGTGGAAGTTTCAGGTTCAAATCCCAATAGGGACAAAAAAATTTACCTAACAAAAAAATAAAATTTCAGTAGACAAAAATTCAGACCAGGTGAGTGTAGTTGCTGAATCATTCAATGGCTTATGTCTTCTTGAGTCACATGCATTATTTCCACGTAGCCAACTCAAACTTCATTTGTTTACTTGGGTTGTGATTCAACACCAACAATGGGTAGTTTCTGAGTTGTAATTTGCCTTACGTGCATTTATCTTTTGGGTGCATTACAACTTTTGTATTGGTTTATGATTTCATGTTTGTTCATCTTCTTTAACCTTTTGAGCTAAGTGTTACTCTCAAACTGCTAACCATTCTGGAGCTTTGTCAAAGTAAGAAAAATAAAAAGGTTTTTAAGGTTAGTTAATGTTCATTCTCGATTTGGCTTTTTTAAAAAAAAAATCTCCATTTAACACTTCCATCCTCACAAGTTTTCTAATAATTTATTTAGAAAGAGATAGGTGATACAGTTGCCCTTGGCAA
Organism: Vitis x doaniana; assembly: GCA_030345155.1. NCBI lineage: Eukaryota > Viridiplantae > Streptophyta > Magnoliopsida > Vitales > Vitaceae > Vitis > Vitis x doaniana. The sequence continues at coordinate 18,092,908 of CP128320.1, read as the reverse complement.
CCTCTTTTTTTGAGGTAGCCTCCCCTCTCCCCCCCCCCCCCCCCCTCCCCTCTCTCTCTCTCTCTCTCTCTCTCGGTATATGAATTTCAACTTGGAACCTTCCCATACCTACCCAACCCTTTGCCTCCTGAGCCCTGCCTTAGGAGCCCACTAAATACTTAAATTTTCAGGAGCATCTTTGAATTGAAAAATTAGCATGCCACCTCATGCAACTCTTTCAACCTATTAAACTACAATCTATTGTGTGATTGAAGTATTTTCTCTTGGATGGTTTCCAGGTTAAAGTTAGGAAATGGTTTGCAGTATGTGTTGAATGCCAAAGGGTCTATGCCTGCTGAGGTTTTGGGAATTGATTACAAATCAACGCTAAAGCCTGCACTTGACTCCTTTGCTGATGACATAAATAAAAGCTCTATGTCAAAGTTGGAAGAGTTGATTTCTCTTCAGCAACAATCAGTTGAAAATGCTGCTAAAATTGAAGCAAAAAGAAATCGTCTTGCTGCACTTCAATCCAGTAGTGATGAAGTAAGTGAATTAGAACTCATTTTTCTTGTTCAGCGGCTATGCAATTATATACCTCTCACAAAGAATAAAAAACTATGCATTTTTTATATGCTTTTAGGGGGTGTTTGGTACACGGGAATAGGGAGTGGGAATAGACATCTCATTCCTTTTCTCCCTTATTCCTATGTTTGGATAAATGTTAAGAAGACGGAAATGAAATAAAAAATTATTCCAGCAGAAATCAAATCCAACTTATGAGTCGGATTTGCATTCATTAAAAGTAGGTGGTATTCTGATTCATTAAACCTATTTGATAATATAAAATAACCTAAATTATTATTTTACCCTCTTATCTTATTTTTCAAACCCGATGTTTATCTTCTTTGTAAAGATCTATCCATTCATCATCCACTTCTTATCTTTTTTTTTTCTCTTTTTTTTTTCTTAGTAAAATATAATTCTATAGCTTTTTTTGCATGACAAATTATTTAAAATTTTGATAAAAAAAAAAACGAATATTTAAAATTTTTTAAGGTTATGGATTTTATTGGATATGATACTTGTTGAAAATTAGAATAAATTTGAATTCTTTTATTTCCTCTTTTGAAAATAAGAAAAACATTTGCTAGCTTTGAGAATTTAAATATTATAATAAATAATTTTTTTTTTAAATATAATTTTATAACTACTTAAGCATGACAAATTATTCAAATTTTTAATAAAAATAATAATTGAATATTTGTGCATTAGGGTTATACGATTTTTTATGGTTAATTTTTTATTTATTGAGTATATATATATTTTTTAGTCTTATTATTTAATAACAAAAAACCTCTCAAATTTTATTTTTTAAAAATAAAAGTAAAAATAAAAAAATATTTTAAATTATATGTAAGGATATTATTGTAAATTTATTTCTTTTTAATTTCCATTCCTATTATTATCAAACATTGGAATGGAAACAAATAATCATTCCAATCTTGCATTCCTAAGTTCATCCAAATGCTAGAAATGGAATCATCAAATTCATTCCATTCCACTAAGAAATAGGAAAGGAAACAAAATATTATTTCCATTCCCTATTCCAACGTACCAAACACCCCCTTAGGGTGTCAACAGGAGCAGCCAGATTTTCACTTTGTTTTCCTAAAAATTTTAAAGAAGGGTAAAAGTATTGGTGATGTTAGATACAAATTAACTCCAGAAGACAAATTTTGGAGAGGATGATGAATCCTCTACTCATAAAATTCTAAAAGACATTCCTGAATATCTTTGGTACAAATAACAAGATTGATCATGTTACAAGAAAGAACTCCGCAGCACATAAAAATTATGGAAAGAGTGACAAACCCATAAAATTCTCAGACACACATACATAAGGATACAGATGGAGGGGGTGTGCACATAGTTGGAGCCAATGATCCCCTATTGAATATGCAATTAACTGAAGTACAAATTAACTCAACCTCTTTTTGCTGCTCTCAGAAAAGGCCAAACTCTCTCTCTCTCTCTCTCTCTCTCTGTATCCATCTATCCATCTATCTATATAACAAATCAAAGCAGGTCTTCTTTACCTAGTGGTCTGACTTTGTTAGCAATACAATTTCTAAAGTACCAGCAATAGCATATACAATTGCATGGTCATTATATTGCATGGATGCCACTCCAAGAAAACTAAAGTTGTAACCGTAAGCTTCTTTGGTATTTTCTTTGCAATCTAAAAGACAAAATTGTTTGGAATCTTGCTTTCCCCTTCGTTTAATTTGTTTTTTTTAATTGTGATTTACCTATCCAAAAAAAAATGTTTTCTTGAATTGTTAGTAGTTGAATGCACATAAGAAAATTTCTTGGAAAATCAATTACTGCGATTAAATTGATTGGACTACAATTAGAATTCAAAAAGGTGATAATTTAGATGTATTCAAATTTTGACAGAAAAATGTTGTTCCTAGAAATTCCATTGGGATAGAATATTGCTAAATTCCATAATGACTCAAATGAAATATGGGAGGGAAAATAACTGGAAAGGAGTATAGTACCACCCGATGGTCAATCTAAAATTTGGTACAAAGGGCAAACGGTGTCAGTTACACAACCAGTTGTCACTCAAAATTTAATAGCAAGATTTGCCTGGTCTAACCATTTGTCTAATGGGTGATCATAGTTTTAAAAGGTGTGCTTTAAGTGCGCCTAGGCTCAAGATGCCACCGCTCCCAAGTTATAGCGCTTGCTTGCCAAGATATGTGCCTTATTGAAAAAGTGCGCCTAGTCAGATTTACTCTTTCTTTGTAAACACTTTTATTTTTTAAATTTCTAATTATATACTGAAATGTACATAATTTCATTACTTTTTTATTGAATGCTTCTTTTAAATGTTTCGAATCTTAAATTTTTTATTGATCGGATTAGATTTTGAATCATATTTTACAAAATTGATGTGTATTCTAGGTCACATTTCACTTCACTCAAACGCACACCTTGTGTTGCGCCTTGCGCTTGAGCTATAGGAGACTTTGCATCTTAGGTGCGCCTTGCACCTTTTAAAACTATGTGGGTGATGAAGGGGATAAGTTAAGAGATAAGTTTGTTATTCCTCCTAGAAACACTTCCTAGGAAGGTTTCTTTTTGGGAAATCTAAGCCAGTTGTGGGTTGGGGGTTATTATTAAGGGACAATCATGGGCATTTTGTATCCATTCAACTTTAGGGGTTGTACTCTTCTGGTTGTAGATAAAATCTTAGCTTTTGGATGCCCTAGATAGACATCCATTTTGTATCCATTGCTAAAAACAATTATTGTATATGTGCAGAGCATGTATTACCCACATTACAGCTTTTTGGCATCAATGGACAGCTCAAGTTGTAATGTTCCTTTGAACTAATACAAAGGGTGACCCAAAAAGTGTGCTACCATAGTTATGTCAAATTGGTCCAGAGGACTTGGAAGTTAAATGTCCAATAGTATCTATCTAGGGTGCATGCCATTGTTTCTGAAGTCCATTGATCAGGGTCAGATGGATGCTGATCAAGGGCCAGCTTGTTGTATGGTTTTGATATGGTACCTAGGTGATGTGAAGATATGATGAATAACGAACATAGGGAAGAGGGAGAAGAAGAAAGAATAAGAAATAGGAATACGTGTTCATTTTCATAATGCACATATCTTCAGGATGCCCTAGATGCATGTATTCCAATTGCATAATTCTAGAATTGTGTCCACTTTTGGAAACCAGACATGTGCTTTAGAAAAGTGACCCAAATATGCTTTAGTATAATTCAATTGAGAATAGGTGGTATTTACAAATTGGATTAAAAGGGATGATTAAACTGTTGGACATATTGACGTAGGACAACCCTATGATGGTTGCCTACAATCAAATAAGTGGGCTACGGTTTTATTTTTTAGGGTTTAACCGTTTAAGGAGAGAAATAAAGGATAAAGTTTATGGTAAAGAAAAATAAAATGAAAAAACATTGAGAAAGAAGATACGGAGAAGAAGAGATAGAAACCTTTGAATCTCACTAAGGCCTTCTAAGAGTCTCACCTAGAAGAAAATCAAAAGTCTTACCATTCAAAATTGCAAAGTATGCAAGAAAACGTTATATTATTAATTATCAATCCATTACTTTGATTTATATCAATTAGTTTTATTTATAGGCTTCTCTAAGAAATTCAAAGCCTACTAGGATTCTAATATAACCTATTATAACTCTAAGGTGGTGTTTGTTTTTTTTACTTAATTCTAAATAGAACCTTAATGCTTAATAGTGTTAAATATTAGGTTGTTTGTTTTTGTAGTATTTTATTTCTATTAAGTATTAAAAAGTAAAAAAAATCAATATGTTATTTTTTCTATTAAGAAAAAGCTACATATTTTGGCTTTTTCTATTTAGTAAAAAGTTTATAATAAGTCATGAAAAAGTAGAAAAACAAACAACCTAAATTCTAAAACTAAATTGCTTTCAGCAAAAAGCCAAAAAAACAAACACCACCTAAGTCTCCTCTAAATTATTTAGCTATTCCTAATTTGATTCCAATAAATACTAATTCTAATTTTATTCTAACTAATACTAATCCCACTTAAAGTTTATTTGTGTCTTCCTTTCCTTTTTTAATATACTTTGAAAGGCTTTCCCCCATCACATGTCTTGGGATGTATGACATGTAGCTCCCTAAAACCCTGGATCTAGCTAGTAGCTTGGGTTGTTCCTTCTATTGGTCCCCTCATTTAGTGAATCAGGTTGCATATTGATTGGCTAAATGTGGAGCTATGCAAATGGACTCTTTTGTAAGGTATGTTATACCCCCTTCAAGTGTACATTGTCGCTATATTTTGTACAAGTTCTTGTATCGTCCTTGATTAGTATTGCTATCTTGCTACTTTTGTTAGATTTTTACTCAATTTTTAATCATCCTTTATATTTTGAAAGGGTTTCTCATCCTTGGTTTGTAATTAAATTCATATCAATGAATGATTTGTTTTGGATTAAAAAAATAATAATAATCTGTTGGAGACGTCAATTGTTATTGCACATAGGTTGTCAGGCCCCAAATTTTCAAAGTAGCTTTGATGGCTTATAAAACACTTAAGAAAAATTATTTTTGGATGATAATTAGTCCCTACAAAGGATTGACTACATTTGATTCCTTTTCCAAGTATATTTTTTAGCAAGTAATTTTCCAACTTGCTGATTGGAAATTATTGTCAAGGCTTTGACTATATTTGACATTAGCTTAAACAATGCTTGCATAACTATGCCATGTAAGGTTATTCCATTATTAAAGAACTCCTTTATTAGTGTCAAGAGCTATTGAGTAGAGTCTTTCTAATAATGTGATTTTATTAATAAGCATTGAATAGTATCATCCATCACAGAATCACTCTTTGTTTCTGATGGATCTGATGTTTAACTTGATTTTGCAACATAAATTATTGGGTTACACATTGTTTAATCTAATTGTTTTTCGTTCATGGATATTTATCTTCTGGTTGATTTTTGACAAGGAATCAGAATGAATACTTTTTGGGCTATTGTTGTATGAGGTTAACCATGGATGAATGATCAATTTGTCAGGTGGAAGCTCAATTAAATTTTTTGAAGAAGGAAACGCAAAACTACACCTCCAGATGTGCAATGGAAGCTAAGAAGTTGGTGGAGGATGTTGAGATAGAAACCCATAATGTAGATATTGTGGAAAGAGAAGTGGCAGATGTTCTGGAGGTATAATTTTGTTTTTCTTCTCTTAAATAGTTAGTTAAGGATATCAATATTGCCAGGGTGGATCTCGTAAACCTGAAAGAAACTTATTTTAACATAGGTTGGTTTCCCTTTTCAGAGCTAAAAATTCCTACCTGGCTCTATAATTGTTCTTGATTAGTGTGAATAATATTGAAAAATTCAAGGGATTCTGACTAGACTTTGATGTTGTCATGAAGATGTCCAAATTGAAGTTGCAGGAAGCAATCAAGCAAAATGAGGAAGAAATTCAGATATGTGCTTGGGAACTCTATGCTTTGGTTGATTTAGTTTTTAAATACAAAGAGCACATAGCATAAAAAATTTCAGAGATGAAGAGCAACCTTTCAGAAACAGCAGGAGCTGTATCAGATTCTTACAAAGGCTCCTTGTCAGCACAGTTTGGTATCACTTTGGATACAAGCCACTGACCCGATAGATTATTCCTTTCTGTGACACAAGTTCTTTTTCTTTTTCCTTTTCTTTTAGGGTAATGGACTGATTTGTATTGTATGTATACTTGTCTTAAATATTTGGTATTAGCAACTTGCCCTATGGTGACAGTGTGGCTTGGGTTGAGAATGGTATAAAGATGAGCCTATGGTTGAGAATGGAGTATGGGATGGATCTGAAGGTTGAATGGAAATTTGTACAATAAGGTTTTGGCAGGTGAGAAAATGAAAATGGATGTTGATGGAACTGAGAGTCTGAATGCCTTATGCACTAAATTTGGAGCATGTATGATTTGGGAATCAATAATTTATGTGATTAGAGACCTAAAAACCCTGGAAATCATGTTTGTAACTCAGGCTATTGTTTTGCATTTATTATGAAAAATGTATGTCAAAACCAATTTAACAAATGTAAATTAAAGCATGTGCCAAGATATAACTTTCCATTTCCGAGTTTAGCCCATCAAAGAGTGGGATGGAGATTAGAAAAAGGCACAATGAGATGAAAACATTAACAATGGGTTTCGGTTGGAAAATGTTTTTCATTTTTCATTTATTTTTATTTTCTAAAAATAGCTTTTATTCCTATATTTTTCTTATCTTGAAAATGCCTTCAATCAAAAGAAGTGAAAATCATTTTTAAAAATGGAAACTACAAATCACTTATTTGTTTAAATTGTTTTCATTTGTAAAGAAAACATAAATCAATATTTCAGAAAATAGAGTTTAAAAATAGAAAATATGGAAACACCAATTTCATGTTTTCACAATTTTCTTAGGATATATTAAAATCGTTTTCTAAAAAGAAAAAGGAATAAAATCATGTGAAAGACTTTATGATGCCTATTTGCATTGTGCATGCTCTTTTTTTTTTTTTTTCATTTTTTATATTTAATATTTGTCTTTTGATTAAATAATTCCTTTAAAAGTTATGTTTAAGTGGGTAATGGTTCTTAAGCTGTAAATTAAAGCTTATTAATTATTTTTTACTTTAAGATTATTTAGTAAAGTTAATTTAAAATTTATTCTAAATTATTAAATTGACATATTTATCCTTATTAATTTTAACTCATAATTATGTTTTCACTAATCTTAAACAATAGATTTATTTGTTAAATATTCATATTTAAAGCATTGTAGATACAAATACAATCATAAAATATTTATCATAAAAAGTGAGTCATAAATGTGGTAAATAAAGTAAAAATGATTTGAAATTAAGAATAAGTTAACCATTTTGACTTAAAGTTAATTTTATTGAAATCCTTTAGGTTTAGTGTAAATACATTAAGCCATCATAGGTTTCAAATTTCATCAATTAGTACCTCTATAAATGTATTATATATATACATTTTAGTTTTTAAAGAATAAAATTTAGTTTTTAGTGAATTGTTAAACAGTCCTATATAAAATATTTTTACTTGAAATCTCTTAAAAAAATAATTTTTTTAAACGAAATAAATTTATAAGGGTGCTAATTGATGAAATTTGAAATAAACAATAGTCAAGTATATTTATACCAAACCTCATGGGTCTCAATGAAATTGACTCTTTTGACTTATTACTTAAAGTTAAAAACAACTTTAAGTTGTAATATTAAATTATTTTATCAAACATATTTAATCTCTTTAATGACTTAAATTAAATTATTAAATCATATTAAGTCATTAAGTTGATTTACCAAACACCCTTAAGTTAACTATTTTGACTTAACACTAAATTTGTATTATAATATTAAGTTATTCTACCAAATATAGTTAATCTACTTAATAATAAATTAAACTATTAAGTTATATTAAATTATTAAATTGGTATACCAAACACCATCTACAAGATGTTTAAAATTACATTATCAAATTATATTTTTTTATATTAATTTTAGAATAAAATCCTTTTTTTGCGTCAACTATATACTAGGATCCATCCCACAATTTTAATGTAGTGATAGTATTGAACCATGAATATTCTACACATGTATGCATGCCACATTAATAGGTATGATTCTATCATTGGTACCTTGAAATTACAAAGACAAGTATTAGGTTATGTTTAGTTCTCAAAAAGTATTAAAAATAATAATTTTTTTATATTTGACATCTCATGGAAAATAGGGAAAGTAAATAAATATTATTAAAATTAGGTGTAAAATGGGTTTGAAATAACAAATCAAAATAATTTATTAATTTTAAATATTTTTTTTTTTTTTTATGCTTCTTCAAATTTTTTTTCCTTCTACTTTTTCTCTTTATTTAATTTTCCTCAAATTTTTCAAAAACCAATCATAACATTAGAGAATTTGTTAATTGACCATGAATCAATAACAATTATGTGGGAATGATTAAGTTGAAAGTTGGCTCTAGAATAAACCACTGAAGTTGACAAACCAAGCCAAGTAAGACTAGAGAAAGATATTAATTTAATACTTTTGAAAAAGAGTTTAATGCAAAAGTATTTCAAAATAAACACTCGAGTTAAAATGTGATGATTATAATGTGTGAAATGTGATAGAGACCTTTGTTACAACGTGGAAGAATTAACAACTTCAAGAGACTTGAATTGTCTATGTGCCACATGAGCGCTTTGAAGATACTTAAATCTATGACACTTGTCTTTCACTATCTGGAGAAGCTCCAACCACTAGCTTGAAGATATAGAGAGGGTGATATGCTTCATATGCAACATCAAGGTCAATTACATACCCATAAGAATTGCCTATAACCACACATCTTAGGCAAAAACATATATCAATTCAAGTTTTCATTTTTTAACATTCCTAATTCACACTTTCAATACACAAATTGTAGCATCTTTCTTGATGGTCATGATGGTAAGAGTAGACCACCTTAGCAACATTTGGAATCTCACTTGCATCTTGAGATTAACTTCTCCTCATTGTCCTTAGGGTTTCCACCTACAAAAATTATAAAATACATCATTTCAATTTCATAAACATAGTACAACAAACACACATTATAATTATTAACGCAAGTATATTTCACATGGTTGCGTTTGATTTCCGAGAATCATTTTCATGAGGATTTTTCTTCCCATATACTTTCTTGGATCCAAACATAGTGATAGGGAATCACATATCATTGAATACACTTCATGCTAACGAAGCTAGAATCATACCCCTAAAATGTTCAAATTATAACATAATCATCAAAGGAGCTAAAAACATATTTAATGGGTGTTAACCATTAACTTAAGAATTAATTCAAACATATATAAATTGTTGTTTACCTATATCAATAGCAAGGAATTTATAACTAACTCCTATGAAGTAGATGGAGGATTTAATTTAATATAATGATACTTAGTGCCTTATACCAAGCACATGAGAACATATATATATCCTAGTTAATTATGGATTGTACTACGACCAGACATAAAACTTATGTTTTTTTTTTTCTTAATAATCAAAAAGCCTTCCATAACCAAACCCTCAGAACTCTATATGGGGACCCAAAACTCAGAGTGCTAATCACCCGCAACAATTAGCACTAGGTAAATTCAAGGTATCAGTGGCGGCAGGATTCAAACCCATAACCATGTACCATTTACTAGGACCACACTTCTCAATGTTCGCCTTGACCAACTGAGCTACCCTAGTGGTTTTCAACTTATGTTTGGATCCCATTGAGCACCAAGGAAACAATTAAAAATGTCAAGGAAAATGATAAATGTTTGGTTTCATTGTGAAAAATATGGAAAAAAAGAAAGAGTAAATATAATTAAAATTAGTTAGAACTATATACATTTTAAAATTATTTAATTTTTATATAATAAAGCATAATAAATGAAATAAGATTGAACAAACATATGAAAATAATTGATTAACTTTAAATCTAGTTTTTATTCTTTTTCACTTTGTATTTCTTTTTTCTTTTCTTTTTTTCTCAATTTTCTTTATAGTTTTTCAAAAACCAAACATAATAGAACAAAATAGGGATCAAAGGAAAGAGAAAATAGTAAAGAAGTTGAAGAACTATAATCAATTTTCTACGTGTACTAAAAGGATAAATGAACAAAATGACTTACCAATAAGTTGATAGGAAAAAAGATAAACTCCACCTACAACTACCACATGTGATTTCGTTCTGATCAATACTATCACAAATTTCACTTAAGATTAGTATAATCAATTGTTAGGTAAACTTCATGAGCATATCAAAATCATAAGTAAATATAAGATTAATCCAAAACTTCCATCTCAAGAAATGACTAAGTATGCATGTTTAACATGTTTTAGCATGCTTAAAGAAATTTAATTCTTAAATACAAAAACCATAAACAATTTGACTCTTAAAACTATTAAAATCAATATATGGGAGTTTTATTATTTACTTCCACCGAGTAAGTTTCTACATATATCTACCACATAATACATTCAAATTTAACTTCGAATTTGTGTACATGATCTTCTCTAACTAATTTTGATAGCTTATTCAAATTTTATCTTAAAAGCAAGTAGAATTAATTAATTAATTAATGTTATGTCTAATAAGGTAATGAAGAATCCTTAGAGCTTCATAATCACTTTGTAGAGGTTTTTATTTAACTAATTAAATAAATAAATAATGAAAAAAAAAAAAGCAATTCACTCTACCATATATATGCTATATGTGAAAAAAAAAAAAAACTATACATGTTTTTAAACTAATGATGACTTTCAAAGTTAGTTGAAGTTATTTTTCATATTTTTTGAAAATGAAGAAATTTTATGAAATGTAGTACATGCATAGGCATGATATTAATCACTATAAACTATGTTTGAATCTTAGAGAGTACTTAGGAAATAAAAAAACACTAAGAAAAATTATTTTTTATACTTGGTTTTTCTATAGAAAATATAAAAAAAAAAAAAAATATAATTAAAATTGATTAGAGATTTATGCATTTCTAAATTATTTAATTTTTATATAATGGAGGAAAATCAGTGAAATAAGTTTAAAGAAATATATAAAAATAGTTTATTAATTTAAAAAAGGAGAGAAGTTAGAATATATGAAAAAGGGTTGATAATGCACCTAGTGATGGAGTTCAAAGCGAGAGATCGGTGTTTGGTGCTCCCAATCTTTTATAATGTGGCTCCTCCACTACATCGGGTAAGGAATCATCACGTCTTCTCTTACGGTTTCCATCATTGTCTTCAAGTACTACTGATCCATTGTCACCAAAATTCCCGAGAAGATCTAACAAGTAGCGTTCATCATCTTGATTAGCCCCATGAACATTACCATTGGTATGTTGTAATGCTGATCCATTGTCACCGGAGTTCTGGGGATGCTCCAACATGGGCTTATGATTATGTTGATCTCCCGCAAATATAAGATTGATGCCGCATTTTTTTATTATGTTCATCCCATAAACCTGTAATGAAGCATTAATATGTGTGTATTCATTATGGTGATGCTCTTTCGGAATAGCAATCTTAGGATACCACCAAACCCATACTTGATCTATCATATCTTCAAAATTACAATCGCACTTTTCAATGCTTCTATAACTGTATTCATCCTTGAATCCACCAAATACATTATTGCCATGTAAATACAATTCACACTCGAGCTTAAAATGCCCAGGACCAACAGATGTAATATGCCGATAAACACATGATACAAAAAATCCTAGGAAGTCAGGATCTTCATACCAATTAATTGGAAGCTTTGCTGTTACTTGACTTCCCAAGTTTTGATACCTTATCCACTCTTGAATTCCACTACTTTCTGGAATACGAGCACTGAGTTTCCAACTTTTCAACTCCTGCACAAATTATTATGTAAATATTGGCTTTATATAAAAAAGGTTTAAGTGGCATAATTAAAAAAAAAAAAATTATTACATTACCTCTGTTGTAGATTTCAACCAGTTGAGGTGACAAAGCCAGAGCAGACCTGATAAATCTTCCTTGCTTGTGAAATGGTGTGCGTCTATTTCTTCTAGACTTGAAGGAAGCACCAGAATCTGTCCAGCCATTTTGCATTGACTGATATTAAGTTTTTGCAGATTGCAAAGCTGATTGCTTATTAATCCTTCCCACAGGTCTGAGCAACCACAGAGGGTGAGTCTTTTAAGAAATTTCAACCTAGAAATGTTGGGAAGATCCTTAATAGCAGTATTTTTTAAACCAAGCTTCATTAAACTTTTCAAGTTCCCTCCCTTCTCAGGAAATTTCTCAAACTTTGAGCAATTAGAGAGATTAAGAATCCTAAGAGATTCCAAGTCTCCAATGCTATCCGGCAGATCCTTAATAGCAGTATTTTTTAAACCAAGCTTCATTAAACTTTTCAAGTTCCCTCCCTTCTCCGGAAATTTCTCAAACTTTGAGCAATAAGAGAGATTAAGAATCCTAAGAGATTCCAAGTCTCCAATGCTATCCGGCAGATCCTTAATAGCAGTATTTTTTAAATTAAGCTTCATTAAACTTTTCAAGTTCCCTCCCTTCTCCGGAAATTTCTCAAACTTTGAGCAATAAGAGAGATCGAGAATCTTAAGAGATTCCAAGTCTCCAATGCTATCCGGCAGATCCTTAATCTTATCACATCTTCTCAAACTTAAGGTAGTAAGGTTCTTCATATTTCCAACAGACGGGTGAATATCGATCAAACTTACACAATCATTAAGAATTAGTTCCTCCAAATTTGGCATACTTGAGAATTCTAGCATTTGAATGAGCTTCCTTGAGCAACTTAGATCAATGACCTTTAACCTTTCAAGATACTGTACAAAAAGAAAATTAGTGTCAATAAAGACATAACTATCATAAATTTCAAAATCAATACAAAGAAAAAGAAGTAATTATTAAATGATAATAATACCTTCCCTAGCCACAACTGTTTTATGTTGCTATAGTGCAAGTGAAGTTCAACAAGCTTCCCTCCATCAAAGTTTGATGGTAAAAAATCTAAAGGATATCCATCCCAACAAAGATACCTTAACTCATAAGAAGGAAATTTAAAACCCCAGCCAAGTTGCATTTTAGAAGCATGTGACATTACATGATAACAACAACACTTCTCATCCCCCCAGTTAATACGTTCATAAACGTGATGTGAATGGAAGCCTGAATAAACTTTGAGCAATCGAAGTCTAGTCATCTTTGCGAAAGCATTTGAATTCACATATAATGCTCCTTTTAATTTAGACAAGTCCAAGGATATTGTTTCAACTCTTTTTATTCCCTGAAAAAGAACATCGATAAGACAAACATAAATACAAACTAATTCAACTTATATGGATATGTAATTTCTTATACAACAATGATATTATTGAAGTTTATATCTTCAACTAGTGCTTAAGTGAATTCATGCACTTGGCTCTTACCTCATATGTTGTAAGCGCACGTTCAATATCATGGGAATCCCACAATCTGCTCCATTTGTTTGGCTCATCAGGAAATTTTTCACGAACAATTTCCCAACCTGTCTGTTGTATCAAATCATGCATACGTATTTGGTTGTATGGAAGAGTTATAAGACACCGATCATTTAGATTTCTTATTCCTCTTTCCACATGGAAATCACAACCATCCAATATTCTTGACATAAAATCCCTATCTTCACCTTTAAAAAAACATGCAACATCAAGAAATATATTTTTTTCTGCACGATCTAATCCATCATAGCTTCGTTTAAGCACATTGTGAATTTTCATTTCAGGTTCTTTGTCCAATTTATTCAATTCACTTTCCCATTGAGGTATTGTCTTCTTGCATAAGAGAGAACCTAGAACTTTTAGAGCTAATGGAAGCCCTCGACAATAGCCTACAACACGACGTGAGAGGTTTCTATAATCTGATTTGGGTAGATTTTGTTTAAAAGCATACAAACTGAAAAGTTCACAAGCTTCTTCAAAATTCAATTCCTTAACCTCATATAAGTCATCCACTTCTTGATGAGTTAACACATGTTTATTTCTAGTTGTTATGACGACTTTACTTCCTTCTCCAAGCCATTCACGATGTCCAAGTAAATATTCTAATTGACTTGGATCATCAACATCATCAAGAACTATAAAAGCTCTTTTAGCTAAGAGAATGGCCTCTATCATACTTGCTCTGTGGGCAACACCATTTCTATTTTGACTCCCCTCTTCCTCTAGGATATCAACAAGAAGTTGATTTTGTAAGGGAGATAAACCTTGGGTATTGAATTTTTCTCTAATATCCTCAAGAAAGCTCATATATTCAAATTCGCAAGAAAGTTTATTATATATAACCTTTGCAATGGTAGTCTTACCTATCCCACCAACTCCATATATCCCAACAATACGAACATCACTTGATTCCATATGCAACTGCAAAATCATCTCTTTTACACGGGAATCTATACCAACTAAATTGGCACCAGCATCAAGCCTCTTACATTTCAATCGACGGAATATGCTATCAGTTATTTCTTTAATTTGATTGGACTCATACCTACCAATTACAAAAGAACAACATGTTAAGCAATGAGCCACAATTGTAAATAAAACACATTAAATTTGACATCTTTACGAGAAATAAATTAAAGTAGAATAGAATATATCAAAGATATTAGTTCATTTACATTTTTAGGACATTTTTCTTTGTATCAAGTATACATGAGAACAAAATTAAAACATGGATTTTGAATTTTGTTAGTTGTGCTGCTTGTGTGGCATTAGCTTCAAATGGAAATTTTGTGCCATGATAGAGGACGATGATTATGAATGGAGATATTACTTTATCATTCATGCACTTTTCAAAAACTCTTTAACAGCCCATGGCAATTAGAAACCTTGTAGGAGCAAATATTTTATTATTTGACATTTGTTGTATATCTTGTAATGCATGAAGCGCCTCATTGTAGATATAGTACTTAACCTCTTAATATAAGAAGTTTTAGATTAAAAACCCCATGTTCAATTCCTCAAGCTTCAAAACTTATTTATCCCACAACATCATCTCCTTATTATTCATTTGTATGATAAAAATTAAAAATTAAAGGCTTGCAAACAAGTTATTCATTTGTATTTTATTTTGAGTTGAGTTGATTTCCTTTAGCATCATCTATAAAGAATTAACTTCCCAACCTATGTTCTTTTGTTGTCTATATATATACACACACAAACTCTCTGGGAAGTTGAATTCCTACTAAACAATTTAGGTTACATAATTTTGTTATTGGTAGTTGTTACATAATTAATCAAACTATTTGATCAACTTGTTCTCAAATAAAATTGGTTAAATAATTTTGCTATTGTTACATAATTAATCAAATTATTTTTAGAATTTGATTAAGTTGTTCTATTGTTATGCAATAGATAATTGAAAATTTTGAAGTGTGTTAATAGATATTAATAATTATTAACTTTATTCTTACTTGTTACATAATTATTCAAACAAAATTTTAAATAAATTGATTAATTTTTGTAACATTAATGTGGATTGAATCCTGAGAATTTTAAAACTAGTAATCAATTTTGATTAAATTATTTTAGATATGGATTCTCATAAATTGGTCTAAAATAGTAAAACTTATTAACTAGGTTTTAATAAGTACATTCTACCATTTATTATGAGTTCTTGAAAGGAAATTAAAGTTACCCATCTAGTAGATGCCATCCAGAAAGATTGGCTGCTTCCGTCAAGGCCCTCCTCCACCTTGGTATCTTGTCCTTCCAGTTTTCTTCATAACCGGCAAAGGCCTCTCCAAAACTTCCTTCTTGCTTTCGTACATGGGATGGATCCACATGATAGAAAATTGGGAAAACAGTATGTCCCAGATCTTTCTGGCACTCCATGATCTTTACCAACTCATCCAAACACCATCTCGAATGAGCATAGTTTTCAGAGAAAACAATTACGGAAGACCTTGATTCTTCAATGGCTTTCAAGAGTTCTGGAGCAATCGCTTCTCCTCTCCTGAGTTTATCGTCTCTGAAGGTGCGAATCCCTCTCCTACCCAAAGCTTTGTAGAGGTGATCAGTGAAATTATAACGGGTGTCTTCGCCTCTAAAACTCAAGAAAACATCATAAGCACTTGTTTGAGGGATGGAAGGAGTAAAAGAAGAAGAGGCTCTAAAGGAGCTTGTGGAAGCCATTGTGGGTTTCTTTCTCAAAACTACAAGACAGTTTTTAGGCTTGGTTTCTCTTCAAGATAGTGAGCAATTGAGGAGATTGTGCAACCCTAACCAGGAAGTGGAGAGGAAAGTTAGGGACAGCTGTCTGTCTCTCGGGTCATTCAATATTGAATTAAAGTAGCTGGCCGACACCTCTCTCTCTCGAGCCATTGAATCGTATCATACGATCCTGTTTTTTATTTTATTTTTTCTTTAAGGACATAAAAAATATTAATAAAAAATTAAAGTAAACAATAGATAAATCTTGCTATTGATAAATATTATAATTTATAATAAATAAAAGTAAACTATAATAAAAGGAAATGATTTTATTGAGAGCTTTATTTTTTAAGAAAAAAATAGTTTTATTTTTTGAAAAAGGAAGAATAACAAAATAACAATTAATTCCAACAAAAATTTTGATAATATTCTGAAGAGATGATTACGAAAATAAAATTTAAATATTAAATATTAAAAAATAATTTAAATTCAAATTAAAACTACTATCATTAAAAAATTAATTCATTTCATGAATGGTTTAAGAAAGATTATATATATATATATATATATATATGTATATATATATATATATTTAAAACCAACAAAATTTTTATTTTTTTTAAATAAAATGAATTTTTACATGAGAATCAATGCAATAAATAAAATAATTAATTTGAATAAAAACTTGTTAAAAATATTTTATAAGCCTATTATGAACTAATTATAATGTAAAAAAGATATTAGGAGATATGTGTTTTCAATTATAAAAGTTACGTGAAAAGTTACGAACAACTCTTTAATACAGTAATTTTTTTTTTTTCTTGACTTTATTCATACTCTCTTATTTTATTATTATCTTTTTTATATTTTTTCTAATATTTATAGGAATGAGTTTTGTTATTACTATTATTTTATTTTATTTTATTTTATTTTATTTATATATTTACTAAACTGTTATCCTTTCATTTAATGCAAAATAAGGATATGGATGGCAATGCAGTGATTTCCTCCTATTTCAAAGGCGCCTTCCTGTAAAAAGCAGAAGTGATTTCTTCTTAAATTTGTCTGCAACTGGTGGGCCGGAAGCTTCCTCTTTTAATATTTTATAATGGACCCAATAACCCTTTCCTCGTAGTTGTTTATTCCTTTTAAAAAAGACTCGAAATCTGTTGGCACAATTCTGAATAAAAAAAAAATGAAATCATTCCCATTTTTTTAAACTATCATTCACTTTTTTTCAACCTACAAAATATCCATTTTGAATAAAAAAAAATACTCTCCTTGATAAAAATAATATTTTTTTTTAAAACCTATATATAATTAATAAAAATATTAAAAGATATTTATATTAAGATTGGATTACTTTTCAAATTCAAAAATAATAATAATAATAATAATTTTATAAATTTAAGATTTTTTTTTTTTCATTCTTTTACCTAATTGATCCCATACCTTATTATTGATAAATATTATCATTTATATATGTATAAAGAGTTGGGAAGCCAAGGCAAGTACCTCCCTGTGACCAAGAAAGAGTTGGGCAACTCTCTCTAGCTTGACTTTCTAGAAAGCAATGAAGAAAGTTAGGAGCAACTCTCACTTTATTGATTTTTGGGAAAATTATATTTTGGACCTAATTGGACCCAAAAATTAAGATATGATCCATTTATCTCACATAATTAATAGAAATGATATGAGATATTATT
Organism: Vitis x doaniana; assembly: GCA_030345155.1. Classification (NCBI taxonomy): domain Eukaryota; kingdom Viridiplantae; phylum Streptophyta; class Magnoliopsida; order Vitales; family Vitaceae; genus Vitis; species Vitis x doaniana. The sequence goes on along the minus strand of CP128320.1, from coordinate 18,074,924 downwards.
TTACCAAGATACCCTTCAAATTTCAAAGTCAGATGATTGTAAATTAAGGGGTTTCAAAGGTGGTAAACTTGAAATGTCATATTACCTGAGTGAAAAATCTGAAATAAAGGGCATAAAGGCTCACCACCCTCCTACCCCTTTCTCTCCCTCCGTAAACAGCATGCTCAAAGACAATGCCAACTGTGAATATCCCCCATTCTGTTTCTTCAGCAACCAAGGATTGTAAGCAACTCAGAAAAGCCTTTGCATGTATTTTATCATCGTCATTCCCAAATCCAAATGACGGTGGGTGTGCATTATTTATTTTGATTTGATCATGTTGGTTCCTTTGATGATGTGGTGGATGTTTGTTTACTAGGTCAGTACAAGGTTTGAAGAAAGGCATTTGTTTTGATCTTGTGTTGGGGTGTTCTTAAAAAATTTTGAATTTGATAACAGAGTGTTTTTGGGTGCGGGGTGGGGTATAAATGAGGCTTTGATCATATCCATCTTAGCTCATAGGAATGTAGCACAACCTAAGCAATTTCAAGAAACTTACAAAGAATCTTATGGAAAAGTTCTCCTCAAAAATGGCATTTCACCTGTGTGAAAATTCTTCACTTTATAATTTGTTTGTTGGGTTTATAGTCCAGAAAAGAAATGGGTATCATCCAAAGGGTGAGCTTTGGGGATGAGCTAATGCACTTATGATGAATAGGAACCTAAATTGGGTTTCATTTCCCCCTTTTCCACTCAGCCATATCATTGGAATGTGGTTAACCAGCCCATATTAACTCGTTAAGTTGTAGCTAGGTCGAATTTCTGCAACTGTACAAGGCATTTACACAAAGTGTACAAGGCTAATGTACTAAATGTACAAGGATGTGTATCTTAAGGGATTTCAAGTGATTTTGAAGAACTTACTCATTTACTTTTTCCAATCATGGGGCACATTTCTCACACATATTGCTTGACTACACACTCATTCCATGAATTTTATTTGATGTCTACCATGTTAATTCATTCTATTAGCTCCCCTACTAATGATGAATATGAACCGAAACGAGGGTGAACTTTTCCTCCTTGTCCCTAATCCATGAGAATGGAAACATTGTTTACCCACCCATAAGCATGCGTTCGGTCGTAGCTATGTTGGAATTCGGTACTGTACAAGGCATTTACACTAAGTGTACAATGCAAATGTGCTAACTATACAAGTGTGTACAAGGGTACCTATCTTGAAGGATTTGAACTGCTTTTGAAAAAATTGCTTGCTCACTTCATTTTTCTAAGGGGGACATTCCTCATTTCCCTTTGTACACATTCATTGGAATGTGGTAGCGCACTTATGATGAATAGGAACCTAAATTGGGTTTCATTTTCCCCTTTTCCACTCAGCCATGGCATTGGAATGTGGTTAACCCGCCCATATTAACTCGTTAAGTTGTAGCTAGGTTGAATTCCTACAACTGTACAAGGGATTTACACAAAGTGTACAAGGCTAATGTACTAAATGTACAAGGGTGTACAAGGGTGTGTATCTTAAGGGATTCCAAGTGATTTTGAAGAACTTACTCATTTACTTTTTCCAATTGTGGGGCACATTCCTCACACATATTGCTTGACTACACACTCATTCTAGGAATTTTTTTTTATGTCTACCATGCTAATTCATTCTATTAGCTCCCCTACTAATGATGAATATGAACCGAAATGAGGGTGAACTTTTCCTTCTTGTCCCTAATCCATGAGAATGGAAACATTGTTTACCCACCCATAAGCACGTGTTCGGTCGCAGCTATGTTGGAATTCGGTATTGTACAAGGCATTTACACTAAGTGTACAATGCAAATGTGTTAACTGTATAAGTGTGTACAAGGGTACCTATATTGAAGGATTTGAACTGCTTTTAAAAAAATTGCTTGCTCACTTCGTTTTTCTAAGGGGGACATTCCTCATAGTCATTCCTCATTTCCTTTTGTACACATTCATTGGAATGTGGTAACGCACTAATGATGGATAGAAACCTAAATCGGGTTTGATTTGCCCTCTTTTCACTCAACCATTTCATATGCACGCATTCGATCGTAACTATGTTGGATTTCGGTACTGTACAAGGCATTTACACTAAGTGTACAATGCAAATGTGCTAATTGTACAAGTGTGTACAAGGGTACCTGTTCACTTGTTTTGTTTGTCACAAGGATTTATGACTCTACATCAATGCAAAATTGTGTGGACAATATGGAGTGATGGAGAATAAGACAATTGAAACAAGTACATCACCGTATGTTGAGTCGCTTTTCCTTTTCACTTTCATATGAAGCCAATAAAGAATGTGCCATCCTGAAACTGGGTGATTTTCCATTTATGTGTCGAGGTTTGTTGATTCTTTAAATGGGAGCTTTATCACCATTAACTTGAGATCCCTGATATGAATCTGCAGCTTTGCGTGCTCTTTGTAAATTATGGAGCATGAGAAGCTCTTTGAATCTACTAGGAAGAACATTGGATGTGGCAACTGGAGAATGGATAGAGTATTCATCCGGGATAGGTGCTGGTATGTTCTCTCTGGTTTTTGATCTCCTTATGGCCCTAGGTTCTTTGTTGCTTCATTTAATTATATTACATAGATTTATAAATAGATTAAAAAGATTTTATAGGCCTTGACCCATGGTACTCACAAACTGATTGTTTAATTTGAATTTTTTTTCTTTTACATTTATGATTTGTAAGCCCTTGTGTTTCCACTCGTGATTTTGGGTTCTCCGTGGCTAGTTTTAAGACTTGATTCTTTCTATTTGTATCTTATCAAAGCTCACATTTTTTTTCACAAGTAGGAGTTATGGAGAATGTTTCATTCTGCCTATCTTCCTCTGCATAAATATTTTTGACATGGTCCACGCTCCTGAAGTAAGCATTTATCTTCTAGTTTTTCCTAGGCATATTTATTCTTAATTGACATGCCTAAACTTTATTCACTTTGTGTTTTGTAGGGGTTTGGTTCACGTACTGCCATTTGGAAGTCCACACAACATGGGGTCTGAAAATGCCCTTTCTATTTGACAATGGCAAAGGCCACAATGAATCAATTCTACCATCTCCAACTGACCTTCCCAAATGCTAATACAAAGACTTCAAAATAAAAAGCTTAACATCAGAGCAAAGAAGAGAAGAGAAGAGAAAGAAAAAAAAATGTAGATGATAAAGAAAGCTTAACATCAGTTTTACCATTTACCTATATTCATTGGCTAGTATCATATACGTTCAGGGACATGTAATTATGCATATAATGACAAGTTCAATTCCAATGTATTGAACTTCAATTGTGCTTATTTTGCACTGTATCAATATATGTTGTAGCTGAAATTTTTGCCTTCGTCTAGATTGGGTATATGAAAATTAATGGGCCATACTCAATTGAAGTGTTTCTCCAAGTTTGGTGAACAATTTCTTTACTTGATAATTTATTTAAGTTATTAAATAGATTAAGCATATTTGTTCAGATATTTTAATACCATCATATTTAATATTAAATTAAAATGATTAATTTTTAATTGTTTACAAAGCTCTTTTAATTTATATCTATAACTCCATATTTATTACTTAATTTTTATAGTCAATATTTTGTAGTATTTTATATGTTTGCAATACTTTTAATATGAATATGTAATAAACAAGTTTAGAATTAAAGAGAAATAAAGATACATGACATCCTCGACCGGTCTACCTACAGTGGACTAGTTCAATAGCCGTGAGAAATTATAGGTTTTGGTTGCACAAATTTCCATCAACCGTAGCTAGACCGACACGCGACCTGACGCGGACCGGGCACTAAGACACTTCAACCGGGAATAGGAAGCTATTGGACAAGGGAGCATGTTTTGTCCCACGCCTCGACTGGGACTCGACCAGGACTTGATCAGTCAAAGGAAACCGATCGACCGGTTAGGCACTTCATCCACCAGTTCATCCTTTTGGCCCCGATAACCTATCTTTTTCAAATCATTTCTTTTCTACCACTTAGTCAAGGTCTTAACGTGAATTCATAGGCAAATATTACAAGGTTTTGCCTGAGCTACAATTGAAAAAACTAAATTTACACTATGTTCATCAACAGACTCAAACCAATCATGGATAAATCTATCAAAATTTATGAATATTGTGAAACCAAGGTTTGGTTAATCTCGGTTTTGATGATAACAAAACAAAGTTTAGAACTAATGATTATATTTCAAGTGTGATTAGGCAAGACGTTTCCTAAAGTGGCAATCATAAAGACAAATCAAGCCAAAGAGAAATCATGAAGAAGAAGACCACCTCAAAGAAAAGTGTTTTTCAAGACCTAAGTTTCATAAGATCTCTTTGTAAGGTTGTTGGTGCACTAGGATTTCCATGCATTACATTTTTTACTTATGCACCGAAATCATGCAAGAGTTATTTTGTTTTAAATATTTTTAAAATTGGATGATTTCATGTTTTCAACTAAAACCTTGTGTCAAATGTTGTTTCAAACTTGTTTAAAAAACTTTAAGTTGAAAAAGTTGGTTTTTGAGCCAAAAACGGCTCAACCGGTTAAACCGAATGAACAGTAACCGGTCGACCCCTAGCTTAACCGGTCAAGGGTATGAATAGTAACCGATCTACCCATGAACAGTAATTGGTCGAAGGTGCAAAATTTTTTATCTTTCTTCTAGAATTGTTGTTCAACCGGTCAAGGTTGAACCTCAACTGATTGAGGTCTTGTCGAGGTCCGATTAAGGTTCGGTCAAGCTACGGTCGAGGTCCAACGGTCACCTGCCAACATTAAATGCTAACAGCTAGTCAACCGGTCGACCCCCAACTCGATCGGTCGAACCCCGAACGGCTAGTTTGGCTTTTTTCTTCTATAAAAAGGCTTCAATCTTCATTGTTTAAAAAACTTAACCTTCCCAAATCTTTCTTGAATATATTTGAGCCTTGAAAGAGTGTTTTTGAGTGCACCATTGTTTTAAAACTTGCAAATCTTTAGTGTACCTTTCAATCCTAGTTTTCTTGTATCATTTGAGCTTAAAGTTTTTGTACTAGGATTTTGTGAGATATTTTATTTGTAAATCTTTGAGAGGAAGTTTCTCAAGTGTGTGGTATCACTTGAGGGGTTGTTCAAGAGTGGAATATCTCTTGAGAAATGTAAAGGGTGCTTGGAGCCAAAAGTCCAAGAGTATGAATTGGAACCATAATCCAATTGTATTGCTTGAAGGCTTGGTTTGGAAGCCTTGAATTAGTGGAACCTCAAGCTTGGGATTGAAGTTAGAGGAGAGTGGATGTAAGTCGGGTTGCGCCAAACCACTATAAAATCTGGTGTTTGCGTTCTCTCTTCCCTACTATTTTAATTTATATGCAATTGTCCTTATATTGTTTATTATATACTTGCATATAATTGTCTCTTACATTCCAATAGTTTAAATTGTTAGAAAAATAGACCATCACCCTATTCACCCCTCCCCCCCTTTAGGATGATTACCATAGGTTGGATTAGCCTAATTTTTCTAACAAATATAATACTTGATAAATATGAAAAAAAATGTAAAAGATAAACATAGCATAGCATATCCTATATATATATAGTAAAGTCAAATATACATGAAACATAAACATATAAAAGAGATATGACAATGATCTGCATGTAGGTCTCCTAGATCCTAAATATCTCTCCCCCTTTAGCAACATAAAAAATACACGAAGGGGGTCTCGATGATATCAAGGGTGAGGAGGTGGAGGTGGAAACACCAAGCAGAGGTAAGCCATCATCTCCTCATGCTGACTGTCCTGGCGACTCTCAATGTGATCAAGCTTCTACCGGAGATGCTCAAATGTAGCCTATTGCTGATCCATGCGATCCTCAATACTCTGAAATCTCTGCTGTAGATACTGATCCATGTGATCCTCCATAGAGTAGAATCGAGTATCGTTGACTATTGCAAGCTCTTCCATGCAAGTGCCAAGTTAGCTGATCTGAGCAGATAAATCCATCCTAAGAGCATGATGAGATGATGTCCCGACGTAAGGAGGCATAGTGAATGATGGTTGAGAAGATGGTCTTGCTGTGTATGTCGGCTCAAGACATCATCGAGTCTGAAAAAATGGCCTCCAACTGACCACCCTCGGACTCGAGTTGATGGCTGTCAAACGCAGGCTCTCTTTGCTCAATACAATTGCAGCTCCCTATCAAACCTTGGGTCCAACTCCCCATCAAATACAATTGCAGCTGCTTGTTTCAGGTCTATTTTTATGGCAGACTGTCAGGTTTATGCCTATGCTATAAATGGTGACAATAGATTGGGAGCCATCCAACGCACTCTCCGTCGCCTCCCACACCTCTCGGATGGGGCCACAATCATAGAATGCAAAGGAAAGTGGTCATTCATGACTACTTCTTCATCATCTGTTAGTTTGGAGTAACAAAAAATTAGTTTAATGAAGGGAAATATAATATTAATTATTTTGTACACACTACTGTAGTAATGAATGTCCCCCAAAATGTTACCAATAAGTGTCGGATGGTGAATTGGAGTGTCCAATGCGTCTTTTGTGGCATGCCATGCCATGTCATGTCGAGCATAGTTTGCATGCTATGGGGGCACGGGAAAGACATCCGTTGCATAGCTTGAGTGACCAGTAGCAGTCGAAGGTGCACTTCTTTCTCTTCGGGCACCAATCTATGCATCAGGCCACACATGATGCCAAGCTGCTGCTGTATGCCCTTTTGATATGCATTTATTGCACGTTCTGCTAGATAGTATTGGTCCAAGATTTCCTATAACATGATAACAAATGGCTAGAAGACAATTTAATGTAAAACTATTCAAAAAAATCTTTAAAAACACTAATTTACAATATTCCAATAAGTAAACCTAAATATAATTGCATTTAGATGGATTGAACTCCTAAACTAACAAACAATATGCGTACATGACTACTTGTCGACCCACTCTTAGCCTCCACATGTGTAGATGGCGGTGATGAATCATGAAACCCCTACAATTGAGAACATGACGCATGTTACAAACACAAACCTTTAAGTTGTTCAATTTTCATCTCATCAAAATACATATTTTCATGCATATAGACTATATGACTACCTCGACATGTCCAAAACTACTAAACTAACTGATCTCAACAGCCAATTGTTGCTTTAGCAATTCATCTGACCATGCTGAGAGGTGGGGCACTGTCATGGGAACATGAACGGAAGGAATCTTGAATTTTATGACATAATGAAGCTGCAACATGGAAATCAACATATGTTTAATCATTAGTTGGTGCTACTGATGTTAAAAATTAAAAACTGACCAAGTAACGCATGTAAAAGAAAGGCAATACCTGGAGAAAAAGGATACAACCATGTACCCAGACACTGTTCTGTTGCTTATATCATCTTATACCCTCAACAAGCTGGTCAACAACAAATTGGCCCTAGTTAACATCGTGGGTGAAACCATGTTCATGGATGGTATGCCAAAGGTTTCGACAACCATCAATCCCTTAGGTGGGTGCCAATATCGTCGCACATGCGTAGTAAAGGAAGCATCTACGGAACTCTTCGCCGATAGGTAAGTTGAGGAGTCTCTCCTCACATGTGTTGAGTGTACTGAATGGATGATCAGATGGGGTTGACGCAATTTGTAGAATCCGTCCGGTTGTTGGGAGACCAAAGACAAGGCCCACATTAGCAGTTGTCAAATCATATCTTTTGTCGACTAATATGTCTATGCATATGAAGCCAACGTTAAAATGGTCGATCAACCATAGACATATATTATGTCATATCTCCTTACAATTTAAGTTTAGAAGACTTCCAAACTGAAGGTCTCAAACCACTTCCAATTTCTCATCTGGTAACCTATTGCATAGTTTGAGGAATCTTGAAGATGAACATCGTGTCAACAATCTGGTGGACTGCATTAAAATTGTTGGCGATCATTAGTAGCTTAGCCATGAATTTAACTAAGCAACAAAAAAAATATAAAAATCAATATGAATACATAAAAGTGTTGAAGAAAAAAATACAATTGAATGAACTAACAAATCAATTAATGTGGATGAATAATATACGAGTGGATGCTTATGTAATAATCAATCTTTAACACCCAATGCAAGTATGTGTCTTAAGTAGGTTAAAATTTCAAGTTCCCGAAATAATTGATGAAAATTGAAAAACATGAAATAATGCATTACCTCCGCAGTGGACATTGAAGGATCAAATTATTGTTGTAAGCTTCAACCTTGGAACAACTGGTAACTTCAAATGTGTGCTATAGTAGTGATCACTCACCTGGAAAAACTAATAATAAAGGGATATGTCATTTGAATAGTCGTACCATTCATCAATTGGATAACTTTGGTCATGGTATACCATATTTAGATTTATTAGGTAAAAATAAATTAATTAAATAAATAAATTGCAATTTAGGGAAGAACTTGAAGTGTGGAAGCAAACACGTGTATGAACTACTATCACACCTGCAATTGACCATAATTCACGTAATGAATAAATTACTATATAATAACCATAGGGACAAGGTGCGTAACAAGTATATCTCATTGAAGAGACATTGAAAGACAATTTTTGATACGAGTTAGGAATTCATGACAGCTTCAAATAGGAGCAACCATAACATGATGTGATAAGAAGCAAATACAAAAAAGTCAAAATAATAAAGGACAACTCTTCCCCTCTTCAAAAAAAAAAAAAAATGTCAACCCCAATAAGTTAATAATTTAATAACAAAATGTGATCCTCATTTAGGCTCCAAACAAGAAATGCTTCATAATGTAGACGCCCTAATGAAATTAAATAACAAGTGAAAAGAAACCACATTCAAATTGCACTTTCAATTAAATTGGTTCATCAAAGCAACTCTAAATCATGAAAATAACAAAATAGTGCATCGTGCCTATAACGGGGCCAAGACATAAGTACGAAAATCAACAACCCTCTGTCATATACCATACAATAGAATGTATGGGATGGTACAAAATATGAAAACCTTACAAGCACAAAAAAGGACATGTCACTGCAACAGATTATTACATTTAGACCGGTTGTGACCTATGTCATTGCATCGAGAGCAATGAATTGGTCTCTTATGACTAAACTGTGACTCAATGCATCTTTGTCGAGGTCTTCCTAGAGGACGTCTCACATGAGGGGGTTGAAGAGTAGGAAATAAATTGCCCATGCCATCTTGCAAACTCCCATCCTCACAAACTTTCAGCATGTTGTGTGTTGGTAATGGTTGAAACTGACCCGAGTAAATCAAATGTTGAATGGAGACATTAAAACATGGGTCGATATACTCATACACGTCGTGTCTTACTATGCATATGACAGCACATATATGTGAACATGGCAAACCAGACATTTGCCATGTCATGCAAGTACACGTACGTTGATGCATATCGACAACCAAATAAACATCCTCAGTAAACACCTAAAACGTCCCCCCCCCCCCCCCCAAATAAGGCAGCACACTAATTGGACTAGACCTCATGATATTTGACATTAGTTTCTCTTCAATTTTTGGCAACCACGCTCTTCCACTTTTGTGTACCACGTATATGGGTGTCCAACATGGCTACAAGCTTATCCATGTGCATTAACCATAACGTATAAATTGTTTGGTGACGCTCATCTCTTAACCATGCATTGAAGGACTCTGCAATATTAGTTGTCATTTTATCCCATCGCTTTTTAAGGAACTTTGACATTGCCCAATGTTCCGGATCATTTTCTGCAACCCATTTTGCTAGGTTGTCATTGAAGCGCACAAGTTTTTCAAATTCCTCGTTGTAGTCTATGTCCAACCTAGCATTTGCAATGCTGTCCAAAAGTAACAAAGTTTTTTTTTTACCTTTCTTTCCTCTAATGTTTTGCTTATTCAAGAAGCTAGAAAAGTTTTCCTTCACATGTCGATAATAATATGCATGATTTCCTGTCCCGAACAACTCAAAAACACTACGCAAGATTTCTTGATGTCTATTTGATATAATAACAACTTCTTTACCATCTAAGACCCCTTTTAATTTCTCAAAAAACCAGTACCAGTCCTCATAATTTTCTGAACTCACCACACCAAGGGCTAGAGGGAACATTTCATCGTCTGCATTATATGCAATGGCGGACAAAAGAGCTCCTTTATATGGACCGCTTAGGTGGCAAGAATCAATAGCCAATACCGGTCAACACCCCATGTTGAATCCTTCAATTGAAAATGCATGAGTAATGAACAATTGTATGAAATGACCTTCATGGGAAGTGTACTCCGCAATAGTGCTGGGGTTTATTTCCTTTAGCCTATGGCATAACCAAGGCACAAACAAGTACGACTCACGTGAAGCTCCATATATGTGCTCTTTTGCCTTCTCTTTAAGGTGCCATGCTTGGTTATATGTCAATTGAACTCCATGATCATGTTTAAAATCCTTACAAATTTGACAGGGAAGATATCCTGGAGTGGTCCTAAATACATCTTCAACAACAACAACACCTTTCTTTGAAGAAACCTTGACCTTAGATGAATACTCATCTTGAGCTATATGATTATGATTCACTTGGTAAGTATGAACTCGCAAGATTACATTTCCCTCTACAGCGTGAGCTATTATCTTCCAAGGACAACCCTTAACCGAACACTTCACAGACATATGCGTAGGTGAATTTTTCTTGTACTTGTATTCATACCTCCCACCTAGTGACATCTAGTATATTGCATTTCGAAACTCCTTAGCATTTTTAAATTTGTGTCCCGACCCTAATGTAGCCTCACGAAAATGATTCGATTCCAAAGGGGTGTACTCACTATTTGCACAACACGATGCAAAACCTCTTGATAGCATCATAGTATTAGGAATTGCATCGCATGATGCATTAGAGAAAGGAAACGTGGTAGGTGCACCTCTGCATTTACATACATTAACAAAATTAAACTATGTCATGCGTAAAATTGATATTCACAATATTTTAAATAGACATTCATGTTAAAGTCCGTTACCTAAATGCCAACTGTGTATTCGGTATATTTGCCTCAATGTCTTCCACACAGGGTAACTCTACTAGGTATACATTTGCAAAGTCATCATTGTGGGAAACCACGTTATCCAAGTCATCCTCATCTTCTATATCTTGGATGACTCTGGGGTTGAACTTGAGGGTGTAGTGCATCTTCATCACATCAAGGGAGATGTCAAATTTCTCTAAGATTTTTTTGGTAAATTTTTCAAATGACATTCCTTTATATATGTGAATACCTTTGCTTCGTCCACCCATGTATTCCCATTGCCCATCATTTTTTTGGACAAGTTTGTCTCCCACAAAAATGTAACAATATATCCTATTAGTTGTGTCCATCAACCTATTCAAACATAGCACAAATTTCATATTATAGAACAAACAATTATGCATATTATAGAAAATGTAGTTGATCTTTTCTCTCATGTGGGCTTTTTCTTTGAAGTTGACATTATTATTAGTCGCCATGTCCATTTAATCAGGCATCATTTATACAAAGAATTTTCCTTTTGTTACTTCACTTTTTTGGTTTTTTAACAAGTTCGTTTACTCTTTCTCTGTTTTTGTAGATTGCTATGACCCTCTACATCCCAATCGGAACATCACAATTACTTTTGATAGTCATAAATGGACATATGAGCGCAGGTTGTCACATTCATGGATAAACAAGTCAATCATGGTGACATCATAGGTTAAAAAGAAGTGTTTTGCATGTCAAGGCTATCAATCATGTCAATTCAACACAAACATAATTATCTAAACAAAAATTGTTGATACCACGACATGCAGCTGGAATTAACCTATGAAGATCCTCACTATTTCAAACTGTGAGTCATGTCTTAGAAACACCATAAACCACAATGAAAGATGGCTATCAAGAGATCAAGTCATCCACACAAAAGAAAGAATTGATAATCATTATGCTAAATCATAAAATACCCATATAAAAATATATGTTAAACCAAAAAACATCAGTTACGGGGTTTAAGCTTCTAAAAAAAAGATTTCTTTACCTAATGGTGAGAGAACCTCCCTCCTCAATTCAGACAACAAACCAACTCCACAAAGTCCTAGCCATCCTCAAATATCCAACAATGCTTAGCACCAAGGGCACCGTCGGTGGAGATCCATGACGAAACAATTTATGGCAAACTGAAATCGCGAGATAAATTAGGGCATTGTATTTGGGCTGAAATCAAATGGTCTGGATAACCGAAATCAAGCATCAAATGAAATTGATGAACTTACTAACCTCAATTATCAACTCCTTCGGCACGGAAGGCAAATCAGGTGGGGATCGACGAGGGCAATGGATCCACAAAGATGAAAACCGACGCTATCTACACCTAAAATCAGATGGCCAGGAAAGACAAGATCGATAGATAAGGAAATTGCCATGGAGGATTAGGGCATTCTTTGGCCGGAAGCGAGAGACGAAAACAGGAGAGATGAAAACGCCTAATGCAAACTAAAATTTGGGGAAAATAAAATGGAATTCCAACATGGATTTTTGTTTTTTTTTTTTAATAGCCACCAAAGGGCATTTTCGGCAAATTAAACGTTGCATATCCTTTTTATCAATTTTTAGGTTTTCTTTGGGTGTTAGGCTTAATTATGTGAGATATATGGACCATATCTTAATTTTTGGGCCCAACTGGGCTCAAAACACAATTTTCCCTTGATTTTTTCTCACTTCCATTTTTTTCTACTACCATCCTTACATTTACTATACTCACTTCCTTTCATTTAATGGAAAATTAGAATATTCATGGTAATCCAATGATTTCATCCCATTCCAAGGCACCTTCCTATAAAAAGTAACACTGATTTATTCTTAGTTAGTGGGCTCGAGGTTTCCTCTTTTAAATATTTTATAATACTACATTTAATACAAAGTCTTGAGACCAACAACCCTTTCCTCAAATTTGTTTTTTTTTTTTAAAAAAAAAAAGACTTCAAACTTGTTTGTACAATCGTCAATAAAAAAAAAAAAAAAAATGAAAGGTTATATCACACCAAATGATATGTGAACTAGCTAAGATATCATCTCCTTTAATTACTCTGCAAAAATTGCCTTTCAAGGAACTTTTGAAACATGAGGATATGTTTTTATGAGAGTATTTAGTAAAATCCTTAAAAGGAGTTTAACTCCTTTTTGTTTTTTGTAAATAACTTTTTTATTTATATAGAATTATAGATAAGAAGTATGCTCATATAATGATTTTTAATAATTTTTTTTACTATTATGAATAATAATAAATTTTATATAAAAAATTCAATTTTTTTTTTCAAAATTAGAATTTTTTTCATGTTTGAAGAGTGAAAAATAATGAAATTATAGGGTATAAAATAATTACACTTATTTGAATGAAAATAATAATTTTTTAAAAATAATTCCAATCACATCCTCTTTTCCATTTCTATTTTTTAATTAAAAGAAAATTAAAATATATTCATCACAAACAAATATTGATGATGATAAAATTATTATTTATCAAATGTATAAAATTAAAATATAGACTTTTTGGTCATCTAATTTTTTTTTTAAAATTCAATTTATGAAATGAAAAAAATAAAAAAGTATCAACAATTTGTTAAATTATTTAAGACAAAAAATAATAATTCTTTTACTTCATTCCGTAATGAAGATATTGCTCTTTTGATAGACTTGTCGATGACTAATTATGATTGCAACAAAACTACAAAATTCGATCCAACTCCTTTTTCCTTTTCTTTTTTCATTCTAAATAATTTCTGTATTTATATAAAATTATAGATAATGATATATTGATTTCAAAATTCAAATAATTATCTAACTTAAAACTAAAAAGTTTCTTTTTAATTTAAAACTTACTTATTTTCTAATTATGATATGTGTCACAAAATAAGCTCTATTCTTTTTTTCAATATTCATAAATGCCCCCACTTTCATACTTGGAAGAAAATTATGATTGAAGTATACTTTGTCTTGTTTTAATTTTATAAAAGTTATAAATCTTATTTGAATAGGATTTTATTTTATTTTTCAAAATTTTACAAATAAAAAAAATATGTTTGTTTATTAAATAGTAAAAAATAAATTAAATTAAGTATAATTATATTCATTATGATTAATTAATTTAATAAGATATAATTAATTACTTATTATGTAATATCTAAACTTTTTATTCCAAATATTAATATTAGAAGATATGTATAGACAAATAATAATCCTTTTAATTTCAATAAGTTTAAAACAATCATTATATATTTGAATTTGTTAATAAAAAAGAGGAAAAAATTTAATAAGAACAAATATATAAAATAAATAAATAATTTATTCAATTATTGTAAGACTTAATTTCGATTTTAAACAAAGTTGGATATTAATAAAAATAAATATAGGAAATAAATAAATAATTTATTAATTTATTATAAAACTCATTGCCAATTTTGATATAGATTATATGTCTAACAACAAATAGAATTTAATCTTATCTTCTCTCTAAGAAAACAAATATGATTTTATCTATTAAAATAATAATTTAATAAATATAAATATTTTAAAATAAAATATATTCAAATACAACCATAAAATTGGTGGATATTAATTTTTTATTAAATAATTAGAATCAAATTTATTATAGAAAAAGGGAATGGATTGATATATTTAGAATTAATGATATATTTATTTTCTAACATTTTATAGATAAATCTTATTATCGGTCAATATTATAATTTACAATAAATAAATAAATAAAAGTAAAGTAAAATAAGATGAAATGATTTTATTAACTTGAAGTAGTCGATTTAGCATCGGAAGAGCTTTATTTTAAAGCAAAAAATAGTTTTATTTTTAGAATATTACTTCAAACAATTGTACCTCACAACATTTTTAATACAAATAATTTTTTAATCACGTGGTCAAAAACATCATAATTTCTTTGAGGAATGGGAACGAGCGGAAGAAGAAGAGGTTGTGTTACTTCAAAAACTACAATATACAGCTTTGAGGCTTGATGGGAAGGTAAGTGGCTTCCTATGACCTTTCAGAAAGTGATAGGGAAAGTTACAGGGAAAGAGCAGTCTGAGGCTTGATGGGAAGGCATGTGGGTGGCTTCTTGTGACCTTTCGGAAAGTTATGGGGAAAGAACAGCTTAAGGCTTGATGGGAAGGCATGCAAGTGGTTTCTTGTGACGTTTCGGAAAGTGATGGGAAAGTTACGGGGAAAGAGCAGCTTGAGGCCTGATGGGAAGGTAGGAGACTTCCTTTGACCTTCCGGAAAATGATGAGGAAAGTAATTGAATTTCGATTATTCAATTACTTCTCCACCAAGTTTTTTTATTTATTTAACATTTTATTTTTTTCCTTCACTTTTATTCATGGTCTCCTATTTTATTATTATCGTGTGTGTATGTATATATATATATATATATAAAAGGACGTCAACAAGAAGTAATAATAAAAAATTAAAGTAAATAAAAAAAAAATTTTGATGAGAAGTGAAAAATAAATATAAAAACTAAAAATAAAAGCAAAAATATTAATATAAATATAAAAAGAGTGAAAAAATAATAATTTAAAGAATAAGGGAATGGATTGATATATTTATTTTTTAATATTTTATAGGCAAATTTCATTATTGATAAATATTACAACTTAAAATAAATAAATAAAAGCAAACTATAATATTACCACTTATTCACATTAAATTATTGTGGGATCATTCAAGAAAATTCTCCACCTACTAATTCATGTGAGCATCTAAGAAATTTCTCTACTTATTCACATTGAAATATTTGGGTCATCCAAAAAAATTCTTTACCACTTATTCACATTGAATTATTGTGGTCATCCAAGAAAATTCTCGACCTACTAATTCGTGTAAGCATTTAAGAAATTTCTCTACCTATTCACATTGAATTATTATGGTCATCAGAGAAAATTCTTTACCACTTATTCACATTGAATTATTATGGTCATCCAAGAAAATTCTCTACCTACTAATTCGTGTGAGCATCTAAGAAATTTATCCCCCTATTCACATTGAATTATTGCGGTCATCCAATAAAATTCTTTACCACTTATTCACATTCAGTTATTTTGGCCATCCAATAAAATTCTCTACCTATCAATTCGTCTAACCATCCAACCAATTTCTCCACATACTTACATTCAATTATTATGGTCATCCAAGAAAATTCTTTACCTACCAATTGTGAGGCCATCTAAGAAATTTCTCTATTACATCCAATTACATCCAATAAATTTCTTTACCAATTTATTTAAGAAATTTCTCTATTACATTCAACAAATTTCTTTACCAATTCTTGCACCATCCTAGAAATGTTTCTACTTACTTACATCTAAAAAACATCTCTACCACCTAAGAAATTTCTCTACTAATTCATATTCAATTATTTGGTCATCCAAGAAAATTTTCTACCATCTATTCACATTCAATTATTTTGGCCATCCAATAAAATTCTTTACCTACCAATTCGTTAGACCATCCAACAAATTTCTCCATGTATTTGCATTCAATTATTATGGTTATCTAAGAAAATTCTCTACCTATCAATTGTGTGGCGTTCTAAGAAATTTCTCTATTACATCCAATAGATTTATTTACCAATTCATTTAAGAAAATTTTCTATTACATTCAACAAATTTCTTTACCAATTCTTCCCCATCCTAGAAACATTTCTACGTACTTACATCTAAAAAAATATCTCTACTAAGTCCTCTTCTTTGACAAGATTTTATTGACAATTTATTTATTTATTTTCATTTTGATTTTCATTTTTACTCAATATTGAAATGGAAACAAATTATCATTCCAATCTTATATTCATTCCTATATGCATCTCAATACAAGAATTGAAATTACTAAATTCATTCCTATTCAAAAGGGAATGAGAATAACAACAAAATATTCATTCTCATTCTTGGTTCCCACGTACCAAACACCCCCTTAGTATTCTTAATCTAAAAGAATGATTGAAATTAGAGTACTTGTTTGGGATATATTTCACGTTCTTTTATTTTTATGATAGAAGAGGATATCGTTTAAATAAGATATTTTAAATGATAGATAATAGTTGTAAATCTCTGATTTATAATATATGTTTTGTTGTGATTCCATCAAAATTCTAACCATCAAACTATTAATGTTTTAGTAATAATGCAATATTTATAATTACATATCATATATTTTAAAACTCACTATCAATTGATTTATATTTAGTCATTCGAAAAATAAAATCTAAAATTTATTAATGAAATGATTAAAATTCTTCAAAAAATTATTAAAAAAATTCTTATGGAATCTTTTTACCTTTTTTTCTAGCTGTCATAAAAATTTCTTTGAAATTTTTTGTTAATTTGATGCACCATATATTTTTAAAATTTATTAAATGAAAACTCATGTATATTATATTCTATACTTTTGTTAGTTGTTCCCCAATAAAAATTTCTAGGTTCATCGTATGACATAATTATATTTATTATAAACTTATAACATACATTACAAATTAGATTTTTGTTCAAACATTTGAATTTGTAAATACTTCCTATTGATGTTAAGTTTAATTATCTTTTTAGAATATTCCCGACTGGATGATGTTGAGAAGGATTCTCTGGTGCATCAAGCTCAAGCACATAGTTGGAAGTTAGAGGGCCTGTACTACCTGCCTAACTCTTCGCTTCGTGGGACCATATGGGGTCAAAAAGCCAAAATAAATTATTTTAGACCTTATAAAAAGAAAAATGATTCTTGAACCCCTTTCATCACTGTAGACATTGATTCTTTCATTGGACTTTAAATTAAAAAAAACTCACATCATCATCCTTTGAATTGTGATCAAAGTGCAATAATAAGAAGAAAATGTAATTTTGTAAAAAATATTACTCCAGAAAATTGTACCTTGAAAAATTTCTAATAAAATAATTTTATTTGTATTTTTTTTCATCTTTTTGCTTATTTTTTGTAGGTCTTTCAAATTTTGCGTAGACAAATTTTTGGTATGCCTAGTTAAGGCACAACACCTCTACAAGTCTTATTACCATTGCAAACCAAACACATTCATTACATTTTCGGCAAAGCAAGTAAGCACATTCTCTAGCTAAAACTTGCTCATCTCCTTAGCCTCATTAGAGGCAAAATGTCAAGGTACTCATGGTAGTGCTTTTAGAAAGCAGTTCTAATATAAAAAACTTTTCTAAAGAAAAATTAGGTATTTGATAAAATTTTAAAAACACTTTTAGTATAAAAAAAAGTTTTTAAAGAAAAATAAGGTATTTGATAAAATTTAGAAAATACTTTTAAAATGTTAAAAAAATCATTTGTAGTGTTTTCTAAAGAAACACTTGATAGGTAATTCTTTCAAAAATACTTCTACAGAAAACACTTTCACTAAAAGTGAACATTACTAAACACACTCTTAATGTTGTTTGAAACAAATAGAATGGTATGCACTTTCCTCTAACCATCTAAAATATTTCTTCACCAATTCTTGTTGTCATCCAAAAAATTTCTCAACCTAATTATCCACCTTCAAGAAACTTCTCCATCAATTCTTGTTACCAAGGAAGAAATTTCTCAAACTTACTTGAAAATTTTTCTACCAATTTTTGTCACCTTCTAAGAAATTTCTCCAACAATTCAGATTCAATTATTGTGATCATCCAAGAAAATTCTCTACCTACCAATTCATGTGACAATCTAAGAAATTTTTCTATCTATTCACATTCAATTACTATGGTCATCATAGAAAATTCTCTACCACCTATTCACATTCAATTATTTTGGTCATCCAATAAAATTATATACCTACCAATTCATCTAACCATCTAAGAAATTTCTCCACTTATTCACATTCAATTATTGTGGTCATCCAAGAAAATTTTCTATCTACCAATGGTGAGGACATCTAAGAAATTTCTTTATTACA
This sequence comes from Vitis x doaniana, assembly GCA_030345155.1. Taxonomy (NCBI): domain Eukaryota; kingdom Viridiplantae; phylum Streptophyta; class Magnoliopsida; order Vitales; family Vitaceae; genus Vitis; species Vitis x doaniana. Next base: position 18,055,964 of record CP128320.1, on the reverse strand, counting down.
TCCAACAAATTTCTTTATCAATTCATTTAAGAAATTTCTCTATTATATTTAACAAATTTATTTACCAATTCTTATGTCATCCTATAAATGTGTCTACTTATATCTAAAAAATATTTCTACCTTCACTTGCATTTGTGTAGTTGTGTGGTTCAAATTGCTAACCTTATTTTAAATTAGTTATTATTTTACCTTATCTCTTTCACTTTGCAAAAAAATATATATACAAGAAAAAATTATGACAAAAAGATAAAAATTTAGAAAATTTCAGATTAAAAACTCTTTAAAAATTCCTCATTGGAAACTTGTTTTATTTGAAATAAGAATGATATAAAAAAATGATCTATCTAAAAACCAAATTATTTAGAAAAAATACCTCAAGATCAAAAACCGAAAAGAAATAAAACATTTGTAGAAAACATATTAGAATGAACGACTTCTTTGGCAAAGAAATTGAGCAAGAATTTCATTCACTAAATTAGAACACACACACATATGCATATATTCATTACAAAATGGATTTTTGTTCAAATATTTGAATTTGTAAATACTTCAATTTAATTATCTTTCATTAATATTTTATAGCATACCCAATCATTGACCAACTTCTCACAAATCAAAACAAGATAGAAGAAATTGTATTATTTTCCTTACTATTTGTTACCTTTTGTTGTAAGCCAAATTAGACTGGGTCAAGTCCAATTGCAATTGGCCCAAAGAAATGAGAAATGAGAAACCTATGGTCATGATATAGGATGAAAAATGGCATTTTGCAAATTTCTTAAAAAGAAAAATCTTAATTACAAAATAATATTTTAATATTTTTAAAACATGATCTAGAAGGATTTCTTATATTAGCTAAATGACTAAAAGAACATTAATTAATTAACATGTTTGAGATAGTGAGTTTAATAATTCAACCTAATAAAACAAAAGTACTAAGAAAAGAAAAAAAATTAAGGAAAATAATTTTCTTAATGTTTGATTTAACTACGGAAAATCTCAAATAAAATCAAATATAATCAAAATTATTTTAAAATTTATGCATTTTAAATAGTAAAATAAGTTAAATAAGTTTAAAATAAAATATGAAAGTAATTTATTAACTTTAAATTTATTTATTTATTTATTTATTTTCTATTTTCTTTCCTTTATATTTTATCTCAAATTCTCTTATACCAAACATAACCTAAATATCTTCTGTCTCATTCAAAACCCTTCTCATGGTGTTGTCATGACCAAAAGGGAGGATGTGGGCCTTAGTTATCTATGGACCAAACTTTTTCTTATTAGACTTGTAAGCAATTTTTTGGATTGACTTGCCTTTGGGTTGGGTTTACACGGTAGACCATTCCTCAAGTCATACCCAATAGCCATTGATCGTAGTTATTGACTTCCATGCCTTTGCATCTACCTGCACAAGTCATTTTTTTAGGAAAATAAAAGTTTTTATATTTATTTAGTTAATCTTGTTAAAAACAATTATAAGTTTTAAAAAATTATAAATTTTTTATAAAATCTCTATTATAGTTTATATATATGAAGTTATTTCATATTTAATAAATTGTTATACTTTAACATTAATTCAACTTCAATTAAAACCAAAAACACAAAACTATCTCAAATAAGCCCCTTGAATCTTAGGTGGTGTTTATTTTTTTATTTTTAACTTAATTCTAAATAGAATTGAATGTAACTTAAGATTAAATAATGTTTAATAGTATTAAATATTAACTTGTTATTTTTTCATATGCTAGAAATCATCATCTTAATGTATTAAGAAAATAATTTTTAAATTGATTCTTCTTTGATACAAAATAATTTACCATGTTTCTAAGAATTTTAAAATAATAGAAATTATTTTAAAAGTTGTTGACGTTGAAGTTGTGGAAGAAGAGAGAAGGTGGTGGTCTAGGAAAGTGCAGTGACAAAGGAAGGTGATTAGGACAAGTAGATTCATTATAATAACAAGGGTTGGAGGTTGAAATTTTTTGATGGGTAAGCATTACTTTTTCTCTTTGATATAAAATAATTTAACATATTTCAAAAAAATTTAAAACAATAAAAATTATTTTCAAAGTTGTTGACATTGAAGTTGTGGAAGAAGAGAAGAAGGTGGTTATCTAGGAAGGTGAAGTAACAAAGGAATGTGATAAGGACATGTAGATTCATTACAATAACAAAGGTGCTAGATTTTTTAATGGGTTTAAAAACATTACATTTTTTCTTTGATAAAAATAATTTAACATATTTCTAAAAATTTTAAAACAATAAAAATTATTTTAACAATTGTTGACGTTGAAGTTGTAGAAGAAGAGAAGAATGTGGTGGTCTAGGAAGGTGAAGTGACAACGGAAGGTGATAAGGATAGATAGATTCATTATAACAATAAGGGTTGGAGGTTGAGATTTTTTGATGGGTTTAAAAACATTACTTTTTGTCTTTGATAAAAATAATTTAACATATTTCTAAAAATTTTAAAATAATAGAAATTATTCTAACAATTGTTGACGTTGAAGTTGTAGAAGAAGAGAAGAAGGTGGTGGTCTAGGAAGGTGAAGTGACAACAAAAGGTGATAAGGATAGGTAGATTCATTAAAACAATAAGGGTTGGAGGTTGAGATTTTTTTATAGGTTTAAAAACATTACTTTTTTGTCTTTGATAAAAATAATTTAACATATTTCTAAAAATTTTAAAACAATAGAAATTATTTTAACAATTGTTGATGTTGAAGTTGTAGAAGAAGAGAAGAAGGTGGTGGTCTAGGAAGGTGAAGTGACGACGGAAGGTGATAAGGATAGGTAGATTTGTTATAACAATAAGGGTTGGAGGTTGAGATTTTTTGATGGGTTTAAAAACATTACTTTTTGTTTTTGATAAAAATAATTTAACATATTTCTAAAAGTTTTTAAAATAAGAGAAATTATTTTAAAGGTTGTTGACGTGGAAGTTGTAGAAGAAGAGAATAAGGTGGCGGTCCAAGAAGGTCAAGTGAGAAAGGAAGGTGATGAGAACATGTGGGTTAATTATAATAACAAATGTTAGAGGTTGAGATTTTTGGGTTTAAAAACATTACTTTTTCTCTTTGATCAAAAATAATTTAACATATTTCTAAAATTTTTAAAATAATAGAAATTATTTTAAAAGTTGTTAACATTGAATTTGTGGAAGAAGAGAAGAAAGTGGTGGTCCAAGAAGGTAAAGTGACAAAGGAAGGTGATAAGGATACATAAATTCATTATAATAACAAGGGTTGGCGTTTAAGATTTTTTTATGGGTTTAAAAACATTACTTTTTCTATTGAGAAAAAGTAAAATATTTTGACTTTTTCTACTTGATAAAAAATATTTAAAAATAAGTAATAATTAAATAAAAAGTTAAAAACAAACATTTTAAATCTAAAAACAAATGATTTTCAATGATAATTTTTTTATAAAAAAAAAAAAACAATCTCCCTTTTAGTGTTATTTAATTGAGTTATAATTCAAGAATATATTCTCTTCTTTAAAACTAGTGGATGTCATATAAGGACTCCTATCACGACTTTATAAAACAAGGGATGTCATTGGACACAAGTGGTGTACATTTTTTCCCCTAAAAGTCTAAGAGGACGAAGAGAAAAATAACTCTCAATTCAAACCTCATGTTTTATTATTTTTTTTTCCCCTAAAATTTTCCAAAGTCACATGACATAATTTAAAATAGAATAGGTCTTTGTTAAAAATAATTATATCCAAAAAAAATCCCTCAAAACAAGTGCACAAAATTGAAGGAAATATAATGATAATATTGAAGAATTATTATAATATACAAGTATTTTAATTGACATATGATGCATTTGATTATTAATTTTTTTAAATCAAGGGTTTTTATTTTTAAATAGCATAGATTCATGGACCAAATCCATACTTTGATTACATATATACACTTTTTAATTATATATCTTTTTATAAATTGAGGTGATTTATACATTAAGTAACATCAAATTAGTGAGTTTTTTTTTTTTTATTAATATATTAAATTATGGTAAAAATAAAATATAAGTGTATCAATATCTTTAATTTTATTAAATAGTAGAGAGATAATATTTAATTGTTAAGGAGATATATTAAGAACAGAATGAATTTTCTTGTTTTATATATTGTGTCCTTCGGCCTATATGATTATCACGTTTATTATCTTACAAATCATAAGTACGTATATTTATTTTAAAGTTTTATATTTATTTTAAAATTTTAAATAGCCTATTTTGTTAATATAAATCATAATATATTAAAAAATCAACCTAGGCTAGTGGCCGATCTAATTGGCCCATGTAGAATATAGTCATGTCTTATTATGTTGAAGTATTTTTATAGATTAACATACATAATATTATTTTGATTAAATTTCTCATATTCATCTAAGTTGTATTAGAAACATTAACTAATATTCATAAGATAAAAGCATCAAATACTTATAAGATAATTACTTTGATAGAAAGTATAAAATGATATTAAATTAATAAGTGAACATATGCAAGGGCTTTATTAGTATTCTTAATCTAATGGAATGATTGAAATTATAATATTTGTTCGAGATATATTTCATGTTTTTTTATTTAAAAAAAGAAAAGAAAACTAGTAATAACTTTATGATATAAATTTCATTATTTGTATCACAATCAATCTTCCAATTTTAAGAATTTTACAAGATTTTTGTTGAGGTAACATTCTTTCATTTATATTTATATTAATTTTTTTATAGCAATTTATTAGTTTTGTGGTGTTGTGGACCCCGCATTTCGGTTCATGCGTTCCCCACTCGATGGCGAGCTCGATTTTTATTTTGAAAAATTATTTTTTATTTGAAAAATGATTTTTATTGATTAAGAAAAATTGACTTGGAGTCGCCACTTATTTTTGTTTTATTTTTAAAAGGGTAAACAAAATAAGAAAGAAAAACCCTAAGTGCGACTCCTTATTTTGGAAAAGGCGGTTTGCGAAAAACCGAATCGGGTTCGGGGGTCAGGTTACTTATCGGGAAGGTACGGTACAGACCGTAGCACCCCTTTAAGCCCCTAAAGTCGGGTCTCTACTAATAAAATGAAGCAATCATGGCAATTGATGAGGAAATAAATGAATACTCAAAGTGATCATGTACACGTGAGAATCTAAACATGCATACCGAAAATGACCAGAGCAGATGTGGATGCGTACCTGGGCAGTGATCCATGAAGCGCTATCAAGAAGTGAGGTTAGTGCATAATAACAATCACGAGATATGTCACAGAGCATAATAAAATCTATCATTCATGGCAATTAAATCAAACAAACAATCAATCAATCAATCAATCATAAGGAAATCACATATGTTGGGCTTCCACCAAAGCCCGATTTATATTGCATGAATTAATCCCATAAATTCCATTATTTGGAATTACGGAAAATTCGTTCCTGCTTATTAAAATCAAGAGGAGCAGAAAATCATTTGAAAACCAGAGCGGAATTAAAATTATTTGAGAGAAAATTAGATTTTTGAAATTTAATTGAAAAATTGGAATCTCAAAGATCACTAGAAAATTGGAATTTTTGAAATTAAATACAAGAATGAGAATTTTAGAAATTAAATTTGAAAGGAATTGGAATTTCGGAGAACTAAATTTGGGAATCGGGATTTTGAAAAATTATTTAAAGACAAAATTTTAATAAACGAATGTGTGAATAAATAAATGAATGGAATAATAATAATGATGAAATTATAATATTTAAACGAATGAACATGAATAACGAAATCTTTGAGATTGAAAATTAAATTTGGAAGTCAGATATTAGGAGAATTGAACCTTAATAATTTAAAAAAATTTTAAAAGAAATAAATAAATATGGAATAATAATAATAACAACAAAAATAATATTTAAACGAATGAATGTGAATAGTGGATTTTTTTTTTAGGTTGAAAATTGAATTCGGAAGTCTGGATATTAAAAAAATTGTTAAAGAATGTAAAAAAAGAATTTTAGCGATCATTTGAAAACAAAAGTTTTGGAAATTAATATTTTTTAAAAAAAATTAAAGACTTGGAAAATTATTTAAATATGGTATATTTAGGAATCACAAGATTATTTGAGAAACCGAGGTTTTAGGAATCATTTAAAAGGAGTTTATTGAAATGAAACTTCAACACGTGAGAGAAAAAGGAAAAAGAAAAAAACAACATGAGGCCACAACATGCCACTGCCACTTTATTTACTCATAAAACCTAAAGTGCCCCTGCCACCAATTCAAATCCACATGCCATTGACTTGTAAGTTCTCACTTGTTTTCTTTTTTTTTTCTTTTTTAACCTTTTCACCTGTGCTTTCCCTCCATTCAACTCATCCATTCCAAAAAAAAAAAAAAAAATCCTGAACAGTAGTTCTCATGTCTCTAGCTCCGTGGCTGCCATGAATACCCAAAAAAAAAAAACAAGTGGAGGAAGTGGTGAGGAAAAATGGTGTGGTGGTGAAACGAGTATGCATGGTAAGGGTGTCGGCCGCTTGCAGTGGGTAAGCTTGAGGAAGAAAATGGGTACAATAAGTAGGAAATGGTATGAATGCAGTGGGTTTCATGGTGGAGTCTCCGGGTCAAACCAACTTGGAATAACATCTCTTCTTTAGATGAAAGAGTTTCTGAGAGTGATTAATAACTCAATGTCACCAGAATGGGTAAAAGCATAAAATGAAAATGATGAGGGCACAAGGAACTTTCAGAGTTGGAGCTGACTTCGACATTCTGCACCACTTTCTGCTCATGGGACCCCAACTCAAGAAATGGAAACTTTTCAATTCAAGAGACGTTTCCCTCTGGGACTAGAGGAAAATTTCTGAGATTAGAGACCCAATAAAAGCTTCACTCCAAACAGCAACAATTCTCTTGTGCTTTCTCGGCAGCCAAACGACGTCTCAGTGGAGAAAATACTCGAGAAAAGTTGAAAAACCAAAACACTAAAAAAAAATGACAAGGCAATAAAGCAGCTGATATGAAGATTTTCCAAGCCAACAAACAAGAAAAGAAAACCAGAAACAGTCTTACTGACCTTTACAAAAAAGAGGTGGTGGGCTTATGTGACTGGACCTGACTGGGAGTCTCAAAAAATCCCTTTTGCTGAAAATCCTTTTTCAACCCCTCTTTCCCAGCTCATTTCTCTCTCTTCCTTTTCCTTTCTCCTGGCGTTGCTTTCTCCTTCTCCAAACCAACCTCTTCCACTGGGTCAAAACTCCTCCCGCAAGTCATGGACCTGCTCCCCTCTCCCTTACTCACTTTCCTGTGGCTTTCATCAGCAGGCATGGCCCCTCTGAAATTATGGCCATCCCTCTCCTCTGCCCTCTGCAGCTGGTCCCCTCTTTGTTTCAAAGAGAAATGCCCAGAAGAGCTAAACTCTCCCCCCGGGCCCCCCCATAAAGGGGTCTACAGGTGTGTATATCAATAAAATTTATTTCCCCTATATTTCTAAAGTTTTTTTTTAATTATTGATTTTTCTCTTTATCAGTAATTACATATATCAATTTTTATAAGTTTTTAGTTATAGTTTATTAAATAATTTTTTTAATGGTGGATGTTTTTATATAATGTGAGATTTAATTTAATAATTGAATTATATAATTATATTGAATCATATGGTATTTTTCTTTTTTAAAAATATCTTATTTCGTTCTTCATATTAAAAGAATTTATATTTTATTTTTATGATAGAAGATGATATTGTTTAAATAAGATATTTTAAATGATAGATAATAGTTGTAAATCTCTTATTTATAACATATGTTTTGTTGTGATTCCATCAAAATTCTAACTATATTAAACTATTAATGTTTTAGTAATAATGCAATATTTATAATAACATATCATGTATTTTAAAACTCACTATCAATAGATTTATATTTAGTCATTTGAAAAATAAAATCTAGAATTTATTAATGAAATGGTTAAATTTCTTCAAAAAATTAAAAGCTATATATATTTTTGCTATACAAAAAATTATTAAAAAATTTCTAGTGAAATCTTTTTACCTTTTTTTTTCTAGTTGTTTTGAAATTTTCTTTGAGTTTTTTTGTCAATCTGAAGCACCATATATTTTTTAATTTATTAAAGGAAAATTCATGTATATTTGTGGATCCCGCATTTCGGCTCAATGCGTTCCCCACTCGATGGTGAGCTCGATTTTGATTTTGAAAAATTATGGTTTTTATTCATTAAGAAAATGACTTGGAGTCGCCACTTATTTTTGTTTTATTTTTTAAAGGGTAAACAAAATAAGAAAGAAAACCCTAAGTGTGACTCCTTATTTAGAAAAGGTGATCTGCGAGAAACCGGATCGGGTTCGGGGGTCAGGTTACTTATCAGGAAGGTACGGTAAAGACCGTAGCACCCCTCTAAGTCCCTAAAACGGGTCTCTACTAATAAAATGAAGCAATCGTAGCATCTAATTAAGAAATCAATGAATACCCGAATTGATTATGCACATATGGGAATCAGAATATGCATAGTGAATGATCAGAATGAGTGAATGCGTACCTGGACAGCAAGCAGCAACACGCTATCATGGAATGGGGTTAGTGAATAAACACAGAATGATTATATGTATACCAAGGAATAGAGTAAATCGATCACGTATGGCAAATAAATAAATAAATAAATCAATCAATTAATTAATCGATCAATCACATATATTGGGCCCCCACCAAAGCCCGCTTTATCTTGCCCGAATCAATTCCGATAACTCCATTGTTCGAAATTACAGAATTTGATTCCTTGCTTATTTCAAAACATTTTAAAAACAGAGAAAGTATGAACAATTGCTTGCCAGAAATAAAGGTGGCAGCAAAGCTTTATTAAAAAAAATGTGATTTTGGAACCTAAAGAAAATGCTCTAAGGATGAAGAAAAAGGTGGAACATCGGCTGAGAAGGATTCCGGATGTGAGACATCCGGAGAAGGTGGAACGTCGGCGGATAGGATTCCGGATGTGAGACATCCGGAGAAGGTGGAACGTCGGCGGATAGAGTTTCGGATGTGAGACATCCGGAGAAATGGCGGCGGAGAAGAATTCCGGATGTGAGATATCCGGGGTGGAATGTTGGCGGAGAAGAATTCCGGGTGTGAGACATCCGGATGGAATGGCGGCGGAGAAGAATTCCGAGTGTGAGACATCCAGATGGAATGCCAGTGGAGAAGAATTCCGGGTGTGAGACATCCGGATGGAATGGCGGCGGAGAAGAATTCCGGGTGTGAGACATCCGGATGGAATGACGGCGGAGAAGAATTCCGGGTGTGATACACCCGGATGGAATGACGGCGGAGAAGGATTCCGGATGTGAGACATCCGGGTGGAATGACGGCGGAGAAGAATTCCGGGTGTGATACACCTGGATGGAATGGCGGCGGAGAAGGATTCCACAGGTAGGTGAAAGTTTAGAGGGAGAAACGGGTTTGGTGGGTTGTATGGATGTGGAGGTTTGGGTGAGTGGTTTTAATGGGTATGCGAAGGAGTGAAGGATAGCATGCACCCGCGGGACTCCATGTAAGTAAGGGAGTGGGATGGAGAATGAATGAGAGGAAAATGGATGTGGTGGAGGATGCTTGATTCCTACAAGCTCGAGTGAGGAAATGGGTATGACGACCTAGAGAGAGAGGTGGATAGATGAATGATGGGTATGGGGATGCTGATGAGGTGAGCTTTGCTGCCATGACAACTACTCCAGATTTTCTAGGATCTCCTTCAAGCAGGGATCAGAGAAACAACCCATTCCATGAACAGGCGCTAGAAACAGAGGAAGATGGAAAAAAAACAGAGCACCAAAGAAAACGAATAAATAGATAAAACTACAGAGATTTCACTTCATGAATCATCAGTGAGTCCCCCGAGTAGGTGGGAAAATCATATCAAAAGCTACCATGGGCGTGATTCTTGGGCATTTCATAATCACAATAGAGGCAAACCAAATTTATATTCACAATAGCAAACACAAACACATGGTTATATCCCAACAAACAAACAAGTGGCCTTTAACATCCACCCCAAACAAATCACTGAGCATTCAAATGTCAATAAAAGGTATAGAGGATTGATAAACATACCTGGAAATCCCTTTCCCTACTGAATATTTGAGGCTTCCAACTCACTGTTTCGTATTTCGTGGGTGCTCTGCTCAAAAAAACCTTCTCAAACGATCCTCAAAAACCCCTCACTCTCTCTACAACTTCTCCAATATCTCCTTTCCTCACCGAGTCTTTACCTCTCTTCCTCCTTTTCTGTATCTCCGATTTGCCTTTTTCAACGATCTCTACTGCAGCCCCCTTTTCTGCCACCTTTCTGCCCCACTCCTTCTACAACCACCTTTTTCTTCTGCAGCCACCTTTTCTGTCCAATCCTTCCGCAGCCGCCTAACGGCCTGCGGGACTCCCCTTCAGAAAGTTCTTTCACGTGTCAAAGTCCTACTGTAGCTTCAAAAAGCGAGGTTGATTCCTTATGGCCACTAAGGATGTGACACGTGGCCCGCTGGGATAGTGACACCTGGCTAAAAATATGATCTGCAAAAACAAATAGAGAAAAAGTGACCCATGCCTAAATGCGGGTCTACAATATTATATTCTATAATTTTGTTAGTTGGTCCCCAATAAAAATTTGCCATATGATACCTACCATATTTATAATTACTATAAACTTATAATATTCATTACAAAATGGATTTTTTTTTCAAACATTTGACTTTGTAAATAATTTATATTAATCTTAAGTTTAATTATCTTTCATTAATATTTTATAGCATGCCCAACCATTGACCAACTTTTTACAAATCAAAAGAAGATAGAAGAAATTGTATTAGCCTTTACTATTTGTTGCCTTTGGTTGTAAACCAAATTGGACTGGATCAAGCCCGATTGCGATTGGCTTGAACTATAACGGAAAAAAAAATGTGAAATGGGAAATGAGAAACAATATTTTGCAAATTTCTAATAAAAATAATAATTTACTTTTTTTTCTTAATTACAAAACAATATTTTTAATATTCTTAAAACATGATCTAAAGGGCCCATGTATAAAAGCTAAACAACTTGGGGAAAAAAAAATTAATTAACAAGTTTGTGATCGTGGGTTTAACAATTGAACCTAATAAAACCTCTAAACCTCTAATCCTCTAATCAGAGAATGACTCAATCACACTGTGGACCCTGTATTTCCTCTTGATGCGTTCCACTCGATGACAAACTTGCTTTTTATTTTAAAAAATGATTTATTGATTAAGAAAATGACTTGGAGTTGCTACTTGTTTTTGTTTTATTTTTAAAGAGTAAAAAAAATAAGAAAGAAAACTCTAAGTGCGACTCCTTATTTGGAAAAGGTGGTTTATGAAAAACCAAATCAGGGCTCGGAGGTCAGGTTACTTATTGGAAAGATACAGTAAAGACTTTAGCATCCCTCTAAGTCCCTAAAAACGGGTCTCTACTAATAAAATAAAGCAAGTATGACAATTGATTGATTAAACATGAATACCGAACAGTGATCAACTATGTGAAAGCAAGACACGTATGATAACAAATAAATCAATAAACATAATCGGACACGAGGTGTACCTTAATGACAAGCTGAGTGCTATCATAAGAGACAAGGTTATAAATCAAACAATCAATGAGAAAATCACATACGTTGGGTCCCACCAAAACTCAATCGATCTTACATGAATTAATCTCACAAATTCCATTATGTTGGAATCATGAAAATTGTCTTTGTACTTATTAAAACAGTGAAAAAAAGATGAAAATAATTAAACCAAAGGAAATCACAAAATGCATGCTTGAATGAAAAATGGTAACACGTTAATTAAAAAAAGGGTTTTTGGTAAATCAGGATTTTAATGAAGAAAAAATAAATAAATAAAGAAGAAAATATCGATAATAATAATAATAATGGCAAATAAATAAATAAATAAATAAATAAAATAAAGTATAAATAAAATAAAGTAAAAATAATAATAGAATACATAACCGAATGATCATATGAAAGATGAAAAAATAATTAAATTAGGTGAATAAACAGATTAAATAAATAAATTTAAAAGATTTAAAACCATCAGAAATATAAATTTTTGAAAATCAAGCTTTGAAACTAATTCGAAAATTGAAGTTTTAAGAACTAAATTAGAAAATTGGAATTTTAGAAAAATAATTTGGAAAATGGAATTTACAACCTAAAAATTCTAAAGATGGAAAAAAGTGGAGTGGAATTATTTAAAAATTGGATTTTCAGAAAATCATTTTTTGAATGTGAAGGAAAGAAGCACATGGGCCTTAAAAATGGGCCTAGGAAGGTGGGCATGCAAAATTGGATCATACATGTGGGCCTTGGGTGCAATTGTGATTGCCCTGTTAGTGCTAGTGGTGCTTGCTTCTGTCATCCTTAGGGAGTAATATGACTGTGAAGCTAGAGTTCCTCTTGGAATTTGAACCCACAACAATCGCCTTCAGATATCAGTAAGTGCTTAGGTATATTAGAGCCCACATCCATATTTCCCGTGGAAAAGGAAGCATTCAACCCTACAGAAGTTCATGAACGGGATGGAAACTACGTCCTGGTTTCCTCTGCCACCTTTAAAATGCGATGATAAAGCTGATGATGCTTATCCCAATTCAAAAGAAGAAGGAGCGGGTTGCCCATTTGAATTAAACTGGTGCCCCACACTTCCAGAAATCCGCAGTTGAACCTTGACTACATTCTGAAATTTCCTCTGCTTCTATCCCACCTTTGGCTCCACCATCATCTCCACTACTTTATTAGATCTTTGAAGAAGATGAATGGATCGATTGGTTTCGGTGACCAACAAGAGGCAGGCCTTGGAACCGTGCAAGTGAATTTGATGCTATATGAGAGTCCAACTTCTTCTTTACATAACTGTCCCAGTGGTTCTTTATGGCGTTGTCTGTCCTTCCCGACAAGAGCTTTGTCACTGTGGAGAACATCCAATCTAGTCGTGTCTTCGTCGGTATTTATCCTTTGTATCAATCAAGCACCTTTGGCACTTGGCAGGTGGTTTCCGTTGCATATATTACATCCAAAGTGTCATTTGAAAATGGCATTTTCATTAAGTCAACTAACACAAGGTTGCGGGTCATGTCCAATCCAACAAGGCGAATTAATCCATTTCTCTTGTAAAAAGAATGGCCATGATGATGCCACCTCTCTTGAAGTCTTGCATGCTTGGTGCGCTCACTGGAATATTGAGCTTGCCATGCATCTCACTCATAATCAGGTCCCCCAAGTCAAAAATCATTCCAAGCATTTTGAAAAATGGATTCCAAAAAGGAGTCCACCCTCACTCTGGTCGTTGGGGTCCATAGAGACGCAACCTAGGTACACCAAGAACATGGATCCACCACTCATCATCAGTATACACGATCAACCAATTCTCCTTGGGAGCCATTGACTCGTCATTGACTCGCCCCCGAATTCGAACAACTGATCCAATTCAGCAATCAATTCATCATAGTTGTTGAATTTAGTATGGTCCACGGATCTACTAAGTGCAGTTCCCTACTTGTGAACCTTGGTGCGACTCTTGGTTGAAACGCTCTGAACTTTTCCCTGAACATCTCTTGAAGGAGAAAGAGAAGTTTGGCATGGTTTCTGAGGGGAGTTGGAATAAATTCATGTCCGAATCGTGGTGCCAAAGAGCTTGATAGCAGGGTCTCTACCCACAACTAAATCTCCACTACTCATTTTTGTCAGTGGTACGGTGTGGAGTCAGGTTCGATGGGTTTGAAGGATATAGAGAGATGAGGGTGGTGAGTTGGGCAGGTATGAAGGTTGAGGAATGGTAGACAGGTGAAACCGAAAGTGATGGGTATGAGGAACGGTTGGGGGAATGGTGAGCTGAAGGTGGCCATGCATAGGACCTCACATGCACTCGTGGAGCTTCATGCACGTAGAGGAAATGAGGGAAATGAGCCAAAATATGTGTTTAGTGAGAGAAATGGGTATGTAAGACGACCATGCATGCATGAGGACAAACGGGAAAGGAAACGTACAAGGAAGTGAATGGAAAAAATGAATGAGAGAAATATTGAAGGAAATGGGTTTAATGGGTGAAGATTTAGAAAGAGATGTGGGTTTGGTGGTGTGGTTAGATGGACACGGAGGATACGTGGTGTTGAAGGACAGCCATGGATGCGTAACCGTTGCGTGCAAGAGTGGGAAATGAGTAGTGGTGATGTTGGTGTTCATGGGGAGACAGGGTTTATATTACTCGATAACATGGGGCGTGGCTTGCTTTTGTATGGCTCCAAACTTTGATATTTGAGGACTCTGATCCGCATGGAAGCCATTTGGTGCGCTTCTCTATGATTTTGGCGTCTGTCTTTGCATTTTAATTAAATGTCGACAACCAACTCCCTGTGCAACTCGGCGTTCAACATTTTGGGAAGTACCTACTTCAGAATATCCAACACCAATTCCAGATCGAGTTGTGGTATTGGCATTATCTTTTTCAGTGTTTGAAAGTTCTATGGATTCAACTGATGGAAAAATGACATATGAATGTGTGGTTGTTTCAGAAGACAGGATCAGGAGGATGTGCTTTCCCTCTTTCTTTAGGTTCGACAGCAATAGTCGCGGCAGCACCACCACCAGGTGCAGCAAATGCAGCTGCGGAACCACCTCCAAATGGCACGGAGGCCAACTTTTCCCCTCTTGATGCAATTAGTTCTATGATATACTTCCCCTTGTAAAATAAACCCATGCCCTCATTCTTCTTCTATTGGAATCCAGGTACAACATTTTGGAAGAGAGATCAATGCAAGCTAATTCGAGATTTGGGATAACAGTTGAAAATTCCTTAAGAGGTCACTTAGGAAAATCAGGCAAGGAAGTCATTCCTGGCCATGCCCTCATTCTTCTTCTATTGGAATCCAGGTACAACATTTTGGAAGAGAGATCAATGCAAGCTAATTCGAGATTTGGGATAACAGTTGAAAATTCCTTAAGAGGTCACTTAGGAAAATCAAGCAAGGAAGTCATTCCTGGCCATGCGTCCTCATTTGGTGTGTCCAATATCAAAATCTGATCACCTTTTTCAGCATAAAAACTTGTTACTTCCAGAACAATTCCAACTTCATTCCTAACATAAGCACTTTCCAAGAAATCAGATCCAGAGTAAGTAGCTTATGCTCCCATGGTCCTAGGACCACGTGAACTTGAAGGAATCATTTGTTAAAGCAACTTCCCGCTTGTGCAAGGCTGATGCAGCATAAGCATCCATGACAATAGTACCATCAGCTTACTTATTTTGAATGCTTCTTAATCTTTCCCTTGCCTCGTCCAGGGCATCATGGCTCATTGCAGACTAGGCGAACTGGATACCCTTCAACATGCTCCCTTGATTGCGTGGATAACAGCCCAGATTTGGTTACTTGGACCATAGATGCATTAGTCTGACTCAGTTTTGTGTCGCCTTGGTAGCGCCCAATGGATTTGGAATTCTGGCCTTTCAACCTCCATGAACAGAGAAAGGAACATACAAACAAAACAGAGCACAACCACAGAAAAGCAAACAGGCCATTGAACTAGATCTTGTATCATGTACTAATCAAAGGATCGGGAACAGATGGAAGAAATAGGGAGTAGTAACATGATTAATAAAAAGACCGAGCTAAAAAAACAAATCAATACAGCAGTTACTTATCAAAGAAATCTCAAAAACGGGAAAGAACCAAAACAGGGCAAGCATGAAAACTCAAATCCCACACAACTCAATGTGTAATAAGACAAAATAACGATACTCAAGTAGCAGGATGAGATGATCAAGACCAGTGACAATGGGGAAAGGTGAATAAAAAATGTGTGAGGGGACCATACCTGAGGTGCTCCTTTGATCCTCTAAAGATGGGTAAGCTTTTCTTTTCTTGTCACTCCTAGTTCACCTACTATATCCTTCTTCCATCTGCTTCCTCTGTCTCTCTGTAACTCCTCTGAAGCAACTTGAAAAACTCCTTAAAAAAAAAAAAAAAAAAATCCCTCCTCCCTGATTTCTCTCAAACAGCTAAAAGTAAAAGAAAATCCTCCTGCCCTGTTAGCTTCTCTTCCAAGCTATCTATCCCCCTGTCACCCTAAGCCAACTTTTTTTTTTTTTCCGAAGAAAATGAAAATATCTCCCTCGTCACCCCACTCTAGCTTACTCCCCAAGCTATCTATCTCCCTGTCACCTTTGTAACCAGCCACCTTTTGTTCAGTTGTCCCCCTTTTCAAACGGCTATGTCCCCTCTTTGCCCAGTTGTGTCTCCTCTGTCCTAAGCAGCTCGCCCATCAACTGTTTTTCTTTCGCATTCCATCCCGTCTAACCTCTTGGCTGCTCAAGAACAGCTCACTCATCGTCCTCTTTGGCTTATAGTCTTGTCCTGCCGCCCCATACAGCCTGTTCTCGGGTTGATGAAGAAGAAGAAAAGAAGAAGAAAAAAGAACATAGTAATAAAAATAAAAAAAAAAAGAAAAGAAATGTCCCCTCCCATCTGAGAGGTCTACACACACACTCTAATCACAAATGACTCAACCAAACTCAAATCTCCAACCCTATTAAAAATTTAAGGTTAGGTTTGATTATCAAAAAGCACTAAGAAAATAATATATATATATATATATATATATATATTAAGAATTTTTTTTTTAATGTTTGATTTCACTATGGAAGAATATTATACAAAATCAAATATAATTAAAATTATTTTAAATTTATGCTATTTAAAATTATTTAAGTTTTACATAAAAATGGAAAAATAATTTTAATGAATTTGAAGCAAGATATAAAAGTAATTTATTTTTTTATTTTTTTAAGCTTTCATTTCAATTTTTTTTCCCTTACATTTTCTCTCAATTTTTTTGAAACCAAACATAACCTAAATGTATTCTACCTTGTTCGGAATCCTTATCATGGTGTTCTCTTGTGAGACTTGTAAGTAATTTTTTGAATTAACTTGCTTTTGGCTTGGGTTTAAATGACAAACCTTTCATCCCTTCATACCTAGTAGCTATTGGTTATAGTTATTGGTTTTCATGCCTTTGCATCTACTTTTCACAAGTCATATTTTTTTTAGGAAGATTAAAACTTCTATATTTATTTAGTTAATCTTGTTAAAAACAATTGTAACTTTAAAAAATTATTATTATTTTTATTTTATAAAATCTCTATTTTAGTTTAGTTACAATTCGAGAATATATCCTCTTCCCTAAAAATAGTGGATGCCATTTAAGGACTCCCATTACAACTTTATAAAAAGGGTTGTTTTCGACACAAATGGTGACCAATAAAAAATCATCACATGGTTAAAGAAGAAGTTATTTCTTTGTAACTTGTCTAAGTCCCAATTTTTATAGTTAAGTTTCACTTATTTGAATGATAGTCTCATCCATTCATTTGACTTAAATTTTACTTTTTGTACCTTAGTCTTATTCAACTTTTCAAGTTTAGTCATACACATTAAAGATTAAGATAGAAAATTTAGAATGATATCAAATTAGTACCTTAGAATTTTCTATATAATAATATAAAGTTCCTAAATTGTTAATTACTTGTAGCTAGAGTGACAAGTCGTAGCATGACCTCAAACATAACTAAAAAATGATATGATATTAGCGAGTTTGGATTGACATTAATCCAATTCATATTGTATTCATGTCAACCCATTTGACCCATTTTGACACATTTAATTTATGGTGTCATGTTAACATGATTATGACTCGATCCATATATGACCTACTTATCCAAATATTTGTAGGTAGATTACAAGAAGCAAACATGCCTTGAAGGTGCCATAATACTCAATTATGTTCTCATATTGAAGCCACCTCAAAAGAGAGATGTGTTGTTATCCTTATGAAAGGAATTACAAAGAAAATCTCATAATGCATGCATCCAAGATCAATATGCAATGGCTCTTACTGCATATATAAGTACTCTAATTACTGTGAGGTTAATTGTGATGTATGGAGTTAAAGTTCTAAGAATTAACCATTTGGGAACTAATTCCTTTCTAACCATTCTAGAATGTTTGATTGAAGGGTATGAGAAGTCAAGATTGCGTTCCCCAAAGTCTTGTTCTTATAATCTAATGGGAAATTAATAACTTTAAAGTTCTCTTTTATTGGTTTTGTAGGTAGGATTGCATTTGGTTATCATTTTGGGTGTTTTTTTTTTTACTACTATCATTAGGTGTAGTCCACGTTCTACGCACATATATTGTGAATTAATAAAATCAATCTTATATAAATTTGATTTTAATTATTTGGTAAAAATAATAATAAAATAAAATAAAATTTCCAAAGAAATGTATGAAATTATAATTAAAAATATATATTCACAATTAAATAAATTTTCACCTATTTTGTGGTTATGCTTGAAGGCATTGCATAATTTAAAACAAAAAAGTTAGATTCTACTAGGAAATATTGTGTGTGTATTCATCAATATATGCAAAAGAAGAATATTTAAATTTTTAAAATTTTTAATTCGAAGAAATAAATTTTAACTATCAAATATACCATCAAGTCATTACAAAAAGATCGCCAAGTCATAAAATAATATAACAAAAAAAATAAATATTAAGAAGCTTGTTAGTAACATAATTAAACATACAACACAAATTATTACAAAGACAAATATATATAAACCACTAACCCAAAAAATAACTAAATATTCAAAACAAATAAATTCAAATAAATAAAAGTGACAATATAATTATAAATAAACACACTTGTAGTCTAATAATAATTAAAATTAAGTTAAAAAATAATATGACATATGTTATATATTCCTCCTAAATAATTCATAATAATATTCAATTTTATTCCCAAGAATATATTATTCTTATTTCTTTATTATTTGTTTATAATTTAATAAATTTAATAGTGAAGTTTAATTCAATTTGGACTAAAGCATCTTTTAGATGTGTGCATGTGTATTATGTGCATTGCTCAATCAAAATGTGTATTATGTGCATTGCTCGATCAACATGTAAACATGCTTGAGTTGATATCATAACATCACCTTCTACCACCAAAAACTACATTTTCTCTGTTTCTCATCCCTGACCATTGGAATACACCTTGAAAATAATTTTAAATTTAGAGAAAGAAAAAATTATGGTTTTTACCTTGTATGATTTCTATAAACCCTAACCCATCCCATCGCCGTGTGTGTGATAAGAGTTGTATTGAAAAAAGAAAGTGCCAAATAAATAAAATTAATTGAGAAATGAATAAAAAAAATTTGAAAGAATTTAATTATTGAAATAAAACCTTTTTTTTTTTGTTTGGTTCTAGAAAATTAAAGAAAAAAAAAAGGGAAAAAAATATAAAAACAAAAGAGTAGAAAAAATAACCTCTTTTTTTTTTCTCAGCCACAAATCAATCTTCACCCTACCCTGGATCCAATGGTCCTTATCTCACCCAAACCCCTACCTTTCTTTTCTCTCTCTTACTGCCTAGCTCTCTCTCTCTCAAGATGGTCAACGTAAAAAATGGGTCGGTGGCAGCCACTGTTGAAGGTTCGTTGGTCATCCTTGGAGGATCATTTGGTAGTGGAGTTGGTGGCAGCATTCAACAATGAAGGATTTGTCTAGGAGGTGGAGCCCCCCTCCACAATAATAAAGGTATATTTTTAATACCTTAATCATATTGCTGCTACTTGTACATTAATTTTTTCATACTTCTATCACATTTTTACATACATACCTTCAATAACAAGCTTTAAAACTTAATTTATATTATTCATATTTTTTAATAGTTTTTGTGTTAAATGTGGATTAAATGGTGCAGGATATAATAAAATGAATGTTAAGTTTGTACAATACTTATAATCTAATCAATTTAACTAATCTCGATTTATATTTACTAATGTGAGTCAAACCCAAGATTAAACAAAAGGCTTGAATAATATGGTTTGGATCGAGTATTGGGTTAGATTAGACTTGAACAAATGAACTTGAGCTTTGGATGAATGTCAACACAACCCAAGGGACTTGAGCACAACCTTACTACCAACTCCTTTTCCAAGCATCAAATTTCTCTTCTCCAACGACTACTGCTATATTTGTTGGGTTGCACAGGAGGTGTGAGTTAAAAGAAATACGAAGACAAAAAGAAAGTAGAGGAGAAATTAAAGAAAGAAAGAAAGAAAAAACAAAACAATAAAACAATAGAAGCATGCAAAGATCGATGGGAGAGTCAGATGGATTGTTCATAATCTACCTTCCAAGTAAACAAATAACAAAGGCTACAATCTCAGTAAAAGCCATTCTATTTGAACCAGGCTTTTTGTAAAAATTAAATAGAAACCCTCGTTATGAGTGTCCTATTAGGTATAGTGGCGGACGTGACTTTTTTTTTCTTTACCTTTTTTAGCCATGGTGCCTTAGGACTTTTGATAAGAGTGCGATAAATTTAAAAAATTATTCATAAATTACGGTAGTAGGAAAAATAATTACAAATCTATGCCAGTTTTTGTCAAGTAGGAGAGAGAAATAAAAAAAAATTAATCACTCAATAATCGTCTTTTGGAAAGATGATTTCCACCCCAAAATATTTAAGTGGAAATCGTCTCTTGAAGAGACGATTTCCCCTTTTAAATAAAAAAATTTTAAAATAAAAAAAAAAATTCTCAAATGGAAATCGTCTCTTGAAGAGATAGATGATTTCCTTAAAAAAAATTAAAAAATTAAAAAAAAAAATTGAATAGAAGTTGTCTCTTAAAGAGACGATTTCTCTTAAATTTTTTTAAAAACAAAAATTCAAAAAATAATAATAATAATTGTGGACCTCGCATTTCGGCTCATGCGTTTCCCACTTGATGGCGAACTCGATTTTAATTTGAAATATTGATTTTGTTGATTAAAAATGACTTGGAGTCACCACTTATTTTTGTTTTATTTTTAAAAGGGTAAACAAAAATAAGAAAGAAAAACCCTAAGTGTGACTCCTTGTTTCGGAAAAGGTGGTCTGTGAAAAACCGGATCGGGCTCGGGGGTCAGGTCACTTATCGGGAAGGTACGGTACGAACCGCAGCACCCCTCTAAGTCCCTAAAGTCGGGTCTCTACTGATAAAATGAAGCAATCATGACAATAAATGAGGAAATCAATGAATATCCTGAATGATCATGCACATATGGGAATCAAAACATGTATAAAGAATGAACAAGATATGAGTGGATACGTACCTGGTCCTCTAGTCGCGAATGCGCTATCATGAAACGGGATTAGTGCAAAATTAATGAATACAAAATATAGCTCATGCATATCGAGGTACAAACGGAACTCAAGCAAAATACATTAAGCACGACGATTTACGATCAATAAGGATCAAACCTGGGGGCCCCCACCAAAACCCAATTTTTCATTCATGAGCTAGTCTCGCAAATCCCGTGTATTAGAATTATGGAGAATTCATTATTGCTTACCAGAAGATTATTTAGGAACTGAAAGGGGATTAAAACTATTCGAGTGAAAACCGGATCCCTGGAGCTTATTTGAAGATTAGAGTATTTGGAATTAAATTTAAAATATTAGAGCCTCGGTAATTAAAATGAAATTTGCCAAAGAAAATGAGTAATGAACTTTAGGGAATTAAACTGGAAAGATATAGATTTTGAAAGTTGAATTTGCAATAATAATAATAATAATAAGGAACGAACTTTAGGAAATTGAACTGCGAAAATATAGATTTTTAATGATAAGAAGAAGAAATGAACTTTAAGAAATTAAACGGCTACAGTATAGATTTTTAATAATAATAATAATAATAATAATAACAATAAATGATAATAATAATATGGGTAAACGAAAGGGGTTAAAAAGGGCTTTGGAATTATAAGGGCCTAAGGGGATAACAATAACGATAATAATGATAAGGATAATTACAGTAACAATAAGGTTTTGAAATAATAATAATAATAATAATGATAACGAGATTTTGAAAGTCGAATTAATGATAACAATAATAATAATGAGATCTTAAAAGTTAAATTAATAATAATAACAATGAGTTTTTGAGGGTTTGAATTAATAATAACGGTAATAATAATAATAATAATAATAATAATAATAATAATAATAATAATAATAATAAAATTTTGAAAGTGGAATTAATAATAATAATAATAATAATAAGATATTAATGATAAGATTTTAAAAGGTTGGATTAATAATAAAAATAAGAATAATATTTTGAAAGTGGAATTAATAATGATAATAATAAGATTAATGATAAGATTTTTAAAAGGTTGGATTAATAATAAAAATAAGAATAAGATTTCGAAAATGGAATTAATAATAATAAATAATAATAAGATTAATGATGAGATTTTAAAGGTTGGATTAATAATAAAAATAAGAATAAGATTTTGGAAGTGGAATTAATAATAATAAATAATAATAAGATTAATGATGAGATTTTAAAGGTTGGATTAATAATAAAAATAAGAATAAGATCTTGGAAGTGGAATTAATAATAATAAATAATAATAAGATTAACGATGAGATTTTAAAAGGCTGGATTAATAATAAAAATAAGAATAAGATTTTGGAAGTGGAATTAATAATAATAAATAATAATAAGATTAGTGATGAGATTTTAAAAGGTTGGATTAATAATAATAACAATAATATTTTGAAAGTGTGAATTAATAATAATAATAATAATAAGAATAAGGCTTGGAGAGTTTGAAATAATAAAAATGATAATAATAATAATAATAATTAGATTCAGAAAAATTGAACAAATAATAATAACGACAATAATAATAATAATAATAACAGTAATAATAATAACAATTGATAATAATGATAGCAATAACAATAATAATAACTAGTAATGATGATGTCCGTTAATAATAATAGTAATAATAATAATATCCGCTAATAATAATAATAATAATAATAATAATAATAATAATAATAATAATAATAATAATAGTGATAAAAATAATAAGAATAGTAATAATAATAACAATAATGATAACAATAATAATAATAATATGAAATAGGGTTAATAATAATAGGCTTTGGGCTTTTAAAAAGAGTTTAAGGGTTTAGGGTAGCTTTGGACGTGGGCTTAGGAATTGGAAATGGGCTTGTCTTATAATAATAATAATAATAATAATGATAATAGTTAATAATAATAACAATAAATAACAAAAATGATAATAGCTAATAATAATAATAATAAATAGTAATAATTGAAATAATAATAATAATAATAATAATAATAATAATAATAAGTGAACTTCGGGAAATTAAACGGTTAGAGTATAGATTTTTAATAATGATAATAATAATAATGATAATGATAATAATAATATTTTAAAAGTTTAATTAATAATGATAATAGTAATAATAATAGTAATAATAACAATGGGATTATGAAAGTTGAATTAAAAATAATGATAATAGTAAGATTTTAAAAATTGAATTGATAATATTAAATACAATAATAATAAAGTTCAATTAATGATAATAATAATAATGGTAATAACATTAATAATAATAACCATAGGCTTTGAAAAACGGGATGAATATTAGAAATGGGCCTTAGGCTTTTGAAAAAAAAAAGATTAGGAGGGTTGGAAATGGGCCTGGGCCTCACCCTCATCCTAGCTTAGCTTGGGCTCCAACTTAAGCCCAAGTCTCCAAAGCCATCATGGGCATCACCAAGCCCATCATCAACAACGGCTCCTTCACAGCCCAAGGCAAGCCCATTTCTGGGCAGCTCCCTCAGGCGAAGTCCCCACCTGCAGCGTCGACACCAAAGGGAGCCATGGCAGCGCGGGGAAGAGTGGAGCAGCTGCGGCGCGGGGAAGAGAGAGACCGCGGCGGCGATCTGGCGACGTCCAGAAGGTGCTGGTGCGGGTGGCGGCAACTTGGCGACGCGATGAGGAGGTGCTGGTGCGGGTGGCGGGTATGAAAGGTGGCAGCCATGCAGTAATGAGGGAGAATGGGCATGGCTGCGGTGTAGAGAGAGAAGTGGTGCGCGGGGGGGGGGAGTATTTTGACGTGAAGGATCCATGAAATGCAAAGAAGGAAAATGAGATGCACTAAAGGGAGCATGACGATGGCGGCATGTATAGAGACCGAAACAAGGATCATAAGAATGATAACGGCCATACATGTACAGAGATGAACACCAAAAAAAAGAAATGAAAGCGGGAACAGAGCATAGTGTGCATACAAACGGGTTCACCCCAAAATCAAACCTGTGGCCCTCGAAGTCCACAGCAAACAATGAAATATATTATCAAAATGGTGAAGTAGGCATTCAGAAATGGGAACTTACCGCGCACGAGGAAACTCCTTCTCTCTGGTTTTCTCTCTGTTTTTTTCTTTTTCCACCAAGATCTCCTCCTCCTCCCTCTCTGCAGTCCCCTAGATTTCCTCCTGGGATGACGTACCCCCTCTCTCTCTGTTTTTAGCTTGCTCAGCAAGCCATCCTCCATCTGTCACACATCCCATCTGGCGGCTACCTCCCCATCCCATCTAGCTGCCCGAGAGCAGCCCACTCGAGAGCCTGCCGAAAGCCACAAAGAAAATAATAAAATCCCCAAAAAGCCCTCTGCTCCTCCGGGGGGGTCTACAATAATTTTTTTAATTTTTTTAAATTTAAAAAAAAATTGAATTATTTTTTGAATTATTTTTTTATTATTTTTTATTTTTAAAAAATAAGATTATTTATTTATAAATAATTATTTAATAAATTAATAACAAAGTTTTTTTATAAAATCATTTTTCACACAAACAAAAAAAAAGATAAATATTATTTATCTTATAAATAAAAAACAATATCAAATTAAATTAATTTTATTAGTTGTAATTAATTGAATTAATTTAAAGAAAATTTGAAGATTAAGAGCAATTAATTTAGTTTAAAGTATTTTTTTATATTTTATTAATTTAATTTAAATTTTATTATTATTTTTTATTATATATATATATAATTAATGGTATTAAAATATATTAAAATTTGAAATTTTGGTGGAAATCGCCTCTTCAACTCAATGTTAATAACTCAATGTAATAAATTTGAAGTTTATTACAAGACATTATATGTAAATAACTCAATATTCATATTTAATGTTAAAAAAATTAAAAATAAATGGAAATCGTCTCTTCAAAAGACGATTTCCATTTGAATTTTTCTTTTTATTTTTTTTTTGAAAATTTCCAAAAAAGAAAAAAATTAAAAAAAAAATCGATTTCCATTTGAATTTTTTTTAAAATTTTTTTAAGGGAAATCATTATTATTTTTTTTTTTAGGATTACAACTAATCAAATTAATTTAGTTTGATATTGTTTTTTTATTTATAAGATAAATAATATTTATCTATTTTTTTATGGGAAAAATGATTTTATAAAAAAAATTGTTATTAATTTATTAAATAATTAGTTATAAATAAATAATCTTAATTTGTTTCAATTTTCAAATAAATTTTATTATATAAATTTTAAAATAAACCAATAAAAGTAAACTAACAACCAATAAAAATAAAAGTTAGTATGCATCATCAATACAAATAAACCAACAACCAAAATGTATCATCAATCAATTTATGTTCGATAAAAGATATAAAATTCATCAATGTGTGCCACATGAAGGAGGCTTTCTTCTTCGTTGTGGGCGTTGGTGACATTTTTCCAACTCAGATTGATCTGAGGGACCATCTAATGTTACTCGATTTCCTCATCCTCGACCTCGAGCTCTTTCTCGTCCACGTCCTTGATCTTGAACCTAAGTCTCTCCCTGCTGTTCAACAAGTGGTGTAGGAAAGTATTGCATTTGTGTCGCCACATCATCTCTAAATGGATGTCCTAATGATTGTGGTGACAAAGCAATGAGTGGTACTGTAGGTGGAGTAAATGAAACATCGATACTAGACGACATAGGTATATGAAAAGAAGGTACATCAGTATAAGAATGCAATAGCTCCTACATGAATGATGTCCCAACATCTTCCTGTATCACCCCCTCATCAATGGATGGAACTGATGAATAAGGCAGTGACTGGTCAAGTGGTGAAGAAAAAGTGAAGGAAGAATATTGTACCGATGATGATGGAAAATCAATACGGAAGTGTGGATCATCATAAATATGGCCTCCACGTGTTCGTACACCTCCACATCTAGTCCATACACCACCACCTCTAGTTCGCACCCCACCACCTCTCATCCTTACCTCCTCATCCGATGATTGTCTCTCAGTATCAACGACATTAGGGGGAATAAGCAACCTATCGGCCTCGTGTATCTCTGAACGTCTAATCTATACCCCACCACTTCTGGTCTGCACCCCACCACCTCTAGTTCGCACTCGACCACCTCTAGTTTGTACCCCACCATCTCTCATCACTACCTCCTCATCTGATGATTGTCTCTTTGTATCAACGATATTAGGGGGAATAAGCAACCGATCAGCCTCGTGTATAGCCTCTAAAGTGGTTGCACATAATTGATGAATTTCATCACGATGACCTATATTCGGTGTATCTGGAGCAGTCCATAGATGTATTTATTACAAACTGCGATTCTGTAAGAATTAAGAATAAAAGGTTAGATGTTTTTCTAATTAGAAGAAAATATAATAATAAATAAAAAGACATTGTAATTACCACTATCTCCCATGAAGATTCATGTGGAGTCAAAAAAAGGCAAGTGATAAAACGATACCACACCATATATGGGTGGTTGTACCCGTAAGAAGTATATGCTGCCTTAGCTCTAGCAAGATGATCATACCTAGCCTCCCACCTTTGAATATAGTGGTGATGAATACTCATCCAATCCAAATCATGTCGACCCCTCAAATCATATCTATGTAATCCCAATTCTGTATCGCATTGCTCATGAATATGTTGTAGTAACCCAAATTGCCTCAAAACATGATCAGGTCTATGCCACTCCACTATGTAAAAAAAGATAAGGGGTGAAATAGTCAACCACATGTCAGAGACAATAGTACAACAATCTGGGAGTCTAAAGATGACATCATCAGTATATGGCTCCCATATAATCTGCAATTAAATTTGAAATATGACTCACATTATTTAATAATATTTTGATTACAAATAGTTAAAAAAAATTATCGAAAGTAATGAATTTCTCACTTACTCTGGCAGAAGTCGATCAAGTAGGTATCTATACTGGGGTAACACATGCATAGGCATCGAAGTAGTACAAAATTCATCTCTCCAACTACAAAAATAATATATATTAAAAGTTTTAGTAATTGTTTATTTATGCATATATGTGTTTACATATGCTATAACTAAGGTTGAATACATACCGCATGCCTAAAGGTGGTTGTGGCAGTACTCCATCATCTGGGGCCGAATGTAAGTGCATAGGTGCTATAAAGGGAAATATATCCCATATCCATAACTATAACAAAATGAGAGGACCTGATACATCATGTGCATCAATACGGGATGCTCGGCACATCTCTTGATATAACCAAGCTAGGCAAGCACTACCTCAACTGTAAGTACCAGTAACTCGAAAATCCTCAAGTAGTGGTAAAAACATTAAGTGTACCCTATTGTTCGATTTATCCGCAAAAAGAAAACCTTCAATCAACTGTAAGATGAATGCCCTAGCATATCATCTCACGGACTCCACATCAACATTAGGTGGCAATGAAGGAAAATGTTTTGTCAACCAAGTCAAACGAAGTCTTTGTCCAGATATATCTCTATCTCCAGGCACTACTCCTAACAATGTAGCACACACCTCTCTCCAATCCAAACACATGCTACCACTAACTGCAACACCATCAATCGGTAAGCCTAAAATAATGCTAACATCCTAAAGTGTTATGGTACACTCTCCCTGAAGTACATGGAAAGTGTGGGTCTCAGGGCGCCATATCTCTATGAATGCTGTAATGAGGTGCCAATCCAATGAAATGAAACCTAAACGGGTAACACCATAGAATCCAGATTGTTGCAGATATGGAATGATACGTGCATCCAAAACACTATTACGATAAAAATTGGTTTCACGACGTCGACAATGGAGTTCTCCAGGATCATTTCCTTCCCATATAAGCGAAGATCGGTGTACTTCTTGGTTATACAAAATAGAACGATCTACAAGTCCAAGATCCATGACAATGTATTTCCTACATCATTTAATTTTTTTTAATACTTTAATATTTTAATATTCTAACATTTTACAATTATATATTTCTTTGCTTTTTTAAAATGGATATTTAAATGTATATAATATTTTAATATTTTAATATATATTATATATTAATTTAATATTTAAAAATATATTATATACTTTAATACTCATGGTTACTATTTTATTTTATTTTTTACTCTCAATATTTTACAAGAATTTTTTAAATAATTTAAGACTAATATTAATTTTTATAAAATATAGAAGGTAAATTCATAATTTCAGATAATGTTCTACTTATATTTCTTATATTTTAATATTTTTTAAATAATTTTATATGAAAAAAAATTATTTAACACTAACAACTATTACTAAATTTATTTATTTTGTTATATATTCTAACATTTTACAATTATATATTTCTTTTCTTTTTTAAAATGGATATTTAAATGTATATAATATTTTAATATTTAAATATATATTATTATTTTCCATTCTCATTTTACTAATATTTTATTTTTAAATTTTAATTTTAATATTTTATAAAACGTATTATTTGATTTATAAACATAAGCAATAATCTTATTATTTCATATTAATTAAATAAACTAATACCATTTTTATTTTTTGAATGATTTAATTCATTTATCTTTATATAATGATAATTTACAACAAATAATATTCTAACAAAATTACCATAAATCAAATAAATTAAAAAAAATATATGTAACAACAAATATCTATCATGCATTACACAATAAATATGAAATAAAGGCAAATATATTACCTATGAATAAAATAATATATCTTTTATTTTTTTGAATTATTTAATCTATTTAAAATAATAATCTCCAATAAATATTATTCAAACAAATATTACATAATCCAAATAAATTTAAAAACTTATATAATAATAAAAACTATATATTATAAAATAACTTGAAATAAAGCAAAAATATTACCTTATAATCGGCGCGTGAGTGTCGAAGAAAAGAGAGGAGATATGCTCAAAGTCTATCAGGTGATAAGTGAAAAATTGAGGTGAAAATGAGAATAAGTGGGAAGATGGGAAAATGAGAGTGAAGAAGTAGTTTGAAGGTAAAAATTAGAAAGAAAAAGTTTGAAGGTGAAAATGAGAATGAAGAAGATAATTTGTAGTGTATGAGAAGTTGGAAAATAATGGTCAAAATGGATGGAAACGACAACCTATACTTATGGGGTAGGCAGAGTGGGTAGCAAACGGTATTGAGGGTAGCAAACGGTCAAATTTGGAAATTTTTTTTTATTTTTTTAAGGAAACCGTCTCTTAAAAAAAAATTCTTAAATTTTTTTTTTAAGAGACAGTTTCCTTAAAAAAAATTCAAACAAAAATCCTAAAAAAAAAATTTTTTTAAATAAATTCTCAAATGGAAAATTTTTATTATTTTATTTTTAATATTAATTTTTTTTTAAGATACGGTTTCCTTACAAAAAATTCAAAAAAAAAAATAAAAAATAAAAAAACAATTCAAATGGAAATCGTTTCTTCCAAGAGACGATTTCCATTTGAATTGTTTTTATTTATTTTATTTTATTTTTTTATTTATTTTATTATTATTATTGTTTTTTGAAAAGACGGTTTCCATCTGAATTTTTTTTTTTTTAAGAAAATCGTCTCTTTAAGAGACAATTTCCATTTGAGATTTTTTTTTTAATTTTTATTTTTTATTTTTAAGGAAATCGTCTCTTCAAGAGACGATTTCCACTTAAATATTTTGGGGTGGAAATTGTCTTTTCAAAAGACGATTCTTGAGTGATTAATTTTTTTTTATTTCTCTCTCCTACTTGGCAAAAACTGTAATAGATTTGGAATTACTTTTCCTACTACCATAATTTAAGAATAATTTTTTTAATTTACCGTATTCTTATCAAAAGTCCTTTTTTAATATGCTGAACTTTTTTTGGATTTAGGCACTAGGCGGCTCTACAACTGCTGTCTACTCCTTTTGAATAATGCTAGATGCATTGAGATACAACCTAAGGACCAAATTTAGAGGGGCCTTGTTGCCTCCCAGGTCTTTTTCCTTAAAACGAGTATCTTCCAAAGAAAAAATTTTTGAACAAACCTCCTCAGTCATTCTTCCAACATAATTAACAAATTCATATAATAAAAAGCTGATTTTTGAAGATTCCTTTTACGGGAAATTATGTAAAGATGCACTATTTAGAAAATATAGATTAATTAAGACCTTAAAAGGTGGGTCTTTAAGGAGAGTACATTTTGAAGAAAATAATCCTCATCCACACTTTTGTAAATGCCATCAAGCTATCAGATGGGTCGCCAACCAAGCAAACCGACAACAAATAATGCCACCTAAGCAAGGACTGTCCCATTTAAAAGAAGAAAAGCTAGATGACTTAACAGATAAGATAACCACAATAAAACCTAAATTAAACATAAATCAATGAAAACCAAAATTAGTACAGAATACAGTAAATCCAAAATTAAACCCCCACGAGAGTGAAACCTCTAGTGGAGCCCTAACCTTCAACCGTTTGAGACTGTTGCCTTACCCATTTCTACATCCCTACTCCAGAGTCACTCCACTCAGGTTTGACATTGGGTAGGAAGCAAGTGTCAATCCCCCCTTGAAATTCCTAACCGTACTAATCAGGGTAAAGAAAAAAGGTGTAGGAAAATCAATGGTCTGGCAAAATTGTAGCAACATATCTTTGAAGTAGAAGAGGTGTTGCAAAATCCATTGGTGAGTTCATATTTGGGTGTTTTTGTAAAAGTAAATTTGTCTTTTTATCCTATTTTTGAAATCGGGAAATAGGGCTTTCATTACCCATCAATAAATTGAAGTCTAATTCGATAAAGGTTTAATTTTTACCTTGCAATTGGTATGCCTTCCAAAAATATTGGTTTCATTTGGAAAAAGGTGAGTTGATTTATGTAACTACGGGCGTTACAGAGAAATTTTCGGATTGTGGACAGTTAGGTGGTTATTTTGCAAAGATATTGTAAACTATGGCCTTTCTCCGCCTATTTGGTTGGTGGGAAGAAAGTCATGTACGAAGGTAAATTAGATGTGTGGGGAAAAAATGGAGGCTTTAGGACATTTAATTAGAAATGTGAGAAGTGATTGTTATGGCGAATGGTTTAGGGATGGTTTTCCCCAAAATGTACTTGTTATGGAAGTCATTTTTTTAGCTTCTCAAATCATCTATATTTTCTCAAATCATGATTCTTCCTACTAATTATGTTTGTTCGAACAATTTTGAAAATAATGTGTTTTAAATCATCATGTAATTAAGTCATGTTTTTGGGAGTACTATGCCTTTTCAGTTGTTTAAATTTTAAAATCACATTAATAGAAGGATGTGTAGTTAAATTTGGTTTGTAGTGATGTGAATAAGATGTGTAGTGAAATTACTTTGTTATTGATTGAAGGAAACGTGTTGGTACAATCTATATTTTATACTCCAAGTTTATTAGTTCGTAGTTATTAATCAATGCTTAACGATAATATTGAATGGCTTGAGCTTAATTTAATTGATTTAGTTTGAAGAGTTGTGTTAATTTCTATTGACGTTTGCAATTATGTTGTTCTTTGTGTAACTTATAACTTGGCATGAGTTCAACCTTGATGTCACTTATGCTTTAACATGACCTGGGTGTTAACATAGGTTGGACCTTATTTTGATTTTAGCTATGGTGTTAGTTGAGCTTTAGATTGACTTTGGGTTTAGTTTGTGTAGGTCCTTTGCATCATTTTGAGGTTGATGGCAGGAGCTTTAACGTAGAGAGGAGAATAATGGAATCCAATACTTGTAACTTAGAGAGGAGAATGATCAAATGTAGTTTCACTAATTAACCCGGCCCATGTAAGCAAGGGTACAACCCACTGCAATGTAAAAGTAACATTGTTTTTGGCTTAAAGTATAAGTGTTGGTGGAATGGTCTACCAACCTCATGTGAGTTTCACTTGGTACTTTGCATGATTTGAACTTGGTCGTGCGGTTTCGTATTACTTGGTACTTTTCATGATTTGGTCTTTTTCGTGCCTTGAGGTATTGGTTAGACAAGAGAATAATCGAATGTAATCCTTACAACTTAGGAGATTGGTTGAACGTAATTGGACCAATCGAGCCAACCCTTGTAAGAAAGGGTATAATCCTTGTAATATAGAAGTAAAATTGCTTGGGGCTTAAAGTACCACTGTTTGTTGAATGATGTATCATCTTCATGTGAATTAAGCTTTATACTGAATTAGGCATTCACTTAAGTTGTTCCTTCGCATGATTTAGAAGTTGGCTTAGGATACCAACCCTTGTAACCAAGGGTACAAGCCTTTTCATGTTAAAGCAACACTGTTGTTGGCTTATAGTAACAATGTTTATAGCTTAAAGTAGCCCTGTTATTGGCTTATTGTTGTGCCATTCTCGTGTGAGTTGAGCTTTAGCTTGACTTAAGTTTTTGTTTGCCTTGGTCTTTTGCATGATTTGGACCTTATTTTGGCATGCCACACTTGTATCAAATGGTACAACCCTTGTCATGTTAAAGTAACACTGTTATTGGTTTAAAGTAACACTATTGGTTGAATTAATCTTTACAATGACTTAGGCGGTTGTTTCATATGACATGTTTTACCATGTGTTTGAGTATCCAGGTTTGTAATGGATACTAACAATGTTTCACATGGGAACTTGTGTACCATTGATACCATGGAGGTAATGTCATTCCTTTAAATATGTTTCTTTTTTCCATAAAGATGTTTTAAATTACATAGGGCAAATGTTAACCAACATTGTATG
Source organism: Vitis x doaniana (assembly GCA_030345155.1). Classification (NCBI taxonomy): domain Eukaryota; kingdom Viridiplantae; phylum Streptophyta; class Magnoliopsida; order Vitales; family Vitaceae; genus Vitis; species Vitis x doaniana. The sequence goes on along the minus strand of CP128320.1, from coordinate 18,023,008 downwards.
TGTATTTGTCTTCATCTATTATTGTTCCAAAGCATAAACGCACAAATTGATGAGATATATAGGGAAATAAAGAAGTTGTTACAGGCACAAATTCTTAATTATTCTCTATTCCAATCCTTCCCTTGCCATGCACATGGCAGTATAACTGCAACATGACTGTAGAAGAGGTACATTCTTGCAAAAAAAAGATGAAAAACATGTAAGGGAAAATCATCATTAAGTTGTAAAGCCTATAACTAATGTTTCTGCCATTTCATCTCCAGTCGTTTAAGGAACCTTGGAGACCCTGATAGTGCTCTAGTAGAGTCTGTCAATCCAGCTAATGACATAAATTGGATGACAAGGCTACTAAGGATGGAGGTCAAGTGTGGAAGTATTCTTTTGGACAAGACTATTAGAAGAAATTTCAGATTTTCAATGATTGGACATGCAACATGGCCAACTATGCATTAGTAGATTCAACATGTCAACGGAAATATCCTTTACATATTACAATAATTTTTTACTATAATTAATTATATACAATATGTTGCCCTAATATTTTAAGTAATTTCATATATAAACAAATAAGGATAAGATTCTCTATTAGATGCATGGATATGATTGGAGCCAAAATATGTGCTCTAATGGCACATATTTTGATATGATTTATTCACCATAAGACACTCAAATCATCTGACTTGACCCAAATTGTTGCTAAGGCCTTAGCCATGAGTTTAACTTGCATTTTGGAGATTTATCTCAGGTTTAAGGAAAGAAAATGATGCAAGTTGAATCACTTTAGATTTTGAAAGATCAAGAAAGGGTTTAAATGAGGAAATGGGCGAGTCAAGACTCATGGACTATGAGGAAAGACAAGCGAAGATGGATAATGAGGCATGAAGCAAATTCATCAAGTTGCATGGAAATTTGGAAGTCAAAATCTAGTAGCAACATGTACTCTAACTTTGAAGTAAAATTTTGAGCACTTTCTGAAGTCCATTTTAGGCAACCCTATATCATTTCAAAGCTTTGGAAGTTAGGAATCCAACGCTTCAAATGGTGTGCAAATCGGAGCTAAAACGAAGAAGTTATGACCATTTGAAGATAACTGTGCAAAGTTGAAGGACTATTTCAAAACGATTTCGAAATTCAACTTATGAATTCAAAATCCAATTCAAAATAACCTCAATTTTGAATTCACATACTACCACATTGATATTCACCTTATATACTTTGGGAATTGCATCTTGGGCACTTCATCCGCCCTAAGTGGGCCCCACACGACTAGAAATCATGATTTTATTATTATTTTTAGTCATTTTAGGTAGTTATTTGTAAAATAAGTGGCCAATAGGAATACGCCACGTGTTAGGTTTTTTGGTGGAAACTATAAAAAATCGATATTTAGGTTTTCTAGGGAGTTCTTGATTTTTTTTTTAGGAGTAGATATGGCTTGACGATTCTTGGGGAAGAGAGAAGAAGACCTTGAAGGTTTTTCTTGGTTTGTTTTCTTTCTTCTTTTTATTATTGGAATCAAGAATGGTTCTTTCTTATTCTTTTATGGCCTATGTATGTGAGGACATACCCATAAGAAGCTAAAAAGTCATCTTGGGGTGAAACATGAAAACCTAAGGTTAGATTCAAAGGGAAACAATGGGTGAAATCAGATTAATAATGAAATGAAAGAAAGGTTAGGGCACTAGCATTGAGATCAAAATACCCTCTAAAGTTAGTTTGACTCAGGAGATGATACAATTGCATATTCCTTGATACTAGGGACTCTTGGTAATTCTTAATTCCTAGTTATCAAAGATTTTGTCATTGTTATCTACCCTAAGGCAAATCTACATAAGAGTGGTAAAAGCCTAAAACCTTAGACCTAAACCTAGATTTCATGTTCATTCATCTATAAGGTAATTCAATGGAATATAATATTAAAAGTTAGGATATAGATCAACTCTAAGGTGTGAAACTCAGGTTGATCTTGTTAGACTATGCATTTTGATTACCCTAAGACTATTAAATTATATAGCTTTGTTTCGCCTAAGGGTTTATACATGTCTTGGGATGTATGACATGTAGCTCCCTAAAACCCTGGATCTAGCTAGTAGCTTGGGTTGTTCCTTCTATTGGTCCCCTCATTTAGTGAATCAGGTTGTAGATTGATTGGCTAAATGTGGAGCCATGCAAATGGACTCTTTTGTAAGGTATGTTTTACCCCCTTCAAGTGTTCATTGTCGCTATATTTTGTACAAGTTCTTGTATCATCCTTGATTAGTATAGCTATCTTGCTACTCTTGTTAGGTTTTTCGTCAACTTTTAATCATCCTTTATATTTTGAAAGGGTTTCTTTATCCTTGGTTTGTAATTAAATTCATATCAATGAATGATTTGTTTTGGATAAAAAAAAAAAAAGGAAATCTGCTGGAGATGTCAATTGTTATTGCACATAGGTTGTCAGGCCCCAAATTTTCAAAGTAGCTTTGATGGCCTATAAAACACTTAAGAAAAATTATTTTTGGATGATAATTAGTCCCTACAAAGGATTGACTACATTTGATTCTTTTTCCAAGTGTATTTTTTAGCAAGTAATTTTCCAACTTGCTGATTGGAAATTATTGTTAAGGTTTTGACTATATTTGACATTAGCTTAAACAATGCTTGCATAACTATGCCATGTAAGGTTATTCCATTATTAAAGAACTCCATTATTAGTGTCAAGAGCTATTGAGTAGTGTCTTCCTAATAATGTGATTTTATTAATAAGCTATTGAATAGTATCATCCATCACAGAATCACTCTTTGTTTCTGATGGATCTGATGTTTAACTTGATTTTTCAACATAAATTATTGGGTTACACATTGTTTAATCTAATTGTTTTTCGTTCATGGATATTTATCTTCTGGTTGATTTTTGACAAGGAATCAGAATGAATACTTTTTAGACTATTGTTGTATGAGGTTAACCATGGATGAATGATCAATTTGTCAGGTGGAAGCTCAATTAAATTTTTCGAAGAAGGAAACGCAAAACTACACCTCCAGATGTGCAATGGAAGCTAAGAAGTTGGTGGAGGATGTTGAGATAGAAACCCATAATGTAGATATTGTGGAAAGAGAAGTGGCAGATGTTCTGGAGGTATAATTTTGTTCTTCTTGTCTTAAATAGTTAGTTAAGAATATCAATATTGCCAGGGTGGATCTCGTACACCTGAAAGAAACTTATTTTAACATAAGTTGGTTTCCCTTTTCAGAGCTAAAAATTCCTACCTGGCTCTATAATTGTTCTTGACTAATGTGAATAATATTGAAAAATTCAAGGGATTCTGACTAGGCTTTGATGTTGTCATGAAGACGTCCAAATTGAAGTTGCAGGAAACAATCAAGCAAAATAAGGAAGAAATTCAGATATGTGCTTGGGAACTCTATGCTTTGGTTGATTCAGTTTTGAAATACAAAGAGCGTATGGCATCAAAAATTTCAGAGATGAAGAGCAACCTTTCAGAAACAGCAGGAGCTGTATCAGATTCTTATAAAGGCTCCTTGTCAGCACAGTTTGGTATCACTTTGGATACAAGCCACTGACCCAATAGATTATTCCTTTCTGTGACACAAGTTCTTTTTCTTTTTCCTTTTCTTTTAGGGTAATGGACTGATTTGTATTGTATGTATACTTATCTTAAATATTTGGTATTAGCAACTTGCCCTATGGTGACAGTGTGGCTTGGATTGAGAATGGTATAAAGATGAGCCTGTGGTTGACAATGGAGCATGGGATGGATCTGAAGGTTGAATGGAAATTTGTACAATAAGGTTTTGGGGTGAGAAAATGAAAATGGATGTTGATGGAACTGAGAGTCTGAATGCCTTATGCACTAAATTTGGAGCATGTATGATTTGGGAATCAATAATTTATGTGATTAGAGACCTAAAAAACCATGGAAATCATGTTTGTAACTCAGGCTATTGTTTTGCATTTATTATGAAAAATGTATGTCAAAACCAATTTAACAAATGTAAATTAAAGCATGTGCCAAGATATAACTTTCCATTTTTCCGAGTTGGCCCATCAAAGAGTGAAAATCATGGAAATCATTTTTTATTTATTTTTATTCTCTAAAAATAACTTTTATTCCTATTTTTGTCTTACCTTGAAAATGCCTTAAGTCAAAATAAGTGAAAATCATTTTTAAAAAAATGGAAACTATAAAGCACCTTTTTTGTTTAAATTGTTTTCATTTGTAAAGAAAACATAAATCAATATTTCAGAAAATAGAGTTTTAAAAATAGAAAATATGGAAATACCAATTTCGTGTTATCATAATTTTCCTAGGAAATATTAAAATTGTTTTCTAAAAAGGTGAACAAAAAGGGAATAAAATCATGTGAAAGACTTTATGATGCCTATTTGCATTGTGCATGTTCCCTTATTTTTATTTTTTATATTTTAATTTTTGTCTTTTGATTAAATAATTCATTTAAAAGTTATGTTTAAGTGGGTGTATGGTAAAACTTATTACTTATTACTTAATTATTTAAGTTGGTTTTAAGTTAAATGGTTCTTAAGTTGTAAATTTAAAACTTATTAATTATTTTTTATTTTAAGTATTAAGATTATTTAGTAAAGTTAATTTAAGATTTATTCTAAATTGTCAAATTGATATATTTATCCTTATTAATTTTAACTAATAATTACATTTTCACTTATCTTAAACAATAAATTTATTTGTTAAATATTCATATTTAAAGCATCGTAAATACAAATACAATCATAGAATATTTATCATAAAAAATAAGTTATAAATGTAGGCAAATATCATAAAAAGGATTTAAAATTAAGAATAAGTTAACTATTTTGACTTAGAGTTAATTTTATTGAAACCCTTCAGGTTTAGTGTAAGTACATTAAGCCACCGTAGATTTCAAATTTCATCAATTAGCACCTCTATAAATGTATTATATATATATAAATTTTAGTTTTTAAATAATAAAATTTAGATTTTAGTGAATTGTTAAACACTCCTAACTAAAATATTTTTATTTGAAATCTCTTAAAAAAATAAATTTTTTTAAACGGAATAAATTTATAAGTGTGCTAATTGATGAAATTTGATATCAACGATGGTCGAGTATATTTATACCAAATATTAGGGGGTTTCAATGAAATTGACCCTTTTGACTTATTATTTAAAGTTAAAAATAACTTTAAGTTGTAATATTAAGTTATTTTATCAAGTATGCTTAATCTCTTTAATGACTTAAATTAAAGTATCAAATCATATCATATCATATCATATTAAGTTGATTTACCTAATAACTATTTTGATTTAACGCTAAATTTATATTATAATATTAAGTTATTTTACCAAACATAGTTAATCTACTTAATAATAAATTAAGCTATTAAGTTATATTAAATTATTAAGGTGGTTTATCAAACACCATCCAAAAGATGTTTAAAATTACATTATCAAATTATATTTTTTCTATTAATTTTAGAATAAAATCCTTCTTTGCTTCTACTATATACTAGGATCTATCCCACAATTGTAATGTAGTGATAGTATTAAACCATGAATATTCCATACATATATACAGGCCACATTAATCGATATGATTTTATCATTGGTATCTTGAATCACAAAGACAAGTATTAGGTTATGTTTAGTTCCCAAAAAGTATTAAAAAAAATAATTTTTTAATATTTGATATCTCATGAAAAATTGGGAAAATAAATAAATATTATTAAAATTATGTGTAAAATGGATTTGAAATAACAAATAAAAATAATTTATTAATTTTAAATATAATTTTTTTTATGCTTCTTCAAATTTTTTTCCTTCTATTTTTTCTCTTTATTTTATTTTCCTCAATTTTTTCAAAAACCAATCATAAGATTAGAGAATTTGTTAATGGAATGATTAAGTTGAATGTTGGCTCTTGAGTAATAAACCCCTAAAGTTAATGAACCTAGTCGAGTAAGACTAGAGAATGGTATTAATTTAATACTTTTGAAAAAGAGTTTAATACAAAAGTATTTCAAAATAAACACTTGAGTTAAAATGTGATGGTTATAATGTGTGAAATATGATATAGACCTTTGTCACAACATGAAAGAATTAACAACTTCAAGAGACTTGAATTGTCTATGTGCCACATGAGAGCTTTGAAAATACTTAAATCCGGAGAAGCTCTAACCACTAGCTTGAAGATACAGAGAGGGTTATATGCAACATCAAGGTCAATTACATACCCATAAGAATGGCCTATAACCACACATCTTATAGGCAAAAACATATGTCAATTCAAGTTTTCATTTTTTAACATTCCTAATTCACACTTTCAATACACAAATTGTAGCATCTTTCTTGATGGTCATGATGGTAAGCAAGATTGATCATATGCAAGAGTAGACCACCTTAGCAACATCTGGAATCTCACTTGCATCTTGAGATTTACTTCTCCTCATTGTCCTGAGGTTTCCACCTACAAACAAATTATAAAATACAACATTTCAATTTCATAAACATAGTACAACAAACACACATTATAATTATTAACCCAAGTATATTTCACACGGTTACGTTTGATTTCCGAGAATCATTTTCATGTTCCTTCATACTTTCTTGGATTTTTTCATGAGAAAATCATTTTCACAAGAATTTTTCTTCCCTTATAATTTCTTGGAACCAAACGTAGTGATAGGGAATCACATATCATTAGATACACTTCATGCTAATGAAGCTAGAATCATAGCCCTAAAATATTTAAATTATAACATAATAGTCAAAGGAACTAAAAACATATTTAATGGTGTTAACCATTAACTTAAGAATTAATTCAAACATATATAAATTGTTGTTTACCTATATCAATAGCAAGGAATTTATAACTAACTCTTATGGTGTAGATGGAGGATTTAATTTAATATAATGATACTTAGTGCCTTATACCAAGCACATGAGAACAAATACATATCCTAGTTAATTGTGAATTGCGCTACGACTTTTTTTTTTTTTTTTTTAAACCTCCTAAAACACAAAACTTGTGTTTTTTTTTTTTTTTTTTAATAATCGAGGAACCTTCCATGACCAAGCCCTTAGAACTCTATGGGGACCCAAACCTCAGAGTGCTAATCATCCGCAACAACTAGCACTAGGTAAATTCAAGATATCATTAGTGGTAGAATTTGAATCGTAAGTGGACCACACTTCTCAATGTTCGCCTTGACCAACTGAGCTACCCTAGTGGTTTTCAACTTATGTTTGGTTCCCATCAAGTACCAAGGAAACTATAAAAAATGACAAGGAAAATGATAAATGTTTGGTTTCATTGTGAAAAATATGGAAAAAAAAATTAAATTTAATTAAAATTAGTTAGAACTATATACATTTTAAAATTAATTAATTTTTATATAATGAAGTATAATAATTGAAATAAGATTGAAGAAACATACGAAAATAATTAATTAACTTTAAATCTAATTTTTATTCTTTTTCACTTTGTATTTCCTTTTAATTTTTTTTTCTCTATTTTCTTTCCTTTATATTTACCCTCAAGTTTTTCAAAAACCAAACATAATAGAACAAAAAACGGATCAAGGGAAAGCGAAAATAGTAAAGAAGTTGAAGAACTATAATCAATTTTCTACACGTACTAAAAGAATAAATGAACAAAATGACTTACCAATAAGTTGATAGAAAAAAACATAAACTCCACCCCCAGCAACCACATGTGATTTCGTTCTGATTGGTACTATCACAAATTTCACTTAAGATTAGTATGATCAATTGTTAGGTAAACTTCATGAGCATATCAGACTCATAAGTAAATATAAGATTAATCCAAAACTTCCATCTCGGGAAATAGACAATAAGTATGCATGTTTAAACATGTTTTAGCATGCTTAAAGAAATTTAATTCTTAAATACAAAAACCATAAACAATTTGACTCTTAAAACTATTAAAATCACTATATGGGAGTTTTATTATTTACTTCCATCAAGTTTCTACATACATCTACCTCATAATACATTCAAATTTAACTTCTAATTTGTATACATGATCTTCTCTAACTAATTTTGATAACTTATTGAAATTTTATCTTAAAAGCAAGTAGAAAAAAATTAATTAATTAATTAATTAATTAATATTATGTCTAATAAGGTAATAAAGAATCCCTAGAACTTCATAATCACTTTGTAGAGGTTTTCATTTATCTAATTAAATAAATAAATAATGAAAAAAAAAGCTATTTACTCTATCATATCTATGCTATATCTAAAAAAAACTATACATGTTTTTAAACTAAAGATGACTTTCAAAGTTAGCCGAAGTTATTTTTCATACTTTTATACTTGGTTTTCCTATAGAAAATATGAAAGAAAATAAAATGTAATTAAAATTGATTAAAATTTTATCTATTTTTAAATTATTTAATTTTTATATAATTGAGGAAAACAAGTGAAATGAGTTTAAAAAAAAACATATAAAAATGGTTTATTGACTTTAAAAATAATTTCAAAAGGAGAGAAGTTGGAATATATGAAAAAGGGTTGATAATGCACCTGGTGATGGAGTTCAAAGCAAGGGATCGGTGTTGGGTGCTCCCAATCTTTTATAATGTGGCTCCTCCACTACATCGGGTAGGGAATCATCACGTCTTCTCTTACGGTTTCCATCAGTGCCTTCAAGTATTACTGATCCAACGTCACCAAAATTCCCAGGAAGATCTAACAACATGGGAATATGGTAGTGTTCATCATCTTGATTAGCCCCATGAACATTACCATCGGTATCTTGTAATGCTGATCCATTGTCACCAGAATTCTGAGGATGCTCCAACATGGGCATATGATTTTGTTGATCTCCCGCAAATATAAGATTGATGCCGCATTTTTTTATCTCTGTCCAATTACCCCTAAATGAAGCATTAATATGTGTGTATTTATGGTGACGCTCTTTCGGAATAGCAATCTTAGGATACCACCAAACACATACTTGATCTATCAAATCTTTAAAATTACTATGCCTATGAAACCAGTTCAATTCATCCCTGAATTCAAATCCATTGCCACGTAAATTCAATTTATCCTTGAATTCAAATCCAGTGCCATGTAAATTCAATTCACACCCGAGAAAAAGATAAGGTGCAGCAAAATCAGATGTAGGAATATGCCGATAAACACATGATACAACAAATCCTAGGAAGTGAGGATCTTCATACCAATTCGTTGGAAGCTCTGTTGTTACTTCACTTCCCATGTTCTGATACCTTATCCACTCTGGAATTCCATTACTTTCAGGAATAACAGCACCGAGTTTCCAGCATCTCAACCCCTGCACAAATTATTATGTAAATATTGACTTTATATATAAAAAAAAAAGGTTTAAGTGGCATAATTAAAATATATATATATATATATATATATATATATATATATATATATTAAATTACCTCTGTTGTGGGTTTCAACCAGTTGAGGTGGCAAAACCAGAGCAGACCTGATAAATCTTCCTTGCTTGTGCAAGGGTATGCGTCTATTTCTTGTAGACTTGAAGGAAGCACCAGAAATTGTCTAGCCATTTTGCATTGACTGATATTAAGTTTTTGCAGATTGCAAAGCTGATTGCTTATTAATCCTTCCCACAGGTCTGAGCAGCAACCGAGGATAAGTGTTTCAAGATTTTTGAACCTAGAAATGTTGTAGGGAAGATCCTTAATAGCAGCAATTTTTAAATGAAGCTGCTTTAAACTTTTCATGTTCCCTCCCTTCTCTGGAAATTTCTCAAACTTTGAGCAATCAGAGAGATTAAGATACTGAAGAGAATTCCAGTCTCCAATGCTAATAGCAGTATTTATTAAATCAAGCCACTTTAAACTTTTCATGTTCCCTCCCTTCTCCGGAAATTTCTCAAACTTTGAGCAATCAGAGAGATCAAGAGACTCAAGAGATTCCAAGTCTCCAATGCTATCAGGCAGATCCTTAATAGCAGTATTTTTTAAATCAAGCTCCTTTAAACTTTTCATGTTCCCTCCCTTCTCCGGAAATTTCTCAAACTTTGAGCAATCAGAGAGATCAAGAGACTCAAGAGATTCCAAGTCTCCAATGCTATCAGGCAGATCCTTAATAGCAGTATTTCTTAAATGAAGCCACATTAAACTTTTCATGTTCCCTCCCTTCTCCGGAAATTTCTCAAACTTTGAGCAATCAGAGAGATCAAGAGACTCAAGAGATTCCAAGTCTCCAATGCTATCAGGCAGATCCTTAATAGCAGTATTTCTTAAATAAAGGTGCTTTAAACTTTTCATGTTCCCTCCCTTCTCCGGAAATTTCTCAAACTTTGAGCAATCAGAGAGATTAAGAAACTCAAGAGATTCCATGTTTCCAATGCTATCAGGCAGATTCTTAAGCTTATCACAGCTTCTCAAGCTTAAGGTAGTAAGCTTCTTCAGATTTCCAACAGATGGGTGAATATCGATCAAGCTTACACAACCATTAAGAAATAGACTCTCCAAATTTGGCATTCTTGAGAATTCTAACATTTGAATGAGCTTCCTTGAGTAACGTAGATCAATGACCTTTAACCTTTCAAGATCCTGTACAAAAAGAAAATTAGTGTCAATAAAGACATAACTATCATAAATTTCAAAATCAATACAAAGAAAAAGAAGTCATTATTAAATGATAATAATACCTTATTCCCTAGCCACAACCGTTTTATGTTGCTACAGTGCAAGTGAAGTTCAACAAGCTTCCCTCCATCAAAGTTTGATGGTAAAAAATCTAAAGGATATCCATCCCAACAAAGATACCTTAACTCATAAGAAGGAAATTTAAAACCCCGGTCAAGTTGCATTTTAGAAGCATGTGCAATTACACCATCATAATAACGCTTCTCCTCCTCCCTGTCAATAGTGTTATAATTGTGATTTATATGGAAACCTGAATGAACTTTGAGCAATCGAAGTCTAGTCATCTTTGCGAAAACATTTGAACTCACGCATACTCCTTTTGATTTAGACAAGTCCAAGGATATTGTTTCAACTCTTTTTATTCCCTGAAAAAGAACATCGATAAGAAAAACATAAATACAAACTAATTCAAGTTATATGGATATGTAATTTCTTATACAACAATGATATTATTGAAGTTTATATCTTCAACTAGTGCTTAAGTGAATTCATGCACTTGGCTCTTACCTCATATGCTGTAAGTGCACGTTCAAAATCACAGGGATCCCACAATCTACTCCATTTGTCCGGCTCATTAGGAAAATTTTCACGAACAATTTCCCAACCCATCTGTTGTATCAAATCATGCAAACGTATTCGATGGTATCGGAGAGTTATAAGACACTTATCAATTAGATTTTTTATTCCAATTTCTGCAGGGAAATCACAAGCATCTAATATTCTTGACACAAAATCTCTACCTTCACCGTTAAAAAAACACGCAACATCAAGAAATATGCTTTTTTCTGTACGATCTAATCCATCATAGCTTCGTTTAAGCACATTGTGAATTTCCGCTTCAGGTTCTCTGTCCAATTTACGCAATTCACTTTCCCATTCAGGTATTGTCTTGTTGAATAAGAGAGAACCTAGAACTTTTAGAGCTAGTGGAAGCCCTTGACAATAGCCTACAACACGACATGCGAGGTTTCTGTAATCTGATTTGGGAAGATTTTGTTTAAAGGCATACAAACTGAAAAGTTCACAAGCTTCTTCAGGATTCAATCCCTCAACCTCATATAAGTCATCCACTTCTTGTACAGCTAACACATGTTTATTTCTAGTTGTTATGATGACTCTACTTCCTTCTCCAAGACATTCACGATGTCTAAGTAGAGCTTTTAATTGATTTTGATCACCAACATCATCAAGAACGATAAAAACCCTTTTAGATGAGAGAATGATTTTTATCATACTTGCTCCTTGGTCAACATTGTTTATATTTTGACTTCCCTCTCCCTTTAGGATATCATCAAGAAGTTGACGTTGCAATTGACGTAAACCTTCGGTATTGGGAACCTCTCCAATACTTTCGAGAAAGCTCATATATTCAAATTCACAAGAAAGTTCATTATAAACAACTTTTGCGATTGTTGTCTTACCTATCCCACCAACTCCACATATCCCAACAATACGAACATCACTTGATTCCATATGCAATCGCAAAATCATCTCTTTTACATGGGAACCTATACCAACTAAATTGGCACCAACATCAAGCCTCTTACATTTCAATTGACGGAATATGCTATTAGTTATTTCTTTAATTTGATTGGACTCATACCTGCCAATTATAAAAGGACAACACGTTAAGTAATGAGCCACAATTGTAAATAAAACACATTAAATTTGACATCTTTACGAGAAATAAATTAAAGTAGAATAGAATATATCAAAGATATTAGTTCATTTACATTTTTAGGACATTTTCCTTTGTATCAAGTATGCATGAGAAAAAAAATTAAAACATGAATTTTGTTAAAATGGAAATTTAGTGCCATAATGGAGGACAATGATTATGAATCGAGATATTACTTTATCATTCATGCACATTTCAAAAACTCTTTAACAGCCCATGGCAATTAGAAACCTTGTAGGAGCAAATATTTTTTTCTTTGACATTCGTTGTATACCTTGTAATGCATGAAGCCTCATTGTAGATATAGTACTCAACCTCTTAATATAAGAAGTTTTAGATTAAAAACCCCATGTTCAATTCCTCAAGCTTCGAAACTTATTTATCCCACAACATCATCTCCTTATTATTCATTTATATGATAAAAATTAAAAATTAAAGGCTTGTAAACAAGTTATTCATTAGTATTTTATTTTGAGTTGAGTTGATTTCCTTTAGCATCATCTATAAAGAATTAACTTCCTAACCTATGTTCTTTATTGTCTATATATACACACACACAAACTCTTTGGGAAGTTGAATACCTACTAAACAATTTACGTTACATAATTTTGTTATTGGTAGTTGTTACATAATTAATCAAACTATTTGATCAACTTGTTCTCAAATAAAATTGGTTAAATAATTTTGTTACTTGTTACTTGTTACTTAATTAATCAAATTATTTTTAGAATTTGATTAAGTTGTTCTATTGATACACAAGAGATTGGTTAATTGAAATTTTTGAATCTCATTAATAGATAGTAATAGTCATTAATTTTATTGTTACTTGTTATATAATTATTCACACAAAATTTCAAATAAATTGATTAATTTTTGTAACATTAATGCGGATTGAATCTTGAAAATTGAAAAATTAGTAATAAATTTTGATTAAATTATTTTAGATATAGATTCTCATAAATTGATCTAAAATAGTAAAACTCATTAATTGGGTTTTAATAAGTTCATTCTACCATTTATCATAAATTCTAACTCAATACAATTGTTATTCTACTATTCTTTTTATACTAATGTCATTGCAACTACTATTAACAACAACAAAAAACAATAATATTAGTAATAAACGACAATAATAACAATAATATTAATAATTTAATTTGTAAATAAAACCCACTAATGAATGAAAAGTGACAGAAACTTAAATTGCATGCCCATTAAATTAATATAGATGTCATCTATATAAATTGACTGCTTATTTGGTCAAATCAATACTCGAATTTCCTATTTTCTCCTTATTCATGACACATAGTCGGCTGCCCAAATGATGTACTTGAATAAAACCCAACTTATAAATAAAGCCCTAGAAAGCAATAGTTTATTTTTATTTTGAGCAAACAAATATATGCCCGTTGTTCTAATATGTTAACAACCTCAAGTAATGTTACAGTTTGTTTGGGAAGTATAAAATGTGTCTTTATAAAAATAAAAATAAAAATAAAAAGTAAGGCGTTTGATAAAGAATTTAGAATTACTTATAAAAAGTAAAAAAAAAAAAAAAAAACACTTACATTAATTCTTTGAGAAATACTTGATAATTTTCCCAAAAATATTTGTAAAAAAAAAAATATTACTAAAAACATTTAAATAGAATTGCATGCTAAAAACGCTCTAAAAATACTTTTAAAAGGTATTTATAATCTAAAAAATGTTTTTGAAAAAAAAAAATAACAAAATTTAGAAATTACTTTTAAAAAGGTTAGAAAAAATAAATTCGTGGAAAAGATAGCTGATTTTCTAAAAACACTTATACTGAGAAGATTCCTTATAAAAGAATATCAAATACATTTACACGTAAAAGACTTCAACTAAAAGCATTTTGAGGAGAAATTTGTGTGCTTAAGGAGTAGACCTCCAAATAAAAAATTTGAGCTTTTGTATTTTTATAAATATTTCAATCAACATCATCACTCTATAAATGCAAAACTACTCATTCCTATACTTACAAATAGTTGAAAGGAAATTATAGTTACCCATCTTGTAGATGCCATCCAGAGAGATTGGCTGCTTCCGTCAAGGCCGTCCTCCACCTTGGTATCTTGTCCTTCCAGTTTTCTTCATAACCGGCAAAGGCCTCTCGAAAGCTTCCTTCTTGCTTTCGCACATGGGATGGATCCACATGATAGAAAATTGGGAAAACAGCATGTCCCAGATCTTTCTGGCACTCCATGATCTTTACCAACTCATCCAAACACCATCTCGAACCAGCATAGTTTTCAGAGAAAACAATTACGGAAGACCTTGATTTTTCGATGGCTGTCAAGAGTTCTGGAGCAATCGCTTCTCCTCTCCTGAGTTTATCGTCTCTGAAGGTGTGAATCCCTCTCCTACCCAAAGCACTGTAGAGGTGATCAGTGAAATTATAGCGGGTGTCTTCGCCTCTAAAACTCAAGAAAACATCATAAGTAATTGTTCGAGGGATGGAAAGAGTAGAAGAAGAAGAAGAAGAAGAAGAGGCTCTGAAGGAGCTTGTGGAAGCCATTCTGGGTTTCTATCTCAAAAGTACAAAGACAGTTTAGAGGGGTTGATTCCTCTTCAGGATAGTGAGTAAATGAGGAGATTGTCCAACCCTAACTCATAATCTAAGAAGTTGGGAAGGCAAGGCGCCTTCCAGGAAGTGAAGAGGAAAGTTAGGGACAGCTCTGTGTCTCTCGGGTCATTCAATCTTGAATTAAAGCAGCTGACCCACTCTCTCTCTCTCTCTCTCTCTCTCGGGCCATTCAATCGTCATCATTACGCTCCTCTACTTCACTTCCCCACCAAGTTTTTCATTTTATTTAATATTTTATTTTTTCTTTAAGCACATAAAAAAATATTAATAAAAAGTTAAAGTAGACAGAAACTATATGTGCTGGCCCACAATATGAAAATGAAAATATATTAAAAGAAAGAGGAATGGATCGATATATTTATTTTAAAGATGAATCTTATTATTGATAATATTATAATTTATAATAAATAAATAAAAATAAATTAAAATAAAAGGAAATGATTTTATTAACTTGAACTAGTCCATTTATATTGGAAGAGCTTTATCTTTGAAGTGCAAATATTTTTGGAAGAAGGAAGAATAAAAATGTAACCATTAATTCTAATAAAAATCGTGATAATATTCTAAAGAGATTATTATTAAAATAAAATTTTAAATATTAAATATTAGAAAATAATCTTTTTTATATGCATATATCTAAATATAATTGAAAAATAATTTAAATCTAAATTAAAAATACTTTTATTATAAAATTAATTCATTTTATGAATGATTTAAGAGATATCAAATATTTAAAAAAAAAATCAGTAAAATTATTATTATTTTAAATAAAATGAATTTTCACATGAAAATCAATCCAAGAAATAAAATGAATAAATTGAAAAAAGAAAAAACTTTATAAGACATCCTGTGAGTATAGAAAAGCATGTACAATATAAAAAGGACATTACAATATAAAAAGTTGGGAAGACAGGTAGCTTCCTATGGTCTTTGGAAAAGTGACGAGGAAAATTAAGGGTAACTCTCTCTCTATTGACTTAGATATTCTTTTCACTTAGATATTCTTTTCTCACTTTTTTTTTTTCTTATTACCTTCGTTTTTTTTTTTCTATTTTTAAGTGGGACACCACCAAGTTTTTTATTTTATTTAACATTTTTTTTTCTTCACTATATTCATGCTCTCCTATCTTACTATTATCTTTACTATATTTTGTTATTATTATTATTTAATTTTATTTTCTTCATATATTTTTTAAACTACCATCCTTTCATTTGGAAGATTAGAATATTGATGGCAATTTAGTGATTTCATCCAATTCCAAGGCACCTTCCTGTAAAAAGTAAAACTGATTTCTACTTAAGTTTGGGTGCAGTTGGTGGGCCCGAGGCTTCCTCTTTTAAATATTTTATAATCCTACATTTAATACAAAGGCTTGAGCCCAATAACTCTTTTCTCAAATTTGTCGATTCCTTTTTAGAAATGCTTCAAACTTGTTTGCACAATTGTCAATATCTCCTTCAATTACTATGCGAAAATTGTATTTCAATGAACTTTTGAAACATGAGGATATTTTTTTTATGAGGGTATTTAGTAAAATCCTTAAAAAGAGTTTATCTCCTTTTTGTTTTTTGTAAATAACTTTTTTATTTATATAGAATTATAGATAAGAAGTATGCTTAGATAATGATTTTTAATCATTTTTTTTACTATTATGAATAGTTATAGAATTCATATAAATAATTCAATTTTTTCTTTACAATTAGAATTTTTTTTGGCGTTTGAAGAGTGAAAAATAAAGAAATTGTAGGGTATAAAATAATTACATTTATTTGAATGAAAATAATAAATTTAAAAAGAAATTCCAATCACATCCTCTTTTCCATTTCCATTTTTTAATTAAAAGAAAAATAAAAAAGATATTCATCACAAACAAATATTAATGATGATAAAATTATTATTTATTAAATATATAAAATTAAAATAGAAACTTTTTGGTAATCTAAATTATTATTTTTTATTTTTTAAAAATTCAATTTATGAAATGAAATATATATAGGACAAAAAATAATATTGTTCAATTTATTTTCCTAATGAAGATATTGTTCTTTTGATAGATTTGTTGATGACTAATTATCATCACAACAAAACTAGAAAATACTATCCAACTCTTTTTTTCTTTTCCTTTTTCACTCTAAATAATTTCTGTATTTATATAAAATTATAGATAATGATACATTGATTTCAAAATTCAAATAATTATCTAACTTAAAATTAAAGTTTCTTTTTAATTTAAAACTTACTTATTTTCTAATTATGATATGTGTCACAAAGGTCTATTCTTTTTTTCAATATTCATAAATGTCCCCACTTCCATATTTGGAAGAAAACTATGATTAATGTATACTTTTTCTTGATTTAATTTTATAAAATTTATAAATCTTATTTGAATAGGTATTTTACTTTTCAAAATTCTACAAATAATAAAATATGCTTGTTTATTTAATAGTAAACAATAAATTAAATTAATTATAATTATATTCATTATGACTAATTAATTTAATAAGAAATAATTAATTACTTATTATGTATTATCTAAACTTTTTATTCCAAATATTAATATTAGAAGATATGTATAGACATATGATAATCCTTCTAATTTCAATATCTTAAAAACAATCGTTATATATTTGAATTCATATTTTAATTTATTGATAAAAAAGAAGAAGAAAAAAATTAATATAAAAGTAAATAATAAATTTATTAAATTATTATAAGACTTAACTTCAAATTTAAACAAAGTTAGCTATTAATAAAAATAAATATAGGAAACAAATAAATAATGTATTAATTTATTATAAAACTTGATATAGATTGTATGTCTTTGAATTACAATTTGAAATGTTATGTTTTTTTAAACAAATAATAAAATTTAATCTTATCCTCTCTCTAAGAAAACAAATATGATTTTACCAATTAATATAATTATTTAAATAAATATAAATGTTTTAAAATAAAATCATAAAATAGGTAGATATTAATTGTTTATTAAATAATTATAATAAAATTTATTAAAGAAGAATAGGTTCATCTATTTAGAATTAATAATATATTTATTTTCTAATATTCTATCGATAAATCTTATTATTGACCAATTGTAGTAAACTAAAATAAGAAGAAATGATTTTATTAATTTGAAGTAGTCAATTTAGTATTGGAAGGGCTTTATTTTTAAAGCAAAAAAATAGTTTTATTTTTTGGAAGAAGGAAGAATAAGAAAGTAGCAATTAATTCCAATAAAAATCGTGATAATATTCTAAAGAGATCATTACTAAAATAAATTTCAAATATTAAATATTAAAAAATAATCTTTTCTATATACATATATATGTAAAACCTTAACAACTCAACAGAAAGATGAACACACAATATATCTTTGACTTGGCTCTCGCCCCCAAGCTGTGTAGTTTTTCATTATATTTATAGTTGTACAATTGAACTGACAAGCGTATAATAAGGAACACAAGTATGAGCAAAGATAAGGAAACAATCAAATACACATTTGTAGGAGGAAATAATGCTAACAGCTGGATCATTTTGAATCAGTAACAGAATGGATAGAGTGAGGAATGGGTGCAGATGCTTCTGGAATTTCTGCTGGAATTTCTGATAATTCTGATAGTCTAACACCCCCCCTCGAATTAATGGGGTTTTGACAAACCATTAATTTGCCCTTGAGATATTGAAAACGCTTTGCAATTTGGCCTTTGGTGAAGACATCCGCTATTTGATCCACAGTTGAGATATGTTGGACTTGAATATCATGGTTGCATACTTTCTCCCGAATAAAATGATAATCAATCTCTACGTGCTTCGTTCTTGCATGGAACACCGGATTGGAAGCGAGTGCAATTGCCCCAATGTTATCACACCATATAGTTGGGATGTGGATGAGACCAATAGCCAATTCTTTGAAAAGCATTCGGAGCCAATATACTTCAGCTATAGCGAGTGCCATTGAACGGTACTCAGCTTCGGTACTCGAACGAGAGACCACATGTTGTTTCTTGGAGCTCCAAGAAACCAGGTTTCGACCTAGAGAAACACCATAGCCGCTAGTAGATCTTCTGTCATCTGGATCGCCTGCCCAATCCGAATCGCAGTAGGTATGTAGTTGGAGAGGAGATGGTGTGTAGAACAGTCCATGGTTGACAGAGCCCTTTAAGTAGCGAAGAACTCGCTTCATAGCTTGCCAGTGTGGAGTTCGTGGCTGGTGCATATATTGACAGAGCTGGTTAACAGCATAAGAAATATCAGGACGGGTGATTGTGCAGTATTAGAGGGCCCCAATGATGTGGCGATAAGTAGAAGGATCAGATAGGAGTTCTCCATTAGTACTAGACAGTTTGGTACTTGCCACCGTAGGCGATGCAAGTGGCTTGGCACCAGCCATATGAGTCCGGTCTAATAGATCACAAATGTATTTGGTTTGACGTAAGTGCAGTCCTTGAGAGCTCCTATCAACCTCCACACCTAAAAAATAAGATAGAGTACCAAGATCCTTGACATGAAAAATACTCTGCAGATGGCGAATGAGTTTAGTAATTGCGAAGGTGTCAGATCCTGTCACCAAAATATCATCGACATAGATTAAGACAAAAATTCTGGCATGATCAGTATGTAGAGTGAACAGAGAGTAGTCATTGACAGATTCATAAATCCAAGCTCAATAAGTTGTTGTGATAATCGTCGAAACCAAGCTCTTAGGGCTTGTTTAAGACCATAAAGAGACTTGTGTAATTTGCAAACATAATGTGGTTTGGTTTCATCAACAAAACCTCTTGGTTGTTCCATAAACACCTCTTCATCTAGAAACCCATGGAGAAATGCATTCGACACATCCAATTGTTGAATGGGCCAATGAAAGTGAACTGCAATAGCCAAAACTAGTCGAATAGTCGTTGGCTTAATCACGGGTGAAAAGGTTTCATGGTAGTCCACACCACTCTTTTGATCATACCCTTTGGCCACGAGTCTGGCCTTAAAACGTTCAATACTGCCATCTGGTCTCCTCTTAATTTTGTATACCCATTTGTTTCTGACAATGTGTTTATCAAGTGGGTGAGGACATAGAGACCAAGTCCCATTTTCCATCAATGCATCAAATTCCCTACCCATTGCAGCACGCCATTGTGGATCGGAAACTGCTTGAGTGTAAGATGTTGGTTCAGGAGTATCCAAGACTGCAGAAAAAGCTTGCAAAGGATGTCGGGTATGATAGTATAATGTGTAATCAGGAAATGATTTTGGTTGAGAGTGACCTGTTTTGGAACGGGTTAGAATTTGAGTGAAGGTAGGCTGGACAATTGGATTGTTGGAGGTGTTATCGGCTTCTGGCAGCACTTGTGGAGAATGAGATATTGGTGGAATGACAATATCTGGTTCAATGGGATTCTCAAAAGTTGCAGTGGGAGGAGGAGGAGAATAGTCATTGGATGCAGGAGTTGGAGATTGTTGGGTAGAGGTGGATGCCGCAAGAATTGGCAGTTGAATTGAAGGGGAAGAAGGATCAGTGGGAGATGGCACAACTGTAGAAATGTTAGATAATAAGTTACTAGATAGATCTGAACTAGGAATGATCAGTGGTTTACCTGCAGGAGGATTTGTTCTTCGAGATGTGGTGTACTCGGCTAGTTCCTTAGCTGGGAAAGAGTGTTCATCAAAGATGACATGTCTTGAGATGTATACCCGTTTAGTGGCTAAGTCAAGACACCTATATCCTTTTTGGCAGTTGGAATAACCTAGGAAAAGACACTTCTTACTTCGGAAAGCCAACTTATGGTCGTTATATGGTCGAAGGAGTGGATAGCAAGCGCATCCAAAAACACGTAAGTCCATATAGGTTGGCTCAGTTTTGTGAAGTAAAAAATAAGGTGTCAGATTATCTAAGACTTTGGTAGGCAATCTGTTTATCAAAAACACTGAAGTAAGGAATGCATCAACCCAATATTGGGGGGACAAACTTGATTGAGCTAGAAGTGTTAGTCCCATTTCTTGGATGTGTCTATGTTTCCGCTCAACAATTCCACTTTGTTGAGAAGTGTGTGGGCAAGTCAGTCTATGGAATATCCCTTGTGCAGTCAAAAACTTTTTAAATTGGTTGGAAGTAAACTCTCCACCATTATCTGTTTGTATTTGCTTTATTGATGTTGAGAATAATTTTTCTGCAATGGTTTTAAATTTAACAAAAGTTGCAAATACATCAGATTTTCTGTGCAAAGGATATAGCCAAGAATACCTCGAATAATCATCAATAAACAAAACATAATTGGAACAACCACCAGTTGATTGTACAGGGGAAACCCACACATCAGAGTGGATTAAAGCAAGAGGAACAGAAGACTGACGACTAGACTCTGGGAAAGGTAGTTGCTTTGCTTTGCCAAGTTGACAAGCTGAGCAAAACTCTAATTTAGTTGAAGAACCTTTGACAGAGAGTTTATTTGAATGAAATAAGCTATTGAAAATGACACTAGAGGGATGTCCTAGTCTTGAGTGCCAAGTGTCTGCATTAGCTCTCACCCCTATTGTTGTTGAAAGACATGTGAGGCTCTTATGAAAAGTCTTGCACCCAGCTAGTGGATAGAGGCCGTTTTCAACCACACCTTGAAGTAGAATTTTGTCTGTCAGGTTCTCTTTCACAACAAAATCATTAGCAGTTAAGATAAAGTAACAATTATTATCTAAACAAAATTGATTGATAGAGATAAGATTGGTGGCTGCTTGTGGGCAGTGGAGAATTTTGTTTAGATGAAAATTGGATTGGCCGAAGTTAAAGGTGGTAGAACCAGTATTTAGAACTTGCAAACCTGAACCATTTCCAACAGTTACAGTTTCTGATTCACGAAGGGGCTGCTGATGAGTGAGATTAGTTGCATCTGATGTAATATGGGCATTAGCACCGCTATCCATGTACCATACTTGATGATCAAATGTGGCATTAGTCTCAGCCACCATTGCTGCAAGATCTTGAGGCGGAAACCGACCCTGATATGAATAATCAAAACGGTGAAAACAATCAATAGCAGTATGGCCAGATTTACCACAAATTTGACAAACTGGGCGATTGTTGGGGAGTTGTGGAGGAGTAGATCTGGTCTGCTGTGATCGATAATTAGAAGAAGCTGCGTTCTGCATTTTAGTTGGAGGGAGTGGAGGTCCTTTCTTTTGCACATAAGTAGGTGCCTTGGATTTGTTTGCAGCAAATGCAAAGTGAGGACCATCTGTGTTATGAACAGAGTGATTGATATCAAGAAGATTTTCATAGCCCAGCAATTCAGCTTGAAAGTCTTCGAATGTGAAGTCAGTTTCACGAGATGCAAAATTAAAAGAGGTGACAAACGGTGTGTAGGATGATTGCAGGCCACCAAGAAGAAAGGAGATCAGGTCTTGATCGTCAACAGGCTTGCCAGCTGCTGCCAATTGATCTGCAAGAGTTTTGGCACTTTCAAGATACTCAGAACAGGATTTGGTACCTTGAGTCAATGTTTGAAGTTGACGTTTAAGATGAGAGATTCGAGAACGCGATTGAGAAGAAAAGCGAGTCTGCAGGGCAGTCCAAACTTGCTTAGATGTTTCTAATCCATATATAGTAGAAACAAGTTTTTCTGAAAGAGATGCAAGGATCCATCCAAGGAGACAAACATCTTTCTTCTGCCAAACAACATAGGCAGGATTTAATGAACCAGAGGCAATATGTTTTGGAGGACAAGCTTCAGTGCCATCAATGAAGCCCATTAAGTCATGTCCTCGGAGGAGATTAAGGAACTGCATTTTCCATGCCAAATAATTGTGGGAGCCGTCTAGCTTAACAGAAATAATGGTGGTAGATGGTGGTAGGATAGATACAGGGATGGAGGTGTCATCGGTGTTGGCCATTTGGAGGATGCGGAAGCTGGAGAAAGGATCGTTTGAAAAGCGTGAGCTTATAGAATTAAGCTCTGATACCATGTAAAACCTTAACAACTCAACAGAAAGATGAACACACAATATATCTTTGACTTGGCTCTCGCCCCCAAGCTGTGTAGTTTTTCATTATATTTATAGTTGTACAATTGAACTGACAAGCGTATAATAAGGAACACAAGTATGAGCAAAGATAAGGAAACAATCAAATACACATTTGTAGGAGGAAATAATGCTAACAGCTGGATCATTTTGAATCAGTAACAGAATGGATAGAGTGAGGAATGGGTGCAGATGCTTCTGGAATTTCTACTGGAATTTCTGATAATTCTGATAGTCTAACAATATACATATATAACTGAGGAATAATTTAAATAAAAAATTACTTTTATTAAAAAAATTAATTTATTTTGTGAATGATTTAAGAGAGATCAAATACTCTTTTTTAAACTAGAAAAAATATAATTATTTAAATAAAATGAATGACATAAAAAAAAAAAAAAAAAAAAAAAAAAAAACTTTGTAACTTGTCCTTCTTAATATTAGTATAGTAAAGCACATAAAAATACTATACATATCTTCTTCATCATTCCCAAAATTCAACAAATGTCATTCAAAAATAAGTCTTGAATTGGATGTCAACTTGAAGAAGAAACTGGTATCATCATTCTTTGGATTGTGATTAAAATCATCCAATAAAAGAATATTCTTTTTATAAAAAAATATTACTTCAAACAATTGTACCTCATAATTTGTGACTTGATTTTTATTGAGGATAGTGAGCAACCCTAATTTATAATATAAAAAGTTGGGAAGGAGGTGGCTTTTTGTCAACTTCTGAAAAGTGACGAGGAAAGTAATTGAATTTCGATTATTCAATTACTTCTCCACCAAGTTTTTTTTTTTTTTTTTTGTATTTAACATTTTTTTCCTTCACTTAATTTATTCATGCACTCCTATTTTATTATTATGTTTTATATATTTTTTCGAATATATATATAAGGACATCAACAAGAAATAATAATAAAAAATTAAAGTAAATAAAAAAGAAAATTTATGATCGAGAAGTGAAAAATAAATATAAAACTAAAAATAAAAAATAATAATAAAATAAAAAATAAAAATAAAAATTTTAAAAATTAAAAATTAAAATAATTTAAAGAATAAGGGGATGGATTGATATATTTAGAATTAGTGATGTATTTATTTATTAATATTTTATAGACAAATTTCATTATTGATAAATATTGTAACTTAAAATAAATAAATAAAAGCTAACTGGAATAAGAGGAAATGATTTTATTAACTTGAAGTAGTGAATTCAGTGTGGGAAGAAACTTAGTTTTTAAGAAGAAAAAAAATTTATTTTGGAAAAATAACAACATAGCAATTAATTCTGATAAAAAGCTTGATAATATTCTAATGAGATCATTAATAACATAAAATTGAAATATTAAATATTAAACAATGTTTTTGGAATCCGAAAAAATTATTGGTTTACGGTTCACTAGTTGGACTAATAGTTAAATCACCTAGAATTAATGATATGGTAAATATATAATTTATATATTATTAAAATTAAAAAAAATAATAAAATTTAAAATATATATAACCAAATTAAAATCAATAATATTTATTTTTTATCTTTAATATTATTAAATTAAATCATGCATAAGTATAAATATAATAATATTTTAAATATTATTAAATGAAATATATATGGTATTTAAATGTAAATATATTGAAACTAAAGTAAAATTAAATTATTTAATTTTAAATAATTTTATAATTTTTTAAAATATTATTTTATTTTATATTATAAATTATTTAGAAAAAGAATATGTTTTTTTGTTTTCCATACTTAGCATCAAAATGCATATACCTGAGTGGTTCTCTGTGGTATTCCTTAAGCTCTAGGGCTTTGAGCAATAAAGTATTTGAGATCTCAAATTTAAAAGAGAACTAAAAAGAGGTTTCATAAGATATTCTTGTAAATTTGGGGAAGCATACTAAATATGTATTCAAAGTTCAACAAAATAATTTGCTAATGAGCCAAAAACTTTACCTTAAAAAATTTCTAATACAAATAATTTTGTTTATATATTTTTCTGGATTGTGATCAAATAAGAAAAAAATTATTATTTTGTAAAGAATATTACTCTAGAAAATTGTACCTTAAAAATTTTCTAATGCAAATAATTTTGTTTATATATTTTTCTCATCTTTTTACTTATTTTTTATAGGACTTTCAAATTTTACGCCTACAAATTTCTAGTATGCACAGTCAAGGCACAACACCTCTATTAGTCCTATAACTCTAGCAAAGCAAAGACATTCATTGCATTTTCAGCAAAGCAAGTAAGCGAGCACATTCACTTGCTAAAACTAGTAGAGATATGCAATCACCAACTAGTCATCACTTTAGCCTTCTTAGAGGCAAAAGGTCAAGGTCCTCATGGTAGTGCTTTTATAAAGCACTTATAGCATAAAAAACGTTTTTGAAGAAAAATCAAATATTTGATAAAATTTTAAAAATCACTTCTAGCATAAAACCAAAAAACATTTTTTTTAGAAGAAAAACCAAGTATTTAATAAAATTTAGAAAACATATTTGAAATTTTAAAAAATCAATTGTAATGTTTCCTAAAACACTTTATAAGTGATTCTTCCAAAATATATTTCTAGAAAAAACACATTCACTAAAAGTACTTCAAATGAAAACATTACTAAACACACTTTTAATGTTGTTTGAAACAAATTGAACTTTTTGTAGTTTCCTCTATCCTTCCAAAATATTTCTTCACCAATTCTTGTTGCCATCCAAAAAAATTCTCAACATAATTATCCACCTTTAAGAAATTTCCCCATCAATTCTTGTTATCATGGAAGAAATTTCTCAACTTGATTGAAAATTTTTCCACCAATCTTTGTCACCTTCCAAGAAACTTTTCCACCTATTCACATTCGATGATTGTGGTCATCCAAGAAAATTCTCACCTAGCAATTCATGTAACCATCTAAGAAATTGTCCACCTATTCATATTCAATTACTGTGACAATAGAAGAAAATTCTCTATCTACTAATTTGTGTGACCATCTAAGAAATTTGCCCACCTATTTACATTTAATTATTATGGCCATCCAAGAAAATTCTCTACCTACTAATCATGTGATTATTTAATAAATTTCTCCATTACATCCAGCAAATTTCTTTACCAATTCATCTAAGAAATTTTTGTGTTACATTCAACAAATTTCTTTACTAATTCTTTCGCCATCCTATAAACATTTCTACTTACTTACACCTAAACATTATCTCTACCAAGTCCTCTCATCTGACCAAATAAAGAATTTCGACCTTCACTTCTATTTTCACTTGCATTTTTATAGTTGTGTGGTTTAAATTGCTAACCTTATATTAAATTAGTTATTATTTCACATTATCTCTTTGACTTTGCAAAAAAATATCAACAAAAGGAAACATTATGACAAAAAGATAAAATTTTAGAAAATTTCACATTAAAAACTCTTAAAAAAACCGTCATTGGAAACTTGTTTTATTTAAAATAACAAGGATATATAAAATGATCTATCCAAAAAAACAAATTATTTAGAAAAAATACCTCAAGATCAAAAACTGAAAAGAAATAAAACATTTATAAAAAAACATATCAGAATGAACGGTTTCTTTGGCATAGAAATTGAGTAAGAATTTCATTCACTAAATTGGCATGATTTCTAGAAGCTACAAGAGACCGTTTGAGGCTTGATTTCTCTTGAAGATAGTGAGCAATCCTAGTTTACAATATAAAAAGTTCGGGAAGGCAGATGGCTTCTTGTGAACTTTGTAAAGTGATGAGGAAAGTTAGGGGCCACTCTCTCTCCCTCCCTCTCTCTCTCTCTCTATATTGATTATTTTCTCACTTTTCTCTTTTTGTTATTACCTTTTGCTTTTCTCTTGTTCTCTTTTTTCTCTTGTTTACATTCATCCTTCAAACTCCTGCACTTTACTTCTCCAGCAAGTTTTTTTATTTTATTTTTTCTTCACTTTATTCATGGTTTCCTATTTTATTTATTAATTATTATTATATATAAGTACTTAAAAAAGAAATAAAAAAATAAAAGTAAATAGAAAATAAAAATTTTGATCGAGAAGTGAAAAATAAATATAAGACTAAAAAGAAAAAAAATAAAAGCAAAAATTAAATGATAAATATATAAAAAGAAAAAAGTAAAAATTAAATTCACTGGATTGATATATTCATTTTCTAACATTTTATAGATAAATCTTATTATTAATAAATATTATCATTTATCTATACATAAAGAGTTGGGAAGGCAGGTGGCTTCCTATGACCTTCTGAAAAGTGACGAGGAAAATTAGGGGCAACTCTCTATAAGTTGGGATGGCAGGTGACTTCCAGTGACCTTTGGGAAAGTAATGAAGAAAGTTAAAAGCAACTCTCTCTTCTTATTTATTCTTTTCTCACTTTTCTCTTTTTCTTATCACCTTTTGCTTTTCTTTGGGTTTGGTGGGGTTATTCCATCGTCATCATCATTAGACATTAGGCTCTTGCACTTCACTTCTCCACCAAGTTTTTTAATTTTTTTCACATGTTAGTTTTTTCCTTCACTTTATTCATGGTGTCTTATTTTATTATTACGTTTATATATATATATATATATAAAAGGATGTCAACAAGAAATAATAAAAAAATAAAAAAATAAAAAAAGAAAAAATCTGATCGAGAAGTGAAAAATAAACATAAAACTAAAATTAAAATATAAATACAAAAAAGTAAAAATAAAAAATAAGTTAAAAAATGAGAGGATGATATATATATATATATATATATTTTTTAACATTTTATAGACAAATCTTATTATTGATAAATATTATAATTTAAAATAAATAAATAAAAGGAAACCAAAAAAAAGAGGAAATGATTTTATTAACTTAAAGTAGTGAATTTAGTGTTCGAAGAAATTTATTTTTTAAGCAAAAAAAAAATATTTTTGGAAGAACAACAACATAGCAATTAATTCCAACAAATAATATTCTAAAGAAATTATGAATAAAATAAAATTCAAATAATAAATATTAAAAAAAAACCTTGTGTATGCTCGTATATCGACATATAATCGAGAAATAATTTAAAGCCAAATTTAAATTATTTTCATTGAAAAATTAATAGATTTCCAATTTAAATGAGTGATTTAAAACATGATACGTAACACCATCAGAGCATAGTACGATGGATCGTCATGAAGTACACTTATGTGCTTTAAACCTTGCACTACAAAAATTGATAACCTACAAATACCTGAGTTATTAACCTCCAAAGTTTTAATAATTTGATGGAAAAGGAATTCCAAAGTAATGCAATGTCTGATTCATCCAAACTTGCAACAATGCTAACATGAGGGTGACCTCTTAAACAATTTGAGTGTTCCCACCAAATGTGTGCTTTTAATTGGTACATGAATCTTGAGCCTAAGCCTATTGACAGTTGGGATCAAATGAAGCATGAAGACAATTACTTTTCCCAACCAACGATAAGCATAATGTAGTTCACAAATACCAAGCTATAGAAAGATGAGTCAATGATTGACTGCATCAACTCACGTTCTTTAACCCTTGACAACAAGAATAGATTATATAATATTTAGTAGTGGAGATGAGCATATAAGGTATGCATTGAGAGCTTCTATATATCCTCCAAGGCAAGCGACTCTACACATTAAAAGAGTTGTTCACATGAACACATGACATAAAGTCTTATATAAAAGCTTAATATAAAAACAAATGCAAGTGAAAACATGTTAGCCACTAGATTATGATGAAAGTGATTGAATAAAAGGAAAATATTCTTTTATAATGAGTATTATTCCAAATAATTGTACCCTACAAAATTTCTAATACATTAAATTTTGTTTGCATGTTTTCTTATATTTTTGTTTATTTTTTACAAGATTTTTAAATATATGCACATACAAGATTACTTCAACAATTATTATTATATTCATAAAATTAAGTATTCTTATCAAAATTGATTTAATTAATAGAATAATATTTTCTTTTTACAAATTAAAATAAATTCACAAATTACAACCAAAATCATTATTTTTTTCAATTAAAAAGACATGAAAACTATCTTCTTCTCCCTATTAACATGGATTACAAATTAAAATTAAATTAACTAGAAAAAAAATTAATTTTCTAATTAAATCAAATTATAATTTTATTTTTAATCAAAATGAATATCCAACTTATATTTTTCTATTAAAACTGATTTTTAATAAAGTGCTCTTTAATTTATTTATTATTCTACATAAATTATTGAGTAAAAAACAATCGTATTATGATGAATTGAATATAATACCAAACTTCAAACAATAAATCAATATTTCATGTAAGTGATATAGCAAGTCAATTGTTTTTTAATTATCAAAATTTTATCTTCACTATTTGATTTTAAGACAATCATCAAATTATTATTTAAGGATGCATTTACTAAAATAAAGTTAAAAAAGGAAATAAATAAAATATCGAGTTCAAGTAGATATTCCCATGTTATAAATGAACTCATTTGATTAAAAAAGAAAAAGAAAAACACGAGCATACAAACCCATTTAAAGTTTTAAGTAAAAAGAAGTTTTAAAATTTAATGAAAAATATTTATAAGAAAATCAATACATATTAATAATTCTTTTCTAGAAACGTGATACAAATTTTTTTTCAAAACAAAAATGAATAATGTATTGAGATGCTTTGAATAATTTTAAATAAATAAATGCCAGTAGATTTAAATAAATTTGACATAATTTTAATGGAATGTTAACCACAAGTGGATTAAGAAGTATTCAGATTATTTTGAATTAGTTATCTAATTGCAAGACATTATTTTTCTTTTTTGGAGCTTCTCCAACTTTTGAGATAATTAAAAATTGGATATTTAATTTTAGAAAATAAGAAAAAATTATATAAAATACTCTTATTTAAAAAAATTTATTTTTATATTTTAAAATTCTTAACAAAATTTTATTTCTATAGTTCTTGGGGACAAAATAACTTCATTTTTCTTGAATCACATGTGAATGGCTACAAGGACATTAACCTTTAGAAAGGAGAAGCAAGACTTGATAATGGGCTACAATGAGTCAATGATTCTCTTCTATACTTTATATGATAAAGGAACTTGAAATTTCTAGGAAACTTTATGAAAGGAGAGGAGGGGCGGGATTTTTAAGATAATGGGCTAAGAATGATTCTCTTTTATACTTTATATGATAAGGAAGCTTGAAATTTTTAAGAAACTTTATGAAAGGAGGGGAGAGACGAACATTTTTAAGATAATGGGCTAAATAGAGTGAATGATTCTCTTCTATGCTTTCAATTCCCATTTCTTAGAAAATTTAGCATTGGATGGTAATTGGATTGGTTTGGCAAGAGACAAGAGTCAATGATAATTTTTTTCTTCACATTTCTATTTTGGATTTTACTTCGTATTATATAGATGAAATCTCTTTATTTGAATGGTTTTTCTCTAGTTCTCATTTACTACCATTTGATGCTTTTTAAAGGAGTTTAACATCTTTAAGAACTATAAATTTTTTAAATCAAACACTTGTTGGACTCAAGTGGCTAAAGTGTAAGTTTATAGGAGCATATATCTTAATATTTATATATATTAAATTAAAGTCATTTAATTAGAATTAGTTTTTGGTAGTAAGGAATATTATATGAAAAGGAATTCTTATATGAAAAGATGTTGAAGTTAAATTGTTGTGTAAATATAAAGAATTTTTGTATTTAGGAAGATGAGTGAGTTCTAAAGTAGAAAAAATAACTAAATTAAAAAGTCATACTATAGGGATGTACTTCCTCCAGCTGGATTGGACAAACTCCAGTGTCTGATGGATCAATGCTGCTAAAGAAAAGAAATTACTCCAAAAAGGTGTTTCATTTTACCTCGATGTATTTGATGCTCCGTAGCTAGATCAAAAGCACTTAAGGTTGTATTCCACTCGTACGAGGAGATTGAGGGCCAGATGGCCTCTTCACAAATGGATGGTCCAGTAACTGACCAGCAGTAGGCCGATCACTAGGGTTGACTTGCAAGCATTTGAGGATAAAATCTCGGGCATCTGATGACAAGGAATTAGGAACATCAGGAGGTTCACCCTGGCCAATCCTAAATATCGCTTGCATCTGCCAAGCCACATAAAGATAATTCCGTTATTAGAACTCAAAATATAATATCAGAGATGGACTGCATTCCAAGTTGTAAGATTGATTATCAGGTAACACAATTATTTTCCCTTAGACACCAAAGGCATGTTTGGTACTCTGGAATAGGAATGGGAATGGAAGTTGGAAATCCATTCCATTTTTCATTCATAAATGTGCTTAGTCTACTTATATTAGAAATGAGAACAGGAATAAAAGAACTGTTCTCATGGAAACAAAAACGCACTCTTGTCAAGTGTTTTTATCCCTCCCTTTCACAGAATATTGTGATCCCCCCCTCCATTCCCATTTCTAAAGAGAAACCTTCCAATTAACTTTGCATAGGACTTGAAATGGATAACACTAAAACTTGATTTCTTAAGCGGCAAGACCTACAGCAATATCAAGAAGCATATTAACACAAGTCTGGCTATCATATCTTCTGAATACAAGAACAGAGCATTCAAGGAATATAAGGTTGAGTGATGATGCATGACAACACAAAGCAAGATGCATGGTCAATATTTGCATATACAAAGTACTTGATCTGAAGGAAGAGCGCAAATCTACAAGCCTACAATCTTGCTTTCCAAACTTAGCTGGAAGATAAATTAATATCAAACCTTATGCCAAGGATGTTTCTATAAAAACCTGTTTTCTAGCCCAAAGATGAGTTTGGGTGCCTTTAGAGCTTGCTAGATAACACGAGCAATAATCAAGTCAAAACCTTATTTGGAAACATTCAACTTCCACTTAAACCCATGTGTTGATAATTGTTATGCCAACAGAACCTTTGATACCAGTTTGTTGTGTCAGTGGAAGCTTTGAAACCAACAATGTTAGATCAAGAACAAAAAGATAAAACAATCACACATGGTATACGAGGTTTTAACATGGTTCGGCCAACCATGGTTACATCCACGAATAAGAGAGAATTATTCCACTATACAATAGAGAACATTACAAAAGACAACCAAATACAACTATTGGGTTCCTGAAACATCCCATATTTCCTCACTCCTTGTATCCAAACCTTACCACTAGCCCTCTAACTCCACCAGATATCTCCCGTTCTTCCTCACATCTCTATCCATTTCGTATAACCTCTACAAACTCATCTCTATCTCATAACTTTTTCTCCTTATAACTTAGAATATTTATAGAGATATTCCTAACAACTTTCCTTATTCCATAAAAAAATCTAATATTACAATGATATATCAACTTAGTAAATATTCTATACAATATTCTTTACAAAAAGGAATTAATACTAATTAGGAATTTGTGATACAGCCCAACAATAAGCACCAATTGATAAGGTGCATGGATCTGAGAAGCTCTTAGACTTAACCCATTCCAAATAATTTCAGATATAGTTTTTATTTTAGTGTTTTTATTCTTGAGATGTTACACGTGTAGATTGTTTTTATGTTGAATCCTTCAAAAAGGGGTAGACTTTGTGCCCAGATCTTCACCCTTACTATAAAATCATCAGCATTTTCAAAGTCAAAGCCAAACTCAACCAATTTCCATATCATCAATTTGAATAACAAGTGATTGAAGAGCGCAAATAGAAGGATAAAACAAGAAAAATCATTAAAGAAAATAATGTTGTATATCTACGAAATGTCATACGTACATTTTCCAAGTGGGAATATGGGGGTCGACGAGTCAACATCTCCAACACAGTGCATCCAAGGCTCCATATATCAGCTGCACACCCATAGCCCTCATTTTTCCGGTTAACAACCTATAGTTGCACAATGAAATCATAAACTCAAACTATCTACAAGAAACAAGAATAATTCATAAACTCAAACTATCTACAAGAAACGCTTGAGCATTTGTGCCTTATAACATAATGTAAATTTTCCAAAATCATTTGGATGCCTAGATTTAGACTTGGGGTTTGAGTTTTGAATCCCAACTGCTATATGAATTTTGCATAAACTGTCGTACTATTATTGAAAATTCATAGATCCATGGTTTTAACATCTTTATAGGGCTTAAAAGGTTCAAGAGTCCACATTTTGGGACTTAACACCAAATATAATCCAAGATTCCAATAACCACTTAAAACAGTTAAATATGCTTCCTGAACAAACTAGCAAATATCCATTAATCCAAGAATGAAAGAAACAACAAAGTTGAAAGAGTATTGCAAGTAGTTAAACTTGAACTTTGTTCCCATAAATATTACCATGTTCATGCTTATTAGCCAACTCCAACATGCCATAGTCTGGCTATAACTTTGTTATGGATGGTACAAGTATCAATAACAAGCCCATCCAAATCAATAATCAAGTGAAATAGAGGGTATGGTAGTTCTATAATGCAAAATTGTTAGGTTGTTCTAAAGGGTGTGGCCAAGAGGATGCTAGACTGCTTATTGAATTGCTACCATTTTGTTTTTGTTTATTTATTTATTTATTTATTCAAATTTGTGGTGTGCTCTTACATGGAATTATCGAACTTTACCACTTGAACAACACAAGGGTTGAATTGCCAACATAATTTTATTTTTTTCATAAATAAAACCAAATGCATTAAAAAATAAAAACACCACAAAGACAAAGACACTCCAAAGTAGACGTATACAAAAAGTGTCATAGCACAAAAACAAGAAAAGAACCCCAACAACCCCCTCCCTTAACTAGCTGAATTTCTTAAAAAAACAAATTTCTTAAAAAAACCTTCTTAAAAAACTGAGTTGAATGCTCCTTATTCTCAAACTACCTAAGATTTCTTTCCTATCAAACCATCCAAAATAGATATAAAGGAGTTGTTCTCCAAACCTTTTTCCTCTTTCTACCCACAAAAAGAACCGTGTCACCCTAAAAGAGTTGCCTTTACTATAGCAACTTGCACCCAATGAATACAAAAGAGATCAAACAGCACTTGCCAAAGAATCCTAACCAAAGAGCAACAAAGGAGGATGTGATCTATGAATTCTTTTTTTTTTTTTTGCAGAGAAAACACCTATTGACCAAAGACTACCCATTTTTTTTTTAAGTTGATCTAAAGCCAAAACTTTTCCCCAAATTGTCTCCTATGCAAAAAAGTTAACTTTTGAAGGGACCCATGAATTCCAAACTACCCACCTTGGAAATAAAACAACCACCCCCAATTCCAAATCGATATATAAATGACTCATAGAGAACTTATTATTGTACAAGTTCATTCACACCAACTTATCTTCCCCCTCTCTATCAACTGCCTTTTCTTGCAACTTGAAAAATAAATCCTCAACTTCATCCACTTCCCAATTGTTAGCTGTATATATCTATATTTACCATAATTAAATTGTTTCCTTTCTTGTAGGCTGATTCTTAAGGATAATACCTCCTTAATTTAGGACTCTCAATTGTATATATGTGTATTATTCCTCTAATAAGCATATAGTAATTTTCTCCGAATACCTTTGTTGAATTACATGGTATCAGAGCTTTTGGCTCAAATTCTGGGTTTGTTATTTCTAGGTCACTGATTTCTAGTGACATTTTGCCATTCTCTGTTCTTCTTGGGTCACGGAATAAAAGTGACCTGGTAGTGTCACTACCTACGGAGGGGGAAGCGCGGTGTTAGGATCGGCCAGTACCCGAAGTCCGGCAACCGGAAGCTTAACACATGAAGCTCACGCGCCGGGAGAAGCAGGACGCGTCAACTCATGCGCCGGCACGTGGAGGAGCGTGGCAGCCTCTTTTGACCTCCGACCAATTCCATCAGCGTCGTAATCCCGTTTTCCTCTCTTACCACTCGATACGACACCTGCTTGGATTCTTCATCGACCTCCGAATGAATCGCTTCACGGAAAAGAAGGTGTTCTTGGGATTAACCATGACCTGCCTTTTTAGTAATCTGACTCCATTCTTGGTGTAAGCCACCACCAACGGCGTTGTTCGCTGCCCCTCGGCATTTGTCACTATCGTCAGCTTCCCTCCCTCCATAGCCGCCACGCCGAGTTCGTGGTGCCAAGATCGAACAGGTCCCGTTGAGTAGTCTCATCTTGAGTTCCTTTTCAGCTTCAAGAACACAGTCTTTGGTAAACCAAAAGACGTTGTACTAGGGCTCAATTTCTGCCCAAAGAACACCATTCTAGATGATGTACGCTTTGGCTTCGCTGACAATGAGGTGAACCTAGTAGTTCCAAGACCGTGAATCTGAGCCGTCGGCATAAAGTGTGTGGTGCGGTGATCTCGTTCTTGGGTTGTGAGATTCTGTTCTTGGGATTTCAGGTGTTTCTGTTACTATTTCTGTTTGGTCTACAAGAGGTACTTGTCTCTTTCTTTTTTCTTGCTGTGGTGAATTGCAATTTCTGGTCTGGGTTGCTCTTATCTGGGTGTAAAATTATTTTTGGAGATTGAATTTTATTATCATGGAAGAGAATAAGAATTTTGTTGTTGATATAGTGCATGTTGTGTCAAAAATAACTGAACACAAATTAAATGGGTCTAATTATATTGAATTGAGCAAGACGATCAAATTTTATCTGAGAAGTGTTGCTAAAGATGACCACTTGACTGAGGAACCTCCTAATGATAACACTAGAAAACTTTGGATGTAAGATGATGCACGGTTATTCCTACAGATTAAAAACTCTATTAATAGTGATATTGTTGGTTTGCTGAGTCATTGTGAATTTGTTAAAGAGCTAATGGATTATCTAGATTTTCTTTACTCTGGAAAAGGAAATGTATCTCGGATGTATGATGTATGGAATGCCTTCCATTGTCCTGAGAAGGGAGCTAAATCCCTCACTGCATACTTTATGGACTTCAAGAAGGTATATGAGGAATTGAATGCACTTATGCCTTTCAATCCGAATGTTAGAGTACAACAGGCTCAAAGGGAATAGATGGTTGTTATGAGTTTCTTATCCAGTCTCCCATTTGAGTTTGAAACTGCAAAATCTCAAATTCTTTTTGGTTTTGACATTGGTTCCCTTCAGGAAGTGTTCAGTAGAGTTCTGCAAACTGAGAATGTCCCGTCTTCTCCGCACACCAATGTTCTTATTGCAAAAGGAGGAAATGTAGAGAATGCAAGGAGGGTGAATAACAAGTGGGAAAATAGGGCTTTTGAAAATCGTGGCAATGATTCAAGTACCATTGTGTGTTTTTACTGCCATGAGGCTGGCCATACCAAGAAGAACTGCAAGAAATTGCAGAATCGGAATTGAAGAAATCAAACTACCAATGTTGCTACATCTGATACTGCTACATCTTCAGACTCCTCAGACAAGATCATCACAATGACAACAGAAGAGTTTGCTAAATATTCACAGTATCAGGAAGCATTGAAAGCATATACTCCTGTTAGTGCTCTAGCAGAGTTAGGTAAAACATGTCTTGTCTCCTCCTCAAACAAATGGATAATTGATTCAGGTGCCACAGATCATATGACAGGTAATCATAAAACTTTCTCTACCTTTAGAACACATTCTGCTCCTCCTGTTATTGTTGCTGATGGTTCTATATGTAAGATTAAAGGGTCTGGGACTGTGAAACCAACATCTTCTATTACTTATGTGTTAAGCTTACCAAATTTGGCCTTTAACTTAATCTCTGTCAGTAAACTTACCAAAAATCTGAATTGTAGTGTCTCATTTTTCTCTGATCATTGTGTGTTTCAGGATCTTACGACTAAACGGATATTTGGTAAAGGACATGTATCTGATGGGCTCTATATTCTTGATGAGTGGGTACCTCGACCAGTTGCGTGTGTCAGTACTGCCTCTCCTGTTGAAGCTCATTGTCGGTTAGGACATCCTTCTCTACCGGTGTTGAAGAAATTATGCCCTCAGTTTGATAATTTACCTTCATTAGATTGTGAGTCGTGTCTTTTTGTGAAGCATCATCGTAGTTCTTTAAGCCCAAGGATTAATAAACAGGTTGAGTCTTTGTTTGAGTTAGTACATTCTGATGTTTGGGGTTCTTGTCCTATTACTTTTAAAACTGGGTTTTGATATTTTGTTACCTTTGTGGATGATTTTTCTCGAATGACTTGGATTTATTTTATGAAAAATCATTTAGAAGTATTTTTCACATTTTTGTGCATTCTCTACTGAGATTAAAACCCAATATGATGTGTCTGTGAAAATATTAAGAAGTGATAATGGAAAAGAATATGTGTCTAATTTATTTCAGAACTACATGAGTCACAATGGGATTCTTCATCAAACATCTTGTGTTGATACTCCTCAAAATGGGGTTGTTGAAAGAAAAAAATAGGCATTTACTTGAGACGGCTCGTGCACTCATGTTTCATATGAAGGTTCCGAAACAATTTTGGGTTAATACCGTTTCCACAGCTTGTTTTCTGATCAACCGTATGCCCATTGTAGTGCTTAAAGGTGATATTTCGTACAAAGTAATACATCCATAGAAATCACTATTTCCAATTGAACCGAGAATTTTTGGATGTACATGCTATGTTAGAGATACAAGGCCTTCTGTTACTAAACTTGATCCTAAGGCGTTAAAGTATGTTTTCTTGGGGTACTCAAGACTGCAAAAGGGTTATAGATGTTTCTCAACTGATCTCAATAGGTATCTAGTATCAACGGATGTTGTGTTTTCCGAAGACACATCCTTTTTCTCTTCACCCACAAGTTCTGCAAGTGAGGAGGAGGATGAAGAATGGCTTGTGTATCAAGTGATCAATTCAAGACCAGCTGTTGGGCAACCAAGTATGGTTGATTCTGATGCGTCTCTTGCTCATTTGGGTATTGTTGATGATGTTCCTCCTGCTCCAATCAAACCACCAATTGTACAGGTGTACTCTCGGCGTCTAGTGACAATAGATACATGTCCTGCACTAACTCCTTCGTCATCTGATCCTTCCAGTGATCTCGACCTTCCCATTAGCCTTCGAAAAGGTAAACGACAATGCAAATCTACCTATTCCATTCCTAACTTTGTGTCTTATGATCACCTATCATCTTCCTTGGGTGTTTTTGTAGCCTCTATAGATTCTATTTCATCACCTAAAACTATTCAAGAGACCCTGAATCATCCTGGTTGGAAGAATGCAATGCTTGAAGAAATCCGTGCATTGGAGGACAATCATACATGGAAACTTGTTGATTTGCCTCATGGAAAGAAAGTTGTTGGATGCAAATGGGTCTTTGCGGTAAAAGTTAATCCTGATGGCTCTGTGGCAAGACTGAAAGGTAGGCTTGTAGCTAAAGGATATGCTCAGACATATGGAGTAGACTATTCTAATACTTTCTCTCCAGTTGCCAAACTGAATTCAGTTCGACTATTTATTTCTATTGTTGCTTCCCAATAGTGGATGATACATCAATTAGACATCAAGAATGTTTTTCTTCATGGTGATCTAGAAGAAGAAGTCTATATGGAGCAACCTCCTGGGTTTGTTGCTCAGGGGGAGTTTGGGAAGGTTTGTTGTCTGAAAAAAGCTCTCTATGGATTGAAGCAAAGTCCCCGTGCTTGGTTTGGAAAATTCAATAAGGAGATTCAAGAATTTGGCATGAACAAGAGCAAGAAAGATCATTTCGTTTTCTACAAGAAATCAGCTGCTGGTATCATACTTCTTGTGGTTTATGTCGATGATATAGTTATTACAGGAAATGATCATGCAGGAATCTCTAATCTTAAGGCATTCATGCATTCCAAGTTTCATACAAAGTACTTGGGTAAACTGAAGTATTTCTTGGGAATAGAAGTATTAAGGAGCAAGAAAGGGATGTTCTTATCACAGAGGAAGTATGTGCTTGATCTGCTTGAAGAGACTGGTAAGATAAAAGCAAAGCCATGTACTACCCCGATGGTTCCTAATGTATAGCTAATGCCAGATGATGGAGATCCCTTCTACAACCCTGAGAGGTATCGGAGGGTGGTTGAGAAACTGAATTATCTCACCGTGACGCAACCAGATATTGCATATGTAGCAAGTGTTGTTAGTCAGTTCATATCTGCGCTTATAGTAAAGCATTGGGCAGCTTTAGAGCAAATTTTGTGCTATCTGAAGAAGGCTCCTGGTCTAGGCATACTATACAATAGTCAGGGACACACTCGCATTAAGTGTTTTTCTGATGCGGATTGGGCTGGTTCTAAGTTTGATAGAAGATCCACTATGGGTTATTGTGTGTTCTTTGATGGGAATCTAGTGGCTTGGAAAAGTAAGAAGCAGAGTGTTGTATCCCGTTCGAGTGCAGAATCTGAGTATAAGGCCATGGCACAGGCTACTTGTGAAATCATATGGATACATCAACTCTTATGTGAAGTGGGAATGAAGTGCACAATGCCAGCAAAGCTTTGGTATGACAATCAAGCCGCTCTTCATATTGATGTGAACCTAGTCTATCATGAAAGAACCAAACACATTGAGGTCGACTGTCACTTCATTCGTGAAAAGATTGAGGAAAATCTAGTCTCTACTAGCTATGTGAAGACTGGAGAGCAACTTGGGGATATTTTTACAAAATCTCTAAATGGAACTCGAGTTGAGTACTTTTGTAACAAGCTGGGCATGATCAACACCTATGCTCCAGCTTGAGGGGGAGTGTTAGCTGTATATATCTGTACTTACCATAGTTAAGTTGTTTCCTTTCTTGTAGGCTGATTCTTAGGGATAATACCTCCCTAATTTAGGACTCTCAATTGTATATATATGTGTATTATTCCTCTAATAAGCATATAGTATTTTTCTCTGAATACCTTTGTTGAATTACACCAATCATTCAAAGAACATGAGAAGAAGGGTTTCAATGACCTCTCTTCCCATGTTGAACCCAAAGATCTACCACCCAAGCCTCTTTTGCAACAACTAAGGTATATAAAGAAGGGAAGGAAACACACAACGGTTCATCCCTACACCACTTATCCATCCAAAACTTCATCCTCCTCCTATTACCCGCTACAAAAGGAACAAAACCCTAAGAAAGTGTTTCGTTCCTTCCTAATGGATTTCCAAAGCTTGACTCCATACCCAACTCTAACTTCACCAAAACACCACCCACCCTCTTCCTCTCCATATTTTCCATTAATCAATCATGTCCAAAAGGCACCTCTTTCAATGGCGTACCGCCAACTCCATTTGCACAAAAACGCCTTATTTAATAGAGAGATGTTGAGCCCCTAACCTGCCTTTGCTTTTCTCTAAACACATAGTGGACCACTTCACAAGATTGTATCTTTTTCTCCAACCCTCCACCTCCCCATAGGAAATCCCTCTCAATTTTCTCCAACCTCAATCTGACTATCCTCGGAATATGGAACAAAGATATAAAATAAATAGGAATGCTAGATAAAGTGCTCTTGATGAGAGTTAACCTCCCCTTTTAGAGATGAATAATTTTCCTAATGCTTGCCTCACTTGAGATTGATTATACGCTTGGTGGGACCAATTACCTCATTAGTTGATCTTAAGGCCCAATCAGGTGGCAAGGCCTCAAGGGGTTGGTGGGGAGGATGTGAGAGCTTCCAGGTTTAGAGTACCAATAGGAACCCAAAAAAAAAGGAAAAGAAAAAAGAAAAAAAAAACATATTATCTATCACAAAAAATAAAAATTAAGAATTAATTTTTTTAAAAAGAAACCAAAAAAAAAAAAAATTAAATTAAAATCTAAAAAAAAAAAAGCCTTTTAAAAAAAGACTGGTTATAAGGATGACAATGGAGTAAATGAACTAGGACCTAACAGCAGAATCTTTATATTAATCTTTTTGTATTAGACTGATTTTCCCATAACAAATAATGAAGCCAAAGCTTCCACCTCTCAGAAAAGAAATCACCAATTCAGACTAATATGAGAATTCTGCCGTTCCATACATCTACTAATGTGAGTACATTGGTAGCTGGTTGTGTAGAATTATTAACACCTCATACATGATGGTAAATCTAAATGCATTGATAGAAAAATGCAAATAAGAGATGACATCAGCTAAGTCTCCCTTAGCTCTGAGCAACAGTTCGAAAAAAATAAAAACTAATCAATTAATTGATAGAAACAACTTTCCAAGAAAAAATTGAACTACTCCATAATTTAGTTGAGTTATATCACTTCTTTTTCTGAATAAATTGCTTACTAAAGATGGTTCCAGAACATGAATATAGTTCTCACTCCAATTCAGAACATGAATTGTTCATAAAAATGAAGATATCAAAAGGGAGGAAGCAAACCTCTGGGGCCATCCAATATGGTGTCCCTTTAAGAGATTTTACATCATTCAATTTGGTTGCCTGAGAAGATAAACAACCAGAAATATTATGTTACATCATTCAGCAATTAGAAACAATGAAGATTGTAGCTATACTGAAGAAAACAACCTTTGCCAGTCCAAAATCGGCAATTTTCACAGATCCATTTACATCCACCAATATATTAGCACATTTGATATCCCTTGAAAATGAAAGAGAAAAGATTAGTCTTAGAAAAAAAAAAAAATCTATAATTAAGAAAAATACGAAGAAAATTGTGCTTTCAAATCTTTCTTTCATATTCTCCCACCCCCAAAACACACACACACACAAATCCGTAGTTCTATCCTTGTGATTATTGCAGAAAAGCATTGTAGTTACACCTCACCCAATAGATATTTCCTATTCTAAGCCACACCATTGACACAACACTTGTTCCTTTGGTTGTATGACAGTCATTTAGTGAACTTGATTGGAGATTTGTAGTCAACTATGGTGGATACAACAACATAGATTTAGAACTTGTATTTCCCTCCATAAGTACTATGTTTACATATTCAAGGACATCATGGGGGAGAGAGAGAGAGAGAGAGAGAGAGAGAGAGAGAGAGAGAGAGAGAGAGATGTAAGTGTTCAAAAGTTCTCATGAAGGAAGATTGAGTTGAGTCAGTTGCTGCAGGATGGAGGCAAGGAAGTGAGGTAATACTATGTTTACATTATGCAAGGATACGACAGGACAAAGGGAGAGAGAAACATTTAATCATTCAAAAGTTTCCATACAAGAAGATTGGGTGGAGTCAGTTGCACTAGGAGTGGACAAAGAGTTGCAGTGGAAAGGGGGAAGACAAAGAGAGAAGTTGCTTGGCATGGTTCCAAATTTCTCATGAAGGGAGATTATGATCAAAGCAGTCAGGGACAGAATGAAAGGGAAAAGGAAGAGAAGGAAAGCTGAGGGAGAAGAGGAAGGAGCTTCTTTTCATGATTCAAAACATGAACAAAGATAAAATTGAGCTAATCAAGGGAAGAGAGGACGACGGGGAAGACAGAGAGAAAAGTTTGTTAATTTCATTTCAAGTTTCTAGGCTTCCCATTAAGGAAGACTGAGAATGAGTCTATAGGGAGGGGAAAAAGGGTTAGGATATAGGGGAGGAGAGATCCAAAATTTTTAAATTCCATTTCAAGGTTCAAAAGTTCCTAATGGGGAAAATTGGGAATGAATCAATAAGGAAAGGAGGGGTAGAGGGAAGGGGAAAATGAGAAAGAGAAGTTGTTTTTCATGGTTCAAAACATGAAGGGAGATTAAAATTAAGCTAGTTAGGGAAGGAAATGGAGAGAGGAAAAGGGGAGAGGAAGAGAGCCAA
Organism: Vitis x doaniana; assembly: GCA_030345155.1. Lineage (NCBI taxonomy): Eukaryota > Viridiplantae > Streptophyta > Magnoliopsida > Vitales > Vitaceae > Vitis > Vitis x doaniana. The sequence continues at coordinate 17,980,392 of CP128320.1, read as the reverse complement.
GAAATTTGTTAATTCCTTTTCAAGGTTCAAAAGTTCCCTTGCAAAGAGATTGAGAATAGGTTAATGAGGGAAGAGGAAGTGAGGAAGAACGAGAAGGGGAGGGAAAAATCCAAAAAATTTCAATTCCATTTCAAGGTTCAAAAGTTCCTATGAAGGGGGATTGAGAATGAGTAAATAGAAGGAGGTGGCAAAGGAAGAAGGAGGGGGGGTGAGGAAGCATGCAGGATAGAGGGAGAGATCCAAAAATTTTTAATTTCATTTGATGTTCCAAGAGTTCTTATGAAGGGAGATTAACAATGAATCTATAAGGGAATTGGGGAAGTAGAGGGCATAGTGAGAGTGGGAAAAGAATTCCATTTCAAATTTCACAATATCCTATGAAGGGAGGTTGAAAATTAGTAAGTAGGGAAAGAAAAGGGGCCAAGGGAGAGTGAGAAATAAGGGCAAGGAGAATGGGAGAGAGAGAGATATCAAAAAATTTTCAATTCCATTTCAAGGTTTGAAAGTTCCCATGAAGGGAGATTGAGAATGAGTCAAACAAAGATGAGATTCTTTGCAGAGAGAGGGAAAAATAGACTGAGTGAGAAAGAAAGTGTTTCTTCCTTTTATAATTCACTCCTTGAAGGGAAATAAAATGCAGTCACCTAGGAAAGTAAAAAAGTGGATGTGGATGCAAGCAAGACCCAACATTGACAAAATACAAATTGATGTTTAATGCAGCTAACTGCATGATGCAACTCAAATAGAGATGGAGATGGGGCTCCTTGTAGTTGATTCACAAATGAAGTTGTTACAGGATGAACCAAATCACAACTTGAAATATAACAAACGGTATATTTTAGGAGAGGAATAGCTTATTAGGATATACTGTGCTCTATACTTAATTATCACTCAAAATGTTAAGCCCATAGAACAACCTCAAGATATTCTCACTAGTCTTTGAATAGAAATTAATCTCATTACAGTATTGTCAAAATGACGATGATTAACATCCATGCCCTCAACTCCTTTTTCCCCTTTTGCTTTTTTCTGAAAGAGGGCAGGTGCAATTATCATGTCAGATAAAGTATTAATCTGTTATCAGAGGTGAACATATGTCCACTCTGTGTGTGTGTGTTCCCTTTTCCATTCTCAACTAAATCTGGCCTATTTCTGGCATCATAACACTGTAAAACAAAATATAAAATCATCAATAACTCTAAATAGCAAATGGCAACAACTACACTCTCCAATAAGATTGAGAATTTCAATTTAGAAACACTGCAGCAAGGACGGGGAAAAAATAAATAAATAAATCGAATAACAGGAAAACTTCCACAATAGAGTGAACTGATTTTCTCTAAGTAGGCAAGCTGTGCATCCAGGTATTGTGTAGTTCATGCATATTAATTTGACATCTTGGTGGCTAAGGCAAGAGAATGGAAATAATCAAAACATATTCAAAGCAATGCATCAAAAAGAAATGCTGAGAAAACAAGAAAACAGAAATAAATATATAAATAAATGCAAAGATAAATATGACCAAACAATTAAGCAGTAAGATCATTTGTATCACCTGTGAACTACATTTTGCTCATGTAGATATTTCAAACCACTTAAAATCTGCTTTGTGTAGAACGCGGCTTGTCTTTCCTTCAAAGGATACTTTTTATAAAGACTTAAAAGTGAACCTTTCTCCACAAGCTCAAGGAAGATATAAAGTTTAGAGTCATCCTGGAAAGATAAAGTGCATAAAGGAAAATTAGAGCCAGATCATAAAGGAAGAAATACTTAAATGACAGCATGAAAGACAAAAATTCCCCCCAAAGAAAAAGAAAAATTTAGCTATTGACCATTTACATAGTGAATTGCATAACCCATGGGTTGAAGAAAGCCATAAGATGGTGTTTTTTTTATAGGTAATGATAATATTATATAACAAAGCGCCCAAAGAAAGAGCTCAGCTAAGGTACACAGGACACTTTTTGGGAGCTTGAGAGTTGGCTAGGAACAATCTGACTTCCTGGGGTGTTAGGTGGTGTGTCTGGTTGGCTTTCCCATGTTGTTCTCTTTGCTTTCATTCTACCTTTGAGCGCTTTCTGTATATTACATTTGTGCATTGTTGCACCCTTTAATATATTCTCATATTTTACCCATAGGGAAAAAATAAAAAAAGGTACACAATACATATGCAATGTTAGAAATCTGAATTCTCTTAATTGGGGTCTCTTGTATACATTTATGTAATTGTATGTAACTGTAAATTAGATTAAGAAAGTGTATATAGCTGTAAATTAGATCAGGAAGAATAATCCCTGATTTATATGGATTGTCATGATTTATAGGGATTATTAGTTTATTTTTTTCCTTATATTTCTTTGTAAATATAGGATATAAATTAGGATTGTAACAACTGACGGAATAAGAAAATTTTACCACTTTCTCCCACATTTTATCAAAGTCACTTTGGAAATTCTTCATTAACCTTCATTGCTGATTTTAGTTCAATTTTTTCAGCCTTCATTGTTAATTTCAAGCCTAATTCTTTCGGCCTTCATTGGTGTGTGTTTTGTTTATTTCATTTTTCATCTTTCATCCGTTCTCTTGCTTCAATATCTACCTGTAATTTTTAGGATTTCATCATATTTGACATGTCTGAGACTTCTGCCACACCCATAGCTATCTTTTGTGAAACTTTGCCTCATCAAACCATTGGAGAGTTATAGAATATCAATTCAGCGTATCAGTTGAATGGCCGAATCTATCTCCAATGGTCTCAACTAGTGCGAACCTTTTTGAAAGAGAGAGGCAAACTAAGTCATCTAATCGGCATAGGTCCATAGCCTGAAGATCCGAAGTTCAACCAATGGGCTGAAGAGGATTCCATGATCATGTCATGGTTATGGAATTCTATGTTGCCTGAAATTAGTGGCACTTGTATGTTTCTTACCACAGCTAAAGAGATTTGGGAGACAATAAGACAAACTTATTCTAAGGTACGTGATGCTGCTCAAATCTATGAAATTAAGCAAAAAATTTCAACTACTAAACAGGGAACAAGATCAGTCATTGAATATTATAATCTCCTGAAAAGTCTTTGGCAAGAAATGGATTATTACCAAAATCTTCAAATGAAATGTAGTGAAGATGCTGCAATGTTAAGAAAGTTTGTTGAAAGGGAGCAGATTTTTGAGTTTCTTGTTGGCCTTAATGTTGAATTTGATCAAGTTCAAGTTCAAGTCTTAGGAAAGGAAGATTTGTCATCCATTAATGAGGTGTTCTCCATTATTCGAGCAGAGGAAGGACAATGAGGTGTTATGATTGATTCTCAACTAGCTGAAGGTTCAGCCCTTGCTACATCAAAACAAGAGATAGTAATTTCAGAGGCCTAAACCCAAGACAAGGTGGCAATAATGATAGTGGCAGATGTGATTTTTCTAAAAATAAGGACAATGTTTGGTGCACATATTGTAAAAAACTGCAGCACACGAAAGAGACATGTTGGAAACTTCATGGTAAACCATGGGTATCAACCATGCTAGTAGTTTTAAAGGGGGACAACAACAAAGCCAAGTGTATGTAGCTGATGCTAATAATTCTAGAGAGGAACAATCAAAGTACAACAACACAAAACTTGGAGAACTGAATTAGGAGGACATTGAAAACCTGAAAAAAAATTTGGGTTCATTGGAGAAACCTATGGGTGTTTGCTCTCTCGCACATTCAGGTAAGTTTCCTTTCTTCCATGCTTTTAGTGTCTCGGTTATGTCCCTTTCAAGCTCTTGGATCATTGATTCAAGAGCTACTAAGCATATGACATTCATCAGAAAAATTTAGCACATATATTCCATGTCCTAGCAATAAGAAAATAACTGTTGCTTATGGGTCTTTAGCTACTGTTGCAGGTTCGGGAATAGTCAATGTAAACCCTTCTTTGAGTCTTAAAAATGTCTTACATGTTCTCAAGCTTTCAACCAATCTTGTGTTCATTTATTAACTCACAAAAGATATGAAGTGTAGAGTTATCTTTTCCCCTACTCATTGTGTTTTTCAAGACCAAGTTTTGGGAAAGATGATTGGGCATGTTAAGGAAAAGAACGAACTCTACTAACTTGATACAAGTAGTGGCAATGTTGGCAATGGGAATCAACTATTTCTTTTTTATCTGAGTCCTCTTCTTCAAATAAAGACCAAATTTGGCTTTATCACTTTCGACTTGGTCACCCTTCATTTAATGTACTTAAGGTTATGTTCCCTTTACTTTTTAAGAATATTGATGTAGATACTTTTCATTGTGATGTTAGTGAATTTGCAAAACACCACTGTGTTGCATTTCCTTTGAGCAATAAAAGATCATAATTTCCTTTTGCTTTAATTCACAGCGATATTTGGGCCCATCATGAGTTCCTAATATTTTGGGAGCTTGTTGGCTTGTTTTGTTTATTGATGATTATGCCCCATGTTACTTGGATCTTTCTTTTAAAACAAAAGTCGGATGTGAGCATTGTTTTTCCAAATTACCATAACATGGTCAAAAATCAATTTGGGGTGTCAATAAAACGTGTTAGATTGGACAATGCAAAGGATTATTTCAATCAAACACTTTCATCTTATTTTCAAAAAGAGGGAATTATTCATGTGTCAATTCACCCTAACAAAATGGTGTAGCCGATAGGAAAAATGGTCACTTACTAAATGTTACTAAGGTCGTCTTGTTTCAAAAAAATGTTCCAAAAACATATTGGGAGGAGGTCATTCTTACAGCTACTCATTTAACAAATAGGGTTTCTTCTCGAGTTTTGGATTTAAAGAGTCTTATGTAAATGTTCACAACATTCTTTCTTCAATTCAATACATCGAGTAAGCTTCCTCCTAAAGTGTTTGGGTGCCCTGTGTTTGTTCATATTCATGCTTATCATCGAGGAAAGTTGGATCCAAGAGCATTAAAGTGTGTTTTTGTTGGTATAAATGTTTCCATCCTCCAACTAAATTTTTTTTTTCTCCATGGATGTCACTTTTGTAGAAACAAAGGGATATGTATCAGTTCCTTATCTTCAAGGGGAAACATCATCGATGGAAGATAAGGACATGTTCTTGCTTGACTTTCCTAAATCTTCCCCATCCGAACCTTCAAATGGAACCCAAAAAGAGTCTGAAAGTCATGAAAAAAGTCTAGAAATGCCCTATTTTAGATTTTGGAACAAAAGAAAAGGAGTCAGAACCTATTACCACAAAGCCACTACAAGTTTATTCAAGGAAGATGATGATTGAACCTAGACCCATGCAAGTCCAAACATTCAAACCAACTCTCAGAAATGAGGTACATAATTATATTGCGCCTCTTGACTCACATGATGATGTTGACATTAATGTTGATATTCTCATTGCCACTAGGAAAGGTACACATAAATGCACGCAACACCCATTGTGTCATTTAAAAAATTCTCACCATCTCATGAAGCCTTTGTTACCCAAATAAATTCCATACCAATTCCACAAACCTTAACCTAGACACTTAATGGGAAATGGAAACAAGCTATGAAACTCGAGATGGAAGCATTGGAGATGAATGGGACTTGAGAAATTATGGAGTTACCGAAAGGGAAGAAAGTAGTGGGTTGCAACTGGATATTTACAGTTAAATACAAGGCCGATGTCCCTTGAATGATGTAAAGCAAAGTTAGTCGCAAAGGGATATACACAAACACATAGAGTGGACTATCAAGAAAATTTTTCATCGGTTGCAAAGATGAATACAATGAGAATTTTATCATCTTTGGCAGCTCATTTTGATTGGAATTTACAACAATTTGATCTAAAGAATGTCTTTCTCCATGGTGAAATTGATGAAAAAATCTATATGGAAGTATCTCCTAGTTTTGGGGGAAGTTTAGACAAGAATAAGGTATGTAGGTTGAAGAAGGCACTGTATGGATTGAAACAATCTCCTAGAGCATGGTTTGGAAGATTTAGAAAGGTTATGTTATCTCTAGGGTTTAAACAAAGCCAAGGAGATCTCACTTTGTTCATTAAACATTTGGATTCAGGGGGAGTTAAAAAAAAAAAATAGATTTTTTTTTCTAAAAAAAAGCAAGAATAATACTTGTATTTGGATTCAATTTAATTTTAGGAGAGAACCTTGAAAACTGAAGCCTATCGTAATGTCTAAAAGGTAAAAATTTCAAGTTAAGCATACCTTTAGTCGTGAGGAATCCAACAGTTTTGCTCAAATTGAAGTCAACCTTCAAAATCTTAGATGTTTATACAAAAATTGATATTTAGAGCTTCTTTGAATTTGACCATAAAAATCACCCAAATTTCATAGTCCTGGAATTGTAAAATATTAAAAATTACAACTCTAAAAAATCCTAACAATATATTTGACATTACTAAAGGTGAATCATGAGAGACAATTTTTGACATAGAAACAGCACATGTTGGTGGATTTTTGAGGTTGTGGCACCACTTGAAAAGGTCCAGATATATGTTAAGGAAGGTCTAGGTCAACTTAAATCTTAAATGAATGGACCCATCTTCTAAATATTTTGGTTTTATCCTTTTATTTTATTTTTGACTACCAAGGAGTAAATATCTTAGCAGGGAGATTTTTAGTCTGATTAAATCTCATATGTAGGATGATGCCCCATAAATACATGGTTTTAATTAAAATTTGGTACTAGATTTTTCTATTATTCTCACTGGCTCTTTGCATGGTTACTTCACTTTCAATCGCATGTATTGGATTGAATGACAAATATGTCCTCTTCCCATTGGCAGTATCATTTTCAGATACTGTGGAAGCAGGAAGGGAGTCTATCAAGACTCTGAAGAACTGGAATAAATAACTACAGGTGATGATAGTATAACAATATAAAAGTATTCTCATTTCAAGTTGCAGCATTATGTTTGTAACTGTCCTTTATAGATTGTCTCAAGGATCAGGCACAAAAATGATGAAAAATTCATTATAGTTTGTTATAGTTGACAAAATCCAATGCGTCTCATTCCAAGGATGAAATGTTACAAGAAAACAAATGAAGCTGACTCAACGTAAGAAACATACCTTGTTTGTGCCATAATACCGAACTATGTTCTCATGTTCCAACTGACTTAAAAGGGAAATCTCCTGGACCAATAAGGAAGGAATTAGAAAAAGAATCTCCTGATAATACAGGTCGGATTGATGAGCAATTGCTCTTTACTGCAATACCTATGTATGCAATTGACTTGAGGTTAACAGTGATGTACACAAAAAAATAAAAAAAAAAAATAGTTCAAAAAATTTTATTAAAAAAATAAGAAAGATTAAACCATATTGGATGAGCATTTCTTCAGAAAAAGACATTCTTCTCACCTGTTCAAGTTGATAAATGCTCTCATTACCCTCATCCCCTTGATCAAGCAATGAAACCTCCTTCACAGCAAAAAAGAATCCACCACTGCAAAAAAACAAAAAAAAAAAAAAAACTTGTGTGAGAGAGGGGAAAAACATGAACGCGTCAATGATAGTCAACATGAGCTAATATGATCATATCTATTATTCTCAAACCCACTTGTCTGATTCTTTAAGGTTGGTAAACAACAGCAAGTTGATCACTGCTCATAATCTCATACTTTTAAGATAAGGAGGACTACAAAGAGACAAACCTTAAAGGGGTCAAGACCTAACTTCTTCAATAGAAAAGGAGGATGATAGATAAACAAGAAGCAACAAAGAAATGAAGCTGATAAGATCACCACTCTCCTAGTCTGAGAAATAAATGAGGAGTTAAGGTACCGGCACAAGGAGGATAAAATATTAAGAGCAAATGAACTAAAAGAATCTCTAGACCTTGAAACCAACAGATGTTAGGATAGAGGGTCTGAAATCACCACAAATCTTCCCAAAAGAGAAACTCAGAGTCATTCCAAACTAAGAACTAGATATACTAGGAAAATTCAAGAAGCCTTGTGCAATTGCTTTCCACGTGACCTAATGTGATCATTAGACAAAATGTTCGTATCCTAACCATCAGAGTGCAAACCATAATTAATTCTGACTACCTTATGGAATGCAGTGTCACTAGCCCAAGCATAGCTCCATAGAAAAGGCTTTATTCCTTGAAGAAATCATTCCAAACCCAAACCCCCTTCATTCCTAAGCCTATAAAATTGATACCATCCAGTTAGATGCCCTTTCCTTTTCTAATAGGCAAACAAACAGAAAGTTCTTTCTTCCCTTCCTTGACAAATAAAAATTCCAAATTCTCTCTATCTTAGAAGCCAATCTTCACTGGAATACTAGTTTGAGAGGAAACCAGTACAGATACAAGGCAAACGAGACTGGATAAATGTAGCTCTTCATCCTAAGGACAGAAAGGCTATTTGACAACCATCTGTTTTACAAGAGACCTTTTCTAAAACAAGGTTCTAAAACTGAGGAGCCTTGAGATTCCGAAGTAAAATAAGCCCTAAACAAGAGAGGGGCTACCTCGCGGTCCAGCAGCCTAACAGGAATGCTAGACTAAAGAGTTGTCTTAATTCAAACTAATGCCTAACAGGATACTCTGAATTAGATTTATCTTAAGTCTTGATATCTGTGTGAACATTGAAATATATATATATATATATATATATATATATATATATATTTTTAATTATTGTTTCAAATATTGAAAGTGTGATTTAATCTTGGTACATATCCTCTGATCTACTACTATAATAAAGAGGAAAGGAGAAAGTAGATCCCATTTTGTGAACCCTCTACAAGCCTTTACCTAACCTTTCATACAACTATTCACTATCACAGAAAAACTAATCGAGATAGGCAACCTAAAATCTGAAGTGTCAATTTCGAACCAGACCTTTTCCGAGCAAACCAGGGTTTAGTAAATCTCAATCAACTTGATCATATGTCTTTTCAAAATTTATCTTAAATACCATCCCCTCCTTGGCCAAGTGAACTTTCTCATCCACCATCTCATTGATGAGCAAAGATAGGTCCATAATCTACCCACTCTAAACAAAGTCTTCTTGGGAAGGAGAAATCTTTTCCTATAATACTATCCAAACTCGCATGCCATGAGGAGATGCTTTTACTTTTGAAACTGGTGTAAAGGTTAGTAAAATAGTAATCATGACATGTGTCCTCAATAAGCATTCACTTATCACATTGTGAACAGATCAACACTTAAGCAAATCCAACAGATAGAAGCAACTGATTTCTTGTTGGAAAATGGTATATTGAGTGGTGTAACAACAAAGGTTTAATCTTCTTTAGTCTCTTAGGTGATCATTCACCTAGTAATAGGTCTAGGTGTTAAATGCAAAAACTAGTGAGTATTTTTCTAGGTACAAAGAAACAATATTGAGGAAAATGAAATTATATGACACTCTAAATTAGAATAAAGGATTAGATTTGTAACTAATAATCTTGCATAATTGACAAAAGCTTTCAAAGAAACACATTGACAAATGATTTGATGGAATTACATGTACCTACTAATTTGGTTGTCTTTGACATATTGTTTATTCATTTTTTTTTATGAGAGATATATTGTTTATTCCATTTGGCACAGTAATTTATTTAGGTGGTTTTTTTTTTTATTTATGAGAGACATATTGTTTATTCCTTTGGCACGGTAATTTATTTAGGTGGTAGTATTGGGTATAGCAATTAAACAAAATGAGGAATGGAATTAATTAATCAATAAAATAAAAAAAGGACTAAAATAAAATAAAACAAGTGAGAATTATTTTAAAATTTAGAGGATAAAAAATGAGAAATGGTTGAACTGTTGGTTTTTAGATCTTAATATTTTTGACACCTTGGTTGCATGTCCCAACATTGGTTGCATTGTTCTTCCCTCATCAAATTTTTTGCATTTTAGTCATATTTTTGTACTCCGATTATATATTCTAGTCAAGTTGTTCATGCCCCCATCACCTTTTTTTAGAACTCATAATCACATTTTTCTTACCATAATAACATTTCATATCTTGATTATATTTTTTGTGCCTTGATTACATTATTTCTACACTAATTATATTTTTCACACCTTAATCATATTTCATATTCTAATCACATTTTTCTATTTTGATCATACCCTTCATACTCAAATCGCATTATTTGTATTTTAATAATATTTTTCATATTTTATCAAAATTTCCATACCCAATTCACAGAATGCAAAACTTTTACACATTTTTCATCATTATCTTGAGAATAACACTAACATACTTAGCCCAAAATGTTGTGTTATGTGCAAGGTGAGTGAAGAATCTATAACTCATGTTTTCTTACAATACCCAACAGCATTGGCAATATGACGTAAGATTATTTGGACTTTGAGGAATTGCTTGGGTACTCACAAAGCCAAGCAAATCATACTCTCTTCTACAATCATTCTAGTGATGGCAAGCTTACTATACTAATAGTGTATGTGAATGATATCATCCTTACTGGAGATAATCCAGCTAAATAGGAGAGATTGAAGAATTTCCTAGCTAAAGAGTTTGAGACCAAGGATTTGGGAACCTTGAGGTGCTTTGTGGGAATGGAGTTTTCTATATCAAGGGAAGGTATTTTTGTGTCACAAAATAAGTATACACTAGATTTGCTCCAAAAAAATCTAGATTTCTAGGTTGTAAACCAACCGAGACTCTAATTGATCCTACTTGCAAATTATGGTTACTAAAAGAAAGTGTACTAGCAAAGAACACTATTAGAAGTTTGTGAGAAAACTAATATATCTCTCTCATAATTGGCCATATATACCTTATTTAGTGACTATTGTGAGCTAATTCATACACTCTCCAAATAAACACCTTGAGGTAGTCTATCATATACCTTGAGGCAGTTTTGAGATGCATGTGGTGGTTTCTGGCCATAGATGGGGAGGCGATGGAGAAACATCATGTACCTGGGCTAAGATCCTTGTAAAGCCCAACAAGTAGAAGGTGTCAGTAAAGCTGTATGTAGTGGATGGGGCAAAGTTTTTTATATTTAACTTTGGTGGGAGATCTCACCATAGATGATGTTAGTGGCCTCAAAAGAGAAGTGCAAGGATTTAGAGGTCAGGGAAGGGAGTATGGTTTGTTCACACACGGGTGGGAGAGTGAGGAAGGATGACGAGAAGAATGTAGAAGAGGCTTTATAGGTGTCGGGTTGTGAGTTGAGTCCCTCTGTGCACTATACGATAGTGAAAGCACTCTCTAGAGAAAGTGGCAGCATCTTTTTGTTGGAGTAGGTTGGGAAAGCAGGCTCTAAGCCCTTTGTAAGTCCTTTCGAGGCCCTTAATGGGTCATTAGGCTTTTTGCCTACTAAAGACAAGACAAAGGGTGGCCCTCACTCTCTCAAGTGGGCTTATGTCCGTCATAAAAGATTTGTTTTCCTAGTCTTGCCTAAGGATTCTTTTTAGGCTGACCCAAATTTGCTAAGAGGTTGCCCAGTATAGAATGGAGCGCTAGCAAGCTTGCTAAGGATGGGCCAGGGTCTTTTTTAAGTGAATCAAGCATGATGCCTCCCAAGCCCACTAGTGGGATATTAGGCAAGGTTAACAAGGTCTCTAAGGGTGTTTAGTACCCTATGTTCAATGCAGAGAAAGGCAACAACAATGAAAGAAGAGGCTTTTTTGACAATCCCATTCTTCATGCAAAGTCTCAAGGATTAGAAAAGAGGGTTTCAGGAGTTGATGATGTTCTCTTGGCAGAAGCATCAACTTTTGTAGGTAAGCCAAACTCATTACTTTAGGGAGGGATGTCCTCTTTCTTCTTTGCATTCGTGGTTAGGCCGCCACAAGGTGGTAGCCCTTTGTTTTAGTCTATGGTAGGCAGTCGCAACTAGGAGAAGAATCCTCAACTGAAGGTAGGGAATTGTAAAGGACCTTTGGGAGTGGGATTTCGACCCTCAAAATGATGCTTCAAGATGAGTCTCACTTGGAGTGCCTGAAGATCATTGTGGAAAGTGCTTTAGGCAAGGATTTGGCAGTCGGGTTTGAGGAGCAAGTGTCTTCAGGGGTAAAATCCTTCAATTGGCCATCAAAAGAGGAGGTTCCTTCCAACAGTCTCTTTTCTAAGTTGGCTAGTTTCAGTAGCCTTGTGGAAATGCCAATTAAGGGTTTTGAAAAAGAAATTTTCTCCCTTTTAAGGAAGATGGAGACAAGGAAGGGGCATGGTGTCTATGTATCAGGGGGGAAAGGAAGCTAATCTCGAATTTCCAACTTGAGAGGGAGATCCAAAAATTGAAGTGCTTGGTAAATTACAAAAGCTTTCCTTTGCTAGTTAAGAGGTAGGGGGAGGAGTATTGGGGTCATAGATTTCGTTGCACGAGATTGCTTTTAGGTTCCAAATGTTGGTTTTTTTGGTTTATTATTCCTAGATAAGGGTTGTTTTGGGGTGCTGAGAGCGGTGGGGGTTGGTGAGGCAATTGGTTAGTTTTGGCTTTCTAGGTTCTTTGGGTGGGTTTGTTGCTTGTTTTTCCTTTTCTCTTCTTGCAAGCCTTTAGGCCCTTCTTGTATACTTCATGTGTACCATGATGCGCCTTTTGTGATCTTAATATATCCTCCTATTTACCTATAAAAAAAAATTATTTTAGGAAACTATTCTTTTGTAGGAAGAAACTTAATGACTTACAGGAGTAGGATGTAATATGTCATTCCAAGAAGCAATACTAGAGTTGAATTCAAAGCAACTACTCATGGTCTTTTTTTACATCTTTGGTTGAAGAAATTTCTTAAAGACCTAAGAATTCCTAGTAAGAAGCCAATGAAGCTCTACTGTGAAAAAAAAAAAATTCAACTATGAACATTGCTCATAATCCAGTTCAACATGATAAAACGAAGCATGTTGAAGTGGACCATCATTTCATCAAGGAGAAGCTAGAAGTCAAAGTGATCTACATACCTTATGTACCTACTGAAGAACAACTAACAGATGTTCTAACCAAGGGACTTCATAAAGGGTTGTTTAATTAACAATTTAGGTAAGATAAATATCTTAAAATAAGCTTGAAGGGGAATGTGAAAGATTTTTTAAGTTTAGGAATTAGTTTTATTCTACTTTAGTGCAAAAATAGTTAGGATAATTTAGTTTTACTTGAATTTTTAAAAAAGTTCATTCCTAGTTTATAGGAAGTTCATTGTATTTTTTGTTAGTACCTATTTTGTAGCTAGAATTTAGCACACATTGTTGTATATAAATAGGCTTCTATGTTCCTATTTTTCTTATTGAAAATAGTAAGAATTTTTCATTCTTCTCTTAAACTGCATTCAAGAGTTTTCACACCTTAGTGAATTATAGTTAGATTTGACCTGTTGAACTAGTATACAGTTTCTATCTATTTGATCATTTTTTGTATAGAGGATTGTGTACTTCTAGGAAGGATTGTTCATCCTTCTTTCTACTTAATATTTCAATAAAATGAAATCATTGCTTCTTATATATATATATATATATATATATATTAGAGAGAGAGAGAGAGAGAGAGAGAGATCAAAATAATATTGATGCATTTCTTTTCCTATTAAGAGTAAAAACAATACCAATAGATTATGTTTCTAGGAACTTCTAACATCACAAGAGTTGTGTATCATATCTTGTCGTATAACATAGCCTAAAGCAATATTGTGGTAGGAGTAGCCAAAGTGAAACATGCAAATTATACAATCACCCCTAATAGAGTTAAATCTTTTTAAAATGTGAATGGACTACAAAAAGATAGAAGCAATTATTCAAGACTAGAAGAGGGGAAGTTATCGAAGAGGGTCCAAACCTATAACTAACTGAAGGGAGCCATTCAACTTTAGCTAAAAGAGCCAAAAAAGCAAAAAGACAATACTGAGGGACTTAAATTCCATGATTTTCTAACTCCAATGTTGTGTTTGATGCCCTTATCTATACAAAGCCTGGCTCAAAAAGGGAATGCAATGGTAAGTAGAGAGCCAGTGTAAAACAAAAGCATATCTTATCAACATAAAACTTTAAAAAATGAATACACACAAGAAGATAGAAATTACAACAATTGAGATCTTTACAAAGAAAAGATTTGATTTAACATGTAGACATGAAAAGAAGGCTTAGAAGGATGGATTAAAGCTACAAGAAACTGCATTATTGACAAAGGATATGACGATTTCCGGAGTTATGAAGCTTTAATACAACTGCTTTACATATCCAAAAAAAAAAAATCCAGAGTTAAGAAGCATAATGAATTCATGTAGACAACTCAAGTAGTTACAATTATCTTGAGAAAAAATAATGACAAACTCAATTTGCATGATTTGACATTCAATTTGGGGCCGTTTGGATCGACGTTTTGGGAGCAAAAAACCTCTTTCGCAAGCCTATAGGAGTTTGTTTGAGTAATTTTGTTAATACAACTTAAGGTTTAAAAAGAGTTTAATAAGAAAGAAAGAGCAATGTTGTTACGCATGAAAGTCTGTTTTAGCTTATATAAGAAGTTGTTTCATAATTAATAAATTTTTTGAATAAGAGCAATATTATCCCTTAGAAATCATAACTTCACTTTTTAGCTAAAATCAGAAGCAAGAAGCAACCTCAAACAAGGGCTTAATGTTTGTCTTTTTATTTCTTTGTGACGCCCAAGCCCTAATATTTTACAAGGTGCTGGAGTTAGAGCAACAAAAGGATGCAAAGCTCCACCATTTCAACAAAATAAGCCGTTAGTTTAAACATTTTACTGCCCACATCATTATCACACATAGGAAAAAAAAAATATTCCCACACAAAAAGCATTTCAAAGGTACTCAAATGATAGAAATAATGATTTCTATATGAATATATGTCCCATATATTAACCAGAGAATAGAACACTTACTCAGCATACCCTTCATACACTGTTCCACAAGATCCACTTCCTAGAAAGTTGCCCTTCTCCCAGGAATTGATGGTGTGCTTGAATTGGCCATTTGGCGAAATCCCATAGATTGTCTCCAAAGTCATGCTAGAATCTCTTCCCCATTTATGCAATTCTCTTTCCCGTTGTCTTTTCTTGTTGAACAACCGAGAACCAGGTACTTTCAAAGATAATGGATGGCGTTAGACAATAATATACTGCCCGATGTGAGAGGTTTATAAAATCTAATTTGGGAAGATTTTGTTTAAAGGCATAAAACTGAAAAGTTCACAAGCTTCTTCAAAATTCAATCTCTCAACCTCATATAAGTCATCCACTTCTTGTGCAGTTATCAAATGTTTATTTCTAGTTGTTATGATGACTTTACTTCCTTTCCCAAGCCATTCACGATTTCTAAGTAAATATTCTAATTAATCTAAATTGTCAACATCATCAAGAACAATAAAAACTCTTCTAAGTGAGAGAATGGCCTTCAAACGTGCTCTGTGGGCAACACCGTGTATATTTTGAATCATCTCTCCCTCTAGGAAATCACTAAGAAGTTGATCTTGTAAGTAAGATAAACCTTGGTTATTGAGAGTTTCTCTAATATTTTCAAGAAAGCTCATACATTCAAATTTGCAAGAAAGTTCATCATATATAACTTTTGCGATGGTTGTCTTACCTATCCCACGAACATCACTTGATTCCATATGCAACCTTGAAATCACCTCTTTTTCACGGGAATCTATACCAACTAAATTGGCACCAACATCAAGCATCTTATAATTCAATCGGCCGAATATGATGTTAATTATTTCCTTAATTTTATTAAACTCATCCCTGCCAATTATAAAAGTACATGTTAAGCAATGAGCAACAAAGGTAAATAAAACACATTAAGTTTGACATCTTTACAAGAAATAAATTAAAGTAGAATAGAATATATCAAAGATATTAGTTCATTTACATTTTTAGGACATTTTTCTTTGTATCAGGAATGCATGAGAACAAAAAATAAAACATGAATTTTGAATTTTGTTAGTTGTGCTGCTTGTGTGGCATTAGCTTCAAATGGAAACTTTGTGCCATAATAGAGGACGATGATTATGAATCGAGATATTACTATATCATTCATGCACATTTCAAAAACTCTTTAACAACCCATGACAATTAGAAACCTTGCAGGAGCAAATATTTTATTCTTTGACATTCGTTTTATATCTTGTAATGCTTGAAGCCTCATTGTAGATATAGTACCCAACCTCTTAATATAAGAAGTTTTTAGTTTAAAGGCCCCATTTTCAATTCCTCAAGCTTCAAAAACTTATCTATCCTGCTGCCTGCAGCATCATCTCCTTATTATTCATTTGTATAATAAAAAAAAAAATTACAGGCGTGCAAACAAGTTATTCATTTATTTTTATTTTGAGTTGATTTCTTGCATCATCTGTAAGAAAATTGTGTGCCTAACCATTGTTCTTTATTGTTAGTCTATATATCAGGTAAGTTGAATTCCTACTAAACAAATTACGTTACATAATTTTGTTATTGGTAGTTGTTACATAATTAATCAAATTATTTTTAGAATTTCATTAAGTTGTTCTATTGATACGCAAGAGATTGCTTAATTGAAAATTTTGAAGCATGTTAATAGATATTAATAATCATTAACTTTATTGTTACTTGTTATATAATTATTCAAACAAAATTTCAAATAAATTGATTAATTTTTGTAACATTTATGTAGATTGAATCTTGAAAATTGAAAAATTAGTAATAAAATTTCATTAAATTATTTTAGATATAGATTCTCATAAATTGATCTAAAATAGTAAAACTTATTAATTGGGTTTTAATAAGTTCATTCTACCATTTATTATGAATTCTAACTCAATATAATTGTTATTCTACTATTCTTTTTATACTAATGTCATTGCAATTACTATTAACAAGAACAAAAAGCAATAATATTGCTAATAAATAATAATAATAATTTAATTTGTAAATAAAACACACTAATGAATGAAAAGTGAAAGAAACTTAAATTGCCCATTAGATGTATAGGTCATCCATATAAATTGACTGCTTCTCCGGTCAAATCAATCCTCCAACTTCCTATTTTCTCCTTATTCATGACACAGTCGGATGCCCAAATGATATCCGTGAATAAAACCCTAAGAAGCAATAGTTTACATTTATTTTTATTTATTTAATTATTTTGAGCACACAAATATATGCCCATTGTTCTAATATGTTAACAACCCCTAGTAAAGTTAGAGTTTGTTTGGGAACTATAATAAGTTTCTTAAAAAAAATAATAATAATAAGAAGTTTGATAAAATTTAGAATTACCTATAAAAATGTAAAAGAAAAAAAAAATCACTTATAATAATTCTTTGAGAAATACTGGATTAATGATTTTTTGGAAAATACTTTTTAAACAAACTCACAGTAAAAGCATTTTAAATAGAAAAAAAAGTGTTTTTTTTTTCTAAAAAATAAAGTTCACAAAATTTATAAATTACTTTAAAAACAAAGTTACAAAAATCAATTCGCGGAAAAGATAGTTGAAATTCTGAAAAACACTTTAAAATAATATCTAACACATTTACAAATGCAAAATTTTGTGCATTGGTATTTTCATAAATATTTCAATCAACATCATCACTCTATAAATGCAAAACTAATCATTCCCATACTTACAAATAGTTGAAAGGAAATTGAAGTTACCGGCCATCTCGTAGATCCCATCCAGGGATAGTGGCTGCTTCCGTCAAGGCCGTCCTCCACCCTGGTATCTTGTCCTTACAGATTTTTTCATAAAGGGCAAAGGCCTCTCCAAAACTTCCTCCTTGCTTTCGTACATGGGATGGATCCACATGATAGTAAATTGAGAAAACAGCATGTCCCAAATCTTTGTGGCACTCCATGATCTTTACCAACACATCCAAACACCATCTCGAATGAGCATAGTTTTTAGAGAAGACAATTATGGAATAACTTGATTCTTCAATGACTGTCAAGAGTGATGGAGCAATCGCTTCTCCTCTCCTGAGTTCTTCGTCTCTGAAGGTGCGAATCCCTCTCCTACCCAAAGCTTCGTAGAGGTGATCAGTGAAATTATAGCCGGTGTCTGCGCTACT
This sequence comes from Vitis x doaniana, assembly GCA_030345155.1. NCBI lineage: Eukaryota > Viridiplantae > Streptophyta > Magnoliopsida > Vitales > Vitaceae > Vitis > Vitis x doaniana. Next base: position 17,962,434 of record CP128320.1, on the reverse strand, counting down.
ACAAATCAAGACAACATCATAAGCACGTGTTCGAGGGATGGAAGGAGTAGAAGAAGAAGAGGCTCCAAAGGAGCTTGTGGAAGCCATTGTGGGCTTCTATCTCAAAACTACAAAGGCGGTTTAGAGGCTTGATTTCTCTTCAAGATAGTGAGGAAATGAGGAAGCCTCGCTTATGTATCATATAAAAAGTTGGGAAGAGAAGAAAAGGGGAAAGTTCGTGGCAGCTCTCTGTAAACAAAAGGGAAAAAGGCGACCGAGTCCCTTCTCAAGCCATTCAATCGTCATCATTACGCTCCTGTTTTTTTTATTTTATTTTTTCTTTAAGGACATAGAAAATATTAATAAAAAATTAAACTAAACAGAAACGATATGTGCTGAAAATGAAAATATGCTAAAGAAAGAGGACTGGATTGATATATTTACATATTTCCTAAAATAAAATCCAAATATTAAATATTAAAAATTAATTTTTTCTACATGCATATACCCATATATAACTAAAATATAATTTAAATCCAAATTAAAATTACTTTTATTAAAAAATTAATTCATTTCATTGGTGGTTTAGGAGTGGTCAAATATTTTTTTCTTAAGCTTGTAAAATTATTATTTTTCTTAAATACAATAAATTTTCACCCACAACATTTTTAATACAAATAATTTTTTAAAATAATTTTTTAAAATTAATAAATTTTATGTATTAAATACAATTTGATTTAAAATTTACTTAATGAAAATTTTTTAAAAAGTTAAAATGAAATTTAAAAAAGTATGTACAATTTAAAGAGAAATATATTTTAAGATTTATATATATATATATATATATATATATATATATATTAGGAAGAGAAAGAAAATGATACTATCTTCAATTTTATTTATTTTTTATGATTTTTTTAAGATTTTCATATTTTTCTTTTATATTTTTTACAACGGATGAAAACACTCCTTATTCTTTAAAAATTATTCTTTATTCTATGTTATTTTTAAAAATCATTTTTAGATAATGTAAGAATTATTCTCTATTTAAAAAAAAACTATTTTTAAAACATCAATCAGACTTTGAATTTTCCATGATTTTGATTTTTTTTTACCTCAACCTGTTTTGTATGTAATACTAATTTCTACATGCTTGTTGACACCGGCAACATTGACATTTCCAATTCAAAAACCCATCTCAAAGCAAGTGATTTGAACATAAAAACCCCATTTATAGATTCAAATACATGAACACTTGTTGGGTACTCAAAATACCCACTTCCAAGGAACTGAACCACTTTCCAAGAATGTTTATCAACTTGCTACCCACTCTTTTGAACTTATCCACATTCTTATTCATCTTTACACATTTGACTCATTCAAACATCATCCCTCGACCCTTTCAGCCCAACATCAAGTTCCAAAGCCATCCACTCTTTTGAACTCATCCACATTCTTATTCATCTTTACACATTTGACTCATTCAAACATAATCCCTAGACCATTTCAACCCAAAATCAATTACCTTGCCAATGACTATTAGCAAAGCCTTGATTTTAGGATTGTAGTAACCTTAATTTTAGAAACTTTAGTTTTAAAATTATTGAGTCAAAGAGTCAAAAAAAGTAGCCTGAGTCAAAAGTACACTAGAGTATTTTATTTTAGACATGGCAAGGGCAAAGACAACTCATATATTTTAGAGGGTTAAGAAAATTATTAAATATCTGATATATTTTTTATTTTTAAAATAGAAATATTTTATATAAAAGTAGAATCTTATACAAAAATAATAAATTTATTTTATTTTTTTATACTTTAAATTTTTTTAAATAGTTTTTAAAATCACTATTTTTTTAATATAAATTTTTTAAAAAAGTATATCTTATATAAAAGTTATTATTATTTTTATTTTAAAAATAAAAAAATAGAAAATATATCTGAACCTACATCTATTGATACTTAAGATTAAATGTTCACGTTAAAATATTTTATTTTCATTTTTTTATTAATATTATAATTTCTTTTAAGGCACTTTCCAATGGCTACTTTTAAGTCTGTCTGCCACTGCTACTTACTCCTTTTGAATAATGCCATACTTCTGTTACTTTTTAAGGCACACGCATTGTGATTTCCAAGGCTGTGTTAAAATTTAATTATCCTCTAGGCTTCTGATCATGTCAACAATCCGTTTTTATTTAAATAAATAATTCTATCCCTTCAATTTATATATTTGTTAATTTTTCTGTTTTAATCCAAGAAAGTATCTCTTGGAGTTTTTTTCTTGTTCTTTTTTATATTTTATCATTTTATAACATAAATGAAAATAAAAAAAATTTAAGTATAATTAAATCCATTTTTATAACTTCATTTCTTATTTTTAAATTAGAAAAAATTAAATAAAATATATTTAATATTATTTATTATGAATGAAAGACGATCTTGAGTGGAGTAACCATGAGTTTGATAGTGTTTTTATCTCTTCTTGAAACATCCTTAGAATAATCATCTATTAAAGGCTTTATAAAAAAATTAACATTCTAAGTGATTTTTTTTTTTTCATTTTTTTTAAAAAAATGTTTTTTAAATTTTACCGGTTCAATGTCTTGCTTCAAGAATGGTATGAACATACCTACACTCATGACTCTATCAACCAAATAAATAAGGGACAATTATGTTTTGGACCTTGTTGGGCCCAAAAATTAAACTTTGGTCCATATAAGTTCACCATTTGAGCTCATGACCCAAAGGAAGTGTGAAAATTGAGAAGAAAGATATGAATTTTTTATTTTTTAGGAAATGACCTTTGTTGACTGTGAAAAAAAATTCAGAAAATCTACGTTGGAATTCCATTTATGTTGCCCTAATTTTACTCTCTCCGGTATTTCATTTCAGCCCTAGACAGTGGCGTTTTTCATCTCTCTCGATTTTCTCCCTTGCTTCCATTTCATTTGAGGCCAAAACATTGCCCTAATCTCTATGGTGATTTCCTTATCTCTCGATTTCGTTTCTCCCGGCCATTTGATTTTAGGTCTAGACAATGACGTTTTTCATCTTTGTCGATACATTGCCATTGTTGATCCCCACCGGCGTTGCCCTCCATGCCATAGTAGTTGGATATTTGAGGTTAGTAGGTTCTCTAATTTAGTTTTCTCCCAATTTCGTCTCTCCCGACCATTTGATTTCAGCCCAAATGCATTGGCCTAATCTCTCTCCCAATTTCAGTTCATCGTCTATCGTTCCCTCGTCGACCCTAGTGATGTTGCCCTCCGCACTAATCGTAATTGGATATTTGAGGTTAGTAGGTTCTCTAAATCTCGCCCTATATTTGATTTCCTTTCAAAATTGCAATGTTCCATACTCTATTTAGATTCCAAAAAAATGTTCGAAAATGTAAGACATTTTAAAATTTTGGCACTGCTCAAATTGTTGCTTTGTGGTAGACCTTTATTTATTTAATTTTTTAATTCTCTTCTTTCTTGTGTTTTGTTAGGAAACATAGAAGAACAGATTTCGAAATCTGAGATTTTCTGCACTGGCTGTCGACAAAGAAGAGAAGGTTAGTGTCCAATTTCAATGTTTTTTTAATGTAATTTTTAAGTGGGGTGTATTTTTCCCTATTTGGTTGCTGAGAAAATGTTGGAGAAAGGAATAATACAAAATTAAAAGTGTTATGATTCAGCTAAAAAAAGGGAAAAAAATATTCAGATGACAAGGAATGATTTATCAAATCATAGGGTTATTGTTGGTAGGTTGCGGGATTAGTCTTTTTTTTTTTTTTTTTTGATAAATTTTGGTAGTTGTTACATCTTTATGTTCAAGGTTTTTTTTTTTTTTTTTGTGAAGACCTTATATAAGTTTGTTTGACTATTTTCTATTATGAAAGTTGCCTCTCTAAATGATGTGTTTGTTTACTACCAAACAGAATGATTCCAAATTTTTTTGCTAGATATATTGTCCTAATTTCTATGTTTGATTTGCTTAATGTTGGGAACTGCATAGAAGGTCATTACATTGTTTAGGAAATTGTAGGGCTACCTTGGAAACGATTTAAAACATAATTCTTATTTCTCAAAAAACAGTTTCGAATATGAAATCTTAGAAATAGTTATCAATTGCTCCATTATGTACGAATTGAAATATGAAAAAAAACAAATTTTTTTCAAGTATTTAAAAAACATGCTATCAATGTGTTCTTGTTAGAGATTTGTTTTTTGTTTTAGAAAATTGTATATATTAATCTTTTTTAGGAAGTGTTTTCTGTTTTAGAGAATTGGTTTTTATGTTTTAGAGAATTGTATTTTGTTTCCAAGGTTGAAAAAGTGTTTTTCAGAACAATTTCCACATAGGCCTCCATTTGATAGGTTTTTGGAAGACTATTTTCATCTAATTTCTAAGTCCAAAAGGAGTCATGTCAACTTTTCTTTAGGAACATGTTTAGTTTGGTAATGTTAGTATGATGATTCTTTTCGTTTTATTTGTTGTTTGGTCTAGGATAGTACGATGTTAGGCTGAATTGGTTTCTAAATGGTTTTGGGTTTTTGGTCTTTACTTCAAACTGTTTAAATTAACAATTTACAATAAAAAATATAATTTTGGGTAAGAATGTGAATTCATCTTAAAATAAGATGATTAAGAGGTTGTTTGGGAGTTTTTATTAAAAATGTTGTTTTATTTTGTTTGAACAATAGATCTTGGTGATGAAATACTGGTGGTACTAATTTGTATGGGAACAATACATACTGTGAGAGGAAAAAACTTTTCGGATGACATTGAATATGCATAATTGTTTGTTCAACAATATGAAAGTTGTGCTTTGTTTGAATAGGTTGATGGGCGCTACAAATATGATATATTGTTACATTTTTGTGGGAGGCAAATTTTTCCAAAAAAATGATGGGTAGTGGGAATACGTTGGTGGAAGAAGCAAAGGTATTCACACATATAAAGGAATGTCATTTGAAGAATTCACTCAACGAGTCTTAGAGAAATTCAATATTTTCCTTGATGTGATGAGGATGCATTACGCCCTCAAGTTTAACCCTAGAGTCATCCAAGATTTAGAAGATGAGGATGACTTGGATAATCCGGTTTCCCATAGTGATGAATTTGCAAATGTGTACATAGTAGAGTCACCTCATGTCGAAGCCATTGAGGAAAATATACCGAATACACAGTTGACATTTGGGTAATGCACTTTGACTTGAATGCCCAATTAAAATATTGTGAATATCAATTTTACACATGATGTAGTTTAATTTTGTTTATGTATGTATATGTAGAGGTCCACCTCCCATGTTTCCTTCCTCTAATGCAACATGTGATGCAATTCCTAATGCTATGATGGTATCAAGAGGTTTTGCATCACATTGTGTAGAAAATGAGTACGCCCATTTGGAATCGAATCGGTTTTGTGAGGCAATATTAGGGTTAAGACATACATATAATAATAGAGAGGAGTTTCAAAATGCAATATACTAGATGTCGTTAAGTGGGAGGTATAAGTACAAGTACAATAAAAATTCACTTAATCATATGTCAATGAAGTGCTAGGTTGAGGGTTGTCCTTAGAAGATAACAAGTCACGCTGTAAAGGGGAATGAAATCTTGCGAGTTCATACTTACCAAGTTAATTATAATCATATAGCTCAAGATGAGTATTCATCTAAGGTGAGGATTAGTTCAAAGAAAGTCGTTGTTGTTGTTGAAGATGTCTTTATAACAACTCCAAATTATCTTCCCTATCAAATATGCAAGGATTATGAACGTGATCATGGAGTTGAATTAACATATAACCAAGCATGACACCTTAAAGAGAAGGTAAAAGAGCTCATATATGGAGCTCCTATTAACTCCTACATGTTTTTGCCTTGGTTATGCCATAGGCTAAGGGAAATAAACCTTAGAACTATTGCAGGCTACACTTCTCATGAAGTTCACTTCATTAAATTGTTCATTGCCCATGCATTTTAAATTCAAGGGTTTATCATGGGGTATCGATCGGTATTAACTATTGATTCTTGCCATTTAAGCGGTCCATATAAGGAAGTTCTTTTGTCTGCCATTGCATATGATGCAGACAATGGAATGTTCCTTCTAGCCCTTGGTGTCGTCAATTTAGAAAATTATGAGAACTGATATTGGTTTTTGGAAAAATTAAAGGGGGCTCTAGATGGTAAAGAAGTTGCTATTATATCAAATAGACATCAAGGGACATTGCGTAGTGTTTAGGATCTTCCCCCACCTTCTGAAGGATTCATTGATAAGCTTGCTGCATCAGAAGGCACAACCACTGCTTCTGGTCCTAGCAAGGGGAAATATGTTCCTCCAGGCATGAGAGCAGGTGCAGAGAGAAGTGGAACCGAAATGAGATGCAGGAATGAAGAGAATTCTGTTCGGGTTACCAACCTATCAGAGGACACCCAGAAGCTTCAAGATAGTACTAAAAAGAAACAACAACATAGCCATCTTAGGAAGACAATTCGAGTGTCCAAAAATTTTCAAAAACTTTTTTTTTCTTGCTGCCAATTTTCATTAAGCCATTGACCCTTTAGATTTAAAATTCGTTTTAGTAACTTTGGAATGTTTTTAAAAAAATTTCAAAACTTGTATGACTTTTTTTCACTTCTTGAACTTGAATTTAAAGTTTCGTTTGAGTTAGAAAGTCATTTTGGAATAGAAAATATAAACGAGTCTTTAGGGGGGCTCCGTTTTCACCTAGTTCTGGACACTCGAGATCTTTTTGCAAAATAAAATACCAAACGACTTTTTAAATCTGATTTAATATTTTTCCTCAATTTTAGGCTTCTTGAAATTGATCTTAGATGCATAAAATATTAAAAATATTCTTTTTTGAGGGAGATATGATTTTTCAAATTCATGCCTACTGTGTATGCTGGATTCTAGACATCTGATTAGCTTAAGTGTTTTAAAAATACTTTTACGTACTATCCGACCTTGGATTCATTTTTTATGTGAATTAGACACTTTTAACTATGTTTATAATTATTTTTTTTTATGATTTTATGTGATCATTTATTATTTTTTAAAAATTCATTTATGCATGTTAGTTTTTCTTATCTAATATGGACTTTGCAGAACCCTTAGGTGTTTTTGCTGCAATCCATCCTTTGAATGAGTGTTTGGATTTCTGTATGTTGATCTAGATATGTAGGAGTTGTTTCCTGAAATTTTTCATAATTAAATTCCACTCTAAGCCTTTTTTTTTTAGAAATTGTTTTGTGATGCTTTCTTTTCTAACTGCATGCTGATAGTTTTATACTTTATTTGAATTTGTTACCTGTTTTTGGAGTCATTTGACTTATTTGGACTCACTTTTAGCTTTGGTACTCTATATTAGACATAATAGAGATGCTATACAATTTATACTTGTCCTAACCATTATAACATTTTGGAGGAATCTTATAAATTGTGCATGTTATCTAGGTACGCTCTTTATCACTTACTTTTCGGAATTCCATGAACATGCATGTTGTCACAAGCCTTATTTATGCTTGATATGATCCTTAGGTGTTTAGATGTGTGCTTGATTCGCTATGATTAAATACATGTTGTGTGTTATATTTCTATACTAACTTTGATGTTTTATGATAGCACTTGAGAAGCGGTTCAAGTATGCATCCTAACTCTCCTTTATTGTGATTTGATCTTGTTTGACATGCTATTTTTTTTAAATCACCTTAGTCAACCTAGGTATCCTCAATTAATCAATTAATTGCCACATTTCCTTTAATTTAGTCAGTAGAGACCTTTGTAGGGCTTATAGGGGTGCTACCTCTTAGAGGTACCTTCCCAATAGGTAACCTGATTCCCGGACCTAGACTCGGGTTTTTCAAAGACATGCTTTTCCAAACACTATGAAGTCATTTTTTAGGGTTTTCTTTCTTATTTTATTTTCCCTTTTAAAATACAATAAAATAAGTGGCGACTCCGACTTTTCTAAAACAATTTTTTCACAAATAAAAAGCGAGTCTCGTTGATCGAGTGAGGGTGCACATGAAAAATGCGGGTCCACATCATGATATATGTCTCTTTATATTCTTATTCATTGTAGGATGACCAATGTTCGTAGGCAACCTAGGGAGTCACCCTCTACGTCTCCTTTCCAAGGGGTCTCCTTTCCTAGGGGTCTTCTTTCCAAGGGGTCCAAGGTCTAGTGGTCTAGGGTCTTTTTGACCTAATTGACCTCCCAATGGAGTGTTTTCATTCTAAGGAGGCTCATAACCATTATTACGCTTCTTTCATAGGCCATTGTGTTGAGTTCGAGTACACCATTAATATGCATTTTTTTTTCAATATTGGCCTTCCATGTATCTTTCGAGCATGAGGTTGAGAGCCTCTTGCTTCTCTCCGTGGGCTAACCTACCCACACTATGTTTTGATGTTCTATGTAAACATCAATTCTACGGTGAATGATATGATGTTTGGCATCGCCATGTATGTTCAGACTTTTCCTTTTTCGACTAGTTCCATCTGTCGGGCACTTGGTGTTTCTCAAGTCTCGAGTAAACTTCTTGTATTCTTTCTCGAGGTGTAGGCACTTACTTAGGGTGAGCTCACTTCAGTCCCGATCTCTCTCTATGACGAGCCATCTTATTTGCTAGTCTATATTCTAGTCGCTGACTTTACTAACTTAGCTTAGGTTCTCTTATCCTACACTTCTTAGTCGTTCTATCCTATGACCAATCATACTATGATTTGGCACATTGTCACTCGTTTCATTCACACCATATTGTCTTAGCAATAGTTCGACATTGCCCAGGTGATTTTAGATATTATGACTCATTTTTGTGATCTGACTACTTGCACTGGTGGCCTTCCATTTGCCCTCATTATCAGTAGGATTCTTAAGGATGTGGGCTTTGATTTGGATCCAACCCTTGCTACACTTAGACCCTAAGCTCTTATTGACACGAGCTCTTAGTCCAAACATTAAAATTATGTTTATGAACCTCTTATCCCACTTGATCTTGCACAGCAAGTTGCCACTCCTCCGAACCTTGCTCTCCAGGCTACTACAACTTAGGAGGCTACATAGGAGGTAGTCGCCGAGGAGGAGGAGATCCATATTATGGAGCAGGATCTACCTATTTAGGAGATTGATTTCCTTGAGTTTGCTTTGTGTGGGCGCCATAGTCAGGGATATAGAGGCTCTTCTTGTTATTCAGCTTGCCTCGCTTCTCCGTCTTTTGCACTTCTTTTACAAAGGGTGATGGATTCCGTAGACCAACTTCACCTTCAGGTCAATATAGTAGGCACTTGGACTGTCAAGCTAGCCACCCGCCTGGATGTGCACAAATGAGAGTTGGATACTAGTTTCAAAGGCATCAAGAGTCAACCTTCCTACATCATCTCCTGGACTCAACTCCAGGGTGCCTTGGGTTGTATTCTATCGTCGTCTTCAGATCAGGATCATTAGTTGTTTGTTTGTGTTTTGATCCATTTTTTGTAGACTGGAGCCGATTTGGCTCAAGTTTTATATATTTTTTGTTATTTAGCTTTGGTCTAAATGTATGCTTTTAGTTTCCTACATTTTGTTTTTATCTAAAACCTTTCTCATCTATATAGGTATCATGTTTCTCACTTTACTTACATGTTTATCTTGTTCTATTCTTTATCTTTGTCTATTTTGCTACAAAATGGGGAAGAAATGATTGATCGATTTGGATTCATAGTTATGATAGCATTAATATTTTTCCATGGATTGATTCATATGCTTGATACATGTTCATTTGCTGGGTTGCATATTGATCTTGATTTTTCCCTATTACCCTATTTTGATTACTTAAGCTTGGTTATATTTTTTTTTTCCTACACATTGCTTTACCTTGGATATTTATGTGTTAGTGTGAGCAAGTTACAAGTATTGGGATACCTTACTGGATTTGGACGCATCATTTGATTCTCTGCATGTGATTGGACGATTAGGTTTAAATGAGTGTGATTGAGTGTTATGTAAACTCTATTTGAGAGTTTTAGGGGTTTATGTAACTTTGTTTTTGTTTTGTCACAAAATTATCAAATAAGGAGATTGTTAGGGCATTAAGTTCTTGCATTATTTTATTTACAATTCTGTTCATTTCATTTTGGCATAGAATACTTTTAAGATAATGACTTACTTTCCCTTGAAGATTCGAGGTTTCTATTCATTAAACCGGAAAGTCACAATTAAGTCTAAAAAGGTTTAAGTTGTGGAAATTAGCCATTTAAAAAAAGGTTTGGATTGGATCGATTATTTAATTCTGACCTAAATTTTAATTTTTTTTTAAAAATAGGGCGCTCAAGCGTTGGTATCAAGTCTGGTATCAAGGCTCAAGTGCTTATATTGCTCAAGCCCTTATCTAAGTGCTTAAAGACCCAAGGCATCAAGCAATGGATAGGTCCACTCGAGCGGTCACTTCGAATCTACCATATTCTAGCAAATCTCATTTTTGGAAATTAAGGATTTATTCTTTATAAAATATTCGGTTATCAATCCTCTAGGTCTTTAGACATATATAAACCCTTCTTAAACTTATTTTAGGGATTTATGCTTTCTAAACCCTTCCTAAACTTTTCCTACCATTCTCAAAAGCTCTTAAGAATTCGTTTATCAAATTTTAGGTTATTGGAGAGACTTGCATTCTCTCAAAAGCTGAGGTGAATCTATTATAGCATTGGAAGTGTTGCGATGTAAACATAGATCACGATATAGGTCTTGGAGAGTAAGTCTTAGAATAAGCAGTCAAGTAAATTCATGTATCTTGATCTTGTATAGTAGACTTTTTATTAGAGGTCCTATACCTCGTGGTTTTTTTATCTTCACAGTCAGTATGAGAGTTTTCCACGTAAAATTGTTTTTCTTATGTGGTTGTGTCTTTGATTATTTCTAATATCATACATGAACTAATTGATTTAAAAAACTTAGTTCTCTCTTATAAGTTTAATTAGGTTAAGTTTTTCAACTTTTATATTAAAATATTTTAAAAAAAACACTCATTCATCCTCTTTGGGTGTTACCCTACTGAGACAAAGGTTTTTTACATAGACCAAAGTATTGAGGGTTTCTTATTATTGAAGCTTTTGACATAATTACACGAATTTATTTTTTTAATAATTACAAATATTCTATTAAAAAATAATTCTAAAATGTTTGTAATGTGGGATTCCATGTGAAAGTGAACTCGTTTGTTGAGATGAGTTCTAGATAAAAATGATTTATGAGTGTAAAGATATAAAGATGTCTAAGTGAATAAAGACATCTTGGTGTCTAAATTTAAGCAAAATAGGTAGGACAAAGTAATCAAAAGTATCATTGTGGACCCCGCATTTCGGCTCATGCGTTTCCCACTCGATGGCGAGCTTGATTTTTATTTGAAAAATGATCTTTATTGATTAAGAAAATGATTTGGAGTCGCCACTTATTTTTGTTTTATTTTTAAAAGGGTAAACAAAATAAGAAAGAAAACCCTAAGTGCGACTCCTGATTTTGGAAAAGGTGATCTACGAAAAACCGGATCGGGCTCGGGGGTCAGGTTACTTATCGAGAAGGTACGGTGAAGACCATAGCACCCCTCTAAGTCCCTAAAGTTGGGTCTCTACTAATAAAATGAAGCTGACATGGCAATTGATGAGTAAGTCAACGAATATCCTGAATGATCATGCACACATAAGAGTCGAGACATGCATAGACAACGATTAGAGGGAAAATGGGTACATACCTGGGCAACGAGCCACCATGCGCTATCAATAGAGAGGGTTAGTACACCATATAGAGCACAAAACATATCACATGCATCACTAAACAGGGATTAAAATTGTTCGAAGGAAAATTGAATTTTTTGAAATTCATTTAAGAATCGGAATCTTAGAAATTTTTTGAAAATTGGATTCTTAGGAATTAAATGTAAGAATGAAAATTTTAGAAATTAAATTTGAAAGAAAATTGGGATTTTGGAGTTTATTCGAGGATCGGACTTTCAGGAATTAGATGTGAGAATGAGAATCTTTAGAAATTAAATTTGAACGAGGTTGGAAACTTGAAAATGATTTGAGAGTTCAAGATTTTAAATGAGGGGATAAGTGGATGAGTGAATAAGTAAAGGAATTGAATAATAATGATGGTGAAATAATAAAGTTTAGTAAATAATTGCGAAAGATGGAATTTTAGAGATTTAAAGATGTGAATTTAAAAATTGAAAACTTAAGAATTTATTAAGAGATGAGGTCTTTGGTATATGGATAACTGTATAAGTAAGTGGATGATAACATTAATAACGAGAATAATCATTAAACGGTGATATATGGACGGTGAAATTTTTGAGATTGGAAATTAGGTTTCGGAAGTCGGATTCTGATGAATTAAACTTTAACGATTAGAATAAATAGATAATATGGAATAATAATGCTACTTTACGGAAACAATATTTTAAACGAATAAAAAAGGAGTAGTGGAATTTTAAGATTGAAAATTAAATTAGGACGTTGAATTTTTGAAGAGTTGGACCTTAAATGAATAAAAAGATAGGGGATAAGAATTCTAGTTAACGAAAATAAAGGGGAAAAAGTTAGTGGCAGCTCTCTGTAAACAAAAGGGAAAAAGGCTGACCGAGTCCCTTCTCAAGCCATTCAATCGTCATCATTACGCTCCTTTTTTTTATTTTATTTAATATTTTATTTTTTCTTTAAGGACATAGAAAATATTAATAAAAAATTAAAGTAAACAGAAACGATATGTGCTGAAAATGAAAATATGCTAAAGAAAGAGGACTGTATTGATATATTTACATATTTCCTAAAATAAAATCCAAATATTAAATATTAAAAAATAATTTTTTCTACATGCATATACCCATATATAACTAAAATATAATTTAAATCCAAATTAAAATTACTTTTATTAAAAAATTAATTCATTTCATCGGTGGTTTAGGAGTGGTCAAATATTTTTTTCTTAAGCTTGTAAAATTATTATTTTTCTTAAATACAATAAATTTTCACCCACAACATTTTTAATACAAATAATTTTTTAAAATTAATAAATTTTATGTATTAAATACAATTTGATTTAAAATTTACTTAATGAAATTTTTTTAAAAATTTAAAATGAAATTTAAAAAGTATGTGCAATTTAAAAGGAAATATATTTTAAGATTTATATATATATATATATATATATATATATATATATATATATATATATATATATTAGGAAGAGAAAGAAAATGATACTATGTTCAATTTTATTTATTTTTTATGATTTTTTTAAAGATTTTTCATATTTTTCTTTTATTTTTTTACAACGGATGAAAACACTCCATCTTGTTCTTTAAAAATTATTCTTTATTCTATATTATTTTTAAAAATCATTTTTAGATAACGTAAGAATTATTCTCTATTTAAAAAAAAAAAACTATTTTTAAAACATCAATCAGACCTTGAATTTTCCATGATTTTGATTTTTTTTTACCTCAACCTGTTTTGTATGTAATACTAATTTCTACATGCTTGTTGACACCGGAAACATTGACATTTCCAATTCAAAAACCCATCTCAAAGCAAGTGATTTGAACATAAAAACCCCATTTATAAATTCAAATACATGAACACTTGTTGGGTTCTCAAAATACCCACTTCCAAGGAACTGAACCACTTTCCAAGAATGTTTATCTTTGCTCAATTTCCCATTCGGGTCGGCTGGATCAGAAGCAGTACCATCAACTTCCAAAGCTACCCGCTCTTTTGAACTTATCCACATTCTTATTCATATTTACACATTTGACTCATTCAAGCATAATCCCTAGACCATTTCAACCCAAAATCAATTACCTTGCCGATGACTATTAGCAAAGCCTTGATTTTAGGATTGTAGTTACCTTAATTTTAGAAATTTTAGTTTTAAAATTATTGAGTCAAAGAATAAAAAAAAGTAGCCTGAGTCAAAAGTACACTAGAGTATTTTATTTTAGACATGGCAAGGGCAAAGACAACTCATAAATTTTAGAGGGTTAAGAAAATTATTAAATATCTGATATATTTTTTATTTTTAAAATAAAAATATTTTATATAAAAGTAGAATCTTATACAAAAATAATAAATTTATTTTATATTTTTTATACTTTAAATTTTTTTAAAATCACTATTTTTTTAAAAAATATATCTTATATAAAAGTTATTATTATTTTTATTTTAAAAATAAAAAATGGAAAATATATCTGAACCTACATCTATTGATACTTAGGATTAAATGTTCACGTTAAAATATTTTATTTTCATTTTTTTATTAATATTATAATTTCTTTTAAGGCACTTTCCAATGGCTACTTTTAAGTCTGTCTGCCATTGCTACTTTTAAGGCTGTGTAATGGAGAGTGGGATAGGGAGCCGCAAAGGTGAAGGTGACCACATGGTACCATCATAGGATTGGGCGGAGGAACCTTGAAAGTTAAGGTTGGTGATTGGCGCGTGGACTCGCGAGAGTTGGTCAAACACGAAAACATGTGACAGCCTTCAGTTTAGGCACCGGTCTATCTGGGTCGTCCGATGTGGAGACCACCATGAGGGACGCCTTTCCCTGACAATTTATAAGGCTTGTGGAATGTTCCCATACATGTGACCTCCATGGTATCGTCCCTACAACCCCGCATGTTTCATTCGGGCACTACTGCAAGTGGGGCTTTGTTTATTTATTTATTTTTAATTTTTTAATATCACGAAAATGGTTGTCTACGATTCACAAGTTTCACAACTCACTCTGTGATTTATTGATTTTTTAAAATAAAATTTATATAAAATATTAGTTCTTAACCAAAAATTTAATAAAAAAAATTCTATTATTATTAGGGCACAATTTATTTATTTATTTATTTAACATATTGAGACAACCAAATAAAACAATAAATTAAGAATTAAATAAAACATTACCTTAAATTGATTTATTATATCGATGTGATAATGTATCACGTAACTATGGACCTCGCATTTCGGCTCATGCGTTTCCCACTTGATGGCGAACTCGATTTTAATTTGAAAGATTGATTTTGTTGATTAAAAATGACTTGGAGTCGCCACTTATTTTTGTTTTATTTTTTAAAAGGGTAAACAAAATAAGAAAGAAAAAACCCTAAGTGCGACTCCTGGTTTTGGAAAAGGCGATTTGTGAAAAAACCAGATCGGGTTCGGGGGTCAGGTTACTTATCGGGAAGGTACGGTAACGACCGTAACACCCCTCTAAGTCCCTAAAGTCGGGTCTCTACTAATAAAATGAAGCAATCATGGCAATCAACGAGAAAGTCAATGGATACCCACCTAAATCATGCACAATATGAGAATCAAAACACGCAATATAGATTGACTAGAATGGGAGTGGATGCGTACCTCGGCCATGAGCCATAATGCGCTATCAAGAAACAGAATTAGTGCACAATTGATGAATACAAAATATAGCTCATTCATATCGGAGCGCAAAACGAAGCTCAAGCAAAATACACTAAGTACAACACTTGACAAATCGAAAGAGATCAAACATACGGCCCCCACCAAAGCCCGATTTATTACTCAGGAACCAGTCTCACAAATTCTGTGTTTTAGGATTAAGAAGAATTCACTATTGCCTATGTAAAATCAAGAAGAACGAAAGATTATTTAGGAATCGAAATGGAATTAAAACTATTCGAGTGAAAATTGGATTTTTGGAGCTTAAATTTAAAAGATTAGAGCTTCGATAATTAAAATGAAATTTGCCAGAGAAAATAAAAAAATGAACTTTAGGGAATTAAACTACAAGGGTATGGATTTTGAAAGTTGAATTTGTGATAATAATAATAACAAGGAATGAACTTCGGGAAATTGAACTGCGAGAATATAGATTTTTAATAATAGTAATAATAACAATAATATTAATTGTGATAATAATAATAATAAATGAACTTCAGGAAATGGAAATGCTAGAATATAGATTTTTAATAATAATAAGAAATGAACTTTAGGAAATTAAATTGTGAGGATACAGATTTTTAATAATAACAATAATAAATATAATAATAATAATATTAGGAAATTGAATTGAGAGAGAGTATAGATTTTTAATAATAATACTAATAATAATGATAATAATAATAATAATAATAATAATAATAATAGCAATAGTAAGAAATGAACTTTAAGAAATTGAACGGCTATAGTATAGATTTTTAATAATAATAATAATAATATAATGAACTTTAGGAAATTAAACGACTAGAGTATAGATTTTTAATAATAATAATAATAATAACAATAACGATAAATGATAATAATAATATGGATAAACGAAAAGGGATTAAAAAAAAGGCTTTGGAATTATAAGGGCCTAAGGTGATAACAATAACGATAATAATAATAAGGATAATTACAATAACAATAAGGTTTTGAAATAATAATAATAATAGTAATGATAACAAGATTTTGAAAGTCGAATTAAGGATAGCAATAATAATAATGAGATTTTAAAAGTTAAATTAATAATAATAACAATAAGGTTTTGCGGGTTTGAATTAATAATAACGATAATAATAATAATAATAATAAGATTTTGAAAGATTGAATTAATAATAATAATAGTAATAAGATATTAATAATAAGATTTTAAAAGGTTGGATTAATAATAAAAATAAGACTAAGATTTTGAAGGTGGAATTAATAATAATAATAATAATAATAATATATTAATGATAAGATTTTAAAAGGTTGGATTAATGAAAATAAGAATAAGATTTTGAAAGTGGAATTAATAATAACAAAAATAATAATATATTAATGATAAGATTTTAAAAGGTTGGATTAATAATAAAAATAAGAATAAGATTTTGAAAGTGTGAATTAATGATAATGATGATGATAATAAAATATTGAGATATTGAGAGTTTGAATTAATAATAATAATAATAATAATAGAATTTTGAAAGTTGAATTAAAAATAATGATAATAGTAAGATTTTAAAAATTGAATTAGTAATAATAAATACAATAATAATAAAGTTTAATTAACAATAATAATAATAATGATAATAACATTAATAATAATAACAATAGGCTTTGAAAATGGATAAAGGTTGGAAATGGGCCTTGGGCTTTCGAAAAAGGGTTAGAAGGAAGTTAGGGAATGGGCCTTGGGCTTTGAAAATGGGTTGAGGTTTGGAAATGGGCTTAGGAGGTTTTTTTAAAAGGGGTTTTTAGGGTCCGGGCCTTTAAGATGGGTTTTGAAAAGGGGTTAATAATAATAGGTTTTTAAAAGGGGTTAAAGGGTTTAGGCTAGGGTGGACATGGGCTTAGGAGATGGGAAATAGGCTTTGCTTATAATAATAATAATATCGATAATAATAGTAGTAAATAATAATAGGAATTAAAATAATAATAATAATATCCGTTAATAATAATAATAATAATAATAATAATAAGATAATGTTTAAACAGATGAAAGTGGATAATGGAATTTTTGAGACTGAAAATTTGAAGAGTTATTTAGAGGTGGGATTTTAAATAAATGAAAGAGTGAATAAATAAATAAACAAATGAAATAATAAAAATAATAATGATTTGATAAATAACTACAAAGATAGAAATTTTGGAAGTTAGAAATTTTGAAACATTGAATTTAAGAATTTGAATATTGGAAAATTACATTTAAAATTAAAAACCTTAGAAAATTATCACGAAAATTGAATTTTAAAGGACTAAAACTCGAAAAATAATAATAAGCGAATGAATAGATAAATAAATAAGCAAATAAATAAACAATATTAGAGTTCGGGAAAATTGAATATCAAGAATTGGAGTTATACGAACTGAATTTAGATTTAAATTTGAGAAGGTTATTTCGGAAATGTTACATAAATACAAATATATATTATTATTATTTTTTTTAGAACAAATAGATGGATTAGTAAATCTAGGACTTTGAAATTTTAAGGGATTTTATAAGGGTCATTTGAGAACGTGAAACAGAGAAAAGGTGAAAGACTAAAATAAAATAAACAAAGAAAGATAAAACTCCTAGTACTGGGAATTAGGAAATGGGGCAATGATGGCCACTGCATGTGCCTTGAAGGGTGGCTGGTGCGGACTGTGACTGGACGTCGCAACCTTCCACAGCGAGAGGATCGTCCTCACGGCTGCTGCCGCCGCTGCCGACGGCGGTGAGGAGACCGACCCCGGAGATGATGGAGTCGGCACGCCATGCACGCGGGGAGTCAGGCGTGTCGTCACATGCTATCTTTTCCGACGAGAATTCCTTTGACAAGGCTGCCATTCCTTTTTTAAGATCAATATTCGCATCCTTAATGGATCTAATAAAAGCTTCTAACTCAGCTGCCCTAAATTCATCATTGCTCGTTTAAAACTTCTCTGTATGGAGCCACCATTCTCATGAGTCGGTATTCCCATGAAGCCACCAAGTCTTCTCCCCTTTTCACAAGCTCAGGTACCAAGTTCCGTCAACATCCAAGAACCAATCTCCAACATTATCAACGAATGATGCATATAATGCCACACATCCAAAGTACCGACAAAGAACAGAGGACAGCAACCAAGAAAAACAGAGTATGGAGGATGAAACCAAGATGAACCAGTGAATGCCACATTTTGTGTTTTTGGTTCCCTGGCTTAGAAGTAGATATGAACTAAGTGCATCCCATGGAAATGAAAGCAAAAACAAACATGATGATAATGAAGCTAAAACAGAGCCGTTTTGCTCTCGAATCCTCACAAGGAAAATAGGCAAGATAGCCGCCAAGAAATCCGGGAACCAAACAGGAATCATAGGACAGAATGTATAGCCAAACAAGTCATAGAAAATAGCAAGAAAAAGGAATGAAGCTATATACTGATAAAAAAAAAAATGAAAGATCCATGGCAGTAGTAACCTCACTTGGTTTCTCCCTCAAGCTCAAAGAATCTTCTCTCCTTTTCCTCTGGCTCTCCCAGCTGGTGTTGCCCCCGCTTTTGATTTTTTCCAGAGCCAAAAAAAGAGGAGAGCCAAAACTCTCATTTTCCTTTTTTTCTTCTTTGTTGCAGCCAACTTTTTTCTGTCACCCTTTCCCTTCCTTTCCTTTCAACCGTCCTCGGGTCAGTCCTTCTCCTTCCTTTCACTTCCAGCCGTCCTCAGGTGGATCAAGAAAGCAGACAAGAAGCAGCGAGAAAAGAAAAAAAAACAATTCGAATAAAAACCCCCCCGTGCCCCCAGTTCCGGGGGTCTACAGTAACATTTAAATTAACATTTAAATTTTAATGTTATTGATAATTTAATATTATATCAGAGTTTGCATAAAATATTTTATCCCAATTTTTATAAAGTTTAATATTATATTAGATTCTTTTTCATCTACGAAGATCAACACAGGACTTGACTTGAACGGTTTTTTTTTAATCAATTTAGGGTGAACTTTTAATCAATTTAGGGTGAACCTAAAGAAATTATCGGATATTGAGATCATATGCATGAATAGTCTATTTCCTAATTTTTAGCGATGTTACACGATTATATAAAGACTTAAATAATTTAAATTATTCCTTGCCATGAGAGAAATAAATGATTTATTTGAAAAAACATAAATGAACGTTGACCAACTTTGTGAAAAAATGAATGAGGGAAGGCCGGGCATTCTAATAGATAATTAATAAGGATTTAATGGCAATAGTCAATTGAGATTGATTTGAGATATTGGAATTGAAGCTATGAAGTACATCGTGGGCCATTAGGGGGAAATTTTAAGGATTTTTTTTTATTTTAAATATTGTTAAGATGACGTTGTTCAAAAAATAAATATGAAAATATGATACTTTTCATCATTATTTTTTTTTTGTTTTAAATTCGTATTTTGAAAGACAAATTCATTTCCTATTGTAAACTTATTTTTACAAAAGACGGGTTTTATTTGAAACTTAAAAGGGTCGTAGTTTAAAAAATAATTATTTTTTATGTTATGTCCACAGAAAACTCGAAATTTTGAACCTAAAAAAAACAAGGTAAAAATCACATAAATGATTGGATTATGTTTGAAAACTATTTAAAAAAACAATTTTTATTCTTAAAACAAAAAAATTATTTCCCAAGTTTTTACACCATCATTACTAATTTTCCAATAGAAAATAATTTTTAAAAAACTTATTCCAAAAATATGATGTTTTTGAAAAATCTATTTTAGTTGCCTTGTTATCACTTATTTTTTTAAGGGTTATTTTAAAAAATAAAAATAATTATATAAATACGAAAAATAATTGAAATAAAACATTTATAAGTTATATATCGAAGAATGGTTTCCATTGTTTTTATTTTAGACCTTCTAGAAAGAGATTTTGAGGTGGATGAATAAGGAAAACAAAGGAAAAAAAAAACATTTATTAGTAAGGATAAATAAGAGTGGTGATGGGTCAATCCCTTGCAACTTGCAAGTGGGGTGGGGGTGAGTGATTTTAACTATTGACACAAACATCACTTCAATAAAATTTAGGAGATGAGTTAGAGGGTGGACATGGACATCACAACTATAGAATGGGCCAAGTCAATTGACTAAGAGATGGATTGGTGTTTAATGGGCAGACAGACTATTGGTGTTTAATGGTCTAAATTTCATATTTTATTGACATTAATAATAAAATTAATTGATTTAAAAATAAAATAATCCAAATATTTATGAATTTAATGCGCCTCATGTTTTTGTTGAAAGAATAATCTTTTTTTATATAAATACCCTTAATAATTTTAAATATTTATATGTATGTTTTAAATGCCAAACAACAATCTCATATACCTAGTTAGTAGTTGATGTTATTAATGTCTTTGACAAACATTAGTTAGTTAATAGGAAAGAAATTAATTAACAAAAATATTTACTTCTTGTACGATTTTGTGGAAACACATGTTAAAAACGATAGAAAAAAAAAAGCGACAAAGGTTAGAAATAGTTTTAACCATTTTTCCCCACATTTTAACATGTATGATACCTTGCTTTCGTGATTCCAACATTGGTCAAACTAGAGATTCAAAAATAGGCTTGAATATTACAGTTTGGATTGAATATGGGATAAGGGTTGAACAAATGAACTTGAGCTTAGGATGAATGCCAACCCAAGGGATGAAAGCTTAGCATAGGTGCGGCCAAATTAATTTGTTGGGTTGCATAAAGTGAGTAAAAAAAAAAAGGACAAAGGCAAGAAAGAAAGTAGAGGATACATTAAAAAAAGGAAAAAAAGGAGAAGGAACAAAACAAAACAATTAAGCAAACAATGGAGGCATGTGTGGATGGTGCATGCACATTCTTCCTTCCAATTAAACAAAATAATAAAAAATTAAAAAAAAAAAATCCAAATCAGCCATCAGCGAGTGTGTGCGCTCCCGTGCATTTTAGGGCCTACTTCTTTTCACTCTCAACACCAGTCTGTTCTACCCAGGCCCTACTGCTACCTACACTTTTGAACTTATACACATTCTTATTAATATTTACACCTTTGACTCATTAATTCAAACATCATCCCTAAACCCTTTCAACCCAAAATCAATTACCTTGCCAACTATTAGCAAATCCTTGGAATCTTAAATTTAGGAACTTTAGTTTCAAAATTCTTGAGTCAAAAAGTCAAAAGAGTACACTAGAGTATCTATTTTAGACATAGTAGGAGGAAAGACAACCCATATAATTTAGAGGGTTAAAAAAATTATTAAATGTGTAATACATTTTTTATTTTTTATTTTTAAAATAAAAATATTTTATATAAAAGTAGAATCTTATACAAAAATAATAAATTTAATTTATATTTTTTATACCTTAAAATTTTTAAAATAGTTTTTAAAATCACTATTTTTTTAATATAAATCTCTAAAAATTATTATATCTTATATAAAGGTATTATTATTTTTATTTTAAAAATATATCTACATCTATTGACACTTTAGGATTAAATGTTCATGCTACTATCCTTTATTTTCTTTTTCTTTTTTACTAGTACCATACTTTTTTAAAGGTGAATCTCAATAATGGACTACACCTAGAGGGGAGAGGGGATTGAATAGGTGTTGTTGAACAAACTTAAAAAAATCTCCCAACAAAAATTACCTAACCTTAAAATTTCTCAATGTCTATGAACTTCTTTTCAATAAAGAATAAAATTCACAAGCAAGTATGAATGCAACAATACTTTTCCAACAATTTATAAATGTAATTTATATGCAAATGCTTCAACACTCTCAAAATTAATTCATAAGAACAATTCTCTTCTTAACTCATTTCCAATTACTACAAGATATCATTACCAAAATGAATAGAAAAATTATTCAAGATATCCAATGGATAACCACTCCTATTTCAACTCATTTTTCTTCCATTCAACATATATGCCCAAGTAACCAATGATACCAAAAACTGAAAATAAATCAAAGAGTAAAATGAGATAATGAGACAATGACACTAAATTTTAATGTGGAAAACCTCCGAAAAGATAAAAAAAAAAAAAAAAAAAACCACAGGCCTACAACTAATAAAAAACGTCCAATATGAAAAGCAAAAGTTGAATAGAAAGTTTTACCTAACTCAAGCTTACCAATTATTCCTAGACCACTTCACTAGTACCTTTCACTTTCAGCTTCCCACATTCTTCTTTCGGAGCACACTTGGAGTCCACACCAAACTTGATCTCGATCTCTTCTTGAATCCACACAAGAAAAAATGGGTTTTTAGCCAAACCTAAATAGATTAGAAATTGAAAGATGAATGAAAGAATGAATCAACCTATTTTTTCCTCAATAAAATCCGTTGAAAACAATAGGAAAGTTGGATTTTCTTGACAACGAAACACTCCAAAATAGGAAAGAAGAAGAGAACCAAAGGGGATGGTTGTTGCTATGTCTCTTACTACATACAACATAAGAAGCAAGTTTTGGGTTTTTAAATTGAAGGAAGCCCTTGATCCAACGGATGAAATTTCATCAAAAAAATGTAAGTTGGATCGATCCAACCTAAAGCTGGACCAATCTTGGAACAGTGCATTTTGAACATTTATTAAAAAAAAAAAAAACAACTTCCTAAACCTTCCTAACTCCTTAAAAAATATTTAAGTAAAACAACATTTAAATAATATGGTTGATTCAATTCCATCCAACTCCAACTTCAACTATATACCTTAGTCTCTTGACAAATTCAACAACTTGATCTTCGTTAGGCAAGTAGTCCATAGAAGGATTGGAAAAATTGAGTTAGGAGACACTTAGGAACTTTGTCTAGAATTGCCAACCTAGCTAAACACTTACTTTTTTTAAGGCACTTTCTAGTGGCTACTTTTGAATAAGGCTAGACATATTTTTAATTTTAGGCACTAGGTATATCTGCTGCTATTACCTACTATTTTTGAATAATGCCATACTTTTGATACTTTTAAGGCACACACTCTATGATTTTCGAGGTTGTGTTATAATCTATCCCTTCAATTTATATATTTATTAATTTTTTATTTTAAATCCAAGGAAGTATCACTTGGGTTTATATATATATATTTTGCCATTTTATAACATAAATGAAAATAAAAAATTTAAGTGAAATTAAATCCATTTTTATAATTTTATTTTTTATTTTTAAATTATAAAGAATTAAACACAATACATTTAATCTTATTTATTAAATTAAAAATTTAGAAACAAATATAAGATGTTTTTTTTATAAATGAAAGATGATCTTGAGTGGAGTAATAGTGAGAGTTTCAGAGTGTTTCTTGAGAGTTTCAGAGTGTTTCTATCTCCTCTAAAAAAGTCTTTAGACTAATCATTTATCAATAATCAAGGAACAAATGACAACGCTAACTGAAGACTGACCAACACTAACTGTTTGAATCATAAAACAAATAATCATAAAATAAAATGCAAATTTAAATAATGAAATGAACAAGACATGGCTCTGATACCAACTTTTTGTAGGATCGAAATTGAAATCAAAAGAGAAAGATGAAAGACTTCAAATTTCAAAATCAATATGAACTTTGATGAATTCTCCCAGTAAAGACTAGAGGAGTCACAAGCAGTCTCACTTAAAACCCAGTCTACTAGACAGAGATTCAATAGAGTTCATCATCCTCAAACAAGATATTTAAAATAAGAAAGACAAAAATTGAATTTGGAATTTAAAATGTTATTAAAATAGGAGAACACACAAACTTTTGAAAATTACAAACTTTGAGTAGAGCTGCTTTAAGCAGAACTCTTCATTACAAGGCTTTGGATTTTCTCACAACTAGTTTCTCTCAACTCTCACAATTTTTGGCTAATGTCCCACAATGAAGGGAGATACCCCTTATATAGAGCTCTAGAGACAGATTTGAAGAGCTTTAAAATCCACGAATTTGAAAGACTTTGGAATCCATCGAAAGTAACTTGTCATCATATGCCAGTTGTTAATGGTTTTGAAATCCACAAGTTTGAGTCCACTGTTTTGTAGGCAGTTTTGTTGAGGTGTCCACCAGGATTTGAAAATTTTGAAGTCCACAACAGGATGAAAGTTTCATCTGGTTGTTGAAAATTTGATTATCTTGAAAAGTTTTAAAAGCTTGCCACGATGTCCAAAATCTCTTTAGAAGGTATAATCCAAGGAGAGAACTACCAACTATCGGTTGACATGACCTCCCAATTCCGACTTTTGAAGAGATTTGAATATTGTTTTTGAAGAGGCTTTTGAAGCATCACTCCAAGGCCATGTACGACATTTCATAGCACATGTCTTCATTTTGAGGCTCTTTAAAGCTTGGGGAAGTAGTGTCGTCATCATAAGCAGAACCAAGCTATGACAAGGTTTTAGTGGCTTATTGCTATAAAAACTTGAGATGAGCCTGAAACTACTTGTTTGAAGAAAGTATTATCGGAGAGACTTTTTGAGAGGGGATAAAGTTATCTGAAAGAAGAGAAGGTATTTGAAAAAGTGTTTCAATATTGGAAAGAGCATGTGTTGCATTCCAATTTTTTATATGAGGAAGTTACTAGGAAGTGGCAGGTACAAAGTTTGACCACTATTTGACTTTAAATTCCTTTGCCAAATGCATGGGAAATGAACTTTTGATCATTTGTGTTTTGACAAAGTCCCAACATAGAATCCATGGGATTTGGAATCTAGAAGTGAAGAAAAGGGCTTGAAAACAAGGAGTAGGGATCAATCCCTTAACATGCTCTTTGAAATAATCATAAGTAGATTTGATTTGAGGACAAAAGATTTCAAGGATGGTGCCAAAACATAGCCACCATTCTTGAAACGAATTTGAAAAGTCGTTTTTAATTTTATCATTCCATTGGAAGAACCAAGAATGATAAATAAATAAAAATTGAACAAAAATGTGTAAAACCAAGCATCCACATAATCATGATAATCGTATGATGCTGGTTTGAAGTTTTGAGAAACATGTTATAGGTATCAGGAGACTGTTCCCACTGGGTTCCTGAAAATAATTTTGAAAATTTTACATTTTGAATAGCAAATGTCTGTGGAATCCTTGTTTTGTATATGAGTGATTTCCATAGAGTCAATATCAACTAGGATAAACTCATAAAATTTTCTTGTTTTGACTAAATCATTTTGAAAAAAAAAATTCCTTTTGAAAAGATTTTTGTAACGTCCAACGAACCAAACTTTGAAAAGTGGTGAGATTCAAGAATCCACACCTTCATCAAATGGCCTTTTGTAACATAATTGCAAGACGCCTATTTTGACGTTTGGGTTGCATAGGCAAAGGTTTGAGAAGGCTTAGGAATATTTCCTAAGACTTGGAATTGGTTTGAAATAGGGGTTTGAGATTGGGTCTTCGAAACTTTAGGTTTTTCAATAAGTATAGCATAAGATGCTTTTGAATTGGGCATGTGTTTGTTGGATTTTGAGTTGCTCATTTTCCCTGTAGAAATTCCTGAGAGAGAAAATCGGGAAGAGAGTTTGAATCTTCTTTTACAAATTCAATTTCAAAAAAAAAAAAAAAAAAGATAAAAGTGCTTGTCATCAAGCAAAAATCTATTTTTAAATAATATTTTGAACATCCTTATGAAGAATTTCTTTGGCACTTTTGCAATCAACTCAAAGAAGAAATTTTTTTGTTAAAAACATCTTCTTGAAATATTTGAATGTATAAAACAATTGCTAAAATTTCTTTTTTAATAGTTAAATAGTTTTCTTGGGGTCCACTCCATATTCTTGAATAAAAATAGGCAATAGACATTTGATTTTGAAAATTTTGTTTGAGAATACCACCATACCATATGATTCATGCTCAACTGGTGTATGCCCTGTTGATTGGTGTTCAATCAATTGGTGTGCTTTGATTTAGTCCTCAGACGGGAGTAATCAACAAAATTTATAAACCTATTTCACCATATACTAGGGTAGCATTAGCTAGCATAGCATAGTGGCTCTAGGATTGTCCACAGGGATGGTTTTTCAAATTACAACTGATATTAGTTCCAAAAATTGAATTGGTGTTTTTTCTTTTCAAGGTTAGCTTTAAAAGAAAACATAAGTATGTGTGAAAAGGTTGGTTTTAAGTGAAACAAAAAATAAAGTAACTGAAATTACTTACAAAGAAAAGTACTTCTTGGAGTTTTAGATCACTAGGCTCAGGTTCCTTATACAAAAAGGGAGATTCCGGTCACTTGGATCTTTTCCTCGCATTGGGGATTTAACATATAGTTATTTCCCGAACCGGTGTGGTACAGATGCTTCCCCTTAATGGTTTCAAATACTAAATCTCTATCACTGAATCATCTTGCAATGGTTCATACCTCTCACCTGGTATTGGCCATTCAAGGTGATCCTTAACCTTGGATTACCCGTCAAAGCTCGCAAGAGATAACTAATGGATGTCCCGTGGGAGTTCAAAAGCTTACTAAGTGTGACTATTCTAGATAATCCTACCTTTAAACCACCTCCCAGAGGCTCGCAAGAGATAAACTAGTGGATCTCAATGGATGGAGTCCACTTGCCTTACCAAGTGTTGGCCCAGGTGATTTTAAGGGATTTTAAGTTAACTAAAAAGATAAAAACCATTAACGGGTCACACTTTCTCTTCATTAAAAACTAAAACAACGAAACTTCCACTTTTGTATTCGGAACCTTACCTAGCTTCCTTCACTCCAAGAAACAAAATGCCTAGCCACTCATCCTCTGGGAAAACATCCTCAGAGTTTGATTTGCTAGAAATAAAAATAAAAGAGAAAACAAAATGAGAAGGTAAGGCAGAGCAGAACTTTGTGTATTACTTTTTGAAAAACTATACAAAGTTCGTCTCCGAGAAAAACTCCTCAGAGATCTTTTTAAAAGAAAATTACAATAGATATTATATAGAGAGACCATTCACCCCTTCTGCTAACTTCCCAACCAAGAAAACTTGTCATTGGTGGGTTACAAGGAGAAAATAGGGATTTACGCACAAATATCTAAAGATAAACATCAAACGGAGTCAGTGCGTAAATATCTCAGATTACAGGTGGAGTTAGCAAGTTCAAGCGCAACTTGCGAAAATTTCGCAAGTTGAAATTGTGGTTTCGCAAGCTGTGAAATTGTCCTGCAACTAATCAGCTCTCTGTCCTACAGCGATTCCTTTGCTCTTCCTATTTCGCAAGTTGTGAAAATTTCGCAAGTTAGATTCCACAACTTGCAAAATTGTTGGATGATTGATTTCTTCTGTGATTTTCTTCCTTGTGTCCTCGTTTGGCTTTGGCAAAGGGTTATGAAGCTCCAAAGCTTAGTTTCTTCATGAATTTGAGCTTCAACTTGCTTTGCCATGAACTATACAAAGATCTCCCTCATTCTTGGATTGCTTTGGTGATAAAAAAGCTATGAAAAACACCAAAACTTAACACAATTTGATTAGAAACGATTGCAAGGGTCCTTAACATGCCAATTGAGTTAATTACAAGCTATAAAATAGAACTTTTTGAGTAGTAATCACTCCATCCAATAGACATATTGCTAGTCTCTTAGTAATGAAGGGGAGAAAAATAAAAATAAACAGTACTATAATTTACAACATCATGCTGATCACTCTAAAAAATTTCAAGTGGCATGATGATCATACTCTCACATGGAACATTAAAGATATAAAACTCAAACTTCAACAAGAGTTATCAAATAACTTGCCTAATCACAATTCATAAAGAGAAGACATTATGCAAATTTAAGCTTTAAAAGAATTTCCCCTCCTAAAGGGTCAATCCTTACTTTTCCACAAAAATCTAAGTGTTACTTATTAGTTTCTGAATATAGTATGCTGAACTAATCTCTCCCCCCAACTTAGCTCTTTTTCAAATCTTAGCAAACTAACAACCTCCAATAGGCTAAGAACACATCTCATTTATTTCACACTTTTTTTTTCTTGTAGGAGTACAAAACTTAAAGGTATTCTTTTCTAAATTGTCCATGTAATGGGGGTCCATCGATGACTCCCAACTAATTAAGGTTTAGGGCATCAAGTTTCAAGGATCTTTCGACTACTAACTCCTCGGATTTTACCCCGGACTTTTGAGATTGGAATTCAATACCCAAACACCTACAGTATGTTAAACTCCACCTATTCACCCTTGTAACGAGCATTGAGGTTGGTGACTCCCAACCAATGAAGGCTTAGGGCACCAAGTTTTAAAGATTTTTACCTTATACCCCTCAGACCTTGCTCGGGTTTCAAGGCAAGTAAAACTTTTTTTTTTCTTTCTTCTTTTTCTTCTCTTTTCAAAGGCTCATTGGCCTTTTCTAAGGTGTCCCAAAATTATTAAAATGAGGTTAAAGGTACCAAGTTTAAAATTTCCTAAGTCAAGGGGTGAAATAGTTTTTCATTTTATAATTGGAACCTATTATGCACAGTGTGTGGTAAGCTTAAAGTGGAAAAAATAAGGTTGAATTCAATAGAATTTTCAACAATTCATCAACTTTAATAAGCATAATACAAACTCTAAGTCAAGTAAAAAGACAAAAATTCAATTTCTCCCATTTCATTTTGAGATTTTTTCCTTGATAACCATGAAAAGTATTCAATTTTTTTTAAAAAAAATTTAAACAAAAAGTAACTAAATTACCATTTATAACCTAGCATTATAAACAATACTTCCTTTCTCAACTCCCCCCAACCATGCTAAACATTGCCCTCAATGTGTGAAGAGCAATTGAAAATAAAGGGAGGAAGTGGTACCTCTTGAGTGGAATAGAGTCTGAATTGTATAGGAGAAACCACATGATTCAAAAAACTAAAAAAAAAAAAATAATGAGTAGAGAAAATAAATAAAAATATGCCAAGTATACTAAAAAATGATGGATATGTATTACTTTAAGAAATTACAATATGAAATATGCGCAAGTAATACATCCAATCCCAATATATAAACATCAAAAACATGAGATTAACAGTTCTACTATAATAAGTAAATACAAAAAGTAGATAGATGATCAGGTAGTGGTGGGAGGGTCATGTGGAGACAATGACTCTGCTGTGGTCTCCTGAGTGCTCTGGATAGGAGTCTCGACCTTTGCTCTAGTAGTCGCCTCATGAGGCATAGTTTGCTCTGTTGGAGTAGCCTCCTCAGATGGAGTTGTAGGCTCTGATGGGCTAGGCATATCATGCTCAGGTGGTGGCAGAATACCCAAATGCTACTGTATCTAACTAATGATGGCAGTATGCTCGGTTTGCATGGTAATAAGTTGATCCTGATGTGCACGTATGACTGCCATCTGCTGGAAGAGAGCACCTTGAGTGGTGCTCAATGTCTGCAATGTATGACATAGGCCTCTAAACTCTGAAGTGGATATGGTGATAGAGGACTCAGATGGAGAAGGTGATGATGTAACTGGTACAACTGGTGGAGCTTCAGGAGTGGTAGGAGGAGTAGAAGATGTAGCCTCAAGTGTGGGCACTGTAGAAGGTGCTGTAGGGGCAGGTGGTATGATCTCTGTAGGTATCTCAGCCTACTGTGCCTATTGTGTTTGTGGTGGCTGCTCATCCTGTGGTGGCTTTGGAGGTGCTGGCATATCTGAGGCTCCTAGAGGTGCAACATAGGCCGTTAAATGATTTCGTTTGTCGAGAGTGAATAGCTCTAGGCAAATGCGGCGACGCTCAAGCTGAGGCTCAGAAGGATAGCCCAAATGCTCTAATATCTGATAGAGTAGCCTAGGAAAAAGTAATGGAATGGCATATGCTCTCTGGAGCTTCTTCCTATGGACCTTCTCTTCAAAGTGGAGAAGAGAGGTCATAATCAAATGATGAGGGCCAAAGTAGAAACCCTCTGATATCCGGAATAAAGCCTCTAATATAGCTCCTCTACTCTGCACCATATGCTGAAGTGGAACTATGTTGGAGCGCAATACCACATCTACAAGGAGCATCCCAGGTGGAAGCTCTTTCCTTAGAATAAATGAGCGTGTAGAGGTCCCCCTGGACAATATACGGACCATGCCCCTCTGAGAAAAATGGGACCACTCTTTGAAATCTGCTGGACTCACAGGCTCATATAGAATATGCAGGGCCATTGCAATGTGTCTAGCTCCAAGGATACCATGGCGTCCATCAATAGTGAAGTGGATGACATTAGGATTTCGGATGTGACGAGTAGTCATAGACTGATAGAAGTCTAGTGCTACTCTAGGATAGAAGAAGTCCCTAGGAGTCATCAGGTGCTCCAAATGGTATCTCTGTAGTAGGCGGAATGAATCTCTAAGCTTCGGCTTCTGTTTGAAAGTCTCCATATCAAAACATAGCTCGGAATGGAATGTCCTGGCTCTGTAATCCAAATTTCCCTCAATAGGTGGTTGTGTAACCATAGGTCGCCTGATAATTGCTTCTGGAGTCATCCTAGAAGGAATCTGAGACTTTGTAGCAGGCGGCTGAGGCTGTAGACGTGCAGATGACTCTCCTAGGCCTGAAACTTTAGCTTTCTTTGCAGGAGGGTGATGAACTGATCTCTTGGGGCGCGAAGTGCTTGCCCCAGGTGTAGTGGGTGGTCTCCTCGTTTCATACCTGTGCTGAGGAGGGTTAGATGGCACTCCACCCTCAAAAAGTGGAATGGTAGGGGCCTGTGGGGCCTCAGATGTGAAATCCCGTGTAGGTAAAGCTCTTAGCCTTGGATTGCGAGTTGATGGAGACGCGGCATGGGCTCCTCTTGTCTTAGCCATGGCTGAAATAGAGAGGAATTGCTTGGCTTGTGTTCCACAGGGTGCATGTTGGGTACGCGAAGGTGCTTCCTCTTCAGATGCACGACCTTAGGGCTTCCAATGGAGGAGATGCTCTGGAATTTGGGGCTTTACAACTTGATAGGGTTTTTTCGCAACTTGGAATGGCTGTGCGAAATGAAAATGGAAGAATTAGGGGTTTAAATATGGATTTAAATGACGGTTGACATTTTCGCAAGTTCCCTAGAATTCGCAAGTTGCCCCATTTTGCAACTTGATTCGTAAGTTGATTCATAGGCTGCGAAAATGGAAAATGAACTTGCGAAATGGCACATGTGTGCCTGGAGGTGCTTTTGCGGGTTGCGAAAATTTTTGCAAGTTGAATGGTGGACTTGCGAATTTGAGCTTTGAGGATTTCGCAAGTTGGCCCCCATTTTCGCAAGTTGGAATTTCAACTTACGAAATTTTTGCAAGTTGAAATATTGCTTTGTTTTTCAGGTTTTTTCTCCTTCTTTGGTTCTTTAAGGCTTTCCTCTAATTCCTTTGAAGTTCCTTCTAATTTTGATCATCCAAAAAGTCTAAGTTAGATCAAAATAAAATAAATTAAAGCTAGAATTAAAATTAAAACAAATAATAAAGCTTTTAAATCAACAAAATTGAAACAAAAAACATAGACTTTGGTTAGTCTTCGGAAAGACTAAGTCCATCTACCCCTTTTTGGTTAAGATTGTTGTGGCTCAAGGAGACTGACTTTCTTCTTGTCTTGATTGAAAGGCTCCATGAATGGCTTGAAACGGTGGCTATTGACTTTGAAAGTGTCTGTGCTGTTGGAATTGAGTAGTTCCACTATTCCATTGGAATGCACTTGGTGAATAATGAAAGGGCCTATCCACCTTGATTTGAGCTTTCCTAGAAAGATGTGGAGCCTATAGTCATAGAGTAAGACTCTTTGTCCCTTTTGAAATTCTTTGTTAGATATTAACTGATCATGCCACCTCTTCATCCTTTGTTTTGCAATTTTGGAATTGATATAGGCATCATTTCTCAATTCCTCCATCTTATTAAGGTCTAAGCACTTCTTCATCCCGGCTCTATTCAAGTCCATGTTTACCTTCTTAATTACCCACCAAGCCTTGTATTCAACATTCATAGGGAGATGACATGCTTTGCCATAGACTAGGCGATAAGGAGACATGCCAAGAATAGTCTTGTAAGCTGTTCTATATGCCCATAGTGAATCATGGAGCTTAACAGACCAATCTCTTCTGCTCGTGTTCACCACCTTCATCAATATATTTTTTATTTCCCTGTTTGCTAACTCAACTTGCCCAGAAGTTTGAGGGTGGTAAGGTGTAGCTACTTTGTGCTTTACCCCATACTTGGCTAAGAGAGTTTTAAAAGGCTTGTTGCAAAAATGAGTACCTCCATCACTGATTATGGCCTTGGGTGCCCCAAATCTTGAGAAGATGTTCTCTTTGAGAAACTTGAGAACAACTTTGTGGTCATTGTGTTTACACGGGATTGCCTCAACCTATTTAGAAACATAGTCTACCCCCGCCAAAATGTAAGAGTTACCAAAAGACATAGGGAAAGGTCCCATGAAGTCAATGCCCCAAACATCGAAAAGATCAACTATTAAAATGGGGTTCATAGGCATTTGGTTCCTACGTGTTAACTTCCCAAGCCTTTGGCATCTATTACAGCTCCTGCACATGGTATGAGCATATTTGAAAAGTGAAGGCCAACTGAAACCTGATTGCAACACCTTCATGGTTGTTTTCTGAGAGGCAAAGTGGCCTCCACATGGGCTTTTGTGGCAATGACTGAGGATCCCCTATTGCTCTTGTTTAGGGACACGCTTCCTTATTATTTGATCTACACAATACTTGAAAAGAAAAAGTTCTTCCTATATTGTGCTTTCCACTTACTTGGAACTTCACCAGTAACTAGATAGTTAGAAATATTAGCATACCAAGGAACATTTTCTAACAACATGAGTGACTCCCCCGAAAAATCATCATTAATAGACAAACCATGGGAATTATGCGCTATAGCCAGCCTTGAAAGGTGATCAGCTACCACATTCTCCACTTCTTTCTTGTCTTTAATTTGGAGATTGAACTCTTGTAGTAAGAGAATCCATCTAATCAGCCTTGCTTTTGCATCTTACTTTGTCAATAAGTACTTCAAAGCTGAGTGGTTAGTGAAAACCACAATGAAAGACCCTACCAGATAAGCACAAAATTTGTCCAAGGCAAAAACTACAGCCAACAATTTTTTCTTTGTGGTTGTGTAGTTTCTTTGCGCTTCGTTCAATGTTTTGCTTGCATAGTAGATCACATAGGGCTTTCCATCCTCTCTTTGACCCAGAACAACTCCTATAGCAAAGTCACTGGCATCACACATTACTTAAAAAGGTAGTTGCCAGTTAGGAGCCCTCACCATTAGAGCGGTTGTCAAGAACTACTTTAGTTGCTCAAAACTCTTTTGACATCTCTCATCCCATACGAATTTAGCATCCTTCACCAATAGTTCACAAAGAGGCTTTGAAAGTTTAGAAAAATCTTTAATAAACCTTTTGTAGAACCCAACATGGCCAAGGAATTGCCTTACTCCTTTTACAGTTGTTAGGGATGACAATTTAACAATAAGTTCCACCTTTGTTTTATCAACTTCAATGCCTTTCTTGGAGATGATGTGGCCAAGGACAATTCCTTGATGTACCATAAAATGGCATTTCTCCCAATTAAGCACTAAATCCTTTTCAATGCATCAGTTCAGAACAGCTTCCAAGTTGACTAAGCATTCCTCAAATGTGCTTCCATATATGGTAATATCATCCATAAAAACTTCCATAATACGCTCCACCATATCACTGAAAATGCTTAACATACATCGTTGGAATGTTGCAGGTGCATTGCATAAACCAAAAGGCATTCTTCTATAGGCATATGTTCCAAATGGACATGTGAAAGTGGTCTTCTCCTGGTCTTCAACATCAATTTCTATTTGAAAATACTCGGAGTAGCTGTCCAATAAACAATAGAAAGGATGGCTTGAGACTCTCTCCAACACTTGATCAATAAATGGCAATGGAAAATGATCCTTCCTTGTCACAACATTCAATTTTCTATAATCAATACACACCCTCCAACCTGAAGTGAGGCATGTAGCAACTTCTTTTTCCTTATCATTTTGCACCACTGTGATCCCTGATTTCTTTGGCACTATTTGAGTAGGACTCACTCATGGGCTATCTGATATGGGGTAGATAATACCGGCCTAAAGTAGCTTAAGAACCTCAACTCGCACCACCTCTTGCATATGAGGATTCAATCTTCTTTGAGGTTGACGAACTAGCTTAGCTTCTTCTTCCATGTATATATGATGTGTACAGGCTAAAGGGCTAATACCTTTCAAGTCAGATATTTGCCATCCTATTGCTTTCTTACATCTCCTGTGAACTTCAAGTAAACATTCCTCCTGAGGAGTGGTAAGAGATGAAGATATAACAACAGAGCACTTCTTATTCTCTTCTAGGTATGCATACTTCAACTTCGTGGGTAGTGGCTTCAGAATAAACTTTGGGGCCTCCTATTTAACAGCTTCTTGTGTCTCTTCCTCATTGAACAAATGTAGAATTTCTTCTATCATCCTCCAAAGTGGTAGAGTAGCAAGAAAATTTGAGGCTTCAGGTAACCCTTCATCAAGATCCCCAAGACTTTCATTCAACTCCTCTTGTATTTTTTTATTACAATGCTCCTCCACTAAAGTGTCAATGATCCACACCTCTTCTGGACCTTCTTCTTCTTCCGGATTGATTGGCTTCTTGCACATATAGAAGATATTGAGCTCCAATGTCATGTTGCCAAATGTGAGTTGCATGAGTCCATTCCTACAATTGATGATTGCATTTGATGTAGCTAGGAATGGTCTTCCAAGTATGATATGAGCATAATTAGTTCCTTTGACAATTGGGTCTATATCAAGAACAACAAAATCCACTGGATAATAGAAATTGTCAACTTGAACTAAGACATCTTCAATCATCCCTCTTGGAATCTTCACTGATCTATCTATTAGAGATATAGTGATTGATGTTGGCTTCAATTCACCAAGTCCCAATTGCTTGTAGACAAAGTATGGTAGCAAATTCACATTTGCCCCCAAGTTCAACAAAGCTTTCTCCACTAACTTCCCTCCAATTATCACTAAGATGGTAGGACAGTTCAGATCTTTGTACTTCACTGGAGACTTGCACTGTATGATGGCACTTACTTGCTCAGTCAAGAAGGCTTTCTTATTCACATTCAACTCTTTTTTGATAGTGCACAAGTCCTTCAGGAATTTTACATAAGTCGACAATTGTTTGATCATGTCTAGCAATGGGATGTTGACCTTCACTTGCCTCAATACTTCAAGAATTTCTGATGCATTGTTGATTCCCTTTTTCCCATGCAAAGCTTGAGGAAAAGGTGGAGGCATGTGTTTCTTCATCACATCTTCATTGATAACTATCTTTTTCGAATCTTCATTCACTATTGAATCATGGTTCTCTTTCCTTCCACCGCTCTTTTTCTTCTTTCCTTTGATTTTCTCCCTCTTCTCTGTCTCTTTTTCACTCTCTGTTTCATCATGTGGCTAAGGTGTTGGCAGCTCAACCTCTTTATCACTCCTCAGAGTGATCATGGCTTTGACGTCCCTCACCTGTGAAGATTTCCCCTCATGAGCCTCCACTTCATGGATACCCTTGGGGTTTTGGTGAGGTTGAGAAGGAAACCTTCATTTCTCTTGCACTGTGTTAAGGTTGGTGAGCCTTGAGATTGAGTATTGGAGATTATCTATCTTCTGAGATAGATCATTTTGCATTCCATCCATCCTTTTATTCAACGTATTCTCTACACTATAGAGTCTTTAACTGAGTTGAGCATTGATGGATTTCTGGTCTCTAACAAAATCTTCCACGACCTTGCTTTGATTCACTATTGCTTGCTCAAGATTTGAAGCTTGTTGAGATGCTTGGTCTGATTGCATGTACTGAAGTGCTCTTGGTTTCCAGGAGAAATTTGGATGGTTCCTCCAATTTGAATTGTAGGTATTTCCATATGAAGCATTGTTATTGGGCTTGAATTGTCCAATAACATTTACTTGATCTCCAAACATTTCTCTAACAGCTGGAATTGTAGGACACTCCTCCACCAAGTGCTCATAAGATTGACAAATGGAACAGGGCATAACTTGCATTGGTGTTTCAGAAATGGCTTGCACTTCATGTATCTTTTTCAGTTTTAGCTTCTCCAATCTTCTTGTCATAACTCAACTTTTGCTTTCATGTCAATATCTTCGTTCAAGGTATACATCCCAACCTTAGCATTAAGAGCATTTGGTTGAGACTTCATTCTTCCCACTTCTCCCCTGTTCGGTTCATCCCATCATCTTGACAACAACATAATTCAAGAAATCCATGGCTTCCTCCTGATTCTTACTCATGAAATCTCCTTCACACATAGTCTCTAGGAGTTGTTTCATTGAGGAAGACATACCATCATAAAAGTAGCTCACCAATAGCCATGTATCAAAGCCATGGTAAGGACAAGCATTGATAGATTCCATGTATCTCTCCCAACACTCATAGAATTTCTCATTCTCCTTAGCTGAGAAGTTTGAAATTTACCTTTTCAAGCCATTGGTCCTATGAGTAGGGAAAAATTTCTTGAGAAATTCAACTTGCAAATCAGTCCAATTTCAGATACTCCTTGGCCTTAAAGAATTAAGCCAAATTTTGGCCTTATCCTTCAAAGTGAAAGGAAATAGTTTTAGCTTTATCAAGTCGATTGAAGCTCCTCTCTCTTGGAATGTATTACAAATGTCTTCAAATTCTTTGATATGCGCGTAGGGATTCTCACTTTCCATCCCATGGAAAGTAGGTAGAAGTGGCACAATATGCAGTCTGATTACTAGCTGTTCTATAGGAGGCACTATGCATGATGGTGCACTCATACGAGGTGGATGCATGCGGTTCCTCATTGATCTAAATGCATTGGGATTGTCCTGTTGACCATGGTGACTATGATGATATTCAGGTGTAGCTTCCATGATGTTCAAGCACAATTCCAACCCTGTTTCGTGAGGTGTTTCAATTTTCACATGTCTTCATCCACTGTCTCGTATCCAATATGGCATACACAACTAGTAACAACTGTAACAAAAACAAAAAAAACAAAAGAAAACAATACTACAAAAAAAAAAAAAAAAAAAACTAAGATTAACTAAAAATTAAATTAAAAGATAGGCTAAAATATGAACAAGTAAAAGAAACAATTAAAAAGAGTTAGTAAAAGAAAGAAAAAGTCATCAAACTTGTCATGAAGATCACAAGTGTTTTGGAAAAGGTTATATCACTGTAAAGTTGGCACCATCCCCGGTAATGACACCATTTGATTCGTGCCCAACTGGTGTATGCCCTGTTGATTGGTGTTTAATCAACTGGTGTGCTTTGATTTCAGTCCTCAAACGGGAGTAATCAACAAAATTTATAAACCTATTTCACCATATACTAGGGTAGCATTAGCTAGCATAGCATAGTGGCTCTAGGATCGTCCACAGAGATGGGTTTTCAAATTACAACTGATATTAGTTCAAAAACTAAATTGGTGTTTTTTCTTTTCAAGGTTAACTTTAAAAGAAAACATAAGTATGTGTGAAAAGGTTGGTTTTAAGTGAAACAAAAAATAAAGTAACTGAAATTACTTACAAAGAAAAGTGCTTCTTGGAGTTTTAGATCACTAAGCTCAGGTTCCTTATACAAAAAGGGAGATTCCGGTCACTTGGATCTTTTCCTTGCATTAGGGATTTAACATATAGTTATTTCCCGAACCGGTGTAGTACAAATGCTTCCCCTTAATGGTTTCAAACACTAAGTCCATATCTGATTCATTCCCAATTGGTGTCTCAACTGATTCATGTCCAGCTGGTGTCCCTTGATTTTGGTCCTCAGGGAGTAATCAACAAAATTTATAACCTATTACACCATGTACTAGGATAGCCTTAGCTAGCATAACATAGTGGCTCTAGGGTCGTTCACTGGGATGGGTTTTCACCTCACAATTGATATTAATTCAAAGCTGAATTGGTGTCTTTTCATTTCAAGGTTAGCTTTAAAAGAAAACATGAAGATGTTTGAATGGAAAAGGTTTGGTTTTAAGTTAACCAAAAATAGTAACTAATTTTAACTACAAAGAAAAGTGTTTCTTGGAGTTTCAGATCACTAGGCTCAGATTCCTCATACAAAAAGGAGAGTTCCGGTCACTTGTTTCTTTTCCTCGCATTAGAGAATTAACATATAGTTAATTCTCTAACCCGTGTGGTACAGATGCTTCCCTTTAATGGGTTCAAACACTAAATCCCTCTCACTGATGCATCTTGCAATGGCTCATACCTCTCACCTAGCATTTGCCATTCAAGGTGATCTTTAACCTTGGATTACCCGTCAAAAGCTCGCAAGAGATAACTAATGGATGTCTCCTTGGAGTCCAAAAGCTTACCAAGTGTTAACTATTCTAGAAAATCCTACCTTCAAGTCACTTCCCAAAAGCTCGCAAGAGATAAATTAGTGCATCTCCATGGACGGAGATCACTTGCCTTACCAAGTGTTGGCTCAAGTGAATTGAAGGTGTTTTAAGTTAACTAAAAAGATAAAAACCATTAACGGGTCACACTTTCTCTTCATTAAAAACTAAAACAACAAAACTTCCAATTTATGCATGAGGAAACTTACCCGGCTTTCTTCACTCCAAGAGACAAAGAGCCTAGCCTCTCATCCTCTGAGGAAAAATCCTCAGAGTTTGATTGGCTAGAAAGAAAACTAACGAGAAAACAAAAATATAAAGGAAAAACAGAGCAAGTGCTCCGTTCGTTGATTCCATATATATGATATATATTCTTTACATTGGTTCAAACATATATATAGAGAAGATATTTTCTAAGAAATATCCTAACAATATCTTTGACTAATTACAAGGAGAAAATAGAAATTTACACAAAATATCTTGAGAGAAAAAATCTAACTTAGTCGGTGGCAAATATCTAAGATTGCACAGGTGGATTGCGCAGCTCCGGGTAATCTGAAATGTCGGCCGCGGATGCTCTCCGGGTAAGTGCTATAAGAGGATCCGGGCATGTCTGACCGGGGAAGTTGAAACGCCCTCCTCTCCCATCCGGCGTCAGGTGCAGGATGTGAATTATCCGGAAAAGATGGAACATTGGCCGGACAAAATTCCTCCCTGGGTGGAATGAGCTATGCCTGGGCGTCGCAAAGGGGGACCTTCTGCGTGTGCAAGGTGTAGGGACCTCTCCCCCTGATGACATGGAGCGCATCGCTATCCGGAGCAACTCTATCCAGATTCCCCAAGAGGACACGCGCCGTAATGCTATCCGGCGCAACTCCGGACGATAGCATATCCTATCCGGATATGTTGTCCGGATGGAAAACATTCACTAAAGTGAGCAAGCCTTGCTACAACCCACGTTCCGCCGCCCTCCGATGGTGTGTTCGGACGCCCTGTCCGGACATCTTTTTCCATGGATTCCAAAGAACTCTCCTCAATCTCGGATTGCTTTGGTGATCAAAAAGCTATCAAAACACCAAAACTTAACACAATTTGATTAGAATTGATTGCAAGGGTCCTTAACATGTTAATTGGGTTAAAAGGTGATAACTACTACTCAAAAGTGTTTAAAAGATTTAATTACAAGCTATCAAATAGCACTTTTTGAGTAGTAATCACTATCACTAAATCATCTTGCAATGGTTCATACCTCTCACCTGGTATTGGCCATTCAAGGTGATTCTTAACCTTGGATTACCCGTCAAAAGCTTGCGAGAGATAACTAATGGATGTCTCCTAGGAGTCCAAAAGCTTACCAAGTGTTGGCTATTCTAGATAATCCTACCTTTAAACGACCTCCAGAGGCTCGCAAGAGATAAACTAGTGGATCTCAACGGACAGAGTCCACTTGCCTTACCAAGTGTTGGCCCAGGTGATTTTAAGGGATTTTAAGTTAACTAAAAAGATAAAAACCATTAACGGGTCACACTTTCTCTTCATTAAAAACTGAAACAACGAAACTTCCACTTTTGTATCTGGAACCTTACCTAGCTTCCTTCACTCCAAGAAACAAAAAGCCTAGCCACTCATCCTTTAGGAAAACATCCTCAGAGTTTGATTTGCTAGAAATAAAAATAAAAGAGAAAACAAAATGAGAAGGTAAGACAGAGCAGAGCTTTGTGTATTACTTTCTGAAAAACTATACAAAGTTCGTCTTCGAGAAAAACTCCCTAGAGATCTTTTTAAAAGAAAATTACAATAGATATTATATAGAGAGGCTATTCATCACTCCTGCTAACTTTCCAATCAAAAAAACTTGTCATTGGTGGGTTACAAGGAGAAAATAGGGATTTACACACAAATATCTTAAGATAAACATCAAACAGAGTAGGAGAGCAAATATCTCAGATTACAGGTGGATTTCATAAGTTCAAACGCAACTTGCGAAAATTTCGCAAGTTGAAATTGTCCATTTCGCAAGTTGAAATTGTGGTTTCACAAGTTACGAAATTGTCCTACAACTAATCAATTCTCTATCCTGTAGTGATTCCTTTGCTCTTCCTATTTCACAAGTTGCGAAAATTTCACAAGTTGAATTCCACAACTTGCGAAATTGCTGGATGGTTGATTTCTTCTGTGATTTTCTTCCTTGCATCCTCGTTTGGCTTTGACAAAGGGTTATGAAGCTCCAAAGCTTAGTTTTTTCATGAATTTGAGCTTCAAATTGCTTTGCCATGAACTATACAAAGATCTTCCTCATTCTTGGATTGCTTTAGTGATCAAAAAGCTATGAAAAACACCAAAACTTAACACAATTTGATTAGAAACGATTGCAAGGGTCCTTAACATGCCAATTGAGTTAAAATGTAATAACTACTACTCAAAAGTGTTTAAAAGAGTTAATTACAAGCTATAAAATAGCACTTTTTGAGTAGTAATCACCATATATTAGAGACATTTGTTTCTATAACAGGAAAGACTAAAAGATTAAGGATTTCTAAGCAAGGAAGACTTTTAACCTATTGTTTGACAATTTTGATTATATATGTGTGATCTTGAGTCCAGGGCTTGGGACTTTGTCTATGCCTATGATA
Organism: Vitis x doaniana; assembly: GCA_030345155.1. Lineage (NCBI taxonomy): Eukaryota > Viridiplantae > Streptophyta > Magnoliopsida > Vitales > Vitaceae > Vitis > Vitis x doaniana. Next base: position 17,921,115 of record CP128320.1, on the reverse strand, counting down.
GAAGGGTTTGATTAAGGTTTTAAGATTTGGGTAGAAGTCCAACACATAATTCAAACTTCCTAAAAACCTTTAAAGTTGGGTTTTTTCTTTGATTTCATCAAGAAACTTGCTAGCAAACTCTATAGATCTTTGAATAGGTTTGACTTTCCCTCGGTATATTTCGAATCCTAAGAACTTAATCTTGGTTTGAAATAGTTTAATCTTAGGGGCTAAAACCACTAAACCATTTTCTTTAACAATATTTTGAAAGATGTTTAGATGTTTAAACTGATGCTCAATGGAATTAAAAAATATAAGTACATCATCAATGTATACTATAGAGAAGTTAGTATGAGGATTGAAATTGCCATTCATTATATTTTGAAATTCTGAAGGAGCACTCTTCAAAACGAATGGCATCACATTCCATTCATAGTGCCCGAATGGAACTGTGAATGCAATTTTGTATTTGTCTTTTTCATGAAGTTGAATTTGCCAAAATCCATACTTCATGTCAAATTTTGAAAAGATCGAAGCATTATGAAGACGTCCAATAAGATCTCGTTTATTAGGTATTGGATACCCAATACATTTGAGGACCTTATTTAAGGGCTTGTAATCGATTACAAGTCTTGGAACACCTCTTTCAATCTCTGAAGGCTTTTTAACATAAAATGCCATACAACTCCAAGGTGAGTGGCTCTTTCATATTAGGTTATTGTCCAAGAGATCTTAAATTTCTTTCTTATAATATTCTAACATATGTTCATTCATTTGAATGGGCCTTGCCTTAGTAGGAATTTGATTTTCATTAAATCCTTCTATATAAGGCAAAGAAACTTCATGTTTCTTTCTGTCCCAAAAAGCATTAGGAACTGAAGAGCATAGTTATGTTTCAACTTGGTTTTTGACTTTATTTATTATATCTTGGATCTCTCTTTGAAGGAGGTTTTCTTCTATTCTTTGATAATGAATTTCTTTACTTAGGAATTTGATATGTTTTTTTTCTTTTGAATTAAATTCAGTTGCTTCATTCCATCATTGTGGAGAAGGTTAAGTTCTTTGTGTTTGATAGGACTAGCAAACTCAAAACAAATTGTTTGCCCTTTATAATCGTTTTTATTCCTTCTTTATCTACTTTAAATGGATAAAGTAGAGTTAAGAAAGATGTTCCTAATATTACTTCTTGTTGCATATTTTTTACTAGAAGGAAGGAGGTTTTATAACAAACATTTTGATTGCATATGTGTACATTTGAAATTTTATAATCTATGTGTAAGGGTTGCAGGTTGATATCCTACTATTTCTAACTTATTTTCCTGTTTAAAGGTTATTGGATGATTTTCTAATTTTTGAAGCCTAACGTCTAATCCTTCATTTTGAATTATTAAGTCTCTAATTTGAAGCTTAATTTGACTTATTTCATTTTGAAGATCTTGAATATTTGTTGTTTTTGGTTTAGAGGTTGATCCAAAATAGGTTTTAGACTATATTGATTTGTATTTGCTTCCCTAGTCTATCTTTCTTGTTTTTAAAATTCTAAATATTTTTTTATATATTCATGTTGGATTTGAGGGTCTGGAATTTTATCTATCATTTTTATTAAGAGGTTTTGTTCACTTGTTAGGACATTAATAGTTTTGATATTACAAAGGCAATTTTCTACACAGTTGCAAGAGGATTTAAGGAAAGGTCATCAAAGGTTTCAAAAGAGTCTTCTTCGATTAGAAGGAGTTGTTCCTCACTACTTGTTGTCTTTGAGGACGTTTAGTTAGAAGATTTTGATTTGATTAGATTAGTCATCTATTCCTTAAGGAGGCTTCGTATGTCTATGTCTTTTATAATTTCTTTGATATTATAGTTTGGGGTTACGTGTCCCTTTTTACCATATTTGAAAAATTTTATTTCCCTTTTGTATAATTTCTTTGAATGTTCTTTAGATTTTGATCTTTGATAATCTTGTTTTTCTTTTCCTCTATATTTTGAGTATTTTTAGTTTGATTTTGGTTTTCTATGTTTTGACCTATAATATTTTCTTTTTTAATAGAGGGTGGAAGAATCTTCTCATACCCGCACAAAAAGATCCTAATTCTTTCTTTGAGGTTCTAAGATCTTTCTTGATCTTAACATTAACTTTGATAAGTGGGTAGAGAGATAAACTTCTTGGTTTACGAAGTTTATTAATTCTTCGTGGGTTAGAAAGTCATACGATACTACTCCATTGTATTTTTCTTTGATTCTGATTTGAACTCTTTCTGCAAAGGTTCTTGGGAGGCCATGAATAACATAAATGAAAATAAAAAAAGTTAAGTCAAATTAGATCCATTTTTATAATTTTATTTTTTATTTTTAAAGTAGAAAGAATTAAACACAATATATTTAATCTTATTTATTAAATTAAAGATTTAGAAACAAATATAAGGTGACATTTTTTTATAAATGAATGATGATCTTGAGTGGAATAATAGTGAGAGTTTCAGAGTGTTTCTATCTCCTCTAAAAAAAAATCTTTAAACTAATAATCTATCAAAGGCTTTGTAAAAAAAAATTAATACTTTATCATTTTTTTTTAAGTGTTTCTCAAAATTGAAGTTTCGGATCTATGTCTGACTTCAAGCATGGTATGAACCTTCATTTACTACTCTTGCCAACCAAATAAATAATGGGTTAATTTCATTCACCTTCCTTGAGTTTTTGGCTAAGTATATCTAATACTCAGAAGTTTGAAATTTTATCATATACTTCACTTATTTTGAGTAAGAAGGGAGACTGAGTGAAAATAAAAAATGAAAAGGATAGATGAGGTATTTGATAAAATTTCAAACCTGTGAGAGTTAGATGTATTTAATTAAAACCTTAGGGATGGTGAATGAAATTAACCTATAAATAATTTATAAGCTTGACTCATTCCTCAAGTAAATAAATAATTTATGGGAAGAGGGTAGATCGAGCGGGCCATTGATATATTATTGATGGCTTGAAGCAGGAGCTTCTGCTATCATCAACCAAAGCATCTCTTGGTTGGGCCAAAATCATGTGGCTTTCTTTGAGGGAAGCGATAATGGTGAGAAAATCTTTCAGTTTGGTCGCATCGTTGAGGCATCTGATTATCCTGATCATGCCCCTTTCTTTGATCGAAGTAATGATGGAAGTGGTACAAGCTTCGGTCCTCTCATCCACGGAAATGGTTAGCCCTATGATGTGGGCCGTCACTAAAGAGAAGTTGGATTTCAAACTAGTGGGTGGAAATTCAAAGCTACAACCCATGGCTACTGCTGCAACCCATGGGAATGGGAATGGGAATTTGAGGATCCATGGATAGTTCTTGGCCGAAGGTTGAGCTTTTAGGAAGTGGGAGTTTTGGTAGAATGCACGATGTCATCACCCAGTAATTGTTATTCTCCCCCCAGTAACTGTTCAAAAGTTTGTTTCGCAATAATCTACTTCTTGGTAGATCTTCTTACAGGATAAATCATTGTATGTTACCAAAACTATGAGAATGAGAAATTCAATGCTAGATCCCAGTGCGATTGCTCAAATTTATGAGAATGAGAAATTCAAGATTTATAACTTCTAGGAAACGATTGAGCTTCTAGGATGTGGGAGTTTTGGGATAGTGTGTACAAATCCATCACCCGTCAATCTCTCTTATTATGTTGAATGGGTATTGAATTATGGGTAGAAGAAAAATACGAGATTTGGTAAAATTTAGAAAAACACATTTTAAAAAAATTGAAAAATTACTTGTAATATTAATTTTTGAAGAAGCACTTAATAGGTGATCATTTAAAAAATAATTTTACCCAAACATTTGAAATAGAAATATTATCAAATGCACTCTTCGTATCATGTTTCTTGTTTCTATTAACGAGAATGAAATGGATACTTAAAGGGTGTTTGTTTTCTTAAATTTTTTGCTTAAAGTAATTTACTTTCAGACTTTAAATTATTTGTTTTTCTACTTTTTTATGACTTTTTATATTTTTTTTTTGTTGAATAGAAAAAAGCAAAATATTTAATTTTTTCTAAATGCAAGAAATAATATGTTGGTTTTTCTTTATATTTTAATGTTTAATAGAAATAAAAAAATTTCTTTATTTTTTATTGCTTAATAGAAATAAAATATTAGAAAAGCAAACAACTTCATACTTAACACTATTTAACGAGTATTTAGTTTTAATTTCTATTTAAAATTAAATAAAAATAAATCAATAAAACACCACCTAAGTTTGAACATATTTTCATTTGAATTACTTTCTCTCTAAGATATTTTAGGATAATCATTTATCAAATATTTCTTGAAAAAAAACTATAAATGATTTTTGTGACTTTTTAAAAGTGTTTGAAACTTTTGTTAAATATCTATTTTTTTATATCAAAAATTTTTTTTATACTAGAAGTGTTTTCGAAAAACTCTAAGAAATGGATTCTGCAATTTAAAACTGTGAGCAATTATCCTTGCAATTTTATTTATTCATAGCTTTAGTTCATAAACCTTGCCCCATGCCGTTAAAAGAGGGAGCTTACTATGATCTTAGAAAGTGAATATTGTGAAGTCTATCATGGAAACCATACGTAATCAACCAAGAAGGTGAATTATTGATGGTCTATTTTTAGAATTTTTACAAATGTGTTGGTTAGTTGTTATAAAAATAAATACTAAATATTATAAAATACTTAAAGTAAATGGATAAAAGGTAGAGAATATGCAAATAACAATTTTTAATGCAGTTCAGCACACTATGCCTTGGAGCTCCTTCGTAGGTTTTAAGATGATCTACTATATGACCATTCTTCTCAGTCAAGATTTTTCTTATCCTTCTTTATACCTATATTTCTCAAGTTTTAATGGATTTTTATAATCTTGAAGGTGTTACGTATGTTTTTCCATGATAATGATGATTATCCACATCATACGGGTCATTGCTAGACAAAGGTTGCCTTTACAAGTGGGTTGAAATTCAAAGCTAGAGCCTGGGGCTATTTCTACCACCCATGGAAATGAGAAATCGAAGATCTATGACACTTTGGAAAAAGTTAAGGTTCTAGGAAATGAGTAAGTATTAAACTCACAACAATTGTTTAATTTATTTATTTATTTTTGCTTCTTAAATTTACAATACATATGTTTTAGGGGAGCTCATGACAATCTTTGAAAGTGAATATTCTGAAGTTTACCATAAAAAACTTAGGTAATCACTTAAAAAGGGAGTGAATTAGTAATAGTCTATTTTTAGAAATTTTACAAATATGCAAGTAATATATACTAAAATAAATACTAAATAATATAAAATGCTAGAAGAGATAAAGTATAGAGAAGATGTAAATAGCAAATTTTGATATGGTTCAACATAATTGTTTACATCCAAAGTATCGTAGGTTCAAGATAATCCATTGTGTCAAGAGTCTTCTCAATATTCAAAACTCCTTGTTATCCTTCTTTGGGCTTAGATTTTTTACTTTTTATTTTTGGTTCTAATGGATCTTTATAATTTTTCAGGTACTATGCATGCATTTCAACGTTGATGATGATTATGCAAATACACCTTCACATAATTTTAATGATGATTATTTAATATCATGCTGATCGTTGCTAAACGAATGGGTGGAAATTCAAAACTAGAGCATTGGGCTATTACTAAAACCCTTGACAATGGGAAATTGAAGATCCATGACAGTTCTTGGGAAAAGGTTAGGTTTCTAGGAAGTGATAGTTTTGGAAGAGTGTACAAAGCCATCACTCAGTAAGCGTTAATCTTTTCCATTTTGACAAATGTTGAGTGTATATTGAATTTAGTGGTTTTCATGTTCAAATCTTTTATTCTATGTTTGATTTCAAAAAGTATTAAAAATATGTATATTAAAAAAGTTATTTTCTCATTTTTAATCTTATTATGAAAAATACAAAATCAAATAAAAAATAAATGAAAATTGTATATATTTTTAAATTATTTAATATTCATATAAAATAAGAAAAATATGTGAAATGAGTTTGAAATAACATATAAAAATAATTTATTAACTTTAAATTTATTATTTATTTATTTTTTACTTTTTTTTTTCTTTCTATTTTTCTTTTTTATTTTCTTTCTTTTATATTGTCCCTCAATTTTTTTGGGAACTGAACATAGCTGAAATGTTAATATTTTTTATGTCTATTAATGAGAATGAGGTGGCACTACAAGAAAAAGGGGAAACAATGACGTTTTTTAAGCATCAAGAAAGGTAATAGATGACGCTTCTCTAAAGCGTCCTCTTCGCCTCTGTCATTGTATGTCTTAGGCAACAATGACACTTTCAGGAAGCGCCATCTTTGGCTGAAAAAAGCCCACCAAAATAAAGGTTCTATTTTTGGCTGAAAGATGACTTTACAAAACTCTAAATCCGATCTTCACCGTTCAAATTTAAGATTAATGACTTATGAACCTCTCCTCCAAATTTCAGCTCAATCAGACCATGAACAAAGCAGCATCGGACCTTTGATGAAATCTGGGCATGATGTAAAAAATCGTTGTTTTTCTCTCTTCTCCTCTTTCTCTCTAATGACTGTCCGAAACTCCAAATCCGATCTCCACCGTTAATATTGAAGATACATGAGCCACGAACCTCTCCTTCAAATTTCAGCTCGATCGGACCACGGACGAAGTAGGAACGGACATTTGATGAAATCTGGGCATGATGAGAAAAACCTGCGTTTTTCTCTCTTCTCCTCTTTCTTTCTAATGACTTTCTGAAACTCCAAATCCGATATTCACCGTTCAGATTGAAGATAAATGAGTCACGAAACTCTCCTCCAAATTTCACCTCAATCGGACCACAGACGAAGTAGGATCGGACCTTTGATGAAATCTAGGCATGATGAGAAAAACTTGCGTTTTTCTCTCTTCTCTTCTTTCTCACTAAAAACGGTGGCTCTCTCCCTTCTTTCTTGTCTTCCAAAAGTTAGGGTTTTCAATGGAGACTTTATAAGAAATTCTAAAATACAATGCATGTCCTTTTTCAATCAATTAAAAATAGTATTCTTTATTTCATCTTTCAATAATAATTTTTCTATATTGAACTCATAATGAATTTATATTGTTTAATTATTTGATATTTTAGGTTGATGTTGGTTTAATTTGAATATTGATATTTAAAAAAAAAACTAATTTAATATCAAATAATAAAAAAATAATTTATTAGGATTTTATTTTATTTATATCCAATTTTTTTTAAAAAACCTTAATATAGCAACTTTATGTCATTAATATTAATGTCAATTTACCATAATTAATTTATAGAATAAAATTCTAATATCAAAATTTGTATAAGTTAATTTAAAAACAAAAATTTTAAAAGTCAATACAACTATGACACTTATCAGGAGCGTCATTACATACCCATCAAATAATGATGCTTATAATAAGTATCAAGGTAAATAATAAAACTATGATGCTTCTTATAAGCGTCATTATATACACAGTTATAAGGAAAAAGATGACATCAAATAATGACACCAATAATAAGTATCAAGATAAATAATACAACTATGACACTTCTTATAAGCGTCATTGTATACCCTCAATAATGACGCTTTTAGAAAGCATTATAAAATAAAGCGTCATTAATTTCAATTTTTGTAGTAGTGTGGATACTTATAAATTACATGTTTAACTCTCACCTGTTGATGCTAAATCAACTGGAGATGATGTTTCTCCTTGTTATAGTAGGAAATGACTGAATACAGTAGGTGAGGACCGACTTCTCTTTTCTTTCCTGCAAAAAGATGTCCAAACAAGTTGTCCGGACACACCCTTCGAAGCCCAAGTCAATTGGTTAAAACCAGCTCGAGAAATCACTCATTCTTTGGAGCTATATCAGGCTTCTTGTATTGCGTACCTGGATTTTGGTTGTATGAGGGTTTTTATAGTGTTTGCGACGGGGTCACGTCTACGCTGAGGTGGCATCTTGACTTTCACAGTCATGATGGTAGTACAGTTCATGGTAGGGCAATCATCACCATTTAGGTGGCTGATAGGGGCTACCAGTGGGGATGACATGATGGTTTGCTTGTCACCTCACTTTGCAGAAAGTATGGTGCAGCGTGTAGTAGCTCGCCTGCAAAGGCAAAGTGACGTCCTGTCAAAGGTATTGATGGCTTGGGGGAATGATTGCCTGTAGGAGTGGGCCAGGATATCTACCCGAAATGCATTGTGCAATTTAGAGGATCACGATGTGACAGGTCTCTGATACCTACTGGCCGGATAGGATACTCCGGTTTGATGATGATCATTCAGACAGAGATAGAAGGATGCCACGTGGACCAAGAGTGGCCTGTCACATGGCTATATGGGGGAAGCCCCTACAATCCCTCATTTTAACTCGAGTATTTCATCTGGACAAAAATGGTAGGTTAAAACATTTTTCAAACCCTTTTAGTAACCTTAGGACACGTGGCATCCGAGGGTGTTAAGGAGAGGCATTGTTATCGAGGTTGTCAACAAACGACGCGTCGCTTTGGAGAATGCACTTCTAAGCGTCTTGTCATTTGGAATTTCTAGGGCGTCTATCCTTATAAATAGGGAATTAATCCCTAGGAAGTACATTTTCTAGTCGTTTCGCTTTTGTCCTTTCAGTCTATTTCCTTTCGTTTCGCACTTCCCATATTCAAACAGTCATTGTCCTTTTGGCTTGTTGTGCTGCATTTCTCCTTCTTCAGCGAACTTTCAGACTGATCTTTCTTGCCTTTTACAGATCGACTTCAACACTTTGTTGAAGACATTTTCCTGGTATGCTCGTTTTTCTTCTCTACTACCCCCGATTTTCCATTTTTCTTGATAGCTTCATTTGTTGCTGTTTGGGGATTATTTTGGAGTTTGGGGGTCTTGGTCGACTGCGAAGTGGTTGCTTCGAGGCTTGTAAAAATAGATTTGTGGTCTTTCTGGGCCATCAGGTCTCGTTAATGGCATGACTTGCTAACCCCTATTAGGGTTAGAGTTTGCCATGTTTGTTGCTTTGTTGGGGTTTTTTCAGAGTTTGTTTGCGGTCTGTTTTTCCTTTGTTTGAGGTGTTATAGAGAAAAAAATCCATAGTTAGGATTTTCGCTAATAGGTAGGGTCGGATGCCTTGAATAGGGCAGACCCTAAGTCTGGTATAATTGCTTGTTGTGTGTTTTAGGGGCACTCCCTTTTGGTGGTAAGGTCGGGTGGCTATTTTTTAACATTCGACATTGTATCGTGCAGGTCTAACTCGGCCCATCGCTTCTAGTATGCCAGTGAAAAAGGACATTGCCTTGACCAACGTTGTTATGAAGGGTGGCCGGACAGGTGCAAGCTTCGGACGCCCCTAATCGAAAAAGCCTACCGAGCTCATTTTTGAATGGGAGTTTCAGAGCGCTTCTGTATTCTGAGTGACATCTCCTTTCACTTGGTGGATGGAGATCCGACATCTACTGAGAAGGAAGCTCGAGATGCTATTTTCTTCATCAAGGAGTAGTTTAACGCAGGGCTCTGTTTCTCTCTCCCGTCTATTTTCAAACAATTTTTACACTGCATCCAAATTCCTCACTTTTTTATCCATCCCAACATTGTCCGAGTGCTGATGGGATGCATTATCCTAGACATGTTATTCCATCTGGACTTCTCCCTATTAGAGGTCCTCTTTATCTATACCATCAAGAAGAGCAAAAAAAATATCTTCAACCTGTTTGCTCATATCCCATCTCTCTAATTGGTGATCGACCTCCCGAACTCGAATAAGGGTAGAGCCAAAGGGCATGTCCTGGTTTGGGGCCCGTGGGATGGCTTAGTCGAACATTCGGAAAGGGATTTCCGTCCAAACTTTTCGCTTAATGATTACTACTCAAAAAGTACTCTTTTATAGCTTGAAACTAACTATTTTAAATACTTTTGAGTAGTAGTTAATACCTTTTAACTCAATTGGCACATTAAGGAACCTAGCAAGGGTTACTAATTAGTTTTTGGCAGTTTTAATGTTTTTAGTAGCTATTTGATTATTGAAACAAGCCAAGAATGAGGGAGAATTTTGTGAAATCCATGGCAATGCAAGTTAAAGCTCAAATACATGAATAATCCAAGCTTTAGAGCACGTCATAGCCCTTTGCCAAGCCAATCAGAGATGCAAGGAAGAAAACCTGAGGAAGAAACCCAACAAACAGCATTTTTGCATGGCTGTGCAAAATTTCGCAGACCATGCGAAACCACTTGAGGTAGCCAAAGGATTTCGCACGCCATGCCAAATTTTGCATGGTCTGCGAAATCTTCCTGTGCATCGACTTTGTTCGATTTTTATCTTCAAATATTTTGTGTAATTTCCTAATTTCTCCTTATAACCAACCTAGATATTTTCTTTTATATCTTTTTATATATCTTTTAGGTAGCATATGTATAAGGGGAGAGAGAGAGAGGGAAATATATATGTATGTATTTCATTGAAAACTTGTAAATTTCGAGGAGTAAGAAACATACAAAGCTTTTGCTCTGCCTTTCTTTCTCATTTTGTTTTCACTCTTCTTCCTAGCCAAACAACCTTTGAGGATGATTTCTCATGGGATGAGTGGCTAGGTTTTATGTTTCTTGGAGTGATGGAAGCTAGGTGAAGGACCCGAATGCAAAGATGGGAGTTGTCCTTGCTTTAAATGAAAGTAGTTGTTAACCATTAATGGTTTTTATTTTAAGGTTTATCTTTAAATCCCTTAAAAGCACCTTGAATGGCCAATACTTGCTAAGCTTTTCGGATTCTATGGATGCTTACTGCTAGATCCATGGATGTCTACTAGTTATCATTTACGAGCCATTGGAAGGTGGTTCAAGGTGAGAGTCTTTAGTGTTTGAAGCCATTAATGGGAAACAACTATTATTTTTCATGAACCCTTGGGATCAAATCTTAATTGCTAAATACAAAACCGGTTCGGGAGATAACCATCCTTTATGTTATTATCCCCAACGCGAGAAAAAGATCTGGAATCTCCCCATTTGTATAAGAAACCCAATCCTAGTGACCTAAAGCTCTAAGAGATCTTTTCTTTATAGTTAACTTCACTTATTGTTTTTGCTTAACTTAAAATCAATCTTTGCAACCACAATTCATTTTCTTTAAAAGCTAATTTTTTATAAGAAAAAGCACCATTTTATTTCCTTCATTTAAGTCAACTGTATGATGAAAACCCATCCCTGTGGACGATCATAGAGCCACTATACTATGTTAGCTATGCTACCCTAGTGTAAGGTGATTTAGGTTTTATAAATTTTGTTGATAACACCCATCTGGACCAGAATCAAATGGCACGACTACAATGGGGACGAATCACTTAAAATTCCTGGTAGGGATGGCTTTAAGCGATTCTTCAATTGTCTTTCTTTGTTGAACTGATATCACTTTAGTGCTAACACTGTCCATTTTGATTGATGCAGATAAGGACAGAAGGGGCCGACTGGTCGAGTGGGTGGAGAAAGCTTCGTTCGACCTACTGAACAAGCTGTTTGTGATCACTTTCGACAAAAAGAACCACCAGACGCTTTTGACTGCCTGGAATTTGCTTGCGGTTATCCGTGAGTCCTAGCCTTATGTTCTCCCCATTATCCCTAGGCGGCTCCCAAAGGTCATAGTGCTCGGGAAACATCATGTTTTGAAGGATCTCTCCTTCTACAAAGAAGCACATGAGGCGAATGCTAGAGCTCACCAGGAGCACCTTGATCAGAGGGAGGAGAAAAGACAAGAGGGGAAGTTGAGGAAGGGTCGTAGTGAGAAACGCCATGTTTTATCTTTCGCAGTCCGCCATCCAATTAAGAAGAAGAAGTCTTCCACCAAGGTGGTTCAGGTACTAGCCCCGGTATTTGAATCTTTTTCCGCTTCTACTTTTTCTGTACCTCTATAAACAAATAGCTTTGTTCTGGATTCAGAAGGTGACTTGGACCCTCCAAGGTTTGAACGGAGTGACTTGGATCCTCAAAGTTCCGAATTCGAGCCTGTGATACTCGTCGTCATATACAAACCAGAGGTGAAGGAGGATACGGCAACCGACTTGAGGGTCGGTCTTTAGGGAGAGACAACGCAAACGGCTATCTGATCCTATTGAGGTGGTTGCTTCTCCTGCCAAAAGTTCCTATCCAGAGGAGGTTCACAAAGAGCCTATCATAGATGCTCCCCAGACGCCAATGCCCCATCCGGATGCTACAGGGTCCAACAACGCGTTGGTTGCCGCGTCTCTTGTTAGGAATGAGACTTGCCCTGTTCAAAATGGGGCATCTGACGGTCCGGTTCCTACCGAGGAGGACTCAGACTAGAAGGATGCCCTTACTTTCGTTCCTCCTCCGAGCTAGGAGGAAATGATAGAGATGCTGAGGCGAGTGCCTTGCTTCACTGATGTTGAGTCGCATTCGACAAAGATGTTAGACTTTTTTCCTTTCACTAACCAGGTTTTGGTGAGCTTAGGCGGCGACCTCCTCATCTCTATCACAACCCAACTTCCACTCGGAACGCTTGACTCTACGGTCTCCCGTATTCAACTATTGCAGGATTGCATGACTCAGGAGACTGCAAAAGTGGTAAGCTACTATGCCTTCCTCCTTATGCTATAATGTGAACTTTAATCCCGAGCTTACTCTATTTTTGTTATCGCCTTTAGGTGGTGGTCGGAGTTCGCAACCTGATGCGACAACGCGCTCTACTTTTTGAGCGATTGGAGGTTGCTGAGGCTTTGAGGCCGTTCATCACCCATCGCGTGGGCGGTGGTGAAGAGCTCTGCATTAAGCTGGAACAGGTGGAGAGCGACTTTGCCGCTACATAGAAGGCTATTGTAGAGGGAGTCGAGGCTTTGAAATTGGTGGAGGTGGAGAAGGAGTCGGTCCATACTGAGGCTGACTGGTTGAGAGAGGAGGGCAAGACCACTAAGGCCAAGTGCAAAGAGGTCGAGCAAGAGAATGCCCAACCGAATAAAAAGCTGGAGGAACTCTGGGCCGGATTCACAAATCAAAAGAAGGAGTTGGAGGAGGAATATCAAAAGCAAGTGGACGAGATGTTCTTCTATGGCTATCGATGTTGTATGAAGAAGAACGACATCACATAGGATACTCATTCCTTTCCTTCAGACGACAAAGGCGAGGTACCCGACGGTTCTTCTTGAGGAGATGAGATTCTTCCTATGGTCGACTCTTCGGTCGAGCCATAACACATATTTTTTTTTATTATTAAGTCATTTGTATTTCGCCGTGATTTTTCTGGCCAACACTTGTAAAGAACAATTTCTCACTTACGAATGCGAATGCAATATTTCACTATCTTTCTTGTGCACTTTTTCTTCTTTTACTTTACTGATAGTATTGCCTTAGATTAGATACATTCCATAAGTGGAGCAGGGGCATTCCGTCCAGCTTTTGTAGATGGTAAACCCCAGATTCTCCAGCCTTCAAGACAATATGAGGCCCCTCCTAGTTAGCTTGGAGCTTTCTGAAGACTAAGGTTCCAACCTTAAAGGCACGGGGTTGGGCTTTCCGGTTGTAGTAGGCAGTAGCTCTTTGTTGATTGGAGGCCATCCGGATGGCTGCACTCCCCCTCACCTCGTCTGCCCAATCCAGGTATCTCTCAAGTTCTTGACATTTGTCCCTTTGATCTTGTACGACGGTTCAAGTTGTGGGCATGCCTATCTCTGTTGGGATAACTACGTCCATCCCGTAGGCAAAAGCGAAGGGAGTGTTTCCGATTGGTCATCCAAGTGTTGTTCGATAAGCCCACAGGACGTCGGGTAGTTCTTTTACCCACTTCCATTTGGCTTTTTCTAGCATTTTCTTTAGTGCGGAGAGCAGGGTCTTGTTTGTTGCTTCCGCTTATCCATTGCTCTAAGGATATCGTGGTGTGGAGTATAGATTTTTTATTTTTAGCTCCAAACAAAAGGTCCTGAACTCAACACTGTCAAACTGTGGTTCGTTATCAGCTATAATTGTTTGCGGAATTCCGAACTGACAGATGATGTTTTTCCAAACAAACTTAGAGACGTCCTTATCTTTGATGTTGGCATAAGCCTTTGCCTCTACCCACTTGCTAAAGTAGTCGGTGGCCACAAGCAATAATTTCTTATGAGCGATTGTGACGGGTAAGGGTCCTACTATGTCCATCCCCCATTATGCGAATCTCCAAGGGCCTGTAACTAGGTTGAGAACTTCAGATGATATGTGAGGAATGGGTGCGTGCCTTTGACACCGGTCACACTTCTTGACATAATTTTTCGTGTCCTGTTTCATGGTGGGTCAATAGTATCCTTGCGAGTGGGTAAAGTGCACCAGGGTTCGTCCTCTTGAGTGATTGCCACATATTTCTTCATGTAGCTTTGCTAATACATACTGAGCTTCCGTTCTATTTAAGCACCTGAGGTATGAACCTCCAAAGGATTGCCTGTAGAGATAATCCCCATTCAAGGTGAAGCGGGTAGCCTGCACCCGGACCCTATGCGCATGTTTGTTCTCTTCGGGCAGGTCACCTGTCCGGAGGTAGTTTTCAATTTCATGTGCCCACTCCGCACCTTCCTCTCTAGCGTTGTAGACAGGTATGACTACAATTGAGGAAACGATTTGGAAATGGACGGGTAATAATATTGCCTCCTTCACGGGGAGTGTAGTACCTATTCCAACCAAGGCATCGACTTGTACATTTTATATGTGAGGAATCCTTTTGATAGCCCATTCATTTAGTTGATTCAGGGCACCTCTTACTTTAGTCAGGTACTGAGTCATGCGTTCATCTTTGGCTTTGTACTCCCCTTGAATATGCCCAACAATGAGTTGAGAGTCATTGCAGATTTCGATCTTAGAAGCTGAGAGAGCAAGTGCAAGGTTTAGTTTGGATAGGATGGCCTCGTACTCGGTTTCATTGTTGGATGCTGGGAACCTAAGCCGGATGGCCTGTTCTAGCTGTTCTTCTATTGGTGATCGTAGGACGGGGCCTATTCTGGATCCCGAGGTCCGGGAGGCTCTGTCGACGAAAAGAATCCATCATCCCTCTCTACCAGGTTCTTTGAGTTGAGAGGGTTGCTGGGGGATCTTAGCTATAAAGTCAACCATGACTTGTCATTTTATGGATAACTTAGGCTAATATTTGATCCTGTACTCCCTCAATTCTACGACCTACTTCAACCTTCTTCCTGATAGATCAGATTTGCGCAAAATACTTCTGAGAGGTTGGCTGGTGAGCACGATAATTTGATGAGCCTAGAAATAGGGGTAAAGTTTCTACTCAGCGCTTCTCAAGGCCAAAGCTATCTGCTCCATCTTTGAGTACCTGGTTTTCGCATCGAACATTGCTTTGCTGATGTAGTAGACAGGCCTTTGCTTTTTGTCCGATATGCAGCAAAACAAAACAGTGCTAACCGCACAGTTGGAGACTGCTAAGTACACGTACAACTGTTCACCGAGTTGAGGGCTGGTCAGAATGGGCGATTGTGTGAGATAAAGCTTGATTTCTTCAAATGCAAACTGAAAGTCTTCCTTCCATCATGTCGCGCTGGCTCTTTTTAATGCAAGGAAAAAATGCCTTAGTTTGTTTGTAAACCGGGTTATGAAGCACCCTAGTGCAGTGAGTTTGCCAGTGAGGCATTGCAACTCCTTTTTGTTGCATGGGGCGGATGTCTCTATGATAACTTTGATTTGATTTGATTTGGATTGGCCTCTATGCTTCTTTGAGTGACCATGAACCCCAAGAATTTTTCCGCACTCACTCCAAAGGCGCAATTGGACGGATTGAGCTTCATGTCGTATTCTCTCAACAAGTGAAAGACTTCTTCTAGGTGTTGGTCATGTTCGCCCTTGGTCCTTCTTTTCACTACAATGTCATCAATGTATACCTGTATCGTGCGTCCGATTAGAGGTTTGAAGATTTTAGTCATCAGCCTTTGGTAAGTGGCTCCAGCTTTTTTTAGTCCAAACGACATGACTTTGTAGTAATAGAGCCCATGTGGTGTTATGAAGGCAATTTTTTCTTCATCTGGTGGATACATAGGGATCTGATGGTACCCGAAAAAGGCATGTAGGAAGGAGAGCATTCTGTGTTTCGGTGGTGGAGTCCACTATTTGGTCTATTCGGGGGAGGGGAAAGTTGTCCTTAGGGTAGGCATCATTGAGCTTAGTGTAACCAACGCAGACTCGCCATTTCCCCAATGTTTTCAGGACTACAACCACGTTTGCCAACCAATCAGGATACTTAACCTCTTTGATAAATTCGGCTATCAATAACTTGTTTATCTCATTCTGAATGATTTTTTGCCTATCCGGATAGAATTGTTGGACCTTCTGGCAGATAGGTCTTGAGAATGGAAGAATGTTAAGTTGGTGGGAGGCAATTGATGGGTGAATCCCGAGCATGTTAGAGTGTGTCCAGACGAAGACATCTTTGTTCCGCTGAAGTACTCCTTCAAGGCTTCGCGCCTCGTTCAACTCTAAGAGGGAGCTTGCGTAGGTAAAATGATCATCCTTCTTCGAGATCTGAATGGTCTGCAAGGGGTCGGCCACCAGGGGATCTTTCTTCGTCGGATATTGTAATTGCTATTAAAAGACCGCGCTCATAATTTTAGAGGTGGCTCATTATCACTACTAGATCCGGTTTTCTATGCCACTTGGTAGCACTATCGAGCTGCTAGCTGGCTTCCATAGAGATTAATCTATCCGTCTTCGATGAGATAACTCACCATCTGATGATAAGTAGAAGGAATGATTTTCATGCCATGCAGCCAGGTACGCCCCAATATGGCATTGAATGGAGATAGGTCTTCTACTATTGAGAACTGCACATTCAGGGCAATGGGGCCGATCTGGACGGGCAGCACGATGTCGCCCAGAGACATTGTTGAAGCTCCTTAGAATCCTAACAATATCTGTCCAGGATTTTCCAGATTCGATGGTGAAAGCCCCATATGTTTAATTACAGATACCTGTAAGAGGTCAGCTGAGCTACCTAGGTCGACTAAGATCCACCTTACATCGAAGTCACTGATTCCCAACGATAGGATAAGGGCGTCCCGATGCGATTGTAATATTCGATTGGAGTCTACTAGGGGAAAGGTGATTTCCCCATCTATTGAGCGCATGCTCCTGTTGATTAATCCAGGCTTGATGGAGCTGACTTGCTCTCGCACGAAAGTGGCTTGAAGTAGCATCCATCTCTTCTGTTTAGAGTTGTATTCCTCGTTGATAGGTCCGCCGTGAATATAGTTGATCACGACCCTAGGAGCTGTAGAAGCTACGGGGGTCATGGTGGTTAGACTTTGGGATGTCACCCCATTTTTACTTTCTGAGTGAACGTATTGTCTCAAGCGTTCGGCTCTTACTAGCTTCTCCACCAAATAATGGAGGCTTCTACATTGCTCCGTAGTGTGTTCGTGCTCTTTGTGATAGGCACATTTTCTGTTGCGGTCTCTCTTAGCTGAATCCATTTTTAGGGGCTCTGGCCACTTGAAGTCGGATAACTTGCGGATCATGGGGAGGAGCTTCTCGTATGAAACATTGAGTGGGATGAAGTTGGGCTAGTTTGGCTAGCGTTGTCCGTCCTACCCCCTATTTGATTGCCTTCGTTGGCTTGCGGTTTTGGAATTCCTAGCCTCAACATTTTTGGCAGGTCGACTGGTGACCAGGATCTACTGGGTGGCTACACGGACATTGTCCTCAAGCATGGAATATTTGTTTGCCCATCCGAATAGATCGTCCATAGTTACAGGGGGCTTTTTGGTGAGAGATTTGAAAAAAGGTGTGCCCGAGCAGATACTCATTTTAAAGATTTGGATAATAGTGTCCATGCTGTAAGACTCTACCTAGAGTACAGCTTGCCCGAACCACTTTACGAACTCCCTCAGCGACTCATTCTCCTACATCTTTATGTTTTATAGGGTGCTGATGTTTTGTTTGTGTTGTGTTGAACATAGATATTGTCCCACGAAGGCCTTCGATAGGTCCCGAAAGTTATCGACGGAATTCATCGGGAAGCGATGGAACCACGAGAGGGCCTAACCTTGGAAGTTGGCTAGAAAGACCTTGCACAATAGTGCGTCATTCCCTATGTCAAGGGTCATGAGCTGTCTGTAGTGCATGATGTGATCAAATGGATCAATGAATCTGTCGTACGTAGAGAATTTTGGCTTGATGAACTCTCTCGGGGGTTCGTAATTGATAATGCGAGAGCTAAAATGCATGGAGAGCATGTTGTCTAGTCGCCTGCTGGTAGAGCCGAGGGGAACTCTACTTACCATATCCCCTTCCAATTGTTGTAGTGTTGGGTATGGAGGCTAGTTCAGTATAGCGGGTGCAGCAGATGGGGCAAGGTATACCTCCTAGGCCGTGGCTATACGCGGTTTCTCCATACCGGGCACCTGTAGCCCTAACCTTACGTGCATTGCATCTAATAGTTGGGATTTCCTATCGCATCTCCTTTTAGATGAGACACGAGTGGAATCAGAGTTTTCGTCCTATGGCACGTGATAGGCCGATAGGGGTCCTTCATTAGGCCGTATACCATGCTCATCAGAGGGGGACTCTGCGCTTCTAGGGTATGTTGCCTCCTCATTTTTGCTGGAGTTCGTTCACTAACTCCTTGGTTGCCGGCTACGAGAGGGGCCTGACGAAGATGCTTGAATTTGCAACACCTCGTTCTCCTCTCTGAGTCTTCTTATTTCTTGGAGCAGGGCTTGCACTTGTCGCTCGCTTTCTCGTTGGCGTCTTTCCATACTCTCACGCTAGTCAAAGTAACCTTCGTCGCCCATGGCAAACGATCGACTTCTTGAGGGTGTTGACATTCTTGTTTCCTTCCCACAAATGACGTCGATGTTAATGCTGAATCAATTGGGGATGATGCTTCTCCCCGTTATAGCAAGAAAGGACTGAATATAGTCGGTGAAGACCGACTTCTCTTTTCTTTCCTGTAAAAAGATGTTCAGACAAGTTGTCTGGACACACCCTCCGAAGCCCAAGTCAGTTAGTTAAAACTAGCTCGAGAAATCACTTATTCTCTAGAGCTATATTAGGCTTCTTGTATTACGTACTTGGATTTTGGTTGTGTGAGGGTTTTTATAGTGTCTGGGACGGGGTCACATCTGCGCTGAGGTGACATCTTAACTTTCGCAGTCATGATGGCAGCACAGTTCGTGGCAGGGCAATCATCGCCATTTAGGCGGTTAACAGGGGCTGCTAATGGGGATGACATGATGGTTCACTTGTCACCTCACTCTGTAGAAAGTATGGCGTAGCGTATAGCAGCTCAATTGTGAAGGCAGGGTTACATCCCGTCAAATGTACTCATGGCTTGAGGGAATGATTGCTTGCAAGAGTGGGCCAAGATATCTACCTGGAATGCATCATGTAGTTTAGAGGAGCACAATGTGACTAGTCTCTGATACCCGTTGGTCGGATAGGAGACTCCGGTTTGATGATGATCATCTGGATAGAGATAGAAGAATGCCACGTAGACCAAGAGTGGCCTGCCACGTGGCTATATGGGGAAAGCCCCCACATCACCATTTTTTTTTATATTTGAATAAATTTAAATTTAATTATAAACTTATTAAAGATTAATCTCATTAAGTGTTTTTTTTTTTTTTTTTTTTTTGACACTAGAATGTTGCAAAGTGTTAAAGTTGTTTATATTAAACATTAAACAAAGCTATTTGAAAATCGAAACTAAGCGAGAATTTGACAAAATAACTAATCATTGAAAAATGAAAAGAAAAACAGAGGATTTCATTTTTAAGTGATATTGATAATATAACTTTCAAACCATCTAAAATTTAAAACCAATTAAAAACTATTGAATTCATTTAACATTAGAAACCTGATTAATCACTTATGACAAAATAGGATTAGTGATTTATAAATTATGAACTTTTTATTGTTAAATCTTTTCTATGATAAAATTAAATTTTTTAAAATAAAATATTTATTTTAAATTAAACCTTTTATTATTAATTCCTTTATAAAATAAAATAAAAGTATAAACAAAATATATTTTAATTCATCCATATCAAAGGATTAGTTCTTGTACTTGACATGATCTTTTAGTACGGTTTCCTTTTTGGAAAAATTTGAAAGGAAATGTACAAAAAAAATACAAAGAAAAAAAATAAAAAATAAATTTAAAGTTGATAAATTATTTTTATATATTATTTTAAATTTATTTAACTTGTTTTAATTAATCGATGTAAAATTTTGAAAATAGAAAATATAAGTTTTTAATTATAAAATTATTTTTGATATAAATATCCTCTGATATTTATATTATTTTGATGGAAGTTTTTTTTTTTAAAAAAAAAGCAAGTACATTTTTTTTTTATAAAAATTAGTAATTTCTTAGGAAAAAAAATGATGGGTTAGATTTAAAATATGGGACTCTTTTCATCAAGGAAAATTCTATGGTGTTGGGGAAGGTAGCATGCCTCATTTTTTTTTAGGCGTTGGATGAAAGAGATTAAATCTTAGCCATCCAAAAGAAAAAGAAAAAATTAAAAAAAATAATAATAATCGAGTACCTCCCCCTTATGTCCTCTCCTTCTCTGAGCCCCTTTTCCTGTTTTTCCCCTCTCGTCCCTCCTGTTCTTTTCCTCTGTCAACCATTTTTCCCATATTTCCCCTCTCTTCTCTTCCATAACCGACCATCTTTTCCTCTATAGCCAGCCATCTTCTCCTCCATAGTCGGTTGTGTCCCCGTGCTCTCATCTCCACTCATCATCCTTCATAGTCGGCTAGTGTAGCTATTGTTCCCCATCCTATTCTCTTATCCATTTCCTGTTTTCCCCCGTTTGTGTCCCCGTGCTCTCATCTCCACTCATCATCCTCCATAGCTGGCCATGTAGCTGTTTTTCCCCATTCTATTCTCTCACCCATTTCCCTTTTTTTCCCCGCTTAATTTGCTCTCTTCTCCAGTCATCCTCCATTGCTGAACCGGGCAGCTGTTCTCCCTCTTGTTCTCTCCTCTTTTTCCCGTTTTTCCCCCCTAATTTGGTATCTTCTCCACTCATCCTCCACAGTCGGGTCGGGTTGCTGTTTTCTCCCTCTTTTGCCGAGTTTCCCCATATTTTCCTCTCTTCTCCATACTCGAGTCTTCTCTGAGTACTTGTGTTTTCCGCTCATCTCCATCGGCTATTATTTTTGGGTGCTTTCAGTTGTCTTCGTGTATTGTTGGATGTTTTCATGTTGTTGGGTGTTTTCGGGTGAGATATTGTAGTCGTTTTGGGTGGCATCTTTCCGAGTTCTGTATTTTCTTCATATCCCCTCTCTGTTTATGTCCCTATTTAATTTTCATATTTGGGGTTTTTTCGGGTTTTGAAGTAAAGAGTGCGATATTCCCGCTCATCCCTCTCCTCTCCATAACCCTTGTATTTTCTTCATATTTAATATTTTGTTTAAGAGGTGTAAGGGGTGTTTTCGGGTTCTAAATTTTGTGGTTTGAAGACCCGAATTGAAGACATAGCTGGAAGAAGAAGAAGAAGA
The DNA here is from genome assembly GCA_030345155.1 of Vitis x doaniana. Lineage (NCBI taxonomy): Eukaryota > Viridiplantae > Streptophyta > Magnoliopsida > Vitales > Vitaceae > Vitis > Vitis x doaniana. The sequence goes on along the minus strand of CP128320.1, from coordinate 17,899,681 downwards.
AGAAGAAGATGTGTAGTACTAAGAGAAAGAAAGCTAAAAAGGACACAATTTTTTGTTAATCAAAAGGCGGTTGTGTTGCAATTATTTGTCGAGTTCTATATTAAGGAAAAAAATGTGAGTATTGATAATGTGTTTTATAATATTGTATCCATTATATTTCATGTTTTTTGTTAGATTTATGGATTGATCACATTAATGAAAAATAATGTGGTTAGATCCATAATTGGAGATTGAAAATAATTTATATGCTAATTTTGTGACCATTTAAAATGTATAGAGATTTAGGGAGGATTTTGTACTGGTGGTGAAAGTATGTTTGATTTATTATATCTGAAATCATATTATAAAAATTGACTTAAATGATTTGATTTAATTTTTAGGAGCGAATGCGATGGTGTTGAAGTTGTTAGAAATCCAAATAGGCCTATTGGAGCTTGGATACATTACCAGTAAGGGAAAATAGAAATATGTAAAAGAATATGTTTTTTAATGTATTTTTTTGTGGTTGTTATAGTTAAATTTGTTTGAAATTGTTTTGTAGTAACAATCAATTGACCATGATCAAAGAACCTGATAAAGAAGTGAAGATAAATGATGATGTAAGGAGTAATATTGTTGTGTCTAATATAATTACATTTTAAAATTAGAATTTAAAGTATGTGACCAATTAATGTAGTTGAGGAAAAAATTGGGCAAGAAGTGGAATGCACTTTCAAAAGTAGAAAAAGAAGATTTCATGGCAAAGTCCAAAGAAAGTTCAAAACAATATTCACTTTAAAAGGGTGTGGTTCCAAATGTAATTTTTTGTAATGAATATTTAATTTCATTATTTATGTATTTGTTGGAAATTATATTAATGTAAACATGTTTGATGTTTGTGTATCTTTTCAGTTATATCTTTAGACTCGATGCTCACCCAAGCGAGTGATTAAAGTTATTGAAGAATTAGAATCAAAGCAAAGAGCAACCATAGAAGAAATAGGATTTGGTAGCCTCTTGCAACTTTGATGTAGGAAAATTGATCATGGGCTCTGTGTTTGGTTGATAAATAGTTTCAACCCGAACACTTATATGTTAGAGTTGAATAATACTTGTATCAAATTATCCTCCATTGATGTTGAATTTATTATGGGATTGAGGGCAAGAGGGTTGAAGATTGGCATGAACAAAGATGTTAGCCATAAGAATGATTTATATAAAAAAAATATTATGATTAAAAGGGGCGATTGCCATTACTGATGTTAGAAAATCAAATTAGGGAGGATAAAGAAGGTGGAAACGATTTCAAAGTTCGTTTTGTATTATTTGTGTTGGGTGCATTATTGTGCCCAATAATGAAGCTTTTTGTGAAACGTTCTTTCTTACATCTTGTGGAAGACATCAATTCAATAAAGAAGATGAATTGGGCTGAATTTGTGTTGTCTTATCTTGTACACGGGATTGAAGAGTTTAAGAGGAAACAATAAAGTCGGGTTTGCAGTTGCTTATTATTTTTAATGGTAATGTCCTTGTAATTAATTTACATCATAGTGAATTTCGAATTTGTTATAATAAAATTTGTTAACTAACTATATATCTATGTCAAATATAAGCGCAATTATTCTACCACGAGCATATATCGTTCGAAGAGAAATTTCTACCATTATATACTCGACCTTGTCCTCGGATTACTGCTTGGGGAGATGATGAAGTACTGGACATGAAACGAAGATTGAAAAAACTAGGTGGATATGCAGATGACAATGTAAGTTATAGTTTTGAAAGTTGTTTAATATTGGTTTAAGTTTTTAATGATTTTTAATTTGATATGTGTTATATTTTGATGAATATATTGTAGGTCAAAATATGGGTGATACAAAATGAGATAAGGGATTGTGTTGATAGAAGTGCGATGACAATGGAGGGGGAGAATGAGAATGATGAGAAATTTGAAATCAATGCAAAGAAAGATGTTATTAAACAAGTTTTACAATATTCATCGTGAGTATCAATACTAATAGTGAACCCTTGTATTGTGATGTTATTAATCAAGTTCCTAAATATCACTAGGTTGATGGTGGGAGCTTAATGGAGATGGATAAAACCTTTCAACAATTAAAGACACATCTAATTGATTTGTGTTATGGTGCAAGTAGTGGTAGTTATGAAAAAGTTTTGACTGAATTTGAGGAAAAATATACTACATTGAAAGGTCTCTTCCTTAGGTTAAGCGAAAAACCTTTGAGAATGCACGAGGAAGGAACAAAGAATGATATTCTCTCATGCAAGAGAAGTTTGGAAGATAAGAACAATAAGAAAGGAAATGAACATTATGTTCACACTTTGTCAATTGAGAAGTTATGCACTAAGGACTTGAATGGAAATAATGAAGATGCATGTGCTACATCAATTGAAGTGCATATCATTCCGAACAAAAATGTAGATATTTTACCAATTCCAATCAAAAGGAGTAGAAGAGATTATGGAAAGGTATGTATCATATAAAAGAAAAAAAAAATATTTTATTTACAACTACTTAAACCATAACATAGTAAATAGATGTATATTAATGGCATTTTCCATATTAGGAACCATTACAAGCACTATGTGGTTATCCCGATCATGTCATGAAAACACGTACATCAAGGGATAGGAAACCAAGTAAATTCAAGGTCTCCCCGTTTGTACATAATTTAAGGAAAATGGAAAATGTCAAGCATTAGAGGTATAATAGAAATAGTTTAATATCATATTCTTATTTTTGATACTCAACATATATAGCTAATAATTATGTCTTGTTTTTTATTTAGTTAATCCCCATGTCCATTCGTGAAGACGTGGTGGATGCTCAATCATTCAATGTACTTCAATCTGTTGTTGCTGATTATGTTTTCAATAAAGCATTGTCAAAAAGGTTTGTAGTGTCTAGAACATTCATAGATGTGTTGTTACAATTTTAGTCTTCATATGGTTCCAATTTAGTCAAGAATGCTTTAATATATTATTATTTTAGTGGGCTTCTTGTTAACTTTGATCATGAACATGGAGTTCGTGGACATTTTGAGTGCTTACATCCTAAACAAAATTTGATGGATGTTGTAAGTACCTACTTCATTTATATCAAATGCATGCTATATTAATTAAATAAATTTATTGAAGTTATTGTTTAACAACAGGTAATAAATCTAGAAGCCTCAAAGCTAAATTATTTTGAGAGGCAATTCATAAGCATACAAAGTATATTCCCACGACATTTTTCAGTAAGCTCATATTTCTCTTGTTGTTTACTTACATATTAAGTACAATCTACTAATATTCATATTATGTTTTATTATTAGCAAATGATTTTGTGTGGGAGTCTTCATCATTTTTTTGATAGAAAAACATCCATCATGAGTAAGTACATTAGCGAATTGGATGATTGCGAGAAGGTTAATAATTATTTGTAATGTTTAATTGCATATATCAAATTTAGAGTAGATATTGTTTTCACCTATAATATAGTAGATATTTTGTGGCCCAACTCATATATATTGTTTTTCTAACTTTACAGCTATTTATTCCAATGTATGACAATTGCCCCGATCATTGGTATTTGTGCGTCATTGACTTTAAAAACTCTCATATCCAAATTTTGGATTCATTGCAATAAAAAAGAGTTGGGACGAGTTCCGGTTTAAGAGTGTCAAAATAGTGGTATGCTTTTAGCTTTTTGTTTTCCTTTTACTTTGTTTTGTTTTTCTCTTCTATATTTATTAACACTTTCAAAATAAATTAGGTCGAATTTTGTTAAACGTTCTTCAAACTGTATGACATAGGGAAAGATGTCTTTCAATTCTCCATTGATTGGGCTCCTTCATTAAACATATGCAGACATTCAAAAATGGTGATTCGATGACTGGCTCTGACTTATGTAATTCTATTAAAATACGTTGGGAAATAGCAAGTGATTTAGTTTTGCACGAGAGAAACAAAAATAAATAAAAAACAAACCATCATGGTTATTGTTTGTACAAAGAAGTCTACACGAGCAATGAAAAAGTTATTATTATGATATTTGTTGTTTTTCTAATATTTATCATTTCCATTTCCACATATCTTCATGTTTATTGGGAAGTTGTGACCTTGCATGACCATACATTGTTCATGATCAAGTTTGTTTAATTTGAATATGCTATACTCTTCTTTCAATATGGTAGGCAAAATGAAATTGTAATATATAGGCATCATTCATTTTCGACATGTTTGATTTTCTACGATCTTTTAGGTATTTAGATTTTTCTTTATATAGTTTGGGTTGCTTTTCAAATATATATATATATATATATTCATTTATCTATGCTCAAAATTATATAGTTAGTACCGGTAGGAGTATAGGTTAGGCGACTAATATTTTTAGTAGGTATGAATTATAGCTACGACTTGTAAAGGCAATGGAGGCCGGTTAAGAAATGACGTAAAGCCAGTAAGAACCGGTTGACCGGTTCAGCTTAGTTCAATGTCTATCGGCCATAGAATTATGGCAACCGGTTGAGAACAATCCTCAACCAGATAATGACTATATGGATGTAATGTCAACCAGCTGAGGATTTGTCCGGACCGATTGAGGAATTTTAACAACCAGTTCAACAAAAGTTTGATGCAGTATGTACTGGTCGAGGAGTTGAAATGAGTGGCAGAAGAAATTTCTCAATCGGTTGAGGAATTTTTTCACCAATGTGAACCGGTTGAGGAATGGAGTCTACCGGCAGAGAAGATTTCTCAACTGGTTGAAGCCAAATCTTAACCGGTTGACTTATTGAATGTTATCGTGCAATTTCTGAGTATGACTACCGTTCGATAAATGGCTATAAGTGGTACCGAAAACTTGTCACTCAGTAAACATTGGTGACTAAGCCATTAAGTTCAATTAAAAAGTTTGGAAGTGATGGAAAATGCAATTCCAAACTACCAAACTATGATTTACCCATTTTGAGTTATATCACAACATTTACCATTTCATATGAATTACATCATATCGATTACTTTCCTATAGTTAACTCATAACCACCTAATTGTCAAACTTTAACCACATTTGAATTTAATTATATCCGCATGCGCAACTATTTTTTAGACATGATATAAATGAATCAGCTTCCCGTTTTACCAATCATTTTATCACTTGTTATCAATTAAATTGTAAATATCAAGGATATTGCATTCTATCAATCAACTTGACTCTTGATCGGAATTCAGACTTTTCATTAAATAGTTAATTTAAAAGTATATATTAGCCAAAGCGATAACGTAAACTAATATAAATACTGATTTAATACCTGCCATTGCTTACTCCGTTAAGGAATAAAAAAAGGTTGCATATCCTTTTCTTTTGGATATTTGCTTGGATCCCCACCTTGACATGGTGTTGTCATAGTTTGTTCATATTGCTGAAATCCTGCTATTTGCACATGCACATTCCATTATTAAAATTGAGCCATCCAATTCCATTCCAATTACTTCAACCAAATCATTAAATAATGCATAGGGAAAATTCATGTCAAAAGTGTTTTTTATTCCCGAGCTTACATTGCTAAGTACACCAAAATCTAAATACATGTCAGATTGGTCATTTGACAAATGCTCCCCTAGCATTCCCTGCATTTTGCAATGATTAAGTGTTGTCAATTATTGTTCAATTAGATGTTATCAAAGTTTGTGTTGTTATATAACAAGCCTATTGTACATATAGGTAAGGTTGCAAACATGTCAACTGATTAATTTGTTGAAGGCATCATTTCCATACGAATGTCACATTCGGAAGACAAATTACTTTCCTGCTACATACTCATAATGCAATGAAAACAATTATATTAGTTATTTATGTAAGTGCAGGTAAAAAACTTCATCTTAGCGGCAATTTCTTATTCAATCTAACATACCATATCACGTTGATTACCAGTATGAGGGATTCTAGCTTTTGGACACTTTCGAATTGTGTGACCCACTCTTTTACAACGACTACACTACCTTCCCTTTTGAAAATTAATTGCAACTTTGCTTGGATTTCCTTTAATCTTCACAATATTTGGATCACGAACTTGGTTAGGACTTGTGGCTCCATCTGTTGCTACTTTCTTCCGTTTCAAATTACTGTTACAAAGTTCCTCCATTCTCAATGTCAAATTTTCTATTTCACTTTTCGCTTCTAGAAAAGAAGATGACGTATTTGACGCATAGTAGGAGAGCTTGTTGCACATCGAACTTAATGACCCATATCGTACAAACCGATCCATGTCGTTATCCGTCTCATTCATCGGTGCTGATCTTGTATGCACCTTTGCTAACTTTGTCCACCTCTTCAAAATAAATTAAAGAGGAATCTCTTCCAAATGCTCCACCTTCATAACAACAACCATGTGGCAACAAGGGATGCCAATTGACTCAAACATCATGCATGAGCATTTTAATGTTACAATATTCAGGCAAAATTGGACTTCCTATTTTAAGTTCGGGTGTCTAAACTTAGATAATGCATATGTCTGCATTGAATCATTACTTACAAGGCCTACCACAAAGAATAACTCTGCATTCTTCATCTTCTCACGAAATTTAAGAAAGGATTATTTCGTGTATACCGTCACAACATGATTTTCTAGTATGGATAGTTTGGTTGAAAGCACAAGTGAAGAATTGTTCGACTCGAACTTTGCCTTTGCCTCGCTTTGTCGTATTCTCATTATCGCCCTATCAAATTGTTGTACAAACTCATACAGTCACAAACTAATTTTTAAGAATCTATTTAGATATGCATTCATACTCTCACACCTTTATGTGTTTCTCATCCCTCCAAAGAAATTTCCACATAAATATGCCTCAGCCCATCTTTTATGTTTCCCATAAATCTCGGTTACCCAACGATTCTCATTAAGACCCAACTTTTAAACTATTTCATGCCAAACCTTTTTGAATTCTTTCGTATTCCCATGCATGAACATGCACCTTGCAAAGATGCTTGTGAAGTCCTTAATATGCACATTTGAGAATGCATTTCATTGCAAATTCCATGAACACATGCGAAGACACGCATCGAGTAGGACTCTTTTAATTGCCTTACGCATAGCTTTATCCCCATCAGTTACTACGAATATGGGTTTCTTATTCATCATTGCAATAAGAAATGTCTCCAACACCCATTCATATGTACCAATACTATCATCCATCAATAACGCACAACCAAATACCATAGTTTGGTGGTGATAATTAACACCAACCAACACTACTAGAGGCTTTTTATAGGCATTTGTCCTATAGGTTGTATCAAATACTAGGACATCTCCAAAACATAGATAATCCATTCGAGCAGTTGAATCAGCCTAAAACAAGTTTGCTAGTCAACTTTCTTCATCGAAGTTGAATTTATAAAAAAAATGAAGAATCCATTTATATTTTTCCACACAAGTAAGCCAATGCGGCTTCCGCATCACCGTCTTTAATTTCAATTCTATGCATTGCATCAATGTGATTGTATATATCTTTTTTTGTGAAACCAACATGTTGATGTCCTCCTGATTGTTTGACCATATAGTCCATAATTTGTTTGGTTTTAACACCTACTTTATGCAAAACATCAACTTATGCCTTATTTGGATTACTTACTATCTGATAAGACCGAAGGAATTGTGTGCTGATAGCATCAACCAAAGTATGATTATGTTCTCTTATAAATTCCTTTACAATCCACTTTCCATCTTTTTCTATTCAAGCCTATACGAAATGCAACTTCACATCCAACTCTAGTCAACGATCGTGGCTCACGCTGTCGCTTATCATTTTCAATAAACTTTGCCGCTCGATGTCCTTCTCTAGAACACACCCACTTTCGAGATATTATATCTTCATTCTTATCTCACTTCAAATCATCTTTTCGAATACTAAATCCAATTACTTTGGCTAACATGTTGTAAAATGTTTCAATCTCATCTATGCAATCGAATTGCAATTTGTATACTTCTTCAACTGAAATACCCTTCAACACCTTCTCTTTCAAATCGTTGCCACCAGTATATGCATCGTCATTGACGACATCCTCATCTTTCACTTCAAACTCCTGCTTGATTGTTTTCTCCATCACCGATCGCATCACCTACATTTCATATATTGAGTTCATTCAAATGAACATGTAAACTGATTATGAACATGCTAGGAGAATTCAGCTTCAAATGATATTTCAAAAACTGTGTTATTTGAGCAGAACCTAATTAACAGTGTGAAAAAATGTGATCTTCAAATCATAGTGTTTAGTGAAAATGAGCCCATGCCAACCTATGGGGAAAAAAAATCAGCCATACCAAATTGTGTATGGTTAAGAAAAACTATTACGTAATACGTATTGCCATAGGGTTGTACTAAAATAAATCTCATAGTGGAGTTACCACTCATGAGGAGATGAATAACCAAATGGGGCCTCCTGCTAAATTGCCATCCACTTCTGCTTTTGTATTCTTATTATTTTCATCTTTGGAAGGTAATGGTAGAAAAAGTGTGTTTTCACCATCAATATGCTTATTATTTACAAATGAACTATTGTTACTATATGTCTAATTCCAAGCAGGCAGTACCATTATTTAAAAAGCTTAGCGTACACTTTAAACTCATTGTAGTGACAAGGATTAATCTCATGGAATATTATATGCACATTTAGTTTGTGTACCTGATGATTCCATTAGTGGGAGTGTCAAGGTTATTATGGTCTGGTATTTACTAAGAAAATGTCAAGTTCTAAATTCTTTCTTGTTTGTCTGAAACACAAAGATAAGGTGCCACTTTAGGCTGAATTTGCTACAAAGGCAAATTTATCATTGAAGTGTGTCGGCAAGTATTCAAAGACAGAATACGGTGTCCTGAGGAATGTGTTGCTTTTTGATGACTAGTTGTTAGTTTTGCAGTAATTTGAATTATCAACACATTATTATTTCTTCCCAAGCTTCATGCTTGTTTGAATTTTGACACTTGGGAGCTGTTTGTGAACTATGTATTCCTTAATTTCCAATGCAAGTCATTTGAAAGAGCATATCATTGCACACCTTTCCCATCAGAAAATTTCCTCATATAAGCTCAAGTGTCTGGTATAGGGATTGAAGTTATGTGTGATTATGTGGGGCATGGGGCTTCATTTGTTGTCCTTCTTGTATTTTGTGGATGGTATGGGGATTGGTAATGTCATTGCTTGTATATATTGTGTGTACATGAGATGTGGGCCCTGTCTATGCTAAACACCTTTTTAAATGTATTATGCTTATCTTCTTATTAAAATAAATGAAGATACATGCTTATTGCTACTCAATTCGGTCTTTTTTTCATCAGCTTAATGGAAGCAAAAGGAAAGTCCAATTCCGATCGACCATCAAATTAACCGGTTGCAATTTTTTTTTTTTTTGCTATCGGTAGCCACTGCCCATTTGTGTGCTACTTCAACACATTGGTAGTGTCTACCGGTAGCATATTACCGGTCAACCGGTTAAGCTTTACTTTTGTAAGTTGTCATCTGATTGCCTTCATCCATAACTTGTTGTAATATGTGAGTTCAAACTCTGGCCAAATACCAAAGATGAATTTGGCCAAGCAAAATTATTCTTAGTGGTGCTTTTGAATCTCTAGATCTAAAGTCAAAGGGGGATAAACATTCAACTCTTCCTACATGTCCTTCAATTCCAAGTAATAATGTAATATTGTTAGACTGATGCCTTTTTGGGTAAGCAAGATATTTGTGGAAAAATAACACATCTCTGCCAATTACAAATATCCTTACTAAAAATGAGATAAGAGACACAATACCTCTAGTTCTATGTTGTTCCAAACACAAATCATGACTAGTACATCCCTTACTTCCCAAGTTTCTATCAACTTTGCATATGTAGATTTATGTTACCAAATATAAGAAATCCTACCACATGCCTTGAAGAAAACCATGGAAGATAATTAGATCCATTTCATTTGAATGAGTCATAAAGCCATAGAAGAGTATGTCTTTAGTTGGAATGTTGTCACACATGATGTCTGAGAAAGAAATAAGTTTCAAGATCCTAACAAGAGATCAAGAAGAGGAATAGACATCCAAAAGATGAAAAAAAAAAAAAGCCATGAAAAATAACATCAGCATAAGGAGACTTTAAGATGATAGTGAATAGCTAGGTATGAAGGAGGACTAATGACTTAAATGTGAGGGTTGAGGGTTAAGGATTGACAGATGGGAATAAGATGCTGGCATAATTAGGATGGAAGGATGGCAGCTGTAGGGCAACCATTCTTTGATACCATATTGAAGGCAAGAGAATTAATCTCATGTTCATGACGTTTTGAATGAGGTTACAAGGATATTTATAAGCCTATAACAATATGAAGAAAAAAAAGAAATAAATCAAAATATTCCTATAATCTCTTTTATAAATTTTCCTACAATCTCAATTGCATCCTACATGATCCACTCTAGTTGAAGCCCTAATAACAGGCAATTAAGGTCCTATGCCAAAATTATAACTCAGAGCTCTTCCCTTAAAGAAGTCTATAACTCAAAAATGAAAAATGAAAGCTACATATAAGAATAGCATGATACTAGCCTCTGTTTTTGGACCAGATGCACTGAAGCAAGGACTGGGTGGTTCTGATGATTCACTTATTATAATCGTAACTTCCATTACCTGCCCAGTGCTTCTTTGGCTTTCTAATTTGACTTTTCATAATAACTACCAGAGAATTTGATTCTTGTATTAGTTAATAGTAATACAACAGAAAATTACTGCATTTTATTTATCAATTTACTCTAAGTTGAAATTTCTTACTGCATTTCATAACAATATTTACTTACCTTACTAACAATGACATTGTTTCTCACTGCTTTACTTAAAGCATCAGTTATAGAGAAGTTTGAGTTTTGATTTTTAGGAATCGTCTATTTAGTATGATATAATTACAAAGTCCAAATTCCCTACTCAAGATTGGAACCCTCCTTCCCTCCTAAATGCTATGCTGCCTAGCAAACAAGATACTAGTTACATGATGGATAGTGTTGCCAGGTGCAAAGTATAATAAGATGTAATTGTTACCCTATATTGAACTTGATGTGCATTTGCTAGATTAGTTGACTAGTTGAGAAGTTCTTTATGGTCATTTGCTGAGAAATGAAATAGAATGCAATGACACTCTAATGGAATCTGGCTTCTACAGAAGAATGCTACTCTTTAAGTTTGCAGAAGCTGAGATCGATGCCATTGTTGCTGATATCAAAGCAGAGAAAGAAGCAGTTGAGGCTGCTAAAAAGGGTCTTCCCAAAGAAACCTAGTCTAGGCATCAATCATACTCCACCATGCTCTTACCATTGTTGTTAAGACATTCTCCTACTTCGTCAAGCAACATCTGGGTTTAGCCATAAATCTTTCCCTATCTGCAAATTCAATTGGAGGATCCTGTGATGCTCACAATTGAGGGATTTTTCTTTCTTTGGTAGTCCACAATCAAGAAACTTTTCAAACCTAGTAAATAAAAATTATGAGCTAGGTTGTAGAGAAGGCCATTTAAATATTGGAACTCTAGTATGGCCTATTATGTAGGCTAATTGTAAGACCCAATAAATGGTCTGGTAGGTTTTAAAGGATACTAAACTTCCAGTTGTACTCAATAGGCTTATCAACTTGGAATTAGAAATGAGAATCTTTTTTAATGATACACTTGTTTCTTTTGACCTATAAAAGTTTTTTGATCCAGCTACCTCAAAACGCACAAAGTATAGTAATATGATATTCTTCTTTTCTTGAAGCTTTAATTTCCTTGATGTGCATTTTTTTCAGGTTTCAATAGGGTAAAGTGGCAATAGGATTGAATTGGATCATCCCATTTTCTAGAAGAGTTAAAAAAATTTTACTAATGGCGAAACTTGTGATTGAAGTGGTGAAAGTAGTTATTTACTCCATTTTATTTATGCTTGCATATCCTGAATGATGGCTACAATATGAAAACAAGCTTATTTTAAATATAAAATTTTTGGTCTACTGGTGACTATGGACTAAGGTTGTGGCTTTCATGTAATTTTCTTGCACAATAAAGAAGAATGTGTAAATGTGTTATATTAATGGTACAAGAACTAAATGTTGGTGGAAGTATAGTCACAACAGCAATGGATGATGCATGTAGGACAAGGAGGTCTAAAATAATGGCCCTGTATAATAGCTTAGGTGATCTTGGTAGGAAGAGATGATTGTTGTCATAAATTTTGAATTGTTATGCTAAACTATTCTCTTTTGATAAGTTTTCATAAGGTAATTAACCTTCTATCCTGATGAAAGGTGATATTGCTCAAGTTCTTGCTTTTCAGTATTTAATATTTATGCATAACTGTATGATCGCCAGATCACATACCTAAATGAAAACAAAAGGAAAGTCCAATTTCGGTCGACCATTAAATAAACCGGTTCCATTTTTTTTGCTACCGGTAGCCATTGCCCATTTGGGTGTTGCATCAACACTTTGGCAGTATCTATCGGTAGAGATAATTAGTCAACCGGTTACATACAACCAGTCGACCGATTAATCTTTACTTTTAGAAGTTGTAATGTGATTGGATTCCAACATAGATTGTTGTATTGATACTCAATTTGGTCTTTTGCTACATCTAATTGCTCTTACTTTAAAGAGACGTCATTTTGCTAATCCAACATCCATATAAACCAACATTTAGTTGGGTGGTAGCAGTTATATCTATTATGAGTAGGTGCGTAGATAATAAAGCTGGAATTGAAGGCCTTAAGGTTGAATTGTTGTCCTCCAAACATGGAAGTTCTAATATAGTAGTACACAAGGTACGGATAATCCTCTAGCAAAAAGTTCAAGTATGATGATGAATGCAATGACACTAGACTGACCTGGTGGCAAACTCTATCAGGTTATATATGTATAGGGAATAAATTTTTTTTAGGGTAAATGATATGGATCTTATAATTGAAAATGTATGTTATTCGATTCGACAATCCCTATTTTGACATCGTGGTTTGATTAGACATTTTACTCTTTTGTTAGAGCCTTGAGGTAGGCCATTGTTTATGTAATAAACCTCATTTGTAGATGGGGAAATTTGTCTTCTGCATTGAATTGGACCATGGCATTTTATCGAAGAGTTAAATTTTTTTCCTAATGACCAAACTTGTGATTGAGATGCTGAAAGTAGTTTCCATTTATTCTTGAAAATAACATGACAAGTTAACTATAAAAACCTTAAATAATTTACTTTGTTCATATAGATAGTCGTAATAAAATATATTACTTGAATATGTAGGAGTCAAGCACAATCATGCAACAATGACACAGTACATGAATGTGCAGAGAAGCTGTGACAACAAATCAGTACTTGAAGATGCTAATGTTAATGCATAGAAAGGTAGTGACAAAACATTAAGTACAGGTTGCGACCATACTCCAGTCAGTACAATAACAAAGAATATTGATGATAATGTTGTTCATGCCCATGATGATGAAGACGACTATATGGGCAAGTGGTTGGACCTTCTTTGCAAATTTATCCATTGGATAAGTTGTAGACGATATTAAACATTCATATCAAGCTTTTCGTAAGTCACATTTCTTTTCAATGGGCCCAAATTATTTCTAATGATTTTAACTATTTTATTTTTCTTTTATTATTTTTCCTAGCTACCCTATTTTGAAAATCCAATTGTACACTACGAGAAACATAAAATGTCCCAAGTAAAGATTATATGTAGGATCCACAAATCCAAATCCAAAAATACTAAAAAATTAGGAAAACTACGAAGAATGTGAGGAATCCTCACATTCTTCGTACCCTCCAATTTCTTCACTTCTTTGAACTTTTTAAAAACTTTAGGGACTTCATATGACTTGGATATTTTTTACATAGGTTCATTACACATAGAAGGTGGTCAAATGATCTCTGAAAAAAAACCAAATCCAAAAATGCCAAAAAATTAGGAAGGGTACAAAGAATGTGAGGATTCCTCATATTCTTCATACCCACTCATTTCTTCACTTCTTTGAACTTTATAACAATTTTGAGGACCTCATATGACTTGGATATTGTTTAAATAGGTTCATTAAACTTAGGAGGTGGTTAAATGATCTTCAAAAAAATCCGAATAAAAAAATATTAAAAAATTAGGAAACGAAGAATGTGAGGAATCCTCACATTCTTTGTACCCTCCCATTTCTTAACTTCTTTAAACTTTAAAAAAAAAATTAGGGACATCTTATGGCTTGGATGTTGTCTAACTAGGTTCATTACACTTAGGAGGTGGTCAACTGATATCCAAAAAAATCCAAATAAAAAAATACTAAAAAAATAGGAAGGGTACGAAGAATGTCAGGAATCCTCACATTCTTCGTACCCACCCATTTCTTCACTTCTTTGAACTTTTTAAAAATTTTGGGGACTTCATATGGCTTGGATATTGTTTAAATAGGTTCATTACACTTAGGAGGTGGTCAAATGATCTCCGAAAAAATCCAAATCCCAAGATACTAAAAAATTAGAAAGGGTACGAAGAATGTGAGGAATCCTCTCATTCTTCGTACCCTCTCATTTCTTCACTTCTTTGAACTTTTTAAAAAATTTAGGGACTTCATATGGTTTGGATATTGTTTAAATGGGTTCATTACACTTAGTAGGTGGTCAAATGATCTCCAAAAAAATTCAAATCAATAAATACTAAAAAAATTAGGAAGAGTACGAAGAATGTGAGGAATCCTCACATTCTTCGTACCTTCCCATTTCTTCACTTCTTAGAACTTTTTAAAAATTTTAGGGACTTCATATGGCTTGGATATAGTTTAAATAGGTTCATTCCACTCAGAAGGTGCTCAAATAATCTCCGAAAAAATCCAAATAAAAAAATACTAAAAAATTAGGAAGAGTACGAAGAATGTGAGGAATCCTCACATTCTTCGTACTTTCCCATTTCTTCACTTCTTTAAACTTTTAAAAATTTTGGGGACTTCATATGGATTGAATATTGTTTAAATAGGCTCATTCCACTTAGGAGGTGGTTAAATGATTTCCGAAAAAATCCAAAGCCAAAAATGCTATAAAATAGGAAGGGTACGAAAAATGTGAGGAATCCTCACATTGTTCATACCCACCCCTTTCTTCACTTCTTTGAACTTTCTAAAAATTTTGGGGACTACATATGGCTTGGATATTCTTTAAATAGGTTCATACACTTAGAAGGTGGTCAAATGATCTCCGAAAAAATCCAAATCCAAAAATACTAAAAAATTAGAAAGGGTACGAAAAATGTCAGGAATACTCACATTCTTCGTACCCTCTCATTTCTTCACTTCTTTGAACTTTTTAAAACTTTTGGGGACTTCATATGGATTGGATATTGTTTCAATAAGTTCATTACACTTAGGAGGTAATCAAATGATCTCTGAAAAATCCAAATCCAAAAATACTAAAAAAATTAGGAAGGCTACAAAGAATGTGAGGAATCCATTCCTCACATTCATCGTACCCACCCATTTCTTCGCTTCTTTAAACTTTTTAAAAAATTGGGGGACTTCATATGGATTGGATATTGTTTAAATAGGTTCATTACACTTAGGATGTGGTCAAATGATATCCGAAAAAATCCAAATCCAAAAGTACTAAAAATATTAGGAAGGGTAAAAAATTTTGGGGACTTCATATTGCTTTGATATTGTTCAAATAGGTTCATTACACTTAGGAGGTAGTCAAATGATCTCCGAAAAAATCCAAATCCCAAAATACTAAAAAATTAGGAAGGGTACGAAGAATGAGAGAAACTTTAAAAATTTTTGGGAACTTCATATGGCTTGGATATTATTTAAATAGGTTCATTACACTTAGGAGGTGGTCAAATGATCTCTGAAAATATCTAAATCCAAAAATACTAAAAAATTAGGAAGGGTACGAAGAATGTGAGGAATCCTCACATTCTTCGTACCCTTCCATTTCTTCACTTCTTTGAACTTTTTAAAAATTTTGGGGACTTCATATGGCTTGGATATTGTCTAAATAAGTTCATTACACTTAGGAGGTGGCCAAATGATATCTGAAAAAATCCAAATCCAAAAATAATAAAAAATTAGGAAGGGTATGAAGAGTGTGAAGAGTCCTCACATTCTTCGTACCCACCCATTTCTTCATTTTTTTGAACTTTTTAAAAAAATTGGGGACTTTATCTAGCTTGGATATTGTTTAACTAGGCTCATTACACTTAGGAAGTGGTCAAATGATCTCCGAAAAAATCCAAATCCAAAAATGATAATAAATTAAGAAGGGTATGAAGAATGTGAGGAATCCTCACATTCTTCGTACCCACCCATTTCTTCGTTGTTTTGAACTTTTTAAAAATTTTGGGGACTTCATATGGCTTGGATATTGTTTAAATAGGTTCATTACAATTAGGAGGTGGTTAAATGATCTCTGGAAAAACCCAAATCCCAAAATACTTAAAACTTAGGAAGGGTACAAAGAATGTGAGGATTCCTCACATTCTTCGTACCCTCCCATTTCTTCACTTCTTTGAACTTTTTAAAAATTTTGGGGACATCATATGCCTTGGATATTATTTAAATAGGTTCATTGCACTTTGGAGGTGGTCAAATGGTCTTCGAAAGAAATCCAAATCCAAAAATACTAAAAAAATTAGAAAGGGTACCAAGAATGTGAGGATCCTCACATTCTTCGTACCCTCCCATTTTTTCACTTCTTTGAACTTTTTAAAAATTTTGGGGACTTCATATGGCTTGGATACTGTTTAAATAGGTTCATTACACTTAAGAGGTGGTCAAATGATCTCCGAAAAAAAATCCAAATCCAATAATGCTAAAAAATTAGGAAGGGTACAAAGAATGTGAGGAATCATCACATTTTTCGTATCCTCCCATTTCTTCAATTCTCTTAACTTTTTAAAAATTTTGGGGACTTCATATGACTTGGATATTGTTTAAATAGGTTTATTACAATTAGGAGGTGGTCAAATGGTCTTAAAAAATATCCAAATCCAAAAATACTAAAAAATTAGGAAGGTTACAAAGAATGTGAGGAATCCTCACATTCTTCGTACCCTCCCATTTCTTCACTTTTTTGAACTTTAAAAAAAAAAAATGGACTTCATATGGCTTGGATATTGTTTAAATAGGTTCATTACACTTAGGAGGTGGTCAAATGATCTCCAACAAAACTCAAATGCCAAAATACTAAAAACTTAGGAAGTGTACGAAGAATGTGAGGATTCCTCACATTCTTCGTACCCTCCCATTTCTTCACTTCTTTGAACTTTTTTAAAATTTTGGGGACATCATATGGCTTGGATATTGTTTAAATAGGTTCATTGCACTTATGAGGTTGTCAAATGATCTCCGAAAAAATCCAAATCCAAAAATACTAAAAAATTAGGAAGGGTACGAAGAATGTGAGGAATCCTCACATTCTTCATATCCTCCCATTTCTTCACTTCTTTGAATGTTTTAAAATTTTTTGGACTTCATATGGCTTGGATATTGTTTAAATAGGTTCATTACACTTACGAGGTGGTCAAATGATCTCTAAAAAAATCCAAGTCCAAAAATACTAAAAAATTAGGAAGGGTGGGAAGAGTGTGAGGATTCCTCACATTCTTCGTACCCACCCATTTTTTCACTTCTTTGAACTTTTTAAAAATTTTAGGGACTTCATATGGCTTGGATATTATTTAAATAGGTTCATTACACTTAGAAGGTAGTTAAATAATCTCCGAAAAAATCCAAATAAAAAAATACTAAAAAATTAGGAAGGGTACGAAGAATGTGAGGAATCCTCACATTCTTCGTACCCTCTCAGTTATTCACTTATTTGAACTTTTTAAAAATTTTAGGGACTTCATATGGCTTGGATATTGTTTAAATAGGTTCATTACACTTAGAAGGTGGTGAAATGATCTCGAAAAAATCCAAATCCATAAATACTAAAAAATTAGGAAGTGTACGAAGAATGTGAGGAATCCTCACATTCTTTGTACCCTCCCATTTCTACACTTCTTTGAAGTTTTTAAAAATTCTGGGTACTTCATATGGTTTAGATATAGTTTAAATAGGTTCATTACACTTAGGAGGTTTTCAAATGATTTCCGAAAAAATCCAAATCCAAAAATACTAAAAAATTAGGAAGGGTACGAAGAATGTGATGAGTCCTTACATTCTTCGTACCCTCCCATTTCTTCACTTCTTTGAACTTTTTAAAAATTTTAGCGACTTCATATGGCTTGGATGCTGTTTAAATAGGTTCATTACACTTAGGAAGTAGTCTAATGATTTTTGAAAGAATAAAAATCCAAAAATACTGAAAAATTAGCAAGGGTATGAGGAATATGAGAAGCCCTCTCCATTCTCCGATTATATGATATGTTAAATATGTTTAGGGACTTTGTATGGCTTAGAAATTTTTTGAATTTTTTTCATTACACTTAGTAGGTATTTAAATGATGTTCGAAAAAATCAAAATCAGTAAATACTAACAAATTAGTGAGGGAATCTCACATTCTTCGTGCCCTCCCTACTATCCATTTCTTTGATTTTTTTTTTTTTTTAATTGGGATTTCATATGACTTAGATTTTGTTTAGATAAGTTCAGTCCATTTTGAGGGTGTTAAATGGATCCTTGAAAAATTCAGAATGGAAATTTACAAAAAAAATCAGCAAGGGGTTTGGATTTCCATATTGTTAGTAATTATACCTTTTTCATATTTTCAATATTTCAACCAATTTTGTTGTGTAATTCAATTTAAACGCTAAGAAATAATTTAGTCATATATTCTCAATTAATAATTAGTACACAACTAATTAAATTTTAGGTTAATATATATTTTATAAAATTTCTTTCTATTTCTTCCCATTTTTTCACTTCATAAACCAATTATATTGTTTTTCACACTTCAAATATTCATCAAATTTTATCAACAAATTATTTGATGTTAAAATAAATTAAATTTACTTTTCCTTAATTTATAAATTATATTACCAAATTATATTGTTTATCTTTTTCAAAAAAATTCTTTATTTTTCTGTTTCATAAAAGAAATTCTCCAAACGAAATAATTACATTAAACATGATTTTATAATTGGTCATTGAAATATAATTGGTTATTGTAATAAGTATAAAAATGTGTGTTGCATGGGATTAATTCCCATGGCAACCGGTTGGGTAACCTAAAGAATTGGTTTTCTTTAAGTTTTTTATTATTTTGCATGCCATGTGTCTTAATTCAATGTATATATATATATATATATATATATATATATATATATATATATATATATATATATATATATATATATATTTGAGGAAAATTACATGGATACCCCCTCAGCTATTTGACAATTACACTTAACCACCCTTAAATTTTTGAAATTACATTGACACCACTTGACCATAATGGAGCATAACAATTGCTTGAATGATGTTATCGAATCTTGCAAGATTTTCATGGTTGATTAATGATGTCATAGTAAAAAGAATTAAATAAAATGTATAAAATATCCTTTAAAGTTCGTTTTATTTCATTTTATCTTACCACATTTTCTAATTAATTTTAACTAAAGTTTTTAATATAAAAATTTAATTAATTTTTATTAAATAGTTTACTGCCATTTGGCAAAGAAGGAAAAAAAGTACATTCTAGACTGCTTCTTAATAAATTTTCTTGATTTTGGCAAAAAAAGGTCTGAATCTCTTTCAGGAGCTTGTGATCCAAGAAGATCAAGCCCCAACTCTATGGCTTTCAAATTCAACCATGTGGACATAACCCAAATGGAACTACAACATCCCTGAAAATGCCCACCTTAGTAATGGCAGACCCCAAATGGTAATGACCCCCACAAGCTTCAACTCATTAGGATGTGCTTTCACAGCACCAAGAAACCATTGCAACTTTTCATTTCTAATTCCAAATTTGGAGTCTTTTTCCCAAATGAGCATAGCAGGTAACTATTCTTCATTCCATTTATCGGAAAATCTTTTTGTATTTGAAATCACATGTCAAATTTGATGGAATGGACAAAGAAGAACATGGATAGTCTTTCTATTATCATTTTCTGTAGGCAGAGGGCACTCACATATCACTCCCCATTTATCATCATCGCAAATGGAACAACTCCTTGGATGAGAAATATAGCTACTATTCTATATAAATTTCCAACACAATTGAACTTATTGTGTCACAGGTTGGATTTCCTAGTCATATGTACAACGATTGGCAATGCTCCTATAATAATATGACCAGTAGTTGTAATGCCATCCTCTGTCATAACTACAACAGATGTGGGATCAGGACCACACTAAGCATAATCTCTCACTTTCATTCCCTCTGCAATTGCTCATGGCAACATGATTTCCCATTTTCTTCCATTGGGCTCTAGGATAATCCAATCACATATCTCTCAAGAGTGCAGATCACATGGACAAGCCAAGTACTGTTTTTTTACAACCTAATAGTCATCGAGGGAGTACCTCATGCCTTCTCAGCTTGAATGTACACATTACTAGACTTTGCAAGACACCTCTTCCACTTACTTTCCAATGAAAATTGCATGCCTGACTACTGAAGACCAAGAAAGCTAGAGCTCACATTAGAATCATTGAATATAGGAAAAGGTTTTAAACTCAAAGACAAGGCACTCTGAAAATTGTTATCAACCTAAACAAATTCTCACTTTGTACTGTCCATGAAGTGTGAAGGTTGTGTTAGGATGGAACTCTTAAAAGCATGACATGATGTAATAGATTTGGAATTCCTTATTTATTTAATGGTATTCCAATTTCACTTTTATCTATCCTTATTCCATGCATTACACTTTATGAGTATTCTTATTTACATCTTTTGTAGTGTGTGTGACATGAGTGCATTTATGAGTTATAGGGAAAATCCAAGTCATGGGTTCCTTGCAAATAGATGACTTGTTCAAAGTCGGTTCGTGGGTTTAGACAACTTATTAGAGGCTATAGTGCACCACTACCTTCTAATTGGAGGGATAACTGGTCTTGAATATCGAGATAAGTTTTCCATGGTGAGTACACTGGTGTGTATGGTTACATATTGGACAGGACTTATGGTGAGTCATGACTTAAGGCTATCAAGTATTCGTGACCTTACCAAGCTACTTCATTGTGTTGTCTCTCAACCTTGAGAGAATATTGAAGCTTAAGCCAAAGTTAGCAATGGTTTTGACCTATGGGTGAGATTGTAAGTTGATCATATATTCCTTATGGATTGGGTCACTATTGATGGAAGTTGGTAGCAATAGGTATTCTTAATAGAAGCACCATGATATCTCATAGGATGGAGACAATGTGTCCCCTTGGGTGGTTTTAAGGAGGTGTGTTAATGGAAACTATGGTTATAGTAGTTCCTTAAGTGGAACTTGACATAGGCTCTTTGAGAGCTAAGACATGTTAGTTGAACACATAATAGAAGGATCTGTAACTCAATGATAATAGAGGTAGTCTTAAAAGATTAACAATTTTTACCTTGTTAAACTATAGACATTAGTTCATAGGGAGACTGAACACAATGGATAGCAAGTCACGGACCCGAGTATACAGTGTCTTGTTGTTATTTACATAAAATACTGGAGTTATGGTCCCCAGTTTGATCTCATATACCTTGTTGGCATAGGTTATGAGGATCGGATTGGTTTTAGGTTCACTTTATGTATAAGGGCATTTTGGTAATAACATAAGGTTGCACAGGGGTAAGTGAACAAGGTCTTTGGATTAAGCTAATTGATTAATTAGTACACCCTATTAGGTTAATTAATCAATTAGAATCCAATTGGAGATTTGTTAGGCTCCCTCGTATGTGAGGGAGTGAGCCCCATATTCTTGGGGCCCAAGTCAGTTGCAATAAAATAAATAAATAAACAAAAATAGAAGAGATTAAAAAAAAAAAAAAAAAAAAGGAAAAAACAGAGAGAAAAGAAGAGAGAAAGAAAAAAAAAACACATCTCATTGCCCAGATTTCATCAAAGAGCCAATCCCGCTTCATCTATGGTTCGATCGAGTTGAAATTTAGAGGAGAGGTTCAAAACTCGAGTAGCTACAATCTAAAAGGTGGAGATCAGATTTTGAGCTCGGGAACTAATGTTATTGCCCATGAACAATAACAACGTGTTTTTGGGTATTTTTTTCTCCATTTTTCCTTGTTTTTTTACCAAGAAAGATTATATAATCCAAGGTTATATATGCTCTTGATGTATATGGTAGCCTCTAGAAATTATTCTAGAGAAGACAGGTGTAACCCAATATTGTTGATAGTGGAGCTTGAACTGGACTAGGTCCCGTGGTTTTTTCCTTCGCATCGAGGGGTTTTCCACGTAAAAATTTTGGTATCTGATTTATTTTTTTGTTGCATGAGTTTATTTATTTATTTATTTATTTATTACTGCTAGTTGCTATTACCTATTTAATTTTACACAAAGAAATGGTAGAAAAATCCTGGTGTTTGTTGGAATATTGTGAATTCACCCTAACAATTATGATAAATGAAGATGAATAGGGAACTCAAAATATCCATTCCTGGAAGGGTCCCATCTGCTTCCCTTCTCTTAATGCTATTCTTCTCCTCTACTCAAAACCAAAAACCACCAAAAGAAAGATATTTTACTCTCTCTAACGTCTCCTCTCTTACTCTCACCCAGAATAAAGAAGAATAATGCCTCCCCGAGATGGCCTGTAGCTCATGTCCCTCTTTTCTAAGACTCCCCATCAGAATAGATGGTGCCCCCCCTACAACGTCTTACTCCGCAGCCCACTCACCACCACAATGCCTTGCCCACAACTTTTCTTCGTCTGCTACTTTTCCCAAAAACTCCCCCAAACCCCTTGCTCTTTGTCTCACTCTCGCTATAAAAATCAATTCTTTGTCCCTTTTCCTTAGCTATAGAGAGCATCTCCACTACCCTTAAAAGGTGGCTAGCAAACCCCCTCCAAGAAAACTTGAGCCAAAAGACTGAAAAAAAAAAAAAAAAAAAAAAAAACCTTCACTAAAGGCCAAAAAGGCTTTT
The DNA here is from genome assembly GCA_030345155.1 of Vitis x doaniana. NCBI lineage: Eukaryota > Viridiplantae > Streptophyta > Magnoliopsida > Vitales > Vitaceae > Vitis > Vitis x doaniana. The sequence goes on along the minus strand of CP128320.1, from coordinate 17,876,641 downwards.
AAAAGAGACAAAGGAAGGCTAGAATGAGTACACGTGTCCTCATCCCAACCCAACTACTCAAAGGCTCTAAAATTCCAAAAGCAAACCCTAAAAAAAAACTAATCCTAATGGGCGTCCGATAATCATGCTAGGACCAGAAATAGCCCTTTAAATGGTCTCCAAAATATAGCTCAAAAATCAATAATGTGAAACATGAACCGGGATGATGAAAAACTGAGCAAAAATGGATCTAAATACATGCTAAAAAAATAGTGGGGTGAGAGAAAAAATAATATATATATATATATATATGTGTGTGTGTGTGTGTGTGTGTGTGTGTGTGTGTGTGTGTGTATGTGTGTGTGTTAGGGCCAAAATAGAGGGTCTATAGCATTTTTGCTAAATAATAAAAACTATTTGCACATATGATTTACAAACAAATTTGTTTTTTAAAAAAATTGTACCACTATTTGATTATCGTGCTCTATAAACAAAGCAAAATAGAAAACCATTTTTTTTTACTAGAAATTCAAATTAAGGAAGACTTTGTATTAAATTTATTAATAAGTTTAATAATTTTTTTAAAGAAAATTTGAAACTCAAAAAATATATATAAGGACTATAAAAAATAATGGAAATAATTAATATTTTGAATTTTTTAATAAATATTTTAATTTTTAATAATAATTTGAAATTCAAAAAACTGATTTATTAATTATAAATTAAATAAAAAATTTAAGAATACTATGTTTGAGTATTAAATGTATGTATGTAATGAAAAATTTGACTCATTTATACTTAAAAAATTAAACTTTATTTAATTTTAAATTCATTTAAAATAAATTAGTATTAGCAATTATTAATTTTGAATTATTATTATTATTATTATTATTATTATTATTATTATTATTATTATTAACAAAATAAATCAATTATGTTATCATATTTTTATAATATTTAAAAAATATATAATTTATGATTTTATTATAATATTACTATTAATATTTTATTTAAAATATTTATTTTTAATTTATTTATAAATACAAATTATTTTTTATTTTTAATAAGGCACAAATTAAATTTAGTTTATATTATATAACTTGAATTTACAATTCATTTCTTATAAAATCAAAATAAAATATTTTTAAAAACAACTTATCAGTAAAAGGTTTAGATTTTTAAATTTTTGAAAAATATCTTTAAAAACAAATTGTTTTATAGAATCAAAATACCTCATAGGATAAATTGAAATATCATTTATAAGTAACTTGAGTTATCTAAATATAAAAATAAATGTGAAAATGAATAAGATATCTATTATCACACTTCATTCCCACATATCAAACATAACCTCAAGATATGAACATTTAGTTTTGTTTACATCATTTTCTTTAAAAGAGAAAATAAAAATAAATAAATAAAAATTATTTTTAAAAAAATGGATCCTAGTTTGTAGGTACTTGAAATAAAGATGGATTTTAGTCTCAAATTAATATAAAATATATATTTTAATAATGTGATTTTAAACATCTTTTAAGTGTGTGATAATAAAGCATTTAATGGAACTAGCGCTAATGAATGGTAGTTATTTCATATAAAATAATACAAAACACATTTTTCTATTATTAATTTTTAATTTCTTTTGTTTTTTTTTTTGTCACCAACAAATATTTAAGAAAAATATTTGATTTCTTAGGTTTTTTAATCTTGATTTCTTATGATCAATATATTACATTTTTAAGAAAAATATTTGAAGTATAACAAATTTAGAACTAACAATGTTGATAAATATAATACAAATTTAATTTATAAAAAAAACTTTTTACCTTTTTCTAAATCATATTGCATATTGGTGGTCCAAATATAAACTATAATATTGTTTTGTATCAAAGAAATAAAAATAAGAGAAAAATCAAATTATTGTTTTGTACCAAAGATATTAAAATAAGAGAAAATTATTATTATTATTATTATTTTTTAAAAGGAGACTACAAAGTAGAATACCTACAAATATAATTGAAAAATGAGTCACAATAATCTTCAAAACTAATCTTTCTAATATCTTTCAAAAATTCAACCATCAAATGATTGATTCTAAATTGCAAATACTTTTTTAGTTATGCAATTGTTATTATCAACTTTTTTTTTTTTTTTATCGGTTCATATTTTTTTCACCCATCCACTAACATTAGAATTTCTTCAATGGATGGAAATAAGTATATATAATTTACATAAATATATTTAAAAAATTAATATTCGATGTATTATGTTATTACTTCAAGAATTTTTATTAAAAATAATTTAATTATTCCTAAAAATGTTTACCAATAAAATTATTTAAGAATATTTTTATAGTATAAACACTTGCGACAACGTGACATTCATAAAGTTCCTAAATTTGTTCAAGAAAAAAAAATTAACTTTACTAATTTTGAAGTTGGAAATTTATCTCCAATTGGATATCATCGGGGTTCAAAAGCCATTTCAGTTACTTTCTTTATAATAAATAAAAATACCAATTGTACCCTTCTTTACGTAAATTTTTAATTGTAAGGATGATGATCAATTGGGTTGACGATAAGTTACCCATATCAATCCTATCACGTTTATACAAAGTAATTTTCATGGCCACCATACTCATCGTATTTTCTTTATTTAAAAAAAATTAATAATTTTAGAAATTTTAAATTATATTAAAAATAAATATATTTTATAAATAAGTAAAATATTATAGTTTCTATAACTTATTTTATTTAAAAAATAATTTTTTAATATTTTATATGTGTTAAAAATGGTAATAAAAAAAAATCAATAAAATTATTTTTTAAAATTAATTTTATATATAATCGAGGTTGGATGGTCTCGGACAAGATAATATCTAAACCCTCACTTCCCTCTTTTTGATTCAATTTTGATTCCTAACATTGTTTTTTGATTCGACTTTGAAAGGTGGTTAAGGACAAGTGCATCTCATTGCAGGGAAAATACTCCATCAAAAACATGTTTTTTCCTATTAAGAGTTAAGACTTAGGACAAACACAAGATTATGAAAACAACGTCCAATATGCAGTCTCCCAATACTGTTTTACATATATTGAATTAAATTTTATTTTCTTAATTTTATATTGTATATTTTAAAAGAGTGTTACTAAATTTAGTACATAAGACATTCATACTCTCAGTTCCACCAACATCCATTTTCATTTTCTCACCTCCCAGAACCTTATTGTGCAAATTCCTATTCAACCTTCAAATCCAACAGCTATTTGCAGGCTCCATTGACAACCCTAGCCTCATCTTTATACCATTCTCAACCCAAACCACACTTTTACCATAGGGCAAGTTGCTAATACCAAATATTTAAGACAAGTATACATACCATTGAAATCAGTCCATTGCCCTCAAGCCATGTTTAGTATATGGGAATAAGGAATGAAAATAAAAACTTTGGTTTCATTCCTATATCTTCTTGAATAGAAATAGATTTGGTGATTCCAATTCTTATGTTTGAATGCATATAAGAATGTAATGTTGGAATGATTATTTGTTTCCATTGAAGCTTATACATACCGGCTCCAATTCGGGATATGGATGTTGCCGAGTTAACATCTCTAATACAGACACTTTTAGCCAGGGCTTTAACATCTCTTCACAAACCTGCAGTCCAGAAAGTTAAACAATTTGTTCCAATGCAGCAGCTTTGGAATGAAGTGTACTAAATGTACTAAATCGGGTTCTCAGGAAGAAGGATGGGTCACTCAGTTCCAATCCACTTCATTGCATCCCTAATTGTAGGATCCCTCTACCAATCTTCTGGTGATGTACAAATTTTTGTTACCAAATAATGAAGCAAGGGTTTAACCACCCTTAGAAGTAGAGAGAGTTAATGGAAAAAGGTAGCTTGATGCTTAAATTCTCAGATTTGAATGGAAAATCCTCATCAATTGAGCATTCAGTGGTTCCATGCATCTATTAGTGTCAGTATATTGGCAGTTGTACAGAAAGATACTAATGACTGATGCAAAATCAAAATGCATTGGTAATAAGACATGGCATTGACTAAATGCCTTGTAGGATAAAATCTTAGAAAGATCAACAGTTTGGAAAACAACAACTTATCAATTTGTTAGTTGGGATAGCTCCAGTCCAATAATCGAGCTATTCAATAACCCAATTCAATCATGTCATTTCCTTTTCTGACACAACCACCTGCTAAAAGACAAGGGTTTCAGAGCCTACATTTTAAGCATGCTTCTTCATGGTATAAGAAGATTCTACCGAGTACAGTTCCATAAAATATAGTTCTCAATTCAAAACCAAACATGATTTGTTAATTTAAGAAATGAAGGAATGAAAGAGAGGAAGATACCTCAGGGGCCATCCGGAATGCAGTCCCTTTAAAAGATTTTATGTCATTCAATTTGCAAAACTGAAAAGATATACAACCAGAAATATAATATTTAGAAGTCCAGCATTTTGAAACAATAGAGAGATAACTCTAGTAAAAAGAAACTAACCTTTGCCAATCCAAAATCCACGAGTTTCACGGTTCCATTTACATCCACCAGATATCCCTCGAAGATGATACAGAACCAATTAGTCTTACAACAGAAACAATTTATGTGTAAGTAAATGTACAACATTGTGGCTTCAACTGTCATTCCAAATGTCTAATTTCCTGAAGTAACCTCAATTGATTCCAAATGTCCACCCATTTCTTCTTAACAATGCAATTATTGGCCTTTGTTGCGCATGACCAAATCAATAAGCCTAATTTCCCTTATGACCTACTTGTGGTACTTCTAAGTCCCATGATCACATCCCTCCATGGTTCTAGCCTTGCTAGTTATTCCATTTACCATCTCAATCACATGAGAGAGAGAGAGAGAGAGAGAGAGAGAGAGAGAGAGAGAGAGAGAGAGTTTGTAGCATTGTAAATGGCTTTTGCATTACGATTCTTTCAATTTTCAGGTTTCCATTCTGTAATCATGACCCAAAAACTCTCCTGAAGAGACACTCAAATCAAGTGAATCAGAGAGATAGAGAGAAAGTTTGCATCATTATTATGTAATTTTTCTTATATGTTGCTTTTAAAGAACATTTTGACTTACAAATTAAAAAGAAAAAAGAAAAAAAAGAAAAAAGAGAGAGGATATTATAGCAAGATCAAGCACTGAGGCAGAATATACAAAGTGATATATAATACAGCTAATTGCATGAAGTCAAATGGAAGTGGACCACACCTGATATTATAACTGACATGGAGTTTTATGAAAGGATTAAACTATTAAGATACACAATAATCTCAAAACAAACAACGTAAACCCCACATGTGAAGACACGATGTAAGGTACACAGAAAATTGGGGATATCTATATCTATACCAAGGCTTTGGGTAGTTTCATCTTAGTTATCAGACAATGACCATGTTTAACATCCATGCTCCTAACTCTTCTTTTTGTTTTTGGTTTTTCCATTTTTCTTTTCCTGGAAGAGGGCAGGTGGGAGTGTTGAACTTTTCACTTCACCAAGCAGTCTGTAATCACAGAATTCAGTAAGTGGGCTAACCGGTGCAATCCAAATAATATTGAAGGTTTCAAGAAGATAAAAACAAAAATAAATTAATAAAAACTGAAGAACTTTCTCAACAGAGTGAACCAATTTTCCACGAGTAAGAAGGCCGTTTAGTTCATGCATATGCAATTCTCTTGGTAGCAAAGGCAGATAATTGAAATAATCAGCACATGTTTCAAGTAGTAATGGCATGTGGATAGAGCAAGGTATAAACAAATAAAGCACAAGCAATATAACCAAAAAATGTAGTAGTAAGTTCATTTGAATCACCTGTGAACTACATTATGCTCATGTAGATATTTCAAACCTTTCACAATCTGCCTTGTGTATTTAGAGGCTTGGGAGTCTGACAGTTTATGCTTTTGATAGAGATTTAAAAGTGAACCTTCAGTTGCAAGCTCAAGAAAGATATAAAGTTTGGTCTTGTCCTGGAATGGCAAGACATTTTGTGAGTAAGCAAGAAAAAAAAATATGACATGAACTCCAATCCTCTTGATGCAGTACCAGAACCAGATCATAAAGGAAGAAAAATACTAATTCACCCCAAAGAACAGAAAAATGTAACTACTGAGTATTTAGACTGTCAATTAGACAGCCTGCGAGGGAAATAAAAGATGCATATGATGCATGAATGTTTAGAAACATGCATTCAGAAGCAGACCTACAAGGCAAGAACATAGCTTGAAACAACAATAAGGCCAAATACCATGATAAAATAGCTGATACGATAAGTAGATGAGAGATTAAAAAAAGGTTCTTTAGAGGAAAAAGTGAACTTGAAAAATAACAGATGGGAAGCTCAAGAGACCCCCTCATGAATTTTAGTCTAAGGTTTAGTTCTCATCAAGCAGCTAAAACAGAACATGCTGCTTTAAGAGTCATCCAGTCAGGGCAATCCTTCTATAGCCTCTGAAATAAAATTTTGTGATTAACATCCAAAAATATGATTGAAAATAATAACTCTAAAAGCAAAACCTTGGTTACTCAATATAGACTCAGAATCCCTATTAACTCTCTAACAGAGACATGTACTCAGTCAACCTCATGAAGATTGCAACAGTGCTGCTGTGGCCTCAGATTTAGGTCTTGTTTGAGGATATTATTTTGCCTTTAACTTTGGTGAGGAACTGAAGCTAAAGCTAAAACCATTATTTTAAAGGGGCAATCTTGGCATTGGTGTGATTTCACTAAACATAAAACAATTTCCCACATAAACTGAAAAACAGCTTGCCCATACGTATGTGTTGAACTCCTTTTAAGGTTAGAAGTACTTCAGTGAAGCCAAAAACACATATTGAAGATCTTATTAGACTTAAAAAGGATCTTTTTGCTTCCAAAAAGTCAATCTAAACAGAGCTTTAGTACTGTTTATTTTTAGTTATGAAGAAATTAAGAAAATATACAAAGAATTTGTAAAAAGGAACAAGCAAACAAATCCATCAAAAAAATTGCACAGGCTTATAAAAAGACAAATACAGAAGTCCGCACACCAGAGAGCCTTTGGCTGCCCAACCTTAAGGAAATTAACCACCAAAACACGGGGCATGATATCCCTAGTTAAACCAACCAAGAACAGGATCCATTTTTGGCCGACCAATAGCCTTTCTAATTCAAGGGATCTAGGCTTCCAGGAAAAAGAGAACACAACTATCAAATTGCATGATCCTCAGCACCCAATGATTGTATCTCGCACAACACTCTCCGACTACTAGCCACCCAAGATAAAACTATTAGTTAATCCACCTCCACCATTAGAGCAAGAAATTTTTGCTTCAATAGTCAGCCCAAAACCAGCTTTCTTTGAGAACCTTGAATAAACTTGCCTGTGATCCCATATTAGATTGCCAATAGCCATCCAATCCCAATTTCCAAGGAACATCAGCAAAATTAAGCTTCAAAACACCAACTGTCAAAGTAGCTCACTACTATTCCAATTGGGAACGTAACTGATGTTGAAGGGAATTCTGATAAATTCTTGGTAACTAATATCCATAGTAATTCTCCTGAAATTCAGTAGACAAACTCTTCCTATCTTCAAATACCCAGGCATTCCTTTCTAGCTTCTTCTACCTGCCATAATTTATCCACCCAGTGAAACAATTTTGAGTAGCAATTACCCTCCTTGACCCATTTCAACCTAGACTCTTGTCTCTAGCTCTTCCCTCCCATAATTCCTCCAACCTTATTTTCCTTTTCATTCTAAGATATCAAAGTTCTTCCGTCATATGACCCATTCCTTCAAGTGTGATTATCACAGTGTTCCTCTTGCCAGAAATATCAAAAGTTTCTTTCTTCAATATTTCAAAGAAAGCTTTGATTGACTTAAGGCTACACAATAAATCTATCATTCCCATACTGAGACCTGAATCTCATGCAACATCCATAATAATATCACCAAATTTTGGGTGCAGCAACCACATATTTTCAATAGAAAAGAGGGTGAGAATCATCTAATTAGTTAACCTCCATATCATGGAGCCATAATCAAATACTAGCCTGGGTAAGATTCTTGAATGATGTTGCACTCCATTGAGATCAAGAACCTACCAAACTTCTTCAAACTGGGGTTTCTTGCTTGTTTGACCATGGAAAGGCCTCACTCTAAGAGATGATGAAACTAAGCCACAACTTTTGATTAGCTCATCAGTGTCATTCACGCTACTGGGAATTCTAGACAAAATAGCTTTTCCCTAAAAGACCCAATAACATTGAACTCTCCTCAGTGCACCAAGTCAAAAGCTACCGTGAGCAGTTACTCAGCTTCTCCCTAAGCTGCAATTGATTTGGTCCAAAACCTCATACGCCTATGGATCTTCCAGATAATTTTCAATCGAATTTTAATTGAACTTAATACAGATACCACCAAAGATTCATGCCTTCTAAGGATTTTGAATCCCATAACATTAAGATCCTTTCTAAGTCCTCTTGAACATTGGGCCTTCACTAGAGTAGCCATTATACTAATAAGGACAAAGACTTTTGATGGTTATTCTATGAGGGAAAAGACCTAACTAATGTTACTGCATGGGGGTTCCCAAGCGAGAGCAACAAATTATCAGTCCCAAGTTTTAGTTGGCACTCTAGATTTACTGCAGAGGAGGGACGTATGCCCACATTGATGCCATAATTCATGTCTTCTTCCTAAAGCCAGGAGCATTCTGAGGAATATTAGGACTAGTAATCTGCCACTTGAGCACAGATGTAGTTAAGAGAAAGAGGTAACACTTCAAAGCTAAAAATTTTCCCGTCCTTTTCACCGGTGTTAACAGCCATCAACTCTGGGCTTTATCAACTGCCTCCACCAATGTTTCTTCCCTATAAATTAGGCCCAACCCAGCACTAGCAGCGAATTAAGTCCTCCGAGGTACAAAGATGCCAGAGGACTCATGCAACAACTCTACAAGACCCAGATCAAGTTCCTAAATTTGTGTCTTGCATGCAGCATTATGTAGGGTTTATATATATATATATATATATATATATATATATATATCGATATATTCTCCCAAAGATTCAGGTATGAAATTGACAGGATTTCACGAATATACACACAAAAAAAAAGGGAAAAAAAAAAATCTAAGATTGCCACAAAAAATGCAAAATTGCAAACGGTAGCCCTAATTCCAAGAGTGGTACATAACAAGAAGCCAATCCAACAAGAAAAATTTGAAAAATACCTTGAATGCGCCATAATATTGAACAATGTGCTTATGTTGGAACTGACTTGAAAGAGAGATCTCATTACGAAAGAAATTAGGAAAGAACTCTCACGTATGCAGGCTGGATCAATATGAAATTGCTTTTGACTGCATAATCTGAGTATGTAATTACTTAGAGGTTAATCAAGATGTATGGAAAATAGATTTAAAGAAGAATTGAACTAATACACAATCAGCACCTTTCATCCTTCTAACCTGTTGAAGTTGATCAATACTTTGCTGCCCACCCGTCCTTGATCAGTCAACAATGTTTTTTCAGTAATTTGATTTGTTTTTTCCTTCCGGTGAAAATATTTTATATTATTAAAATACGAAATAATATCTTAATATTTTTAAAAATAATTCATTTAAAAAAAAATGTTTTCGAAAATAAAATTTAAAAAGCAGTGTCATTTTCCCAGTAGCCCATAGGCGGGAAAGAGAGATTCAGAATTCACAAGAACTCAGAAGAGAGAGAGACGCCCATCACAGCCGGGGATGAAAGCCACTGGCCGCCGCCGTCCGAAGGACTCTATCCGCCCACCGCCGCCACCACCTCCCTCCGTCGACCACCACCGCCAATTCAGCCGCAACTCTGACGCTAGTTTCGCCAGCAGCCGCCCTTCCTCCCTTGGAATCAACCGCTCCTCCGCCGGCGATGCCCTCACCGACAGGTCCTATCAACTCTCCGCCATCCGCACCATCAACTCCTTTCTCGCCTCCCATTCCTCTCCTCTCCCCCTCAAACCCCCTCTCGCCTCCGCCAAAGACATTTCCGAAACCCTAAAATTCCTCATCTCCCAACTCGATTTCCCCACAACCAAACTTGAAGACGATCTTCCTATCCTCCTCAAGCATCTCAATTGCCCGATCAAGCTCAACAAGTCCGCTCTCAAAGCCCCCGAAACCCCGCATGCTTGGCCTTCCCTTTTAGGCGTAATGCATTGGTTAGTTCAAATCGCATTGTATAATGACCATCTTGTGTCGAATTTGGAGTGTTTTGACAATACTTTTGTGTATGCATTGGATAGTTACTTGCATTATATTCGCGGGGATGATGATGGGATGGAGGCGGTGGATAGGGAGTTTATGGGGAAGTTGGAAAGGGAGAGGGACGCAGTGGCGAAAGGTGTGAAGGCATTGGAGAAGGAGGTGGCAGAGAGGGAGGGGAGGTTGGAGGAATTGAGGTCGGGGCCTTCGGCTAAGGAGGTTGTGGAGAAGGAGAGGGGGGTGTTGGAGGAGGATGTGAAGAAATTTCATGCAATAATTGCAGAATTTTCAGGAAGGATTGCATCTGTGGAGAAGATTTTGATTGAGAAGGAGAAGGAGTTGGGGGTGAAGGTTGAAGAGAATAATAGAATTTGCGAGGAGAATGAAGAGCTGAAGAAGAGGGTTGAGTTGCAGACGTTTAATGCAAGAGATGCAGAGAGGATGAAGAGGGAGTTGCAGGCAGTTGAGAGAGATATCACGGAGGCTGAGGTTGCAAGGAATGGTTGGCAGGAGAAGTCTTGGGATGTTGACACGACAATTGGGCACAAGTTTAAGGAGCTTGAAGCTCTTTCAATTGAATGCAACCAGGCTCTCAGGTGGTTTTCTTTTCCTTATCCACTTTGTTTAGCTTTGGTACCTCTATAATCCACTCCACTAAGATTTTCTTAATTTCTTAAGTTGCATACTCGAAAGTCTTTCTAGTAATCTTCAGTATGCTTTCTGATAATTAATGAACATGGTAGAATCATGTTCTTTCTTAGGTTTGGTGTTGCTTGGAATTAATTTTCTCTATTCCATTGAAGTCTACTGTGATTCTTATCAACATTAGGTTATCTACCTCCATGAATTAGATTACAAGATTTTTTTGTCATTTATGGGTGATATGAAATATTTTCCTGTTCTTAGCAAATACATTAACATATACAACATTTTAGTATAACTTCAGTGAGAACATAGGATCTGGCTCTGTAGTTACAGCATGACTAGTTGATGATTCCTAAGAAGGATCCAGCTGCTGTTCTCTGCTTAAATTATTCCGGTGAACATGCCCTTGAGGCCTGGCTCAAGAGGTAAAGGTTTGAGAGGGTTTGTGGTAGTTTCATGTTCAAATCCCAATAGAGACAAAAAAATTTACCTAACAAAAAAATAAAATTTCAGTAGACAAAAATTCAGACCAGGTGAATGTAGTTGCTGAATCATTCAATGGCTTATGTCTTCTTGAGTCACATGCATTATTTCCACGTAGCCAACTCAAACTTCACTTGTTTACTTGGGTTGTGATTCAACACCAACAATGGGTAGTTTCTGAGTTGTAATTTGCCTTACGTGCATTTATCTTTTGGGTGCATTACATCTTTTGTATTGGTTTATGATTTCATGTTTGTTCATCTTCTTTAACCTTTTGAGCTAAGTGTTACTCTCAAACTGCTAACCATTCTGGAGCTTTGTCAAAGTAAGAAAAATAAAAAGGTTTTTAAGGTTAGTTAATGTTCATTCTCGATTTGGCTTTAAAAAAAAAAATCTCCATTTAACACTTCTATCCTCACAAGTTTTCTAATAATTTATTTAGAAAGAGATAGGTGATACAGTTGCCCTTGGCAACCTCTTTTTTTGAGGTAGCCTCCCCTCTCCCCCCCCCCCCCTCTCTCTCTCTCTCTCTCTCTCTCTCTCGGTATATGAATTTCAACTTGGAACCTTCCCATACCCACCCAACCCTTTGCCTCCTGAGCCCTGCCTTAGGAGCCTATTGTTTCCCTTGGGACCATGTTCTATTTAACTTTTTGAAGTAAACTAATAGCCATGAAGAGACAACACTAAATACTTAATTTTCAGGAGCATCTTTGAATTGAAAAATTATCATGCCACCTCATGCAACTCTTTCAACCTATTAAACTACAATCTATTGTGTGATTGAAGTATTTTCTCTTGGATGGTTTCCAGGTTAAAGTTAGGAAATGGTTTGCAGTATGTTTTGAATGCCAAAGGGTCTTTGCCTGCTGAGGTTTTGGGAATTGATTACAAATCAACGCTTAAGCCTGCACTTGACTCCTTTGCTGATGACATAAATAAAATGCTCTATGCTAAAGTTGGAAGAGTTGATTTCTCTTCAGGAACAATCAGTTGAAAATGCTGCTAAAATTGAAGCAAAAAGAAATCGTCTTGCTGCACTTCAAACTAGTAGTGATGAAGTAAGTGAATTAGAACTCATTTTTCTTGTTCAGCAGCTATGCATTTATATACCTCTCACGAAGAATAAAAAACTATGCCTTTTTTATATGCTTTTAGGGTGTCAACAGGAGCAGCCAGATTTTCACTTTGTTTTCCTAAAAATTTTAAAGAAGGGTGAAAGTATTGGTGATGTTAGATACAGATTAACTCCAGAAGACAAATTTTGGAGAGGATGATGAATCCTCTACTCATAAAATTCTCAAAGACATTCCTGAATATCTTTGGTACAAATAACAAGATTGATCATGTTACAAGAAAGAAGAACTCCTCAGCACATAAAAATTTTGGAAAGAATGACAGACCCATAAAATTCTCAAACACATACATAAGGATACAGATGGAGGGGGTGGGCACATAGTTGGAGCCAATGATCCCCTATTGAATATGCAATTAACTGAAGTACAAATTAACTCAAACCTCTTTTTGCTGCTCTCAGAAAAGGCCAAACTCTCTCTCGCTCTCTCTCTCTCTCTCTCTCTCTCTCTCTCTCTCTCTCTTGTATCCATCTATCTATATAACAAATCAAAGCAGGTCTTCTTTACCTAGTGGTCTGACTTTGTTAGCAATACCATTTCTAAAGTACCAGCAGTAGCATATACAATTGCATGGTCATTATATTGCATGGATGCCACTCCAGGAAAACTAAAGTTGTAACCGTAAGCTTCTTTGGTATTTTCTTTGCAATCTAAAAGACAAAATTGTTTTTTAATCTTGCTTGCCCCTTCGTTTAATTTGTTTTTTTAATTGTGATTTACCTATCCAAAAAAAAAAAAAATGTTTTCTTGAATTGTTAGCAGTTGAATGCACATAAGAAAATTTCTTGGAAAATCAATTACTGCGGTTAAATTGATTGGACTACAATTAGAATTCAAAAAGGTGATAATTTAGATGTATTCAAATTTTGACAGAAAAATGTTCTTAGAAATTCCATTGGGATAGAATATTTCTAAATTCCAGAATGACTCAAATGAAATATGGGAGGGAAAATAATTGGAAAGGAACATAGTACCACCCGATGGTCAATCTAAAATTTGGTACAAAGGGAAAATGGTGTCAGTTACACAAGCAGTTGTCACTCAAAATTTAATAGCAAGAGCTGCCTGGTCTAACCATCTGTCTAATGGGTGATCATAGTTTTAAAAGGTGTGCTTTAAGTGCGCCTAGGCTCAAGGCGCCACCACTCCCAAGTTATAGCGCTTGCTTGCCAAGATATGTGCCTTATTGAAAAAGTGCGCCTTGTCAGCTTTACTCTTCCTTTTTAAACACTTTTATTTTTTAAATTTCTAATTATATACTAAAATGTATATAATTTCATTACTTTTTTATTGAATGCTTCTTTTAAATGTTTCGAATTTTAATTTTTTTATTGATCGGATTAGATTTTGAATCATATTTTACAAAATTGATGTGTATTCTAGGTCACATTTCACTTCACTTAGACGCACACCTTGTGTTGCGCCTTGCGCTTAAGCTATAGGAAACTTTGCATCTTAGGTGCGCCTTGCACCTTTTAAAACTATGTGGGTGATGAAGGGGATAAGTTGAGAGATAAGTTTGTTATTCCTCCTAGAAACACTTCCTGGGAAGCTTGCTTTTTGGGAAATCTGAGCCAGTTGTGGGTTGGGGGTTATTATTAAGGGACAATCATGGGCATTTTGTATCCATTCAACTTTAGGGGTTGTACTCTTCTGGTTGTAGATAAAATCTTAGCTTTTGGATGCCCTAGATAGACATCCATTTTGTATCCATTGCTAAAAACAATTATTGTATATGAGCATAGCATGTATTACCCACATTACAGCTTTTTGGCATCAATGGACAGCTCAGGTTGTAATGTTCCTTTGAACTAATACAAAGGGTGACCCAAAAAGTGTGCTACCATCATGTCAAATTGGTCCAGAGGACTTGGAAGTTAAATGTCCAATAGTATCTATCTAGGGTGCATGCCATTGTTTTTGAAGTCCATTGATCAGGGTCAGATCGATGCTGATCAAGGGCCAGCTTGTTGTATGGTTTTGATATGGTACCTAGGTGATGTGAAGATATGATGAATAATAAATATAGGGAAGAGGGAGAAGAGGGAGAAGAAATAGGAATACGTGTTCATTTTCAGAATGCACATATCTTCAGGATGCCTTAGATGCACATACTCCAATTGCATAATTCTAGAATTGTGTCCACTTTTGGGAACCAGACATGCTTTAGAAAAGTGACCCAAATATGCTTTAGTATAATTCAGTTAAGAATAGGTGGTATTTTCAAATTGGATTAAAAGGGATGATTAAACTGTTGGACATATTGACGTAGGACAACCCTATGATGGTTGCCTACAATCAAATAAATGGGCTACGGTTTTTATTTTTTAGGGTTTAACCGTTTAAGGTGAGGAATAAAGGATAAAGTTTATGGTAAAGAAAAATAAAATGAAAAAACATTGAGAAAGAAGATACGGAGAAGAAGAGCTAGAAACCTTTGAGACTCACTAAGGCCTTCTAATAGTCTCACCTAGAAGAAAATCAAGAGTCTTACCATTCAAAATTGCAAAGTATGCAAGAAAACGTTATATTATTAATTATCAATCCATTACTTTGATTTACATCAATTAGCTTTATTTATAGGCTTCTCTAAGAAATTCAAAGCCTACTAGGATTCCAATATACTAATTCTAATTTTATTCTAACTAATACTAATCCCACTTAAAGTTTATTTGTGCCTTCCTTTCCTTTTTGAATATACTTTGAAAGGCTTTCCCCCATCACATGTCTTGGGATGTATGACATGTAGCTCCCTAAAACCCTGGATCTAGCTAGTAGCTTGGGTTGTTCCTTCTATTGGTCCCCTCATATAGTGAATCAGGTTGCAGATTGATTGGCTAAATGTGGAGCCATGCAAATGGACTCTTTTGTAAGGTATGTTTTACCCCCTTCAAGTGTACATTGTCGCTATATTTTGTACAAGTTCTTGTCTCGTCCTTGATTAGTATAGCTATCTTGCTACTTTTGTTAGATTTTTCCTCAATTTTTAATCATCCTTTATATTTTGAAAGGGTTTCTCATCCTTGGTTTGTAATTAAATTCATATCAATGAATGATTTGTTTTGGATTAAAAAAAAATAATAATAATCTGTTGGAGACGTCAATTGTTATTGCACATAGGTTGTCAGGCCCCAAATTTTCAAAGTAGCTTTGATGGCTTATAAAACACTTAAGAAAAATTATTTTTGGATGATAATTAGTCCCTACAAAGGATTGATTACATTTGATTCCTTTTCCAAGTATATTTTTTAGCAAGTAATTTTCCAACTTGCTGATTGGAAATTATTGTCAAGGCTTTGACTATATTTGACATTAGCTTAAACAATGCTTGCATAACTATGCCATGTAAGGTTATTCCATTATTAAAGAACTCCATTATTAGTGTCGAGCTATTGAGTAGTGTCTTCCTAATAATGTGATTTTATTAATAAGCTATTGAATAATATCATGCATCTCATTGTTTCTGATGGATCTGATGTTTAACTTGATTTTGCAACATAAATTATTGGGTTACACATTGTTTAATCTAATTGTTTTTCGTTCATGGATATTTATCTTCTGGTTGATTTTTGACAAGGCATCAGAATGAATTCTTTTTAGGCTATTGTTGTATGAGGTTAACCATGGATGAATGATCAATTTGTCAGGTGGAAGCTCAATTAAATTTTTTTGAAGAAGGAAACGCAAAACTACACCTCCAGATGTGCAATGGAAGCTAAGAAGTTGGTGGAGGATGTTGAGATAGAAACCCATAATGTAGATATTGTGGAAAGAGAAGTGGCAGATGTTCTGGAGGTATAATTTTGTTTTTCTTCTCTTAAATAGTTAGTTAAGGATATCAATATTGCCAGGGTGGATCTCGTAAACCTGAAAGAAACTTATTTGAACATAAGTTGGTTTCCCTTTTCAGAGCTAAAAATTTCTACCTGGCTTTATAATTGTTCTTGATTAATGTGAATATTATTGAAAAATTCAAGGGATTGTGACTAGACTTTGATGTTGTCATGAAGATGTCCAAATTGAAGTTGCAGGAAGCAATCAAGCAAAATGAGGATGAAATTCAGATATGTGCTTGGGAACTCTATGCTTTGGTTGACTCAGTTTCGAAATACAAAGAGCACATGGTATCAAAAATTTCAGAGATGAAGAGCAACCTTTCAGAAACAGCAGGAGCTGTATCAGATTCTTACAAAGGCTCCTTGTCAGCACAGTTTGGTATCACTTTGGATACAAGCCACCGACCCAATAGATTATTCCTTTCTGTGACACAAGTTCTTTTTCTTTTTCCTTTTCTTTTAGGGTAATGGACTGATTTGTATTGTATGTATACTTGTCTTAAATATTTGGTACTAGCAACTTGCCCTATGGTAACAATGTGGCTAGGATTGAAAATGGAACATGGGATGGATCTGAAGGTTCAATGGAAATTTGTACAATAAGGTTTTGGCAGGTGAGAAAATGAAAATGGATGTTGATGGAACTGAGAGTCTGAATGCCCTATGCACTAAATTTAGAGCATCATTAATTTGGGAATCAATACTTTATGTGATTAGAGACCTAAAAAACCATGGAAATCATGTTTGTAACTCAGGCTATTGTTTTGCATTTATTATGAAAAATGTATGTCAAAACCAATTTAACAAATGTAAATTAAAGCATGTGCCAAGATATAACTTTCCATTTTCGAGTTTAGCCCATCAAAGTGCGGGATGGAGATTAGAAAAAGGCACAATGCGATGAAAACATTAACAATGGGTTTCGGTTGGAAAATGTTTTTCATTTTTCATTTATTTTTATTCTCTAAAAATAGCTTTTATTCCTTTTTTTTTTTCTTATCTTGAAAATGCCTTAAGTCAAAAGAAGTGAAAATCAATTTTAAAAATGGAAACTATAAATCACTTTTTTGTTTAAATTGTTTTTATTTGTAAAGAAAACATAAATCAATATTTCAGAAAATAGAGTTTTATAAAAATAGAAAATCTGGAAACACCAATTTTGTGTTTTCATAATTTTCTTAGGAAATATTAAAATCATCTTCTAAGAAGGTGAATAAAAAAGTAATGAAATCATGTGAAAGACTTTATGATGCCTGTTCAGTGTGTTCATTTTTATTTTATTTTTTATTATTTTATTTTATTTTTTATTATTTTATTTTTATTTTTTTATATTTGTCTTTTGATTAAATAATTCATTTAAAAGCTATGTTTAAGTGGGCATTTAGTAAAACTTATTACTTATTACTTATTACTTAATGATTTAAATGGATTTTAAGTTAAATGGTTCTTAAACTGTAAACTTAAAACTTTTATTCTAATTTGTCAAATTGACATATTCATCCTTATTAATTTTAACTAATAATTATATTTTCACTAATCCTAAATAATAAATTTATTTGTTAAATATTCATATTTAAAGTATTAAAGATACAAGTCTAAAAAATAAGTAATAAATGTAGACAAATAAGGTAAAAAAAAATTGAGATTAAGAATAAATTAACTATTTTAACTTAAAGTTAATTTTATTGAGACTCTTCATGTTTAGTGTAAATACATTAAGTCATCATAAGTTTCAAATTTCAATTTCATCAATTAACATCCCTATAAATGTATTATGTATATAAATTTTATTTTTTAACAAATAAAATTTAGTTTTTAGTGAATTATTAAACACTCCTATCTAAAATATTTTTACTTGAAATCTCTTAAAAAAATAAATTTTTTAAACAAAATAAATTCATAAGGGTACTAATTGATGAAATTTGAAATCAACGGTAATCGAGTATATTTATATCAAACCTCAAGGGGTCTCAATGAAATTAACCCTTTTGACTTATTACTTGAAGTTAAAAATAACTTTAAGTTGTAATATTAAGTTATTTTATCAAACATGTTTAATCTCTTTAATGGCTTAAATTAAATTATTAAATCATATTAAGTCATTAAGTTGATTTGCCAAATACCCTTAAGTTAACTATTTTGACTTAATGCTATGTTTATATTATAATATTAAATTATTTTACCAAAAATAGTTAATCTAGTTAATAACAAATTAAGTTATTATGTTATATTAAATTACTAGGTTTACCAAACACCATCTAAAAGAGGTTTAAAATTATATTATCAAAGTATATTTTTTATATTAATTTTAGAATAAAATCCTTCTCTATTTCAACTATATACTAGGATCCATCCCTTTTTAGTTTCTCTTTTAAGGAAAATAGCACATACAAAACTAAATGACTTTATTTGGGTGTTTTAGAGTAAAAAAATTAAAGCTAAGAAAAGACAAAAGCTAGTTTACAAAATCTTAGCTTTAAAGCAAGTGAAAAAACATCCATAAAGGAGATAATTTGTATATCATTTGGTCTACAATTATCTCATAATCTATTACAATACTACACAAAACAAAGAAGCATCTAAAATACTTAAATAGATGATATTTAAAAGCAAATTAAAGTCAACTCACAAAGACCTTGATTAATCAAAGTAGAAATATTTGGAATATTGAGGTTTGATCAATTGAAATAATTCAACCATTTTAACTTAACTAAGAACATTTTGTTTGAAGAAAGATCATATCATTAATTCATAAAATTCAATTAGAATCCACAATTGTAAGATGGTGGTAGTATTGAACCATGAATATCCCACACATGTATACATGCCACATTAATAGATATGATTTTATCAAGAAGTATTATTGGTATCTTGAAACACAAAGGCAAGTATTAAGTTATGTTTAGTTTCCAAAAAGCATTAAAAAAAATGTTAAGAAAAATATTTGTTTTATATTTGGTATCTCATGGAAAATAGGGAAAAAATTAAATATTATTATAATTTTGTGTGTAAAATGGGTTTGAAATAACAAATAAAAGTAATTTATTAATTTTAAATATAATTCTTTTTTGTTTCTCCACATTTCCTTTCCTTGTACTTTTTCTCTTTATTTTATTTTCCTCAAATTTTTCAAAAAACAATCATAACATTAGAGAATTATTGACCATGAATCAATAACAATTACGTTGGATTGATTAAGTTGAAAGTTGGCTCTAGAAAGTAATAAACCACCGAAGTTGACAAACCAAGCCGAGTAAGATTAGGGAATGGTATTAATTTAATACTTTTAGAAAAGAGTTTAATGCAAAAGTATTTAAAAATAAAAACTTGAGTTAAAATGTGATGATTATAATGTGTGAAATGTGAAAAACCTTTGTCACAACATGAAAGACTTAGCAACTTCAATAGACTTGAATTGTCTAAGTGCCACATGAGAGCTTAAGAAATACTTAAATCCGTGACACTTGTCTTCCACCATCTATAGAAGCTCCAACCACTAACTTGAAGATACAGTGAGGGTGACATGCTTCATATGCTTCATCAAGGTCAATTACATACCCACAAGAATTGACCATAACCACACATCTTATGGGCAAAAACATATATCAATTCAAGTTTTCATTTTTTAACATTCCTAATTCACACTTTCAATACACAAATTGTACCATCTTTCTTGATGGTCATGATTGTAAGAGACTAATCATATGCAAGAGTAGACCACCTTAGCAACATTTGGAATCTCACTTGCATCTTGAGATTAACTTCTCCTCATTGTCCTTGTTTCCACCTAAAGCTAAAGAATAAAACACAACATTTCAATGTCATTCACATAGTACAACAAACACACTATAATTATTAACACAAGTATATTCCACAAGGTTGTGTCTGATTTCCAAAATTCATTTTCATGTTCCTTCGTACTTGGATTTTTTCATGAGAAAATAATTTTCATGAGGATTTTTCTTTCCTTATACTTTCTTGAAATCAAACATAGTGATAGGGAATCACATATCATTAGATACACTTCATGCTAATGAAGCTAAAATCATCCCCTAAAATGTTCAAATTATAACATAATCATCAAAGGAACTAAAAACATAATCAATAGGTATTAACCATTAACTTAAGAATTAATTTAAACATATATAAATTATTGTTTACCTATAATAATAGTAAGGAATTTATAACTAACTATCATGCGGTAGATGGAGGATTTAATATAATGATACTTAGTGCCTTATACCAAGCACATGAGAAAAAATATATATCCTAGTTAATTGTCGATTGTGCTACCACTTTTTTTTTTTACCTCCTAAAACATTAAACTTATGTTTTATTTTATTTTTTAATAATTGAAAAACCTTCCATGGCTAAGCCCATAGGACTCTATGGGGAACCAAACCTCAAAGTGTTAATCGCGTCACAATAACTAGCACTAGATAAATTCAAAGTATCATTAGTGGCAGGATTCAAACTCAGGATCATGTGTCACTTGGTGGGACCACACTTCTCAATATTCGCCTTCACCAATTGGACCACTCTAGTGGTTTAAACTTATGTTTGACTCATAGTGAGTACCAAGGAAACAATAAAAAAATGTCAAGAAAAATGATAAATGTTTGGTTTCATTGTAAAAAATATGGAAAAATTAAAATAATTAAAATTAGTTAGAACTATATACATTTTAAAATTATTTAATTTTTATATAATGAAGCAAAATAATTGAAATAAGATTGAAGAAACATATGAAAATAATTGATTGACTTTAAATCTTGTTTTTATTCTTTTTCACTTTTTATTTCCTTTTAATTTTTTTTCTCTATTTTCTTTCCCT
Source organism: Vitis x doaniana (assembly GCA_030345155.1). NCBI lineage: Eukaryota > Viridiplantae > Streptophyta > Magnoliopsida > Vitales > Vitaceae > Vitis > Vitis x doaniana. The sequence continues at coordinate 17,855,466 of CP128320.1, read as the reverse complement.
TATATTTTCCTTCAAGTTTTCCAAAAACCAAACATAATCTGTTTATCAAGGGAAAGAGAAAATAGTAAAGAAGTTGAAGAGGCTTTAATCAATTTTCTACACGTACTAAAAGGATAAATGAACAAAATGACTTACCAATAAGTTGTTAGGAAAAAACATGAAGTCCACCTGTAGCTACCACATGTGATTTCGTTCTGATCGGTACTATCACAAATTTCACTTAAGATTAGTATGATCATTTGTTAAGTAAACTTCACGAGCATATCACAAATTTCACATAAGTAAATATAAGATTAATCCAAGACTTCCATCTCAAGAAATCTCAAGAAATAGACAATAAGTATGCATGTTTAAAAATGTTTTAGCATACTTAAAGAAATTTAATTCTTAAATACAAAAACTATAAACAATGACTCTTAAAACTATTAAAATCAATATATAGGAGTTTCATTATTTACTGTCATCAAGTAAGAGTGTGTTTGAGAGTGATTCTAGAAAGCATTTATAATATTTCTAACACTTGAATGATAAAAATTTTCAAATATTAAAAATATTAAGAGTACGTTAAATCCTGTTTGGCAGTGATTTTAGAAAGCACTTCTAACTTTTTTAACACTTGAAAAATTTTATCATTCAAGTGTTAAAAATACTAAAAACATTTTCTAGAATTACTACCAAACACACTCTAAGTTTTTACATATATCTACCTCATAATACATTCAAATTTAACTTCTAATTTGTGTACATGATCTTCTCTAGCTAATTTTGATAACTTATTCAAATTTTATCTTAAAAACAAGTATAAAAAAATTAATTAAACAAATAATTAATTAATGTTATGTCTAATAAGGTAATGAAGAATCCTTAGAGCTTCATAATCACTTTGTAGAGGTTTTTATTTAACTAATTAAATAAATAAATAATGAAAAAAAAAGAAAAGCAATTCACTCTACCATATCTATGCTATATATGTACAAAAAATAAAAAATAAAAATAAAAACTATACATGTTTTTAAACTAATGATGACTTTCAAAGTTAGTTGAAGTTATTTTTCATATTTTTTGAAAATGAAGAAATTCTATAAAATGTGGTACATGCATAGTTATGATATCAATCACTATAAACTATGTTTGAATCTTAGAGAGTACTTAGGAAATAAAAAAACATTGAGAAAAATTATTTTTTATACTTGGTTTTTCTATAGAAAATATGAAAGAAAATAAAATATATTTAAAATTGATTAGAGATGTATACATTTTTAAATTATTTAATTTTTATATAATGGAGAAAAATAAGTGAAATGAGTTTAAAGAAATATACAAAAATAGTTTATTAACTTTAAAAATAATTTAAAAAGGAGAGAAGTTAGAATACATGAAAAAGGGTTGATAATGCACTTACTGATGGAGTTCAAAGCGAGAGATGGGTGTTGGGTGCTCCCAATCTTTTATAATGTGGCTCCTCCACTACATCGGGTAAGGAATCATCACGTCTTCTCTTACGGTTTCCATCAGTGCCTTCAAGTATTACTGATCCAATGTCACCAAAATTCCCAAGAAGATCTAACAAGATGGGATGATGGTAGTGTTCATCATCTTGATTAGCCCCATGAACATTACCAACGGTATCTTGTAATGCTGATCCATTGTCACCAGAATTCTGAGGATGCTCCAACATGGGCATATGATTTTGTTGATCTCCCGCAAATATAAGATTGATGCCGCATTTTTTTATGTTCACCAGAGAGACGAAAGTGCTACTAAATGAAGCATTAATATGTGTGTATTTATGGTGATGCTCTTTCCGAATAGCAATCTTAGGATACCACCAAACCCATACTTGATCTATCAAATCTTTAAAATTACCATGGCACTCACACCAGCATGTATGACAGCATTTATCCTTGAATTCAAATCCATTGCCATGTAAATTCAATTCACACTCGAGATCAAGATCACAGTAATCAAAATCAGATGTAGGAATATGCCGATAAACACATGATACAACAAATCCTAGGAAGTCAGGATCTTCATACCAATTCGTTGGAAGCTCTGTTGTTACTTTTCTTCCCATGTTCTGATACCTTATCCACTCTGGAATTCCATTACTTTCAGGAATAACAGCACCAAGTTTCCAGCATTTCAACTCCTGCACAAATTATTATGTAAATATTGACTTTATATATATAAAAAAAAGGTTTAAGTGGCATAATTAAAATATATATATATATTAAATTACCTCTGTTGTGGATTTCAACCAGTTGAGGTGGCAAAGCCAGAGCAGACCTGATAAATCTTCCTTGCTTGTGCAATGGTATGCGTTTATTTCTAGTAGACTTGAAGGAAGCACCAGAATTTGTCCAGCCATTTTGCATTGACTGATATTAAGTTTTTGCAGATTGCAAAGCTGATTGCTTATTAATCCTTCCCACAGGTCTGAGCAGCCACTGAGGATAAGTCTTTTAAGATTTTTCAACCTAGAAATGTTGGTGGGAAGATCCTTAATAGCAGTATTTTTTAAAAAAAGCTCCTTTAAACTTTTCATGTTCCCTCCCTTCTCCGGAAATTTCTCAAACTTTGAGCAATCGGAGAGATCAAGAGACTCAAGAGATTCCAAGTCTCCAATGCTATCAGGCAGATCCTTAATAGCAGTATTTTTTAAATCAAGGTCCCATAACCTTTTCATGTTCCCTCCCTTCTCCGGAAATTTCTCAAACTTTGAGCAATCAGAGAGATCAAGAGACACAAGAGATTCCAAGTCTCCAATGCTATCAGGCAGATCCTTAATAGCAGTATTTTGTAAAGAAAGCGTTATTAAACTTTTCATGTTCCCTCCCTTCTCCGGAAATTTCTCAAACTTTGAGCAATCGGAGAGATCAAGAAACTCAAGAGATTCCAAGTCTCCAATGCTATCAGGCAGATCCTTAATAGTAGTATTTCTTAAATCAAGCTCCATTAAACTTTTCATGTTCCCTCCCTTCTCCGGAAATTTCTCAAACTTAGAGCAATCAGAGAGATCAAGAAGCAAAAGAGATTCCAAGTCTCCAATGCTGTCAGGCAAATCCTTAATAGCAGTATTTTTTAAATGAAGCTCCGTTAAACTTTTCATGTTCCCTCCCTTCTCCGGAAATTTCTCAAACTTTGAGCAATCAGAGAGATTAAGAATCTCTAGAGATTCCAAGTCTCCAATGCTCTCAGGCAGATTCTTAATAGCAGTATTTTTTAAAGAAAGCTCCACTAAACTTTCCATGTTCCCTCCCTTCTCCGGAAATTTCTCAAACTTTGAGCAATCAGAGAGATCTAGAAACTCAAGAGATTCCAAGTCTCCAATGCTGTCAGGCAGATCCTTAATAGCAGTATTTTTTAAATGAAGCTCCCTTAAACTTTTCATGTTCCCTCCCTTCTCTGGAAATTTCTCAAACTTTGAGCAATCAGAGACATTAAGAATCTTTAGAGATTCCAAGTATCCAATGCTATCAGGAAGACCCTTGATCGCAGTATTGTTTAAAAGAAGCATCTTTAAACTTCTCATATTTCCTTGGATCTCCGGAAATTTCTCAAACTTAGAGCATTTAGAAAGATCAAGAGTTGGAAGAGATTCCCAATTGGCAATACCTGTTGGGAGTTCTTTAATAGCAGTATTGGTTAAATCAAGCCGCCATAAACTTTTCATTTTTGCTCCATTCTCCGAAAATTTCTCAAACTCAAAACAATCCGAGAGATCAAGAATCTCAATAGATTCTAAGTCAATGCTGCTTGGAAGTTCTCTAATAGCAGTCTTGCACAAATATAGAGACCGTAAACTTCTCATATTTCGTTGTATCACCGGAAATTTCTCAGAGTTTCCAGTACTTGTTGGAAGATCTTTAGTAGCAGTCTCCCGCGAACATCTCATATTTCCATGAATTTCTGAGAAGTTGCAAAAGCTTGAACACTTGGAGAGATCAAGAAATTCAAGAGATTCCAAGTTGCTAATGCTACTTGGCAAACCCTTAATCTTTAGACACCCCTTCAAATTTAAGGTAGTTAGCTTCTTGAGACCTCCAATAGATGGGTGAATATCAATCAAGCTTACACAACCTTTAAGAATTAGTCTCTCCAAATTTGATAGGCTTGAGAATTCTGGCATTTGAACGAGCTTCTTTGAGTAACTTAGATCAATGACCTTTAAACGTTCAAGATCCTGTACCAAAAGAAAATAGTTTCAATAAAAGAAATAACTATTGGAAATTTTAAGATCAATATAAAGCAAAAGAAGTCATTGTTAAATGATAATAATACCTTCTTCCCTTGCCATAGTTGTTTTATGTTGCTACACTTCAAGTGAAGTTCAACAAGGTTCTCTCCATCAAAATTTGATGGTAAAGAATCTAAAGGATACCCATCCCAACAAAGATACCTTAACTCATAAGAAGGAATTTCAAAATGCAGGCCAAGTCGCATTTTGGAAGCAATTTCCATTACAGAATCATAACCCTCCTCACTATCATAATTGACATTTGAATGAACTTTGAGCAATCGAAGTCTAGTCATCTCTAAGAAAACATTTGAATTGAAGCGTACTCTTTTTAACTTAGACAAGTCCAAGTTAATTGTTTCAACTCCTTTTATTCCCTGAAAAATAACAACGATAAGGCAAACATAAATACAAACTAATTCAACTTATATGGATATATCTTTAACTAGAGCTTAAGTGAATTTATGCATTAGGCTCTTACCTCATATGTTGTAAGCGCACGTTCAATATCATGGGGATCCCACAATCTGCTCCATTTGTCCGGCTCATTAGGAAAATTTTCACGAGCAATTTCCCAACCCATCTGTTGTATCAAATCATGCAAATGTATTCGATTGTATTGGAGAGTTATAAGACACTTATCAATTAGATTTTTTATTCCTCTTTCCGCATGGAAATTACAACCATCCAATACTCTTAACACAGAATCTCTATCTTCATCTTTAAAAAAACATGCAATATCAAGGAATATATTTTTTTCTGTACAATCTAATCCATCATAGCTTCTTTTAAGCACATTATGTATTTCCGCTTCAGGTACTCTTTCTAGTTTATGCAATTCACTTTCCCATTGAGGTATTGTCTTGCTGAACAAGAGAGAACCTAGAACTTTCAAAGCTAATGGAAGCCCTTGACAATAACGTACTGCGCTGTATGAGAGGTTCAAAAAACCTGATTTGGGATGATTTTGTTTGAAGGCATACAAACTGAAAAGTTCATAAGCTTCGTTAAAATTCAATTGCTTAACCTCATATAAGTCATCCACTCCTTGTACGTTTAACAAATGTTTATTTCTAGTTGTTATGATGACTCTACTTCCTTTTCCAAGGCATCCACGATTTCTTAGTAAACGTTCTAATTGGACTAAATTGTCAACATCATCGAGAACAATAAAAGCTCTTTTAGATGGGAGAATGGATTTTATCATACTTGCTCCGTCGCTATCATAGTTTATATTTTGAATTCCCTCTCCGATATCACCAAGAAGTTGATTTTGTAAGTGAGGTAAACCTCTCCCCCTAATATTTTCAAGAAAGCTCATACATTCAAATTTAGAAGAAAGGTTATTATATATAACTCTCGCGATAGTTGTCTTACCTATCCCACCAATTCCATATATCCCAACAATACGAACAGCATCTGATTCCATATCCAACCGCAAATCCATCTCTTTTAGGCGAGAATCTATTCCAACTAAATTGTCACCAACATCAAGCCTCTTACAATTCAATTGATAGAATATGTCATCAGTTATTTTCTTAATATTGTCGGACTCATACCTGCCAATTATAAAAGCACAATATGTTGAGCAATGAGTGACAATGCTAAATAAAACACATTAAGTTTGACATCCTTACAACACATAAATTATAGTAAAATAGAATATATCAAAGATATTAGTTCATTTACATTTTAAGGACATTTTTCATTGTATCAAGTATGCATGAGAATGAAAAATAAAACATGAATTTTGTTACTTGTATTGCTTGTGTGGCATAGCTTCAAATGGAAATTCCGTACCATAATAGAGGATGATGATCATGAATCGAGATATTACTTTAGAAAGCTTACAGGAACAAATATTTTAATTTTTGACTTTCGTTTTATATCTTGTAATGCTTGAAGCCTCATTGTAGATATAGTGCTCAAACTCTTAATATGAGAAGTTTTTAGTTTAAAAACCCCATTTTCAATTCCTCAAGCTTCAAAACTTATTTATCCCATAGCATCATCTCCTTATTATTCATTTGTATAATAAAAATTAAAAAATAAAGGCTTGTAAACAAGTTGTTCATTTGTTTTTATTTTGAGTTGATTTGCTTCAACATCATCTATAAGAAAATTAAGTACCTAACCTATGTTCTTTATTCTCTATACATATACACACACACAAACTCAAGAGAAAGTTAAATTCCTACAAAACAATTTACGTTTTTTCTATTTTTAAATTTTGCCTTAATTTATGAAAGTTTCATTGCATTTATTTCTGAATTTTGTTGATAATGTTGTTAATCTTAGTCATTATTACTTGCCACCTAACTCATCAAATTGTTCTTAATTGGTTAAATAATTTTGTTATTGGTAGTTGTTACATAAATAATCAAACTATTTTTAGAATAGATTTAGCTAACTCTTAAAATTGGGTCATTAATTACAATTTGATTAAGTTGTTCTATTGATATGCAAGAGATTAATCAATTGAAAATTTTGAAGCTTGTTCATAGATAGCAATAATTATTAACTTTATTGTTACTTGTTATATAATTAATCAAACAAAACTTCAAATAAATTGATTAATCTTTGTAACATTAATGCAAATTGAATCTTGAAAATAGTAAAATTAGTAAAAAAATTGATTAAATTATTTTAGATATAGATTCTCATAAATTGGTCTAAAATTGTAAAACTTAATTGGGTTTTAATAAGTTCATTCTACCATTTATTATGAATTTTGATGCAATGTAATTGTTATTCTACTACTATACTTTTACTAATGTCATTGCAACTACCATTAACAAGAACAAAAAAACAATAATATTACTAATAAATAACAATAATAATAATAATTTAATTTGCAAATAAAACCCACTAATGAAAGAAAAGTGAAAGAAACGTAAATTGCATGCCCATTAAATTAAAATAAATGTCATCCATATAAATTAGCTGCTTCAATGGTCAAATCAATACTCCAATTTCCTATTTTCTCCTTATTCATGACACATAGTCGGCTGCCCAAATGATACACTTCAATAAAACCCAACTTACAAACAAAGCCCTTTTTTTTATTTTGAGCACACAAATATCTGCCTGTTGTTCTAATATGATAACATTCCCTATAAAAGAATATCAAACACCTTTACACATAAAAGAGTCCAAACTAAAAGCATTTTGAGGATAAATTTGTGCTTAAGGAGTAGACCTCCAAATAAAAAATTTGAGCTTTTGTATTTTTATAAATGTTTCAATCCACATCATCACTCTATAAATGCAAAACTACTCATTCCTATACTTACAAATAGTTGAAAGGAAATTATAGTTACCCATCCTGTAGATGCTCTCCAGAGAGATTGGCTGCTTCCGTCAAGGCCGCCCTCCACCTTGGTATCTTGTCCTTCCAGTTTTCTTCATAACCAGCAAAGGCCTCTCCAAAACTTCCTTCTTGCTTTCGTACATGGGATGGATCCACATGATAGAAAATTGGGATAACAGCATGTCCCAGATCTTTGTGGCACTCCATGATCTTTACCAACTCATCCAAACACCATCTCGAACGAGCATAGTTTTCAGAGAAAACAATTACGGAAGACCTTGATTCTTCGATGGCTTTCAAGAGTTCTGGAGCGATCGCTTCTCCTCTCCTGAGTTTATCGTCTCTGAAGGTGCGAATGCCTCTGTTAACCAAAGCTTTGTAGAGGTGATCAGTGAAATTATAGCGGGTGTCTGCGCCTCTAAAACTCAAGAAAACATCATAAGTACTTGTTTGAGGGATAGAAGGAGTAGAAGAAGAAGAAGAGGCTCTGAAGGAGCTTGTGGAAGCCATTGTGGGTTTCTATCTCAAAAGTACAAAGACAGTTTAGAGGGGTTGATTTCTCTTCAAGATGGTGAGCAACTGAGGAGATTGTGCAACCCTAACCAGGAAGTGGAGAGGAAAGTTAGGGACAGCTGTCTGTCTCTCGGATCATTCAATATTGAATTAAAGTAGCTGGCCGACACTCTCTATCTCGAGCCATTCAATCGTATCATTACGGTTCTGTTTTTTATTTTATTTTATTGAAAATCAATTCAATAAATAAAATGAATAAATTGAAAAAGGAAAAAACTTTACAAGACATCCTATAGGTTACAATATAAAAAGGATATTATAATATAAAAAATGGAAAGACAGGTGACCGACAAGAAAATTAGGGGCAGCTCTCTCTCTATTGACTTAGAGATTTTTTTTTCACTTTTATTTTTTTTTTTCTTATCACCTTCGTTTTTCTTCTATTTTCGAGTGGGAACGAAGTTTTTTATTTTTATTTTTATTTTTTCTTCACTATATTCATGCTCTCCTATCTTACTATTATCTTTTATTTATTTTGTTTAATATTATACACGATAAGTTTTATTATTATTATTATTTTATTTTATTTTCTTTATATATTTACTACGTTGCCATCCTTTCATCTAATGGAAGATCAGAATATTGATGGCAATCTAGTGATTTCATCCGATTCCAAGGCAGCTGGCTTCCTATGAGGAAAGTGATGAGGAAAGTGAGGGCCAACTCTCTCTCTCTCTCTCCCTCTCTTTACCTTTTGCTTTTCTCTTGTTCTCTTTTTCTCCTATTTACATTCATCCTTCAAACTTGTGCACTTTACTTTTCCACCAAGTTTTTTATTTAATTTATTTATTTATTTATTATTATATATAAATGCTTAAAAGGAAATAAAAATAAAAATTTGAAATAAATAGAAAATAAAAATTTTAATCGATAAGTGAAAATTAAATATAAAGACTAAAAATTAAAAATAAAAGAAAAAATTAAAAGATAAATATATAAAAAAAAAAAAAGTAACAATAAAATTCACTAGATTGATATATTTATTTTTTAACATTTTATAGATAAATCTTATTATTGATAAATATTGTTATTTAAGAGTTGGAAAGGAAAGTAGCTTCTTGTGACGTTCCGGAAAGTGACGAAAAAAGTTAGGAATTTAGGGGCTCTGTGAATTGGGAAGGCAAAAAAAGTTAGGAATTTAGGGGCTCTGTGAATTGGGAAGGCAGGTGGCTTCCGGTGGCCTTCGGGAAAGTGATGAAGAAAGTTAAGGGTAGTTGTTTCTCTTTATTGATTCTTTTCTTACTTTTCTTTTTTGTATTATCACCTTCTGTTTTTCTTCTGGTTTGGTGGGTCATCCATCACCATCATTAGACATTAGGCTCCTGCACCTTACTTCTCCACCAAGATTTTGATTTTATTTTACATTTTATTTTTTTCTTTCACTTTATTCATGATGTCTTATTTTATTATTATCTTATATATATAAGAGGATATGAGCAAGAAATAATAATAAAAAATTAAAGTAAATAAAAAAGAAAATTTATGATCGAGAAGTGAAAAATAAATATTAAAAATAAACATAAAACTAAAATTAAAATATAAATACAAAAAAGTAAAAATAAAAAATAAGTTAAACAATGAGAGGATTTTTTAAAAAAAATATTTTATAAACAAATCTTATTATAGATAAATATTATAATTTAAAATAAATAAATAAAAGTAAACTAGAAAATGAGAAAATGATTTTATTAACTTAAAGTAGTGAATTTAATATAAGAAGAAATGTATTTTTTAAGCAAAAAAAATTATTTTTGGAAGAATAACAACGTAGCAATTAATTCCAACAAATAATATTTTAAAGAAATCATGAATAAAATAAAATTCAAATAATAAATATTAAAAAAAAACTTGTGTATGCACATATATCTATATATAAGTGACAAATAACTTCAACCCAAATTAAAATTATTTTCATTGAAAAATTAATAGATTTCCAATTAAAATGAGTAATTTAAAACATGATACCTAACACCATCACAGCATAGTACGATGGACTATCATGAAGTATATTCATGTACTTTAAACCTTAGACTATGAGGATTCATAACTTACAAATACTTATGGGTTATTAACCTTTAAACTTTCAATAATTTTATGGAAAGGGAATTCCAAAGCAATGCAATGCCTAATTCATCCAAACATGCAACAGTGCTAGCATGAGGGTGACCTCTTAGTCAAACAATTTGTGTGTTCCCTCCAAATGTGTGCTTTTGATTGGTACATGAATCTTGAGCCTGAGTCTATTGACAATTGGGATCAAATGAAGTAGGAAGACAATTATTTTTCCCAACCAATGATAAGCATAATGGAGTCCACAAATACCAAACAGTAGAAAGATGAGTCTATGACCGACTACATCAACTCTTGACATTCTTTAAGCCTTGAAAGCATGGATATATTATATAATATATGGTAGTGGAGATGAGAATATAAGGTATGCATTGAGAGCTTCTATATATCCTCCAAGGCAAGCGACTCTACACCTTTGAAGAGTTGTCCGCATGAGCACATGACATAAAGCCTTATATAAAAGTTTAGTATAAAAACAAATGCAAGTGAAAACATATTCTCCATTGGATTATGATGAAAGTGATCAAATAAAAGGAAAATATTATTTTGTAACAAGTATTACTTCAAAGAATTGTACCCTATGAAATTTCTAATGCATAGAATTTTGTTTGCATATTTTCTTATCTTTTTGTTTATTTTTTACAAGATTTTTAAATTTTGCACCTATAAGATTAGGTTAACAATTATCATTATATTCCAAAAATTAAGTTTTCATAAAAAAATTGATTTAACTAATAGAATATTATTTTCTTTTTAAAAATTATAATAAATTCACAAATTACAACCAAAATCATCATTTTTTTTTAATTAAAAAGACATGAAAACTATCTTCTTTTCCCTATTAACATGTGTTAGCCCAAGGGTACTCCTAATCGGGTTTTGATGATAACAAACTATGGTTAAATAACTAATTGGTTTAATGTTTAAGAATCTCAAGTATAAACTCGAAAATTCATCAAAAGACCAAATGGATACAAAATCGAGACACTTGGAAGACTTGAGATCATAGGAAACTAATGTAAGATGAATGCATGAGTGCACTTAGGATTTTCATACGTTTTCATGCATCTTAGAAAACTCGGTTTATTCTTTAAAACGTCGACTTCATTAAAACCCTAGTTTTTAACTAATTTACCTTAGGCAAAATGTTTCAAAATTAGCTTAATAATTTACCTAAAGACCTTGCCTAAGTGTTAGAAAAGAAAGGAATAAAAAAATAGGTTTTTCAGGGCCAAAAAGGCTCAATCGGTCGAGGCTATGGCCAACCGGTCAACCGGTTGAGGAACCGGTCGACCGGTTGAGGTCGTTAGGTCGAGGACTGGTCGAGGAAGGTCAAAAACCTTCTCTCTCTCCCAGTAGCCTTCTCTTCTCGGTCGAGGTGATTCCTTTACTGGTCGAGGTCCGGTTGAGGCAACGGTAACCTGTCATGCATTAAATGCTCCAACGGCTAGTGAACCGGTCGACCCCCAGCTCAACCGGACGAGGTTGCCTTTTGCTGATTTTGACTCTCGAGCTTAGAAACCTATAAATTGAGAGCTCCACTTCATTTATTGACAAGAGAACACTTGCATTCAAAGCTCACCTACCTATTCTTGATCAAAAAGCTCTCATTTCTTTCATAAGTGCATTAAATCACCACTTGCATATCCTTTAGTGCACTCTTGTTGTCATCCTAGCTTTGTCTTGTATTTAAGTCATCTTTAAGCTAGGTTGAGTGATTATATTTTGTAACAATCTGAGTGTTAAAGCCTTTAAGAGGGTCGAATCTTGAAGAGGTTGTGTAGGAGCCCATTGGAGCCGGAATCCAAGTGTAAGAAGATTGGAAGCTTGGTTAAAGCTTCAAGTTAATGGAACCCTCACTCGGTTAGGGGGTTGAGGAGAGTGGACGTAGGCAAGGAAGTGCCGAACCACTATAAACCCGAGTTTGAATTCTTTAAACTCTATCTCTTTACTTTGTTTATATTTTGTTTAATTTTGTTGTGATTGAAAAGATTTTAAAAACCCAATTCATCCCCCCCTTTTGGGTGTTTTTCTTAACTAAACACAACCTTTGTTTTCTCAATTGGTATCAGAGCTAGACCTCTTCTTTCAAGACTTAATCATCTAAGAGGAAATGACTATTCCATCAAGCTCATCCCAAGCTGAAAATTTTTCAAAACATAGAGCTCCATTCTTTACGGGAACCGACTATCCCTATTAGAAAACAAGAATGACTTGGTATTTGCAATCTACTGATTTAGATGTATGGGATGTCATTGAAGATGACTCAACTTTTCCCACTAAACTAGTGGATGGAGTTTTGGTTCGAAAACCTAAGAAAGAATGGAATGAGCTTGATAGAAGAAACTTTCAATTAAATGCTAAAGCCGTTTTTACTTTGCAATGTGCTATGGATAGAAATGAATATAATAGAATATGTCAATGCAAATCGGCTAAAGAATTTTGGAGGTTGCTTGAAATAACTCATGAAGGAACTACAAGTGAAAGAGTCAAAAATCAATTTACTTGTTCATAATTATGAATTGTTTTTAATGAAAGAAACTGAGACTATTATTGAGATGATTACTAGGTTCACCGACATTGTCAATGGTTTTGAAGCTTTGGGAAAAACCTACAAGGAATCCGAGAAGGTGATGAAGATATTGAGGTCTCTCCCATCAAAGTGGCACACCAAGGTCACCGCAATTCAAGAAGCAAAAGACTTGACTAAGCTACTTATGGAAGAACTCATAGGGTCATTAATGACATATGAGATTAATTTGACAAAGAAGCTACAAGAGGGTGAAGACAAAAAGAAGTAGAGCATAGCCCTTAAAGCTGCAACCAAGGAAGAAGAAGATGTTGAAGAAGAAAAGCCAAGTGATGAAGATGATGATCTAGCCCTCATCACAAGCAAGCTTAATAAATACATGAGAGGTGAAAGGTTTAGAGGAAGGAAATTCACATTTAGAAGGGATCCTTCTAAAAAGGAATCTTCATCCCATGGTGACAAGGAGAAATGAGAAGAGAAAAGAGAATTGATATGCTTCAAGTGCAAAAAACCGGGACACATCAAATTTGATTGTCCTCTCTACAAGAGTGAAGCCAAGAAAAGAATGAAGAAGGCAATGATGGCCACTTGGAGTGAAAGTGAAGAATCCTCCGAAGAAGAAAATGAGAAGGAAGTGGCAAATATGTGCTTCATGGAAATTGATGATCTTGATGAGGTAAACTCTAACTTTAGTGATGAAGATATGCATGATGTTTTTGAAGAATTATATGAGGATTTTGAAAAACTTAGTTTGAAAAATAATTCTCTTAAAAAGAAAATTCAAGATCTTGAAAAGGAACTTGAAGAAGTGAAAGAAAAGTTTTCAATTGATGAATTATCTAAAACTCATCTTGAAAAGGAAAATGAGATTTTGAGGAGTGAAAATGAGATTTTCAAAAAGAAAAATGAATGGTTAACCTCCTCTCTTTCAATTTTCTCTTGTGGACAAAAATCTTTTGAAATGATCTTAGCTAGCCAAAAATGTGTCTTTGACAAACAAGGGTTAGGATTCAAATCATCAAAAAATCAAAAGTATTTTAAAAACTACTTTGTAAAAGAATCCGCAAGTGCAAGTCCTTCCACCACTTGTAACTTTTGTGGAAGAGGAGGGCACATTAGTAGTACATGTCCCTTAAGAAATGGTACTCAAAAGAATTCTAATGTCAAAGCTAAAAAGGTTTGGGTTGAGAAATCCAAGGTCACTAACCCTCAAGGACCCAAAAAAATATGGGTACCTAAATCAACTTGAATTTATTTTGTAGAGATCAAAGAAGGATAAGTGGTTCTTGGATAGTGGATGCTCAAGGCACATGACCGGGGATGAATCCAAGTTCACTTTCCTTACAAAAAGAAAGGAAGGATACGTTACCTTCGGAGACAATTCAAAAGGAAGGATCATTGGTCAAGGCAGCATTAGTAATGACACATCCTCTCTTATTGAAAGTGTTTTATTAGTTGATGGTTTAAAACATAATCTTTTAAGCATAAGTTAACTTTGTGACAAAGGTTTTAAAGTGATTTTTGAAGCATCTCATTGCATCATCAAAGATATTCAAAATGATAAAACCATCTTCATGGGCCATAGATGTGATAATGTTTAGGCAATAAATATTTCAAAATATGATGGCCATGACAGATGCTTTTCAAGCATGCATGATCAAAGTTGGTTGTGGCATAGGAGGTTGGGACATGCTAACATGGACCTCATTTCCCAACTCAACGAAGATGAACTTGTTAGAGGCCTTCCCAAAATAAATTTTCAAAAAGATAAAGTTTGTGAAGCTTGTCAAATGGGAAAACAAATCAAAAACTCTTTTAAAAGCAAAAATTTCATTTCAACCACTAGGCCTCTTGAATTGTTGCATATGGATTTATTTGGTCCCTCTAGGACACCAAGCCTTGGAGGAAAATCTTATACTTTTGTTATTGTGGATGACTTCTCTAGATACACTTGGGTCTTATTTTTAAGTCAAAAGAATGAAGCATTTTATGAGTTTTCAAAGTTTTGCAACAAGGTTCAAAATGAAAAAGGTTTTACAATTACGTGTATAAGAAGTGATCATGGGAGAGAATTTGAAAATATTGATTTTGAAGACTATTGCAATGAGCATGGTATTAACCACAACTTTTCGGCTCCTAGAACTCCTCAACAAAATGGGGTAGTTGAAAGGAAAAATAGAACTCTTCAAGAAATGGCTAGAACCATGTTAAATGAAAACAATTTACCAAAATACTTTTGGGCCGAAGCGGTTAACACTTCTTGTTATGTTTTAAATAGAATTTTATTAAGGCCTATTCTTAAGAAAACTCCCTATGAGCTTTGGAAAAACAAGAAACCCAACATTAGCTACTTCAAAGTCTTTGGGTGCAAATGCTTTATATTAAACACCAAAGACAATCTTGGAAAATTTGATGCAAAATCGGATGTTGGAATTTTTCTTGGTTACTCAACTTCAACTAAAGCCTTTAGAGTTTTTAACAAAAGAACCATGGTTGTTGAGGAGTCCACCCATGTTATTTTTTATGAATCTAACAATTCTCTCCAAGAAAGAGAGAGCTTTGATGATGATTTAGGCTTGGAGACCTCCATGGGAAAGTTACAAATTGAAGATAGAAGGCAACAAGAAGAAGTTGTAGAGGATCCCAAGAAAGAGGAATCACCTTTGGCACTACCTCCTCCTCAACAAGTGCAAGGTGAATCAAGCCAAGACCTCCCTAAAGATTGGAAGTTTTTCATCAACCACCCACAAGATCAAATTATAGGTAATTCATCTAGTGGGATAAGAACTAGATCATCCCTTAGAAATACTTGCAATAATCTTGCTTTTATCTCTCAAATTGAACCTAAAAATATAAAAGATGCTCTAGTTGATGAAAATTGGATGATTGCCATGCAAGAAGAGTTAAACCAATTTGAAAGAAGTGAAGTATGAGAATTAGTGCCAAGACCTCAAAATCAAAGTGTTATTGGAACTATATGGGTCTTTAGAAACAAAATGGATGAAAATGGCATAATTACAAGGAATAAAGCAAGATTGGTAGCCCAAGGTTTTAATCAAGAAGAAGGGATAGATTATGAAGAAACCTTTGCTCCCGTGGCTAGATTGGAAGCCATTAGGATGCTACTTGCCTTTGCATATTTTAAAGACTTTGTTTTATATCAAATGGATGTGAAAAGTGCTTTCTTAAATGGCTTTATAAATGAAGAGGTATATGTTGAACAACCACCCGGTTTTCAAAGTTTTAACTTTCCTAATCATGTTTTTAGACTTAAAAAGGCACTTTATGGTTTGAAACAAACACCTAGAGCATGGTATGAAAGATTGAATAAATTTCTTTTGAAAAAGGGTTTTAAAATGGGAAAAATTGACACAACTCTTTTCATAAAAACCAAAGATAATGACATGCTCTTAGTGCAAATATATGTTGATGATATCATTTTTGGAGCTACTAATGTCTCTCTTTGTGAAGAATTCTCTAAATGCATGCATAGTGAGTTCGAAATGAGCATGATGGGAGAACTCAACTTCTTTCTTGGACTTCAAATCAAGCAACTAAAGGAAGGAACCTTCATCAATCAAGCCAAGTATATAAGGGATTTCCTCAAAAGGTTCAATATGGAGGAAGCCAAAACAATGAAGACTCCAATGAGTTCATCCATCAAGCTTGACATGGATGAGAAAGGTAAGCCCGTCAACTCAACTATGTATAGAGGGATGATAGGTTCTTTGCTATACTTGACCGCTAGTAGACCCGACATCATGTATAGTGTATGCTTGTGTGCTAGATTTCAATCTTGTCCTAAGGAATCTCATTTAAGTGTTGTAAAACGAATTCTTAGATATTTAAAAGGAACTATGGACATAGGCCTATGATATCCTAAGGGTGACAACTTTGAATTAATTGGATACTCGGATGCCGACTTTGCCGGTTGCAAAGTTGAGAGGAAAAGCACTAGTGACACTTGTCATTTCCTAAGACACTCACTTGTTTCATGGCATAGTAAGAAGCAAAATTCGGTAGCTTTGTCTACGGCAAAAGCCGAATACATAGCAGCCGGTTTATGTTGTGCACAAATCCTTTGGATGAAACAAACACTTAGTGATTTCAATTTGATTTTTGAGCATGTTCCTATAAAATGTGATAATACTAGTGCCATAAATATTTCAAAAAATCCGGTACAACACTCTAGGACTAAGCATATAGAGATAAGACATCATTTTCTTAGAGACCATGCACAAAAGGGTGACATTACACTTGAATTTGTAAGCACAAAAGATCAACTTGCCGATATTTTTACAAAACCCCTAAGTGAAGAGCAATTTGTTGATATTAGAAGACAACTAGGGGTGATTTCTTTATGATCAAATGATTGCTTGATGAATTCTTGTTGATGTTGCTCTTGAATATACCCTATGATTGCGTGAAATTCATATCATATGCATCATATAGAAATAATCATAGGAAATAGGTCAAATTTTGACCAAAAATCAAAATTCTGGTGGCATTGGACATAAAAAATTGGGGATTTCAACTGAAAAGGGCAGGGGGAGGATCACGAGACAAGAAAATGCAAGAAAATTTGGAAAAATTGACCGTTGACCATGACCGTTGACTGATCGACCTGTTTGTCGGGGCTGAGAATTTAAAGCGCCCCCGCGCGTGCTTCATTTCTCACATTTCCTCCTCCAGAGCTTGCCACCCCTTCACATCCCTACTTCCAGAGGCAATTTTGGGTTGGTTTTTGGTTTGATTGAAGGCTTGGACTCGTTTTTGGGACGGATTTGAGCTAGGGTTTTGGTTTGAAACCCAGGGTTTCACCTTTGGAGAGCGTCTTCTCTCTGCACCGCGCATCTCAGGGCTGTTCAACTCCATCTCCGGGCGTCTAGGGTTTCGGGTTGGTGGTTACTTCTTCCTCTTTGCTTTCATTCTCTCTTTGGACTCCTTCTTCTCCTCTTTCGTTTCATTGGATGGCACCAAGGAGAGAGACGAGCACCTCCAGGGCTTAGGGCAAGTGCCCTACTGAGCCATCTCAGCCCAAGCAGACGGAGGCTCGCCGAAAGGCAAGGTTTGACACGACACTTTTTAGTTCGAATGAAGACTATCAGCGCTACAAGCGAAAATTTGCTTAGAGGAAAGTCGTCCTAGGGAGAAGTGTCGATTTCTCCCAACTTCAGCACTTCGGGTTTGAGGGGCTATTTGGACGGATGGGATGGTTGCCCGTAGTGACGATCTCTGAGCCGGTCTTCCCGACTTTGGTGCTGGCTTTCTATTCTCGGGTGACCTATGGGCTTGGAGGACCTGTATTATCTACTGTGAGAGGAGTTGAGATCCGATTGAGTCCCAAGAGCATTTGCTGCATTCTCGACATCCATTCGTTTAGACTTCGTGTTTATGAGGCCAAGGCGTGGCCCACAGTGTCGGGATTCGAGCCTAGAGAGGCTCTTCAGAGGTTGTACGGACTTGCCGATCCCTAGGGGATGGGCAAACCATCGGCTCACAGCTTGACAGTGACTAGCCGAGTCTTTCACCACATGATCTGTTATATTCTCTTGCCACGTGGAGGACATCGAGACGAGGTCTCCTACCTCAAGGCTTTTATTGTGGACTCGATCCTCACCGGGAGACGGATTCATGTTGGATACCTTATGATGATGCATATGATCTCCTGTGTTGAGATCTCGACACGAGTACTCCCATATGGCCGCTTCCTTACCCGTGTTTTCAAGGATGTCGGGGTCGACTTGAGTAGAGAGACGGATTTCGAGGCCCCCACCAGCTATGACACGTATGATGAGCAGTCTTTGGGGCGCATGAAGTTCGAGAAGGCACCCAATGGCTCCTGGGTTAGGAAAGCTAAGCGACAGGCCCGAGGACATGATTAGATACACCTCGGAGTAGAGGAGGAGGCCGAGATCAGAGAGATGGAGGATGGGTTGGACCCTCAGAGGGACTTTGAGCAGAGAGGGCCCGAGCTTGACATTCCGCCTCCACATCAGTCAGAGGGCATTCATGTTGAGGCTACCTTCTTCGAGCCTATGATGACTAAGCCGTCTTTCCCAGCAGTCCCTTCATCTCAGCCATCATTTACCGAGCTACTATCTCAAGCACCTCATGTTCTTGATCATGCGCAGATCAGCTCTCTTGGGACTCGTATGGAGGAGCTTGCCCTAGTCCATGACTCCTGTTTCTACTATATGGAGGAGCATCTCGATCAGTATTAGACTGGAGTCACTTCTCGGTTTGATCACTTCCAGCAGTGATTTGAGCCAAAGAGGAGCGTATGGATCAGCAACAGGCTACCTTCGACCATTTCAAGCAGCGCATGGATCGTATTGAGAGCCGTCAGGCGAGTCAGCATGAAGAGATGATGACATATCTCCACTCTGTGTTTCCTCCTCCACCCCCTCAACCTTGAGACTATCTAGACATCCCCCTTCGTTTCTTTTTTATGTTGCCAAAGGGGGAGATATTTATAGGATCTAGGATCTATAGGATCTAGGAGACTCTCATGCATGTCATTGTTATCATTGTCATATCTATCTTATTGTACATGTGAGGTTTCCATATATATATGATATGATATTTTTATCCATTGATTCTTCGTGTTTTACATTGCTTATCGTTTGATTGATCCATGATTGGCTTGAGGGGGAGATTTCTTTCTCTCCTAGACAACCAAGGTTTGTCATCATAAAAAATTGGGAGATTGTTAACCCAAGGGTTCTCCTAATCGGGTTTTGATGATAACAAACCATGGTTAAGTAACTAATTGATTTAATGTTTAAGAATCTTAGGTATAAATTCGAAAATTCATCAAAGGACCAAATGGATACAAGATCAAGACGCTTGAAAGACTTGAGATCATAAGAAACTAATGTAAGATGAATGCATGAGTGCACTTAGGATTTTCATACGTTTTCATGCATCTTAGAAAACTCGGTTTATTCTTTAAAACACTGACTTCATTAAAACCCGAGTTTTTAACTAATTTACCTTAGGCAAAATTTTTCAAAATTGGCTTAATAATTTACTTAAAGACATTGCTTAAGTGTTAGAAAGGAAAGGAATCAAAAAATAGGTTTCTCAAGTCCAAAAAGGCTCAATCGGTCGAGGCTATGGCCAACCGGTCAATCGGTTTGAGGAACCGGTCCACCGATTGAGGTCGTCCGGTCGAGGACCGGTCGAGGAACGTCAAAAACCTTCTCTCTCTCTCCCAGTAGCCTTTTCTTCCCAGTCGAGGTGATTCCCTTACTAGTCGAGGTCCGGTCCATTACCGATCGAGGTCCGGTTGAGGCAACAGTAACCTGTCATGCATTAAATGCTCCAACAGCTAGTGAACCGGTCAACCCCTAGCTCGACCAGACGAGGTTGCCTTTTGCTGATTTTGACTCCTGAACTTAGAAACCTATAAATTGAGAGCTCCACTTCATTTATTGACAAGAGAACACTTGCATTCAAAGCCCACCTACATGTTCTTGATCAAAAAGCTCTCATTTCTTTCATAAGTGCATTAAATCACCACTTGCATATCCTTTAGTGCACTCTTGTTGTCATCCTAGCTTTGTCTTGTATTTGAACCATCTTTAAGCTAGGTTGAGTGATTATATTTTGTAACAATCTGAGTGTTAAAGCCTTCAAGAAGGTTGAATCTTGAAGAGGTTGTGTAAGAGCCCATTGGAGTCGGAATCCAAGTGTAAGAAGATTGGAAGCTTGGTTGAAACTTCAAGTTAGTGGAACCCTCACTCGGTTAGGAGGTTGAGGAGAGTGGACATAGGCAAGGAAGTGCCGAACCACTATAAACCTGAGTTTGAATTCTCTAAACTCTATCTCTTTACTTTGCTTATATTTTGTTTAATTTTTTTGTGATTGAAAAGATTTTAAAAACCCAATTCACCCCCCCTTTTGAGTGTTTTTCTTAACTAAACATAGCATTTGTTTTCTCAACATGAATTACAAATTAAAATTAAATTAACTAGCAAAAATTTAATTTTCCAATTAAATCAAATTATAATTTTATTTTAATTAAAATGGATATCCAACTTATATTTTTCTATTAAAACTGATTTTTAATAAAGTGCTCTTAGATTTATTTATTATTCTACATAAATTATTGAGTAAAAAACAATCTTATTATGATAAATTGAATATAATGCCAAAATACTTCAAAAAATAAATTAATATTTCATATGAGTGATGTTGCAAGTCATTTCTTTTTTAATTATCAAAATTTTATCTTCACTATTTGATTTTAAGAAAATCATCAAATTGTTGATCAAGGATGCATTTACTAAAATAAAGTTAAAAAAAAGGAAGTAAATAAAATATTGAGTTCAAGTAGGCATTCCCATATTATAAAAATGAACTCATTTAATCAGAAAAAAAAAACACGAGCATACAAACCCATTTAAAGTTTAGGTAAAAACAAGTTTTAAATTTAATAAAAATTATTTATAAGAAAATCAATATATATTAATAATTCTTTTCTTGATACATTTTTTTTTTTCAAAAAAAAAAATGAATAATGTATTGAGATGCTTTGAATAATTTTAAATAAATAAATGCAAGCAGATTTAAATAAAATTTATAAAATTTTGATGGAATGTTAACCATAAGTGGATTAAGAAGTATTCGGATTATTTTGAAGTAGTTATCTAATTGCAAGACATTATTTTTCTTTTTTGGAGCGTCTCCATCTTTTCATATAATTAAAATTTGGATATTTAATTTTAGAAAATATGAAAAAAAAAATTATATAAAATACTCTTATTTAAAAAATTTTATTTTTATATTTTAAAATTCTTAACAAAATTTTATTTCTGTAGTTCTTGGGGGCAAAATAACTTCATTTTTCTTGAAACACATGTGAATGGTTATAAGAATGATTCTTTTTTATACTTTATATGATAAAGAAGTTTGAAATTTCTAAGAAACTTCATGAAAGGAGGGGAGGGGCAACATTTTTAAGATAATGGGGTAAGTAGAGTCAATGATTCTCTTCTATGCTTTCAATTCCCATTTGTTTGATGGTAGTGGGATTGATTTGGCAAGAGTCAATGATTCTCTTCTATGCTTTCAATTTCCATTTGTTAGACAATTCAGCATTGGATGGTAGAGAGTCAAGAGTCAATGATTCTCTTTTATGTTTTAAATTCCCATTTGTTAGACAATTTAACATTGGATGGTAGTGGGATTGGTTTGGCAAGAGTCAAGAGTCAATGATAATTTTTTTCTTCACATTTCTATTTTGGATTTTACTTTGTATTATAGATGAAATCTCTTTATTTGAATGGTTTTTCTCTAGTTCTTATTTATTACCATTTGATACTTTTTAAAGGAGTTTAACAACTTTAAGAACTATAAATTTTGTAAATCAAACACTTGTTGGACTCAAGTGGTTAAAGTGTAAGTTTATAGGAATTTGTATCTTAATATTTATATATATCAAATTAGAGTCATTTACTTATAATTAGTTTTTGTTAGTAAGGAATATTATATGAAAAGGAATTATTAAAAAAAAAGATGTTGAAGTTAAATTGTTGAATTAGTTTTTATTTTATAATTAGTTTTTGTATTTAGGAAGATGAGTGAGTTCTAAAGTAGAAAAAATTAATTAATTAAAAAGTGCATGTTCAAAATGAGAGTTTGTAGAGTTGAAGATTAAAAAAAAAGAAAAAAATTGACATGTTTTTTGAATAATTTCAGACATGTTTTTATTCAACCAATCAAAAGCATGGAGGTGGCTGAAACGAAATCGGCCGATTATCAATGGAGGATTTTTCGACAAAAAATTGGAAATATCGAGGATATATCAATAAAAAACAAAAATTTAACAAAAATTTCATCGAAAATTCAGAAGTGGGAGGACGTGCGCATGGAGGAAATTTTCCTCAAAAAATTGTCAATTTTTCAAAATTTATTGGCGATTTCGGTGATGCCATTTTTTTCAGGTGTGTTTTTCTTTTAATTTTTTAATTATCCATTTGTTATTTATCTTTCATTTTAAATTTATATTATCATTTTAATTTATATTACCACGGCAGAAGCAAACACTTCCAATAAAACATTTCCACTAGAATCATTGCCAAATGGGCTCTTAATGTTGTTTGAAACAAATGGAACTTTTTGTAGTTTCCTTTATCCTTCCAAAATATTTCTTCACCAATTCTTGTTACCATCCAAAAAATTTCTCAACCTAATTGTCCACCTTCATGCAATTTCTCCATCAATTCTTGTTACCATGGAAGAAATTTCTCAACTTGCTTGAAAATTTTTTCTACCAATCTTTGTCACCTTCCAATAAACTTTTCCACCTTTTCACATTCAATCATTGTGGTCATCCAAGAAAATTCTCACATAGCAATTCATATGACCATTTAAGAAATTTGTCCACCAATTCATATTCAATTATTGTGATAATCCAAGAAAATTCTCTACTTACTAATTTGTGTGACCATCTAAGAAATTTGTTCACCTATTCACATTCAATTATTATGACCATCCAAGAAAATTCTCTACCTACCTATCATGTGATTATTTAAGAAAATTTTCTTTTACATCCAACAAATTTCTTTATCAATTTATCTAAGAAATTTTTGTGTAACATTCAACAAATTTCTTTACTAATTCTTATGCCATCCAATTAACATTTCTACTTACTTACACCTAAAAATCATCTCACCAAGTCCTCTCAGCCAAAGAATTTCTACTTTCACTTGCATTTTTATAGTTGTGTGGTTTAAATTGCAGACCTTATATTAAATTAGTTATTATTTCACATTATCTCTTTGACTTTGTAAAATAATATCAATAAAAGGAAGCAATATGACAAAAGGATAAAATTTTAGAAATTTTCACATTAAAAACTCTTAAAAAATTGGTCATTGGAAACTTGTTTTATTTAAAATAAGAAGAATATAAAAAATGATCTATCTAAAAAAACAAATTATTTAGAAAAAATACCTTAAGATTAAAAACCAAAAAGAAATAAAATATTTGTAAAAAACATATCAGAATGAACGACTTCTTTGGCAAAGAAATTGAGTAAGAATTTCATTTACTAAATTGGCATGATTTCTCAAAACTACAAGAGAGTTTGAGGTCTGATTTCCCTTAAAGATAGTGAGCAACCCTAGTTTACAATATACAAAATTCGAGGAGGGAGATGGCTTCCTGTGACATTGAGAAAGTGATGAGGAAAGTCACAGGCAACTTTCTCTCCCTCTCTTTCTCTGTATTGATTCTTTTCTCATTTTTGTCTTTTTGTTATTGCCTTATGCTTTTGCTTTACCTTTTGCTTTTCTTTTGTTCTCTTTTTCTCTTGTTTACATTCATTCTTCAAACTCCTGCACTTTACTTCTCCACCAAGTTTTTGATTTTATTTTTTCTTCACTTTATTCATGATATCCTATTTTATTTATTTATTATTATTATATATAAGTACTTAAAAAAATATATAAAAATAAAAATTTAAAGTAAATAGAAAAGCAAATATTTAATCAAGAAGTGAAAAATAAATATAAAGACTAAAAATAAAAAAATAAATAAAAGCAAAAATTAAAAGATAAATACAAAAAAAAATAAAATTCACTAAATTGATACATTTATTTTCTAATATTTTATAGATAAATCTTATTATCAATATATATTATCATTTATTTATATATAAAGAGTTGGAAGGCAAGTAGTTTCTTGTGACCTTCCAAAAAGTGACGAAGAAGTTAAGAGCTTAAGGGCTCTGTGAGCTGGGAAGGCAGGTGGCTTCCAATGATTTTCAGGAAAGTGATGAAGAAAGTTAAAGGCATAGTGATGAAGAAAGTTGAAGGCACTTGTCTCTTTATGTTTATTTATTTATTTATTTTTCTCACTTTTCTCTTTTTCTAATCACCTTTTGTTTTTCTTGTGGTTTGGTGGGTCATCCATCATCATCATTAGACATTAGGCTCCTGCGCCTTCCTTCTCCACCAAGATTTTGATTTTATTTTTTTCCTTTACTTTATTCATGGTGTCTTATTTTATTATATGTATATAAAAGGATATCAACAAGAAATAACAATAAAAAAATTAAAGTAAATAAAAAAGAGAAATTTTGACTGAGAAGTGAAAAATAAATATTAAAAATGAACATAAAACTAAAATTAAAATATAAATACAAAAAATAATAAATAAAAAATAAGTTAAATAGTGAGGGGATGATCTTTTTAACATTTTACAGACAAATCTTATTATTATATCTTATTATTGATAAATATTGTAATTTAAAATAAATAAATAAAAGTAAACAAGAAAAAGAGGAAATGATTTTATTAACTTAAAGTAGCAAATTTAACGTAGGAAGAAATTTATTTTTAAGCAAAAAAATGACTTTTGGAAGAATAACAACATAGCAATTAATTCCAACAAATAATATTATAAAAAGATCATGGATAAGATAAAATTCAAATAATAAATATTAAAAAAAAAACATTGTGTATGCGCATATATCTATATGTAATCAAGAAATAACTTCAAGACAAATTAAAATTATTTTCTTGAAAAATTAATAGATTTCCAATAAAAATGAGTGATTTAAAACAGGATACATAACGCCATTAGAACATAGTATGGTGTTTTATTATGAAGTATACTCATGTACTTTAAATCTTACACAATGAGGATTAATAACCTATAAATACCTATGGATTATTAATATCTAAATTTTCAATAATTTGATGAAAAGGGAATTCCAAAGCAATGCAATGCCTAATTCATCCAAACCTGCAACAAGCTAGCATGAGGGTGACCTCTTAGTCAAATAATTTGTGTATTCCCTCCAAATGTGTGCTTTGGATTGGTAAATGAGTGTGAGCCTGTTGACAATTAGGATCCAATGAAGTGCGAAGACAATTACTTTTCCCAACTAATGGTAAGCATAATGAAGTTCACAAATACCAAGCAGTTGAAAGATGAGTTAATGGTTGATTGCATCAACCTTTAGCATTTTGTAAGTCTTGATAGCAAGAATAGATCATGTAATGTGTTCGTAGTAGAGATGAGCATATAGGATATGCATTGAGAGCTTCTATACATCCTCCAAGGCAAGCGACTTTGCACCTTTGAACAGTTATTCACATGAGCACATGACATAAAGCCTAGTATAAAAGCTTAGTATAAAAACAAATGCAAGTAAAAACATGTTATCCAATGAATTATGATCAAAGTGATTGAATAAAAAGAAAATATTTTTTTGTAACGAGTATTACTCCAAAGAATTCTACCCTACAAAATTTCTAATACATAAAATTTTGTTTGCTTATTTTCTTATCTTTTTGTTTATTTTTTACAAGATTTTTAAAATTTGCACATGCAAGATTACTTTAATAACTATTATTATATTAATAAAATTAAATTTTCATATCAAAATTGATTTAATTAATAGAATAATCTTTTCTTTTTACAAATTAAAATAAATTCACAAATTATAACCAAAATCATCATATTTTTTTTTTCAATTAAAAAGACATGAAAACTATCTTCTTTTCTCTATCGACCTGAATTACAAATTAAAAATAAATTAACTAGCAAAAATTTAATTTTCCAATTAAATCAAATTATAATTTATTTATAATTAAAATGAATATCCAACTTATATTTTTCTATTAAAACCGATTTTTAATAAAGTGCTCCTTAATTTATTTATTATTCTACATAAATTATTGAGTAAAAAACAATCTTATGATGAATTGAATATAATGCCAAAATACTTCAAACAATAAATCAATATTTCATATAAGTGATGTAGCAAGTCAATTGTTTTTTAATTATCAAAATTTTTATCTTCACTATTTGATTTAAAAAAGAAAATCATCAAATTATTGATCAAGGATGCATTTACTAAAATAAATTTTAAAAAAAGAAATAAATAAAATACAAAGTTCAAGTAGACATTCCCATGTTATAATGAACTCATGTAATTAAAAAAAAAAGAGAGAGAGAAAAATACGAGCATACAAACCCATTTGAAGTTTAAGTAAAAACAAATTATTTATAAGAAAATCAATATATATATATATTAATAATTCTTTTCTAGAAACGTGATACAAATTTTTTTTTCAAAAAAAAATGAATAATGTATTGAGATGCTTTGAATAATTTTAAATAAATAAATGCAAGTAGATTTAAATAAATTTGACATAATTTTAACGAAATGTTAATCACAAGTGGATTAAGAAGTATTCAAATTATTTTGAATTAGTTATCTAATTGCAAGACATTATTTTTCTCTTTTGGAGCATCTCCATCTTTTGAGATAATTAAAAATTGGATATTTAATTTTAGAAAATACGAAAAAAAAAATTGTATAAAATACTCTTATTTAAAAAAAAAAAAATTATTTTCATATTTTAAAATTCTTAACAAAATTTTATTTCTATAGTTCTAGGGGGAAAAATAACTTCATTTTTCTTGAAACAAATGTGAATGGCTACAAGTGCATTAACCTTTAGAAAAGGAGATGCAACATTTGATAATGGGCTACACAAAGTCATTGATTTTCTTCTATACTTTATATGATAAAGAAACTTGAAATTTCCAGGAAAATTTATGAAAGGAGGGGAGGGGTAGGATTTTTAAGATAATG
Organism: Vitis x doaniana; assembly: GCA_030345155.1. Lineage (NCBI taxonomy): Eukaryota > Viridiplantae > Streptophyta > Magnoliopsida > Vitales > Vitaceae > Vitis > Vitis x doaniana. The sequence goes on along the minus strand of CP128320.1, from coordinate 17,828,129 downwards.
GGCTAAGAATGATTCTCTTTTATACTTTATATGATAAAGGAACTTGAAATTTCTAAGAAACTTCATGAAAAGAGGGGAGGGGCAACACTTTTAAGATAATGAGCTAAGTAGAGTGAATGATTCTCTTCTATGCTTTCAATTCTCATTTGTTAGACAATTTAACATTGGATGGTAGTGGGCAATGAATGGTAGTGGGATTGGTTTGGCAAGAGTCAATGATTCTCTTCTATGCTTTCAATTCCCATTTATTACTAGTTAGACAATTTAGCATTAGATGGTAGTGGGCATTGGTTTGGCGGAGTCAAGAGTCAATGATTCTCTTCTATGCTTTCAATTCCCATTTGTTAGACAATTTAGCATTGGATGGTAGTGGGATTGGTTTGGCAAGAGTCAGGAGTCAATGATAATTTTTTTCTTCACATTTCTATTTTGGATTTTACTTTGTATTATAGATGAAATCTCTTTATTTGAATGGTTTTTCTCTAGCTCTTATTTATTACCATTTGATACTTTTTAAAGGAGTTTAACATCTTTAAGAACTATAAATTTTTAAAAACAAACACTTGCAAACACTTGTTGGACTCAAGTGGCTAAAGTGTAAGTTTATAGAAGTTTGTATCTTAATATTTATATATATCAAATTAAAGTCATTTAATTATAATTAGTTTTTGTTAGTAAGAAATATTATATGAAAAAGAATTCTTAAAAAAAAGATGTTGAAGTTAAATTATTGTATAAATATAAAGAATTTTTGTATTTAGGAAGCGAGTGAGTTCTAAAGTAGAAAAAACTAATTAATTAAAAAGTGCATATTAAAAATGAGAGTTTGTAGAGTTGAAAAGATTAAAAAAAAAAAAATTGAAAATAATGAGAGGTGCAAGGCAGCTTTAAGGGTCATTTTTTTGGGGAATTTGGTGAGAATTACTTTGGGTTTTAGGGTTGTAGGCCAGAATACTTCAAAATAGGGGCACCAAACATGTAATAAAGCTATCTACATATCCACTATACTTACATATCCACTTCAAAATATAAATCCTATTAATCCATTTAATTATTTTTTAATTATCCTTTTCCATTTTTTTTTATCCTCTCCAAACCTAAGCTTCTTTACCATAAAAAGTTGTTTGATATAAGTTGAAAGTTAATTTCAATATATTTTTATAAAATCCATACAAAAATATTAAGTTTGTTCTACATGAAAAATTTTAGAATTTATTACTTATATAAGTTTTTATAATTTTTTTTTGTAAAATAATTAGAAAATATTTAGAATTAATTTAGACATAATTAGACATGAGAAACATATGAAAAAAAAAGTCTAAAGAAAATAATGATGTGGGAGTGTTGACCTTCAAAGGTCAAATCGAAGTTAATTTAAAAGCTTAAATTTGTTTTTTAAAAAGTTTATTTTTATTTTTAATTTATTAAAAGTTTTGGATTTGAATAAAATTATGTATTTTTAAATTTTCAAATTTTCAAATTTTAAAAAATTTAAACTATTTATTTAAAAAAAATTATTTTAATTTATTAAGGTTGTGGAGAGATTGGAAAAAAAGAAATTGATAAAGGAAAGGAAGAATATGGGTGCATATTGATTTGCAAGGATATTTCAATCTTTTTATTGATGGATACTTTTTTTTGTAAAAAAAATCCCATAATCTATATTTGCATCCACCAAATTGATCTTTAAATCCACCTAAATAATACATATTTTTAGGATAAAAACACCCTTTGATGAAATTCTCAAACCACCATCTTCTTCTTTTTTCACTTCTCTTCTTCTAATCTCTCTAGCATAATTTATCAAGAAAGTTATGTTTCTTACTAATATTAGACAATCAAATAATCATCTCTAATAATGGTACAAGTGCAAAGATATGCTTTTATGATATCTTTTATATTTCCTTTTGTACTTTTGGAGTTGGAATAAAGAGGTGTTGTGAATATTGTTTGTGTTGCATGATGGGATGTTTTATAAATGTCCAGCCTATACTTATGAGCATACTTAAAGTGTTTAAAACTATACTTTAGACACTATTATAGGTGTTTGAAATTATTTCTTGTTCTACTAATCATTTGACGATTAGACATTTTTATTGTGTCCAATCTTCCAATTTTAGACATCTCATTGTTTAGACTTCCAAATTCAAACATCACAAAATGAGTTTTTTTTTTTCTATTACACTTTTTCAAGATTTCTCACTCCTAAATAATTTTTAAATTCTTCCTCATTGTTTTTCAACTATTTTTATAATAAGTTTTTTTTGTCAAAAATTATATATATAGAAAAACAAATAAATATTCTAAACAAATAAATAAAAATTAAATATAATTGTGTAAATAAGCAACACGATAGTTTAATAATAATTAAAATTAAGTTCAAATATAATATGACATACGCTATATATTCCTCTTAAATAATTCAAAATAATATTTAATTTTATTCCTAAGAATTTGTTTCTTTAACCATTGAAATTAAGTTTAATAATAATTTAATAATTTATTATTACTTGAAGTTTAATTCAATTCACACTAAATCATCTTCTAAATATGTATTAATAATACATGTATTATGTGTACTGTTGGATCAACATGTAAACATATGTGTATTGATATCACAATGTGCATAAATTTTGCCATATTTTTCATGCATGATTACATTTTTTATATTTTAGTCATGTTTGTTGGTATCTTACCTACATTTATAGTATTCAACATACATGTTTTATACTTGTTCATATTCTTTATACCTTATTGATATTTTTCATAATCATATTGTTTTTATCCTAATGATCTATTTTGTAATATAATTATTTTTTTCGTACTTCTATCCCATTTTTTCATATTTTAATCACAAAACTTTATAATTACATTTATAATATTTGTATTTTTTTTTTTATCATATTCTTCTTATCACCTTCATTCTTTGTAGCCCTGATCCTGTTATTCATATCCTATATTTTTTTCAATAGTTTTCATGTGTTAAATGTGGATTGAAAAGTAAAAGATATAATTAAATGAATGTTAATTTTATACAATAATTATTAATCTTATTAATATGACTAACCTCAATTTATATTTATTATCGCAAGTCAAACTTCAGATAAAACAAAAGCTTGAATATTACTATTTAGATCAAGAATCAGTTTAGGCCATGTTTGGTGTCCGAACAATTTGAGGGAAAATACGAAAAATAAAAAATAAAAAGAAAAAAAAAAAGAAAAAAAAAAGTGAAAACAAATAAAAAATAAATTTAAAATCAACAACTTATTTTATAAATTTATTTATTATTTGCTACTTCAAATTTATTTAACTTAATTTAAGTGATTGATATAAAACTTGAATAATTTGAAAGTTTTAATTATATATAATTTTCCTTTTTACATATTTTTCATACGAAAACCAATTATAAAAATAAAATAAAATAAAATAAAACATTTTTCTTAATAATTTTTTTCCTTTTCTTTGCATTTTCCAACAACCTAACATACCCTTAAGGTTGGACTTGAGAAAATGAACTTGAGCTTAGAATAAGTGCCGACCCAACCCAGGGGACTTGAGCACATCCTTACTACCAACTCCTTTTCCAAGCATCAAATTTCTCTTCCTGTGTATGGTTGCTGCCATATTTGCTCGGTTGCAGAGGAAGTGAGTTAAAAGAAAGACTAAGGCAAGAAAGAAAGTGGAGGAGAAATAAAAGAAAAAACAAAAATGAGAAAAAACCCCCAAAAAATAAAAGAAAAAGAAAAAGAAATGAAAAATTGAACACACCTCCTATTTGCTAATTTTTCCTACATAATTAACAAATTCATACAACAAAAAACAAGCATGTGAAGAATCTTTGTTTTCCCTTTTTTTTGGCTAACTTATACACATTCTTATTGATATTTACACTTGACCCATACAAACATCATCCCTCAACCCTTTCTACCCAAAACAATTACCTTGCTAATTGCAAACCAATTCCAAGAAATCAGAACTCCAAAACAATGCTGTCTCACCAATTTTTCCTCTTGCTAACGAGGATATAACACAAAGCCCAACAACGGGGTTGGCTTTTTATACAAAATCCGCTCTACTCCGGAGGGCATCATGGCTGACCGATCATGTCTTTACGTGTGTATGATCCTTGCATGTCAAATACCAGCTATATCAGCCGCAAACTAATCTTCCACCAGATGATCCCAAGTAAAGTCATAGCCATGTGAGCGCAAAGAAGCTGTCACCGAGGATAAATAAATTAATAGCATTAGCCCAAGGACAAGCCAACCAGTTCATAGGGGCGGATACAGATCAAATCATGCCCAAAAATCTGTGTCCAAAAGGCATACTATAGGGATGTACTTCCTCCAGCTGGAGTGGACAAACTCCAGTGCCTGAAGGATCAATGCTGCTAAAGAATAGAAATTACTCCACAAAAGAGTTTTATTTTACCTTGATGTATTTCATGCTCTGTAGCAAAGATCAAAAGCTTTTTAAGGTCGTATTCCATTCATACGAGGAGATTGAGGGCCAGAGAAAGTGTGCAGTGGCCTCTTCACAAATGGATGGTCCAGTAACTGACCAGCAGTAGGCCGATCACTAGGGTTGACTTGCAAGCATTTGAGGATAAAATCTCGGGCATCTGATGACAAGGAATTAGAAACAGGAGGAGGTTCACCCTTGCCAATCCTAAATAACGCTTGCATCTGCCAAGCCACATAGAGATATTCCATTATTAGAACTCAAAATATATTATCAGAGATGGACTGCATTCCAAGTTGTAAAATTGATTATCAGGTAACAACACACAATTATTTTCCCTTAGACACCAAAGGCATGTTTGGTACACCGGAATAGGAATGGGAATGGAAACTGGAAATCTACTCCATTTTTCTTTCATAACTGTGCTTAGTCTACTTATATTAGAAATGAGAATAGGAATAAAATAAAAAAACTGTTCTCATGGAAACAAAAACGCACTCTCGTTAGGAATTTTTATTCCTCTCTTTCACATAATATTGTGATCCACCCCTCCATTCCCATCTCTAAACAGAAACCTTCCAATTAACTTTGCATAGGACTTGACATAGATAACACTAAAACTTGATTTCTTAAGTGGCAAGATCAACAGCAATATCAAGAAGCATATTAACACAAGTCTGGTTATCATATCTTCTGAATACAAGAATAAAGCATTCAAGGAATATAAGGTTGAGTAATGATGCATGACAACACAAAGCAAGATGCATGGTCAATATTTGCATACACAAAGTACTTGATTGAAGGAAGAGTGCAAATCTACAAGTCTAAAATCTTGCTTTTCAAACTTAGCTGGAAGAAAAATTAATATCAAACCTTATGCCAAGGATGTTTCTGTAAAACCTGTTTTCTAGCCCAAAGATGAGTCATTGGTCATGTTTCAAGAAAGAAAAGTTCCAGAGGCAGTCTAGGTGCCTTTAGAACTTCCTAGATAACACAAGCAATAATCAAGTCAAAACCTTATTCAGAAACATTCAACTTCCAATTCAGTGATAAAATGTCTGGTGTTTCAAAACGTTATCAATTGGCAATTCAACAAGATTTTGAATCTGCTACCATGAGTTCCAGTGTCATCTGCACTGTCTTTCATCAGGGAAGGTCACACAATCAGGAATGCGAGGCTCCTTCACTCAGATTATATGACAAACTGAAGTTACGAAAGAAGAAATTTAAAATTAAAATTTAAAAGAAGAAAAAATCTGGAGTGACTGCAAAATGTCATCTGACAACTGAGAAAAGTTGTTACCAATGATTCGAGCCTATTTAGTCCTGTACTTGTAAATTGGAGTGTTTGATAACATAAATTGTAGTTGTCTTACCTATCCCACCAATTCCATATATCCCAACAATACGAACAGCATCTGATTCCATATCCAAACGCAAATCCATCTCTTTTAGGCGAGAATCTATTCCAACTAAATTGTCACCAACATCAAGCCTCTTACAATTCAATTGACAGAATATGTCATCAGTTATTTTCTTAATATTGTCAGACTCATACCTGCCAATTATAAAAGCACAATATGTTGAGCAATGAGTGACAATGCTAAATAAAACACATTAAGTTTGACATCCTTACAACAAATAAATTATAGTAAAATAGAATATATCAAAGATATTAGTTCATTTACATTTTAAGGACATTTTTCTTTGTATCAAGTATGCATGAGAATGAAAAATAAAACATGAATTTTGTTACTTGTATTGCTTGTGTGGCATAGCTTCAAATGGAAATTCCGTGCCATAATAGAGGATGATGATCATGAATCGAGATATTACTTTAGAAAGCTTACAGGAACAAATATTTTAATTTTTGACTTTCGTTTTATATCTTGTAATGCTTGAAGCCTCATTGTAGATATAGTGCTCAAACTCTTAATATGAGAAGTTTTTAGTTTAAAAACCCCATTTTCAATTCCTCAAGCTTCAAAACTTATTTATCCCATAGCATCATCTCCTTATTATTCATTTGTATAATAAAAATTAAAAAATAAAGGCTTGTAAACAAGTTGTTCATTTGTTTTATTGATATGCAAGAGATTAATCAATTGAAAATTTTGAAGCTTGTTCATAGATAGCAATAATTATTAACTTTATTGTTACTTGTTATATAATTAATCAAACAAAATTTCAAATAAATTGATTAATCTTTGTAACATTAATGCAAATTGAATCTTGAAAATAGTAAAATTAGTATAAAAATTGATTAAATTATTTTAGATATAGATTCTCATAAATTGGTCTAAAATTGTAAAACTTAATTGGGTTTTAATAAGTTCATTCTACCATTTATTATGAATTTTGATGCAATGTAATTGTTATTCTACTACTATACTTTTACTAATGTCATTGCAACTACCATTAACAAGAACAAAAAAACAATAATATTACTAATAAATAACAATAATAATAATAATTTAATTTGCAAATAAAACCCACGAATGAAAGAAAAGTGAAAGAAACGTAAATTGCATGCCCATTAAATTAAAATAAATGTCATCCATATAAATTAGCTGCTTCAATGGTCAAATCAATACTCCAATTTCCTATTTTCTCCTTATTCATGACACATAGTCGGCTGCCCAAATGATACACTTCAATAAAACCCAACTTACAAATAAAGCCCTTTTTTTATTTTGAGCACACAAATATCTGCCCGTTGTTCTAATATGATAGCATTCCCTATAAAAGAATATCAAACACCTTTACACATAAAAGAGTCCAAACTAAAAGCATTTTGAGGATAAATTTGTGCTTAAGGAGTAGACCTCCAAATAAAAAATTTGAGCTTTTGTATTTTTATAAATATTTCAATCAACATCATCACTCTATAAATGCAAAACTACTCATTCCTATACTTACAAATAGTTGAAAGGAAATTATAGTTACCCATCTAGTAGGTGCCATCCAGAAAGATTGGCTGCTTCCGTCAAGGCCGTCCTCCACCTTGGTATCTTGTCCTTCCAGTTTTCTTCATAACCGGCAAAGGCCTCTCCAAAACTTCCTTCTTGCTTTCGTACATGGGATGGATCCACATGATAGAAAATTGGGATAACAGCATGTCCCAGATCTTTGTGGCACTCCATGATCTTTATCAACTCATCCAAACACCATCTCGAACGAGCATAGTTTTCAGAGAAAACAATTACGGAAGACCTTGATTCTTCGATGGCTTTCAAGAGTTCTGGAGCGATCGCTTCTCCTCTCCTGAGTTTATCGTCTCTGAAGGTGCGAATGCCTCTGTTAACCAAAGCTTTGTAGAGGTGATCAGTGAAATTATAGCGGGTGTCTTCGCCTCTAAAATTCAAGAAAACATCATAAGTACTTGTTTGAGGGATGGAAGGAGTAGAAGAAGAAGAAGAGGCTCTGAAGGAGCTTGTGGAAGCCATTGTGGGTTTCTATCTCAAAAGTACAAAGACAGTTTAGAGGGGTTGATTTCTCTTCAAGATGGTGAGCAACTGAGGAGATTGTGCAACCCTAACCAGGAAGTGGAGAGGAAAGTGTCCGTCTCTCGGGTCATTCAATATTGAATTAAAGTAGCTGGCCGACACTCTCTCTCGAGCCATTCAATCGTATCATTACGGTTCTGTTTTTTATTTTATTTTTTCTTTCAGGACATAAAATATATTAATAAAAAGTTGAAGTAGACAGAAACGCCCACGATATGAAAATGAAAATATGTTAAAAGAAAGAGGAATGGATTGATATATTTATTTTATAGATAAATCTTATTATTGATAATATTATAATTTATAATAAATAAATAAAAATAAACTAAAATAAAAGGAAATGATTTTATTAACTTGAAGTAATCCATTTATATTGGAAGAGGGAAGAATAAAAATGTAACCATTAATTCTAATAAAAATGGTGATAATATTCTAAAGAGATTATTATTAAAATAAAATTTTAAATATTAAATATTAGAAAATAATCTTTTTTTATATGCATATATCTAAATATAATTGAGAAATAATTTAAATCTAAATTAAAATTACTTTTATTAAAAAATTAATTCATTTTATGAATGATTTAAGAGAGTTCAATTTTTTTTTTAAAAATCAGTAAAATTATTATTTTTCTTAAATAAAATGAATTTTCACATGAAAATCAATTCAATAAATAAAATGAATAAATTGAAAAAAGAAAAAACTTTATAAGGCATCCTATATGTATAGGTTACAATATAAAAAGGATATTACAATATAAAAAATTGGGAAGACAGGTGGCCGACAAGGAAAATCAGGGGCAGCTCTCTCTCTCTCTCTATTGACTTAGAGATTTTTTTCTCACTTTTATTTTTTTTCTTATCACCTTCGTTTTTCTTCTATTTTCAAGTGGGATACCACCAAGTTTTTTTTTATTTTTTATTCACTATATTCATGCTCTCTTCTATTTTCAAGTGGGATACCACCAAGTTTTTTTATTTTTTATTCACTATATTCATGCTCTCCTATCCAGTGAATAAAAAATCGGGATATTTCGCCGAAATATCGGCGTATCGGTACATGTCGACACGACATTTGCCACAGAAATATCGGAGGTCAACGCGGGTCAACGCTCCGCGTTGACCGAGTCAAACCAGCTAAAATTGTTCTGCTGATGCCCAAAATCCCTCCATTTCGCTTCTCACAGGACTTGAACCCCCGACCAAAAGGATGGGAAAGACACCTAGCGACCATCCAGCCAACGTTGCACTTTGTTTATAATGTGGCACCATACATATATATATTAAAATTTTTCATATACACAAAATATTAAAACAATCCTTTAAATTACGAATTAATTATAATTATTTTATAAGTAAATAAAATTTTTTCATTTAATTAAGTAGCAATAAGTTTTTAATATCAATATCATTAATATATTATTAATTAAATATTAAAAAATTATACATTTATTATCATTTAATACAATTAAATTAAATATATCATAATTTTAATATTAAATATATTTTAAAATTAAACATATTATAATCAAATATCACAATATTATTATTGAATAATATTTGATGTAATTTAATAATCAATGTATATATATATATATATGCATGACATGTTAGAATTTTTAACCAATATAATCGAGGTTTATTGAGTTGGGACCAATATTGTCTCCATCAGCAAGACGGGGTTCCTTCATCTATCAATTCCATTGAACCACATCGATCCTCATTTTGGTACTAAAGGGACATTGCAATGTAATGTGTACAAATTATTGATATTTAATAAAATGAAGTATTTTATGTAACTTTATAATGAGAACAATTACAAAATTAACATTTCTTATAGATCGACATAATATAATTACATCTAATATCGTAAATTATATCATATGTATATCAATTTTTTCAATAAAACAACTTTAAAATGTCTATTATACTTCTAATTATATTATTATGAGGTTTTCCTTGTATTTTCATGAGTTTTTAACAATTTTGAGTCTATCGATATTTTTTTCCAAAATATCCGCCGATATATCTCCGATATATCCGATATATCCGTAAAATCGAAGTACTGATATATCCGTGATTACCGATATTTTCCTCCTTGCTCCTATCTCACTATTATCTTTTATATATTTTTTTAATATTATACTCGATGAGTTTTGTTATTATTATTATTATTTTATTTTATTTTATTTTCTTTATATATTTACTACATTGCCATCATTTCATCTAATGGAAGATCATAATATTGATGGCAATCTAGTGATTTCATCCGATTCCAAGGCAACTGGCTTCCTGTGAGGAAAGTGATGAGGAAAGTGTTGAGATATTAGGAATGTTTTCCTTATATCATTATTTCCTTATTTCATTTAGTGTCGAGATATTAGGAATATTGAGATATTAGGAAAGTTGAGATATTAAGATATTAGTTGTTATTTCCTTATATCATTCTTTCCTTGTATCATTCTTTCCCATTCTTAGAATGGTGATTACCCTCTATATATACTCTGTACATGAACAAATGAAAGAATGAATGAAAAAACTACAATTTATCAATTTGAAGATGGTATCAGAGCCATGGAACTGAAATCCTGGATATTTTGTCGCTATGGTAGTCCGACAGCGATCAACCATCCTAAGACAAGCCCTAATATTGATAAGTCAACCTTCAAATGCACTCACTGCAATAAGACTGGTCCCACCAGTTTGGATATCCCACAATTTCAAAGCAACTACTCTTGGTATGACCAGGAAAACAATAAGGAACTAAGGGTTTGAACCATGGACCTTTAGATCATGTTTAGGCTATCAACACTTTGTTATTAATTATAATAATCGTGATCAACGGAAGAAGGATTCCAAAAAAACCTCGATTGCAACTGTTGCCGAAATAAAAACAGAGGCTAATGTTGCTGAGAAAGCCTTTGCATTGGTAGCCACTACTGATCATGGTGGTAAGTTTTTAAATACTTTTACACCTGTTATTAATAGTGCATGGATAATTGATTCTGGTGCTACAGATCATATGACTTTTGATTCTAGACAGGTTTCACCCCTTAGACCTTCCTCACAAAAAATTGTTTCCACAGCCAATGGTAACACAACCCCAGTCATTGGGGAAGGATCCTTAACTCTTACTAATACTTTGAATTTGGATTCTGTTTTAGTTGTTCCATCTTTAGATTACAATCTTTTGTCAGTTTCTCAAATCACTGTAGCCTTATCTTGTATTGTCATTTTTTGGCCTGAATTTTGTGTGATTAAGGACATCCAAACAAGACAGACGATTGGTTGTGGTATTAAACGTGAAAAACTCTATTACTTGGACTTGCAGTCAAAGGATTCAAATAAGTTGCAACAAGCCTTGATGACAGATGGATCTGAGGGGGAGAAGAAAAAGTCTGAAATTTGGTTGTGGCATCGACGTCTGGGACATGCTTCCTTTGGTTATTTAAAAAAATTGTTTCCTAGTCTGTTTGCAAAGAGTGATATTTCTGGTTTCCGTTGTGATATTTGTGAATTGGCTAAAAGCCATCGTGCTTCGTTTCCGTTAATTTTGAATAAAAGTCTGTTTCCTTTTATGGTTATACATTCTGATGTTTGGGGCCCATCCAAAGTCCCAACTTTGAGTGGCTCACGTTGGTTTGTTACTTTTATTGATGATTGTACCAGAATGACATGGTTATACTTGATGAAGACCAAAGATGAAGTGAACTTGTTGTTTCAAAATTTTCATAAAATGATTGAAACTCAGTACAATGCAAAGGTTCGGGTTCTGCGTAGTGATAATGGTGGAGAATATCAAAGTTCTTATCTTCAAAAGTATTTGGAAGGACATGGCATCATTCATCAGACTACTTGTTCCAATACACCCCAGCAAAATGGAGTCGCTGAACGAAAAAATCGACACTTGTTAGAGGTTGTTCGTGCTTCCTTGATAGCAGCAAAAACACCGATATCTTATTGGGGAGAATCAATCACATCTGCCGCATACTTGATCAATCGGGTACCTTCTAGCTCAATTGACTTTCAAACACCTCTCCAAGCTCTTACTAATGCCGTAGTTGCCCCAACCGTCCCAAATCTACCTCCTCGTGTTTTTGGTTGCGTGGCATTTGTGCATCTACACAAGCACTAACGCACCAAGTTAACTTCCCATGCATTGCAATGTGTGTTTGTTGGATATGCATTGCACAAAAAGGGATATCGATGTTACCATTCTCCAACTCGACAAATGTATATTACAATGGATGTGGTGTTTCATGAAGATTCAATGTATTTTTCATCTGAGTCTGAACTTCAGGGGGAGTACCATAAGGAAATTCAGACTCTCGATTATGATTATCATATCTCTGAGGAAGATGAATCTGGACAATCTGAACTAGTGAACCAGGAAGTGGGTGAGTTGGATATGAGTGGTCAACAATTTGGGTCCGAAGATGTCTTCACTGAAATACCAAACCAATCGTCGTCTGTTGAGGGTGTTCTTAATTTGGAACCTGATCCATTCATGAAACGGTTACCACATCGTCATAATAGAGGTATTCCTAAACCCACATATGAACCTGAATTGTCTACTAAAGTCAAATATCCCATGAGCAACTATGTGTCTACCCATAGTTTGTCTGAATCAAATAAGTCATTTGTAAATCAATTATCTACTGTAGCTATTCCTAATAGTGTGCAGGAAGCCTTAGCTGATCCAAGGTGGAAAGCAGCCATGAATGAAGAGATGAAATCATTGCAGAAGAATGAAACATGGGAACTCGTAGAATGTCCACCAGGAAAGAAGCCAGTTGGGTGTCGTTGGATCTATACTGTGAAGTACAAGGCAGATGGTAGTATTGAACGATTTAAAGCAAGACTGGTAGCAAAAGGGTACACTCAAACTTATGGAATTGACTACACAGAGACATTTGCACCTGTAGCTAAGATCAACACAATTCGAGTATTACTGTCTTTAGCTGCAAACCTAGATTGGCCATTACAGCAATTTGATGTGAAAAATGCCTTTTTGCATGGCGAGTTATCTGAAGAAGTATATATGGATCTTCCACCAGGATGCATGGTGTTAGAAAAGCAATGTCAGTAGGTGTGCAAATTGAAGAAGTCATTGTATGGGTTGAAGCAATCCCCGAGAGCATGGTTTGGAAGGTTCACAAAGTCAATGAGAGCTTTTGGCTATCGTCAAAGTAATTCAGATCACACTTTGTTCCTAAAAAAGCAACATGGTAAGATTACGACACTCATCGTATATGTGGATGACATGGTAGTTACAGGAAATGATTCTGAAGAAAGAAAAGCTCTACAAAATTATCTATCTAGAGAATTCGAAATGAAAGATCTAGGTCCTCTGAAATACTTTCTTGGGATTGAAGTTTCTCGATCAAGTGAAGGAATTTTTCTGTCTCAAAGAAAGTATGTCTTAGATCTTTTACAGGAGACTGGAATGTCGGGATGTCAACCTGTTAATACACCAATAGAAGAAGGTCTGAAATTGTGTGTTGAGCCTAATCAAGTATCAACCGATAAGGGAAGATACCAGAGACTTGTGGGGAGATTAATGTACTTAGCTCATACAAGACCAGATCTTGCTTATGCATTGAGTGTAGTGAGTCAATACATGCATAATCCTGGAGAGCAACATATGAATGCAGTCATGCGTATTTTGAGGTATTTGAAGAATGCTCCTGGGAAGGGAATTTTGTTCGCTAAAAATGTTGATCATCAGAGTATAGAAGTATATACTGATGCTGATTGGGCCGGTGCAGTGGATGATAGGCGATCTACATCTGGTTACTTTACCTTTGTATGTGGTAATCTTGTAACATGGAAAAGTAAGAAACAGAATGTCGTCGCTCGTTCAAGTGCAGAAGCGGAATTTAGAGGTATGGCTCTAGGACTTTGTGAGGCATTATGGCTAAGACTCCTCTTACAGGATTTAGGTTACCTATCTAGGCAACCAATCCGATTGTTTTGTGACAATAAAGCCGCATGTGATATTGCTCATAATCCAGTACAACATGATCGTACAAAGCATGTCGAGGTGGATAGATTCTTCATTAAGGAAAAGTTGGATGATAAGATTGTGGAATTGCCTAAGATTCGATCAGAAGATCAATTGGCCGATATCCTTACCAAAGCTGTCTCAAGTCAAGTGTTCTCAAAATTTTTAAACAAGTTGGGCATGTGTGACATCTATGCACCAACTTGAGAGGGAGTGTTGAGATATAAGGAATGCTTTCCTTATATCATTATTTCCTTATTTCATTTAGTGTCGAGATATTAGGAATATTGAGATATTAGGAAAGTTGAGATATTAGGATATTGGTTGTTATTTCCTTATATCATTCTTTCCTTGTATCATTCTTTCCCATTCTTAGAATGGTGATTACCCTCTATATATACTCTGTACATGAACAAATGAAAGAATGAATGAAAAAACTACAATTTATCAATTTGAAGAGAAAGTGAGGGTCAACTCTCTCTCCCTCTCTTTACCTTTTGCTTTTCTCTTGTTCTCTTTTCCTCCTATTTACATTCATCTTCAAACTCGTGCACTTTACTTCACCAAGTTTTTTATTTTATTTTTTCTTCAGTTTATTCATGGTTTCCTATTTTATTTTATTTGTTTATTTATTATTATATATAAGCATTTAAAAAAGAAATAAAAATAAAAATTTTAAATAAATAGAAAATAAAAATTTTGACTAAGAAGTGAAAAATAAATATAAAGACTAAAAATAAAAAAAAAAGTAAAAAGTAAAAAATAAAAAATAAAAACAAAAATTAAAAGATAAATGTGTAAAAAAAAAAAAGTAAAAATAAAATTCAATATATTTATTTTCTAATATTTTATAGATAAATCTTATTATTTATAAATATTATCATTTATCTATATATAAAGAGTTGGGAAGGCAAGTGGCTTCTGGTGACCTTCCGAAAAGTGACAAGAAAAGTTAGGAACTTAGGAGCTCTGTGAATTAGGAAGGCAGGTTCCAATGACTTTCAGGAAAGTGATGAAGAAAGTTAAAGGGTAGTTGTTTCTCTTTATTGATTCTTTTCTCACTTTTCTTTTTTTATTATCACCTTCTGCTTTTTTTCTGGTTTGGTGGGTCATCCATCATCATCATTACACATTAGGCTCCTGCACCTTACTTCTCCACCAATATTTTGATTTTATTTTACATTTTATTTTTTTTCCTTCACTTTATTCATGGTGTCTTATTTTAGTATTATCTTATATATATTTTTCTAATATATATATATCCAACAAATAATATTTTAAAGAAATCATGAATAAAATAAAATTCAAATAATAAATATTAAAAAAAACTTGTGTATGCACATATATCTATATATAAGTGACAAATAACTTCAAGCCAAAAAATTATTTTCATTGAAAAACTAATAGATTTTCAATTAAAATGAGTAATTTAAAACATGATACCTAACACCATCAAAGTATAGTACGATGGACTATCATGAAGTATATTCATGTACTTTAAACCTTAGACTATGAGGATTAATAACTTACAAATACTTATGGGTTATTAACCTTTAAATTTTCAATAATTTGATAGAAAGTGAATTCCAAAGCAATGCAATACCTAATTCATCCAAACATGCAACAATGCTAGCATGAGGGTGACCTTTTAGTCAAACAATTTGTATATTCCCTCCAAATATGTGCTTTTGATTGGTACATAAATCTTGAGCCCGGGCCTATTGACAGTTGGGATCAAATGAAGCAAATAGACAATTATTTTTCCCAACCAACGATAAGCATAATGGAGTCCAAAAATACCAAATAGTGGAAAGATGAGTCTATGATTGACTGCATCAACTCTTGACATTCTTTAAACCTTGAAAGCATGAATATATTATATGATATATAACAATGGAGATGAGCATATAAGGCATGCATTGAGAGCTTCTATATATCCTCCAAGGCAAGCGACTCTGCACTTTTGAAGAGTTATCCACATGAGCACATGACATAAAGTCTTATATAAAAGCTTAGTATAAAAACAAATGGAAGTGAAAACATGTTATTTATCGGATTGTAATGAAAGTGATCGAATAAAAGGAAAATATTCTTTTGTAATGAGTATTACTTTGAAGAATTGTACCCTATGAAATTTCTAATACAAACAATTTGTTTACATATTTTCTTATCTTTTTGTTTATTTTTTACAAGATTTTTTAATTTTGCACCTATAAGATTAGGTTAACAATTATCATTATATTCCAAAAATTAAGTTTTCATAACAAAATTGATTTAACTAATAGAATGCTATTTTCTTTTTAAAAATTAAAATAAATTCACAAATTACAACCAAAATCATCATTTTTTTTTAATTAAAAAGACATGAAAACTATCTTCTTTTCCCTATTAACATGAATTACAAATTAAAATTAAATTAACTAGCAAAAATTTAATTTTCCAATTAAATCAAATTATAATTTTATTTTAATTAAAATGAATATCCAACTTATATTTTTCTATTAAAACTGATTTTTAATAAAGTGCTCCTAGATTTATTTATTATTCTACATAAATTATTGAGTAAAAAACAATCTTATTATGATAAATTGAATATAATGCCAAAATACTTCAAAAAATAAATTAATATTTCATATGAGTGATGTAGCAAGTCAATTCTTTTTTAATTATCAAAATATTATCTTCACTATTTGATTTTAAGAAAATCATCAAATTTTTTATCAAGGATGCATTTACTAAAATAAAGTTAAAAAAAGGAAGTAGATAAAATATTGAGTTCAAGTAGGCATTCCCATATTATAAAAATGAACTCATTTAATTAGAAAAAAAAAACACGAGCATACAAACCCATTTAAAGTTTAAGTAAAAACAAGTTTTAAATTTAATAAAAATTATTTATAAGAAAATCAATATATATTAATAATTCTTTTCTAGAAACGTGATACAAATTTTTTTTTTCAAAAAAAAAAATTGAATAATGTGTTGAGATGCTTTGAATAATTTTAAATAAATAAATGCAAGTAGATTTAAATACATTTGGTATAATTTTAATGGAATGTTAACCACACAAGTGGATTAAGAAGCATTCGGATTATTTTGAAGTAGATATCTAATTGCAAGACATTATTTTTCTTTTTTGGAGTGTCTCCATCTTTTCATATAATTAAAAATTGGATAGTTAATTTTAGAAAATATGAAAAAAAAAAATTATATAAAATACTCTTATTTAAAAAATTTTATTTTTATATTTTAAAATTCTTAACATAATTTTATTTCTGTAATTCTTGGGGGCAAAATAACTTCATTTTTCTTAAAACACATGTGAATGACTATAAGAATGATTCTTTTTTATACTTTATATGATAAAGAAGTTTGAAATTTCTAAGAAACTTTATGAAAGGAGGGGAGGGGCAACACTTTTAAGATAATGGGCTAAGTAGAGTCAATGATTCTCTTCTCTGCTTTCAATTCCCATTTCTTAGATGGTAGTGGGATTGATTTGGCAAGGGTCAAGAGTCAATGATTCTCTTCTATGCTTTCAATTTTCATTTATCAGACAATTCAGCATTGGATGGTAGAGGGTTAATAGTCAATGATTCTCTTCTATGCTTTCAATTCCCATTTGTTAGACAATTTAGCATTGGATGGTAGTGGGATTGGTTTGGCAAGAGTCAAGAGTCAATGATAATTTTTTTCTTCACATTTCTATTTTGGATTTTACTTTGTATTATAGATGAAATCTCTTTATTTGAATGGTTTTTCTCTAGTTCTTATTTATTACCATTTGATACTTTTTAAAGGAGTTTAACATATTTAATAACTATAAATTTTGTAAATCAAACACTTGTTGGACTCAAGTGGTTAAAGTGTAAGTTTATAGGAGTTTGTATCTTAATATTCATATATATCAAATTCGAGTCATTTAATTATAATTAGTTTTTGTTAGTAAGGAATATTATATGAAAAAGAATTATTAAAAAAATGACGTTGAAGTTAAATTGTTGTGTAAATATAAAGAATTTTTGTATTTAGGAAGATGAGTGAGTTCTAAAGTAGAAAAAATTAATTAATTAAAAAGTGCATGTTAAAAATGAGAGTTTGTAGAGTTGAAAAGATTATAAAAAAAAAAAAAAAAATGAAAATAATGAGAGGTGCAAGGCAACTTTAAGGGCCATTTTTTTTTTTTGGGAATTTGGTGAGAATTACTTTGGGTTTTAGGGTTGTAGGCCAGAATACTTAAAAATAGGGGCACCAAACATCTAATAAAGCTATGTACATATCCACCTCAAAATATAAGTCCTATTAATCCATTTATTATTTTTGAATTATCCTTTTCCATTTTTTTTATCCTCTCCAAACCTAAGCTTCTTTATCATAAAAAGTTGTTTGATATAAGTTGAAAGTTAATTTCAATATATTTTTATAAAATCCATACAATAATATAAAGTTTGTTCTACATGAAAAATTTTAGATTTTATTACTTATATAATTTTTCTTTTGTAAAATAATTAGAAAATATTTAGAATTAATTTAGACATAATTAGACATGAGAAACATATGAAAAAGTGGGAAAAAAAAGTCTAAAGAATAGAATGCTGTGGGAGTGTTGACCTTGAAAGTCAAACTAGAAGTTAATTTAAAAGCTTGAATTTGTTTTATTTTTTTATTTTTAATTTATTAAAATTTTTGGATTTGAATAAAATTATGTATTTTTAAATTTTCAAATTTAAAAAAATTTAAACCATTTATTTGTAAAAAAATTTATTTTAATTTGTTAAGGTTGTGGAGAGATTGGAAGAAAAGAAATTGATAAAGGAAAGGAAGAATGTGGATGCATATTGATTTGCAAGGGTATTTCAATCTTTTTATTAATGGATATTTTTTTTTTTGTAAAAAAACTCCATAACCTATATTTGCATCCACCAAATTGATCTTTAAATCCACCTAAATAATACATATTTTTAGGATAAAAACACCCTTGATGAAATTCTCAAACCACCATCTTTTTTCTTCACTTCTCTTCTTCTAATCTCCTTATAATCCTAATAGAATTTATCAAGAAAGTTATGTTTCCTACTATTATTAGACAAACAAATAATCATCTCTGTTGAGGCCTTGCGTCCCTGTGATCCACGTAGCTGCCAAATGGATGCACACTTTCAACTAAGATTGAGTTATTGTTCAGTTGTCCCTGCAAAAGATGTCCGGACACACCCTCCGATGGTTTTGTCAGCCATGGTTATGGAGAGATTAAGAAGTTGGCACAGTTGACTTTTTACTAAGTATAGCAAGCTTACCTTCCTCCTTATGTGAAGGTTTATATATATAGTGTCAGAGGCTCTGCCTCATTCTTTAATGATGGAAGACTTTTTGGCCCGTCATGATGCCTCTAGGTGGTGGCAGGGACATCATCACCCTACGGGAGGCTGTCAGAGATCGTGGAAGGTGACTTGCCATCATTCCTGTCCTTTCGCTCTGTAGGCGGCGGAATGTGGGCTGTGATAGGATGTCAGAATGACGTAGTAAGGCATGCTTACTTTGGTTAACGATTCGGACAAACATATCCGGATAGGATATGGTGGTCGTCCGGATGTGATATGGCGGTCGTCCTGATGTGATGTTTGCGAGTGCCATATGCTTCTCTCTGAGGGAATCCGGATAGGAGAAGCGCACCACGTGTCCTCTTGGGGAAATCCTGATAGAGCTGATCCTGATAGAAATGCGTGCCACATGTCATCAGGGGGAGGGGTCCCTACAATGCCCCCCTTTTAACCTGCCTATTTTGCCCGGGCAAAATGGGCAGGTTAAAAATGATTGTTTTTTGAAAACTGAGGCTACTTCTTTCGCTCATTGGGCCACTTGGTGAGCGGGGACGAAGAGGAAGAAGATCATTTATGATGAGTCGCCGTCTCTGGGAATTCCCAGGCAGCGTGTCTTTTCAATAATGGCGCAGCCGAGCAGTTAGAATTCCGAGAGGCTGTCTCTCATTTAAATAGTGGACCGAGTCCTTCACTCTTGCATTTTTTCTTCTGCATTTGCTGCTATCGCTTTCTCTTCAGCCTTCTGCGTATTCTCATCTGTGAGTGAGGTTCGAAGGTTTCTGCTAGCAACACTCGCGCCGTGATGGTGACTGCATTGCGGAGTTCATCTTTATTTCGCCAGTCTACACTTGGTACGTTCTCTATTTTTGTCTTCTTCATTGTGTTTGCTTTATGGCTTGTTGCTGGCTTGTTTGGGCAAGTTACTTGCGAATGGGGTTGGTACTGGTTTTTAGGGCTTTTTCGGGGGGTTTTGACTATGTTTTGGGTGTGTTTAGGGTGTCTATTGCCCCCCTGCGCCTGTTGTGGGGTACCGATTCTTTTTTTTTTTTTTGGAGTAGAGTTAAGGCTTGGGATGGGGATGCAGGTGATGTTAGGTTTTTCTGGGCGTTTTTTGCCGTTAGGGTTGTGGGGCTGGATTGCTGTGTTTGACTATTGGCATTCTTCCATGCAGCTTCCGTTTCAGCCCCAGTCTCAAAAATGTCTTCGAACAAGGAAGCCGCTTCGTCTAGCTCGTCCGGACAAAGCAGTAGAGATGCATTCGAAGATGTTCACGCGGAAAAATCCGTGGATAAATTGAATGTGAGGGATTTTTGCAAACGCTTCTGCATCCCGAATGGAGTGTTCGTTGAGCTTGTAGACGGAGAGGTCATGTCGACTGAGAAATCTGAAGACAATGCCATCTTCTTCACTAAGGAGCAATTCAACGCTGGGCTTCGGTTCCCTCTCCCGTATTTGTTCAAAGAGTTTCTTCATTTCACCCGGATTCCCCCGACTTACATTCATCCGAACATGGTCCGGGTGCTGATGGGGTGCAGCATTTTGAGCATGCTGTTCAATCTGGACCTGTCACTGCTGGAGGTTCTTTTCGTCTACTCCATCAAGAAGGGGAAGAACGACATCTTCAGCTTTGTCGCCAGCCTTCCGTCCTTCCAGTTGGTTACCAGCCTTCCGGACTCGACCAAGGGGGCCGCCCAAGGACACGTGTTGGTCAAGGGCCTATGGGCGAGTTTGGCGGTGCTTCCGGACAGGCCGTTTGCTCCCAACCAGTCATTGAAGATCCCAGGTATGAATAAGTTACCCCTTGTCCTTCTGCTGTTGCGAGTTAGGTCAGCATTGTTAGGTGGCTGACATGTTTTGCTTTCTTGGGTGCAGGCAAGGATCAAAGGGGGAAGCTGGTAGAATGGGTGGAGAAAGCCTCGTTCGACCGATTGAACAGACTTTTTGAGATTGCGGCGGCCGAGAGGAATTGCGAAACGCTTCTCTCCGCGCGGTTATCCAGGAGCCCCAGCCGTACGTTTTCAACATACCCCCGAGGCGGCTGCCCAAAAAGGTGGTGAGCGGAGAACACTTTGTTCTCAAGGACCTCCCATTCTACACGGAGGCGTGAAAGGCAGACGCCCGAGCGCGCAAAGCCCGTCTTACCGAACGGGAGGAGAAAAGACAAGAAGGAAAGCTGCGGAAGGCTCCTGGTGACAAACGCCCCGCGCCCTCTCCTCCTGCTGGCGCCCCAGCGAAGAAGAAGAAGAAGATTGTCAATAAGGAAAAGGAAATAAAACTTCCAACTCCCCCAAAGGAAGTTGTAATACCACCTCCCACTTTTGTAAAGGAAGTAACAATAAGGACCCCGGATCCCCCCGTCTTGCCCTCTGTTTCAAGTGGCTCCGGATGTCTCGCGTGTCTAAACGGATCGGGGCCTTCAGTGCCAGCGGCTAGATGGCTGGTTCTTCTGGCTGAGGAAGCGACCTCAGTGAATCAGCCTGGCTCTCCCCATCCGGACGCGGATGCAGCTGGGGCCTCCTTCGGTGAAACGTTGCCTCCCACGGTATCTCCAGCAGAAGAAGCGGGGGTTGAGAGTCAGGGTTTGCCTCCTTGCGAGCCAAGCTCCCTTGCCCTTGTACCGGCGAAGGGGTCAGCTGCAAGGAGGTCTCGTCTGGCCCGTGACTTAAAGTCTGGCCTCATTGGGCGGCTTCAGGATTGACTTCTGGAAATCATCGAAGTCAGCTGCTCACCCGTCCAGGAGGATCATCCGGAGGAGAGTGAGACGGTGATGGCAGAAGAGAACCCAACCGCCCTGGTACTGGTCCCGGATGAGGGTTCACCTGAAGAGACCCAGCCGACAGTGAATGATGGGGGCCTGGATCCGGGGGAGGAGTCATACCCTACTACCCCGTCAGGGGGGAGTCCCGTTGATGATGCAACTTGCACCTCCGCTAGCCCTTTCAGCTATGCGGAGTTGGGAGAGATGTTGAAACGGATTCCATCCGGCTCAGACGTTGCTGCGCCTTCAACGAAAATGTTCGAAGCGGCGGAAATGGTATAGCTTATCTTCCTTTGACTTTTCTTGCCATGCTGGTGTGCTTTTCACATGACTGATGTTTGAATTTGTTGTGGGATTTTTTGCAGCTGGTGAGCGGTATTCGCGGCATGGTTCAACAACACGATCTTCTTACTGACCTGCTGCGGACTATCGATTATATGAAGGCCTTCGTCTCCCAGCGCATGAATGGTGAAGAGGAATTGCGCTCGAGACTGGAGCAAGCCGAAGCCAGCTTATCCGCTGCCTGGAGAGTTTCTGAAGAAAATGTTGAAGCTTTGAAGAAGTCCCAGGAGAACAACGAGGCTCTCCGGATGGAACTTGCTGAGGCGAAGAGTCGGGAGGAATCTACAAACGCCCGCCTGCGTGAGGCGGAGGGTGAGATGACCCAGCTGAGGGGAGAAATGAGGCAACTCCGGACAGAGGTGTCCATCGAGAAAAAACAAAGAGAGGATCTGCAGTCGCGCTTATTAGCACAAAAAGAAGAGTTAGAGGCTGAGTTTGCTGCGCAAAGGGAGGAACTTGAAGCGGACTACCAGAAGCAGGTAGACAAAATGTACTTCTTCGTCTACCGTTGCTGTATGAAGAAACATGGTATCAAACAGGATGTCTTTTCGATTCCTCCGGGTGAGGAAGACAAGTTGCGCGACAAACCTTTCCAATGAGAGCTTTCTTTTTGTAATTTTTACTGCGATTCCTTTTTGTACTTTATAGTCCGGAGAGTCTCTATGTATACAATTTTTACAAGTATTAATAAAACATACTTATTCAAATTGTACTTCTATCTCTCTTTCATTGATAATACTGCTTTAGATTAGATACATTCCATGGTCGGAGCAATGGGGTTCCGTCTAGCTTTTGTAGATGATAGGTTCCACTTTTACTTGTCTTAGATACTATGTAGGGGCCTTCCCAATTGGCTTGGAACTTTCCTGCTCCTATCTCAGCAATATTTTCAAAAACCTTTCTAAGGACTAGCGTTCCACTTTTGAAACTTCTGGGCCTTGCCTTGCGATTGTAGTGAGCGACTGCCCTTTGTTGATAGTCAGCCATCCGAATGGATGCGGTCTCTCATGTTTCGTCCGCCCAGTTCAAATTTCTTCCTATTTTCGCATTCGAATCATCCTGTCGTCCTGCCTCGGTCCGGATAGTGGGTAGCCCTATTTTAGTAGGAATGACAGCGTCCATACCGTATGCGAGGGCGAGGGGAGTGTTTCCTGTCGGACGTCCGGGTGTGGTTCGATAAGCCCACAGGACGCCGGGTAGCTCCTCCACCCACTTTCCTTTGGCTTGCTCGAGCCTCTTTTTTAAGGCAGTTATCAGGGTCTTGTTTGTGGCCTCCGCTTGCCCATTACTTTGAGGATAACGCGGCGTGGAGTATGAATTCCGGATGTTTAATTCCGAACAGAAATTCCAGAAAGTTTTACTATCAAACTACGGACCGTTGTCAACTATAATGGTTTGGGGGATTCCAAAGCGGCAGATGATGTTCTTCCATACGAACTTGGTGACATCTTTGTCTTTGATGCTAGCGTATGCTTCAGCTTCCACCCATTTAGTGAAGTAATCCGTGGCGACAAGCAGAAATTTTTTCTAGGCAGCTGCGGCTGGTAGGGGTCCTACTATGTCTATGCCCCACTGCGCGAAGGGTCAGGGGCCTGAAATTGGCTTCAACGTCTCTGACGGCACATGAGGTATGGGAGCATGCCTTTGACATAGGTTGCCGCATCCTTTTTCATCGTGGGCCAGTAATACCCTTGCGAATGGACCCTATGCGCCAGGGATCGACCGCCGGAATGATTTCCACATACCCCCTCATGCAACTCAGCTAATATATACATGACCTCTGAGTTGTTTAGGCATCTGAGGAAGAGACCTGTAAAGGATTGTTTGTATAGGTGCCCCCCAATCAGGATGAAGCGAGCGGCTTGCACCCAGATCTTGTGTGCCTGCTTGGGTTCTTCGAGCAGAGTGCATGTCCGGAGATATTCTATGATGATTTCCATCCAGCTTTTGTCGTCTGGTTGGTTTGCCTCGATGGTATTACAAGTGGAGGCTTCCGCGACTGAGGGGTTGGGTTGCACATGTACAGGCAATAATATGGCTTCTTTGATGCGGAGGGAAGCAGCTATGCCCGCCAGAGCATCTGCACATCCATTTTCAGTCCGCCTATTTTTTTCGATCGTCCATTCGGTGAAGCGCTGTAAGGTGTCCCTTACTTTGGCCAAGTATCACGCCATGCGCTCATCCTTAGCTTCGTATTCTTTTTGGACGTGCCTTACCACAAGTTGGGAATCACTATAGACTCGGAGCCTGGAGATGGATAGAGTCAAGGCGAGGTCCAATCCAGATAGGATGGCCTCATACTCCGCTTCATTTTTGGAGGCGGGGAATCCCAGTCGGATAGCTTGCTCTAGATGTTCTCCTGTTGGTGATTGCAGCAGGAGCCCTACTCCGGATCCGGATGACCAGGAGGCTCCATCAACCCGCAAAGTCCACCATTCTTTTTCACTTGGTTCCTTGTGCTGGATAGGCCTTCGGGAGTACTCTAGCACGAAGTCAGCCATCACTTGGCCTTTCATGGACAACCTGGGTTGGAACTCGATTCCAAATTTGCTCAACTCTATGACCCATTGAAGCATTCTTCTGGTTAGGTCCGGCTTGTGCAGTATGTTGCGAAGGGGCTGGTCGGTTAGCATGACCACCGGGTGGGCTTGGAAGTAAGGGCGAAGCTTCTGGGCGGCACTTCGAAGTGCCAAGGCCGTTAGTTCCACCTTTGAATACCTTGTTTCTACGTCCGCCAACGCTCTGCTGACGTAGTAAATAGGTTTCTGTTCCTTGGGCGAGGAGCAGCGGAATAGAACAGCGCTCACTGCCCACTCTGATACAGCCAAGTACATATACAACTTTTCTCTAGGAAGGGGGCTGCTTAGAATGGGCGGTTGCATGAGGCAATGTTTAATTTTTTCGAAGGCATTCTGACAACTGTCCGTCCATCCGCTCACTCCAGCTTTTCGTATCGCCAAAAAGAAAGGTCGTAGTTCATCAGTGAAGTGAACTATAAAGCGTCCTAATGCCACGAGCTTGCCTGTGAGGCGCTGTAATTCCTTCTTGTTCCTGGGGGTGGTGTTTCCATAACTGCCTGTACTTGATCCGGGCTAACCTCTATCCCCCTTTGGCTGACCATAAATCTTAGGAATTTGCCAGCACTTACGCCAAAGGCGCATTTAGAAGGATTCAGCTTCATGCCATACTTCCTTAAGAGGTGGAAGACTTCCTGCAAGTGGAGGGTATGTTCCTCTTGTGTTTTGATTTTGACTACGATGTCATCAATATATACTTCCACTGTGCGGCCAACCAGAGGTTTGAAGATCTTTGTCATCAGTCTTTGATAAGTGGCGCTAGCGTTCTTGAGGCCGAACGACATGACTTTGTAACAATAAAGTCCGTGTGGCGTTATGAAGGCTGTCTTTTCTTCGTCAACTGGGGACATGGGGATTTGGTGGTATCCGGAGAAGGCATCCAAGAATGAGAGCATCCCTTGCCCAGCAGTGGAATCCATAATTTAATCTATCCGTGGCAGAGGGAAATTGTCTTTTGGGCATGCATTATTGAGGTTGGTGTAATCAACGCACACCCGCCATTTGCCTTCTTTTTTGGGTACTACCACTACATTTGCCAACCAGTTCGGATACTCCACCTCTCTGATGAATCCGACTTCCAGCAACTTGTCAACCTCATCCCAGATAACCTTTTGCCTGTCCGGGTGAAAACGTCTAACCCTCTGCCGGATGGGTCTTGCTATTGGCAAGACGTTAAGTCTATGAGAGACGATGGAGGGGTGAATTCCCTTCATATCAGAATGCGCCCATGCGAAAACGTCATGGTTTTGTCGGAGGGCATCTTGAATGTTCCGGGTCTCTTCAAGAGTCAAGAGGGAACTAATATGTGTAAAGTGAGTACCTTTTTCCGAAATTTGGATTATTTGCAAGGGATCCGCTACCGGGGGACCTTTGTCCGCCGGACACAGTGATTGCTATTGGTCAAGTGCATGGGTGGACTCAGGGAGGGGTTTATCCTCCTGGCTGGTCCCTGCTTCTCGTGCTATCTGGTAGCATTGGCGAGCGGCTAGCTGGCTGCCGTATAGGTCGATTTGCCCATCCTCAGTAAGAAAGCTTACCATTTGATGATACGTGGAGGGGATGACTTTCATGTAGTGTAGCCATGTGCGCCCCAAGATAACATTGAAGGGTGATAAATCTTGTACCACCGAAAACTGAACGTTGAGAGTGACTGAGCCAGCTTGGACTGGCAGCACAATGTTTCCCAAAGAAGTAGTAGCTACTCCGTTGAACCCAGACAAGATTCGCCCAGGGTTCTCGAGGCCCATTAAACTGTGTCCCATGTGGCTTATCACCGATGCTTGTACAAGATCGGCTGAACTGCCTGGGTCAATTAAGATGCGTCTCACGTCAAAGTTGCCCATCTCCAAGGATAGAATGAGGGCGTCGCGGTGCGGCCGCAATATCCGTGTGGGGTCTACTGGTGGGAAAATGATTGTCCCGTCTATGGGGCGAGGGCCCCCCCCCAATTATCTCAGGCCGGATGGAGTTGACACGCTTACGCACCAATGCTTCTCGCAACAATTTCTGTCTTTTTCGTTTGGAGTCGTGCTCCTCGTCCGATGGGTCTCCATTAATGTAGTTTATAACGGCTTTGGGGGCGGCTGGAACCCTGGGGGTTCCAGAGTTGTGATTTCGGGAAGCGTCTCTACCTCTGGTGTCTGAGTGAAGATATTGCCTCAAATGTCCCGCCTTTATAAGCCTTTCGACCAAATATTGGAGGCTTCTGCACGTCTCCGTTGTGTGGCCATGCTCCTTATGGTAGGCGCATTTTTTACTATGATCCCTTCTGGATGGGTCCGTTCCGAGGGGTCTAGGCCACCTGAAATCGGACATGCCTTGGATCATAGGGAGAAGCTTCTCATAGGATATGGAAAGGGGTGTGAGAGGCGGCATTTCCGGGCGACTTGGCCCTTCCTACCTTCGATCGGATAGTCTTGGTTGGTCCGGAAGTTTGGCACTTCTTTCCGCACTACTTCTGGATGTTTGCTCGACAACCAAGATTTGCTGGGTGGCTGCTCGCACGTCATCTTCGAGCATTGAGTATTTGTTCGCACACCGGAACAAGTCGTCCATCGTCGTAGGAGGCTTCTTAGCGAGTGATTCGAAAAATGGGGTGCCTGGACAGATACTTCGCTTGAAGATTTGCAGGACAGCATCCATGCTGCAAGCCTCCACCTGTAGGACGGCCTGACCAAACCGCTTCACGAATTCCCTCAAGGACTCATTATCCTTCATTTTTATGTTTTGCAGAGTGCTGATGTTCTGCTTATGCCGAGCGGAGCATAGGTATTGTCCCAAGAAGGCCTCCGATAGGTCCCTGAAATTATCAACAGAATTGGGAGGTAGGTGGTGAAACCATGATAGGGCCTGCCCTTGTAAGCTGGCGGGGAATACTTTGCATAGCAACGCGTCGTTGCCTATATCGAGAGTCATGAGCTGTCGATAATGCATGATATGGTCGAAGAGGTCGCTGGACCCATCGTAGTGGAGAACTTGGGTACGAGGAATCCCCTTGGGGGCTCGTAATGAATGATATGAGAGCAAAAAGGCGTGGAGAGCATGTCGTCCAGCCTTTTGCTGATGGAGCCAATGGGTGGCTCGTTTGGGGGATTTCTCCCAGCTTGTCGTACCGTTTAGTGCGGGGGAACGTTCTGCACCATAGGGGTGACCATGGGGTCACGGTGCAGGGGAATGTTTTGCGCCATAGGGGTGACCATAGGATCATGGTGCACTCCCCATGTTGTGGCTATTGGTGGCCTTGGCCTCCCAGGCTCCTGTGGGCCTAGTCTCGCGCGCATTGAGTCTGACAACTGGGGTCTTCTGTCGCGTTGTCTTTTTGACGAGAGACGAGTTGAGTCCGAGCTTTCCTCACGGGGGGCTCGGTGCATGGGTGTGTGTGGCTCATGTGGCCTAACGTTGCATGTTTCAGGGATTGCTCCCGCTGTCCCAGGGTATATCGACTCTGGGTCAGGTCTTGAGTTAGCTATTTGGCCTCTTGAATGCTGACGGCGGGGAGACCCCGTCGATGAAGTTTAGATACGCAATATTGCGTTTTCTTCTCTTAATCTTGTTGTCTCCTGGAGGAGAGCTTGCATTTGTCGCTCATTTGCCAACTGTCTCATTTCGATGGATTGGCGTCATTCAAAATTATCTTCATCTCCCCTAGCAGAAGAGCGGCTTCTGGAAGGTGTGGACATCTTTGCCGATGACTGAATCAGCGAAATTTCCCACAGACAGCACCAATGTTGAGGCCTTGCGTCCCTGTGATCCACGTAGCTGCCAAATGGACGCACGCTTTCAACTAAGATTGAGTTCTTGTTCAATTGTCCCTGCAAAAGATGTCCGGACAGGGCGTCCGGACACACCCTCTGATGGTTTTGTCAGCCATGGTTATGGAGAGATTAAGAAGTTGGCACAGTTGGCTTTTTACTAGGTATAGCAAGCTTACCTTCCTCCTTGTGTAAAAGTTTATATATATAGTGTCAGAGGCTCTGCCTCCTTCTTTAATGATGGAAGACTTTTTGGCCCGTCATGATGCCTCTAGGTGGTGGTAGGGACATCATCACCCTACGGGCGGCTGTCAGAGATCGTGGGAGGTGACTTGCCATCATTCCTGTCCTTTCGCTCTGCAGGCGGCGGAATGTGGGTTGTGGCAGGATGTCAGAATGACGTAGTAAGGCATGCTTACTTTGGTCAACGATCCGGACAAACATATTCGGATAGGATATGGCGGTCGTCCGGATGTGATATGGCGGTGGTCCGGATGTGATGTTTGCGAGTGTCGTGTGCTTCTCTCTGAGGGAGTCCGGATAGGAGAAGCGTGCCACGTGTCCTCTTGGGGAAATCCGGATGGAGCTGATCCGGATAGAAATGCGTGCCACGTGTCATCAGGGGGAGGGGTCCCTACAATCTCTAGTAATGGTACAAGTGCAAATGTATGCTTTTTATGATATCTTGTATATTTCTTTTTGTACTTTTAGAGTTGGAAGAAAGAGGTATTGTGAATATTGTTTGTGTTGCATGATAGGATGTTTTATAAATGTCCAACCTATACTTCTGAGCATACTTAAAGTGTTTAAAACTATACATTTAAACACTATTATAGGTGTCTAAAACTATATCTTGTTGTAGACCTCTTTTGTGGTGAGGGACCCGGGAGAGTTGCCACTTTTCCTTTTCATTACATTTGTGGAAGGGACTTTCCCCCAGGAGGGGGGGGGGGGGGGGGTGGGAAAGAGGAAGGGGGGATTTTTTCTTTTTTTTTTTGGGTGGCGTTTTTCTGTGTTAGCTTGGAGAGAAAGCTGGATGGAAGGGAAGAGGAAAGAGATGTTGAGCTGAGCATTTTTTCGAAGAAAGGGTGAAACAGAGCTTGAAGTCAGGCGAGCTGTCGCTTGAGAGGAAGCTTTCTAGGTACGACTTCTATAGTTTATTATCTTCTCATTGATTCTCATTTTTTGCAATCTTTCGAGGCATTGATTTGTTGATTGGTGTGGACATCAAGGGCCACTCGTTTGTTTTGTTGGATCTACTCTTTATATGCATGCTCTGTTTTGGTTTTATTTTGGAGTTTTTGTATTCTCTTGTGAACATCTGATGCTCTGCTCCTTCCCTTAACCTGATGTATCAAAAATCATTGCTCGTGTTCCCTTTTGATTC
Source organism: Vitis x doaniana (assembly GCA_030345155.1). Classification (NCBI taxonomy): domain Eukaryota; kingdom Viridiplantae; phylum Streptophyta; class Magnoliopsida; order Vitales; family Vitaceae; genus Vitis; species Vitis x doaniana. Next base: position 17,798,020 of record CP128320.1, on the reverse strand, counting down.
CACCTATATCCATCCCGTTAATCTTTATGAAATGGAGTTAGGTTTATTAGTATTATTTTCGTTTAAACATGCTCTGTTTTTCTTCCCGTTCTCCTCTGTTTCGGGTATTTTTGGAGTGTTGGGTGTCGCGTTTGAAGTTGGCCATCTTGGTTGAGGTGTTTCCAGGAGAGCACCATGAGATCCATTTTTTTCGTACTGTAAGAAATTTCTGGATGTTTGAGAGCCATATGGGTTACATTGGAGTGCTCAGAGATGCTCTTGCTTAAGTTGAGAAAACCATGGAGATAACTCCTTATTCAAGTGGAGAAAACTCTGTTTTCTGGGGAGCCACCATGATGGCGCCTATTAGCAGATGAGGACAAGAGGATGTGTGCCAAGACCGAGACTGATCGTTGAAGAAAGCAAAGCAGAAGGGTGTTTGTCGAGGATCTACCTATCATGTCGCCTTCCATTGTCACCAACGGCGGTGCTCCCGCCGAGAAATTCCACCATCAGTGGTTTCGTGGCGGTGTACTGTGAAGTTCGAAAGAGCTGCTTCAACTATTCACTTCCTCTGCCTTCGGTTCTCAAGAGCCCCCCATTCCCCCCCCCCCCTTCATGATCATTGATGGCCCTCCGACCTCCACCGCCGGCAATCCAGGTGAAATCGCTAAGTCATTTTCCGAACCTGTTCAGGCAGCCTACGACAATGCTAGTGCTAAGTGAGTCCGCGTTGTCATCGAATCAAAAGTTGAGGATCAGCGTGGACTCGTCTAGAGTAGCCGACGCCGCGCTTGACGCTACGCCACCTTGCCTTTTCACCATTAACAACTTACTCCTTCCAGCCGAGTCGTTCGGAAAATCCCCATCTTCGGCGCCAGCTCACCTTGACGCCCATGTCGGAGAAGAAGAGGTGGAGTCTCCTGAGTTTTTCTTATTGTTTCTCACCACCTGCTTGCATTCATGCAGTGTGAAAATAAAAAAAACCATAGGAAACGGAGGAATCGGTGCAGCGGGCAGCCTAGCTGTGTTGCTTCTTTTGTATTTGGAATTCAGAGAAGGACGACGCCCACATGTAGCCATCCACCTGCACTTGAACCCCACCTGATCCTTTTGTCATCTCTCCTATCTCCATGCTTGCATGGCATGCAAGCCCAGCAGTCACGTGCCATCCATTTTAATTCATTTGTTTTTTTAGTTAAAAATTTGATCTTTTAAAAAAAAAAATCCGTTATCAAATAAATCCCCCAATATTCCAAAGTTATAAATTTACTTATCTATTCATTTACTTGTTTGTTTATTTATTTATTTATTTAAAAAAAATATATATGTATTCATTTCTGGAATAATCTTCTCAAATTTAATTCTAAATTTAGTCCACACAACTCTAATTCTTGAAATTCAATTTCTCGAAACTCCATTTTTTTTTAAAATTTAATCACCGAACTAATTTTTTTTTTAACGTTATAACTTTAAATTTAATTTTCCAAGATCGACATTTTTAAATTTAAATTTCCGAAAATCCCAATATTTCAAATTCAATTTTTTAAAAATGCCACCTTCAAATGAATTTTAGAAACTCCAATTTCTTTCAAATCTAATTTTTGAAAAATTCCTTTTCCAAATAATTCTTCAAAATTCCTTTATTTATTTAATTTTCAAATTCTCATTTTCAAATATTTTTTTGAAAATTTGAAATTCCAATTCCCGAATTTAATTTCCCCTAAGAAAAATTCTAATATTCATGTTCTTTTCTTTAATTATTTATTTTCGTTATTATTGTTCTATTTATTTATTCATTTATTTATTTTAAAATTTCATCTTTAGACAATTTTTCAAAATCCGTTACAAAAAAATTCTAATATTCACGTTCTTTTCCTTAATTACTTATTTCGTTATTATTATTCTATTTATTCATTCACTTATTTATTTTAAAATTCTATTTTTAAACAAAATTTCAAAATTCCGACCTCCGAACTTAATTTCCTATTTCAAAATTCTAATATTTACATTCATTTCTTTAATTATTTATTTTTTGTTATTATTATTCTATTCGTTTATTCATTTATTTATTTTAAAATTCCATCCTTACACAATTTTTCGAAATCCCGATTCCCGAATTTAATTTCCCCTAAAAAAATTCTAATCTTCATGTTCTTTTCCTTAATTATTTATTATCGTTATTATTATTCTATTTATTTGTTTTAAAATTTCATTTTTAAACAATTTTTCAAAATCCCGACTTCCAAATATAATTTCCAGTTTCAAAAATTTTAATATTCACGTTCTTTTCTTTAATTATTTATTTTCGTTATTATTATTCTATTTATTTATTAATCCATTTGTTTATTTATTTCCTTTAAAAATTCCAATAATTAAAGTTCAATTCTTCAAAAATATGACTTCCAAATTTAATTTTCAAGCTAAAAAATTCTACTATTCATTTTCGGTGGTTTAAATATTATTTTGGTCATTATTATTATAATTCCATCTATTTATTTATTCATTTCTTTTAAAAATTCCAATTATTAAAATTCAATTCTTTCAAAAATCTGACTTCCAAATTTAATTTTCAATCTCAAAAATTCCACTATTCCCATTCATTCGTTTAAATATTAATTTTGTTAATTATTGTTATTATTCTATATTTATTTATTTATTTATTTCTTGTAAAAACTCCAATCATTAAAGTTCAATTATTAAAAAATCTGACTTCCAAATTTAATTTTCAATCTAAAAAATTTCACTATTCACTTTCATTTGTTTAAATATTATTTTTGTTATTATTATTATTATTCCATATTTATTTATTCATTTTAAAAAAAAATTCTAATCATTAAAGTTCAATTCTTCAAAAATTTGGCTTCTAAATTCAATTTTCAATCTCGAAAATTCTACCATTCACTTTCGTTCGTTTACATATTATTTTGGTCATTATTATTATAATTCAATTTATTTATTTATTCATTTCTTTTAAAAATTCTAATCATTAAAGTTCAACTCTTCAAAAATCTGACTTCCAAATCTAATTTCCAATCTAAAAAATTCCACTGTTCGCATTTATTTGTTTAATGATTATTTTCGTTATTATTATTGTTCCATTCATTTATTCACTTGTTCATTTATTTAAAATTTCATCCCTAAATAAATATTTAAATCTCCAATCCCTAAGTCCAGTTTCCAATTCCCGATATCCTAACTTCCCCAATTATTTATCCAATCATTATTACTTCATCATTATTATTATTCCATTCACTTATTCATTTACTTAAAATTCTGACTTCAAATAATTGTTCAAAATTTCGATCTCCAAATTTAGCTCTCCGAAATTCCAATTTTCCAATTTCTGCACTTAATTTTCAATTCCTAATATTCTAATTCTCGCATTTATTCCGTTACTTACTTATTATTATCATTATTGTTATCATTTTATTCATTTATTTCTAAAAATTCTACATCTGAATGATTTCCAAGATTTCTAATTTATATAGCTCAATTTTCATAATTTCTACTTCTCAAATAATTTTCAATTATGATTTCTTTCAAAATTTAATTCCCAAAGTCCCAATTTTCGTAACTTAATTTTTCTTAAAAAAATCTCGAACTCTCAAATAATTTTCAAGGTTCCAATCTCTTTCAAATTTAATTTCTAAATATCTCATTCTTACATTTAATTTCTAAAAATCCGATTTTCAAATAACCTCTAAAACTCCAATTTTCAAATAATCTCTAAGACTCCAATTTTCAAATAAACTTCAAAAAATCCAGTTTTCCCTAGAACAGTTTTAATTTCTATTTAGCGATGTATGTGATAGGTTTTGTGTTTTTTTATTGTACATTGACCCAATTGTTATGATAGCGCATTGTTCGTTCGTGGCCTAGGTACACATCCACTCTCTTTCTAGTCATTCTATATGCATGTTTTGATTCCCATATGTGCATGATCGATTTGAGTATCCATTGATTTTTCTATTGATTGTCATGTCAGCTTCATTTTATTAGTAGAAGGTTTGACATATTCCTGACCTGAGGAGGAATCTGATTGCTGTTGGACAACTTGATAATGAAGGACATGCAATACTATTTGTTGGTGGTACTTGGAAGGTTACAAAGGGAGCTAGGGTATTGGCTCGTGGAAAGAAGACCGATACTCTGTATATGACCTCATGTCTAAGAGACACAATTGCAATTGCTGATGCAAGTACTGATACAAGCCTATGGCACCGCAGACTTGGTCACATGAGTGAGAAATGGATGAAGATGTTGTTGTCAAAAGGAAAACTACCAGAATTAAAGTCCATTCATTTTGACATGTGTGAAAGTTGCATCTTAGGAAAGCAAAAAAAAGTGAGCTTCTTAAAAAATAGAAGACACCGAAGGTTGAAAAATTGGAACTAGTACACACTGATTTCTGGGGGCCTTCTTCGGTTGCATCCCTTGGAGGTTTAAGGTACTACATCACTTTTATTGATGACTCAAGCAGAAAGGTATGGGTTTATTTTCTGAAAAATAAATCTAATGTATTTGAAACTTTTAAGAAGTGGAAGGCCATGGTTGAGACATAAACAAGTTTGAAAGTAAAATATTTGAGGTCAAATAATGAAGAGGAGTACATGGATGAAAGGTTCAGTGAGCATTACGTTGCACAGGGAATTAGGATGGAGAAGACCATTCCTGGGACACCACAGCAGAATGGTGTGGCTGAGCGCATGAACAAAACTCTCAATGAGTGTGTTAGAAGTATGAGGTTGCATGTTGGACTACCAAAAACTTTTTGGGCTGATGTTGTTAGCACTACAGGTTACCCAATAAACCGAGGACCATCGGTTCCCATGGAGTTCAGACTTCCTGAGGAGGTTTGGAGCGGTAAAGAGGTAAAGTTTTCACATTTAAAAGTTTTTAATTGTGTTTCTCATGTTCATATTGATTCTGATGCTCATAGTAAACTTATTGCAAAGTCTAAAATATGTTTTTTCATTGGCTATGCTGATGAGAAATTTGGCTATAGGTTTTAGGATGAACAAAACAGGAAAATCATCAGAAATAGAAATGTGACATTTAATGAACAGGTTATGTACAAGGATAGGTCAACTGTAGTGTCAGATGTTACAGAGATAGATCAAAAGAAATCTGAGTTTGTCAACTTAGATGAATTGATTGAAAGTACTGTCCAAAAAAGGAGTGAAGAAGATAAGGAGAATGTAAATTCACATATAGATCTGAGTACACCTGTAGCTGAAGTTCGCAGATCTTCTAGGAACATTAGACTTCCACAGCATTATGCACCTGTTTTAAATTATCTCCTGTTGACTGATGGTGGTGAGCCAGAGTGTTATGATGAAGCCTTGCAAGATGAGAATTCAAGCAAGTGGGAGTTAGCCATGAATGATGAGATGGATTCCTTATTGGGGAATCAGACATGGGAACTGACTGAATTGCCAGTAGAAAAGAAGGCTTTGCACAACAAGTGGGTATACAGAATAAAGAATGAGCATGATGGTAGCAAACGTTACAAAGCCAGATTAGTTGTTAAAGGGTTCCAGCAAAATGAGGGCATTGACTACACAGATATTTTCTCCAGTTGTGAAGATGTCAACAATCAGACTTGTACTAGGAATGGTGGCTGCAGAAAACTTACATCTTGAGCAGTTAGATGTGAAGACGACATTCCTTCATGGTGACTTGGAGGAAAACCTTTACATGATTCAGCCAAAAGGGTTCATTGTTCAAGGACAAGAGAATCTAGTCTGCAAACTGAGAAAGAGCTTGTATAGCCTTAAACAAGCTCCTAGACAATGGTACAAGAAGTTTGACAGATTTATGCATAGAATTGGGTTCAAAAGATGTGAAGCTGATACTGTTGCTATGTTAAGTCTTTTGATAATTCTTACATCATATTACTGTTGTATGTGGATGATATGCTTATTGCAGGGTCTGGCATTGAGAAGATTAATAATTTGAAGAAGCAATTGTCCAAACAGTTTGCAATGAAGGATTTGGGAGCTACAAAGCAAATCCTTGGTATGAGAATCATTAGAGACAAGGCTAATGGTACATTGAAGCTTTCACAATCAGAGTATGTGAAGAAAGTTCTCAGCAGGTTCAACATGAATGAAGCTAAACCAGTGAACACACCTTTGGGTAGTCATTTCAAACTAAGTAAAGAACAGTCATCGAAAACAGAAGAAGAAAGGGACCATATGAGCAAGGTGCCCTATGCCTCAACTATTGGCAGCTTGATGTATGTTATGGTGTGTACAAGGCCAGACATTGCACATGCAGTGGGAGTTGTGAGCAGATTCATGAGTAGACCTAGAAAGCAGCATTGGGAGGCAGTCAAGTGGATTCTAAGATATCTGAAGGGTTCATTAGATACATGTCTTTGCTTCACAGGTGCAAGTTTGAAACTGCAGGGTTATGTAGATGCTGATTTTGCTGGTGATATTGATAGTAGAAATAGTACTACTGGGTTTGTTTTTACTCTATGTGGTACAGCTATATCATGGGCTTCAAATTTACAGAAGATTGTTACTTTGTCTACTATAGAAGCTAAGTATGTTGCAACAACTGAAGCTAGAAATGAGATGATTTGGCTACATGGTTTCTTAGATGAATTGGGTAAGAAGTAGGGGATGGGCATTCTACACAGTGACAATCAGAGTGCAATTTTTCTTGCCAAAAATTCGGCTTTTCATTCAAAGTCGAAGCATATACAAACAAAATACCACTTTATATGTTACCTTGTTGAAGATAAACTGGTAATACTTGAAAAGATTTGTGGATCTAAGAACCCAACAGACATGTTGACTAAGGATGTCACTATTGAGAAGTTGAAGCTGTGCGCAACTTCAATTAGTCTTCTAGCTTGAGGACAAGAGGATGAGTTGCAGGGATGAGGGATTGTTTCTTGGAGGATAGTGGTTTGATGTTGGTGATTGAACTAGTCTCCAAGTGGGAGATTTGTTGGGCTTTGTGGAGCCTAGTTTTGTTTGATCCGGTTTGACGACCCAACTTGAATAATATTGCGTGGTTTTTTAATGGGAGATTTATTGAGGCTTAGTCCATGGAGCGAAGGCTTGGGCCGATAGGCCCGTTTAGCCCATTATGGAATCGCATTTTGTAATTAGGGTTTTTTAGTGTGGTGTGGTTGCTGTGTTATATATAGAGAGAAAATATTGTAGCCGCAAGTTGTACTCTGTATTCTTCCTTGATAATAGTGATATATCCCTACAATTTCGTGGACGTAGGCAAATTGCCGAACCATGTAAATATTGTCTTATGCGTGTGATTGTTTTTCTTTGGTGTGTGTTTTCTCTATTTTTTTTTTTTTTTTTTGTTTCTTACAGGTTGGGAATTTGACTTAAATTCCCTTCAATTTTCATGGGATTGAGGGCCAACTTTCTTACATTATATCTTGGATCCATTCTCAGAGGGCCTTGAGCTTTACTTCTCCGCTACCACTCTTTGCTCGTAATGCTTAGTTGCTTGCTTTCCTGTTTGCTTTTGTTTTTCTTTGGTTTGGATGTATGCTCTTTATTTCCATATTTTTGTATCCAGAACCTGTGGATCCATTCTCAGAGGGCCTCGAGCTCTACTTCTCCACTAACACTCTTTGCTCCTAATGCTTAGTTGCTTGCTTTCCTATTTGTTTTTGTTTTTCTTTGGTTTGGATGTATGCTCTTTATTTCCATATTTTTGTATCCAGAACCTATGATATATATATCATATTTCCTTATTGCCTTTTAGTCTCCTTTCCTACTTACCTTGTTTTGCCCATTTTATGACAAAAATGGGGAGAATTGGGATAGAGAGAGACCTAGAAGGAGAATTGTTAAATGGGTTTTAAGGAGAGACATTCTATATAGGCCGAGGAAGATTCATCTAGGGGAAGATAATATATAAAAGATAAAAATGGGGAAAGTTTAAGTTTTTAGAGGGAAAATTTTTTAGGAGGAGTATCGGTTGCAATATTACAAGAAGTTACTTGAGACGTTGGGGGAAACTAAATTTGAGATATTAAGGGAAACCAAATTACCTATTGGTTGTATGTTTTAAAAATTTGATACACTTAACATAAATATTTCCTATGATATATATCTTTGTGATATGTCAAACTCTCTCGAATCTGTATTAGAAGCTTGTTCTCATGGTCCTTATTGCATATATTTTGGTTGGTGAAAGCACTTAGTGCTCTTATTGTCCAATTGTTGTTTGCAAAGTTTTTTTTAGATTTGGTTGATTTACATGTAATCAAATATATTTCTTTTTGGATTTTGCACATTGGTTTCCTTACAATATTGTTTTGCTTCCTTAATAACATTCAATGCATTGATCGTATTTTCTCACTACCTTGTTTTGCTTACTCGATTATATTTTATCCCACTCATTGTTTTACCTTTGGTATAATTGTTTGTATGTGTGTAGTTTATAGGACTAGGAGGTAAGTACTACAAGTTAATGCATTGCCCTTGAATCATTTTTTAGATGAACGTATTTGAGTGTCATGCAAACTCCATTACGAGAGTCTGGGAGGGATTATGTAATGATGTTTTGTCATAAAATTGCCAAAGGGGGAGATTGTTAGGATAATGAGTCTAGATTGTATGTTAGCAATTTTATTCCAATTATTTTCTGGCTTAAGAAACTTTTTAGATGGTGACTTACTCTTTATCGAAGATTCAAGGTTATTGTTCGCTCAATCGGAAAGTCAGTTAAGTTTATAAAAGTTTAGGTTATGTGAAGTTAGGCATTTAAAGGGTTAAAAGTGGATTAATAATTTTTTTCTAGAATTAAAAATGCTTAAATTAATATTTTGAAAATGTAGGGGATGCTCAAGTGTTGGAATTGTTCAAGCGCTTATCTAGAGCTTAAGCACCCGAGGAGCTCGAGCAATGGGTAAGCGTGTTCGTGCACTTGTCCTGAATCTACCATAATATGGTAGAATATTTTTTGAAAATTCACAAAAACTCTTTTTAGAAAATTTGAGATACCAATATGATAAGGTTTAAAGGTTTATATAAGCCCTACTATAACATTTTTAGGGTTAGACACTTACAAAGGGATTAAGCCTAACTTGTCATATCATTCTCAATCTCTCAAAATGGATTCAAAGCGTTGAATTTAGGTTATTGGAAGACCTACATCTCTTTAGTGAGGCTAAGAAGTATTCATTGGAGCAATTGGAGATTGTTGCATCGTGGACATAGATCAAGTTGTAGGTTGTGGAGAGTAAGTCTTAAGGTAAATCATCCAGGTGATTCTATATGACTTGATCTCATATAATAGATTTAGATTTGAGGTCTTAAACACTATGATTTTTTATCTCCATAGTTAGTGTGAGGGTTTTTCATATAAATTTTTTTTGTCCCTTGCATACTTTGATTATTTTTATTATACCGATTGTCTTTAATATCTTACAAGTTTAAATTGGGTTAATTTATTCAATTTTTTTATTGTAATATATTAAAATATACTCATTCAAGCCCTCCTCGAGTGTTACCCTATTGGACATAGGTTTTTCAACATTCATCTTAATAATGACTTTTTTAGGATAAAAATACCCTTTAGTGAAATGGTTAAATTACCCTTAAGGGAAAAATATACATTCATCTCCCTCCTTAGTGTTTGATACATTAAGGTCGAACATTTGCATGATGTTTGATAAACTAAGGCCTCACATTTGCACAACTTATAGCCTTCTAGGTTTGAGCCCCTTCTTAGTGTTTGACACACTAAGATTGAACATTTTGACAGTCTCTAACTTTCCACACCATGAAAGGAGTTTTTGTTTTTTAATTTCTCTTTCATGTGTGTGTGTGTGTTTTATGATTTTTCACATCTAAATCATTTCTAAATTCTTCATAAATGTTTTTCAACTATTTTTACAAGTCTTTTTTGTCAAAATTTACATAAAGAATAAGCCCTAAAAATATTTTCTTATGAGGTTTGTTATTAAGAAAACAAAGTTTGATGGAAAAAGAAAAAGATGAGTGTGGAAGGGAATAATGAGAAGGGTGTTTTAGGTATATTAGAAAATTGTAGGTGGATGTATTAATAAGGTTGATACTTTAAAGTGTATGCATAAATAGGAGAGATGTAAACAGAAATTTAGTGGATTCAAATATAATTTTCTCTTAACCTTTTTAAGAATCTTAACCTTCTCTTTCTCGATCTCAATATGTTGAAGTCATTGAATCAATCTCTAACTAGAATTACAAAACATTAATCCTTTGTTTTTTTTTCAAATTCCTCCTCAAACACCATTTGTAGAATATGATCCAAATTTCCGAAGACTAATTGGGTTGATTCTGAAGACAGTAGAAGCATTCAAAGAGATCACCATAAGAATTTTGAGAAATGAGGAAAACAAAACAAATGACGCACTTTTTAAGTATGTTGATAAAGAAACAAAAGTGAAAAGATAAGTCAAGTAAGTTGGCAAAAACAGAAGAAAATAGTAAAGGAAGAAGGAAGAAGGAAGAAGTTGCCACACCTCATCTTTTTTATTTATTTATTTTTTATTTTTATAACTTAGTGCACCTTTTTGTTAATTTTAATTGAACTTTCTATAAAATAATCTACTCCTAATTATCTTCAAATTGTTACTAATTAAATGAGTCAAAAACATTAAATTCCCTTAATCCTAATTATGATTTTATATACATAATTAATTAATTATAATTAATATAATCTCAAAATATATTAATCTTAACTAATAATTTCTTAGTATTTTTTATTAATGCATTAGTGATAATATAAGATTAATTAATATTTTATTAAATATTCTATTTAATTAAAATTATTTAGGTTTTGTATATAAAAATTTGAAGAAAATGATGAGATAAGATAAAGTAAGATATGATTATAAAATAATGAGATACGATAAAGTAAGATAAGGTTATAAATGTAATTTAGAAAGTGTACAAAGATTTTTTTTTTTTTTAATATAAGATTTAAAAATTGGGGCTTCAAACAAATTTCCCTATTTAGGGTTTGATTTGGAAATTTAGGATTTGATTAGGGAAGTGCATAAAGATTTAAAAAGAAGTTTAGAATTATAGATGAGGTAGCAATTGACACACTTTTTATTTACAAATCATTATTATTATTATTTTTTAGTTATTTAATTAGAATAACTAAATAAGTTTAAACAAAAGAAAATCAATATATTAAATTAAATTACTTTCAAAATCAATAAATTATTTTTATATGCTTTTTAAAATTTATTTCACTTAATTTCCTCTATTGTATCAAGATTAAATAATTTTAAAATGCATAAAATTCTAACTAAATTTAATTATATTTTATTTTCTTTTAAATTTTTTTATAGTAAAATCAAACATGAGAAAATAATTTTCCTTGGGCTATGTTTGGTTTTTAGAAATTTTGAAAGGAAAATATGAGGAAAAGAAAATAGAGAGGAAAAGTGAAAGAAAAAAAAAATAGATTAAAAAATAATTTATTATTTTTAAATGTTTCTTTAAACTTGTTTAACTTATTTTTTTCTATTGTATTAAGATTAAATAATTTCAAAATGTATAAATTTATAACTAACTTTAATTATATTTGATTTTCTTTTGTATTTTTTTATAGTAAAACCAAACATGAGAAAACTATTTTTCTGAACAATTTTTTATTTATTTTTTATTTCCTTAGTAGTTTCGCGGAAACAAACATATTAGTATTTTTTGGAAATCAAACATAGCCTTATTAGTGATTATCCAGGAAGATAATAAGAAACTAAAACAAACTTTGAAGAATATTTTAGACATTTTATTTAATTATTTTAACTATGACATCATTAATCAACCTTGAAAATCTTTTAAGATCCGATAAAATCATTCAAGGGATTGTTATGCTCCATTATGGTCAAGTGGTGTCAATGTAATTTAAAAAATGTGAGGGTGGTTAAGTGTAATTGTCAAATAGTCGAGGGGGTATCCATGTAATTTTCTTCAAATATATATATATATATATATATATTTTTTTTTTAAGTTAAAGCTAAACTTTTCCACTGAACTCTAATTCCAAATAATTTGATATATTTTTTCCTTTGGGTAATAATATTTTATATTATTAAAATATGAAATAATATCTTAATATTTTTAAAAATAATTCATTAAAAAAATGTTTTCGAAAATAAAATTTAAAAAGCAGTGTCATTTTCCCTGTAGCCCATAGGCGGGAAAGAGAGATTCAGAATTCACTAGAACTCAGAAGAGAGAGAGAGAGAGAGAGAGAGAGACGCCCATCACAGCCGGAGATGAAAGCCACCGGCCGTCGTCCTCCGAAGGACTCTATCCGCCCACCGTCACCACCAGCTCCCTCCGTCGACCACCACCGCCAATTCAGCCGCGACTCTGACGCTAGTTTTGCCAGCAGCCGCCCTTCCTCCCTTGGAATCAACCGCTCCTCCGCCGGCGATGCCCTCACCGACCGGCCCTACCAACTCTCCGCCATCCGCACCATCAACTCCTTTCTCGCCTCCCATTCCTCTCCTCTCTCCCTCAAACCCCCTCTCCCCTCCGCCAAAGACATTTCCGAAACCCTAAAATTCCTCATCTCCCAACTCGATTTCCCCACAACCAAACTTGAAGATGATCTTCCTATCCTCCTCAAGCACCTCAATTGCCCGATCAAGCTAACAAGCCCGCTCTCAAAGCCCCCGGAACCCCACATGCTTGGCCTCCCCTTTTAGGCGTAATGCATTGGTTGGTTCAGATTGCATTGTATAATGACCATCTTGTGTCGAATTTGCAGTGTTTTGACAATACTTTTGTGTATGCATTGGATAGTTACTTGCATTATATTCGCGGGGATGATGATGGGATGGAGGCGGTGGATAGGGAGTTTATGGGGAAGTTGGAAAGGGAGAGGGACGCAGTGGCGGAAGGTGTGAAGGCATTGGAGAAGGAGGTGACAGAGAGGGAGGGGAGGTTGGAGGAATTGAGATCGGGGCCTTCGGCTAAGGAGGTTATGGAGAAGGAGAGGGGGGTGTTGGAGGAGGATGTGAAGAAATTTCATGCAATAATTGCAGAATTTTAAGGAAGGATTTCATCAGTGGAGAAGATTTTGGAGGAGAAGGAGAAGGAGAAGGAGTTGGGGGTGAAGGTTGAGGAGAATAATAGAATTTGCGAGGAGAATGAAGAGCTGAAGAAGAGGGTTGAGTTGCAGACGTTTAATGCAAGAGATGCAGAGAGGATGAAGAGGGAGTTGCAGGCAGTTGAGAGAGATATCACGGAGGCTGAGGTTGCAAGGAATGGTTGGGAGGAGAAGTCTTGGGATCTTGCACGACAATTGGGCACAAGTTTAAGGAGCTTGAAGCTCTTTCAATTGAATGCAACCAAGCTCTCAGGAGGTTTTCTTTTCCTTATCCTCTTTGTTTGGCTTTCATACCTCTATAATCCACTCCACTAGGATTTTCTTAATTTCTTAAGTTGCATACTCTAAAGTCTTTCTAGTAATCTTCAGTATGCTTTCTGATCATTAATGAACATGGTAGAATCGTGTTCTTTCTTAGGTTTGGTGTTGCTTGGAATTGATTTTCTCTATTCCATTGAGGTCTACTGTGATTCTTATCAACATTAGGTTATCTACCTCCATGAAATAGATTACAAGATTTTTTTTTTTTTTTTCGTTTTGACTTGTCTGTCATTTATGGGTGATATGAAATATTTTCCTGTTCTTAGCAAATACATTAACATATACAACATTTTAGTATAACTTCAGTGAGAACATAGGATCTGGCTCTGTAGTTACAGCATGACTAGTTGGTGATTCCTAAGAAGGATCCAGCTGTTGTTCTCTGCTTAAATTATTCCAGTGAACATGCCTTTGAGGCCTGGCTCAAGAGGTAAAGGTTTGGGAGGGTTTGTGGAAGTTTCAGGTTCAAGTCCAAATAGGGAGAAGAAAATTTACCTAACAAAAAAATAAAATTTCAGTAGACAAAAATTCAGAGCAGGTGAATGTAGTGGCTGAACCATTCAATGGCTTATGTCTTCTTGAGTCACATGCATTATTTCCACGTAGCCAACTCAAACTTCATTTGTTTACTTGGGTTGTGATTCAACACCAACAATGGGTAGTTTCTGAGTTGTAATTTGCCTTACCTGCATTTATCTTTTGGGTGCATTACAGCTTTTGTATTGGTTTATGATTTCATGTTTGTTCATCTTCTGTAACCTTTTGAGCTAAGTGTTACTCTCAAACTGCTAACCATTCTGGATCTTTGTCAAAGGAAGAAAAATAAAAAGGTTTTTAAGGTTAGTTAATGTTCACTCTCGATTTGGCTTTTAAAAAAAAAATCTCCATTTAACACTTCCATCCTCACAAGTTTTCTAATCATTTATTAGACAGAGATAGGTGATACAGTTGCCCTTGGCTTGAGGTAGCCTCCCCTCTCCAACTCCCCCTCCTCTCTCGGTATATGAATTTCAACTTATAGCCTTCCCATACCCACCCAACCCTTTGCCTCCTGAGCCCTGCCTTAGGAGCCTATTGTTTCCCTTTGGACCATGTTCTATTTAACTTTTTGAAGTAAACTAATAGTCATGAAGAGGCAACACTAAATACTTAATTTTTAGGAGCATCTTTGAATTGACAAATTAGCATGCCACCTCATGCAACTCTTTCAACCTATTAAACTACAATCTATTGTGTGATTGAAGTATTTTCTCTTGGATGGTTTCCAGGTTAAAGTTAGGAAATGGTTTGCAGTATGTGTTGAATGCCAAAGGGTCTTCGCCTGCTGAGGTTTTGGGAATTGATTACAAATCAATGCTTAAGCCTGCACTTGACTCCTTTGCTGATGACATAAATAAAAGCTCTATGTCAAAACTGGAAGAGTTGATTTCTCTTCAGCAACAATCAGTTGAAAATGCTGCTAAAATTGAAGTAAAAAGAAATCGTCTGGCTGCACTTCAATCCAGTAGTGATGAAGTAAGTGAATTAGAACTCATTTTTCTTGTTCAGCAGCTATGCATTTATATACCTCTCACGAAGAATAAAAAACTATGCCTTTTTTATATGCTTTTAGGGTGTCAACAGGAGCAGCCAGATTTTCACTTTGTTTTCATAAAAATTTTAAAGAAGGGTAAAAGTATTGGTGATGTTAGATACAGATTAACTCCAGAAGACAAAAATTTTGGAGAGGATGATGAATCCTCTACTCATAAAATTCTCAAAGACATTCCTGAATATCTTTGGTACAAATAACAAGATTGATCATGTTACAAGAAATAAGAACTCCGCAGCACATAAAAATTTTGGAAATAATGACAGACCCATAAAATTCTCAGTCACACATACATAGAGATGCAGATGGAAGGGGCGTGCACATGGTTGGAGCCAGTGGTTCCCTATTTAATATGCACTTAACTCAAGTATAAATTAACTCAACCTCCTTTTGCTGCTCTCAGAAAAGGCCAAACTCTCTCTCTCTCTCTCTCTATCCATCTATCCATCTATCTATATAACAAATCAAAGCAGGTCTTTTTTACCTAGTGGTCTGACTTTGTTAGATATACCATTTCCGAAGTACTAGCAGTAGCATATACAATTGGATGGTCATTGTATTGCATGGATGCCACTCCAGGAAAACTAAAGTTGTAATCATAAGCTTCTCTGCTATTTTCTTTGCAATCTAAAAGACAAAATTGTTTGGAATCTTGCTTTCCTCTTCGTTTAATTTGTTTTTTTAATTGTGATTTACCTATGCAAAAAAAGAATGTTTTCTTGAATTGTTAGTAGTTGAATGCACAATAAGAAAATTTCTTGGAAAATCAATTATTACGATTAAATTGATCGGACTACAATTAGAATTCAAAAAGGTGATAATTTAGATGTATTCAAATTTTGACAGAAAAATGTTCCTAGAAATTCCATTGGGATATAAAACTACTAAATTCCAGAATGACTCAAATGAAATATGGGAGAGAAAATAATTGGAAAGGAGTATAGTACCACCTGATGGTCAATCTAAAATTTGGTACAAAGGGCAAATGATGTCAGTTACACAAGTAGTTGTCACTTAAAATTTGATAGCAAGAGCTGCCTGGTCTAACCATCTGTCTAATAGGTGAATCAGGGTGATGAAGGGGATAAGTTGAGAGATAAGTTTGTTATTCCTCCTAGAAACACTTCCTGGGAAGGTTGCTTTTTGGGAAATATGAGCCGGTTGTGGGTTGGGGGTTATTATTAAGGGACAATCATGGGCATTTTGTATCCATTTAGCTTTAGGGGTTGTACTCTTTTGGTTGTAGATGAAATCTTAGCCCCTGGATGCCCTAGATGGACATCCATTTTGTATCCATTGCTGAAAACAATTATTGTATATGAGCAGAGCATGTATTATGATATTATCCACATTACAACTTTTTGGCATCAATGGACAGCTTAGGTTGTAATGTTCCTTTGAACTAATACAAAGGGTTACCCAAAAAGTGTGCTACCATAGTTATGTCAGATTTGTCCAGAGGACTTGGAAGTTTAATGTCCAATAGTATCTATCTAGGGTGCATGCCATTGTTTCTAAAGTCCATTGATCAGGGTCAGATGGATGCTGATCAAGGGCCAGCTTGTTGTATGGTTTTGATATGGTACCTAGGTGATGTGAAGATATGATGAATAACAAATATAGGGAAGAGGGAGAAGAAGAAAGAATAAGAAATATGAATACGTGTTCATTTTCAGAATGCACATATCTTCAGGATGCCCTAGATGCACATACTCCAATTGCATAATTCTAGAATTGTGTCCACTTTTGGAAACTAGACATGTGCTTTAGAAAAGTGACCCAAATATGCTTTAGTATAATTCAGTTGAGAATAGGCGGTATTTTCAAATTGGATTAAAAGGGATGATTAAACTGTTGGACTTATTGATGTAGGACAACCCTATGATGGTTGCCTACAATCAAATAAGTGGGCTATGGTTTTTATTTTTTAGGGTTTAAGGAGAGGAACAAAGGATAAAGTTTATGGTAAAGAAAAATAAAATGGAAAAACATTGAGAAAGAAGATATGGAGAAGAAGAGATAGAAACCTTTGAGTCTCACCTAGAAGAAAATCAAGAGTCTTACCATTGAAAATTGCAAAGTATGCAAGAAAACATAATATTATTAATTATCAATCCATTACTTTGATTTACATCAATTAGCTTTATTTATAGGCTTCTTTAAGAAATCGAAAGCCTACTAGGATTCTAATATAACCTATTATGACTCTAAGTCTCCTCTAAATTATTTAGCTATTCCTAATTTGATTCCAATAAATACTAATTCTAATTTTATTCCAACTAATACTAATCCCACTTAAAGTTTATTTGTGCCTTCCTTTCCTTTTTGAATATACTTTGAAAGGCTTTCCCCCATCACATGTCTTGGGATGTATGACATGTAGCTCCCTAAAACCCTGGATCTAGCTAGCAGCTTGGGTTTTTCCTTCTATTGGTCCCTCATTTAGTGAATCAGGTTGCAGATTGATTGGCTAAATGTGGAGCCATGCAAATGGACTCTTTTGTAAGGAATGTTTTACCCCCTTCAAGTATACATTGTTGCTATATTTTGTACAAGTTCTTGTATCGTCCTTGATTAGTGTAGCTATCTTGTTACTTTTGTTAGATTTTTCCTCAATTTTTAATCACCCTTTATATTTTGAAAGGGTTTGTCATCCTTGGTTTGTAATTAAATTCATATCAATGAATGATTTGTTTTGGACAAAAAAAAAAAAAAAATCTGCTGGAGACGTCAATTGTTATTGCACATAGGTTGTCAGGCCCCAAATTTTGAAAGTAGCTTTGATGGCCTATAAAACACTTAAGAAAAAATATTTTTGGATGATAATTAGTCCCTACAAAGGATTGACTACATTTGATTCTTTTTCCAAGTATATTTTTTAGCAAGTAATTTTCCAACTTGCTGATTGGAAATTATTGTTAAGGCTTTGACTATATTTGACATTGGCTTAAACAATGCTTGCATAACTATGCCATGTAAGGTTATTCCATTATTAAAGAACTCCTTTATTAGTGTCAAGAGCTATTGAGTAGAGTCTTTCTAATAATGTGATTTTATTAATAAGCATTGAATAGTATCATCCATCACAGAATCACTCTTTGTTTCTGATGGATCTGATGTTTAACTTGATTTTGCAACATAAATTATTGGGTTACACATTGTTTAATCTAATTGTTTTTCGTTCATGGATATTTATCTTCTGGTTGATTTTTGACAAGGAATCAGAATGAATACTTTTTGGGCTATCGTTGTATGAGGTTAACCATGGATGAATGATCAATTTGTCAGGTGGAAGCTCAATTAAATTTTTTGAAGAAGGAAACGCAAAACTACACCTCCAGATGTGCAATGGAAGCTAAGAAGTTGGTGGAGGATGTTGAGATAGAAACCCATAATGTAGATATTGTGGAAAGAGAAGTGGCAGATGTTCTGGAGGTATAATTTTGTTTTTCTTCTCTTAAATAGTTAGTTAAGGATATCAATATTGCCAGGGTGGATCTCGTAAACCTGAAAGAAACTTATTTTAACATAGGTTGGTTTCCCTTTTCAGAGCTAAAAATTCCTACCTGGCTCTATAATTGTTCTTGATTAGTGTGAATAATATTGAAAAATTCAAGGGATTCTGACTAGACTTTGATGTTGTCATGAAGACGTCCAAATTGAAGTTGCAGGAAGCAATCAAGCAAAATGAGGAAGAAATTCAGATATGTGCTTGGGAACTCTATGCTTTGGTTGATTCAGTTTCGAAATACAAAGAGCACATGGCATCAAAAATTTCAGAGATGAAGAGCAACCTTTCAGAAACAGCAGGAGCTGTATCAAATTCTTACAAAGGCTCCTTGTCAGCACAGTTTGGTATCACTTTGGATACAAGCCACTGACCCAATAGATTATTCCTTTCTGTGACACAAGTTCTTTTTCTTTTAGGGTAATGGACTGATTTGTATTGTATGTATACTTATCTTAAATATTTGGTATTAGCAACTTGCCCTATGGTGACAGTGTGGCTTGGGTTGAGAATGGTATAAAGATGAGCCTATGGTTGACAATGGAGCATGGGATGGATCTGAAGGTTGAATGGAAATTTGTACAATAAGGTTTTGGCAGGTGAGAAAATGAAAATGGATGTTGATGGAACTGAGAGTCTGAATGCCTTATGCACTAAATTTGGAGCATGTATGATTTGGGAATCAATAATTTATGTGATTAGAGACCTAAAAAACCATGGAAATCATGTTTGTAACTCAGGCTATTGTTTTGCATTTATTATGAAAAATGTATGTCAAAACCAATTTAACAAATGTAAATTAAAGCATGTGCCAAGATATAACTTTCCATTTTTCCGAGTTGGCCCATCAAAGAGTGGGATGGAGGTTAGAAAAAGGTGCAATGAGATGA
This sequence comes from Vitis x doaniana, assembly GCA_030345155.1. Taxonomy (NCBI): domain Eukaryota; kingdom Viridiplantae; phylum Streptophyta; class Magnoliopsida; order Vitales; family Vitaceae; genus Vitis; species Vitis x doaniana. The sequence continues at coordinate 17,778,630 of CP128320.1, read as the reverse complement.
AAACATTAACAATGGTTTCGGTTGGAAAATGTTTTTCATTTTTCATTTATTTTTATTCTCTAAAAATAGCTTTTATTCCTATTTTTTGTCTTATCTTGAAAATGCCTTAAGTCAAAATAAGTGAAAATCATTTTTAAAAATGGAAACTATAAAGCACCTTTTTGTTTAAATTGTTTTCATTTGTAAAGAAAACATAAATCAATATTTCAGAAAATAGAGTTTTAAAAATAAAAAATATGGAAATACCAATTTCGTGTTATCATAATTTTCCTTGGAAATATTAAAATTGTTTTCTAAAAAGGTGAACAAAAAAAGGAATAAAATCATGTGAAAGACTTTATGATGCCAATTTGCATTGTGCATGTTCCCTTATTTTTATTTTTATTTTTTATATTTTAATATTTGTCTTTTGATTAAATAATTCATTTAAAAGCTATGTTTAAGTGGGTGTATGGTAAAACTTATTGCTTAATGATTTAAGTTGGTTTTAAGTTAAATGGTTCTTAAGTTGTAAATTTAAAACTTATTAATTATTTTTTACTTTAAGTATTAAGATTATTTAGTAAAGTTAATTTAAGATTTATTCTAAATTGTCAAATTGACATATTTATCCTTATTAATTTTAACTAATAATTATATTTTCACTAATCTTAAACAATAGATTTATTTGTTAAATTTCATATTTAAAGCATCGTAAATACAAATACAATCATAAAATATTTATCATAAAAAATGAGTTATAAATGTAGGCAAATATCATAAAAATGACTTGAAATTAAAAATAAGTTAACTATTTTGAGTTAGAGTTAATTTTATTGAAACCGTTCAAGTTTAGTGCAAGTACATTAAGCCACCGTAGATTTTAAATTTCATCAATTAGCACCTCTATACATGTATTATATATATAAATTTTAGTTTTTAAATAATAAAATTTAGATTTTAGTGAATTGTTAAACACTCCTAACTAAAATATTTTTATTTGAAATCTCTTTAAAAAATAAAATTTTTAAATAGAATAAATTTATAAGTGTGCTAATTGATGAAATTTGAAATCAACGGTAGTCGAGTATATTTATACCAAACCTCAGGGGGTTTCAATGAAATTGACCCTTTTGATTTATTATTTAAAGTTAAAAATAACTTTAAGTTGTAGTATTAAATTATTTTATCAAGTATGCTTAATCGCTTTAATGACTTAAATTAAATTATTAAATCATATTATATTATAATATTAAGTTGATTTACCTAATAATTATTTTGACTTAACACTAAATTTATATTATAATATTAAGTTATTTTACTAAACATAATTAATCTACTTAATAATAAATTAAGCTATTAAGTTATATTAAATTATTAAGTTGGTTAACCAAACACCATCCAAAAGATGTTTAAAATTACATTATCAAATTATATTTTTTCTATTAATTTTAGAATAAAATCCTTCTTTGCTTCTACTATATACTAGGATCTATCCCACAATTGTAATGTATAGTATTAAACCATGAATATTCCATACATGTATACAAGCAACATTAATAGGTATGATTTTATCATTGGTATCTTGAATCACAAAGACAAGTATTAGGTTATGTTTAGTTCCCAAAAAGTATTAAAAAAAATAATTTTTTTAATATTTGATATCTCATGAAAAATTGGGAAAATAAATAAATATTATTAAAATTATATGTAAAATGGGTTTGAAATAACAAATAAAAATAATTTATTAATTTTAAATATAATTTTTTTATGCTTCTTCAAATTTTTTTCCTTCTACTTTTTCTCTTTATTTTATTTTCCTCAATTTTTTCAAAAACCAATCATAACATTAGAGAATTTGTTAATGGAATGATTAAGTTGAAAGTTGGCTCTTGAGTAATAAACCCCTAAAGTTAATGAACCTAGTCGAGTAAGACTAGAGAATGGTATTAATTTAATACTTATGAAAAAGAGTTTAATACAAAAGTATTTCAAAATAAACACTTTGAGTTAAAATGTGATGGTTATAATGTGTAAAATGTGATACAAACCTTTGTCTTTGTCACAACATGAAAGAATTAACAACTTCAAGAGACTTGAATTGTCTATGTGCCACATGAGAGCTTTGAAAATACTTAAATCCAGAGAAGCTCTAACCACTAGCTTGAAGATACAGAGAGGGTGATATGCTTCATATGCAACATCAAGGTCAATTACATACCCATAAGAATGGCCTATAACCACACATCTTATAGGCAAAAACATATGTCAATTCAAGTTTTCATTTTTTAACATTCCTAATTCACACTTTCAATACACAAATTGTAGCATCTTTCTTGATGGTCATGATGGTAAGCAAGACTGATCATATGCAAGAGTAGACCACCTTAGCAACATTTGGAATCTCACTTGCATCTCGAGATTTACTTCTCCTCATTGTCCTGAGGTTTCCACCTACAAACAAATTATAAAATACAACATTTCAATTTCATAAACATAGTACAATAAACACACATTATAATTATTAACCCAAGTATATTTCACACCGTTGTGTTTGATTTCCGAGAATCATTTTCATGTTCTTTCATATTTTCTTGGATTTTTTCATGAGAAAATCATTTTCACGAGGATTTTTCTTCCCTTATAATTTCTTGGAACCAAACATAGTGATAGGGAATCACATATCATTAGATACATTTCATGCTAATGAAGCTAGAATCATAGCCCTAAAATGTTCGAATTTAACATAATCGTCAAAGGAACTAAAAACATATTTAATGGTGTTAAACCATTAACTTAAGAATTAATTCAAACATATATAAATTGTTGTTTACCTATATCAATAGCAAGGAATTTATAACTAACTCTTATGGTGTTGATGGAGGACTTAATTTAATATAATGATACTTAGTGCCTTATACCAAGCACATGAGAACAAATACATATCCTAGTTAATTGTGGATTCCGCTACGACCTTTTTTTTTTTTTTTTTAACCTCCTAAAACATAAAACTTGTGTGTGTTTTTTTTTTTTTTTTTTTAATAATCGAGGAACCTTCCATGACCAAGCCCTTAGAACTCTATGGGGACCTAAACCTCAGAGTGCTAATCATCGGCAACAACTAACACTAGGTAAATTCAAGGTATTATTGGTGGCAGAATTTGAACCGTAAGTGGACCACACTTCTCAATGTTCGCCTTGACCAACTGAGCTACCCTAGTGGTTTTCAACTTATGTTTGGTTCCCATCGAGTACCAAGGAAACTATAAAAAATGTCAAGGAAAATGATAAATGTTTGGTTTCATTGTGAAAAATATGGAAAAAAAATTAAATTTAATTAAAATTAGTTAGAACTATATACATTTTAAAATTATTTAATTTTTATATAATGAAGCATAATAATTGAAATAAAATTGAAGAAACATATGAAAATAATTAATTAACTTTAAATCTAGTTTTTATTCTTTTTCACTTTGTATTTCCTTTTAATTTTTTTTCTCTATTTTCTTTCCTTTATATTTACCTCAAGTTTTTCAAAAACCAAACATAATAGAACAAAAAAGGGATCAAGGGAAAGAGAAAATAGTAAAGAAGTTGAAGAATTATAATCAATTTTCTACACGTACTAAAAGAATATATAAATGAACAAAATGACTTACCAATAAGTTGATAGGAAAAAACATAAACTCCACCAGCAGCTACCACATGTGATTTCATTCTGATTGGTACTATCACAAATTTCACTTAAGATTAGTATGATCAATTGTTAGGAAAACTTGATGAGCATATTAGAATCATAAGTAAATATAAGATTAATCCAAAACTTCCATCTCGGGAAATAGACAATAAGTATGCATGTTTAAACATGTTTTAGCATTCTTAAAGAAATTTAATTCTTAAATACAAAAACCATAAACAATTTGACTCTTAAAACTATTAAAATCACTATATGAGAGTTTTATTATTTACTTCCATCAAGTTTCTACATACATCTACCTCATAATACATTCAAATTTAACTTCTAATTTGTATACATGATCTTCTCTAACTAATTTTGATAACTTATTGAAATTTTATCTTAAAAGCAAGTAGAAAAAATTAATTAATTAATTAATATTACGTCTAATAAGGTAATAAAGAATCCCTAGAACTTCATAATCACTTTGTAGAGGTTTTCACTTATCTAATTAAATAAATAAATAATGAAAAAAAAAGAAGCTATTTACTCTATCATATCTATGTTATATCTAAAAAAAAAACTATACATGTTTTTAAACTAATGATGACTTTCAAAGTTAGCCGAAGTTATTTTTCATATTTTTATACTTGGTTTTCCTATAGAAAATATGAAAGAAAATAAAATGTAATTAAAATTGATTAAAATTTTATCTATTTTTAAATTATTTAATTTTTATATAATTGAGGAAAACAAGTGAAATGAGTTTAAAAAAAACATATAAAAATGGTTTATTGACTTTAAAAATAATTTCAAAAGGAGAGAAGTTGGAACATATGAAAAAGGTTTGATAATGCACCTGGTGATGGAGTTCAAAGCAAGGGATCGGTGTTGGGTGCTCCCAATCTTTTATAATGTGGCTCCTCCACTACATCGGGTAAGGAATCATCACGTCTTCTCTTACGGTTTCCATCAGTGCCTTCAAGTATTACTGATCCAATGTCACCAAAATTCCCAGGAAGATCTAACAACATGGGAATATGGTAGTGTTCATCATCTTGATTAGCTCCATGAACATTACCATTGGTATCTTGTAATCCTGATCCATTGTCACCAGAGTTCTGAGGATGCTCCAACATGGGCATATGATTTCCTTGATCTCCCGCAAATATAAGATCGATGCCGCATTTTTTTATGCTTGTCGAAATAAACCTTTTTGTGGTTCTACTCATAAATGAAGCATTAATATGTGTGAATTTACGGCGATGCTCTTTCGGAATAGCAATCTTAGGATACCACCAAACCAATACTTGATCTATCAAATCACTAAAAGTATCAGGGTACTCACACCGGAGTAAATACCGGCATTCATCCTTGAAGCAAACTCCATTGCCATGTAAATTCAATTCACACATGGTACCAGAAATGATTGTAGAACAAGGCCCACAAACACATGATACAACAAATCCTAGGAAGTCAGGATCTTCATACCAATTCGTTGGAAGCTCTGTTGTTACTTCACTTCCCATGTTCTGATACCTTATCCACTCTGGAATTCCATTACTCTCAGGAATAACAGCACCGAGTTTCCAGTATTTCAACTCCTGCACAAATTATTATGTAAATATTGACTTTATATATATAAAAAAAAAGGTTTAAGTGGCATAATAAAATATATATATATATATATATATATTAAATTACCTCTGTTGTGGATTTCAACCAGTTGAGGTGGCAAAGCCAGAGCAGACCTGATAAATCTTCCTTGCTTGTGCAATGGCGTGCGTCTATTACTTTTAGACTTGAAGGAAGCACCAGAATCTGTCCAGCCATTTTGCATTGACTGATATTAAGTTTTTGCAGATTGCAAAGCTGATTGCTTATTAATCCTTCCCACAGGTCTGAGCAGCCACCGAGGATAAGTCTTTTAAGATTTTCCAACCTAGAAATGTTGGTGGGAAGATCCTTAATAGCAGTAATTTTTAAATGAAGCTCCCTTAACCTTTTCATGTTCCCTCCCTTCTCTGGAAATTTCTCAAACTTTGAGCAATCAGAGAGATCAAGAAACTCAAGAGATTCCAAATCTCCAATGCTATCAGGCAGATCCTTAATAGCAGTATTTTTTAAACAAAGATGCACTAAACTTTTCATGTTCCCTCCCTTCTCTGGAAATTTCTCAAACTTTGAGCAATCAGAGAGTTCAAGAGACACAAGAGATTCCAAGTCTCCAATGCTATCAGGCAGATCCTTAATAGCAGTATTTTTTAAACGAAGGTGCTCTAAGCTTTTGATGTTCCCTCCCTTCTCCGGAAATTTCTCAAACTTTGAGCAATCAGAGAGATCGAGAAATGTAAGAGATTCCAAGTCTCCAATGCTGTCAGGCAGATCCTTAATAGCAGTATTTTTTAAATCAAGCAGCTTTAAGCTTTTCATGTTCCCTCCCTTCTCTGGAAATTTCTCAAACTTTGAGCAATCAGAGAGATCAAGGAACCAAAGAGATTCCAAGTCTCCAATGTTGTCAGGCAGATCCTTAATAGCAGTATTTTTTAAACGAAGGTGCTTTAACTCTTTGATGTTCCCTCCCTTCTCCGGAAATTTCTCAAACTTTGAGCAATCAGAGAGATCAAGAAACGTAAGAGATTTCAAGTTTCCAATGCTGTCAGGCAGATCCTTAATAGCAGTATTTTTTAAATGAAGCTCCCATAACCTTTTCATGTTCCCTCCCTTCTCTGGAAATTTCTCAAACTTTGAGCAATCAGAGAGATCAAGAAACCAAAGAGATTCCAAGTCTCCAATGCTGTCAGGCAGATCCTTAATAGCAGTATTTTTTAAAGAAAGCTTCCTTAACCTTTTCATGTTCCCTCCCTTCTCCGGAAATTTCTCAAACTTACAGCAATCAGAGAGAACAAGAGACTCAAGAGATTCCAAGTCTCCAATGCTATCAGGCAGATCCTTAATAGCAGTATTTTTTAAAGAAAGCTTCCTTAACCTTTTCATGTTCCCTCCCTTCTCCGGAAATTTCTCAAACTTTGAGCAATAAGAGAGAACAAGATACTGAAGAGATTCCAAGTCTCCAATGTTGTCAGGCAGATCCTTAATAGCAGTATTTTTTAAAGAAAGCTTCATTAAACTTTTCATGTTCCCTCCCTTCTCCGGAAATTTCTCAAACTTTGAGCAATAAGAGAGATCAAGAAACAGAAGAGATTCCAAGTCTCCAATGCTGTCAGGCAGATCCTTAATAGCAGTATTTTTTAAAGAAAGCTCCGTTAAACTTTTCATGTTCCCTCCCTTCTCCGGAAATTTCTCAAACTTTGAGCAATAAGAGAGATCAAGAAATTTAAGAGATTCCAAGTATCCAATGCTATCAGGAAGACCCTTGATCGCAGTATCGTTTAAACGAAGCATCTTTAATCTTCTCATATTTCCTTGGATCTCCGGAAATTTCTCAAACTTTGAGCATTTAGAAAGATCAAGAGTTGGAAGAGATTCCCAGTTAGCAATACCTGTTGGGAGTTCTTTAATAGCAGTATTGGTTAAAACAAGCCGCCGTAAACTTTTCATTTTTGCTCCATTCTCCGAAAATTTCTCAAACTTAAAACAGTTAGAGAGATCAAGAATCTCAACAGATTCTAAGTCAATGCTGCTTGGAAGTTCTCTAACAGCAGTCTTGCACAAATATAGAAGCTGTAAACTTCTCATATTTCGTTGGTTGACCAGACATTTCTTTAAGTTTGAGCGTCCACAAGGATAAAGATCCCAATTGCAAAAGCTTGAACACTTGGAGAGATCGAGAAATTCAAGAGATTCCAAGTTGCTAATGCTACTTGGCAAACCCTTAAGCTTATGACACCGCCTCAAATTTAAGGTAGTAAGCTTCTTGAGATCTCCAACAGATGGGTGAATATCGATCAAGCTTACACAACCTTCAAGAATTAGTCTCTCCAAATTTGACAGGCTTGAGAATTCTGGCATTTGATCGAGCTTCTTTGAGTAACTTAGATCAATGACCTTTAAACTTTCAAGATACTGCACCTAAAGAAAATAGTTTCAATAAAAGAAATAACTATTAGTAATTTTAAAATCAATATAAAGCAAAAGAAATCATTATTAAATGATAATAATACCTCATTCTTTGGCCATAGTTGTTTTATGTTGCTACACTTGAAGTTCAACAAGGTTCTCTCCATCAAAATTTGATGGTAAAGAATCTAAAGGATACCCATCCCAATAAAGATACCTTAACTCATAAGAAGGAATTTTAAAATCTAGGCCAAGTTGCATTTTAGAAGCAATTTTCATTACAGAATCATGATAATCCTTACAAGCCATTATATCTTCTTCTTCTTCTTCTTCTTCCTCTTCTTCTTCCTCTTCCTCAGTGTCTTCAGAATCATGATCTAAATGAAGTGTATCAAAATTTCGATTGAGGTGCATTTCTTCTAACTCCCCCTCCTCTTCCTCGTCCTCACTATCATAAAAAAAATCATGACCTAGATAGACATTTGAATGAACTTTGAGCAATCGAAGTCCAGTCATCTTTGAGAAAACATTTGAATTTAAGTGTACTCTTTTTAACTTAGACAAGTCCAAGTTAATTGTTTCAACTCCTTTTATTCCCTGAAAAATAACAAGGATAAGGCAAACATAAATATAAACTAACTCAACTTATATGGATATATCTTTAACTAGAGCTTAAGTGAATTTATGCATTAGGCTCTTACCTCATATGTTGTAAGCGCACGTTCAATATCATGGGGATCCCACAATCTGCTCCATTTGTTTGGCTCATCAGGAAATTTTTCACGAACAATTTCCCAGCCCATACGTTGTATCAAATCATGCATACGTATTTGGTTGTATGGGAGAGTTATAAGACACAAATCATTTAGATTTCTTATTCCTCTTTCTGCATGGAAATCACAACCATCCAATATTCTTGACACAGAATCCCTATCTTCACCTTTAAAAAAACATGCAACATCAAGAAATATATTTTTTTCTGTACGATCTAATCCATCATAGCTTCGTTTAAGCACATTGTGAATTTTCATTTCAGGTTCTTTGTCCAATTTATTCAATTCACTTTCCCATTGAGGTATTGTCTTCTTGAATAAGAGAGAACCTAGAACTTTTAGAGCTAATGGAAGCCCTTGACAATAGCCTACAACACGACGTGAGAGGTTTCTATAATCTGATTTGGGAAGATTTTGTTTAAAGGCATACAAACTGAAAAGTTCACAAGCTTCTTCAAAATTCAATCCCTTAACCTCATATAAGTCATCCACTTCTTGTACAGATAACACATGTTTATTTCTAGTAGTTATGATGACTCTACTTCCTTCTCCAAGCCATTCACGATGTCCAAGTAAATATTCTAATTGACTTGGATCATCAACATCATCAAGAACCATAAAAACTCTTTTAGATAAGAGAATGTCCTTTATCATACTTGCTTTGTGGGCAACACTATTTATATTTTGACTCCCCTCTCCCTCTAGGATATCACCAAGAAGTTGATTTTGTAAGTGAGATAAACCTTGGGTATTGGAAACCTCCCTAATATTTTCAAGAAAGCTCATACATTCAAATTCACAAGAAAGTTCATTATATATAACTTTTGCGATGGTAGACTTACCTATCCCCCCAACTCCATATATCCCAACAATACAAACATCACTTGATTCCATATGCAACCGCAAAATCATCTCTTTTACACGGGAATCTATACCAACTAAATTGGCACCAGCATCAAGCCTCTTACATTTCAATCGACGGAATATGCTATCAGTTATTTCTTTAATTTGATTGGACTCATACCTGCCAATTATAAAAGAACAACATGTTAAGCAATGAGCCACAATTGTAAATAAAACACATTAAATTTGACATCTTTACGAGAAATAAATTAAAGTAGAATAGAATATATCAAAGATATTAGTTCATTTACATTTTTAGGACATTTTTCTTTGTATCAAGTATGCATGAGAACAAAATTAAAACATGGATTTTGAATTTTGTTAGTTGTGCTGCTTGTGTGGCATTAGCTTCAAATGGAAAGTTTGTGCCATGATAGAGGACGATGATTATGAATCAAGACATTACTTTATCATTCATGCACTTTTCAAAAACTCTTTAACAACCCATGACAATTAGAAACCTTGCAGGAGCAAATATTTTATTCTTTGACATTCGTTTTATATCTTGTAATGCATGAAGCCTCAACCCCTTAATATAAGAAGTTTTAGTTTAAAAACCCCATGTTCAATTCCTCAAGCTTCAAAAGTTATTTATCCCACAACATCATCTCCTTATTATTCATTTGTATGATAAAAATTAAAAATTAAAGGCTTGTAAACAAGTTATTCATTTGTATTTTATTTTGAGTTGATTTCCTTTAGCATCATCTATAACGAATTAACTTCCTAACCTATGTTCTTTATTGTTTATATATATACACACACAAACTCTCTGGGAAGTTGAATTCCTACTAAACAATTTACGTCACATAATTTTGTTATTGGTGGTTGTTACATAATTAATCAAACTACTTGATCAACTTGTTCTCAAATAAAATTGGATAAATAATTTTCTTATTGTTACTTCTTACTTGTTACATAATTAATCAAATTATTTTTAGAATTTGATTAAGTTGTTCTATTGATACACAAGAGGTTGGTTAATTGAAATTTTTGAAGCTCATTAATAGATAATAATAGTCATTAATTTTATTGTTACTTGTTATATAATTATTCACACAAAATTTCAAATAAATTGATTAATTTTTGTAACATTAATGCGGATTGAATCTTGAAAATTTTAAAAATAGTAATAAATTTTGATTAAATTATTTTAGATATAGATTCTCATAAATTGATCTAAAATTTTAAAATTTAATTGGGTTTTACTAAGTAAATTCTACCATTTATTATGAATTCTAATGCAATATAATTGTTATTCTACTATTCATTTTATACTAATGTCATTGCAACTACTATTAACTACAAAAAAACAATAATATTAGTAATAAATAACAATAATAATAATAATTTAATTCCTAAACAAAACCCACTAATGAATGAAAAGTGAAAGAAACTTAAATTGCATGCTCATTAAATTAATATCGATGTCATCCATATAAATTGGCTGCTTCAATGGTCAAATCAATACTCCAATTTCCTATTTTCTCCTTATTCATGACACATAGTCGGCTGCCCAAATGATACACTTCAATAAAACCCAACTTATAAATAAAGCCCTAAAAAGCAATATTTTATTTTATTTTTTAATTTTGAGCACACAAATATATGCCCCTTGTTAACAACCTCAAGTTACAGTTTGTTTGGGAAGTATAAAAAGTGTCTTTATGAAAAAAAATATTAAGACGTTTGATAAAAAATTTAGAATTACTTATTAAAAGTAAAAAAAAATCACTTCTAATAATTCTTTGAGATATACTTGATAATTTTCCCAAAAAAATTTATAAAAAAACCTTTCACTAAAAGCATTTAAATAGAATTGCCTGCTAAAAGCACTCTAAAAATACTTTTAAAAAGTACTTATAATCTAAAAGTGTTTTTGAAGAAAAAATAAATTCGTGGAAAAGATAGCTGATTTTCTAAAAAACACTTGTTATGAGAACATTCCCTATAAAAGAATATCAAACACATTTACACATAAAAGACTTCATCTAAAAGCATTTTGAGGATAAATTTGTGCTTAAGGAGTAGACCTCCAAATAAAAAATTTGAGCTTTTGTATTTTTATAAATATTTCAATCAACATCATCACTCTATAAATGCAAAACTAATCATTCCTATACTTACAAATAGTTGAAAGAAAATTAAAGTTACCCATCTAGTAGATGCCATCCAGAAAGATTGGCTGCTTCCGTCAAGGCCGTCCTCCACCTTGGTATCTTGTCCTTCCAGTTTTCTTCATAACCGGCAAAGGCCTCTCCAAAGCTTCCTTCTTGCTTTCGCACATGGGATGGATCCACATGATAGAAAATTGGGATAACAGGATGTCCCAGATCTTTGTGGCACTCCATGATCTTTACCAACTCATCCAAACACCATCTCGAACGAGCATAGTTTTCAGAGAAAACAATTACGGAAGACCTTGATTCTTCGATGGCTTTCAAGAGTTCTGGAGCAATCGTTTCTCCTCTCCTGAGTTTATCGTCTCTGAAGGTGCGAATCCCTCTCCTACCCAAAGCACTGTAGAGGTGATCAGTGAAATTATAGCGGGTGTCTTCGCCTCTAAAACTCAATAAAACATCATAAGTACTTGTTCGAGGGATGGAAGGAGTAGAAGAAGAAGAAGAAGAAGAGGCTCTGAAGGAGCTTGTGGAAGCCATTCTGGGTTTCTATCTCAAAAGTTCAAAGACAGTTTAGAGGGGTTGATTTCTCTTCAGGATGGTGAGCAATTGAGGGAAGTGGAGAGGAAAGTGTCTGTCTCTCGGGTCATTCAATATTGAATTAAAGTAGCTGGCCGACACTCTCTCTCTCGAGCCATTCAATCGTATCATTACGGTTCTGTTTTTTATTTTATTTTTTCTTTAAGGACATAAAAAATATTAATAAAAAGTTAAAGTAGACAGAAACGCCCACGATATGAAAATGAAAATATGTTAAAAGAAAGAGGAATGGATTGATATATTTATTTTATAGATAAATCTTATTATTGATAATATTATAATTTATAATAAATAAATAAAAATAAATTAAAATAAAAGAAAATGATTTTATTAACTTGAAGTAATCCATTTATATTGGAAGAGGGAAGAATAAAAATGTAACCATTAATTCTAATAAAAATGGTGATAATATTCTAAAGAGATTATTATTAAAATAAAATTTTAAATATTAAATATTAGAAAATAATCTTTTTTTATATGCATATATCTAAATATAATTGAGAAATAATTTAAATCTAAATTAAAATTACTTTTATTAAAAAATTAATTCATTTTATGAATGATTTAAGAGAGTTTAATTTTTAAAAAAAAAATCAGTAAAATTATAATTTTTCTTAAATAAAATGAATTTTCACATGAAAATCAATTCAATAAATAAAATGAATAAATTGAAAAAAGAAAAAACTTTATAAGACATCCTATATGTATATGTATAGGTTACAATATAAAAAGGATATTACAATATAAAAAATTGGGAAGACAGGTGACCGACCAGGAAAATTAGGGGCAGCTCTTTCTCTCTTGACTTAGAGATTTTTTTCTCACTTTTATTTTTTTTCTTATCACCTTCGTTTTTTTTTCTATTTTCAAGTGGGATTCCACCAAGTTTTTTATTTTTCTTTTTATTTTTTTTTCACTATATTCATGCTCTCCTGTCTTACTATTATCTTTTATATATTTTGTTTAATATTATACACGATAAGTTTTGTTATTATTATTATTTTATTTTATTTTATTTTCTTTATATATTTACTACATTGTCATCCTTTCATCTAATGAAAGATCAGAATATTGATGACAATCTAGTGATTTCATCTGATTCCAAGGCAGATGGCTTCCTGTAAGGAAAGTGATGAGGAAAGTGAGGGCCAACTCTCTCTCCCTCTCTCACTTTTCTCTTTTGCTTGTGCTTTTCTCTTGTTCTCTTTTTCTCCTATTTACATTCATCCTTCAAACTCGTACACTTTACTTCTCCACCAAGTAACAATAAATATATTTATTTTCTAACATTTTATAGATAAATCTTATTATTGATAAATATTGTTATTTAAGAGTTGGAAAGGGAAGTAGCTTCTTGTGACGTTCCGGAAAGTGACGAAAAAAGTTAGGAATTTAGGGGCTCTGTGAATTGGGAAGGCAGGTGGCTTCCGGTGGCCTTCAGGAAAGTGATGAAGAAAGTTAAGGGTAGTTGTTTCTCTTTATTGATTATTTTCTTACTTTTCTTTTTTTTTTTATTATCACCTTCTGCTTTTCTTCTGGTTTGGTGGGTCATCCATCATTATCATTAGACATTAGGCTCCTACACCTTACTTCTCCACCAAGATTTTTATTTTATTTTACATTTTATTTTTTTCCTTCACTTTATTCATGGTGTCTTATTTTATTATATAAGAGGATATGAGCAAGAAATAATAATAAAAAATTAAAGTAAATAAAAAAAAAATTTTCTGACCGAGAAGTGAAAAATAAATATTAAAAATAAACATAAAACTAAAATTAAAATATAAATACAAAAAAGTAAAAATAAAAAATAAGTTAAACAATGGGAGGATGATTTTTTTAAAAAATATTTTATAAACAAATCTTATTATAGATAAATATTATAATTTAAAATAAATAAATAAAAGTAAACCTAAGAAAATGATTTTATTAACTTAAAGTAGCGAATTTAATATAACAAGAAATGTGTAGACCCCATTTGGGGGATCTTAGCATTAGAGGAGCTGGCAGCACATTGGAGATAAGTGGTGGTGGTGGGGGTGGCGGGGGGGGGGGGGGGGTCTCACACCCGGAAAATCAGCTGCATAAACATGGGCGGCCATGCAGGAGGAGGCAGGTAGTGGCTTGCTGTGGAAGATAGAAACAGGAGGGGATAAAAGGAGGTTTTTGGCTTCAAGCGAGGGGGAGTTTTTTTTCTGGGGGGAGGAGGCTAAACAGAGGCGGGGGTTTTGTGAGATCCAACTATTTTTGCTGGAGGGAGCATTCAGGTAAGGTCACCATGTATCTTTTGCTTTATTTCTTATCACTACTGTTTTCTCTTTCTCCTCTAGTTGTTCGGGTTCCGCTTTTATGCTTGTTTAGGAATAACAGGAGTTATATCTGAGTAGCATCACTTTCTGGTTTCTTCACATGCTAACTGATCGTTTCATTCATTATCCCTCCTAGTATTGGTTTTAACCTGGGAGAGTTTTGTCTCATTTTGCTCTATGTGAAGATATTAATTGATGTTTCCTCGTTTGAACTTGTTTGCTACCCTTTCCCACCAATGCAAGCCCATTGTAGAAGCATCAGATGTGGTTTTCTCTTCATTCATATGTTATTTGTTTGCTTTTCCTGGCTCTCCTCTGTTCTGGGCTCTGTTTTCTTTTTTTGTTATTGTTTTTTTTATGCGCTCGATCTAGGGTATGGATCGATTGAATATCAGCCAGAGGGAAAGGTTTTGGGTTTATATTTGAGGAATCCGCTGGTAGGTATGTATGCACAGCGTGGGAAATGCTACAGCTGATTTCGTTGCGACTTCTGTTACCATGCTCTATGCTAAGGTCTGCTCAAAGGTGTCTTTGACCAAAGTTTATGCAAGCTGGACTAATGGGTAACTCGTGAAGAATATCATCAGTTGATTGCATCTGGAGAGATTCCGAAAGGTGACACGACATTGGATGCAGTTGGCATTTGTTAATGGTGGAGCAATGGAATATGGAGATTTCTTTGCCGCCATTGATAAGCCGCATGCACTAATGAAAGAGTTGATTCATTGGGCTTGACTGTTGAGACAATTGATGGTGCTATCCTGTAACCATTTCCCTTATCAAATTCTTGGAAAGTACCCAGAAAACTCTGAGAGGCTAAAGAATAGGGTATGTGTCCTTAAAAGAGAATGCATAGATGAGCTAGTGCAAGCAGATAGGGATGGCGGAAAGGAGCTTTGTTCAGGAACTCTCTTAAATTCTGGGTCATGGGATGCTGCGCTTCTGGCCGCTGGTACTGCATTATCAGCAAAGATGCATTTTCTTATGGGCATGGCAAAATTGCATAGGCATCGGTCGGACCTCCTGATCATCATGCGGGTCCGGTTGTTCAGTTAGCTTTAAAGTCCGGGTGTGCAAAGGTTACAGTTATTAACATTGATAGACGAGACAACTGAGGGCTTCTACCATTCTGATAAAGTCCTTATCATCTCACTTCATATGACTCATGGTTCATGGGGTCCATCTCGTCCACAGTCTAGTTATGTTGATGAGCTTGGTGGGAGGGAAGTAGTTGCCACAATGGTAAAAAGAAAAGAGCACTTGAGGGGTCTGCTGTAATGGCCATAATCCATACCCACTACCACTCACGCCTATTGTTTTTTTTCCTAACTGTATCACTAAACATGTTCATCTCTCTAAAACCATTTCATACCCATTTCCTACATCCCGTCGTGGCCACCCCCCATTCTTCCAACCCGCCATCCCATTAACCCATCCGAACCCCATGCATACCCATGTCAGCCATCTTCCCTATTCCCTCACCATCTTTTCTTTCACTCACCACCCTTTCTCTCTCTACACCACACCACTCACCCACTCTCTTTCAAGTGCCCCTCAAGTCCATAATTCTCACCCATGCATGGCCATGCACGGCCATGCGTAACCACCTTCACACCCGTGCCACGTACCCTTCTCCACAACCCATGCCCACCTTTCATAATAGGATGATACCCATGCATGCCACCACCTTTCCTCTTTCTACGTTCCCCATAACTCACTTCTCTCTCTAACATCTCTATACCCATCTCCCCCACTTGTCATCCTTCTCATTCTCTAAATCTACATACCCATCCTCCATACCTTTAACCTCATGCCTGTTTTCTGTTGAACCCATTTTCCACGCGTGCATGGCCACCCGAGGCTCTCCCCAAGGCCTCCATTAAAATCCTGAGATCCACCTATTCACATGCATGGAGACTATATTTGCATGGCCACCCTCCATACTCTTCATGCACTTCACCACATCATATACCCATCTTCGTTCATGACCACTACCCCTCCCCCGCATCATGCAAGGACCTCCCCAAACCCACCTCCAAGCCCTACATTGAAGTCCATCTTCTGCCATGTCTAAGCTCCATGTGGAATAATTCCATGTTTGAGACGTCACGCCAAGCTCATAGTTCTCCGGATACCCATACCCATTGATGCACGGCCCTCATGCCTTTCACGTTCATTCCCGCCACGTTTGCATGGCCATGCATGTCCATGCATGCTTATGCCACTCCCCAAGACCTTAGTCCCCATGCCCCATTCATCACACCCACCTTCTTACACCCATACCTCACCCCCCATGCATGACATCCCCTTCCCGTTTCTCACTCGCATGGTTTCTCTCTCTACACCACAGCTATTCTATCATACCCATCATGCCCATCTTGCACCTCACCACCTCATCACTCATCTCTCCCGTCTATCCTCATGCATACGTACTCATTTCATCTCTCATTTCTCTCTCTAAAACGGTGAAGGGAAGAGGTAATTCGGGGTTTCAAAATGCTCGTGTTGTTTGAAACTTCGGCGGGCTTTGCCCTATTCAAGGTACTAGATGAAGGGAAGTTCTCCAGAGTCGAGGACTTGTGGAAGAAGTTCTCCACTTCAGAATCTGCCAGACAGTTTTCTCCATGACCGAAGCTGTAGACAATCCCTCTTCCTTCTCCGGCGAGTCTGATGAGGACTTCAAGTATGGCTTCCAGCGAGAGGAAGTATACAAAGCCTCCATCGCCGGCGCCGTCGATGCTTACGACCGCCATGCGTTTCTCCGCTTCAAGAGCTCCGAGGATTGGCTTCCTCGCATCGAGGGCTCTGACTCTGATCTGTTTCCGAAGCTTTTCTTCTCATCTCTCAAGTCTCGCAAGAATGACATTGCTGTCAAGACCAAGTTTACGACACGCAAGGGACACGACGGGACTGAGTTTTCGGATGGAGATATTCTGATTTTTCCAGAAATGATCAAATACAAGGGTTTGAAAGATTCAGATGTGGATAGTTTTGTCGATGATGTGATGGTGAATGGCAAACCCTGGGTTTTCTGGAACGCAAGAGGAGTTGACTGGTTCCCACATATTTGTGTGTGCTCATGGTAGCCGGAATAACAGATGTGGTGTTTGTGGACCGGTACTCATTCAAAAGCTCAAGGAAGAGATCGACTTGCGAGGGCTGGGGTATCAAGTTTTTGTAACCCCTTATTCTCATGTTGGGGGCCCCAAATATGCTGGAAACTTGATAATCTACAGTCCAAATCCCAGAGAGAAAGATTATGGGCCATCGATATTTTTCTGAAAAAAGTGTTTTGAAATAAATGAGGATTAATTTCGTAATTCCGAATGATGGAATCTATGGGATTAATTCACGTAATATAAATCGGGTTTTGGTGGGGGCCCCACATACACGTTTTTATGATTGATTGATTAATTAGTTGATTTGATGGTCGTTCATGATCGAGTTATTCTTGCTCTATGACATGCATGATATCATTTCTTAATTGTGCGCTAACCCCCCTTCTTGATAGCGCACTGATCGTTTGATGTCAAGGTATGCTCCGCTCCCACTTCGATCGTTCTTATTGAGTGTTTTGATTTTCACATGAGCATGGTCATTCTGGGTATTCGTCGATTTATTCATCAATTGTCATGATTGCTTCATTTTATTAGTAGAGACCCGTTTTTAGGGACTTAGAGGGGTGCTACGGTCTCTACCGTACCTTCCCAATAAGTAATCTGACCCCCGAACCCGATCCGGTTTTTCACAGACCACCTTTTCCGAAATAAGGAGTCACACTTAGGGTTTTTCTTTCTTATTTTGTTTACCCTTTTAAAAATAAAATAAAAAAATAAGTGGCGACTCCAAGTCATTTTTCAAACAATGAATAAAATCAATTTTTCAAATAAAAATCGAGCTCGCTGTCGAGTGGGAAACGCATGAGCAGAAATGCGGGGTCCACAAAATGTATTTTTTAAGCAAAAAAAATTATTTTTGGAAGAATAACAACGTAGCAATTAATTCCAACAAATAATATTTTAAAGAAATTATAAATAAAATAAAATTCAAATAATAAATATTAAAAAAAAAACTTGTATATGCACATATATCTATATATAACTGAGAAATAACTTCAAACCAAATTAAAATTATTTTCATTGAAAAATTAATAGATTTCTAATTAGAATGAGTAATTTAAAACATGATACCTAACACCATCAAAGCATAGTATGACGGACTATCATGAAGTATATTTATGTACTTTAAACCTTAGACTATGAGGATTAATAACTTATAAATACTTATGGGTTATTAACCATTAAATTTTCAATAATTTGATAGAAAGGGAATTCCAAAGTAATGCAATGCCTAATTCATCCAAACATGCAATAATGCTAGCATGAGGGTGACCTCTTAGTCAAACAATTTGTGTATACTCTCCAAATGTGTGCTTTTGATTGGTACATAAATCTTGAGCCTAAGTCTATTGATAGTTGGGATCAAATGAAGCAAGTAGACAATTATTTTTCCCAACCAATGATAAGCATAATGGAGTCCAAAAATACCAAACAGTGAAAAGATGAGTCTATGATTGACTGCATCAACTCTTGACATTCTTTAAACCTTGAAAGCAAGAATATATTATATGATATATAGCAGTGGAGATGAGCATATAAGGCATGCATTGAGAGCTTCTATATATCCTCCGAGGTAAGCGACTCTGCACTTTTGAAGAGTTGTCCACATGAGCACATGACATAAAGTCTTATATAAAAGTTTAGTATAAAAACAAATGCAAGTGAAAACATGTTATCCATTGGATTGTAATGAAAGTGATCGAATAAAAGGAAAATATTCTTTTGTAATGATATTACTTCAAAGAGTTGGTATAATTTTAATGGAATGTTAACCACACAAATGGATTAAGAAGCATTCATATTATTTTGAAGTAGATATCTAATTGCAAGACATTATTTTTCTTTTTTGGAGCGTCTCCATCTTTTCATATAATTAAAAATTGGGTATTTAATTTTAGAAAATATGAAAAAAAAAATTATATAAAATACTCTTATTTAAAAAATTTTATTTTTATATTTTAAAATTCTTAACAAAATTTTATTTATATAGTTCTTGGAGGCAAAATAACTTCATTTTTCTTGAAACACATGTGAATGGCTATAAGAATGATTCTTTTTTATACTTTATATGATAAAAAAGTTTGAAATTTCTAAGAAACTTCATGAAAGGAGGGGAGGGCAACACTTTTAAGATAATGGGGTAAGTAGAGTCAATGATTCTCTTCTGTGCTTTCAATTCCCATTTGTTAGACAATTTAGCATTGGATGGTAGTGAAATTGGTTCGGCAAGAGTCAAGAGTCAATGATAATTTTTTTCTTCACATTTCTATTTTGGATTTTACTTTGTATTATAGATGAAATATCTTTATTTGAATGGTTTTTTCTCTAGTTCTTATTTATTACCATTTGATACTTTTTAAAGGAGTTTAACATATTTAATAACTATAAATTTTGTAAATCAAACACTTGTTGGACTCAAGTGGTTAAAGTGTAAGTTTATGGGAGTTTGTATCTTAATATTTATATATGTCAAATTAAAGTCATTTAATTATAATTAGTTTTTGTTAGTAAGGAATATTATATGAAAAAGAATTATTAAAAAAAAGATGTTGAAGTTAAATTGTTGTGTAAATATAAAGAATTTTTGTATTTAGGAAGATGAGTGAGTTCTAAAGTAGAAATAATTAATTAATTAAAAAGTGCATGTTAAAAATGAGAGTTTGTAGAGTTGAAAAGATTATAAAAAAAAAAAAAATTGAAAATAATGAGAGGTGCAGGGCAACTTTAAGGGCCATTTTTTTTTTTGGGAATTTGGTGAGAATTACTTTGGGTTTTAGGGTTGTAGGCCATAATACTTAAAAATAGGGGCACCAAACATCTAATAAAGCTATGTACATATCCACCTCAAAATATAAGTCCTATTAATCCATTTATTATTTTTGAATTATCCTTTTCCATTTTTTTTTATCGTCTCCAAACCTAAGTGTCTTTATCATAAAAAGTTGTTTGATATAAGTTGAAAGTTAATTTCAATATATTTTTATAAAATCCATACAATAATATAAAGTTTGTTCTACATGAAAATTTTTAGATTTTATTACTTATATAATTTTTTTTTTTGTAAAATAATTAGAAAATATTTAGAATTAATTTAGACATAATTAGACATGAGAAACATATGAGAAAGTGGGAAAAAAAGTCTAAAGAAAAGAATGATGTGGGAGTATTGATCTTGAAAGTCAAACCATAAGTTAATTTAAAAGCTTAAATTTGTTTTTATTTTTAATTTATTAAAAGTTTTGGATTTGAATAAAATTATGTATTTTTAAATTTTTAAATTTTCAAATTTTAAAAAATTTAAACCATTTATTTGTAAAAAAATTTATTTTAATTTGTTAAGGTTGTGGAGAGATTGGAAGAAAAGAAATTGATAAAGGAAAGGAAGAATGTGGATGTATATTGATTTGCAAGGGTATTTCAATCTTTTTATTAATGGATATTTTTTTTTTGTAAAAAAACTCCATAACCTATATTTGTATCCACCAAATTGATCTTTAAATCCACCTAAATAATACATATTTTTAGGATAAAAACACCCTTTGATGAAATTCTCAAACCACCATCTTCTTTTTTCTTCACTTCTCTTCTTCTAATCTCCTTATAATCCTAACAGAATTTATCAAGAAAGTTATGTTTCCTACTATTATTGGACAAACAAATAATCATCTCTAGTAATGGTACAAGTGCAAATGTATGCTTTTTATGATATCTTCTATATTTCTTTTTGTAGTTTTAGAGTTGGAAAAAAGAGGTATTGTGAATATTGTTTGTGTTGCATGATAGGATGTTTTATAAATGTCCAACCTATACTTCTGAGCATACTTAAAGTGTTTAAAACTATACATTTAGACACTATTATAGGTGTCTAAAACTATATCTGGTTGTAGACCCCTTTTGTGGTGAGGGGCTCGGGAGAGTTGCCACTTTTCCTTTTCATTACATTTGTGGAAGGGACTTTCCCCTGGGAGGGGGGGCTCCCCATGCATTAAACCAGCCGCATGGAGGAAGCCATGCTTGCTGATGGAGGAATAGGGGGGGAGAGCTGAGAATTCAACAGTGGCATCTAAAAAGCGTGAGGGGGGGAAAAGATAAAGGGGGGATTTTTTTTTTTTTTTTTTTTTTTTTTTGGGATGGCGTTTTTCTGTGTTAGCTTGGAGAGAAAGCTGGATGGAAGGGAAGAGGAAAGAGATGTTGAGCTGAGCCTTTTTCTGGAGAGAGCGTGAAACAAAGCTTGAGGTCAGGCGAGCTTTCGCTTGAGAGGAAGCTTTCCAGGTACGACTTCTATAGTTTATTATCTTCTCATTGATTCTCATTTTTAACAGTCTTTCGGGGCATTGATTTGTTGATTTGTGTGGACATCAAGGGCCACTCGTTTGTTTTGTTGGATCTACTCTTTATATGCATGCTCTGTTTTGGTTTTATTTTGGAGTTTTTGTCTTCTCTTGTGAACACATCTGATGCTCTGCTCCTTCCCTCAACCTGATGTATCAAAAATCATTGCTCGTGTTCCCTTTTGATTCCACCTATATCTAGCCCGTTAATCTTTATGAAATGGAGCTAGGTTTATTAGTATTATTTTCGTTTAAACATGCTCTATTTTTCTTCCCGTTCTTCTCTGTTTCGGGTATTTTTGGAGTGTTAGGTGTCGCGTTTGAAGTTGGCCATCTTGGTTGAGGTGTTTTCGGGAGAGCACCATGAGATCCATTTTTTTCGTACTGTAAGAAATTTCTGGATGTTTGAGAGCCATATAGGTTACATTGGAGTGCTCAGAGATGCTCTTGCTTAAGTTGAGAAAACCATGGAGATAACTCCTTATTCAAGTGGAGAAAACTCTGTTTTCTGGGGAGCCACCATGTCGGCGCCTATTAGCAGAAGAGGATAAGAGGATGTGTGCCAAGACCGAGACTGATCGTTGAAGAAAGCAAAGCAGAAGGGTGTTTGCCGAGGATCTACCTATCATGTCGCCTTCCATTGTCACCAACGGCTATGCTCCCGCCGAGGAATTCCACCATCAGTCGTTTCGCAGCGGTGTACTGTGAAGTTCGGAAGAGCTGCTTCAACTATTCGCTTCCTCTGCCTTCGGTTCTCAAGAGCGTCGCCCCTCCCCCCTCCCCCTCATGGTCGTCGATGGCCCTTCGAGCTCCGCTGTCGGCAATCCAGGTGAAATCGCTAAGTCGTTTTCCGAACCTGTTCAGGCAGCCTACGATAATGCTAGTGCCGAGTGAGTCCGCGTTGTCGTCGAATCAAAAGTTGAGGATCAGCGTGGACTCGTCTAGAGTAGTTGACGCCGCGCTCGACGCTACGCCACCTTGCCTTTTCACCATTAACAACTTACTCCTTCTAGCCGAGTCGTTCCGAAAATCCCCATCTTCGGCGCCAGCTCACCTTGACGCCCATGTCGGAGAAGAAGAGGTGGAGTCTCCTGAGTTTTTCTTATTGTTTCTCACCACCCGCTTCCATTCATGCAGTGTGAAAATCAAAACAATCGTAGGAAACGGAGGAATCGGTGTAGCGAGAAGAAGAGTTGTGTTGCTTCTTTTGTATTTGGAATTCAGAGAAGGATGACGCCCACATTCAGCCATCCACCTGCAACCCCACCTGATCCTTTTGTCATCTCTCCTATCTCCATGCTTGCATGCCATGCAAGCCCAACAGTCACGTGACATCCATTTTAATTCATTTGTTTTTTTAGTTAAAAATTTGATCTTTTAAAAAAAAAAACTCCATTATCAAATAAATCCCCCAAAATTCCAAAGTTATAAATTTACTTATCTATTCATTTACTTGTTTGTTTATTTATTTATTTATTTCAAAAAAAAAAAATATATGTATTCATTTCTGGAATAATCTTCTCAAATTTAATTCTAAATTTAGTCCACACAACTCTAATTCTTGAAATTCAATTTCCAGAAACTCCATTTTTTTTAAATTTAATCATCGAAATAATTTATTTTTTTTAACGTTATAACTTTAAATTTAATTTTCCAAGATCGACATTTTTAAATTTAAATTTCCAAAAATCCCAATATTTCAAATTCAATTTTTTAAAAATGCCACCTTCAAATGAATTTTAGAAACTCCAATTTCTTTCAAATCTAATTTTTGAAAAATTCCTTTTCCAAATTATTCTTCAAAATTCCTTTATTTAATTTTCAAATTCCCATTTTTGAATATTTTTTTGAAATTTCGAAATTTCAATTCCCGAATTAATTTCCCCTAAAAAAAATTCTAATATTCATGTTCTTTTCTTTAATTATTTATTTTTGTTATTATTATTCTATTTATTTATTCATTTATTTATTTTAAAATTTCATCTTTAGACAATTTTTCAAAATCCGTTACAAAAAAATTCTAATATTCACGTTCTTTTCCTTAATTACTTATTTCGTTATTATTATTCTATTTATTCATTCACTTATTTATTTTAAAATTCTATCTTTAAACATATTTTCAAAATTCCGACCTCCGAACTTAATTTCCTATTTCAATATTCTAATATTTACGTTCATTTCTTTAATTATTTATTTTTCGTTATTATTATTCTATTCGTTTATTCATTTATTTATTTTAAAATTCCATCCTTAAACAATTTTCGAAATCCCGATTCCCGAATTTAATTTCCCCTAAAAAAATTCTAATATTCATGTTCTTTTCCTTAATTATTTATTATCGTTATTATTATTCTATTTCTTTATTCATTTATTTGTTTTAAAATTTCATTTTTAAACAATTTTTCAAAATCCCGACTTCTGAATTTAATTTCCAGTTTCAAAAATTCTAATATTCACGTTCTTTTCTTTAATTATTTATTTTCGTTATTATTATTCTATTTATTTATTCATCTATTTGTTTATTTATTTTCTTTAAAAATTCCAATAATTAAAATTCAATTCTTCAAAAATATGACTTCCAAATTTAATTTTCAATCTAAAAAATTCTACTATTCATTTTCGGTCGTTTAAATATTTTTTTGGTCATTATTATTATAATTCCATTTATTTATTTATTCATTTCTTTTAAAAATTCCAATTATTAAAGTTCAATTCTTTCAAAAATCTGACTTCCAAATTTAATTTTCAATCTAAAAAATCCACTACTTGCGTTCATTCGTTTAAATATTAATTTTGTTAATTATTGTTATTATTCTATATTTATTTATTTATTTCTTGTAAAAACTCCAATCATTAAAGTTCAATTATTAAAAAAATCTGACTTCCAAATTTAATTTTCAATCTCAAAAATTCTATTATTCACTTTCATTTGTTTAAATATTATTTTTGTTATTATTATTATTATTATTCCATATTTATTTATTTATTTATTTTTAAAAATTCCAATCATTAAAGTTCAATTCTTCAAAAATCTGATTTCTAAATTCAATTTTCAATCTCAAAAATTCTACTTATCACTTTCGTTCGTTTAAATATTATTTTGGTCATTATTATTATAATTCAATTTATTTATTTATTCATTTCTTTTAAAAATTCTAATCATTAAAGTTCAACTCTTCAAAAATCTGACTTCCAAATCTAATTTCCAATATAAAAAATTCCACTATTCGCATTTATTTGTTTAATGATTATTTTCATTATTATTATTGTTCCGTTCATTTATTCACTTGTTCATTTATTTAAAATTTCATCCCTAAATAAATCTTTAAATCTCCAATCCCTAAGTCCAGTTTCCAATTTCCGATATCCTAACTTCCGTAATTATTTATCCAATCATTATTACTTCATGATTATTATTATTCCATTCACTTATTCAATTACTTAAAATTCTGCCTTCAAATAATTCTTCAAAATTTCGATCTCCAAATTTAGCTCTCCGAAATTCCAATTTTCCAATTTTCGCACTTAATTTTCAATTCCTAATATTCTAATTCTCGCATTTATTCCGTTACTTACTTATTAATATCATTATTGTTATCATTTTATTCATTTATTTCTACAAATTCTGCCTCTGAATGATTTCCAAGATTTCCAATTTTTATAGCTCAATTTTCATAATTTCTACTTCTCAAATAATTTTCAGTTATGATTTCTTTTAAAATTTAATTCCCAAAGTCCCAATTTTCGTAACTTAATTTTTCTTAAAAAAATCCCGAACTCTCAAATAATTTTCAAGGTTCCAATCTCTTTCAAATTTAATTTCTAAAAATCTCATTCTTACATTTAATTTCTAAAAATCTGATTTTCAAATAACCTCTAAAACTCCAATTTTCAAATAATCTCTAAGACTCCAATTTTCAAATAAACTTCAAAAAATCCAGTTTTCCCTCGAACAGTTTTAATTTCTATTTGGTGATGTATGTGATAGGTTTTGTGTTTTTTTATTGTACATTGACCCTATTTTTATGATAGCGCATTGCTCGTTCATGGCCCAGGTACGTATCCACTCTCTTTATGGTCATTCTCTATGCATGTTTTGATTCCCATATGTGCATGATCGATTTTCCTATTGATTGCCATGTCAGTTTCATTTTATAAGTAGAAGGTTCGACATATTCCTGACCTGAGGAGGAATCTGATTTCTGTTGGACAACTTGATGATGAAGGACATGAAATACTATTTGTGGTGGTACTTGGAAGGTTACAAAGGGAGCTAGGGTATTGGCTCGTGGAAAGAAGACCGGTACTTTGTATATGACCTCATGTCCAAGAGACACAATTGCAATTGCTTATGCAAGTACTGATACAAGCCCATGACACCGCAGACTTGGTCACATGAGTGAGAAATGGATGAAGATGTTGTTATCAAAAGGAAAACTACCAGAATTGAAGTCCATTGATTTTGAGATGTGTGAAAGTTGCATCTTAGGAAAGCAAAAAAAAGTGAGCTTCTTGAAAACTGGCAGGACACCGAAAGCTGAAAAACTGGAACTAGTACACACTGATTTGTGGGGGCCTTCTTTGGTTGCATCCCTTGGAGATTCAAGGTACTACATCACTTTTATTGATGACTCAAGTAGAAAGTTATGGGTTTATTTTCTGAAAAATAAATCTGATGTATTTGAAACTTTTAAGAAGTGGAAGGCCATGGTTGAGATAGAAACAGGTTTGAAAGTAAAATGTTCGAGGTCAGATAATGAAGGGGAGTACATAGATGAAGGGTTCAGTGAGCATTACGTTGCACAGGGAATTAGGATGGAGAAGACCATTCCTAGGACACCACAACAGAATGGTGTGGCTGAGCGCATGAACAGAACTCTCAATGAGCGTGTTAGAAGTATGAGGTTGCATGATGGACTACCAAAAACTTTTTGGGCTGATGTTGTTAGCACTACAGCTTACCTGATAAACCGAGGACCATCGGTTCCCATGGAGTTTAGACTTCCTGAAGAGGTTTGGAGCGGTAAAGAGATAAAGTTTTCACATTTAAAAGTTTTTTATTGTGTTTCTCATGTTCATATTGATTCTGATGCTCGTAGTAAACTTATTGCAAAGTCTAAAATATGTTTTTTCAGTGGCTATGGTGATGAGAAATTTGGCTATAGGTTTTGGGATGAACAAAACAGGAAAATCATAAGAAATAGAAATGTGATATTTAATGAATAGGTTATGTACAAGGACAGTTCAACTGTAGTGTCAGATGTTACAGAGATAGATCAAAAGAAATCTGAGTTTGTCAACTTAGATGAATTGACTGAAAGTACTGTCCAAAAAGGGGGTGAAGAAGATAAGGAGAATGTAAATTCACAGGTAGATTTGAGTACACCTGTAGTTGAAGTTCACAGATCTTCTAGGAACATTAGACCTCCATAGCATTATTCATCTGTTTTAAATTATCTCCTGTTGACTGATGGTGGTGAGCCAGAGTGTTATGATGAAGCCTTGCAAGATGAGAATTCAAGCAAGTGGGAGTTAGCCATGAAGGATGAGATGGATTCCTTGTTGGGGAATCAGACATGGAAACTGACTGAATTGCCAGTAGGAAAGAAGGCTTTGCACAACAAGTGGGTATACAGAATAAAGAATGAGCATGATGGTAGCAAACGTTACAATGCCAGATTAGTTGTTAAACGGTTCCAGCAGAATGAGGGCATTGACTACACATAGATATTTTCTCCAGTTGTGAAGATGTCAACAATCAGACTTGTACTAGGAATGGTGGTTGTAGAAAACTTACATCTTGAGCAGTTAAGATGTGAAGACGACATTCCTTCATGGTGACTTGGAGGAAAACCTTTACATGATTCAGCCAAAAGGGTTCATTGTTCAAGGACAAGAGAATCTAGTCTGCAAACTGAGAAAGAGCTTGTATAGCCTTAAATAAGCTCTTAGACAATGGTACAAGAAGTTTGATAGTTTTATGCATAGAATTGGGTTCAAAAGATGTGAAGCTGATCACTGTTGCTATGTTAAGCCTTTTAATAATTCTTACATCATATTACTGTTGTATGTGGATGATATGCTTATTGCAGGGTCTGGCATTGAGAAGATTAATAATCTAAAGAAGCAATTGTCCAAACATTTTGCAATGAAGTATTTGGGAGCTGCAAAACAAATCCTTAGTATGAGAATCATTAAAGACAAGGCTAATGGTACATTGAAGCTTTCACAGTCAGAGTATGTGAAGAAAGTTCTCAGCAGGTTCAACATGAATGAAGCTAAACCAGTGAGCACACCCTTGGGTAGTCATTTCAAACTAAGCAAAGAACAGTCACCGAAGACAGAAGAAGAAAGGGACCATATGAGCAAGGTGCCCTATGCCTCAACTATTGGCAACTTGATGTATGTTATGGGGTGTACAAGGCCAGACATTGCACATGCAGTGGGAGTTGTGAGCAGATTCATGAGTAGACCTAGAAAGCAGCATTGGGAGGCAGTCAAGTGGATTCTAAGATATCTGAAGGGTTCATTAGATACATGTCTTTGCTTCACAAGTGCAAGTTTGAAACTGCAGGGTTATGTAGATGCTGATTTTGCTGGTGATATTGATAGTAGAAAGAGTACTATTGGGTTTGTTTTTACTCTAGGTGGTACAACTATATCATGGGCTTCTAATTTACAGAAGATTGTTACTTTGTCTACTACAGAAGCTAAGTATGTTGCAACAACTGAAGCTGGAAAGGAGATGATTTGGCTACATGGTTTCTTAGATGAATTGGGTAAGAAGTAGGGGATGGGCATTCTACACAGTGACAGTCAGAGTGCAATTTTTCTTGCCAAAAATTCGGCTTTTCATTCAAAGTCGAAGCATATACAAACAAAATACCACTTTATCCGTTGCCTTGTTGAAGATAAACTAGTAATACTTGAGAAGATTTGTGGATCTAAGAACCCAACAGAAATGTTGACTAAGGATGTCACTATTGAGAAGTTGAAGTTGTGCGCAGCTTCAATTGGTCTTCTAGCTTGAGGACAAGAGGATGAGTTGCAGGGATGAGGGATTGTTTCTTGGAGGATAATGGTTTGATGTTGGTGATTGAACTAGTCTCCAAGTGGGAGATTTGTTGAGCTTTGTCGAGCCTAGTTTTGTTTGATCCGGTTTGACGACCCGACCTAAATAATATTGCGTGGTTTTTTAATGGGAGATTTATTGAGGCTTAGTCTATGGAGCGAAGGCTTGGGCCGATAGGCCCATTTAGCCCATTGTAGAACCGCCTTTTGTAATTAGGGTTTTTTAGTGTGGTGTGGTTGCTGTGTTATATATAGAAAGAATATAGTAGCCACAAGTTGTACTCTGTATTCTTCCTTGATAATAGTGATATCCCTGCAACTCCTTGGACGTAGGCAAATTGTTGAACCATGTAAATATTGTCTTATGTGTGTGATTGTTTTTCTTTGGCTTGTGTTTTCTCTTTTTTTTTTTTATTTCTCACAGGTTGGGAATTCGGCTTAAATTTCCTTCAGTTTTCATGGGATTGAGGGCCAACTCACTTACATTATATCTTGGATCCATTCTTAGAGGGCCTCGAGGTTTTCTTCTCCGCTACCACTCTTTGCTCTTAATGCTTAGTTGCTTGCTTTCCTGTTTGTTTTTGTTTTTCTTTGGTTTTGATGTATGCTCTTTATTTCCATATTTTTGTATCCAGAACCTGTGGATCCATTCTCAAAGGGCCTCGAGCTCTACTTTTCCACTAACACTCTTTGCTCCTAATGCTTAATTGCTTGCTTTTCTATTTGTTTTTGTTTTTCTTTTGTTTGGATGTATGCTCTTTATTTCCATATTTTTGTATCCAGAACCTATGATATATATATATATATATATATATATATATATATGTATGTATGTATGTATCATATTTCCTTATTGCCTTTTAGTCTCCTCTCCTACTTACCTTGTTTTGCCCATTTTATGACAAAAATGGGGAGAATTGGGATAGAGAGAGACCTAGAAGGAGAATTGTTAAATAGGTTTTAAGGAGAGACATTCTATATAGGCTGAGGAAGATTCTCTAGGGGAAGATAATATATAAAAGATAAAAATGGGGAAAGTTTAAGTTTTTAGAGGGAAAATTTTTTAGGAGGAGTATCGATTGCAATATTACAAGAAGTTACTTGAGACGTTGGGGGAAACTAAATTTGAGATATTAAGGGAAACCAAATTACCTATTGGTTATATGTTTTAAAAATTTGATACACTTAACATAAATATTTCCTATGATATATATCTTTGTGATATGTCAAACTCTCTCGAATCTGTAGTAGAAGCTTGTTCTCATGGTCCTGATTGCATATATTTTGGTTGGTGAAAGCACTTAGTGCTCTTATTGTCCAATTGTTGCTTGCAAAGCTTTTTTTTGGATTTGGTTGATTTACATGTAATCAAATATATTTCTTTTTGGATTTTGCACATTGGTTTCCTTACAATATTGTTTTGCTTCCTTAATAACATTCAATGCATTGATCTTATTTTCTCACTACCTTGTTTTGCTTACTCGATTATATTTTATCCCACACATTGTTTTACCTTTGGTATAGTTGTTTGTATGTGTGCAGTTTATAGGACTGGGAGGTAAGTACTACAAGTTAATGCATTGCCCTTGAATCATTTTTTAGATGAACGTATTTGAGTGTCATGCAAACTCCATTATGAGAGTCTGGGAGGGATTATGTAATGATGTTTTGTCATAAAATTGCCAAAAGGGGAGATTGTTAGGATAATGAGCCTAGATTGTATGTTAGCAATTTTATTCCAATTATTTTCTGGCTTAAGAAACTTTTTAGATGGTGACTTACTCTTTATCAAAGATTCAAGGTTATTGTTCGCTCAATCGGGAAGTCAGTTAAGTTTATAAAAGTTTAGGTTATGTGAAGTTAGGCATTTAAAGGGTTAAAAGTGGATTAATAATTTTTTTCTAGAATTAAAAATTCTTAAATTAATATTTTGAAAATGTAGGGAATGATCAAGTGTTGGAATTGTTCAAGCGCTTATCTAGAGCTTAAGCACTCGAGGAGCTCGAGCAATGGGTAAGTGTGTTCGTGCACTTGTCCTGAATCTACCATAATATGGTAGAATTTTTTTTGAAAATTCACAAAAACTCTTTTTAGAAAATTTGGGATACCAATATGATAAGGTTTAAAGGTTTATATAAGCCTTGCTATAACCTTTTTAGGGTTAGGCACTTACAAAGGGATTAAGCCTAACTTGTCATACTATTCTCAATCTCTCAAAATGGATTCAAAGCGTTGAATTTAGGTTATTGGAAGACCTACATCTCTTTAGTGAGGCTAAGAAGTATTCATTGGAGCAATTGGAGATTGTTGCATCGTGGACATAGATCAAGTTGTAGGTTGTGGAGAGTAAGTCTATAAGGTAAATCATCCAGGTGATTCTATATGACTTGATCTCATATAATAGATTTAGATTTAAGGTCTTAAACACTATGATTTTTTATCTCCACAGTTAGTATGAGGGTTTTTCATATAAATTTTTTTTTGTCCCTTGCATACTTTGATTATTTTGATTATACCGATTGTCTTTAATATCTCACAAGTTTAAATTGGGTTAATTTATTCAATTTTTTATTGTAATATATTAAAATATACTCATTCAAGCCCTCCTCGAGTGTTACCCTATTGGACATAGGTTTTTCAACGTTCATCTTAATAATGACTTTTTTTAGGATAAAAATGCCCTTTAGTGAAATAGTTAAATCACCCTTAAGGGAAAAATATACATTCATCTCCCTCCTTAGTGTTTGATACATTAAGGTTGAACATTTGCATGATATTCGATAAACTAAGGCCTCACATTTGCACAACTTGTAGCTTCTAGGTTTGAGCCCCTTCTTAGTGTTTGACACACTAAGATTGAACATTTTGACAGTCTCTAACTTTCCAAATCTAGACACCATGAAAGGAGATTTTGTTTTTTAATTTCTCTTTTATGTGTGTGCGTGTTTTATGATTTCTCACTTCTAAATCATTTCTAAATTCTTCATAAATGTTTTTCAACTATTTTTACAAGTCTTTTTTGTCAAAATTTACATAAAGAATAGGCCCTAAAAATATTTTCTTATGAGGTTTGTTATTAAGAAAAAAAAGTTTGATGGAAAAAGAAAAAGATGAATGTGGAAGGGAATAATGAGAAGGGTGTTTTAGGTATATTAGAAAATTGTAGGTGGATGTATTAATAAGGTTAATACTTTAAAGTGTATGCATAAATAGGAGAGATGTAAATAGAAATTTAGTGGATTCAAATATAATTTTCTCTTAACCTTTTTAAGAATCTTAACCTTCTCTTTCTTGATCTCAATATGTTGAAGTCATTGAATCAATCTCTAACCAGAATTACAAAACATTAATCCTTTGTTTTTTTTTCAAATTCCTCCTCAAACACCATTGTAGAATATGATCCAAATTTCCAAAGACTAATTGGGTTGATTTTGAAGACATTAGAAGAATTCAAAGAGATCACCATAAGAATTTTGAGAAATGAGGAAAACAAAACAAATGACGCACTTTTTAAGTATGTTGATAAAGAAACAAAGGCGAAAAGGTAAGTCAAGTAAGTTGGCAAAAACAGAAGAAAAAAGTAAAGGAAGAAGAAAGAAGTTGCCACACCTCATCTTTTTTATTTATTTATTTTTTATTTTTATAACTTAGTGCACCTTTTTGTTAATTTTAATTGAACTTTCTATAAAATAATCTACTCCTAATTATCTTCAAATTGTTACTAACTAAATTAGTCAAAAACATTAAATTCCCTTAATCCTAATTATGATTTTATATACATAATTAATTAATTATAATTAATATAATCTCAAAATATATTAATCTTAACTAATAATTTCTTAGTATTTTTTATTAATGCATTAGTGATAATATAAGATTAATTAATATTTTATTAAATATTCTATTAATTAAAATTATTTAGGTTTAGTATATAAAAATTTGAAGAAAATGATGAGATAAGATAAAGTAAGATATGATTATAAAATAATGATATACGCTAAAGTAAGATAAGGTTATAAATGTAATTTAGGAAGTGTACAAAGAATTTTTTTTTTTTTTTTAATATAAGATTTAAAAATTGGGGCTTCAAACAAATTTCCCTATTTAGGGTTTGATTTGGAAATTTAGGATTTGATTAGGGAAGTGCATAAAGATTTAAAAAGAAGTTTAGAATTATAGATGAGGTAGCAATTGACACACTTTTTATTTACAAATCATTATTTTTTTTCTTTTTCTTTTAGTTATTTAATTAGAATAACTAAATAAGTTTAAACAAAAGAAAATCAATATATTAAATTAAATTACTTTCAAAATCATTAAATTATTTTTATATGCTTTTTAAAATTTATTTCACTTAATTTCCTCTATTGTATCAAGATTAAATAATTTTAAAATGCATAAAATTCTAACTAAACTTAATTATATTTTATTTTCTTTTATATTTTTTTTTATAGTGAAACCAAACATGAGAAAATTATTTTCCTTGGGCTATGTTTGGTTTTTAGAAATTTTGAAAAGAAAATATGAGGGAAAGAAAATAGAAAGGAAAAGTGAAAGAAAAGAAAAAATGAAAGAAAGTAAAAAATAGATTAAAAATAATTTATTATTTTTAAATGTTTCTTTAAACTTGTTTAACTTATTTCTTTCTATTGTATTAAGATTAAATAATTTCAAAATGTATAAATTTCTAACTAACTTTAATTATATTTGATTTTCTTTTGTATTTTTTTTATAGTAAAACCAAACATGAGAAAACTATTTTTCTGAACAATTTTTTTTTTAATTTTTTATTTCCTTAGTAGTTTCGGGAAACAAACATATTAGTATTTTTGGGAAATCAAACATAGCCTTATTAGTGATTATTCAGGAAGATAATAAAAAACTAAAACAAACTTTGAAGAATATTTTAGACATTTTATTTAATTCTTTTAAGTATGACATCATTAATCAACCTTGAAAATCTTTCAAGATCGATAACATCATTCAAGGGATTGTTATGCTCCATTATGGTCAAGTGGTGTCAATGTAATTTAAAAAAATGTGAGGGTGGTTAAGTGTAATTGTCAAATAGTCGAGGGGGTATCCATGTAATTTTCCTCAAATATATATATATATATGTATATTTTTTTTAAGTTAAAGCTAAACTTTTCCACTGAACTCTAATTCCAAATAATTTGATATATTTCTTCCTTTGGGTAATAATATTTTATATTATTAAAATATGAAATAATATCTTAATATTTTTAAAAATAATTCATTAAAAAAATGTTTTCGAAAATAAAATTTAAAAAGCAGTGTCATTTTCTTGTAGCCCATAAGCGGGAAAGAGAGAGATTCAGAATTCACAAGAACTTAGAAGAGAGAGAGACGACCATCACAGCCGGAGATGAAAGCCACCGGCCGCCGTCCTCCGAAGGACTCTATCCGCCCACCACCGCCAATTCAGCCGCGACTCTGACGCTAGTTTCGCCAGCAGCCGCCCTTCCTTCCTTGGAATCAACCGCTCCTCCGCCGGCGATGCCCTCACCGACCGGTCCTACTAACTCTCCGCCATCCGCACCATCAACTCCTTTCTCGCCTCCCATTCCTCTCCTCTCTCCCTCAAACCCCCTCTCCCCTCCGCCAAAGACATTTCCGAAACCCTAAAATTCCTCAGCTCCCAACTCGATTTTCCCACAACCAAACTTGAAGATGATCTTCCTATTCTCCTCAAGGACCTCAATTGCCCGATCAAGCTCAACAAGCCCGCTCTCAAAGCCCCCGGAACCCCACATGCTTGGCCTCCCCTTTTAGGCGTAATGCATTGGTTGGTTCAGATCGCATTGTAAAATGACCATCTTGTGTCAAATTTGCAGTGTTTTGACAATACTTTTGTGTATGCATTGGATAGTTACTTGCATTATATTCGCGGGGATGATGATGGGATGGAGGCAATGGATAGGGAATTTATGGGGAAGTTGGAAAGGGAGAGGGACGCAGTGGCGGAAGGTGTGAAGGCATTGGAGAAGGAGGTGACAGAAAGGGAGGGGAGGTTGGAGGAATTGAGATCGGGGCCTTCGGCTAAGGAGGTTATGGAGAAGGAGAGGGGGATGTTGGAGGAGGATGTGAAGAAATTTCATGCAATAATTACAGAATTTTCAGGAAGGATTTCATCAGTGGAGAAGATTTTGAAGGAGAAGGAGAAGGAGTTGGGGGTGAAGGTTGAGGAGAATAATAGAATTTAGGAGGAGAATGAAGAGCTGAAGAAGAGGGTTGAGTTGCAGACGTTTAATGCAAGAGATGCAGAGAGGATGAAGAGGGAGTTGCAGGCAGTTGAGAGAGATATCACGGAGGCTGAGGTTGCAAGGAATGGTTGGGAGGAGAAGTCTTGGGATCTTGCACGACAATTGGGCACAAGTTTAAGGAGCTTGAAGCTCTTTCAATTGAATGCAACCAGGCTCTCAGTAGGTTTTCTTTTCCTTATCCTCTTTGTTCGGCTTTCATACCTCTATAATCCACTCCACTAGGATTTTCTTAATTTCTTAAGTTGCATACTCTAAAGTCTTTCTAGTAATCTTCAGTATGCTTTCTGATAATTAATGAACATGGTAGAATCGTGTTCTTTCTTAGGTTTGGTGTTGCTTGGAATTGATTTTCTCTATTCCATTGAAGTCTACTGTGATTCTTATCAACATTAGGTTATCTACCTCCATGAATTAGATTACAAGATTTTTTTTTTTTTTTTTCGTTTTGACTTGTCTGTCATTTATGGGTGATATGAAATATTTTCCTGTTCTTAGCAAATACATTAACATATACAACATTTTAGTATAACTTCAGTGAGAACATAGGATCTGGCTCTGTAGTTATAACATGACTAGTTGGTGATTCCTAAGAAGGATCCAGCTGTTGTTCTGTGCTTAAATTATTCCAGTGAACATGCCCTTGAGCCTGGCTCAAGAGGTAGAGGTTTGGAAGGGTTTGTGGAAGTTTCAGGTTCAAGTCCAAATAGGGAGAAAAAAATTTACCTAACAAAAAAAATAAAATTTCAGTAGACAAAAATTCAGACCAGGTGAATGTAGTGGCTGAACCATTCAATGGCTTATGTCTTCTTGAGTCACATGCATTATTTCCATGTAGCCAACTCAAACTTCATTTGTTTACTTGGGTTATGATTCAACACCAACAATGGGTAGTTTCTGAGTTGTAATTTGCCTTACCTGCATTTATCTTTTGGGTGCATTACAGCTTTTGTATTGGTTTATGATTTCATGTTTGTTCATCTTCTGTAACCTTTTGAGCTAAGTGTTACTCTCAAACTGCTAACCATTCTGGAGCTTTGTCAAAGTAAGAAAAATAAAAAGGTTTTTAAGGTTAGTTAATGTTCACTCTCGATTTGGCTTTTAAAAAAAAAAATCTCCATTGAACACTTCCATCCTCACAAGTTTTCTAATCATTTATTTAGACAGAGATAGGTGATACAGTTGCCCTTGGCTTGAGGTAGCCTCCCCTCTCCAACCCTTCCCCCCTCCTCTCTTGGTATATGAATTTCAACTTATAACCTTCCCATACCCACCCAACCCTTTGCCTCCTGAGCCCTGCCTTAGGAGCCTATTGTTTCCCTTTGGACCATGTTCTATTTAACTTTTTGAAGTAAACTAATAGTCATGAAGAGGCAACACTAAATACTTAATTTTCAGGAGCATCTTTGAATTGACAAATTAGCATGCCACCTCATGCAACTCTTTCAACCTATTAAACAACAATCTATTGTGTGATTGAAGTATTTTCTTTTGGATGGTTTCCAGGTTAAAGTTAGGAAATGGTTTGCAGTATGTGTTGAATGCCAAAGGGTCTTTGCCAAAGGGTCTTCCCCTGCTGAGGTTTTGGGAATTGATTACAAATCAATGCTTAAGCCTGCACTTGACTCCTTTGCTGATGACATAAATAAAAGCTCTATGTCAAAACTGGAAGAGTTGATTTCTTTTCAGCAACAATCAGTTGAAAATGCTGCTAAAATTGAAGCAAAAAGAAATCGTCTAGCTGCACTTCAATCCAGTAGTGATGAAGTAAGTGAATTAGAACTCATTTTTCTTGTTCAACAGCTATGCATTTATATACCTCTCACGAAGAATAAAAAACTATGCCTTTTTTATATGCTTTTAGGGTGTCAACAGGAGCAGCCAGATCCTCACTTTGTTTTCATAAAAATTTTAAAGAATGGTAAAAGAATTGGTGATGTTAGATACAGATTAACTCCAGAAGACAAAAATTTTGGAGAGGATGATAAATCCTCTACTCATAAAATTCTCAAAGACATTCCTGAATATCTTTAGTACAAATAACAAGATTGATCATGTTACAAGAAATAAGAACTCCGCAGCACATAAAAAATTTGGAAATAATGACAGACCCATAAAATTCTCAGTCACACATACATAGGGATGCAGATGGAGGGGGCGTGCACATGGTTGGAGCCAATGGTTCCCTATTTAATATGCAATTAACTAAAGTATAAATTAACTCAACCTCCTTTTGCTGCTCTCAGAAAAGGCCAAACTCTCTCTCTCTCTCTCTCTCTCTATCCATCTATCCATCTATCTATATAACAAATCAAAGCAGGTCTTTTTTACCTAGTGGTCTGACTTTGTTAGATATACCATTTTTAAAGTACCAGCAGTAGCATATACAATTGCATGGTCATTATATTGCATGGATGCCACTCCAGGAAAACTAAAGTTGTAATCGTAAGCTTCTTTGCTATTTTCTTTGCAATCTAAAAGACAAAATTGTTTGGAATCTTGCTTTCCCCTTCGTTTAATTTGTTTTTTTAATTGTGATTTACCTATCCAAAAAAAGAATGTTTTCTTGAATTGTTAGTAGTTGAATGCACAATAAGAAAATTTCTTGGAAAATCAATTATTACGGTTAAATTGATCGGACTACAATTAGAATTCAAAAAGGTGATAATTTAGATGTATTTAAATTTTGACAGAAAAATATTGTTCCTAGAAATTCCATTGGGATATAATACTACTAAATTACAGAATGACTCAAATGAAATATGGGAGAGAAAATAATTGGAAAGGAGTATAGTACCACCTGTTGGTCAATCTAAAATTTAGTACAAAGGGCAAATGATGTCAGTTACACAAGCAGTTGTCACTCAAAATTTGATAGCAAGAGCTGCCTGGTCTAACCATCTGTCTAATGGGTGAATCAGGGTGATGAAGGGGATAAGTTGAGAGATAAGTTTGTTATTCCTCCTAGAAACACTTCCTGGGAAGGTTGTTTTTTGGGAAATATGAGCCAATTGTGGGTTGGGGGTTATTATTAAGGGACAATCATGGGCATTTTGTATCCATTTAGCTTTAGGGGTGGTACTCTTTTGGTTGTAGATGAAATCTTAGCTCCTGGATGCCCTAGATGGACATCCATTGCTGAAAACAATTATTGTATATGAGCAGAGCATGTATTATCCACATTACAGCTTTTTGGCATCAATGGACAACTTAGGTTGTAATGTTCCTTTGAACTAATACAAAGGGTGACCCAAAAAGTGTGCTACCATAGTTATGTCAGATTTGTCCAGAGGACTTGGAAGTTAAATGTCCAATAGTATTTATCTGGGGTGCATGCCATTGTTTCTAAAGTCCATTGATCAGGGTCAGATGGATGCTGATCAAGGGCCAGCTTGTTGTATGGTTTTAATATGGTACCTAGGTGATGTGAAGATATGATGAATAACAAATATAGGGAAGAGGGAGAAGAAGAAAGAATAAGAAATATGAATACGTGTTCATTTTCAGAATGCACATATCTTCAGGATGCCCTAGATGCACATACTCCAATTGCATAATTCTAGAATGTGTCCACTTTTGGAAACTAGACATGTGCTTTAGAAAAGTGACCCAAATATGCTTTAGTATAATTCAGTTGAGAATAGGCGGTATTTTCAAATTGGATTAAAAAGAATGATTAAACTGTTGGACATATTGATGTAGGACAACCCTATGATGGTTGCCTACAATAAAAAAAGTGGGCTATGGTTTTTATTTTTTAGGGTTTAAGGAGAGGAACAAAGGATAAAGTTTATGGTAAAGAAAAATAAAATGGAAAAACATTGAGAAAGAAGATATGGAGAAGAAGAGATAGAAACCTTTGAGTCTCACCTAGAAGAAAATCAAGAGTCTTACCATTGAAAATTGCAAAGTATGCAAGAAAACATAATTGTGGACCCCGCATTTCGGCTCATGCGTTTCCCACTCGATGGCGAGCTCGATTTTTATTTTTGAAAAATTGATTTTTATTTGATTAAGAAAAATGACTTGGAGTTGCCACTTATTTTTGTTTTATTTTTAAAAGGGTAAACAAAATAAGAAAGAAAAACCCTAAGTGTGACTCCTTATTTTGGAAAAGGCGGTCTACGAAAAACCGGGTCGGGTTCGGGGGTCAGGTTACTTATCGGGAAGGTACGATACAGACCGTAGCACCCCTTTAAGTCTCTAAAGTCGGGTCTCTACTAATAAAATGAAGCAATCATGGCAATTGATGAGGGAATCAATGAATACTCAGAGTGATTATGCACACGTGAGAATCTAAACATGCATACCGAAAATGACCAGAGCAGATGTGGATGCGTACCTGGGCAGTGATCCATAAAGCGCGATCAAGAAGTGAGGTTAGTGTATAATAAAGAGTACAAAACATATCACATGCGTCACCAAATAGAAAAAAAATAGTTTGAGGGAAAACTGGATTTTTGAAATTTATTTGAAAATTGGAATCTTAGGGATTATTTGAAAATTGGAGTTTTAGAGATTATTTGAAAATTAGATTTTTAGAAATTAAATATAAGAATGAGAATTTTAGAAATTAAATTTGAAAGGAATTAGAATTTCAAAGAGTTAAATTTGGGAATCAGAATTTTGAAAAATTATTTAAAGACGAAATTTTAATAAACAAATAAGTGGATAAATAAAGGAATGAAATAATAATAATGATGAAATAATAAAGATTAAGTAAATAATTGCGAAAAATAGAACTTTAGAGATTGGAGATTGAATTTAAAGATTGAAATTTTGAGAAATTATTTGGAGATGAGATTTTGAATATATGAATAAGTGAATAAATAAATGAATGAGATAATAATAGTAACGAAAATCGTCATTAAACAGCTGGATGTGAATAGTGAAATTTTTGAGGTTGAAAATTAAATTCGGAAGTAAGATTTTTGAATAATTAAACCATAATGATTTGAATTTTTAAAATAAATAAATAAATGAATATGGAATAATAATAATAATAATAACAAAAATAATATTTAAACGAATGAACGTGAATAGTGGAATTTTTTGAGATTGAAAATTTGAAGAGTTATTTAGAGAGGGGATTTTTAAAAATGAGTAGATAAATAAATAAACGAAATAATAATGATTAAATAAATAAATATGAATATTGGAATTTTGGAAATTAGAATTTTGGAGAATTGTTTAAAAATAAAAGTTTTTCTAAAAAATAAAAATAAAAAAATTGGAGTTTTGGAAATTATTTGAAAATTTGAAGTTTTAAAAATTAAATTTAGGAATTTAAATTTTGGGAATTAAATTTGAGAGAAATTGGAGTTTTTTTAAAAATTAATTTGAAAGAAAATGAAGTTTGGAAATTAGAGTTTTGAAGATTAAATTGAGAAAATGAAGTTTTGAAAATTAATTTTTAAAGAATTTGGAATTTTAAAAATTAAATTTAAAAATTAAAAATTTGAAAGATTAAATTTGGACATCAAAATGTGAAAGAATAAAAAAAGGTGAGATTGGTAGTGGGTTGGTAGTGTCGGTGGAGACAATGGAAATTAGAACATGGAGTGCAAGATGGCTTTTCATGTGATGGCTAGCTTTTATGGGTTAAGAAAATAATAATAGATAAATAAGAAAATAAAAAAAAAATAAAACAATAAAGAAACACATTGACTAATGATGAGAACTGGGAATGGAGGCTTCTAATGGTGCCCTCATTAAATGTTGCTCCCGAAAATCAAAGACAAACTGGAGTTAGCCTTAATGACATTTCATGAGAGAGAAAAGCTTCATGTTCCCACTGTGCAGTCTTGCCGGCATCCCCTCATCGCTGCATAGCTTCACCAAGAACTCCGACGGAGTTCCTCTTCTTCCTCCACAAAAATGCATCAACGCTTTTTCCTTCACCGAGAACTGTGTTGACCAGGTTCTCCCGTCCAAAAGGCGAAAATCCTTGGCTTTGATGGAAGACGACGAGAATGGCACCCGCGAGATTATCCAAAAATGATGCTTCCACATTCCTCAAGGATGAATCAATTAAACACAACTTTCATCTAGAGAGCTTCCCCCCAATCTCGGAAAAAATCCCATTCCCCTGTTTTATATATATATATATATATATATATATATATATATATATATATATATATATATATATTATTCTCTCACCCAGATACTTCTTTCAAACATCCCCTCCGTAAGCCATCTTCCATTTCCTTTTTCTTCCATCTCCATTTCCTATTTTTTGGTTTGTCCAGGTGGGGTAGAAAAGAAAAGAATTGGGAATATTTGTAGCATAAATAGGTAGCGAAAATCCCAAACAATCACGTTAACTTGCTTCTCAATATTAAAACATTGAAACCAATATTTTATCTCATGCACTAGTATGTGAAATATCAGTTCTTGAACAAATAATAACATAACAGAATCATGATAATACGTATGGCAAGATGAGATAAAGCATGAAAATTGATTTAGAAAGCATTGCATTCACTAACCGGTTTGCTGTCTACCTCAAAAATGGCTCCTAATCGCGTCTTCTGCTGCCCTTTCCCTCCTCTCTAGCTAGCAGCCCTTTTCCCCCCTTTCTTTTCAGATAAAAATATCTCCCTCTGGTTCCCCTCTGCTCCGCGAAAAATCAGCACCTGTTCCACTGTGTGTCCTTGGAGGATGGTGTCACCATTCACCCAACCAGCATGGCTACAATCAACTGCCCCTCTCCACGTGCTCCATGCAGCTGCTCTTCCAAGAAGCCCGGTTCCCACTTCTCTAAAGAAATCAAAATGAAGATGGCTTTGCTGCTTCCGGGGTACTCAACAAGGGGTCTACAAATATGCCCCTCTTCGGTAGGGTTCACGAGTGTAAGGAATATGAACACTGAAGTGAAAAGGAAGTGTGAATAGTGAGTGGAATGAAGTGAATTCTACCGAAGAACCAAGGAGACCCCCATAGGGACACTAATGAAACACGAAATCACTCAGGTTAACAGACGAACACAAAGGCTCTAATCGTAAAAGAAAGTGATGCCTTAAAATGTCTCTAAAAGTGACTTGAAAATCGATGTCAAAGATGAGTAACGGTCGAACCACCTTGAAGTACGAGAAAGAACGTGCCCGAAAGGAGACTGTCCCACGTAAACCACAGGAAAACAACAGGTGCAGGGTGCTCAATAACATGACAGAAATAAGTATCGTGAACTCAAAGGACATCGTCATGAGCAGTGAAGAGGGAAATCTAGAAGAATGATGACGAATAGGTGGTAAGCACTGGGCAAAAAGTGAGGGAAAACAAGGATAAATGCAAACCCATGAAGGTAAGACGCGCGATGCCAGTGAATACGAATGTTGGGGACCATGACTTTGGATGATACAGCTGAGAAGAAGTGACTCTGAACGTCAAAACACGAAAAGGTGATGACTCAAGGTGCCTGAAGGGATATGTACAATGGCTCTGGACGCCAAACTAAAGAAAGATGGTGGTATCAAATGCCTGAATGAGTATGAAAAATGACTCTAAGCGCTAAGGATGGAGGAAAAAATGCTGATGGCTGTGGATGTGGATATGAGACTATGGCTCCGAACGTTCGAATGAATGACGTGATGGCTTTGAATGCCGAACGAGGATACCACTTTGGGCGTCAAACTGAGGAGTAATAACGGCTCTGAACGTCGAAAATGAGAAGCGATAACGATGGCTCTGAACACTAAACGAAAATGCGATGATGGCTCTGAACGCCAATACTAAGAAATGATGGCTCTGAACGCCGAACTGGAAGAGTGGCATGGTGTCTTCGAATGTCATAAACTGCGAATGAACGGCGGCTCCGAACGCCAAACAGAAACAAAACATGGCTCTGAACGCCAAACTAAAGCCGATAACTATGAGCGTCAAGCTAAGGAAGATGACTCTGAGCGTAATAGGTGAGAAGACATGGTGGCTCTGAACGTCAAGCTGGGATATGATGACGACTCTGAACACCGAAACCGGGAATGCGACTCTAAACGTCAAACTGAGGAGTGATAATGGCTCTGAATGCCGAATGAAGATGTGATGATGGCTCTGAACGCCAAACTAAAAAGCGATAATGGCTCTGAATGCCAAATTGAAAATAGTGATGGCTCTGAACGCCAAAACTAAAAACGATGATGGCTCTGAACGCCGAAGCCGAGAAGTGATGGTGATGACTCTGAACGTAAAAACTGAAAAGCGATAATGGCTTTGAATGCTAAATTGAAAATAGTGATGGCTCTGAACGCCAAAACTAAGAACGATGATGGCTCTGAACGCCGAAGCCGAGAAGTGATGGTGATGACTCTGAACGTCAAACTGAAAAGCGACTCTGAACGCCGAAACGAAGAATACGACTCTGAACGTCAATCTGAAAACCAATGATGGCTCTAAGCACCGAAATTGAGAATACAATAGCTCTGTAAGCCAAACCAAAAAGCTAACTCTAAATGCTAAACTAGAAGAATAATGGCTCTGGAAGCC
The DNA here is from genome assembly GCA_030345155.1 of Vitis x doaniana. Taxonomy (NCBI): domain Eukaryota; kingdom Viridiplantae; phylum Streptophyta; class Magnoliopsida; order Vitales; family Vitaceae; genus Vitis; species Vitis x doaniana. The sequence goes on along the minus strand of CP128320.1, from coordinate 17,734,964 downwards.
AAACCAAAAAGACTAACTCTAAATGCTAAACTGAGAAAATAAACAGCTCTGGAAGCCAAACCAAAAAGCTAACTCTAAACACTAAACTAGAAGAATAATGGCTCTGGAAGCCAGACCAAAAAGACTAACTCTAAATGCTAAACTGAGAAAATAACAGCTCTGGAAGCCAGACCAAAAAGACTAACTCTAAATGCTAAATTGAGAAAATAACAACTCTGGAAGCCAAACCAAAAAGCTAACTCTAAACACTAAACTAGAAGAATAATGGCTCTGGAAGCCAGACCAAAAAGACTAACTCTAAATGCTAAACTGAGAAAATAACAGCTCTGGAAGCCAAACCAAAAAGCTAACTCTAAACACTAAACTAAGAAAATACCAACTCTGGAAGCCAAACCAAAAAGCTAACTCTAAACACTAAACTAGAAGGCCCATAGGTGCAGACCTATGGTGGTGATACAATAGAAATGCCCATAGATGCCAATCTATGGTGGTGAAATAATTGAAATGCCCATAGATGTCCGATCTATGGTGGTGAAATAACTAGAACAAAGGGAGATGCCCTAAACAAATTGACGGTAGGGGAATGCCCTAAACAAATTGAAAATAGGGGGGTTGCCCCAAATGAAATGACAGTGGGGGGTTGCCCCAAACGAAATGACAGTGGGGGGTTGCCTCAAACGAAATGACAGTGGGGGGATGCCCCAAACGAAATGACAGTGGGGGGATGCCCCAAACGAAAAGACAGTGGGGGCTTGCCCCAAACGAAATGACAGTGGGGGGATGCCCCAAACGAAATGACAGTGGGGGGTTGCCCCAAACGAAAAGACAGTGGAGGGATGAGGGATGCCCCAAACGAAATGACAGTGGGGGGATGCCCCAAACGAAATGACAGTGGGGGGATGCCCCAAACGAAATGACAGTGGGGGGTTGCCCCAAACAAAATGACAGTGGGGGGTTGCCCCAAACGAAAAGATAGTGGGGGGATGCCCCAAACGAAATGACAGTGGGGGGATGCCCCAAACGAAAAGACAGTGGGGGGATGCCCCAAACAAAATGACAGTGGGGGGTTGCCCCAAACGAAAAGACAGTGGGGGGATGCCCCAAACGAAATGACAGTGGGGGGATGCCCCAAACGAAATGACAATGGGGGGTTGCCCCAAACGAAAAGACAGTGGGGGGATGCCCCAGTATGACGACTCGCAAAGATCAAGAAATGGACTGAGTAGTGAGAAAGATCTGCAAAACAGCCGATGAACTCAAAGACGGGGGTATGCCCCAGTGTGGCATGCCGCTGCAAATCTCAATCTGCTGGAAATGGCTAAAAGGGACTCTACGAGTCTCGAAAGACGCTCCGCTGAGAGCTCAGAAATAATGGTCAGTGAGGCGAACACAATATATCGCGACCGAGTGATGGAAACTGTAACGGATATGTGAGAGAACGATCGCCTCCATGGCTAAATGAGGGCAATATGCCCCAGTATGGCATCGGATGTACCCGTTCTGTCCTGATGACCCGAGAATAACACCAATGGGACGCGTAACAGATCTGATATGTATCCCACTGAAATGATGACGCGGGAAATCTAGGCAGCAGAGACAACTCCATCCAGGAATCACGACTATATTAAAGGGTATGAATCTGGCTGAATGACTCAAGAGAGGCTCCTCGGAGTATCCGGACAAAATGAAATCGAACATCGACCTGGCGTGCATCTCATAACCGTGGATGATCATGTAAACCAGTGGGGATCTATAAATCTCGATCAAGATGGGGAATATGCCCCAGTGTGGCATCGAGAATGTAACATGTCGAAAAATCAAATGAGCTCAGGTCATCCATGCCTGCAACAGAGTCAAACCCACATATCAAAGAGGTGTCCCTCGGGAGGAAGCATGACGACATCTAAGCATCTAAAAGCGCGGGCCTGGCTAGATGGCTCTCGATAGGCTCCACTAAGGAATCATCGTGAGGATAGCGAATATATCATCATCTCTGCATACATCTCGCCAAATAAGGATAAGCACGCGACTCCCTCATGATATGTAAATCTCATCCGAACCGAAATATGCCCCTGTATGGCATCGAAATGTATGATAGGTCGGAGATCAGATAGCATGGAATCATCTATCCTCGAACATGTGACCTCTGCGAAGATCCATAAAGATCCTCCGAAACAGAATATGCCCCAGTATGACATCAGGTGCGCGACAGGTCCGAAGAACAAATGTCATGAAATCATCCATCGTCGCACTGTGACCTCCATGAAAGTCCGTAAATCTCATCCGAAAGGGAAACATGCCCCAGCATAGCATCAGGTGCACGATAGGTCCGAAGAACAAATGACATGAAATCATCTATCATCGAGCACGTGACCTCCGCAAAGATCCGTAAATCTCATCTGAAATGGAAAATATGCCCCAGTATGGCATCAGGTGCGCAACAAGCCCGAAGAACAACATGACATGAAGTCATCTATCGTCGAACATGTAATACTGGTCATCCGAATCCATAACTGAATCATGCACATATATCCAAGATGACCTCCCAGATGGGAAGGTATGATGGCATCCAAGCGTCGAGAAATGCGGACCTAGTTGGATAGATCTCGGGGGCTCCGTAAAGTAACGATCATGTCCACGTCTCAGTGAGCATACAGTAAGTGATAATGATCGTGCAAGTCTGTGAGGATCCATAAACCTCTAAAAGAAGTGGGATATGCCCCCGGTGTGGCACCAGAGGTACGATAGGTCAAAAATCGGGTGACACCAAGTCAATCATCGCCAAACTCACAATCCCGGTAATTCGAACACAACTGAATTGGTTCTACACATCAAAGGGGTGACTCCCAGAAGAAGAAGCATGACAATATCTAAATATCAACTAGATCTCAATCACTTGTCCAAGTAGAGGCTGCCGAATACGACATCTGATCCCATGGCCTCAGGGTGGTCTTAAAACACGGGACGTAACGTAGGCCAAGGTGATAGGGTGATAGAAACGAAAGGAAACTAGGCTCAAATACTCAATGATCAAAACTCATGCCCTCATATATGAAATGCAACATGTATAGTGAACCCCATGAGCCATGGACCTGAGGATGCCTAACGTGAACATGATGTCGATAAGGAGACAAATGAAGCAACATGAACTGATAGTGGTATGTGTAATGATGATGCGAAATGAGTATCGAACCCGAGATGGGTCGCTGTAAGGAGGGAATAAGATGTGAAGGGAATGAGATGAATCACAAGCAACGATAAAAACGACAGCGAAACAATGAATATGTGAAGAAAGGTGGTGATCGACTCAGATCAAACATGAAGTGAAGTCACATCAATAATGAATGTAATGATGGAAAGGACAATGACTCGGAGTCCTTAGGAGAAGGTGACTCATCTCTCTCACAAATAGATATGACGAAACAATACAAACAACATGGGATCTCAGAGAGCTCACATACGAACTCCCAATAACGAACATACTCGATAAAAATGACCCCCAGACATCAATATACATACTCAATGATAAAAAATAATACACACCTGCGTTGTTGTTGTTGTTGTTTTTTTTTTTTTTTTTTTTTTTTTTTTTTTTTTTTTACATGTATACAAACACGCGTACCCTAAACATGAACAAATGAACCCCAAAGATGATATCAATAACAAATGGACACACTCCCAAGTGCTAAGGTAACAAACAAACTCTCTCTAACAAGATGACCTTCTCAAACTAAGGATCTCTAAACCAGTGTCCGCGAGATAGATGATGGAAATGATGTGACTATCCTCCATGTGATGAACTGAGGAGGCTCACCACTCAGGGTGGAGAGAATATGAGACAAACAAATAGTAGATAGGATAGGGAAGAAGAGATGAATAACACAACCAATAAGATGAGATGAAAATGCAAAGGTGCAGTGATAGGAAAAGATGATGAGAAAAACATGCCCCTAGGTCCAAGGCTCATGAAACTCCCAAACAATGCATGCATACATTAAAGGGCCCCTATCCCGGTGTGAAAATGTGAGCAAGGTGATAAGAAAGAAAGGCTATAATACGCATGTGAGGCTCAATGGGCTAGCAACGGACTATGTATCACAAAGGAATAACAAGGTAATGGCTAACCGAAATGATGGTCACCCATCCTGAGACCATGGTCTCAAACATAGTACCTCTTTAGCTGATCCACATTGGTTGGCTCTGAGAATCGGTTTTCGTCTAAATCCATCAGCCATGCAACGCCTTCTGGGGTCAACTCCCTGATGAAATAAGGTCCGCTCCAGTTGGGTCTGAACTTCCCTCTAGGATATCTGATCAATCCCCTGATGACTTTCAAGACTAAGTCACCTACATGTAGTGGTCTAGGCTTGACCCGCTTTTTGAAAGCGCGGGCTATCTTCCTCTGATATGCACGAACATGGTCTGCTGCTCTCAATCTTCTCTCATCTAGGAGATTGAGTTGATCAAATCGAGCCTGAGCCCAATCTGCCTCGGGTATCTGCTGCTCTAGTGCTACCCTCAACGAACCCATCTCAATCTCAACGGGTAACACCGCCTCCATGCCATATACCAATGAGTAGGGTGTGGCGCCTGTAAAGGTGCGAAAAGAGGTCCGATAAGCCCACAACGCAAATGGGAGCTTCTCTGACCAATCCCGAGAAGTCTCAATCATCCTTCGTAATATCCTCTTGATATTCTTATTCGCGGCCTCTACTGCCCCGTTCGTCTGCGGCCTGTACGCAGACGACCTATGATGTCGAATGCTATATCGCTGCACCAAGGTGTCAACCTCTACCCTGAAATGTACCCCTCTATCCGAAATCAACTCATGAGGGACTCCATAGCGACAAATAATGTGTGATCTGATGAAACTATCAACTCCAGACGATGTCAATTTCGCATACGAAGCGGCCTCCACCCACTTGGTGAAGTAATCGATGGCGACCAGGATGAACTTATGACCACTGGAAGATTTCGGCGAAATCTTCCCGATGATGTCGATACCCCATACTGAAAACGGCCAAGGTGAAGTCAGCGCGTGCAACTCTGAAGGTGGCACATGAATGAGGTCCCCATGTATTTGACACTCGGGACATCTCTGAACAAACTGGCAGCAATCCGTGTCCATGGTCAACCAGAAGTAACCGGTCCTCATGATCTTACGGGCCAACATATGCCCTCCCATATGTGGTCCGCAAACTCCCGCATGAACCTCTCTTATCACTCGATCGGCAGAAGCACGGTCCAAGCACAATAATAGCATCCCATCAGCTGATCGTCTATATAATGTCTCACCACAAATCACAAATCGGGCGGCTAACTGTCTCAGTGCTCTCTTATCCTTGGCCGTGGCGGCCTCAGGATATACGCCAAGTCTCAAAAAGTGATATATGTCATGGTACCAGGGTAAACCATCGTTTATCTCCGTATCATCAATCAGACAACAGTATGCAGGAGCAGATCTCGACTCGATCAATAATGGGCGAACAGTGGCATCGACATGAATGTCGATCATGGAAGCCAAAGTAGCTAAGGCGTCAGCAAACTGGTTCTGCGCTCTAGGCAGATGGGTATATCTCAAATCATCAAATCTTCCGACCAGTAGCTCCAAATACGCATGGTAAGGCCTAAGCTTCACATCTCTAGTCTTCCACTCGCCCTGAATCTGTCTCAATACCAGATTGGAGTCACTAAACACCTCCATCTGCCTAATCCCGAGCTCGAGGGCTGTCTCTGATTACTACTCAAAAAGTGCTATTTGATAGCTTATAATTAATCATTTTAAACACTTTTGAGTAGTAGTTAGTTCCTTTTAACCCAATTAGCATGTTAAGGCCCCTTTCAATCAATTCTAATCAAAATGTGTAAGTTTTGGTGTTTTTGTTAGTATTTTGATCACCAAAGCATTATGAGATTGAGGAGAGTTATTTGGAATCCATGGCAAAGCAATGAAGAGCTCAAATTCATGAAGAACCAAGATTTGGAGCTCCATAGCCCTTTGCCAAAGTCGTTCAAAGTATGCAAGGAGAGAAGCAAAGAGGAGAAAAGCAAAGAAGAAAACAGAGGACAGCAGCTGCAGTCTTCTTTCGCACTTTTGGAGCACTTCCCAAAATCCATTTTCTACATGCTATATACCATTTCAAAGCTCAGGAAGTCAAGAATCCAATGCTTCAAACCGTGTACGATTTGGAGCTGAAATGAGGAAGTTACAGCTGTTGGAAGACAACTGCATCAAGCTGAAGGAAGGCTTCAGAAAAGTGCTGCGAAATCACCATTTTGTTGCGAAGTGATTTCGCAGCCTTTTTGCACAGTGCTATGGATTTCCCCTGAAGCTTCACGCCGCGATGGAATCCAAACACCACAAGATGGAAGTCCACTTTGCAAAGGTGTTGAATCAGCCTTTTGCTGCAAAGGAATTTCGTAGCCCTTCTTGTGCACCTGCGAAATCTTGCAGACCTCGTTTTCACCTGCGAAACGGTCCTGAAGCTTCCCGATAGTTGTGCACCGACTCTTTTAGATCTTTTATTCTGATATTTGTGTGTCTAAATTTCCATTTTCTCCTTGTATTCAGCCACTCATGTAATTCCTTAGTTAGGAAGTATCCAAGGAAGGGTAAATTACCTTCCTATATAAACTCTCAAGAGGACTCTCGGAGGAGGTTGTTCCAGGAGAATCCATCATATAATATATGTGAAATTGACGAACAGAGCACTTGCTCTGTTTCTTCTATATATTCTTGTTTTCTCATTAGTTTTCTTTCTAGCCAATCAAACTCTGAGGATTTTTCCTTAGAGGATGAGAGGCTAGGCTCTTTGTCTCTTGGAGTGAAGAAAGCCGGGTAAGTTTCTGAATGCATAAATTGGAAGTTTTGTTGTTTTAGTTTTTAATGAAGAGAAAGAGTGACCCGTTAATGGTGTTTGTCTTTTTAGTTAACTTAAAACTCCTTTAAATCACCTGGGCCAACACTTGGTAATGCAAGTGATCTCCATCCATGGAGATGCACTAGTTTACCCCTTGCGAGCCTCTGGGAGGTGACTTGAAGGTAAGATTTTCTAGAATAGCCAACACTTGGTAAGCTTTTGGACTCTTAGGAGACATCCATTAGTTACCTCTTGCGAGCTTTAGACGGGTAATCCAAGGTTAAAGATCACCTTGAATGGTAAAGGCTAAGTGAGAGGCTTGAACCATTGCAAGTTGCATCAGTGAGAGGGATTTAGTGCTTGAACCCATTAATGGGAAGCATCTGTACAACACCGGTTGGAGAAGGAACTATATGTTAATTCTCTGATGCGAGGAAAAGAAACAAGTGACCGGAACTCTCCTTTTTGTATGAGGAATCTGAGCCTAGTGATCTGAAACTCCAAGAAACACTTTTCTTTATAAGTAAAATCAATTACTACTATTTTTGGTTAGCTTAAAACCAATCTTTTTTCTACCGTCCTTATGTTTTCTTTTAAAGCTAACCTTGAAATGAAAAGGCACCAATTCAGCTTTGAATTAATATCATTTGTGAAGTGAAAACCCATCCCAGTGAACGATCCTAGAGCCACTATGCTATAGTAGCTTTGTCTTTGCTACCCTAGTATATGGTGTAATAGGTTATAAATTTTGTTGATTAATCCCTCAATCAAAGAGCACCAGCTGGACACGAATCAGCTAAGACACCAATTAGGCATGAATCAGTCTCTAATCCCAAGATACAAGCCTCATACTCAACAATGTTGTTCGTGGCAGGATGTCGATCCGAGAATGCCAAACGAACAGATCTGGGAATGTGATCACCATGAGGGGATATCAACAAGACGCCTATCCCGTATCCAGAATGGTTGGCTGCACCATCAAAGTACACGCGCCAACCTGACAGACTAGTCACAGCAGCAACATCCTCGTCTGGGAAGTCGTCGTCAATGGCCCTGCCATCGGGAACTAGTAAAGAAGCTAGATGATCTGCGACAACACTCCCTCTAATGGACTTCTGAGTGACATAATGGATGTCAAATTCAGTCAGAAGTACCAACCATCTCATGAGGCGACCGACCAGGGCGGGCCTGTCAAACAAATATCTCAGAGGATCTAGACGGGATATCAAGTGCATCGAATACTCGGTCATGTAATGTCTCAGTCGACGAGTGGCCTAAACCAATGCCAAGCAATAACGCTCAATTGTGACATATCTCGTCTCATAGTCTAGCATCCTCTTACTCAAATAATAAATGGCCTGATCCTTGCCCGAATCATCGAGCTGAGCCAACATGCATCCCAAAGCCATGTCTGAGACGGATAGGTATAGGAGTAGGGGACGGCCTGGCGTAGGAGGCGCCAAGACTGGAAGTGACAATAAGTACTCTCGGATCCTCTCAAATGCACGTTGACACTGATCATCCCAAATAGTAGGTTGACTCTTCCTCAAGAGTCGGAAAATGGGCTCGCAGATGTCTGTCAATCTAGCGATGAATCTACTAATGTACTGAAGTCTACCCAAGAAACCTCTGACCTCTCTCTCTGTCCTCGGTGCAGGCATGTCTAGGATGGCTCTGATCTTATCCGGATCTACCTCTATGCCTCTCTCACTGACCATATACCCTAAGAGTTTCCCAGAAGTCACTCCAAAAGTGCACTTCTTAGGATTCAATCTCAATCTGAACTGTCGGATCCTCTCAAAGAACCTCTCCAGAGCTGCCAAGTGATCTGGTCTGTCTCGGGATTTCACTATCATGTCGTCTACATAAACCTCGACATCCCGATGCATCATGTCATGGAAGAGGGTGGTCGCTGCTCTCTGATAGGTGGCTCCTGCGTTCTTCAATCCGAATGGCATAACTCTGTAGCAATAAGTACCCCACTCGGTAATGAAGGACGTCTTCTCCATGTTCTCTGGAGCCATCAAGACCTGACTGTACCCGGAAAATCCGTCCATAAAGGACAACATCGAATGACCTGCCGTACTGTCAACTAGCATGTCGATGTGTGGAAGAGGAAAATCATCCTTAGGACTGGCCTTGTTAAGATCTCGAAAATCAACGCAGACTCTCACCTTGCCGTCCTTTTTGGGAACAGGGACGACATTGGCCAGCCACTCCGGGTACTCGACCACTGATAAGAATCCTACACTGAGCTGCTTCTGAATCTCCTCCTTGACCTGCAGGCTCCAACGAGGATGCAACCGTCTCAACTTCTGCTTAACCGGCCTGGCATGGGGCAGAAGTGGCAAATGATGCAGGACGATAGATGGATCAAGGCCCGGCATGTCCTCATAGGACCATGCGAAGACGTCCAAGTATGCTCTGAGCAACTGGATGAGGTTGTCTATCTCATCTACAGATAGATCTGACCCAATCCTCAACTCCCTAGGCTGATCTGAGGTGCCGAAATCAATAATCTCTGTGTCCCCTACAACATGTGAAACCCTCTGATCAACGGGATCCGAATCGGAAACAGAAGATGAGCCATCATCTGAGTCATGCTGTGCAATCTCATCGTCAATATCAAAAATCTGTGATGTGGGTGAAGATGGTGCAGATAAATCAATACCAGAAGAGATAGACAAATACTCAAAGATGCTCAAATCCATAGATGAAGAGTCAGAAACATAGTCAGAATGGGAGACGAACCCCGATAGAACGTCAAATGAAAAAGGTGGGTCCACAAAGTCGGACGCTCCCTCAACTAGGCCAACAGGGCCATCAAACAAATCAACAGCAACTATAACATGCTCGACGACCTCTGGAGTGGGGGCAACCCGGATCTCCTCGGCGATCTCGAGGACGGACACCCTGAAGAGATCAAATGGTGAAGCGAGCTCCGACGGGGCTATCTCCTCAGTCTGGCTCAAGCTCATCGCGAGCATCTCATCAACGTACTCGTCACGCGGCACGGTTCCGTCCACTACGTCTCCAATCTCGACAAAAGTCCCGTGATCATCGATCTCATCAAACTCTAAGAAATGAATGCCATCGGCTGGTGGAGGGACTACATGTGTGGTGTGAGCAGGCAACGGGTTCGTGGTCACACTCGGCTGACCCAAGTGTACCAAACCCTGGTCGATCAAATCCTGAATGGCATGCCTCAAAGCGGTGCATCGATCGGTCTCGTGTCCAGGCCCCTGATGGTATGCACAGTGTAGATCCATCCTGAACTGAGGTGGAATCGGCTGAGGTGGTGGTCTCGGAGTGAGAGCGGCCAATACTCCGACCTCTGTGAGCTTCCGAAGAGCCTGGCTTAACGGCATGCCTATCTGGGATAACTGTCTCTGCGTCCTCAAAGCAAAGGGAGCAGAAGTCTGCTGAGCTCTAGGTCGGGGATAAGGCACTGCGAGTCTCACAGTGAACTGAGCAGCATAGCATGGCTGTCCTGTAGCCGTATAAGAAATAGGAGGCCTCTCGATGCTCTAAGTATCATAATAGGGCAAAGCCAATGGCTGAGGCTGATATGTCTGATCATAAGTCGGGTGAGGTGCCCGTGACCTATGCTGCTGAGGCGTGTAAGATGGACGAGCCTCGAGAAGCTGTGGGATAGGCTGATGACGCCTGAGAGGCCTCTGACTGGAGGAACTGATGGCACTCACATCTGTCGATCTCTGTCCTCCGAAGGGTTTCTTCCCCTTTGCATCACTAGGAGAAGAATCTGCCCACAAACCTCTCGAGATGCCATCCTCGACATCGTATAAAGCTAGAACCAGAGATCCAAAATCTGTAAAAGGTATCCCGACCACATGCCTGGCAATCCTCGCCTGTAGGCTTCTCAAAACCATCTGAATCTGATCTCTCTCTGACGGTCTATCCACTATCTCGACAATCTTCCCACGCCAGCGGGAGATGAATGAAGAAACTGACTCGTTTGATCTCTGCCTAAGAGCCTCGAGCTCCCTCCTCGATACGTTAATGACAGTATTAAATGCATACTGTCTCAAGAACTCTTGGGCTAGATCATCCCAAGTCCGACGACGTGATACATCCAAAGAAGCAAACCAACGCTGTGCAGCGCCACCTAAAGACATGGGGAAAAGCATGATCATCTGAGCCCCGTCCAATCCATGAGCCCTCATGATCGTACTATAAAGCCTCAAATGGATGCGGGGGCACCCAATCCCCGTGTATCGCTGGATCTCTGGCATCCTAAACTTGGCCGGTAAACTGGCCACTGGCATTCCATCGAAATCCTCCCAAGTAATGGCTCTGTCGGAAGTCCTCATCTGCCTCAACCCCTGCTCAAGCCTATCCATGCGAGCATGTGGATCCTCTGAAGTCGGGGTAGGCACGGTGATGGGAGGCGGAGCAACCTCGGTCTGACTATGTAGGGTGAACGGCATGGCCTGTGGTGCTGACTGACTGGGTGGAGGGGGTGGCGGCACTGTATGGTCAGACTGGGCACCATCCGAGGGCGGAACCTGTTGGGCTTGCTGCCCATCTATCCTCCGGCCAAGGCTAACTATAGCCTCCTGAATCGAAGTCATGGCCTCAGCGAACTGATCGACGGTAACTATCTGTGAATCCATATCCCTCTGATCTGATCTCTGGTCTAACTGGTCCGATACCCTGATCAATCTACCCCCAACTCTGATCCAAGAAGTCGAACCCAGACTGAACGTATCGATACTCCTACAACAGTGGAAATACTAAATAAGGTACGGGGTAAGGGAAACTTCACAAAGAATGTCTATCAAATGTGTCAAAAGGTAGCCTGGAAGCAATCAAACTGATATCCAATCCTGAGCAGATATATAAGAGACTACTGCGAAGGTAACCAAACCTGTTACTACTGAACCGGTTCTGAAGGCCCACAGATACACCCACGTGTTTGGGAAGGAAAATTCTAATTGAAAAGTCTAAGGCTCAAACTACGAGGTCAAGGTGGCTCTAAAAGGATATAGGTGGACTTTAAAAGATCCCTAGTAGAAGCGATCGTACCCTCCGGTGGTACGCAACCCTCTGCACGCCTCCGAAGAGACGGGGCGCTTCCATGCAAGGTGGTCATCACCTCCACACATGCACTACCTCGACATCCCAGGGGGTTTCCTATGGTGAAACCTCTCAAACTCTCAACACTCAATGGTTGACTAAAGTGCACAGTGAATGGTGTGGGTGCATCCGAAAACCCTAAGAAGCTAAAACAAGAGAAAAAACACACTGGTCGCACAACTATCCATGAAACCTAGCTCGGGGCTATACAGGTCTTCAATGATCGGACTCCAATCAGCATCGATATGTCGATCTCCTCCAGAACGCTCCCGTGCATCAATATAGCCCGTCGCTAGACCCTACTCCTAATCTCTGGCTCGGTCAGAGAGCAAGCACACAAAAGGTCTCGCACTTGTAATAGTGAGAACCGAGATGAAAGGAATGACCGAAACCAAGAGAGTTGGAGGTAGGGGGATAGAAGTGCAACCCACATAGACAAGTAGCATGCAATCAAGCAGAAGAAGGGCAGTCATGCGACATGCAATCAGGCAGAGTACAAGATATGTCACTCATGCACACATACAAGCTATGACAATCGGATGAAAAAGTGATATAAATATCATGCTTAAAGACGATCAAAAGAATATATAATCTAGACAATCGACATGTCAAATCAAACGATGTATAACAATGAATCCATATATGCAAGGCGATCAAAACAATCATGGCAAATATCAGAATCACTATGCTAAGCGAAAAGATAGGCAATTAATACAATCAACATGTCAATATCTCAAACGAACATGGTAATGAAGCATAGAGAAAATACCTATCTCAAAATCCTCTATCAAGACGAATCAATCATCATGATCAACATGTCAAATATCTTAAACAAATATATCAATGAAGCATGAAGAAACTAGCTATATCAGAATCCCCAATCAAAATAATCAACCGACATGATCAACATGTCAATGTCCCAAGTGAAAACTTGGGAACTCTCAATGTGCAATCAAGAGATGAGTACCCATTGATCGACTCATCAAACGCCACGTTTGCTTCACTTTAAGTTCAAGCTTGACCCTCTAAAATATCCCCAGTGGAGTCGCCATTTTGTGGACCCCGCATTTCGGCTCATGCGTTTCCCACTCGATGGCGAGCTCGATTTTTATTTTTGAAAATTTGATTTTTATTTGATTAGGAAAAATGACTTGGAGTCGCCACTTATTTTTGTTTTATTTTTAAAAGGGTAAATAAAATAAGAAAGAAAAACCCTAAGTGTGACTCCTTATTTTAGAAAAGGCGGTCTGCGAAAAACCGGGTCGGGTTCGGGGGTCAGGTTACTTATCGGGAAGGTACGATACAGACCGTAGCACCCCTTTAAGTCTCTAAAGTCGGGTCTCTACTAATAAAATGAAGCAATCATGGCAATTGATGAGGGAATCAATGAATACTCAGAGTGATTATGCACACGTGAGAATCTAAACATGCATACCGAAAATGACCAGAGCAGATGTGGATGCGTACCTGGGCAGTGATCCATAAAGCGCGATCAAGAAGTGAGGTTAGTGTATAATAAAGAGTACAAAACATATCACATGCGTCACCAAATAGAAAAAAAAACAGTTTGAGGGAAAACTGGATTTTTGAAATTTATTTGAAAATTGGAGTCTTAGGGATTATTTGAAAATTGGAGTTTTAGATATTATTTGAAAATTAGATTTTTAGAAATTAAATATAAGAATGAGAATTTTAGAAATTAAATTTGAAAGGAATTAGAATTTCGGAGAGTTAAATTTGGGAATCAGAATTTTGAAAAATTATTTAAAGACGAAATTTTAATAAACAAATAAGTGGATAAATAAAGGAATGAAATAATAATAATGATGAAATAATAAAGATTAAGTAAATAATTGCGAAAAATAGAACTTTAGAGATTGGAGATTGAATTTAAAGATTGAAATTTTGAGAAATTATTTGGAGATGAGATTTTGAATATATGAATAAGTGAATAAATAAATGAATGGGATAATAATAGTAACGAAAATCGTCATTAAACAGCTGGATGTGAATAGTGAAATTTTTGAGGTTGAAAATTAAATTCGGAAGTAAGATTTTTGAATAATTAAACCATAATGATTTGAATTTTTAAAATAAATAAATAAATGAATATGGAATAATAATAATAATAACAAAAATAATATTTAAACGAATGAACGTGAATAGTGGAATTTTTTGAGATTGAAAATTTGAAGAGTTATTTAGAGAGGGGATTTTTAAAAATGAGTAGATAAATAAATAAACGAAATAATAATGATTAAATAAATAAATATGAATATTGGAATTTTGGAAATTAGAATTTTGGAGAATTGTTTAAAAATAAAAGTTTTTCTAAAAAATAAAAATAAAAAAATTGGAGTTTTGGAAATTATTTGAAAATTTGAAGTTTTAAAAATTAAATTTAGGAATTTAAATTTTGGGAATTAAATTTGAGAGAAATTGGAGTTTTTTTAAAAATTAATTTGAAAGAAAATGAAGTTTGGAAATTAGAGTTTTGAAGATTAAATTGAGAAAATGAAGTTTTGAAAATTAATTTTTAAAGAATTTGGAATTTTAAAAATTAAATTTAAAAATTAAAAATTTGAAAGATTAAATTTGGACATCAAAATGTGAAAGAATAAAAAAAGGTGAGATTGGTAGTGGGTTGGTAGTGTCGGTGGAGACAATGGAAATTAGAACATGGAGTGCAAGATGGCTTTTCATGTGATGGCTAGCTTTTATGGGTTAAGAAAATAATAATAGATAAATAAGAAAATAAAAAAAAATAAAACAATAAAGAAACACATTGACTAATGATGAGAACTGGGAATGGAGGCTTCTAATGGTGCCCTCATTAAATGTTGCTCCCGAAAATCAAAGACAAACTGGAGTTAGCCTTAATGACATTTCATGAGAGAGAAAAGCTTCATGTTCCCACTGTGCAGTCTTGCCGGCATCCCCTCATCGCTGCATAGCTTCACCAAGAACTCCGACGGAGTTCCTCTTCTTCCTCCACAAAAATGCATCAACGCTTTTTCTTTCACCGAGAACTGTGTTGACCAGGTTCTCCCGTCCAAAAGGCGAAAATCCTTGGCTTTGATGGAAGACGGCGAGAATGGCACCCGCGAGATTATCCAAAAATGATGCTTCCACATTCCTCAAGGATGAATCAATTAAACACAACTTTCATCTAGAGAGCTTCCCCCCAATCCCGGAAAAAATCCCATTCCCCTGTTTTATATATATATATATATATTATTCTCTCACCCAGATACTTCTTTCAAACATCCCCTCCGTAAGCCATCTTCCATTTCCTTTTTTTTCCATCTCCATTTCCTATTGTTTGGTTTGTCCAGGTGGGGTAGAAAAGAAAAGAATTGGGAATATTTGTAGCATAAATAGGTAGCGAAAATCCCAAACAATCACGTTAACTTGCTTCTCAATATTAAAACATTGAAACCAATATTTTATCTCATGCACTAGTATGTGAAATATCAGTTCTTGAACAAATAATAACATAATAGAATCATGATAATACGTATGGCAAGATGAGATAAAGCATGAAAATTGATTTAGAAAACATTGCATTCACTAACCGGTTTGCTGTCTACCTCAAAAATGGCTCCTAATCGCGTCTTCTGCTACCCTTTCCCTCCTCTCTAGCTAGCAGCCCTTTTTCCCCCCTTTCTTTTCAGATAAAAATATCTCCCTCTGGTTCCCCTCTGCTCCGCGAAAAATCAGCACCTGTTCCACTGTGTGTCCTTGGAGGATGGTGTCACCATTCACCCAACCAGCATAGCTACAATCAACTGCCCCTCTCCACGTGCTCCATGCAGCTGCTCTTCCAAGAAGCCCGGTCCCCACTTCTCCAAAGAAATCAAAATGAAGATGGCTTTGCTGCTTCCGGGGTACTCAACAAGGGGTCTACAATAATATTATTAATTATCAATCATTACTTTGATTTACATCAATTAGCTTTATTTATAGGCTTCTCTAAGAAATCGAAAGCCTACTAGGATTCTAATATAACCTATTATGACTCTAAGTCTCCTCTAAATTATTTAGCTATTCCTAATTTGATTCCAATAAATACTAATTCTAATTTTATTCCAACTAATACTAATCCCACTTAAAGTTTGTTTGTGCCTTCCTTTCCTTTTTGAATATACTTTGAAAGGCTTTCCCCCATCACATGTCTTGGGATGTATGACATGTAGCTCCCTAAAACCCTGGATCTAGCTAGCAGCTTGGGTTTTTCCTTCTATTGGTCCCTCATTTAGTGAATCAGGTTGCAGATTGATTGGCTAAATGTAGAGCCATGCAAATGGACTCTTTTGTAAGGAATGTTTTACCCCCTTCCAAGTATACATTGTTGCTATATTTTGTACAAGTTCTTGTATCGTCCTTGATTAGTGTAGCTATCTTGTTACTTTTGTTAGATTTTTCCTCAATTTTTAATCACCCTTTATATTTTGAAAGGGTTTCTCATCCTTGGTTTGTAATTAAATTCCTATCAATGAATGATTTGTTTTGGATAAAAAAAAAAAAAAAAAAAAAATCTGCTGGAGACGTCAATTGTTATTGCACATAGTTTGTCAGGCCCCAAATTTTCAAAGTAGCTTTGATGGCCTATAACACACTTAAGAAAAATTAGTTTTGGATGATAATTAGTCCTACAAAGGATTGACTACATTTGATTCTTTTTCCAAGTATATTTTTTAGCAAGTAATTTTCCAACTTGCTGATTGGAAATTATTGTTAAGGCTTTGACTATATTTGACATTAGCTTAAACAATGCTTGCATGACTATGCCATGTAAGGTTATTCCATTATTAAAGAACTCCTTTATTAGTGTCAAGAGCTATTGAGTAGTGTCTTCCTAATAATGTGATTTTATTAATAAGCATTGAATAGTATCATCCATCACAGAATCACTCTTTGTTTCTGATGGATCTGATGTTTAACTTGATTTTGCAACATAAATTATTGGGTTACACATTGTTTAATCTAATTGTTTTTCGTTCATGGATATTTATCTTCTGGTTGATTTTTGACAAGGAATCAGAATGAATACTTTTTGGGCTATTGTTGTATGAGGTTAACCATGGATGAATGATCAATTTGTCAGGTGGAAGCTCAATTAAATTTTTTGAAGAAGGAAATGCAAAACTACACCTCCAGATGTGCAATGGAAGCTAAGAAGTTGGTGGAGGATGTTGAGATAGAAACCCATAATGTAGATATTGTGGAAAGAGAAGTGGCAGATGTTCTGGAGGTATAATTTTGTTTTTCTTCTCTTAAATAGTTAGTTAAGGATATCAATATTGCCAGGGTGGATCTCGTAAACCTGAAAGAAACTTATTTTAACATAGGTTGGTATCCCTTTTCAGAGCTAAAAATTTCTACCTGGCTCTATAATTGTTCTTGATTAATGTGAATAATATTGAAAAATTCAAGGGATTCTGACTAGACTTTGATGTTGTCATGAAGACGTCCAAATTGAAGTTGCAGGAAGCAATCAAACAAAATGAGGAAGAAATTCAGATATGTGCTTGGGAACTTTATGCTTTGGTTGATTCAGTTTTGAAATACAAAGAGCACATGGCATCAAAAATTTCAGAGATGAAGGAGCAACCTTTCAGAAACAGCAGGAGCTGTATCAGATTCTTACAAAGGCTCCTTGTCAGCACAGTTTGGTATCACTTTGGATACAAGCCACTGACCCAATAGATTATTCCTTTCTGTGACACAAGTTCTTTTTCTTTTTCCTTTTCTTTTAGGGTAATGGACTGATTTGTATTATATGTATACTTATCTTAAATATTTGGTATTAGCAACTTGCCCTATGGTGACAGTGTGGCTTGGGTTGAGAATGGTATAAAGATGAGCCTATGGTTGACAATGGAGCATGGGATGGATCTGAAGGTTGAATGGAAATTTGTACAATAAGGTTTTGGCAGGTGAGAAAATGAAAAGGGATGTTGATGGAACTGAGAGTCTGAATGCCTTATGCACTAAATTTGGAGCATGTATGATTTGGGAATCAATAATTTATGTGATTGGAGACCTAAAAAACCATGGAAATCATGTTTGTAACTCAGGCTAATGTTTTGCATTTATTATGAAAAATGTATGTCAAAACCAATTTAACAAATGTAAATTAAAGCATGTGCCAAGATATAACTTTCCATTTCCGAGTTTAGCCCATCAAAGAGTGGGATGGAGATTAGAAATATTTTTCATTTTTCATTTATTTTTATTCTCTAAAAATAGCTTTTATTCCTATTTTTTTCTTATCTTGAAAATGCCTCAAGTCTAAAGAAGTGAAAATCATTTTTAAAAATGGAAACTATAAATCACTTTTTTGTTTAAATTGTTTTTATTTGTAACAAAAACATAAATCAATGTTTCAGAAAATAGAGTTTTAAAAATAGAGAATCTGGAAACAACAATTTTGTGTTATCATAATTTTCTTAGGAAATATTAAAATGGCTTTCTAAATAGGTGAACAAAAAAAAGAATAAAATCATGCGAAAGACTTTATGATGCTTATTTGCATAGTACATGTTTCGTGTTTTTTTTTTCATTTTTTATATATTAATATTTGTCTTTTCATTAAACAATTCCTTTAAAAGCTATGTTTAAGTGGGTGTTTGGTAAAACTTATTACTTATTACTTAATGATTTAAGTTGACTTTAAGTTAAATGGTTCTTAAGCGGTAAACTTAAAACTTATTAATTATTTTTTACTTTAAGTATTAAGATAATTTAGTAAAGTTAATTTAAGATTTATTCTAAATTGTCAAATTGACATATTTATTATTATTAATTTTAACTAATAATTATATTTTCATTAATCTTAAACAATAGATTTATTTGTTAAATATTCATATTTAAAGCATTGTAGATACAAATTCAATCATAAAATATTTATCATAAAAAAATGAGTCATAAATGTAGGGAAATAAGGTAAAAAGGATTTGAAATTAAAAATAAGTTAACTAATTTGACTTAAAGTCAATTTTATTGAAACCCTTCAAGTTTAGTGTAAATACATTAAGCCATCGTAGGTTTCAAATTTCGTCAATTAGCATCTCTATAAATGTATTATATATATAAATTTTAGTTTTTAAAGAATAAAATTTAGATTTTGGTGAATTGTTAAACACTCCTATCTAAAATATCTCAAGAAGCTCATTACTTCTTGTGGCACCTTTCTTTGTATGTTTAGTTTGCTTTCCCTTTATGTAATCCATGCATACATGAAAATCAGTGAAGTCAAGATTTTGTAAAATTCCTTCCTTCACTAATCTCTCAATTCTTTCCCTAGAGATGTGCCTTAGTCTTCTGTGTCACAAGATTGAAGAATTTTCATTAATTAAGCCACGTTTTGAACCAACATTTGAATGCAGGGTTATCAAAGCTTGTGCAAATTCATGATTCAAGGAAATTTTATATAAACCATCACATAAAATACCAAAACCAACTGTAACATAATTTAACAACAAACTTAATTGTCCAGAACTGAATAAAACAGAATATCTAGTACCATCTAATTTGGACAAGGAAACTAAATTCCTAGAGATAGAAGGTACATAAAAAGTGTTTAAAAGATCCATCTGATGACCTGTCTCTAATAGTAAGCGATAGGTACCAACAGCTATCACTTCAACCTTGAGACGGTTTCCCATATAGAGGAACTTTTCACTTTCCTTTGGTTTCCTGGTTGAAAGGAATCCCTGCATTAAATTAGTCACATGAGTTGTGGCTCCAGAATCAATCCACCAAGTATTTGGAGGAACTTCAGCAAGATTGGATTCATAACATACAAAAAAAAGATTTATACCTCTCTTTTCGAACCAAGCCTTGCGCTTGTTATAGTCCTTCTTCACATGCCCTTTCTTGTCACAAAAGTAGCAACTTACCATGAATTTTCCATCATGACTCTGGCTACCTTCCCCAGGTCCGCTTTTCTTAGGTGGAAACTTCTTTCCTTTTCTGAATTTTCCTTTCTTCTTCGTGACTCCATGAGTTACAGTAAGGGCAAGATTATGTCCTTCTTGTCTTAGTCTCACTTCCTCTTGTATGCATTTACTAGTGAGCTCATTCAAGTTCCACTGATCACTATTAGTATTATAGTGGATTTTGAATGGAGCAAACTGTGATGGAAGTGAGTTAAGGACAAACTGTACCAAGAAGGACTCATCCATACTCATGCCTAGTGCCTTAAGCTTTGCAGCCTTTTCAGTCATGTTTAAAATATGTTGCTGAATTCCTTTTTGACCATCATATTTCATGGTGGTTAATTCAGCCATCAATGGGCCTGCAAGGGACTTATCAGCGCGTTTGAAGCGCTCCTCAACAGATTTCAGAAATTCTGAGGCAAACTTGGTTTGAGAGAGAGAGGCCTTGATATTATTGGCAATAGTCATTCTCATAAACATCAAACTGAGTCTGTTTGATTTTGCCCAGGCTTTTGATTGTTCAACCTGCTCCGGAGTACTGTCATCCGTAGCTTCAGGAGGTTTATTAGTTATTAAAGCCAGGTCAAGATCTAATAAGCCCAGTGAGAATTAAACCTTTTCATACCATTTAGAAAAGTTTAACCCATCAAAAACAGTCATCCCAGATGCAAGAAAGTGTAACGAAGTGGGGACTGTACAAAATAGAACAATGCTCACAATAAGGCCTCAAGTATAAAATAAATAGCAATGAACTATTGATATCGTTAAAATTTTCCTTTGGGTAAAATTTAACATATCTAGTGTTCACTTGGAGGGAGCTTAAAATACTTTACTATTTTGTGTCATTTATATGTTACCTTTGGGTATCCATTTTACCTTCTAAGCAACACAAAATAAAAGCATTAATTAATAATTAGCAGAAATTGACTCTCCTTTTGGTTAGTCTCATTCTCCTAATTATAAAGAGAATTATTAAGAATTTTACAAGTCTCCCTTTATTTTTTTATGCAATTTAATAAATATAAGGCTCACTAATTTAGGTTACTTTGGCAACTATCTAAACTAGTTAACCTTACATTTATAAATTGTCTTTAGATAAAATACTCACAAGATGAAATTAACAGGTGACAACAACATAAAAGACTCTCTGGATATCATTCAAAGGTTTTTCAAGGCCTATATTAAATGTACTTGGATACTTATGTCAGATGTGTCTAATGATGCATTAATTCTTTTATTTGAGTTAAACGTTATTTTGATGAATTATGTCAATGAATCAAAGGCATAAAACACAACCACATATTTTTGTCCGGTAATTGAAAACCCACGATAAAAGGAAAACCGACACTCAAACAAAACATCGCAAATAAGAATGGTTATGAATAGATCAAAGTTAATTAATAGTTAATACATTTAGGAGCCATGTAAATGTCTTTCTGCCTTTGCCTCAGAAACATGAGCCATGGAAAAAGATAATCCAGTTATAACATCAAAGAAAAGCTTGTGTTGTTTGTTTCTGTTCAAAATTCAGATCTAAAGATTCACAAAATCAAGAGAAAATTACCACCAAAGTCGGATTAGTCATCCATAGGATAAAAATCAAGGAAATAATATCTTTAATAATCATCTGATTCAATAATCAATCACAATAAAATCAAAGAAATCTGCATTCATTGAACATACTAAAGCTAGTACTTGCATTCCTCAGATATAATAGTAATTTCACAAAGGTTCAGATTCAATGACAACACAAGACAACAATCAAACAAAAAGATTCAAATCAAATAATAAATCAATTAAGATTTTTGGATTAGCGCCTGAAAAGTGGCGCTTGAAGCGCGCCTGAAATGGCGTTGCAAATGGCTCCTCTAATGGCGCCTGCAAATGGCGCCTAAAGATTGAGATGACGCTTGGACTGGCGCCTAAAGACTGAGATGGTGCTTGCAAATGGCACCTTGACTAGCGCCTGAAGACTGGAGATGGCGCCTGAAAACGGCGCTGTTGTTGCGCGCCTTCTTCTGACCATTGGATTGACGCCAGAACGGCGCCCCTCACCGGCATTGCTCCAGTTGGCGTTGCAAGGAAGACGCAACGTTGCAAGGCACTGTGTCTTCCTTCTACGCGCTGAGGCTGGTCTTTATTTTGTTTAATTTTTTATTCGTTTTGGTGAGACAAATTAATCGAAGATAGATCTCAAAATTTAATCTTTATAAAACAATGATTCTGAATATTTGAATTCAACCTTGCTCTGATACCAATTGTTGATATTTAACGTGGAAATTAACACACAAAATTCTAGATCATTGAATTCAACCCATCTCAAAATTTAAAAAATAAAAAATAGATTACATACCATTTGAAGAACACGCAACCATGTTAAATCAAGATATTCCCTTCAATTTATAAATCTTAAATCCTTGATCTCTTCTTCTCCTTATCAAACTTTAATACACAAAATTATTTTTTGTAATTGATGGAAGAGAGCACTAACTATACATGAAGGGTTTCTGTATATATCTCTTATTGATAGGAGAAGAGGGCTAAGAATACACGTTCAAAACCGTTCTAAACATGTTATTCGAATAACTGTTTTATTCCAAATAATATTATTATTATTATTTTAATTTGCCCACTCCATCAAAGGGTAAATATCCTTATAACAGTTTAAATATTTTGGGACATTCTTTTAATTGGCTAAAAACTTTTATAAGTGGATAAAATAATTAAAACACTAGGTTAATGGGCCACCCACTTAATTTTAACGTGGAAATAACAAATCCCTCTCCTACCCAAAGCTTTGTAGAGGTGATCACTGAAATTATAACGGGTGTCTTCGCCTCTAAAACTCAAGAAAACATCATAAGTACTTGTTTAAGGGATGGAAGGAGTGAAAGAAGAAGAGGCTCTAAAGGAGCTTGTGGAAGCCATTGTGGGTTTCTATCTGAAAACTACAAGACAGTTTTTAGGCTTGGTTTCTCTTCAAGATAGCGAGCAACTGAGGAGATTGTGCAACCCTAACCAGGAAGTGGAGAGGAAAGTTAGGGACAACTGTCTGCCTCTTAGGTCATTCAATATTGAATTAAAGTAGCTGACCGACTTGAGAGAGAGAGAGCTATTCGATCGTCATCATTACGGTCCTGTTTTTCTATTTTATTTAATATTTTTTTTAAGGACATAAAAAATATTAATAAAAAATTAAAGTAAACAGAAACAATATGTTATGACCGACAAGTAAAATATAAATATATAAAAAAAAAAGTGAAAATGAAAATATGTTAATGATTGATATATTTAAAATTAATGATATGTTTATTTTCTAATATTTTATATAGCTAAATCTTGCTATTAATAAATATTATAATTTATAATAAGTAAATAAATAAAAATAAATTATAATAAAAGGAAATGATTTTATTGACTTGAAGTAGGAGCTTTATTTTTAAAAGAAAAAATATAGTTTAATTTTTGGAAAAAGGAAGAATAACAAAGTAGCAATTAATTCCAACAAAAATTATGATAATATTCTAAAGAGATGATTATTAAAATAAAATTTAAATATTAAATATTATAAAATAATTTTTTTTATATAAATATATTCATATATAATTGAGAAATAATTTAAATTCAAATTAAAACTACTTTCATATAAAAATTAATTCATTTCATGGATGATTTAAGAGAGATCATATATATATTTTTTAAAACTAATAAAATTATTATTATTTTTAAATAAAATGAATTTTTACATGAAAATCAATCCAAATAATAAAATAAATAATGTGAATAAAAGCTTGTTAAAAAAATTTTACAAGCCTATTAAAAAGTAATTATAGTATAAAAAAGATATTACAATATAAAAAGTTGAGAAAGAAAGTGGTTTTGTTTCACTAAAAAGTAATGTGGAAAGTAACAAACAACTCTTTCTCTCTATTAACCTGTGATTCTTTTCTCACTTTTATTTTTTTTATTATATATTTCTTTTCTTTTTTATTTTTGTGGGACATCATTAAGTTTTTTTTATTTTATTTAACATTTAATTTTTTGTCATTCGCTTTATTCTTACTCTCTTATTTTACCATTATCTTTTATATATTTTTTTCTAATATCTACCGAGAATGAGTTTTATTATTACTATTATTCAATTTTATTTTATTTATATATTTACTAAATCATTTAATGCAAAATTGGAATATTGATGACAATCCAATGATTTCATTGGATTACAAGATGCAAGGCGTCTTCCTATGAAAAGAAGAAGTGATTTCTTCCTCAATTTATATGTAGCTAGTGGGCTTCCCTTTTTAAATATTTTATAATCCTATATTTAATTCAAAATTTTAATACAAAGTCTTGGAACCAACAACTGATTCCTTTTTATAAAATGAGAATAAATGTGACTCAAATAAAAGTAAGGATGACTATGTATTACTTTAATAAAATATATATAAAGGGGAGGGGAAGGAAGAAATCAAAGAAAAGTGTTGAGAGAATGAAAGAGAGAGAGAGAATGAGAGGAAGATAATTTCTTTCTTTTTCTCGGGATGTATATTACGGGAAATGGGAAGCCCTTTTATAGGCTTTCCAAATGGCTTCCATTAATTTCCCCATTAATAAATATTAATAAAACTCATAAATAACATTAATGGTTTCCATTAATGAGTACTAATGGAAATCATGAATAATACTTAATTAACATTAATGTGGTGACATTCATTACTTCAGTTATAACACTCCCCCTTGGATGTCCACCACATTGAAGAATATGCCTCATTAAAACCTTGTTAGTAAAAAACCCTATGGGAAAAACCTAGCGAAGGAAAAAGAGTACAATATTCTTATAATTCTTTAAGTTGCTCTTGGTATGTTAGGATTGCCTCGTTAAAAACCTTGCTAGTAAAACCCAGTAGGACAAAACATAGATGAAGGAAAAAAGAGTACAATACACTAACACCCTTTTACAAGCATACTCCCCCTCATGTTGATATCCTTGAGTTGACGCATTCCAATCCTGTATATTAACTTCTTGAATGCTGAGGTTGACAATGATTTTGTGAATAAATCTACTAGATTATCACTTGAGCGTATTTGTTGCACATCAATTTCACCATACTTCTGGAGTTCATGTGTATAAAAGAATTTTGGTGAAATGTGTTTAGTTTTATCTCCTTTAATATAACCCCCTGTTATTTGTGCAATGCATGCAGCATTTTCTTCAAATAATATTGTCAGGTCATCTTTGATAGAGGAGAGTCCACATAATTCCCGAATATGCTGGATCATAGATCTTAGCCATATACATTCACGACTTGCTTCATGAATTGCCAGTATTTTTGAATGATTTGATGATGTGACCACCATTATTTGTTTGACAGATCTACATGAAATAGCAGTACCATTGCAATTAAACACATACCCTGTTTGTGACCTATCTTTATGTGGATCTGAAAGATATCCTGCATCTGTATATCCAAGCAATTGTTGCTTTGATTCCCTTGAGTAAAATAAACCCATATCAGTAGTTCTACGAAGATAACGCAATATATGTTTAATACCATTCCAATGTCTTCGAGTTGGAGAGGAACTATATCTTGCTAATAAATTGACAGAAAAAGCAATGTTTGGAAGTGTACAATTGGCAAGATACATAAGTGCACCGATAGCACTAAGATATGGTACTTCAGGACCAAGTAACTCTTCATCCTTTTCGCAAGGACAAAATGGGTCATTTTTCACATCAAGTGATCGGACAACCATTGGAGAACTTAAATGATGCATTTTATCCATATAAAAACGCTTCAAAACTTTCTTAATGTATGTTGATTGATGTACTAAAACTCCATTTGGAAACTGCTCAATCTGCAGGCCGAGACAAAATTTTGTTTTTTCAAGATCTTTCATCTCAAATTCCTTTTTCAAGTAATTAGTTGTTCTTGTGAGCTCTTCAAGAGTTCCAGCAAGATTTAAGTCATCAACATGCACTGCAATAATTGCAAATCCTGTTTCTGATTTCTTAATGAAGATGCATGAGCATATAGGGTTATTCACATACTCTTCTTTTAGTAAGTATTCGCTAAGGCGATTGTACCACATGCGTCCATATTGCTTTAATCCATACAAGGATCGTTGTAACTTGATTGAGTACATGCTACGAGGCTTTGTATTATTTGCTCAAGGCAATTTAAATCCTTTAGGGATTTTCATGTATATATCATTATCCATGGATCTGTATAAATATGTTGTAATAACATCCATGAGACGTATATCCAGTCTTTTTGAGACTGCCAAACTAATTAAGAAATGAAATGTGATTGCGTCCATGACGGGAGAATATGTTTCCTCGTAGTCAATATCAAGTCTCTGCGAGAAACCTTGTACTACTAATCACGCTTTATATCTTATGATCTCATTATTCTCATTGCGCTTTCATACAAATACCCATTTGTACCCAACAGGCTTTACATCTTCAGGTGTTTGGACTATAGGTCCAAAAACTTCTCATTTTGTTAATGAGTTTAACTCTGCCTATATAGCTTCTTTCCATTTTGGCCAATTATTTCTATATCGACATTCTTCCATATTTTGTGGTTCAGGATCTTCACCATTTCTTATGACTTCAAAGGCCACTTGGAAAGCAAAAATATTGTTAATAACAATATTATTTTGATCCCATTTTTCTCCCGTGTGTACATAACTTATTGAGATCTCACAATTTTCAAGTACTTGTGCCTCTTCAGGGGCTTCTCGTTCAATATGTGGATCTTTAGGGGCTTCTTGTTCAATATGTGCCTCTTCGGGGGTTTCTTGTTCAATATGTGTCTCTTCAGGGGCTTTCTGCATTATTTGTGCCTCTTCTAGGATTATAGATTTATTAATTTTAAACTGATCAGTCATTTTGATGGCCTCTTTTAAAGTGCCAAGTTTTTCTTAGGTTCTCCTCTTCCGGGGAGTTACATCCTTTGAGCCGACAGGTTTACCACACTTCAGGTGTATCTTAGATTCATTTGTTAACTATCCTCTAGGGACATCAATCCGTGCTGGAGTATTTGCAGCCGAGATATGTGACTTTGTCACTTTCTTTGTATCAATGAATGCATCTGGTAATTGATTTGCAAGATTTTGCAAATGAATAATCCTTTGAACTTTTAGTTCACATTGATTTGTACGAGGATCAAGATGGGTCATAGTAGATGTCTTCCAACTAATTTCTCATCGTTCTTTAGGAATCGAATTTTCTTCCCCTAATGACGGGAAAACACTCTCATTAAAATGACAATTCGCAAAGTGGGCTGTAAAAATATCGCCTGTCAAAGGTTCAAGATATCTTATGATAGATAGAGAATCAAAACCTACATAAATCCCAAGTCTTCATTAGGGACCCATTTTAGTGCATTGTGTAGGTGCAATTGGTACATATACTGCACAACCAAAAATTAGTAAGTGAGAGATATTCAGTTGTTTTCCAAGCACAAGTTGTTAAGAGGAGTATTCATGGTAAGTTATAGGTCGAATACGGACTAAAGTTGCAGCATGCATAATAGCATGTTGATTACTACTCAAAAAGTGCTATTTTATAGCTTGTAATTAACTCTTTTAAACACTTTTGAGTAGTAGTTATTACCTTTTAACTCAATTGACACGTTAAGGACCCTTGCAAGTGTTTCTAATCAAATTGTGGCAAGTTTTGGTGTTTTTGATAGCTTTTTGATCACCAAAGCAATCCAAAAATGAGGGAAAGCTCTGTATAGTCCATGGCAAAGAAAATGGAAGCTTATTTACATGAAGAATCCATGCTTTGGAGCTTCGTAGTCCTTTTCCAAAGCCAATCAAGAATGTAAGGAGGAAAAACAAAGAGAGGAATCTAACATGAAGAAATTCAAGAGGAGAGCAGCTGTAGGACATATTTCGAGCACTTTTTAGAGTCCATTTTATACATACTATATATCGTTTTGAAGCTTGGGAAGTCAGTAGTCCAACGCTTCAAACGGTGTACAAATCGAAGCTGAAATGAAGAAGTTATGGCCATTGGAAGATAACCACACCAAGTTGAAAGACAATTTCGCAAGTTGCGAAATCACAAATTCAATTTGCGAAATCAAAGTTCAACTTGAAAAATGGACAATTTCAACTTGTGAAATTTTTGCAAGTTATGTTTCAACTTGCGAAATCCACTTGTGTAATCCCAGATATTTGTGACCGACTCTATTAGATATTTTCTTTAGATATTTTGTATAAATCCCTATTTTCTCCTTGTAATCCACCAATCATAGGATTCCTTAGTTATGAAGTAAGAAGGAAGGGTGAATAGCCTTTCTATATAATCTATTGTAACTTTCTTTGAAAAAAAAATCTCTCGGGAGTTTTTCTCAAATACGACACCCTTTGTATAGTTTTTGGGAAGAAAGAAATACACAGAGCTTTGCTTTGCATTACCTACTCAATTTGTTTTCTTTTCTATTTTTATTTCTAGCAAATCAAACTTTAAGGATGTTTTCCCAGAGGATGAGTGGCTAGGCTTTTTGGTTCTTAGAATGAAGGAAGTTGGGTAAGGTTCTGAATGCAAAATTAGAAGTTTTGTTGTTTCAATTTTTAATGAAGAGAAAGTGTGACTTGTTAATATTTTTTTATCTTTTTAATTAACTTAAAATTCCTTAAAATCACCTGGGCCAACACTTGGTAAGGCAAGTGGTCTCTGTCCATTAAGATACACTAGTTTATCTCTTGCGAGCCTTTGGGAGGTGGTTTAAAGGTAGGATTTTCTAGAATAGCCAACACTTGGCAAGTTTTTGGACTCCAAGGAAACATCCATTAGTTATCTCTTGCGAGCTTTTGACGAGTAATCCAAGGTTAAGGATCACCTTGAATGGCCAATACTAGGTGAGAGGTATGAACCATTACAAGATGATTCAGTGACAGAGAAGTAGTGTTTGAATCCATTAAGGGGAAGCATTTGTACCACACCGATTCAGGAAATAACTATATGTTAAATCCTCAATGCGAGAAAAAGATTCAAGTGACCGGAACTCCCTTTTTGTATAAGGAACCTGAGCCCAGTGATCTAAAAACTCTAAGAAGCACTTTTCTTTGTAAGTAATTTTCGTTGCTTGATTATTGGTTTCACTTAAAAACCAACCTTTTCAAACATCTTTATGTTTTCTTTTAAAGCTAACCTTGAAAAGAAAAAACACCAATTCAGTTTTTGAACTAATATCAGTTGTAATTTGAAAACCCATCCCAATGAACGATCCTAGAGCCACTATGCTATGCTAGCTAATGCTACCCTAGTATATGGTGAAATAGGTTTATAAATTTTGTTGATTACTCCCATTTGAGGACCGAAATCAAGGCACACCAATTGATTGAACACCAATCAATAGGATATACACCAGCTGGGCACGAATCACATGTCCCCAAGCGGAAGTAGGTAATTTGGTTTTCATTAGTAATGGTCAAGCTATTAATTAGAGACGTTTGATGAAGGATTCTGCTAAACCATTTTTGGTATGAGTATGAGCAACAGGATGCTCAATATTTATCCCAACTGACATGCAATAGTCAATGAATGTTTGAGAAGTAAATTCGTCAGCATTATCAAGACGTATTGTCTTAATTGGATAATATGGAAATTGTGCTCGTAATCTGATTATTTGTGCAAGAAGTCTAGCAAAGGCAACGTTACGTGTAGAAAGGAGACAAACATGTGACCACTTAGTAGAAGCATCTATTAAGATAATAAAATAACGGAATGGTTCACATGGTGGATGGATAGACCCACATATGTCCCCATGTATTCTTTCTAAAAAGATTGGAGACTCAGATATGACTTTAGTAAAAGATGGTCTAATTATCAATTTACCTAGTGAGCAGGCAACACATGAGTATTCATTAGGCAAAAGAATCTTCTAATTCTTTAGTGGATGGCCATGTGAGTGTTTGATTATTCGACGCATCATTGAGGACCCTGGGTGACCTAGCTTGTCATGCCAAAGGATAAAAACTTTTGGGTCGTTGAACTTTTGGTTCACGACAACATATGATTCAATAGGCTTTATAGTTGTATGATACAACCTAG
Source organism: Vitis x doaniana (assembly GCA_030345155.1). Classification (NCBI taxonomy): domain Eukaryota; kingdom Viridiplantae; phylum Streptophyta; class Magnoliopsida; order Vitales; family Vitaceae; genus Vitis; species Vitis x doaniana. The sequence goes on along the minus strand of CP128320.1, from coordinate 17,704,995 downwards.
AGGAGAAAGCCGAGATTTTTTCCATTATAAGCTTCTAGCCAGATATAATAGAAGTAATGTAAAGATATTCTACATTATCTTCATTCATAGTTTCAATATGATACCCATTTCTATGGATATCTTTAAAACTGAGCAAATTTCTTCTGGATTTGCTAGAATATAAAGAGTCATTTATATGGAATCTAGTTCCATTTGGCAATGTTATGTTTGCTTTCCAAAGCCTTCAACTAAGTTTGTAGTACCAGATATGGTACTTACATTAGCTTTTATTAATGTCAATTCGAGGAAATATCTTTTATCTCAAAGAATTGTGTGTGTGGTCACACAGTCTGCGAGACATACATCATCCTTATTCATCTTGAGACCAAATAACACATGGATTTTAGATAAAACAAAAAAACAAGGCATAATGTAAATAATAAAGTAAATCAGATGTAAATATAAGACATAATAATATATTATTTCATATATAAAGTAACATCAATCAATGTTAATTTTCTCATTATTTATCAAATGGTCTGTTTTTTCATTGGGACCTCCAAAGAAATCAATGTCATAGTAGGTTAGGTCCAATCCATCACCATCGATAAAGTTCATTTCTATCTCTTTTCCTTTTGCTTTTGTTGATGCTTGGTAAAGGTCGACCAAATGTTTGGGCGTACGACAGGTACGCGATCAATGCCCCTTCATACCACATCTATAACAATTATTCTTATGGTTCTTAGGAGGTTTATCTTGTAAACGCTTCCCATTTTCTTGTATTGTTTCAGTATTGTTCCACTTCTGGTGCTGCAATGAGGCTTTCATTTTTTTAAAATTATTACTATAAGAACCATGGTATTGGGGATTTCTTCCATGACCACGACCACATCCTCGTCCTTGTCCTCGTCCACGTCCACGAGTTCGGGATGATATTGCATTCACTTCAGGGAATGGTTCAGATCCAGTTGGACGAGACTGGTAATTTCTCATCAAAAGCTCATTATTTTGTTCAGCAACAAGAAGACACGATATTAATTCAGAATATTTTGTAAATTGACGCTCTCGATATTGTTGCTGCAGGAACACATTCGAGGCATGAAACGTAGTAAAAGTTTTCTCTAACATGTCTTCTTCTGTGATTTTTTCTCCATACAGCTTTAATTGAGAGCTAATTTTGAAAAGTGCAGAGTTGTATTCACCAACAATTTTTTCTCCACACAGCTTTAATTGAGAGCTAATTTTGAAAAGTGCAGAGTTGTATTCACTAACAGTTTTAAAATCTTGCAATCTTAGGTGCATTCAATCATATCAAGCTTTTGGGAGAATCACAGTTTTCTAGTGGTCATATCTTTCCTTCAAATTACTCCATAGAGTAAAAGGGTCCTTTACCGTAAGATACTCATTTTTTAAACCTTCATGGAGGTGATGGTGAAGGAAAATCAATGCTTTTGCGCGATCCTGCAGGGATGCTTGATTTCCTTCTTTGATCGTTGCTCCAAGGTTTATTGCATCAAGATGTATTTCAGCATCAAGGATCCAAGATAGATAGTTCTTTCCTGAAATGTCAAGTGCCACAAATTCGAGTTTTGTGAGATTCGATTCATATATATGACAAAACAATATTATTAGAATCAATTATAATAAATTGATAGCATTGGTATAACTTTGATTATAAACAAAATCAAATAATTTGTTTATAACTTTTAACAATATGTTACAAAATAAATCAATAATAATAAAAATATGTAAAATTTTATTCTATATAAATAACTTCAAGTTTAAGATACGAGAATTACTTTCAGAGCAATTCGTACTGATAACATGTTGTAAAATGAGAATAAATATGACTCAAATAAAAGTAGGGATGACTATGTATTACTTTAATAATATATATATATAGAGGGGATGGGGGAAGAAATCAAAGAGAAGTGTTAAGAGAGATAGAGAATGAGAGGAATATGATTTCTTTCTTTTTCTTGGGATGCTTCTTACATAGGGTGTAAGAAGCCTTTTATAGGCTTCATAAAATGAACTCCCATTACTCATCTTAAAGATGAGTAAATGGAGTTCATAAATGCCCATCAATGTGGTCATTCACCACTTCATTTACAACAAAAATAATGAAATCATCCCACTTTTTAAAACTAATCTTCCATCTCTTTTTCAACCTAAAAAATATCCATTTTGGATAAAAAAAAATATTCTCATTTTTTTTGATAAAAATAATATTTTATTTTAAAACCTACATATAAATAATAAAAATATTAAAGAATATTTATGATAAAAATGAATTACTCTTCAAATTCAAAAATAAAAAAAAAATTAATTTTATAAATTTAAATTTTTTTTTCATCCTTTTAACTAATTAATCCTATATCTTATTATTGATAAATATTATCATTTATCTATATATATTATATGAAGAGTTGGGAAGGGAAGTAGCTTCCTATGACCAGGAAAGTTGGGGGCAGCTCCCTATGAGTTGGAAGGCGACGACTTGACCTTTTAGAAGGTAATGAAGAAAGTTAAAAACAACTCTCTCTCTCTCTTGATTCTTTCTCACTTTTATCTTTTTTTTTTTTTTTTTTTTATGACCTTTTGATGTGGGGGTCATTCCATGGTCATCATTCGACTAATAGTTCCTGCACTTTACTTCTCCTCCAAGTTTTTTTATTTTATTTTACATTTTATTTTTTTCCTTCACATTATTCACGGTGTCTTATTTTATTATTATCATTTATATATATTTTTATAATATATATATATAAGGATATTAACAAGAAATAATAATAAAAAATTAAAGTAAATAAAAAAGAAATTTTTTGATGGAGAAGTAAAAAATAAATATTAAAGACAAACATAAAACTTAAATTAAAATATAAATACAAAAATAAAAAAAATAAAAAAATAAGTTAAACAATGAGAGGATGAATTGATATACTTAGAATTAATGATATATTTATTTTTTTTAACATTTTATAGACAAGTCTTATTATTGATAAATATTATAATCTGAAATTAAATAAATAAAAGAAACCAGAAAAGAGGAAATGATTTTATTAATTTAAAGTAGCGAATTTAATTCATTCTCGTTTACTTCAATAACTTACTGTTCAATGACTTCATATCTCCTAGTGACAGGAGGCACAAGGCTACCTTTAATCATGCAAGCACACGAACGCTACATCCATCCAACCATACTGGTGTACCCTGCTCCAACCAAGATCAGAATCTTTGAACTGCAGCGCAGCTATCTATTCCATGATCCATCTTTCAATGTAGAGCCGCCAAGTGCTGAAGATGTCAAAATGGGTAATAAGCTTGCATGAAGGTTGCGTGTGTGTGAGAAAAGAGGAAAAATAGTTTGAATGGAGAGTGTTAGAAATATGAGGCTAATCCAACCTATGGTAATCAACCTAGAGGGGGGAGGGGGGTGTGAATAGGGTGATGGTTTCTTTTTGCAAATTTAAACTATGTGAATGTAAGAGACAATTATATGCAAGTATACAATAAGCAATATAAAGACAATTGCATATAAATTAAAGAGTAGAGAAGAGATAATGCAAACACAAGAGTTTATAGTAGTTCGATGGAACCTGGCCTACATCCACTTTCCTCTAGCTTCAATCCCAAACTTGAGGTTCCACTAATTCAAGGCTTCCAAACCAAGCCTTCAAGCAATACAATTGGATTATGGTTCCAATTCACCCTCTTGGACTTTTGGCTTCATGCACCTTTTACACTTCTTAAGAGATACTACACTCTTGAGAAACTTCATCTCAAAGGTTTACAAATAAATGATCTCACAAAAATCCTAGCACAAGAACTTTAAGCTCAAATGATACAAGAAAACTAAGATCGAAAGGTGCACTAAGGATATGCAAGTTTTAGAACAATGGTGCACTAAAAAACACTCTTCCAAGGCTCAAATATATTCAAGAAAGGTTTGGGAAGGTTAAGCTATTGAAACAATGAAGATTGAAGTCTTTTTATAGAAGAGAAAATCCAAACTAGCCGTTTAGGGGTTTGATCGGTTGAGCTAAGGGTCGACCAGTTGACTAGCCGTTAGCATTTAATGCTTGGAAGGTGACCGATGGGCCTCAACCGGTCCTCGACCGGGAAGAGAAACACCTCGACCGGGAAGAAAAGGCCACTGGGAGAGAGAGAAACTTTTTGGCCTCCCTCGATCGGATGAGCACAACCAGTTGACCGGTTCCTCAACCGGTTGAACTGGTTGAGCCATTTTTTGGCTCAACACCTAACTTTTTCAACTTAAAACCTTTTAAAACAAGTTTGAAAAACATTTAACACAAGGTTTTAATTGAAAACATGAAATCATCCAATTCTTAAGATATTTAAAAACAAAATAACTCTTGGATGATTTTGGTGCATAAGTGAAGAATGTAATGCATGAAAATCCTAGTGCACCAACAACCTTACAAAGAGATCTTATGAAGCTTAGGTCTTGAAAAACACTTCTCTTTGAGTTGGTCTTCTTCTTCATGGTTTCTCATTGGCTTGATTTATCTTTGTGATTGCCACTTTGAAAATCGTCTTGCCTAATCACACTTGAAATATAATCATTAGTTCTAAACCTTATTTTGTTATCATCAAAATCAAGATTAACCAAACCTTGGTTTCACAGAGAGAATGGTGAGGAAAATGACGTGGTGGTGAGATGAGCAAAAGGGGCAGTGAGAGAAAATGGGCATGAGGGATTTTGGTATAAAGAGGTGGTAATGTAGGGTCCGGTAAAGGTGGTGGCACGGGGGATAGGTATATTTGCATGTGGTGTGCATGGAATATGGGAAATGGGTATGGTTATGAATTTGGTTGGGTATGGAGGATATAGAAAGATGAGGGTGGCCATGCATGCCATGCGGGCATAGAAAGGAGAAGACGACAACGAGACCTGGTAGAGATGTGAATATGGGTTGATGCTGCTCAAGACATGAAGAGGCCATCTATGGATGTTTTAATTCATAAACGTTGAACCTGTGGATATGCTGTAGTGGAATTATTTTGAGCTCTCCCTCTTGCGAAGCTTAGTCTTAATGATTTGGATGCAAGAAGACCTAACCACATGGTAGGAAACCATCTTAGGCATGCATTTTTACCAAACTCTAGATCAAACAACGCACCAAATAGCACAAATATAGGAGTAGCAACAAAGACAATAGCCAGAGCAAACAATGAGGATTAAACAAACATGAGAACATGATGGTACTGAGCTCCATTTTCGGTGACATCCATGGCTCAAAATGGGTGGGATTAACGAATCAAAGAAAACACAAGAACAAAGCATGTATACAGAGGACTAAATTTAACCAAAGCAAACAAATTAATGCTTAGGACTAGAGCTAAAAAATGTCAAGAGGAATAGGAGAATAATGGAAGGTGAAAGACATAAGGTTCATACCTGTAGGTGGACTCCCTAGCAGCAAGACCAGTTAGGGTTCAAGCTTCTTCCTCAAGCTCACTCTCCTCACCCTTGCTCTCTGCTCCCTGGTTTTTCCCCCATAATCTCACCTCAAACGTCTATAAAATCACTTCTCAGCAAAGCTACCACCAAAAAAATGATTTCCCTATAGCAGCTTTCTCTATAAACTATCACTCAAACTCAAGAAAACCTCACTGTAGGTACTGAATGCCCCTCCTCCCCCAACACACTTCTGGTTTTCCTCTCAAAAAAATCTCCGAAAAAAACTCGTCCATTCCCCTTTGACCTTCTGCAGTTGGCTTTCCCTACAAGTCATCACCTTCTTCATTGTGCCTCATCCAGGGAAGATGTCATCCTCTCCAACCACCACCATGGGCGAGCTGCCGGTGCTCACCACACGTCCGTGCATGGAGCTTCATGGGAGGTTTCCCCCCATGCAGCTGGTTTCCTCAACCATGAATCGCCACATGGCTCCTCGAGAACCCTCCACCTGCAAAGAAAGCAACCTGTTGAAACGTGAGAAAACCAGCCCCCAAACAGGGGTCTACAATAATGTATTGAGATGCTTTGAATAATTTTAAATAAATAAATGCAATTAGATTTAAATAAATTTGGTATAATTTTAATGGAATGTTAACCACAAGTGGATTAAGAAGTATTTAGATTATTTTTAATTAAAAGTTATCTAATTGATGCAAAACATTGTTTTTCTTTTTTGGAGCGTCTTCATCTTTTTCAAATAATTAAAAATTGGATATTTAATTTTAGAAAATATGAAAAAAAATTATTTAAAATACTCTTATTTAAAAAATTTTATTTTTATATTTTAAAATTCTTAATAAAATTTTATTTTTATAGTTCTTTAGGGGCAAAATAACTTTATTTTTCTTGAAACACATGTGAATGACTACAAAGACAATAACCTTTAACAAATGAGAGACAACATTTTTAAGATAATGGGCTATGTAGAGTCAACAATTTTGTTCTATACTTTATATAAAAAAGAAACTTGAAATTTCTGGGAAGCTTTATGAAACGAGGGGAAAGACAACACTTTTAAGATAATGGGCTACGTAGAGTCAATGATTATCTTTATACTTGATATGATAAAGAAGTTTGAAATTTTTAAGAAACTTCATGAAAAGAGGGGAGCGACAATACTTTTAAGATAATGGGCTAAGTAGAGTTAATGATTCTCTTCTATACTTTCAATTCCCATTTATCTGACAATTTAACATTGGATAATAGTGAGATTAGCTTGGCAAGAGTTAAGAGTCAATGATAATTTTTTTCTCACGTTTCTATTTTGGATTTTTCTTTGTATTATAGATAAAACCTCTTTATTTGAATAGTTTTTTTCTCTAGTTCTTATTTATTTCCATTTGATGCTTTTTAAAGATCTTTAAGAACTATAAATTTTTTAAATCAAATACTTGTTGGACTCAAGTGGTTAAAGTGTAAGTTTATAGGAGTATATATATATATATATATATAAATATCAAATTAAAGTCATTTAATTAGAATTAGTTTTTGTTAGTAAGGAATATTATATGAAAAAGCATTCTTAAAAAAAAAAGATGTTAAAGTTAAATTGTTGTGTAAATATAAAGAATTTTTGTATTTAGGAAGATGAGTGAGTTCTAAAGTAGAAAAAATAAATAAATAAAAAAGTGCATGTTAAAAATGAGAGTTTGTAGAGTTGAAAAGATTTAAAAAGAAAAAATTAATAATAATGAGAGGTGCAAGGCAACTTTTAGGGGTCATTGTTTTTTGGGAACTTGGTGAGAATTATTTTGGGTTTTAATGTGGTAGGCCATAATACTTAAAAATAAGGGCACCATGCATCTAATAAAACTCTCTACATATCCACCTCAAAATATAAATCCTATTAATCTATTTAATTATTTTTGAATCATCTTTTTCCATTTTTTTTATCATCTCCAAACGTAAGGTTCTTCATCATAAAAAGTTGTTTGATATAAGTTGAAAGCTAATTTCAATATTATTTTTTTTATAAAATCCATGCAATAATATTAAGTTTGTTCTACATGAAAAAAATTAGATTTTATTACTTTTACATTTTTTTTATAATTTGTTTTTAAAATAATGAGAAAATATTTAGAATGAATTTAGACGTAATTAGATATGAGAAACATATGAAAAGAAAAAATAAAGTCTGAAGAAAAGAATGATGCGCGAGAGTCCAACCTTAAAAGGTCGGACCAGAAGTTAATTTAAAAGCTTAAATTTGTTTTTTAAAAATTGGGTCTTTGACAGCAATGGTGGCATGCGAGGGTGGGAGATTGGGAGCTAAAATTGGTAAAGTAAAAAATTGCCTTTTAGATGGATTTACATGGAGAATTGAGTCCCTAATTGACATGGAAAATACCTTTCATATAAACACTTTAATATATTTTAATAGTAATATATTAGAAGAATTGAGTATATGATTTGCTAAAGGAAAATAATATGAAAGGTATAGATGAGGTTTAATGATAAATTAAAGTGTTTATATGATAAAGTGATAATTAAATTCTCAATTTTTAATATTATCACAAATAACTTTGAACTAAATGTGAAAAAAAATTATTTTATTAAAATTTTCAGTTTATTTAATTATATCTATTTTATTTTTTCATTTACATAATATTTTTATAATTTTTAAAAAATTTTAATTATCTTATTTTAGGTGCCCATATCCAACCTAGACACCGATATCAATATTTCTCGTTACTCTTCGAGTCAATACCGCGACTATCAATCATGATTTTTGGCCTTTTCCCCGCTTTTGGGACACTTTTAGTGGAAGTCATTCTTCTGTTTGAGGGGACAAGTGGCAGAAGAGGGAGAGCAGGTTGGAGTGGGCTCTGGGAGAGAGCAGCATTCTTTTGGGGCTGGTGAGACGCTTGAGAGGCAAGAAAAGAAGTAACCGAGCAGCAAGCTTCGCTTGATAGGAAACCAGGAAGAAGTGGCAGTGTAAAGTGGCTGCTGGTGGGCTGCAGAGTGAGACGTTAGAGAGGAGAGGGAGGTTTTGAGAGAGAAAAGAACATAGTAAGAGCAGGTGGCATTTTTTTTGGAGAGAGGGGGAGCTGTTATCAGGGCTTTTTTTTTTTTTTTTTTTTCTTCTGGGTTTGGAGAGAAGAGCCGTAGTGTGGTTTTGAGGAGGTTTTAGAGAAAGAGGGTGAGAAGTCGCGAGAAAGGAGAAACCGAGGGGAAAGCTTGAGGAAAAAGAGGAGACCGGAGATAGCTCGTGGATTTTCAAGATTTTTGGGAGAAGGAGAGGAACTAGAAAGCCCAACAGATTTTTTCTGGAGAGGAGCATTTCCAGGTATGTTTCTTGTCTATCTTCGTTATCCTCTTGCTGTCCATTCTCCTCTGCTTATTGCTGGGTATTATTTAGCTGTTTGCGTGTGTGGATACCAGATGGCCACACTTTGCTTGTTGATTTGGGTGTGGATAGTATGGGTCACATGCTGAACTTTGTTGATTTCTAGATTATTTTTATACTTTGTTGCTGTTGATTCCTCTACTATTCTTGTGGGTTGGCTTGGGGTTTGTGTGACTCTGTTTCATATACACTGTGTAGCAATCTGGAAAGATCATTTTCATTAATGCTTTGAATCTAATTTAGGATTCCCTCACCTGTTTCAAGCCCATGGAGGATTTATGAAATGAGCATTCATATACTTAACTTTTGCTTGATTTTCTGTTGGCTTTTCTCTGGTTTTTTTACTCTGCTTTTATCTCTGCTCTATGTTCCTCTCTACGCTTTCTTGTGAGTCTTCTATTGGGTTTTGTGAGGTTTGAGAGGGAAGAGTATATGAGGTTGCTGAATGTTGTTGTGAAGCTGCCTTTGAGTTGGGTGAGTGATACCAGCAGATTTCAAGGATGCTTGAGGGGAGAGGTCTGAAGAAGATGGATGATTGGGTCCAACAGGGTGGTGAGCAGTGGTATGCCTGTGGTTCAGAAAGTTCAGTATTAAAGGTTGACTTGTGGCAGATGTATGCTCCAGGATCTGAAATAGGTCAGATAATTACAACTACAATAGGTGGCCGTGGTGTTCACTCTGCTTCTGGCTCTGCTTGCTCCATTCGTTCTCTTTCATCTTAGAGCTGGTGAACATTTTGAGAAGGAACTACAACAGGAATATAGGGAGGCACAGAGCTTGGTCATTGCTAGACAAGAAACAACCACTCAAGTTCAAAAGGCACCCAGGAATTGCAGAAAGTTGATGTTTAAAGGCTTCCAGAATTGCATGCTGAACTTAACAGTATGGGGCAGGGACACCAGAGGTTACGTTCTAGATTTGAGAATGAAAAGGGTTTAAACGTGGACCAAGTGAGGAAAATGTGGAAAACTCTCAGAGGAGATCATGTCAACAGAGAATCCAAGATTGCGCACATGACGCTGCTTACGAGGTTGATCCTGTAGCCTTGGAAACAAGCGCATCATTCCACAAGTATCCATTGACAACTGTTACATTTTGGCCACCTCTTGCCCCCATCATATCCATGGAAGATGATGAAACAGTAGATACATTATTTGATTTGTGCAGCATCAACTAACAAAGCTCATCATTTAGCTCCTAATTTGAGTGGTGAGACTATCATGGGCACAAAACAGTCAGGTGTTTCAAGCTCTTGGAACATGTCTACTCAAGATTGTATGGAAATAGAACGGACACAGCAGAGCAAGTGTATAAAGTGTGGTGAAGGTGGATAGGGTTTGGTCTGTAGTGATCGAGTTTGCCATTAGCCGTCCATGGGAAATAAATGAACTGTTCTGTTGCATTTGGTGATATGGGAAAATTGTGTATCAAGGTCCCTGTGAAAATATGCTTGAGTTCTTTGAATTCATGGGTTTCAAATGTCCGGAAAGGAAAGGAGTGGCTGACTTCTTACAAGAAGTGGTGTCAAGGAACTCGCTGAAGTGTTTTAGTCATTTCATATTGTCAGAAACTAGGGGATGAGCCAGTTGTGCCGTTTGACAAGACCAAAGGCCACCCTGCTGCTTTGACCACCAAAAAGTATGAGCTTCCAAATGCTTCTGGTGGTCCTAACAGTGCAACTCACTATGCAATTCTGAAAGGTTTTCTGGGTGCATCTCATATAGGGTCAGAAAGTGGGCCAGATATCCCGATGCTTACCACTGTTGAAAAAGTCTCGTTGACGAGTTTGAGAGAAAGAGTTCTTCTCTGCATGAAGACAGGCTACGATGATTCTGTAAGTTCAGTGACTCGAATCCCATCAAGAAATGATAGTAGTCCCGAGTTGGGGACACCATTCACAGTAACTGAAGTTGGAACTTCATCAATATTGAGATCAAAGCTAGGAAGTCCACCTGCTGCAAATTCATGGCTGGGTTCTCTATTTGCCACCATAATTAGAATCCTTAAGATTTCCATTAGCAATGTCCATATCAGATATGAGGATTCCATCATTAATCCAGGACATCCATTTTCTTCAGGTGTGATATTAGGTAAGCTTGCTGCTGCTACCATGGATGAGCCAGGAATGAAAACTTCAACACCAATGGTGCCCTAAATAAATTGCGGAAGTTCTTACAAGTTTAGAGGCTTGCTATGTATCATGATTTTAACAGAGTGCCGTGGAAGATAGAAAAGAAGTGGGAAGATCTCACTCCCAAAGAATGGGTTGAGATATTTGAGGATGGTTGCAAGAGCTTGTGCCCATGGCAATGATCTCTTCAAATCTGAAAGGTTTCCTGAAGTTTGCTCAGCATATGGTGAAAGCCTCAAGCTAATTCCTTCCACCCTGTTCTTTATTGCCACATAGCAGCTTGTTGGTATAAGCTTGAAATGTGGTCGTCTCTGGAGACCTGATTTTCAGTGTATCAAAAGATGGGCAAGGAAGCAGCACAACAACAAGGAAAAGCATAGAAAATTACTCTTTAAGCACTCAGAGATGCTTCAGCTACAGAAACTCTAGTTCGATCCCACAAGATGTTGTCAAACTTGAATGAGTCAGCTAAGACAGATGCTCCAGCTGCCTGTTTTGACCAGTTTCTGGATTTCCATCTCCAAATTGTGCAAGCGGTGACTGATATGGTGCCTATACGAGCAGCTACTGAAATGGCTCAAACCCCAGATACTGAAGGGGGAGAAATTCTGTTACCTGAAACTAATTTGAATGTGAGAAGAGAAGAAAATAATGATGCAGGTACAAGTGGCTAAATGTCCTTAAAATGTACTGTGAATGATTCAGAAGCAAAGGAAAATGCATTGCATTAGGTTAGCAATTCAACTTCTTGTCCAAGATTCATCTTTAATTCTGAATACCAACATCAAGTTTCTGTGGAGTTGGGTAACTAGAAGCCTGGAGTCATGTCATTGCTGCAGAAGAAGTTACTACATGCTGAATTTCTTATGAAACTTGCCGGTGAATCATCAAAGGAAAAGACAGGAAACACAGTTGACTTGGAAAAATCAGAGTCTGAAAATTTACACCACCTCAAGGGTGTTTCGTCAACCTGGTGTGAGAATTCAGTGTTGGTTGATCCTATCAAGTCATGCATTTTGTCAATATGACACTGAAATTTATCTCCTTGCAAAGTGATGAGCAACTAGTTCCAATTCCAGGTTCCTCCACTCATCGGTTTGAAGGGGCCTAGTATGGCCCACATTTGGAGCACTAGAAAGTGCAAATCCAAGCTGCCTATTAACATAAATATGAATGACCATCTATCCAGCAGATTGTTTACAGCAAGAACTTGAATGAAATATGATTCTCATCACATGGTCCAACATCATGCAAATCAGTTGAGACAGGAGTGCCTCAAGATGCTTTGCAGAGAGCTTCACGTGCATGAAGGTCATTTAGTGAGCAGGTGGATTCTGTTTGTGTGCCCGCGTCCTTGATGTTTCTGACTACTCCAGATGAACTACATGCAGCGAATACAGCCTGGCCAGGTGGCGTTCTAGCCTTTTCGTGATGCGCACAGTTTCACTTACACAGACCATAATTGGTATGAGTGAACTTGATGAGGATTCTAATGGCTTCCTTCACCCCATGAAATGAAGACCCCAGGGCTTATGGTGAACTGCATCAATGTTACTAAAATTCAGAAAAAGAAACAGCTCAGCAAGCTCACTTTACATGAGACATAGTATTCTAGGAACTTGTGGAATGTCTTCATGAAGAGGCGATAGAAGAATTCCAGGGAACTTCTACTGGTAATGATGCTTCCGAGAAATCTGTTGAAAACTTAGGCTCTGATTCCACCATGGTCAAGATTGTGGGTCACCTTTGGATCAACTTGGCTTCAAAGAAAGAAGCTCCAAAATCTTAAGTTAAAAAAAAAGGTGTCATCTAAAGCATCAATCCTGCCTGCTGTGCATAAGTCGTGGTCATTAACACCTCCACCCCGGGCCTACCAGATACTATTTCTGAAGATTCTGTTCGATTGGCTTCCCACAAATTAGTGGATGGAGAGGTTCCAATGAATTCAATAGAAGTGAAACAAGAACTTGATTTTGTTTCTGGAGGTCACAAGCTGAGACCATCAAGACTTTGGGGCATGTATTAAGATCCAGAGTTGGGCTTTCAGAGAAATGCAATGAGATAAGCATACTAAAGAGTGGAAACTCTTGTTGGGCATTGATAATCATGAACCGAAGAATGCACTCTCAATAGGTCTCAGCATTGGAGCAAGACTCGTGCATGGCATACCAGAACACAGGGCATTTGCTCAGCTATTGCAAGCATCTCAGGATGATGCTAAACTTATCATCCACAATAGGTTCCCTGCCCCAAGATTGGTGGTATGTGATCAGCATGGCTCCCAGGCAAGATTCTTAGTGGCAAAGTTGAACCCATCAGCTACGTACAACAATGCCCATGAAATGGCGACTGGGTCAGGTGTGATCTTCATGGATGATGTGAGCCTTCAAGCGTTCTTTGACCATCTCCAGAGGCTGGCTGTGCAATCTTGAGAGCAGAAAGGAGAAGAACCTTCCCAGTTTATAATGTTGCTGGCCAGATGATAACAAGAATTGAAGGCATGATGAAGTTGGGTGAGGCAAATGCATGCTTGAAACAAATGAAGGTATCTCTGGATGTTGCAGAACATGCTAAAAGGAATGCTGAAACTGAGGCTGCATTGGCCAAAGAGAGTTCGGAAATATCCAAATTGGAGGTTAAGCGGATTGAATTGATGCTTAGCTTGGTTACTGAAGAAAGAGATCAATTGAGAAATGTTGTTAATAAATTGAAGAAGCAGAAGAATGTTGAAGCAGGGGATGAAACAGAAAATGGGACTCTTCTTCAAGAATCAATGTAAGAGAAAGTGTTTTCTCTTACACAGTTTCCTCCCATGTGCATGTGACTTCCTCTTGCACGGCCACCTTGGCACACACTATCCTCCTCCTGATGCATTTCTTTTATCTTTGTGTGAATTTACATGTTTTGAGTTGGGTTTTCAAATCTTTTTCCATCAAAATAATCTTAGTTTTTTCAAACTTCGTCCTTAGAAAATAAAATTCAATTTAAATAAAGGTTCACTGCCATTTTTCCTTATGCAAGCACTTTTTACTACTTTCCTTGATGAATAAAATCTATAATTCCATAAATAATGAAATTCAATTCAAATTCCTATGATATTTTTCTGTGATCATCAGGAATAAATTCATGCTGAAATAAATTGGCCTGTGGTGGGTGCCCAATATCCATGATATCTTCTATGATAATAATGCAAGTGACTATCTGTTTGATATTAATTGACCTCGATTTGCTTTTATGATGCATGTGACATGTTTTAGTTCACTCTCACTCCCATCTTGCATGATCCATTTTCTTCCTATGACTTAAAATTTCCATTTTCTTCCTATGACTCTTGAAATTTGGTATTCATCGATCGACCAACCAATTGTTATACTTGCCTTAACTTGGTTAGTAGAAACTTAATTTTAGGGCTTAGAAGAGTACTACAACTCATCATCGTACCTTCCCAGTAAGTAACCTGGCTCCTGGCCCGATTCAATTTTCACAGAGTTGTTATTCATTTCTAAGAGTCACACTTAAGGTTTTCTTTCTTATTTTGTTTTCCCTTAAAAAATAAAATAAAAATAAGTAGCGACTCTAAACCAATTTTCAAAAAATCAATTTTTACAATAAAAAGTGAGTCTTGCCAGTGAGTGTGAACACATGTGAAAAATGCGGCTTCACAAGAGGAAAAATGGAAAAAAAAAAATGAAGAATAGAGAAAAATAAAAAATAGATTTAAAACCAATAAATAATTTCTATATTCTTCTTCAAAATCATTTAAAATGATTTATAAATATATAAATATTAAACGATTTTAAAACGTGTAAATTTTTAACTAATTTTAATTATATTTGATTTTCTTTCGTTTGTCCATCGTGAAACCAAATATGAGAAAACTATTTTCCTTAATATTTTTTCTATTTACTTAATACTTTCAGGAACCAAATGTTTCTCATGAGGGAGCATGCCAAGGATGGTGGCAGGTACCTTAAGGACTTTATTTGGAGGAAACATGGCCAGGATGGTACTTGATTATTTTTATTATTTTTTAAGTAAGGGTTTTTATAGATTAAATAGTAGATTCATGGGCCAAATGCATACTTTAATTAATATATAAACTTTTAAATTAAATATCATTTTATAAAATAAGGACATTTATACATTAAATAACATCAAATTAGAGAGGCTTTTTTTATTTTTTAATCTTTGGCTATTAGTAAATTAAATTATGATAGAAATAAAATATAAATGTATTAATATCTTTAATTTTATTAAATAGTAGAAAGATAATATTTAATTGTTAAGGAGATATATAAAAAATGAAATGAATTTTCTTAATTATTTTATATATTATGCCTTTTTGCTTGCATGATTGTCATATATTTATTATCTTACAAATTAAAAGTATTTATATCTATTTTAAAGTTTTTATATTTATTTGAAAATTTGTAGTAGCCTATTTGTTAATACAAATCATAATACAATCAAAAATCAACTTGGAGTCCTCTTGGCCTATCTAATTGGCCAAGGTAGAAAATATTATAATGTTGAAGTATTTTATATTTTTATGGATTAGCATACCTAATATTATTTTGAGTATATTTCTCATACAGTATATTAATTTTCATCTAAGTTGTATCACAAACATTATGTCATGAATTGATACTCTCCTAAGTTAGAAGGTTATGCTTGATTCTTGGAAAGTATTAATGAAAGGAAAAAAAATATGTTAAGAGAAATCATTTTCTTATGTTTGGTTGTGACATAAAAAAATCCAAAGAAAATAAAATATAATTAAAATTACTTAGTGCTGGTATGTTAGGTTATGTAGTTTAAGATTGACAATTTTGTTCCATTCATTATGATGTTAGGACTATTTTAATTTGTATCTTACCCTCCATTGAAGACTTGAGATTGTTGCTTAATCAACGAGGATAAGACAAGTAAGTATAAAAAGGTCTAGGAAAAGCAAATTGGTGTTTGGTATGGCATGGTGTGGATCAAGGTTTTTAAAATCGAGTGAAATGTTTTTTAAAAGTGTTTTAAAAATCCCTTGAGCACTCAAGTGTTGTCAATAGCGTGCTCTCAAGTACTCAAAGGGTGCTCAAGTGGTCATGACAAATTCTCTAGAATTTTAGAGATTCGTCTTTTCTATTTTTAAAAGAATTATTTTTAGAAATTTTTGAAATTCAGTCCTCTAGGTTCTTAGGTTTATATGTACTTTGCATAAAAAGGTTTTTGGTTTAATGCTTCTAAGTTGAAAAACATAATGTCATTCCATTCTCAAAACTCTCGAAGAAGTGTTTGTATTTGCTTTTACCAAGTTGTGAAGGAGATCTACATTCCCTCAAGCATTGAGGTGATATCCATTGACAATAGATGAGGTATTGATTAGCACTCAAAACTGGTGTTTTCCTATATATAAAAATATGTTTTTGAATAATTTTTTTAGTGCAAATCATTATCTTTTTATTTAAGTATATGTTAAGCCTTAAACGGAGGACTAATATTTGTATCTAGTAAAGAATGCAACGAAAAAAGGAATTTTGATAAAAGAAAGTGGATTTCAATACCACTTCTATATAAAAGAGTAGTGAATCTGGATATAGTGAGAGCACTAGATGTGGCTCCCACAACAACACCTAATACTATGGATCTAGTACCGACCATTCTTATTTCTAGTACACTAGTGCCTTGTTGTAGTGGGAGAATTGTTATCTAATCAGACCGATTTATGTATTAGGAAGAGTACTTTGATGCCATTATAGAGGAAAATGATATTGATGCTATAAATTATGATGAAGCATTAAGCGATGTTGATGCACATCATTGACAAAAGGTTATGGAGGCAAAGATAGAATCCATGTATTCTAACCAAGTCTTAGAGCTTGTAGAAGCACTTAAAGGGATAAAACCCATAGGTTGCAAGTAGGTCTACAAGAGGAAAAAGGGGTGTAGATGGAAAGGTTGAGACTTAAGGCTAGGCTTGTAGTGAAAGGTTATAATAAGAAATCTAGTTCAACTATGAGGAGACCTTCTCATCAATTGCCATGCACAAGTCTATCATGATACTCCTATCCATTGCGACATATCTCAATTATAAGTTATGACAAATGGATGTCAAGATTGCATTCTTAAATGACAATCTTGACAAGTGTATCTATATAATACAACCAGATGATTTCATAATAAAAGTCCAAGAGCATATGGTATGCAAGTTGCATAAATCCATTTATAGATTAAATAAGGTATCTCATTCATGGAACAAACCTTTTGATCAGACAATTAAGACCTTTGATTTTGATCAAAACGAAGATGAACATTTTGTGTGTAAGAAGGTACATGGAAGCATGGTAGTTTTCATGATCTTGTATGTTTATTACATTCAAGTCATTGGTGATGATGTAGGGTTATTGTCATCAGTCAAGATATAGTTATCTACTTACTTCTAGATGAAAGATCTTAGAGAAATGCAATATGTTCTTGGGATTAAGGTCCTAAGAGATTGCAAGAATAGGAAATTGGCATTGTCTTAAGCCACCTACATTGACAAACTATTGGTCTAGTATGTGATGTAGGATTCTAAGAAAGGTTTGCTACCCTTTGGACATGGAGTTCCTTTTTCTTAAAATCAATGTACTAAGACAATTGAGGAGAAAGAACACATGCAAACAGTACCTTATGCATTAGTAATGGGTAGCCTTTTGTATGCGATGCTATATACTAGACAAGATATTTGTTTTGCAATAGGCATGGTAAGTAAATATTAGTTAAATCCAAGGCCAAGAATTAGACAATTGTCAAGCATATACTCAAAGAATGGGGGATTATGTGTTTGTGTTCCAAAGTGACAAATTGGTACCTAAAAGGGTACATAGATTCAAACTTTCAATCTAATAAGGATTCTTATTGGTCTATCTTTGATTTTGTCTTTACTTTTGATGGTATGGTTGTTAGCTAGAGAAGTGTGAAACAATCTTACATTGTTAACTCAACTATGTAAGTTGAGTATATTGTTACTTCTAAAGCAACAAAGGAAATTGTTTGGCTTAAGAAGTTCCTCATGGGACTTAGGGTTGTGCCCTTAGTTGTACAATGCATGATACTATTTTGTGACAATAGTGGGGTTGTGACACAGTCTAAAGAATAAGGGAACCACTAGAAAGGTAAGTGCATTGAGAGGAACTACTAATTAATTCATGAGATAGTAAAAAAGGGTGACATAATGGTTGAAAAGATACCTTTTATGGATAACCTGACAAATTCCTTTACTAAGACATTAACAAGGAGAATCCTTGATGGTCACAAGAATAGCATATCTTGCAGTTAAGCGCTTGTAGGGGCTTCTAGTGCCCATCGTGCGCTTGAGTGCTTAAAGCCACTTCTAATGATCTTCTAACGCTTAAAACACTCAAATGCTAATCTAGGTTCTAACACTCTTCCAACAAACCTACCCGTACCAATGGTTATAAATAGCCTTTCAACACCTCATTTGTTCACATTCCTCGATCCCAAGTCATCTCCTATGCTCCCTCTTCATGCTTACTTGTCTTTTAGTGGCTTTTTAGGTTGGTTTTCACTTATTTCGACCTTGTAGGAGTGTTATCAACTACCTTTTAAGACTTTCCAACAATTCAGTTTTTTCAAGTAGCTCCTCACTTTCTGTGTCTTTTTATTTTTCATTCTAGGTCAATATATCTTGTCATAGGTGTCTTAGAAGTCCTCTTTAACACCTCTATTTTCTTGGTCGATCATAAAGTCCTCTATCCAGGATCCATTTAATTTGGCTAGCCTTCTTATCGAGTGTTTCCACTCTAAGCACACTTATGAGCATTGCTATGCTCATTTCCTTTACTATCATGTCGAGATTGAGTGCAATACTTCCTTGATCTCCTTCCATGACATTGTTTTGCTAAGTTTTTTTTTTTTTCCAAATTAGGATTGGGAGCTCCTAACCTCTTTTCGTGGGGTTGCTTATTCCTAACTTGTTTGGATATTCTATGCAAACATCCATTATGTTGACTCTTTAGTGTAGTGTTTCAAGTTTCCTTGTATGGTTAGATTCTCTTTATTACCCCTTAGTTTATTTGCTTTTCTCTTGGGTTATCCTAGCTTAGGGATTTTGTTTTGCATTTTTCTACCTAGGCTTAGGGCCTCACCTTATCTAAGGTCATTGCCATTCCACTCACTCTGTATGGTGTGGCTCATAATCTCGCCGTTTATATTCCTCTGGTTGGGTTTACTAAGCTAGTTTGAGTCTTGGCCATGTGTTTTTCTTATTCATTCTATCATTCCTTACATTGGACCCATATTAGGCATTCAACTGCTCAGTTTATTCATGCCATTCTGATTGGGTAGTGGATTGACATTACCCAGGTCATCCTCAACATCATGGCTACTTATCATAAGCATATGACCCTGGAAGCCTTCCTTTTGCTCTGATAATCTCTATGCTCCTCGTGCATATTGGCTTTGAGATTGATCAATAGTTAAGTGCCCTTGGTCCACGTGCTCTCATCGATGAGAGTTCATGGTCCAAACATATGAGCCACTGGCCCGATAATTGATATATAAATAATTTTCCGTTCTTAAAAAGTCTTTTTAGTTCATATCGATATATATATATATATATATATATATTTCTTTTAGCAAATAATATTATATAAAGTGTTTTATATATTTTTGTATTTTGTCATAGAATTAGGTTTCCTCATTGAATAAGAAAAAAATTAAAAATATCTCTACAAAGATTCATGTTATCGAGAACAAAAAATTTATTAGATTATGATAGATATTTAAAACTCATTTTAATAAATACGAGGAAAAATAAGAGATATTTAATGGAATTAAAGCTTACATTGAGAAAATAGATGGAAGTGGAAAAACATATGATATAAGTACTAAATAAATGTGAACTCTTTAATAAGATTGTTATATAAAATATTCGGTCCAAGTTCCCTTAAACATTATTAAGAAGATTGATGAAAAAAATATTAATTGTTCTTGGTTTAGAAATTTGATAGAATTGCCTTTTTATTATAAGAACAGTAATAATTAATTCATGCGAGATTAATGTAATATTATTTAAAATAAGCTCTGAGATCTAACATAAAAAAAAAAAGTTATATCCATACCCTTTTAAATATGAAAATAGAAATAAGACAAGAATGAATAATCTTTACCAAAATACTTATAAATTTTTTTAATCCAAATGACCAAATTAGTAAGGTTTGTTAATTTTTCTTTATTTGTCTAAAAATAGAGGAAATAAATAAATTGAAAAATAGAGTAAATCGCGCGGTCGTGTGGCCCCACTTCAGTCACAGAGGTGTACCGAAAGAGTTGAGTGTGGAGAGCACGTGATAATTCCTTGTACACACTTAGGATTATATAGCATCGGGTGTTTTATTTATTTTTGTTTACAATTATAAAATATGATATAATTTTTGTATAGGATACAAACTCAATTATTCTTACAAGGTTATATTAGTTCTTAAAAAAGAAATAAGAAGTTCAACGCAAACATTTTTTAAAACAATAATGATGTTTTAGAGGGATAATGTTTTTCAGAAAATATAAACAAGACAAATTTTGTAAAAATCTACCAACAAAATATTAAGAGAGTATTTTAAGAAGTTGAGTTGGCTGAATTTTATTGTAAAAAATTGGCATAGACTATTTACAATATAAAGTGTTTATTCTTAACTAATTGGGTCCTATTCAGTGTACATCACATATATTAGTACACTCACCATGAGAAACTCATCTTGATAACCAAAGCAAGTAATTCCTTCAATTAGGATGTTGTACTCCATAACCTCATATAGATTACCAAAGTCTATGAATGAGTTATGAATAACTCATCAATTTACATAGAACCCATGACCTGTATCTTTCTTGCAACTCCTAATGCACCTAAGTTATGTAAATGCTAGTGATTTAGGCTTGAATGATTAGATAAACGTTAATGCAATTAATGGATAAAATAGTGGAAACTCAAGTGTAACTTTATGTGGACCTACATTTTTCACGTATATCCCCAATTGATAGCGAGACTTGTATTTTTAGGTGAAAAACCGTATTTTATAAAAAGATGGAATCGCCATTTATTTTTATTTTTTTAGAAGGAAAATAAAATAAGAAATAAAACCCTAAAAAAATTGACTCCTTATTTTTGATGTCTTTGAAAACTCATGTTTTGGTCCATATGTCAAGTTACCTATCGGAAAGGTACCATAATGGTAGCACCCCTCTAAGCCCTAAATAAATATTTCTATTGACTAAATTGAGGGAAGCATGATAATTAACTGATGGATCGACGATATCAAGGAAGGCCAAAGGTGATTACCTAAATTCTAACAACATATTAAGTATGTCAAACAATCATTTCAAGTCATAATCATAAAGGAGAGATACGGTGCATACCTAGACTACAACTCAAGTGCTATTATAAAACATCAAAATTAGTTTAAATATCATATTACTCGACATGCATCATCATTTAAATTAGTGGATCAAGTGGAGCAAGCCAAATAAAGGATAATCAAGCAACCAAAAAAAAAAAACATCAATTGTGATGATGTTCATAAATGAGGAATGGATATCTATGGAATTAAAAGACGAGGGGCACACTTGAAAAGAATATGTTAATTACAATGTGCTCCCATAATACTAAGGAGGTTAAAATAGGCTACAAGATAACTAATCTCAATATGCATGCTATATGTATAACATAAAGGAAATAATAAAAGTCCAAAGAAAATATTACCTATTCACTAGGAACATGCATACAATTCATTATTGAAGCTAAGCCAATGTGCAAGAGAACTAGAAACACCAATGTATCTGTTGCCTTCCTCGTTCTTCTTTCAATGGTGCATGTTCCCCACAATAGGAAAATGAAAATGTGTTGAAGAAAGAGGAATGGATTGATATATTTAGATATTTCCTAAAATAAAATTCAAATATTGAATATCAAAAAATAATATTTTCTATATGCATATAACCATATATAACTAAGAAATAATTTAAATCCAAATTAAAATTACTTTTATTAAAAATATTAATTCATTTCATCAATGATTTAAGAGGGATCAAATATTTTTTTCTTGAACCTGTAAAATTATTATTTTTCTTAAATAAAATAATTTTTTCACATGAAAATCAATCTAATAAATAAAATAAACAATGTGAAAGAAATTTGGAGAAAAAAACTTTATAAGTCGTCTATCCGTGTGGGAGAGTATGTGAAAATACTATATATGTATTTTTTTTTTATCATTCTCATAGTTAAACAAATGTCATTAAAAAATAAATTTTAAATTAGATTTTAACTTCAAAAAAAAAATTCATTTAAAATGATCAAATTAAAAGAATATTACTCCAATATGTGACTTAGGTGCATTAGGAGTTGCATAGAAGATCTAAGTCATGGGTTCCTTGTAAATAGATGACTTGTTCACAACTGGATCATGGGTTTAGGCAACCCATTAGAAGTTGTAGTGCACTACATCCTAATTGAAGGGATGATTGGTCTTGGCTATCAAGATGGGTTTCCCATGATGAGTGCACTAGTGTGTATGGTTACACATTGGACATGACCAACGGTGAGTCATGACTTAAGGCTATCAAGTAGTCATGGCCTCACCAAGTTGCTCCATTGTGTTGACTCTCAACTTTGAGAGAATATTAAGCCTATACTAAAGTTAACAATGCCTTTGACATACAGGTAAGATCGTAAGTTGATCATATATTCCCTATGGATTGGGTCATTATTGATGGAAGACGGTAGCAATAGGTATTCTTAATAAAGACACCATGGTATCTCATGGGAGATAATATGTCTTGGTGATCCTAAGAAGGCGTGTTCATGGAAACTATGGCCATAATAGTTCCTTAAGTGGAACTTAGCATAGGCTCTTTGAGAGCTAAGACATGTCAATTGAATACACAATAGAAGGATCTGAAATTCAATGATAGTAAAGGCAGTCTTTAAAGGCTGATAGCTTTCACTTTGTTAGACTATGAACACCAGTTCATAGGGAGACTAAACATAATGGATAGCAAGTCACAGATCCGAGCACGTGATGTCTCGTTGTTATTTACATAAGATACTGGAGTTTAGTTGATTATCTATAGTGGGATGTTGAATCAACTTTATAATTGGATTATGAGGAATCTAGTACTCCTATGGGTCCTAATGATCCATGCTCTAAGCTCATATACCTTGTTGGCATGGATTATGAGGGTCGAATTGACTCTAGGTTCACTTTTGTACATAAGGGCGTTTTGGTAATTATGTAAGTTTGCACCGGGGTAAGTGAACAAGGTCTTTGGATTTGGCTAATTGATTAATTAGTAGGCCTTATTTGGTTAATTAGTCAATTATGACCCATTTTGGGCTAAATTAAGTGACCTAAGCCCATGTGGGCTCAAATCACTTAAGCCCACTTGGGAACCCTATAAATACCCCATAGGGGTTAAGGTTTCCATAAATTTATATCTTCCACCATCCAGAAAGAAAGAGAGTCATAGCCTCCACCTTCCTTTCCTCACCACCGAAAGTATGCCAAGAACAAGGTTGAGTCATCAGGCAAAAGATCGTAGGTTTACCAGACTTCCAACAACTTCAAGGTTGTCTTCAACACTTAGAATTTAAGGTTTGGGAACATCCAAACCTAAAGGTTAGTACTTGAACCCTAAAATATATATTTTTTTAAAAAGTTGGTATTGCTTCCGTTGCTTCGATCTAAGGTTCCAACAACTTTGAAGTTGTCAATCGTAGTGGCAAGGTGAATAGAGCAGTCGATGCACTTTCCCACCTTCCAAAAAGTTCCAAAAAGGATTCGCACCTTTTAAGTGCCCAACTAATGGGTTTGTCAAGCCCTATTTCTACTTGGCTTGATACATTAAGGGATGAGTAGCAACAAGACTTGCAACTAAAGTCACTAATTGATGCACTTAAACTTAATCCACAATTCAAGCATGACTATACTTGGACAAATTGACAACTTAGGTACAAGGGTCGCTTGTCTTAGATACAACTTCTTCCCTTAAAGATGCAATTTTTTGTGAACATCATGATAGTCCCATTGAAGGACATTTTAGGGTTTAAAAGACTTATCATTGAATCAAGTGAGGATTTTATTGGTCGGGGTTAAAAGGGGATGTCTAACATTATGTTGTTGAATAGCTAGTGCAATAAATTTGAAACCAACAATGGTAAGGTGTATTTACACCAAACCTGAGAGGGTCTCAATAAAATTAACCCTTATGACTTATTACTTAAAGTTACACCAAACATGCTTAATCTTTTTAATGACTTAAATTAACTTATTAAGTTATATTAAGTCATTAAGTTGATTTACCAAACACCTTTAAATTAACTATTTTGACTTAATACTAACTTTATGTTACAATATTACATTATTTTGCCAAATATGGTTAATTTACTTAATAACAAATTAAGTTATTAAGTTATATTAAATTATTAAGTTGGTTTACCAAACACTGTCTAAAAGATGTTTAAAAATTACATTGTTAAATATATTTTTTATATTAATTTTAGGCTAAAATCCTTTTTTATTTCAACTACATACTAGGATCTATCCCTTTTTAGTTTCTCTTTTAAATAAAATGACAAACAAAATTAAATGACTTTATTCCTTGAAAGTTTAAGACAGGATACAATTTGGATGTTTTAGAGTAACAAAGTTAAAGTTAAGAAAAGACAAAAACAAAATCTTAACTCTAAAGCAAGTGAAAAACCATTTATAAAAGAAATAATTTGCATGTCATTTAGTCTACAATAATCCCATAATCAATTACAAGACTACGTAAAATAGGGAAGCATCTAAAATACCTTAATAGATGAAATTTAAAAGTAAAGAATTAAAGTCAACTCATGAAGACCTTAATTAATCCAAGTAGAAATATTTGGAATATTGGGGTTTAACCAATTGAAATAATTCAACTATTGTAACTTAAGTAACAACATTTGTTTGAAGAAAGATCCTATCATTAATTCATAAAATTTAATTGGAATCCACAATTGTAAGGTAGTGATAGTATTGAACCATGAATATTCCACACATGTAAATGGGTCACATTAATAGATATGATTCAATCATGAAGTATTATTGGTATTTTGAACTATATTCACACAACAATATTATTGGTATCTTCAACTATTTACACAACGACAAGCAATTTTTTTCTTAATATTTATTTATTTATTTTTGGTATCTCTATGGAAAATAGGAAAGAAAATTAAATATTATTAAAATTACATGTGTGAAATAGGTTTAAAATAATAGATAAAAATATTTTATTAACTTTAAATTTAATTTTTTATGTTCCTTCACATTTCCTTTCCTTCTATTTTTTCTCTTTATTTTCTTTTTCTTAAAATTTTCAAAAACCAATCACAACATTAGAGAATTTGTTAATTGACCATGAATCAATAACAATTACGTTGGATTGATTAAGTTGAAAGTTGGCTTCGGAGGGTAGTAAACTGAAGTTGACAAACCAAGCTGAGTAAGATTAGAGAATGGTATTAAGTTAATGCTTTTGGAAATGAGTTTAATGCAAAAGTATTTCAAAATAAACACTTGAGTTAAAATGTGATTGTTATAATATGTGTGAAATGTGATAGAGACCTTTGTCACAAGGTGAAAGACTTAACTACTTCAAGAGACTTGAATTGTCTAAATGCCACACGAGAGGACACTTGTCTTTCACTTTCTATGGGAGCTCCAACCACTAGCTTGAAAATATATAGAGGGTCATATGCTTCATATGCAACATCAAGGTTAATTACATACCCACAAAAATTGCCTATAACCATACATGTTATAGGCAAAATAATATATATCAATTCAAGTTTTCATTTTACAACATTCCTAATTTAAACTTTCAATTCACAAATTGTTGCATCTTTCTTGATGGTCATGATCATAAGGGAGACTGATCATATGCAAGAGCAGACCACCTTAGCAACATTCGGAATCTCGCTTACATCTAAGTACATTTCACTAGGTTGTGTTTGCTTTCCAAGAATCATTTTCATGTTCCTTCTTACTTTCTTGGAATTTTTCATGAGAAAATCATTTTCATGAGGATTTTTTCTTTCCTTCATACTTTCTTGGAACCGAACATAGTGATAGGGAATCACACATCATTAGATACACTTCATGCTAATGAAGCTAGAATCATGCTCCTAAAATGTTCAAATTATAACATAATCATCAAAGAAATAAAAATATATGTCATGGGTGTTAACTATTAACTTAAGGAATTAATTCAAACATATATAAATTGTTGTTTACCTATATCAATAGCAAAGAATTTATAACTAACTCTTTTGCAGTAGATGGAGGATTTAATATAATGATATCTAGTGCCTTATACCAAGCACATGGGAACAAGTATATATCCTAGTTAATTGTGGATTGTGCTACAATTTTTTTTTTACCTCCTAAAACATTAAACTTATGTTTGGTTCCCAGAAAGTACCAAGGAAAGAATAAAAAATGTCAAAGAAAATGGTCTATCTCATGTTTAGTGTCATTGTGAAAAATACAAAAATAAATAAATATAATTAAAATTCGTTAGAACTGTATACATTTTTAAATTATTTAATCTTTTTATAATGAAGCAAAATAATTGAAATAAGTTTGAATAAACATATGAAAATAATTGATTGACTTTAAATCTAGTTTTTATTCTTTTTCACTTTCTATTTCCTTCTAGTTCTTCTCTCTATTTTCCTCTTTAGTTTTTTTTCCCTTATATTTTCCCTTAGATTTTTCGAGAACCAAACATAACCGAAGAGAAAAGGGATCAAAGGAAAGAGAAAATAGTAAAGAAGTTGAGGAACTTTAATCCTTTTTCTACATGTCCTAACAGGATAAATGAACAAGATGACTTACCAATAAGTTGATAGGAAAAAGACATAACTCCTCATTCTTGGAACAAAGTACTTTCAACTTTAATTCACCCGTAGCTACCACATACGATTCCATTCCGCTCAACACTGTCATCAATTTTACTTAAGATTAGTATGATTAATGGTTAGGTAAACTTCTTGAGCATATTAGAATCATAAGTAAATATAAGATTAATTCAAGACTTACATCTCAAGAGATAGACAATAAGTATGCATGTTTAAAAATGTTTTAGCATACTTAAGAAATTTAATTCTTAAATACCAAAACTATAAACAATATGACTTTACAACTAGTAAAATCAATAGATGGAGTTTTATTATTTATTGCCATCGAGTATGTTTCTACATATATCTATCTCATAATACATTCAAATTTAACTTCTAATTTGGTGGTCTTCTCTAACTAATTTTGATCTCTCTTAAAAGCAAGTATAAAAAATTAATTAATTAATTAATGTTATGTCTAATAAGGTAATGAAGAATTCCTTGAGCTGCGTAATTACTTTGTAGAGGTTTATATTTAACTAACTAAATAAATAAATAATGAAAAGAAAAAGCAGTTCACTCTACCTTATTTATGCTATATGTAAAAAAGAAACTATACATGTTTTTAAACTAATGATAACTTTCAAAGTTAATTGAAGTTATTTTTCATATTTTTTGAAAATGAAGAAATTCTATGATATGTAGCACATGCATACTCATCATATTAATCACTATAACCTTTAAACTATGTTTGAATCTTGGAAAGTACTTAGAAAAGAAAAAAAATATAATTAGAATGGATTAAAAATTTATACATTTTTAAATTATTTAATTTTTATGTAATGGAGGAAAACAAGTTAAATGAGTTTGAAGAAACATATAAAAATAGTTTATTGACTTTAAATCCATTTTTATTTTTCTTTACTTTTTTCTTTCTTTCTACTTTTCCTCTTTATTTTCTTTCTTTGTATTATCTTAGATTTTCTAGGTAACCAAATATAGCCTTAATGAACCAAAAAGAGAAAATAAGTTGAGATAGCTATTACAATTTAAATCAATAATTTAAAAAGAGGGAAGTCAAAATGTTAGAAAAGGGTTGATAATGCACCTAGTGATGGGCGTTCAAAGCGAGAGTTCATTGTTGTGTGCTCTCAGTCTTTTATATTGTGGCTCCTCCACTGCATGGGGTAGGGAATCATCACGTCTTCTCTTACGGTTTTCATCAGTTTTCAAGATCTACCGACCCATTGTCACCAAAATTCCCGAGAAGATCCAACAACATTGGTATATAATTATGCTGATCTCCCGCAAATATAAGATTGATGCCGTATGTTTTGAACAGGTTCACATACATAACATTCACAAATGAAGCTTTAACATGTGTGAAATTATTTTGATGCTCTTTCGTAATAGCATTCTTGGGATACCACCAAACCCATGCTTGATTATTAAAATTACCATGGCACTCACACCAACGTGTAAACCAACGTTTATCCATGAATCCAAATCCCATTGCCATGCAAATTCAATTCACACTTGAAATGAGAACTAAGGTGACCAGAATCGGGATTATAACATTTAGAAATGGGCTGATAAAGACATGATACAACAAGGGTTTAAGAGATTTTTTTTTTATTTTTTTAAAAAATCTCTTCATGTGAACTAGTGGTAATATGGAATTTAAGAGATTTTTGGCAGAACCATAGCATTGCTCAAAACTCAAACAGT
The DNA here is from genome assembly GCA_030345155.1 of Vitis x doaniana. NCBI lineage: Eukaryota > Viridiplantae > Streptophyta > Magnoliopsida > Vitales > Vitaceae > Vitis > Vitis x doaniana. The sequence goes on along the minus strand of CP128320.1, from coordinate 17,676,410 downwards.
AGTTGCATTCCACAAAACAGGTCAAAGAAGGAGAAATTAAAAAAAGAAAAAAGAATAAATTCAAGGGAGAATTGTGTTTTGGGCCCAGCTGGGCCCAAAAATTAACAAATGGTCCATATATCTAACAAAATTAAGCCCACCACCCAAGTAAAGTCTCAATATTGATAAGAAGGATATCCCATTTATAATATTCCAAAAATGCCCTTGGTTGGGGATTTAAAAAAAAAAAACCTGAAATCCACGTTGGATTTCCCTTTGTTTTCCCCAAATTGGAGTCGTTTTCACATTCCCGGCTTCGTCCCCCTCTTCCACCCAAAGAATGCCCTAATCCTCAGTCCCAATCTCGTGATCTCTCAAGCTCGTGTTTCCCGGCCTTCTGATTGTTGGTGTAGGCAGTCTCGTTTTTCATCTGTATCGATCCATTGGCGTCGACGATCACAACTACATTTCGGCTCCGTGGCGAAGCAGTTTATAGGTGAGGTTAGTAGGTTGATCAATTTCATCTTTTTTATGCTTCATTTCGACTATCCGGACCATTTGATTTCAGCCCAAATACATTGCCCTAATTTATCTCGCCATTTAAGTTTGCCATATATTGTGGCCTGATCCATCCCCACCGGCGGTGCCCTCCGTATTGGTTATATTTACTGGTTATATTTTTTCTATTTTTTTCCCCTTGCATTAGTGCAGACATATTTTTCCTCCGTTGGTTGAAATCAAATCTTTCAGCATTATAGTGACTTCATCGTGTGGCAGTCTAGTTAAGTACGATAGTTCGTATGTTAACTTTCTTCGATAAAACCCAAGTTATGGTGAGCCTATAGTATGAGATATTGTTGTGTACTTAGTATGTGTCGATAGATTATCATTTCCAACTTCATGAAATTTGTAGCTAACATGAATATAAGTGGCAAATAAAGAAACAAATGAGTTGAATTGATTCAAAATACTAACCACATAGCCATCATATGTACATTTATGAGTGTCAAAAGTAACTGTTATGTTCCCATTGGGATCCAGAGGGTGATAGCAGTATGGAAAAACAGAGAAAGAGTCAACCAATTTGTGGAAAAAAAAAATAATAAGTGAAGTAACAAAAGGAAAAGTATATGTATAAATGATATATTATATACTTGACATGGCGACTAATAATAATGTCAACTTCAAAGCCAAAGGCCACATGGGATAGAAGATCAACCCCATTTTCTATACTATGCATAATTGATTGTTCTATAATATGAAATTTCTGCTATCTTTGTATAGGTTGATGGACGCAACTAATATGATATATTGTTACATTTTTATGGGAGACAAACTTGTCCAAAAAAATGATGGGCAATGGGAATACATGGGTGGAAGAAGCAAAGGTATTCACATATATAAAGGAATGCCATTTGAAGAATTCAGCAAAAAAATCTTAGAGAAATTCGACATCTTGTTTGATGCGATGAAGATGCACTACACCCTTAAGTTCAACCCCAGAGTCATCCAAGATTTAGAAGATGAGGATGACTTGGATAAGGTGGTTTCCCATAGTGATGACTTTGCAAATGTATACCTAGTAAACTTACCATGTGTGGAAGGCATTGAAGCAAATATACCGAATACACAATTGGCAATTGGGTAATGGACGTTAACATGAATGTCTATTTAAAATATTGTGAATATCACTTTTACGCATCACGTAGTTTAATTATGTTAATGTATGTAAATGCAGAGGTCCACCAACCCCGTTTCCTTCCTCTAATGCATCATGCGATGCAATTCCTAATACTATGATGCTATCAAGAGGTTTTGTGTCGCGTTGTGCAGATAGTGAGTACACCCCTTTGGAATCGATTCGTTTTCATGAGGCAATATTAGGGTCGGGACATACATTTAAAAATGCAGAGGAGTTTTGCAACGCAATTTACCAGATGTCATTAGGTGGAAGGTTTAAATACAAGTACAAGAAAAATTCTCCTACGCATATGTCTGTAAAGTGTTCGGTTGAGGGTTGTCCTTGGAAGATAACAGCTCATGCTATCGAGGGAAATGTCATCTTGCGAGTTCATACTTACCAAGTAAATCATAGTCATATAGCTCAGGATGAGTGTTCATCTAAGGTCAAGGTTTCTTCAAAGAAAAGCGCGGTTGTTGTTGAAGATGTGTTTAGAACCACTCCAGACTATCTTCCCCGTCAAATTTGTAAGGATTTTGAATGTGATCATGGAGTTCAATTGACATATAACCAAGCATGGCACCTTAAAGAGAAGGCAAAAGAGCGCATATATGGAGCTCCACGTGAGTCCTACACGTTTGTCCCTTGGTTATGCCATAGGCTAAGGGAAATCAACCCCGGCACAATTGCGGAGTACACTTCCGACGAAGGTCACTTCATGTAATTGTTCATTGCCCATGCATTTTCAATTCAAGGGTTCATCAAGGGGTGTCGACCAGTATTGGCTATTGATTCTTGCCATCTAAGCGGACCATACAAGGGAGCTCTTTTGTCCGCCATTGCATATGATGCAGATGATGGAATGTTCCCTCTTGCCCTTGGTGTGGTCAATTCAAAAAATTATGAGGATTGGTATTGGTTTTTGGAGAAATTAAAGGGGGTCTTAGATGGTAAAGAAGTTGTTATTATATCTGATAGACATCAAGGAATCTTGCGTAGTGTTTCCGAGTTGTTCGGGATAGGAAATCATGCATATTGTTATCGACATGTTAAGGAAAACTTTTCTAGCTTCTTGAATAAGCAAAACATTAGAGGAAAGAAAGGGAAAGAAGATGCTTTGTTACTTCTAGACTGCATTGCATATGCTAGGTTGGAAATAGACTACAACGAGGCATTTGAAAAACTTGTGCGTTTCAATGACAACCTCAGTAAATGGGTTGCGGATAACAATCTGGAACATTGGGCAATGTCAAAGTTTCTAAAAAAATGATGGGATAAAATGACAAGTAACATTGTAGAGTCTTTCAATGCGTGGTGAAGAGATGAGCGTCACCAAACAATTTATACGTTATTGTTATTGCACATGGATAAGCTTGTAGCCATGTTGGACACCCATATGCGTGGTACAGAAAAGTGGAAGAGCGTGGTTGGACCGAAAACTGAAGAGAAGCTAATGTCAAATATCATGAGGTCCGGTCTAATTAGTGTGTTGCCATATTTGGGGGGGAGGTTTATTTGGTTGTCGATATCAATCAACGTACGTGTACTTGCATGACATGGCAAATGTCCGGCTTACTGTGTTCCCACGTATGTGCTGTCATTCGCACACTCAGACACGACGTGTATGACTATATTGACCCATGTTTTAATGTCTCCACCCAACATTTGATTTACTCTGGTCAGTTTCAACCATTACCAACACACAATATGCCGAAAGTTTGTGAGGATGGGAGTTTGCAAGATTGCGTTGGTAACTTTTTTTCTACTCTCCAACCCCCTCATGTCAAACGTCCTCCAGGAAGACCCCGCCAAAGGCGCATTGAGTCACAGTTTACTCATAAGAGAGCAATTCATTGTTCTCGATGCAATGGCATAGGTCATAACCGCTCTAAATGTAATAATCTGTTGCCGTGACATGTGGCTTGTTTGTGGTTGTACGATTCTCATACTTTGTATCAGCCCATACATTCTATTGTAGGGTATATGGTACGGTATTGTTGTTTTCGTTCCTATGTATTGGGCTGGTTATAGGCACGATGCACTATCTTGTTATTTTCATGATTTATAGTTGCTTTGCTTAACCTACGTAATTAAAAGTGCAATTTGAATGTGGTTTCTTTAAAGTTGTTATTTAATTCCATCAGTGTCTCTACATTATCAAGCATTTGTGGTTCCACCTACTAAAAAATGTCTTTCCATTTGTCTTGAATGGGATATACTCGTTTCACACTTTGTAAGCATTGCAGCTATAATCTTGTAATTCATATGATTTGTTGGCAGTAGCATAGTACTTCACTCACATGTTTGCACCCAAACTGTTAGCGTTTTCCTCAAATGTTTTTTTTTTTAATTTATTTTATTTATTTTTACCTTATACAGCTGAATATGGTATAGCCTGACAAAATTTATCCAACTGATTAATGGTACGATAATGAAATGACCTTTCCCTTTAATATTAGTCTCTCCAACTCATCGATCACTACTATAGCACCCTTTGGAAGTCACCGGTTATTCTAAGGTTCAAACCTCCAGCAATAAATTCATCTTCAATGGCGACTGTGGAGGTATTGCATTATTTCTTCGTTATTATTTTTCATTACTTATTTTGGATACTTGCTATTTTAACCTACTTAACACAATTACTTGTTATGGGTCTTACATATTCATTATCAAATAAACACCGAGTTGTAAATTATTCATCCACATTATTTTGTTTGTTAGTTCATTCAATTGTATTTCCTTTTACACCACGTTTATGTATTCATATTGTCTTTGTTATTTTTATGTTGATTACTAAAATGCATCTCTAAGATACTAATTATGTCCTTCACTTTTAATGCAGCCCACAAGATTGTTCACACGTTGTTCATCTTCGAGATTCTTAAAATTATGCAACAGGCTGCCAGTTGATAAATTGGAAGTTGTTCGAGACCTTCAGTTTAGAGGTCTTCTCAACTTAAATTGCAAAGAGATACGACATAATATATGTCTGTGGCTGATTGACCATTTTAACGTTGGCTTCAGATGCATAGACATATCATCCGACAAAAGCTATGAGCTAACTGCTGCAGATGTTGGCCTTGTATTTGGCCTCCTGACAAGCGGACGGATTTTACAAATTGCATCAACCCCGTCTGAGCATCCATTCGGTACACTCAACACTTGTGAGAAGAGACTCCTCAACTTACCTGTCGGGGAGGAGTTCCGTAGATGTTTCCTTTACTACGCATGTGTGACGATATTGGCGCCAACGTCAAGGATAGATGGATGCCGAAACTTATGGCATACCATCCATGAAGATAGTTTTCGAAACGATGTCAACTGGGGCCAATTTGTTGTTGACCAGCTGGTTGAGGGTATTAGACGATTTAAACAACGAAACAGTGTTTGGGTACATGGTTACATCCTCTTCCTCTAGGTATTGCCCTGCTTTTACATTGATAACTTTGTCACTTTTACATTGTTCACATCACTATCATCAAGTAACGAATCCACATTTGTTTATTTCCATTGTGCAGCTCCACTACGTAATTAAATTCAAGATTCCTTCAGTTCATGTTCCCGTGACAGTGGCCCTCCTCTCCGCATGGTTAGATGATTTGATAAAGGAGCGCTTAGCTGTTGAGATAAGTCAGTTTGGTAGTTTCGGACATGGTGAGGTAGCCATTTACTCCACATTCATTTTGTTCTCAAATTTGATGACATCGAAATTGAATACCTTCAAGGTTTATACGTTCTTAATTTGCGTCATGAAATCAATTGTAGGGGTTTGATTATTCGTCACCGACCTGTACGTCACCGCCATGTACACATGTGGAGTCTGGTAGTGGCCCGACAAGTAGTCATGTACTGATACTGTTTGTTACTTTACGCATTAACTCCGTCTGAATGTCATTACAATTAGGTTTACTGACTCAATTGTTTGAAACCATTGGTTCTAAATATTTTCTTCAATATTTTTATAGTAATTTATGTGCAAGCTATTTGTTAACATGTCACAGGAACTACTTGAGCAATACTATGCAGCAGAACGTGCAATATATCAATATCAAAAGGGCATTCAGCACCAGCTAGGCATCATGCGTGGTGTGATGCATACATTGGATGGCCGAAAACAATGAAGTCGACCTTCGCCGGCCGCAGGTGACTCAAGCTATGCAGCCCATGAATGTTCGTAGCCCGATCTGCATTCAGACTATGGTGGAGATGACATCGCTTCCCACGGCACTGCAGACGTACCGGACACACCAATTCGGCATCCATCAGATATTGATAACAGTATGGGGGACATTCATTACTGCATGAATTTGTTCATAATAACTCATATTATATTACTATGCATTACGAATTAACTACTATGCATTACGAATTAACTGTTGTTACTCCAAATTTACAGCCGATGAAAAGGTAGTCGTCCTTGAACGGTTGCCTTTGCAATCTATGGTTGTGGCTTCATCTGATAGGAGTGGCAGGCGACGAAGAGTGCGTCGATTGGCTCCCAATCTATTGTCGCCATTCATAGCGCAACCACAAACACACCAGTCTACCATCAAGATGGACCTTAAAGAAGCGGCTTCAATTGTTTTTTATGGCTCCTTAGACCCGAGGTTTGACATAGCATATAATACTCCACTTTCAAATGTATTCACCTCCACATATTTGGTATTACCCTAACGTTGATGGTTTTGTTGACAATGAGGAACTTGTTGCAATGCATGACACAATTTTAAGCAGAGGCAACCTCGCCTCTTTCCAAGGAGACAGCTGGATTGGCAATCATGTTAATTTTCTCGATTACTTTGCAATATTTTTAATTTAATATTCATGTACCATCTTGTCATTAGTGTCTCTGAATATTGCTTACATATTAATGACTTGTTCTCTTAGGTGGTGGATGCGTATTGTAGATTGCTGCAATTCGATGATGCATCAAGGACCAAACTCTATCTATCGCCCTACATAGCGGTAATGAGGGCTTTGATGGACACTACAATTCAATGTTATTTTGTTATAACATGTCAACAAGTTTCCTTACCCTTTAAAGCTTAAACTTTTTTCATATCGTATGTAGGAAATGGTCATGCGTTCCAATGGCAAACATTTGACACGGGAAGTAGTAATTGGCCATTTTGAGCCATATTTGTATCCCATCGATGTTTCCTATCAGAATATTAATGAGGTCAGCTTAAATGCATTGTTCGAGGTTTTTACACTTGTCATCTCCTTCACCCAAATATATGTTGTAATCCATTCTGAGTGGCATCACGCAGGTGTACTTACCGGTCCTTCTCAAAAACCATTGGTCGCTTTATGTTTATGACTTCCATAACAAACGAATCCAGCTCTTGGATTCTCGACCTGGAAGGAAAAGGAGTTGTATGAGTGGGATACAACAAAATTTGGTAAAGTAGCTGTTAGTTGCGTAAAATTTTTTGCTTCCATTGTACCTAAGATGGGAAGTTTGAATGCATCTACTTTCTTTATTTAAGGCCAAGGTTGTTCTATGGCTTGTTGCCTACAAGAAACAAATGGTTGATGTAGACTTCAAGATGTTTCGTTTTGTCATGCCAGACGTACCAAGTCAACCAAATGAGTTAGTGTTTACTTTGCAGTCCGTGACTAGATTTAAATTTTATTGCAAGTCAATTTATGTATATTATCATTGCCATGTCACGCCTAATAAATAATTACCCGTTACTTTGTGTGTTAGCAATGACTGCGGAGTATTTGTTATGAAATTCATGGAGAACTGGTCAAATGGAGGCCTCTCCAAATCCATCGATGTGGTATGACCGTACACAATTTTAATATACCATGATTATATCAAAGTTGCATTCCATGCCCAACATATTTAACATTTCCTAATATGCCTTTTAAACATTAATGAATGCAGGGCAATATTAACAAGTATAGATTGAAGATATTGGGGAGATTGTTGCTTTCCTCACATAATGCACATCGACATCGCTTTCTCGTGGATTGAGGAACACTATTCAATTGGCTGTGCTAAGGATATTTTCAATTGATTGTACATTATTTTGTGAAACCTAAACTATTTTCAGTGAATTGTATATAGAAGTTAGTGATGAATGCACATCTAAGGTTAACAACAGTACGATTCATTTTTGCACCAAACAAGTTAAGCGTTCAACCTAAACTATTTTCAATGTATTGTATATAGAAGTTAGTGATGAAATGTATACAGTATACACAATTGAGTCGGAATAAGAGTCGTACTTTGATTTGTCATTGCATGGATCACACATTACTACTTCAGTTTACATGAATCTCTCTCATTCTCACTCTCACTCTCACATGTCTTTAATTTCCACCACCGTCACATGATGAAATGAAGCATGGCCATACAATTTCTCTCATGGACCATACTATCATAGAATCTTTGTACCAGGTTTATAGAAAGGGTGCAACGGCATTGAAGTGATGGTGAGTCTCGTGGGTTCACGTACCTACTTTTGTGTTGAGGGGGTATGACTGTTTGAGGGCTACGTCAGAAAATAATGTCATAAAAATTAAATTAAACAAAAACAAAACAGTTGCCGCATCCGGACATCAACCGGGGTGCGATCGGGCAATCATACCCGATCGACAGGTTAAGAAACCACCAACCGGCCACCCTGTGTTACACAGAGATGCACTCGACCGGAATTCGACCGGTTGTCGACTGAGATGCCTCGAGATTCGATCGGTCACACACAACCACTGGGAGAGAGAGAATGTAAAAAACTCATTCGACCGGTTGTCGGCCCGGATGCCTTGAGATTCGACCGGTCACACACAGCCACTGGGAGAGAGAATGTAAAAAACTCATTCGACCGAAATTCGACCGGTTATCAACCGGGAAGCCTTCCTCCTCGACCGATCACACACAGCCACTAGGAGAGAGAGAATGTAAAAAAAGATTCCGACTGGTAATTGACCGGGTATCGATCGCCATTCGACCGGTCGAACTGATTCCTCGACTGGTCACACACAGCTACTGGGAGAGAGAGAAAATGACAAGCGCCATTTCGACTGGTGGTCAACCGGCTGAAGTGATCCGGTCGACCGGTCTCTGAACCGGTCGCGCATTTCTACGACCGGTCGAACTACTTTTGCCATTGTTTTTGCTATGAAAAAATAGGTGTTTTGTATTTAATTGTTGATAAAAGATATAATAGCTAGAGAAAAAAGATTAGCGTTATGTTGTATTTTATTATTTAAGCAAAATTTGATGCTAAGAAATAGAGGATTTGTGTTGTTTTTAAAAAATGGTCATTAATGTTAATAGACAGTATCCAATATAAAGAAATTTATTAAAAATTAAATATTAAGTTAGTCCAATATAAATGAATTTTCAAAAACTCATTTTCCATTCTCCATGTGATAAATTTGAAAGGAAGCATCAATTATCAATCTCAATAATTTTGTCACATCAATTCTAACTCGCATAAGACAAAATGTCACTATCATTTGATTATTTTCAGGCTTAACTATCTTTTGATTCCCATATACTACCTTAGGATAGGACTGCCAAGCTGGCCAATAGCCTTGAATCATTAAAGGGAAGATGCCCCCAGTTGATTCGAAGGCCATCCACGGGAAGAAAAAGAAATAAATAAACAAGGTCATGGATGGTCATGATGTTTTGCTGTGGGTGTATAAGTATTGGTTTAGCTTTTCTTCTCACACTCTCTCTCTTGAAAAGATAACGTCAAATTTTATAAATCAATTATAGTTTGATTAATTTAAAAATATTTTAAAATATATACATTTTTTTGGTCAAATTAAATAATTAAGGAAATAACTATTGGGTTTAGCTTATCTTTTCGTCAAATGATCTTTTTATTTGTTATTTCGGTAACACATGAATTTTTTTTTACGTCATACTTGATTAGGGTTTTTTTTTCTCTCACAAAATAAACATAAATATTGAACAACAATAAAATAATAATGTTTTAAAATTAAAAATACCATTAAAACTAACAATACTTAAAAATTTACATTCTTATTCTCTATTTCACGATTCCAAACATGGCATAAAATGCTTATTTCCAATTTAGTTTGTAACATCTTAATTATTTTGTAAAATTTAGGAGTGGTAAATGTTATTTTTTAAAAATAAAAACAAAATGTCCATTAAATTATATTTAAATAATAATAAAATTTGGATTTTCACAACATTAAAACATACATATATAATTATTTGTGTCGGTTTTAATCATGGACATGTTCATGGCCCCTGACGCACAAAAGATTAAGTCATATCTCCGATACCATTAATGGTCAACAAATTACACTCCTGTGATTTATTATAAACATTAAGGTTTGAACGGAAAACTTTAATTATTATATTTTCTATTTATTGGCATTTCAACATCGATATACCTGTAACAATTTTCATGATATACCTTTATTTGCAGCAAATGTACAAGGTATAGAGATATTTATTTTGACCACCACCAACAATTGATAACCACAAGATAATTCAATTTTTCCTATTTTATTTTATTTTTCCCATTTTCTATTTCACACGATTTTCATTTTTATACTTTAGTTTATAGTTAGTTTTTTTATACTAGTGGTTTAAAATACTTATATTTTGTAACATGTATATCTATATATAATAATAAATCAATATTATTTTATTCAATAATAAGATTAAAAATAGAAAATAAACATTAAGCCAACCCCAAAAGAATAAAATAAAATAAAACATTTTTCCGGAATTTTTTTATTTTATCTTAGTTTAATTTAGAAAATGTAATTATCTTCAACTATTCCAACAATTTAAGAAAACTTTATATCTGAATATGAAATTTTCTTAAATTATTGAAGTATTTAGTTATAAATTTAAATTATCACTTATATATATATATATATATATATATATATATATATATATATATATATATATATATATATATATATATATATATATGTTTCCACTCATAGGTATTCAATTGAAAAGAAATCAATTAGAAATGAAATTTAAATTCAATTTCATTTAATTGTTCTAGAGTATCGGAATTCCAAGAGACAAAGCAACTCTCACACTTTCCATGCCAAAGCGACTGTTCGGATTCTTACTTACAGAGGGAGTCAACGGCGGGTGGACCGGTCGAGCGATTGGTGGGGTTGTCTTTTCAAATACCCCCCGCGCAGCATTTTGACAATCTCAGGCTTCAAGGGTTTTGGGTATTCAGCTTGGGAAACCTACTTTGAACAGCATTGCAGCTATTTCATGGCTTCGGAGTGGGTTTTGAAGGGTGTGGAATGATCTTTGGGAGGTCGGTCGTGTGTATTGGAAGAGCTCCTCGTTCAGCGCGCGTCAAAGGCGATTTCTCTCCTGTTCCCGCTCGCCAATCCGCTTAGCTAAGGTTTGTTATCACTTTGATCCGCTCGTTTATTTCTTTACCACCGTCGTCCTCTTCAGTTTGACTCTCTGATGCCGCCTAGGAGAGATACGGCTGCCTCTAGGGCACAGGGCAAGTGCCCTGCTGAGCCATCTCAGCCCGGTGAGGCGGAGGCTCGCCGAAAGGCAAGATTTGACACCGGTCTTTTCACTTCCATGGAGGAATATCAAAGGTACAAGCAGAAGTTTTCCCACAGGAAGGTTGTTCCAGGGAGAAATATTAATTTCTCCCAACTACAGCATTTCGACTTTAAGGGACTATTCGCACATATGGGGTGGCTGCCATTAGTGACTATTTTCGAGCCGATATTTTCGACATTAGTGAGGGCATTCTATTCACGAGTGACATATGGACATGCAGGGCCAATTGTTTCGACCGTTAGAGGTGTGCAAATCAAGCTTGACCCGGAGAGCATATGCCGCATTTTAGACATCGCTCCAGTCGAACTTAGGGTATATGAGTCTAAGGCTTGGCCCACTCTGGCGGGTTTCGAGCCTAGAGAGGCGATACAGAGGATGTACGACCTTCTTGATGCGCAGGGGACGGGCAAACCATCGGCACATAGCCTGACAATCAGATGTTGCATCCTTCACCACATGATCCTGTACATTCTCTTGCCACGAGGCAGCCACCGAGATGAGGTATCATATTTGGAGGCATTTCTCATTGATTTGATTATGACGGGGAGATGGATTGACGTTGGATATGTGATGATGATGCACATGCTTGCATGCTGCGAGAGCTCCACCCGCGTTTTCCCTTATGGCCGTTTTCTGACACGAGTATTCAAGGATGCATGGGTTGATTTGAGTAGGAAGCAGGACTTTGAGGCCCCAAGTAGTTATGACACATATGATGAGCAATCATTGGCCCGTATGAAGTTTGAGAAGGGACCCGATGGATCATGGATTAGGAAAGTGGAACAACCTGTACCACATCCTGCCGTTGAGGAGGAGGCAGAGATTGGGGAGATGGAGGGTGGGGTTGCCCCTCAAAGAGATTATGAGCATACACAGACTGAGTTTGATATCCATGCACAACAGTCCGAGGGTTGCTAGTTGGGGGCGATTGTATCAGGGGGGATGACGTCTGAGGCAGTGCACACAGTGGGAACATCTTCACAACCATCATTCACTGATCCACCTCATGCGCATACATCACCTCATCAAGCTCCATACGACCCTAGTCAGCCTTAGATGGATTTAGCTGCTCAGATCAGCTCACTGGGCGCTCGGATTGAGGAGCTAGCAGTTGTGAAGGATATGCGATTCTACTCTATAGAGGATCGCATGGATCATTATCAGACAAGCTTCACCGACCAATTCCAATGTATGCAGCAGAGATTTCAAAGTATTGAGGATCGCATGGATCAGCAGCAGGCTACCTTTGCGCATATCCTCCAGAGGCTTGATCGCCAGGACAGTCAGCATGAGGACATGATGGCTTACATCCGATCGGTGTTTCCACCACCACCTCCTAAGCCATGATAGCAGCGAGAGCTATTTAGATTAGCATACGTAGATGCAAATCATTGCCATCTTTGTTTCTGTTGTCTATGTTTACTCTATATTTCACTTGACTATATATATATATGTCTATGTTTATGTCTATATATGTCTATGTTTCCTCTATATTTCAGTTGACTATATATATATATATATGATTTCTTTTGTCTTATGTGAATTATACGTTTAGTTTTGATTAGTATTATATGGCCTTTGATTAACGCGTGATAAATGGATTATCGTCTGATGGTACTCATTCTAATAAAAACTGGAAAATTTTTTATATGATGCTGCTGGTTTTGGGCTGGTCTTCTGGTGAGCTTTAATGCCTCTGTAATTAAGGTAGTCAAGGTCATTACTGAAATTCTTTTCATAAACTTGTGTTGGTTGCTCAGAAAACCAAACCAAGCCCTACAAATTTTCCCTCTCTAGTAGAGCCATCTTTATGATCACGAATAAACTTGCTTGCTCAAGTGTTTAATATTAATCCGTATCCCTCCTTCATTATTGCTACAAAGATGATGCATAGTCAAGAGGTGAGCTCTTCCTGGATAGATATCATCATTCAGCAGGCCGCCATAGCTTTTGGGCTTCTTGCCAATTTGTTTGAAACGCTGAATTTTTCATTTCTTTGCAGTTCCTCCAAATGGCAACCTATCAAGCAGCAGCCAGGTTAAGATCCTTCTTCTTTGCAAATTCAGCCCCATGCTTCATTTCTGATCAGTTTATCATAATGGATTCATTCTCAAGTTTCTGTTCATTTGGGGGAGTTTTGGGGCAAAATGCCCTGTTATTGAACAAAAAAGAGTTAATGTTAACCACTTTTTCAAATTTATATTCAAAATGAAATTTTTGTTGTCACGAAGGAGCCACGGTATTATTATTATTTTTTAATTTAAATTAAATCCGTAATCGATAAATATGAACTTCATTTTTATACAGAAACCCTAATTGTCAAATGCAACTTCAATTTTGAAGTGAAGCTTCAATTTTCAAATACGACTATAATTTTAAACTAAAGCCTCAATTATTAAATGTGGCTTCAATTTTTAAATGAAGTCTCAATTGTCAAATACGATATCAATTTTGGATTGAAATTTTAATTATCAAATGCGATTTTGTTGTTAAACTTTAAAATTAAATTAAAAATAACTTAAATAAAAAAATATATTAAATTAAAATTTAATGTTGAAATTAAAATATATTTTAATAATAAAATTTTATATTTTTAAATTGTTATTTCAATAAATATAAATCGATAAAAAATAATATTAAATTATTATTTTATTTATCAATAAATTAATAATCTTAAAATAATAAAATTATATCACATATAACATATCATCCTATGATATTTGCATTTCCTATCAAAGAATATGTTAAGACAACCGCTCCTATGATATATCATCATTCAGTGTCTAATGGGATTTTAAAAAAAGAAACAGAAACAGACTACTCATTGTATAGAAAACTAATGTAATAGTACCAAAAAAGAGGCTGAACTATAACAATTATCCTTCAAAGAGGGATATGACAACATAAACAGTACAACACAAAGGAACGAAAAAAACACAACATAAACTAACAAAGCTATGCAACTCAAGATGAGAAAAAAATCCTTAAAAAGGGCATTAAAAGTGAGGTCCCAAAATTACCACATTTGAATTTATGGGTTGTAGAGATAGAGGTTACTAATCTATATGGGTCTTGGTTTCTCTTTGATTCCCGTTTTAAATGGGAGCTGAGCTAGTTTTAGCTGAAAGTGGGAGAGTCCTAGAAGGTGAGTTGTTTGTTAGGTTAATCAGCCTTCGAGTTTATTTATGGTTCAGTGAATTCTCCAGAGAAGTGGGTGATCGGTGTTTGGTTGCAAAATCAATGAATTCATTTATGGGTTCAATGAAGGCATAGTCAAGAGAAGCTGTTTTTATTATTATTATTATTATTATTATTATTATTTTTAATGATTCTCATATTAAGGGGCCCAATGACAATTTTTTTAACTATTTGTTTCCAAAATCAAAACAATAAGTATGGGAAAAAAAAATATGTGGGTGCTAAACAATAACTATTTGTTCCCAAAATCAAAACAATAAGTATGTGAAAAAAATTATGTGGGTGCTAAAAAATTTTGTATGAAGTTAAAGTAAAACCTCCATCTTTCAACCGATCCATCTGATCAGTTGTTACAGGCGAGGGTGTGTGCGACCGGTCGTACATAGAGGTAACCGGTCGACCGATTACACTTTCCCAGTCGAGTACCGGTCGTGGACTGGTCAAGGTGGCCCACTCATTATCTCTCACATAGTTGCTTGCATCTTGGAGAGTCAACATTGTATGACTGTGGTTTTGCATCATATGGGGTTAAATTATGAACTAGTAATTGGTTGTTGAAATGACATCGTTTTTTAAGTTTTCAATGTGATTTGCCTTGGATCCATGTCCGAAGGGCCTGACATAGGGCCGGTAAAGGGGATAATACAAGGCACCATTCGAAAGTTATCACTGCCCTCACAGAAAGGCTACGGGTTACTTCAATTATGCAACCGTATATGGAAGGGGTCCTTCCATTTATATCCAGTTATAGTATGGTTATATAATGCATTTGGATAAAATTTCAAGATTATAAATACAGTAACTAATAGATCAATATGTCCATTATGTCAAGACTTAAGTAATGGTAATAATTCAAAAAACATTATGAATTATGTATATCAATTGATATTTTGTTGTTGTTTATATTTAATTCAAAACTCCTAACACAAGTATGATCATAACATGTTAATTCAGTTTTGTTCCTTATAGTCTCCACATTCGCTTTCCTCAGCTGTAGCAACCATCAACTCATCAAAGTTCTCGGTCGTGCGAACCAAAAATTCAATCTGAGAGCGAACAAAACAAAGAGCGTAAAGTCAGTCTCGCATCCTCCAAGGTGCCTTGAAACAGTAGGAATTAATGACTCATAATAAATTAATATCACATCATGTCACAACTTGGATGTTTTCTTCCCCTTTTTTATGCACACATACAACACTTACATAAATCAAGGCAATTAGAAGAGACTATGTCACTCGAAATTAGTTTGTCATGGTAGGCAACATTATGTGACATCGAAAGTAAGGAGGATGAATATAGGAAGAAGGGAGGTTTGAAAGAATATTGAAAAAAGAAATGAGCAAAGAATTTTGCGAAAATCGTTTGAAATCCTTCAAGTTAGGTAGCCTTGTACACCCTTGTACAGTTAGCACATTGGCCTTGTACACTTAGTGTAAATGCCTTGTACAATTGTAGAAATCCGACATAGCTACAGCTGAATGAGTGTAAATGGGCGGGATAGCCACTCGCCGATGTCATGGGTCAATGAAAAGGGGGAAAATGAAACCCAATTTAGGTTCCCATTCATCATACGTGTGCTAGCACATTCCAATGAATGTGTACGAAGGGAAATGAGGAGGGAGTACGAGGCATGTTCCCCTTTAAAAAAAG
Source organism: Vitis x doaniana (assembly GCA_030345155.1). Classification (NCBI taxonomy): domain Eukaryota; kingdom Viridiplantae; phylum Streptophyta; class Magnoliopsida; order Vitales; family Vitaceae; genus Vitis; species Vitis x doaniana. The sequence continues at coordinate 17,660,349 of CP128320.1, read as the reverse complement.
AAATGAGCAAAGAATTTTGCGAAAATCGTTTGAAATCCTTCAAGTTAGGTAGCCTTGTACACCCTTGTACAGTTAGCACATTGACCTTGTACACTTAGTGTAAATGCCTTGTATAGTTGGAGAAATCCGACATAGCTACAGCTGAATGAGTGTAAATGGGCGGGATAGCCACTTGCCGATGTCATGAGTCAGTGAAAAGGGGGAAAATGAAACCCAATTTAGGTTCCCATTCATCATACATGTGCTAGCACATTCCAATGAATGTGTACGAAGGGAAATGAGGGGGGAGTACGAGGCATGTCCCCATTTGAAAAAAGAAATGAGCAAAGAATTTTGCAAAAATCGTTTGAAATCCTTCAAGTTAGGTAGCCTTGTACACCCTTGTACAGTTAGCACATTGGCCTTGTACACTTAGTGTAAATGCCTTGTACAGTTGGAGAAATCCGATATAGCTACAGTTGAATGAGTGTAAATGGGCGGGATAGCCATTCGTTGATGTCATGGGTCAGTGAAAAGGGGGAAAATGAAACCCAATTTAGGTTCCCATTCATCATACGTGTGCTAGCACATTCCAATGCATGTGTACAAAGGGAAATGAGGGGGGAGTACGAGGCATGTCCCCATTTGAAAAAAGAAATGAGCAAAGAATTTTTCAAAAATCATTTGAAATCCTTCAAGTTAGGTAGCCTTGTACACCCTTGTACAGTTAGCACATTGGCCTTGTACACTTAGTGTAAATGCCTTGTACAGTTGGAGAAATCCGACATAGCTACAACTGAATGAGTGTAAATGGGCGGGATAGCCACTCGCCGATGTCATGGGTCAGTGAAAAGGGGGAAAATGAAACCCAATTTAGGTTCCCATTCATCATACTTGTGCTAGCACATTCCAATGAATGTGTACGAAGGGAAATGAGAAAGGAGTACGAGGCATGTCCCCCTTTGAAAAAAGAAATGAGTAAAGAATTTTTCGAAAATCGTTTGAAATCCTTCAAGTTAGGTAGCCTTGTACACCCTTGTACAGTTAGCACATTGGCCTTGTACACTTAGTGTAAATGCCTTGTACAGTTGGACAAATCCATAATAGGGACGACCAAACAAGTGCATATGAGTGGGAAAACAATGCTTCCACTCTCATGGATAAGGGAAAATGATGAAAAAGTTAAGCCTCGTTTCGCTTCATATGCATCATTAGTAGGGGAGCTAATAGAATGAATTAACATGGTAGCCATCACATAAAATGCGTGCAATGAGGCACCATTCAAGCAATATGTGTGAGGAATGTCCCCGACGATTGGAAAAAGTAAATGAGTAAGTTCTTCAAAATCACTTGAAAACCCTTAAGATACACGCCCTTGTACACCCTTGTACATTTAGTACATTGGCCTTGTACACTTAGTGTAAATGCCTTGTACAGTTGTAGGAAATCGACCTAGGTACACCTTAATGAGTGCATATGGGCCGGTTAACCACTTCCCAATGTCATGGCTCAGTGAAAAGGGCGAAAATGAAACTCAATTTAGTTTCCTATTCATCATAAGTGCACTAACTAGTCCCCACAGCTCACCTTCTGCACCATACCCATTCATTCTCTAGAATATAAACCCAACAACCATATTATAAAGTGAGGAATTTTCAAACAGCTGAAATGCCAATTTTGAGGAGATCTTTTCCAACGGATTAACTGGAAGTTTCTTTCATTTACTTAGTTTGTGCTTCATTCGTATGAGGCAAGATGGATATGATCAAAGCCTCATTTATACCCCACCCTGCACCCTAAAACACGCTATTATTAAGTTCAAAATTTTTTAAGAACACCCAACACCAGATCAAAACGGATGTCTTTCCTCAAACCTTGTAAACAAACATCCACCACATCATCAAAGGAACCAACATGAAATCAAAATCTCAGAAAATTTAATCACACCCACCCTCATTTCGATTTGGGAATGATGATGATCACATACATGCGAAGGCTTTTCTGAGTTGCTCACAATCCTCGGCTGCACGATTGGGGGAATTCATAGTTGACTATGGTGTTTACGGAGGGAGAGAAAGGGGCAGGAGAGTGGTGACCCTTTTTGCCATTATTTTAGATTTTTCAGTCAGCATGGGATGGCAACATCCAGCTGACTTGGAACTAATGAAGGGCATATTGGTCAGTTAATATCTCATAGCCTTCCTATTAATTTTGTTAGATATATGGACCATTTGTTAATTTTTGGGCCCAGCTGGGCCCAAAACACAATTCTCCCTAAAAGCATGCATGAACAGTGAAATATATACTACTGCTAGTTGGCTCATGTCTGACATCTCTTGTATAGGGATGAGACCACTTCCACAGCAAGTGGCCTCTTGTTTAAAAGAAATACCTTAGCCTTACCCTGTCCTTTTAATTTATTTTATTTTGTTAAAAAGTCAAAACTTAATCTTATTAAACTGTATATTTTTTTATATGGGGAGACAAGGTAGCTAGGTCATCCGGGTATGAGGATATCATATCAATGGATATTGATGAACTCCTCTAATATTTCTTTACTCGAGTATTGATACGTTAGAGAAGTCAACTGGTTATAAAAGAACTCCTCATCCAGCTCCCTTGTTAGCACTTACAACAAAATTGAAACTTAGGGCACCATATTTAATTCATTCATTCATATATAAGTTCGTGGCGTTTATGGGCACTGGTGTGGAACCCAAGTTTTACAAATTGAAAGGGTCATAGCAAGACTGAGGTTGTTGGTTACTATATACAATATTTAAATGGTTATAGAAGTTAATGGGCTTAGACAAACTTTGAGGACTTGGTAATTTCAATCATTTGTCTTTTATTTGGATTTGAATAGTTAACACAAGACTATTTCAAAGCTCGAATATTTCATAGACCCTTCAGCTATAAATACACAACCAACCCTCATAACGAATCCACAGCAAAAACAAACTCTAGCTAACAAAGCAGTTCATCGCGCTAGTAAATTCCTGCTTGCTCTTTCCTCAAAGAAGGATTGCTTGAGAATAGATTGCATAAACATGAAGAAGATGATCATTGACACCCTCGCATGCAGTGCACTCTTGGCTATGTCATTTTCCCTTGCCTCTGCCTCCGATCCTAGTCCTTTAATCCATCATAGCTTCGTTTAAGCACACTATCAATTTTTGCTTCATATTCTCTTTCAGTTTATGCAGTTCACTTTCCCATTGAGGTATTGTCTTGTTGAACAAGAGAGAACCTAGAACTTTCAAAGCTAATGGAAGGCCTTGACAATAATGTACTGCACTATGCGAGAGGTTTATAAAATATGATTTGGGATTATTTTGTTTAAAGGCATGCAAACTAAAAAGTTCATAAGCTTCTTCAAAATTCAATCCCTCAACCTCATATAAGACATCCACTTCTTGTGCAATTAACAAATTTTTATTTCTTGTTGTTATGATGACTCTACTTCCTATTCCAAGCCATTCACGATTTCTAAGTAGAGCTTCTAATTGATTTAAATGGTCAACATCATCGAGAACAATAAAAACTTTTTTAGATGAGAGAATGGTCTTTATCATATTTGCTCCTTAGTCAACATTGTTTATATTTTGACTTCCTTCTCCCTCTAGGATATCATGAAGAAGTTGATTTTGTAAGTGAGGTAAATCTCGAGTATTAGAAACCTCTCTAATATTTTCAAGAAAGCTCATGCATTCAAATTGGTAAGAAAGTATATTATATATAACTTTTGCGATGGTTGTCTTACCTATCCCACTAACTCCATATATCCCAATAATACGAACATCACTTGATTCCATATGCAACCGCAAAATCATCTCCTTTACACGAGAATCTATACCCACTAAATTGGCACCAACATCAAACCTCTTACAATTCAATCGACGGAATATGCTATCAACAATGTTCTTAATATGGTCAGACTCATACCTGCGAATTATAAAAGTACAACATGTTGAGCAATGAGTGCCAATGGTAAATAAAACATATTAAGTTTGACATCTTTACAACAAATAAATTGTAGTAACATAAAATATATCAAAGACATTAGTTCATTTACATTGTAGGACATTTTTCATTGTATCAAGTATGCACGAGATTGAAAAATAAAACATGAATTTTGTTACTAGTTACACTTGTGTGGCATAACTTCAAATGGAAATTTTGTGCCATAATAGAGGACGATGATCATGAATCAAGATGTTACTTTATCATTCATATACATTTCAAAAAACTCTTTAACATCGATCCCATGACAATTGAAACCCTTACTAGAGCAAATATTTTATTCTTTGACTTTTGTTTTATACCTTATAATTAATGTTTGAAGCTTCATTCTAGATGTAGTACTCAACATCTAAATATAATAAGTTTTTAAGTTTAAAAACCCCATTTTCAATTCCTCAAGCTTCAAAAATAACTTATTTATCCCACATACAAAAAATTAAAGGCTTGTAAACAAGTGATTCATTTGTATTTTGAGTCGATTTCCTTCAACATCTTCTATAAGAAAATTAAGTGCCTATCCAATGTTCTTTATTTCCAACTAAATTGCATTTATTTCCAAATTTTGTTGATAATGTCATTAATCTTATTCATTATTACTTGCCACATAACTGATCAAATTGTTCTTAAATAATTTTGTTATAGGTACTTGCTACATAATTAATCAAACTAATTGGTGAAATTGGTTAAGTAATTTTATTATTGTTACTTGTTACATAATTGATTAAACTATTTTTAGAATAGATTTAGCTAACTCTTAAAACTTGGCCATTAATCACAATTTGATTAAGTTGTTTCTCAAAAATATTTTTAAAAAAACTCCTACCAAACGCAATTTAAATAGAAATACTGGTAAAAACACTTGAAGAGTACTTCTAATCTAACAAGTGTTTTTGAATAAAAGTAAAGTTAACAGTATTTAAAAAGTATTTTAAAAAAAAAGTTAGAAAAATCAATTTATGGAGAAGATAGTTGATTTTCTTAAAAACACTCGTACCAAAAACATTTCCTATAGAAGTATAAAAGAATATCCAGCACATTTATACATGAAAGACTTCAACTTAAAGCATTTTTTGAATAGAAATTTCCTTTGTTCATCAAACTCACTGGTTTCCACAACTTAGCTAGTAGACCTCCAAATAAAAAATTTGTGCTTATGTATTTTTATAAATATTTCAATCAACATCATCACTCTATAAATGCAAAACTACTCATTCCCATACTTACAAATAGTTGAAAGGAAATTAAAGTTACCCATCTAGTAGATGCCATCCAGAAAGATTGGCTGCTTCCGTCAAGGCCGTCCTCCACCATGGTATCCTGTCCGTCCAGTTTTCTTCATAACTGGCAAAGGCCTCTCCAAAACTTCCTGCTTGCCTTCGTACATCGGATGGATCCACATGATAGAAAATTGGGAAAACAGTATGTCCCAGATCTTTCTGGCACTCCATGATCTTTACCAACTCATCCAAACACCATCTTGAATGAGCATAGTTTTCAGAGAAAACAATTACCGAAGTCCTTGATTCTTCAATGACTTTCAAGAGTTCTGGAGCAACCCCTTCTCCTCTCCTGATTTTATCGTCTCTGAAGGTGCGAATGCCTCTCCTAACCAATGCTTGGTAGAGGTGATCAGTGAAATTATAGCGGGTGTCTTCGCCTCTAAAACTCAAGAAAACATCATAAGTACTTGTTTTAGGGATGGAAGGAGTAGAAGAAGAAGAAGAGGCAGTAAAGGAGCTTGTGGAAACCATTGTGGGTTTCTATCTCAAAACTACAAAGACAGTTAAGAGGCTTGATTTCTGTTGAAGATAGTGAGGAAACGAGGAAACCTAGCTTATTTATAATATAAAAAGTTGGGCAGCTCTCTGTCTCTCTCGGGTCTTTCAATATTGAATTAAAGTAAACAAAAAAAGAAGAATGCTGACGGAGTCTTCGATGTTAATATAAAGTAAACAAAAAAAAAAAAAAAAAAATACTGCCGGAGTCTTCAGTGTTAATTTAAAGTAAACAAAAGAAAAAAAAAAAACGGCCGGAGTCTTCAATGTTAATTTAAAGTAAATAAAAAAAGAAAAATTTATAATAAATAAATAAATAAAAATAAATGATTTTATCAACTTGAAGTAATCAATTTAGCATTGGAAGGGCTTTATTTTTTAAAAAAGAATAGTTTTATTTTTTTGGAAGAAGAAAAACTAACAATATAGCAATTAATTCCAATAAAAAGCTGTGATAATATTTTAAAGAGATCATTGCTAAATAAAATTCAAATGTTAAATATTAAAATATAATCTTTTATATATATATAATTGAGAAATTATTAAATCCAAATTAAAATAACTTTCATTAAAAAATTAATCCATTTCCTGAATGATTTAAGAGAAATTAAATATACATAATTTTTTATCAGTAAAATTATTATTATTATTAAATAAAATGAATTTTCACATGAAAATCAATCTAATAAATAAAATGAATAACGTGAGAAAATCAATCATCATCATTACATTCCTGTTTTTCATTTTATTTAATATTTTATTTTTTTCACATAAAAAATAATATAAAAAGATGGGAAGGAAGTGAAGAGGAAAGCTAGAGGCAGCTCTGTGTCTCTCGGGTCATTCAATATTGAATTAAAGTACACAAAAAGAAAAATTCAGCCGGAGTCTCTCTCAGGTCATTCAATATTAATTTAAAATTAACAAAAAGGAAAAATATTCACGGAGTCTCTCTCCGGTTCCGTCGTTCAATATTAATTTAAAGTAAACAAAAAAGAAAAATGTGAGTATCTCTTCTGATCGTTCAGTATTAATTCAAAGTAAATAAAATAAACATTATTTTTAGTATCAAACTAATCATTGAATCAAAAAAATTATCAATTCATGATTTATTGGTCAAATCCATGATTGAACTTATAACATCATAAATATATATTATATATATTATTAAAATTATAAAAATTAAAAATAAAAATAATAAATTCTACCTAATTTTTTTTTATCAAATTGTAAACAAAAATAATAATTTTATTCACCATTCATCAATAAAAAAATATGTCATCAACCACCATATTAATTTAAATAATCAAGTCTAAAATTTATCAAAGAAATTTCATAAATTTACTTTGAAATAAAAAATTTATTTAAAATTTAAAAATCAGAATTTTATTTGAAAATAAAAAATTTAAAATTTATTTAAAATTATTTTAAAACGGAAACACAATGTTTGATTTATTGATTGTTTCCAAAACTTTATTTTGATTTCTAATGTTTTTAATGATTTTATTAATTTATTTAATTTCAAATAAGATATTTTACAAATCAAAATAAAATTAAAATAAATAAAATAAAAATAAACTAATAAAGTAAAAAAATATATAAAATCTAAACAAATTATTTAAATGAAATTTCAATGAATATTGAAATTATAATTCAATAAATCAATATGGAATAAAATTATAAAATATTAAATATTAAAAAAAATTGCAAGATTCTAAAGTTGGAGATTTCGTATTTGGAATGTAATGGGTCCTCGTCAACCTGAGAGGCAACAGCTCCAGCGGTAGCTCCGGCAACAACAGCAGCTCCAACATGGCATGTTGGGCATGGCTAGGGTTGCTGGGAGAGGGGGAAGGGTTAAAAATGAGTTTACACATAGATCAAAACAACATCGTAGTTTTGATGGAAAAAATAAAAATAAAAATTGTTAACCGTTCAATTAAAGAAAAATCGGTCGATACACCAGTTCAACTGTCGGTTTCAACTAGGAATGACAACAGGGCGGGTTCGGGACGGGTCGCCCCCATCCAAACCCTGCCCTGTTTATTAAAAACAATTCTCATCTCTCTCCCATTTAAAAAATTAAACGGGGCGGGATGGGGTGGGGCAGTATGGGAAATTCCCATCCACCTCGCCCTGCCTCATTTAGCTTTTTTTTTTTTTTTTAAAAAATTACTTTTAAAATTTTTAATTACATTAAAATAAATATATTTTATAAATAATAAAATTATTATATTTTTATAACTTATTTTATTAAATTTTTATTATTATTATCTATATATTAAAAATAGTAAAATAAAATTTTAAATTAAATTAATTTTAAAATTTAAATTGAATTTAATTTTAAAATTAATATGTAAACGAGGCAGGGCGGGACGGGGCGGATGCCCGAACCCGCCCCGGGTTTAAAAAAAATCCCATACCCATCACAAACCCATTTATTAAATTTAAACCCCGTCCCATTAGGGGCGGGGCGGGGCAGGTACCCCAAAAACCCGCCCCATTGCCATCCCTAGATTCGATTGGTTCGAGGCCGGTTCAATCCTTGGGTGGTTCAAATGACCGAATCAAACCAGAATGGTGACCGATCAGACTGGCTAGTCTGATTCAATTTTTAAAACCATGAAAAAGAAAAATGTTGACAGAGTCTTCGAAAAAAACATGTTGACAAGGTCTTCAATATTGATTTAAAGTAAACAAAAAAAAAAATGCGGACGGTCTCTCTCACGTCATTTAATAATAATTTAAAGTAAACAAAAAAGAAAAATGTTAAACAAAAAAAATGTGTACGAAATCTCTATCGGGTCATTTATTAGCGATTATAGGCATGATTTTTTTGGTAAGCCTTGATTGGTAAGCCGTAAATTTTGATAGGCAAATATTGTGTTTGTAATCTATACATATTTTCTTCCTTGTTTAGTTTTACCTTGTTTAGGAGTTTTCCTTGTTTAGGAGTCTTGATGTATATCTTCTCTGTGTATATATATTTGCAACTGATGAGAATAAAAGATAGAAGAAAATTGATGCAAAATCACCTAGAGTTTTTTCATGGTATCAGAGCCCTTGTGAGCTAAACATACAACATCATGGCTGGTGATGGGAAGAAAGGAGATGATGGAGGGTCCAACTCTAATAGAAAAATGTTGACCCCCTATGCATTGACTTCCAACGATAATCCAGGTAATATAATTACCCAAGTTCAGCTGAAAGGTGAGAACTATGATGAATGGGCGCGTGCTGTGCGTATTGCTTTGCGAGCCAAAAAGAAATATGGATTCGTGGATGGATCCATCAAAAAACCGGACAACGATTCACCAGAACTTGAAGATTGGTGGACTGTCAATTCAATGCTTGTCTCATGGGTGTTTAACACCATTGAACCCACACTTCAATCAACCATATCTTACATGGAAAACGTAAAGGAACTCTGGGAAGAAATCAAGTAGCGATTTTCTATTAGGAATGGTCCACGTGTACAACAATTGAAATAAGATCTTGTGAATTGCAAGCAGGAAGGGCAAGGCATAGTTGTCTATTATGGTTGACTCAAGTCTCTTTGGAACGAACTGAACAATTATGACTCAACTCCAGTATGTACTTGTATTGGGTGTAAATGTAACATTACCACTCAATTGGAGAAGAAGCGGGAAGAAGAAAGAGTTCATCAATTCTTGATGGGATTAAATGAAGATGGTATGGGACAGTACATTCCAATATCCTGAGCACCGAACCTTTGCCGAATCTAAATCAAGTTTACGTTATGATCGTACAACAAGAACAAGTACGGACCATGACTCGGACAAAAGAAGAAAGAGGCAACCCCATGAGTTTTGCAGTACAAGCTGGTGGTCGAAACCGATGAGGGGATGGAAAGGACAAGACCGTGATTTGCTCAAATTGCAAGCGGAAGGGACATGAAACTGATAGTTGCTTTCAACGGATTGGTTATCCAGAATGGTGGGGTGATAGGCCACGCACAACCACAGGTGGTCGTAGTGGTGGGCGTGGATGTGGTGCTTAGCAGGGTACAGGTGGAGGACGAGGATGTGGAGGGACTGCTAGAGCCAATGCAGTTCAAATGTCAGGAACTGATGGTGGGAAATGTGTTGTGACTGATTCTGATAGAACAGGAATTAGTGGGTTGAGTGATGAACAATGGGCCACACTTCTTACCATGTTAAACTCACACAAAGGTGGTGCTAATGAGAGGTTGACAAGTAAGAAAAATATTTTGCCTTGAATTATTGACACAGGGGCTTCACATCACATGACCGACACATATAAATGCTTGAATTACTTGCGTGATATTATGCCTTGTCCGATTAGGTTGCCAAATGGAGCAGAGACCAAAGCTTTGAAAGAGGAATTGTGACTCTTGGAGAAAAATTGAAACTACGACATGTTTTGTTTGTGCCTAAATTGAAATGCAATTTGATTTCTGTGTCGCAGCTTCTTGATGATTCCAATCTTGTTGTTCAATTCACTAATAAAATTTGTGCTATATAGGACCGCAATTCGAGGATACTGATTAGAGTGGGTGAACAACGCAAGGGGCTTTATTTTCTCAAGGGAATGGCTCCTATTCGTGCTTACAAGACAATTGGTATTGCTCTTATGAGCTCTGGCATAGAAAAATGGGTCATCCCTCTTCTAGGGTAGTAGATTTAATTTATGAAATTGATAGTGTTGGTAGAAATGATGGTGTGAAGAATAAGTTTTGTGATATTTGTTTTAGAGCTCAACAAACTAGAGAAGTGTTATTTTCTAGTGATAATAAAGCTAAAGAATGTTTTGACCTGATTCATTGTGATTTATGGGGAGTTTATAAGGTTCCTACTTCTTGTGGAGGTATTTATTTCTTGACAATCGTTGATGACTGTTCACGTGCGGTGTGGATATATTTGTTGAATAGAAAAGATGAGGTTGCTTGTGTTCTTAAAAATTTCATCGTAATGGTGAGACGATAATTTGAAAAAGAAGTGAAAATTGTTAGGAGTGATAATGGTACTGAGTTTATGTGTTTGACAAAATATTTTGCTGAACATGGAATTCTACATCAAACTTTATGTGTTGGGATGCCACAATAGAATGGGCGTGTAGAAAGAAAGCATCGTCATATTCTCAATGTAGCGAGAGCCCTGCGATTTTAGGCACATTTACCTATTGAGTTTTGGGGTGAATGTGTTATTATAGCTAGATATTTGATTAACAGGACACCATCTGTTTTATTGGATGGTAGGACACCATATGAGATCTTATATGGACAAGCCCCCTCTTATAAGCACATTCAAACTTTTGGGTGTTTGTGCTATGCCCATGACCAGAATTGGGATAAAGACAAATTTGCTAGTCGGATCCAAAAATGTATTTTTGTTGGGTATCCGTTTGGAAAGAAAGGTTGGCAGTTATATGACTTGGAAAGTGGAGAATATTTTGTTTCAAGGGATGTAATCTTTGTTGAAGTAGAATTTACGTACTTCAACAATGTTGTCAACTCTTCCTTGACTGAGAATAGAGTCGTGGATTACTCTATAGATGATGAGGACCCGTATGTGCAGAATGACGTGGAGGAGCAACAGGCTTCTGTCTCAGATGTAAAGCACGAGATTGATGTTGAGATGGGTCATAATATGGAGATGACTACTGATGGGAATATTGAAGTAAGAGACAGGAGGGGCATCGATGTGTCAAGACCTATGGTGTCTGAGGAATAGTTTGGCAAAGGAAAAAGGGTTAAGCAACCTTCTGTTCGGTTGAAAGACTATGTAACGCATACCATTAGAGTAAGCCCCTCAGCGAGTTCATCGTTCCAGTCAAAATCCTCAGGTACACCCTATCCTTTAGCACATTATATGAATTGTGATAAATTTTCTGCACAACATCGGTTCTTTCTAGCAGTTGTTACCATAGGGTGTGAACCAAGCACTTATGCTGAGGCAATAAAAGATCAATGTTGGAGAGAGGTGATGAGAAAGGAGATACAGGCTCTTGAAGATAATGGAAAATGGATAGTAGAAGACTTGCCTCCCGGGAAGAAAGCAATCGGGAGCAAACGGGTCTATAAGATTAAATATAATTCTGATGGAAGCATCGAGAAATGCAAGGTGCGCTTAGTGATTCTTGGAAACAAACAAGTCGAAGGCATAGATTACAATGAGACTTTTGCCCCGACAGCAAAGATGGTCACAGTGCGAACGTTTCTTGCCGTTGCAACTGAGAAGAGTTGGGAACTGCATCAAATGGATGTACATAATGCCTTCCTGCATGGTAAGTTAGATGAAGAGGTATATATGCAGATGCCGCCTGGTTTTGCGTCTCCAACAACCGGTAAAATTTGTAGACTTCGAAAGTCATTATATGGTCTGCAACAGGCACCCAGGTGCTTGTTTGCCAAGTTAGTAACGACGCTGATAAGTTATGGATTTAAGCAGTCATATTCTGATTCCTCATTATTTACTTATGAAGCTCAACACATTCAACTCAATGTTCTTGTCTATGTTGATGATCTAATTATATATGGAAATGATGGAACAGTTGTGCAGCAATTCAAAGATTATTTGAATCGGTGTTTTCATATGAAGGATCTAGGAAAATTAAAATATTTTTTGAGGATTGAAGTTATGAGGAACTCAGATGGTATCTTCTTATGTCAACGCAAGTATATATTGGACATCATCTCTATGGCTGGGCTATTGGGAGCCAAGCCGATTGGGACCCCTCTTGAACAAAACCATAAATTAACACTTGCTGCGAATTCTGATTTACGTGATCCTGGACAATACAGACGCTTGGTGGGTCGGCTCATCTACCTGACGATTACCCGTCCAGAACTATCTTATTATGTTCATATTCTTGCTCAGTTCATGTAGCAACCGAAGGATGAACATTGGGAAGCAGCTTTGAGAGTTGTTCGATATTTGAAAGGCAATCCAGGACAAGGTATCCTTTTGCGTTCTGATTGCGACCTAAAACTGTATGCTTATTTTGACTCAGATTGGCCAATTGTCATTTAACATGACGATCTTTGACTGGTTATTTTATGCTTTTGGGTAATTTTCCAATCTCTTGGAAGACCAAGAAGCAACATACGGTGTCTTGCTCTTCGGCTGAAGCAGAATATAGGTCCATGGAAACCACAACTTGTGAATTGAAATGGTTGAAAGGATTGTTGTCTACCCTTGGTGCGTGCATTCTAATCCTATGCATTTGTACTGTGATAGTCAGGCGGCTTTACACATAGCAGCTAATCCCATTTTTCACGAACGAACAAAGCATATTGAAGCTGATTGCCACTTTGTATGAGATACAAAATGGTGTTATTCATACTAAGTATATTCTTCTTCGCAAGTTGGGCGTTCGGAATCCTCATGCACCAACTTGAGGGGGGGTATTAGCGATTATAGGCATGATCTTTTTGGTAAGCCTTGATTGGTAAGCCGTAAATTTTGGTAGGCAAATATTGTGTTTGTAATTTGTACATATTTTATTCCTTGTTTAGTTTTACCTTGTTTAGGAGTCTTGATGTATCTCTTCTCTGTGTATATATATTTGCAATTGATGAGAATAAAAGACAGAAGAAAATTGATCCAAAATCACCTAGAGTTTTTTCATCATTCAATATTAATTTAAAGTAAACAAAAAAGAAAAATGTTAAGTAAAATATAAATATTAAAAAAAAAAGTGAAAATAAAAATAAGTTAAAGAAAGAGGGAATGGATTGATATATTTAGAATCAATGATATATTTATTTTTTAATATTTTATTGATAAATCTTATTGTTCATCAATATTATAATTTAGAATAAATAAATAAATAAAAGTAAACCAAAATGAGAAAGAACGATTTAATTAAATTCAAATCAAAATTACTTTTATTAAAAAAATTAGTTCATTTAGTGAATGATTTAAGAGAGGTCAAATATTTATAAAAAAAAACTAGCGAAATTATTAATATTCTTAAATAAAATGAATTTTCACATGAAAATCAATCCAATAAATAAAATGAATAATGTGAAAAAAAATGTTAAAAAACTTTTATAAGACGTCCTGTTAGTATGGGAAAGAACGTGAAAGTACTTATAGTATAAAAAGTTGGGAAGGCACATTGGTTTGCCTTGACCTTTGGAAAGTAATAAGGAAAGTTAGGTGCAACTCTCTCTCTCTATTGCCTGAGTGAATTTTTTCCTACTTTTCTCTTTTTCTTATCACCTTTGCTCATCTTCTGTTTCCGTTGGACAGCACCATGGTTTGCTTTGACCTTCTGGAAAGTGATCAGGAAAGTTAGGTGCAACTCTCTCTCTCTATTGACTGAATGAATTTTTTCTCACTTTTCTCTTTTTCTTATCACCTTTGCTCATCTTCTGTTCCGTGGGACACCACCAAATTTTTTATTTTATTTAACATTTTATTCTTTTCTTCCACTATATGTTTTTATATATTTTGTCATATATATATATCGAAGGACATCAACAAGAAGTAATAATAAAAAATTAAGGTAAATAAAAAAAATTATGATCAAGAAGGAAAAAATAAATATAAATATTAAAAAAGTAAAAATAGAAAATAAGTTAAAGAATGAGAGGATAATATATTTATTTTTTAATATTTTATAGACAAATCTTATTATTGACAAGTATTATAATTTAAAATAAATAAAAGTAAACTAAAATAAGAGGCAATGATTTTATTAACCTGAAGTAGCAAATTTAATGCCAAAAGAAATTTATTTTTTAAGCAAAAAATAATTTTATTTTTGGAATGATAACAACGTAGCAATTAATTTCAATGAAAACCTTGATAATATTCTAAAGAGATCATTAATAAAATAAAAATCAAATATTAAATATTAAGAAATAATCTTATGTATACACATATATATCTATATATAACCCAAAAATAATTTAAATCTAAATTAAAATTATTTTCACCAGAAAAATGAATACATTTCCAATTAAAATGAGTGATTTAAAAGAGATCAAATAAAAGGAAAATATTCTTGTGTGAAGAATATTACTCTAAAGAATTGTACCCAACAAAATTTCTAACACATAATTTTATTTACATATTTTTCTTGTTGTTTTGTTTATTTTTAGTAGGACTTCCAAAATTTATGGATACAAATTTCTAGCATGCCCAATGAGACCTCTTTGCCTCTCATCTCTTTTACTAGAAAAAAAAAAAAGGCATTTAACTAATCTCAACTAAGACAATAACATTAAAAAAGACTCAAGTTCCACAAGTCATCAACGACAATGACAAGATTATCATTATTCAATCAATACACAACACCTCTATAAGTCCCATGACCATAGCAAAGCAAAGACATTCATTACATTTTCATCAAAGCAAGCAAGTGAGCACACATTCTTGCCAAAATCAATGGAGACACATAATCACCAATCACTCATCACCTTAGCCTCACTAGCCAAAAGGCCAAGGTCCTCATTGTAAGGAAAAACACCCCTTAGAACCAAAGGACTTTAGGGATAAGTCTTCCTACTTTATTGTCAATGTCAACTCTAACATCGACTTAAGTTCTGAATCACTAATTAGGATGTCAAGGGAGAATGACTTGTTAGTAGGTTTTGACTCCCTCACTTCTTCCTTAACGGTGACTATGCTAGCAATGATAATAGACATTATATCTGCAAATGAATAACTAGATAAGATGACTCGTACTATCGTCAAACTCACTAAGACTGTTGGGGAGAAAAATTTTCCAATAGCCTCCCTTGTGAACAAGGTTGAAGCATAGGTATAGAATATAGCCAAGTCCAACTAAGGACTCACTCACCCTCCTAGGACTACATCTCAAGGTAATGCACCACATGCATTTAAGTTAGTGCAGGTCAAAATGCAAATTGCTAAATCTACCTTGGTGGCCTCATTATTGGTCCAACAACTTCAAAATATGATACGTAACACCATCAAAGCATAATATGGTGGACCATCATAAAGTAAGCTCACATACTTTAAACCTTTCACTATGAGGATTGATAAGCTATGAATACCTATGGATGATTAACCTTCAAAGTTTCAATAATTTGATGGAAAGGGAATTCCAAAGCAATACATTATCTAGTTCATCCAAACTTGCAACAATGCTAGCATGAGGGTGATCTTTTAGTCAAATAATTTGTTTGTTCACTCCAAAGGTATACTTTTGATTGGTATACGGATCTTGAGTCTAAGTGCATTGAGAGTTGGGATCAAATGAAGGATGAAGATAATTGCTTTTATAGTACCCAACCAACGATAAACATAATAGAGTTTACAAATACCAAGCAATTAAAAGATGAGTCAATCAATGACTACACAACTATTGACATTCATTAAGTTCTAAACGTAAAAATAGATTATATAAAGTGTTAGTAGTGGGGATGTGCATATAGGACATGCATTGGGGGGCTTCAATATATCCTCTAAGGCAAGCCACTCTACCCCATTGAAGAGTTTTCTACATAGGCACATGACATAAAGCCTAGTATAAAAGCTTAGTATAAAAACAAATACAAGTGAAAACATGTTCTCCATTGGATTATGATCAAAGTGATGGAATTAAAGGAAAATATTCTTTTATAGTGAATATTACTTCAAAGAATTATATCCTACAAAATTTATAATACAAATTATTTTGTTCGCATATTTTTCTTATCTTTTTATTTATTTTTTACGAGACTATTCAAATTTGCAGGTACAAGATTACTTTAACAATTAAAAATATTATTACATTCATAAAATTAAATTTCCATATCAAAATTGATTTAACTAATAGAATAATATCTTCTTTTTACAAATTAAAATAAATTCACAAATTACAACCAAAATCATCATTTTTTTCAATTAAAAATACATGAAAATTATCTTCTTTTCCCTATTAACATGAATTACAAATTAAAACTAAATTAACTAGCAAAAAAATTAATTTTCCAATTAAATTAAATTATAATTTTGTTTTTAATTAAAATGAATCTCCAACTGAGTGAAAAGCAATCTTATATGATGAATTGAATGTAATGACAAAATGGTTCAAGAAATAAATCAATGTTTCATGTAAGTGATGTAGCAAATCAATTATTTTATAATTATCAAAAATTTTATCTTAACTTTTTAAGTATATATAAAAAAATCATCAATTAGTTGATAAGTATGCATTTCCTAAAATAAAGTTAAAAAGGAAATAAATAAAATATTGAGTTCAAGTAGACATTCCCATATTATAAATAAATTCATTTGATTTAAGAAAAAAAAGAACAAGCATAGAAACCCATTTAAAGTTTAAGTAAAAACAACTTTTAAAATTTAATGAAAAATTATTTATAAGAAAATCAATATATATATATATATATACATTAATAATTCTTTTCTAGAAACATGATACAAAATTTGTTTAAAAAAAAAAAATTATTGAGATGCTTTGAATAATTTTAAACAAATAAATGTAAGTAGATTTAAATAAATTTGGTATAATTTTAATGGAACGTGAACCACAAGTGGATTAACTAGTATTCAAACTATTTTTAATTAAAAATTATCAAATTGCAAGACATAATTTTTCTTTTTTGGAGGGTCTTCATCTTTTCAAATAATTAAAAATTGGACATTTAATTTTAGAAAATATGAAAAAAAAATTATATAAAATATTCTTATTTAAAAAAATTATTTTTATATTTTAATATTCTTAATAAAATGGGCAACAAGAAGCTAGAAATTATTAGGAATCTTTTTGAAAGGAGGGGCAATGCTTTTAAGATAATGGACTAGTCAATGATTATTTTCTATACTTTATATGAACAAAAAGCTTGAAATTTCCAAAAAGCTTCATGAATGTAGGGGCAACATTTTTAAAATAATGGGTTAGTTAGTTAGTGATTCTCTTCTATACTTTATATGAACGAGAAACTTAAAAATTTCAAGGAGCTTCATGAAAGGAGGAGCAACACTTTTAAAATAATGAGTTAGTTAATGATTCTTTTCTATACTTTATATGAACAAGAAACTTGAAATTTTCAAGGAGATTCATAAAAGGAGGGACAACACTTTCAAGATAATGAGCTAGTCAGTGATTCTCTTCTATACTTTATATGAACAAGAATTTTAAAATTTTCAAGAAACTTAATGAAAGGAGTAGATTTTTTAAGTTAATGGGCTATGTAGAGTCGATGATTTTCTTCTACACTATCAATTTGTTTCCATTTGTTCTATAGTTTAGCATTGGATGGTGGGATTAGATTAAAAAAGTCAAGAGTCAATGATAATGCATTTCTTCACATTATTTTGGATTTGACTTTGTATTATATATGAAATCTCTTTATTTTGATGGTTTTTCTCTTGTTCTTATTTATTACAATTTGATTTTTTTTCAAAGTAGTTTAAGATCTTTAAAAACTATAAATTTTTTAAATCAAACACTTGTTGGACACTAGTGGCTAAAGTGCTAGTTTATAGGACTATCCATCTTAACATTTATATCAAATTAAAGTCATTTAATTAGAATTAGTTTTTGTCAATAAGGAATATTATATGAAAAAAATCCTTACAAAAAAAGATGTTGAAGTTAAAATGTTATGTAAATATAAAGAATTTTTGTATTTAGGAAGATGAGTGAGTTTTAAAGTAGAAAAAAATTAAAAATAAAATATAAAAACAAATGCATGTTGAAAAATAAACGAGTTTGTAGAGTTGAAAAAATTAAAAAAGAAAAAATGCATCTAGTTCAGTAGAAAAAGATTAAAAATAAATAAAACAAAACTTAAAAAAAAAAAAAAAAGGGTGCAAGGGAACTCTCAGCATATCCACCATATTGACATATCCACCTCAAAATATAAATCCTATTAATTCATTTAATTATTTTTTAATTATCCTTTCCCATTTTTGTTTGCACCTTCCGCTCTCTTCCCTCATTTTTTCTTCTTCACAATAAAACATTAAAATAAAAATCCTCTCCAAACCTAAACTTTTTCATCATAAAAAACTGTTTGAGATAATTTGAAAGTTAATTTCAATATATTTTTTTTTACAAAATCGATACAATAATATTAAGTTTGTTCTAAATGAAAAAAATTATATTTTATTATTTATATAATTTTTTATAAATGGTTTTTTTGTAAAAAAAGAAGTTAGGAAATATTTAAAATGAATTTAGATGTAATTAGACATGAGAAACATACGAAAAAGTTCAAAAAAAAAAAAAAAAAATTTTGAAGAAAAGAATGATGTGATGTGAGAGTATTCAACTTTGAAAGATTCGAAAGTTAATTTAAAAGGTTAAAATTGTTTTTTTTAAAAGCTTATTTTTTATTTTTTATTTATTAAAAGTTTTGGATTTGAATAAATTATGTATTTAAAATTTTTTAATTTGTTAAATATTTTATATTTAATCAATTTATTTTAAAAAAAAATTATTTTAATTTATTAGGGTTATGGAGAGATTGGAAGAAAGAAACTGATGAAGGAAAGGAAGAAATGTAGGTGCATATTGATTTGTAAGAGTATTTCAATCCTTTTATTGATGGATATTTTTGTTGTAAAAAAATTTGGGAACTTATATTTGCATCCACTAAATTGATCTTGTATCCACCTCAATAATGGATATTTTTAGGACAAAAATGCCCCTTGATAAAATTCCCAAGCTGCCATCTTCTTCTTTCTTCACTTCTTTTCTTCTAATCTTTCTAAAGCCCTAATAAAATTTATCAAGAAAGTTGTGTTTCTCACGAATGAATAATCAAATAATCATATTCAATGATGGTACAAGTGCAGAGGTATGCTTTTTATGATATCTTTTACATTTCTTTTACACTTTTAGAGATAGAATGAGGTATTGCGAATGTGTTCAGTGTTGCATGGTCAGACTTTTTATAAATATCTAACAATGTCCTTATGAACATACTTAGAATGTTCAAAACTATACATCCGACCACTCTTATAGGTGTCTAAAACTATACCTTATTCTGCTAAACAATTGACTTTGCCTAGCCTTACATGTTTGGACATTTCTATTATGTCTAACCTTCTAGTTTCAAACATCTCCTCATTGATCGGACTTCGAGGTCTGGACATCACAAAATGAGTGTTTTTTTTCAATAGTACTTTTTCACAATTTATCACTTTTAAACCATTTCTAAATTCTTCCTAATTGTTTTCCAACTATTTTTTACAAGCTTTTTTTTTTGTCAAAAATTACATAACCGACAAGCCCTAAAAGATATTCATATGGATTCAAACAAAATCTATAAAAATAAAATAAAAATAAAAATAGAGCTAGCTATGAATATGCTTCAAATATTCTTCTATTATCAAATGAGTTTCAAAGAAAATGATTTTCTTTTAGGCTACGTTTGGTTGGCGAGATAGGATAAAATATATATATATATATATGGACAAGAAATACATATCTTTAGACATCATTTCTAATGGGATATGATGTCCTTGGATATTATATCCAATGGACATGAAATCCTAAGGTAGTATATGCATTGAAAATACTATCTTATACTTATATTTAGTTTATAAACCAAATAAAAAAATAAAATTGAATATATATTATTTTTCAATGTTTTATATTTATTTAAAATAAAAATTATATTGCATTCAAATATTTGCTATTAAAAAAATATGAAATTTCTCTTATGTTTAATAATATTCATAATCAAATAATACATATATTAATTTTATTTTATAAGCATTTAAGAAAAAATTTAACAATAAATTTAATTTTTAATCAAAGTTTTTTATTTTATAAAATAAGTAATATAAAAAAGATGATAAAAATAAATAAATTTATAATACACGGGATATGTATATATATATATATATCCTATAGCGTACCTAGGGATTAACATATTCTATATGGAAAGAATATAAAAAAATGAGTAAATAATACATTTTACAATTTATCCTATCTTATATTTGGTTGATGAGATAACTTATCATATCTCATTATCAACCAAACATGGGATAGGATATCTTATACCTATATCCAGTCAACCAAACTTGATAGACTATGTTTGGTTGATAGGTATATGTGGACCCCGCATTTCGGCTCATGCATTTCCCACTCGATGGTGAGTTCAATTTTTATTTGAAAAATGATTTTTATTGATTAAGAAAATGACTTGGAGTCGCCACTTATTTTTGTTTTATTTTTTGAAAGGGTAAACAAAATAAGAAAGAAAAACTTAAGTGCGACTCCTTATTTTGAAAAAGGTGATCTATGAAAAACCAGATCGGGCTCGGGGGTCAGGTTACTTATTGGGAAGGTACGGTAAATACCATAGCACCTCTCTAAGTCCCTAAAGTTGGGTCTCTACTAATAAAATGAAGCTGACATGGCAATCAGTAAGAAAATCAATGAATACCCAGAGCGAATCATGCACACGTGAGAATTAGAACACACATAGACACTAATCAGAGTGAAAGTGGGTACGTACCTGGGCAGCGAGCCACCATGCGCTATTAAGAGGGAGGGTTAGTGCACAATTAAGGAATAATAGCATGCACATCAGAGAACGGGATAAATCAATCATGCATGACAATTAAATCGATCAATCAGTCAATCAATTATAAAATCACTTATGTCGGGCCCCCACCAAACCCCTTTTATTTTTGCATGAATTAATTTCGTAAATTCTATTAATTGGAATTACAAAATTAAATCCTTGCTTATTTCAAAATCTTTTAAGAATAGAGAAAATGTGAAAGTTGCTCGCCATGAAGAAAAAATGGCGGCAAAATTTTATTAAAAAGCGGATCTTGGAACCTAAGAATTCTATGGATGAAAGATTGCGAAATTGAGATTATTGTTTTATTGAAAAATGAGGAACTGGAAAATTATTAAAAAATGAGATTTGAAAAATTATTGTCAAAGTCAAAGAGGATAAAAGGGAAGATGTCACGTGACCAAAGATGGCCATGCAGCTGAATGCACATATGCGCGGACCCAAGGAGGTCATTGGGGCTGCTTTGTTGGCGCACCATCCTCTCTTATAACTGCAAATAGGCTCGGTGTAAATGAAGCCCGGAGCGGATCTGGTGACTCATAACGTGAATCATAACCTCGCAAAGCCTTCGTCATGACAAAACCATCCTCTCCATGGTCATTTTGGAGAGCCCTCTACTTTATTATCTGAGTCGATGACCAATTCACCACAACTATTATCATTAGTAGCATGAGTACCATTTAAAATTTTCAAATCACCTTCCCCTTTATCTTCGAACGTTTTAATTTAGCATCTGCCTTGGGGAACCTTATCTTGTTTTTCCATAAAAGCTTCTGAACGCCTTTGTTCAGTCCATTAATTTCAGAGTTTCTTTTGAAGATTCAAATTTCCAGCAGCAACACCATCTTTATGGGTACCAGAAAATCTACAAGCCAAACCATAAGGGCATGCTCCTTTAGCACTTGTGAAGGGACAACTTCCCTCTAAATCAGCTGGTTCCTAAGCCTTGTAAGCTTCCAAGTCATGGCTGAAGCGACACTTTTCATTACAAGGACATGCATTAACATTGCCTATCTTGTGTTAGTGACCATGCTCCTCGATAAGCATGCCATATCCAAATGTCTATCAATCCATTATTTTCTTAATACAAGGTGGTCGGATTTTGACAAATTTCCCGACTCCTTTGATGCCTCACCAGTTACATCATTCCTTTCTGACATGAGTGCTTAGAATCCCAATTTTGAGGAGCTTCTGATAGTCCAAAAACACGTGGAATCTTCAGTCTCTGACCACTTGAGGGAGTGAAGAAGCGACGAGGAACAACTTGTTTAGGGAATGGAAACCGAGATGCTGTACTTGACACCACCAATTTATTTATATCAGAAAGGTTGGGGACCACTGGCAGCCAAGGGGGCAAAATGACCTATCAAACTTGAATGTCTTGAAGGTTTCAAAGTCAAACTGGAAGTGGGCCTAGGAAGCTCATGAAGCTCATTTATTTTGGGTTCCCTCATAGATCCTGTTCCAGCGTTTCATTGATCCCAAGACCATCTTGGGCTGTAGGAAAATTGAAACTTAGGAAATTGTGTCTATTAAAAAAATTGCTCAGTGGGTGGGATCTCCGCATAAAGTCATCCACTGGTATAGGAAACTGAAACTGAGTTTCAACCTCACGACCAACTGCCCTCATCTCCGAACAATTGAGACTGATCATGGATTTGGGCATGAGTTTGAAAGCCAGGGAGCATTGTCTATACATATTACCCTGCATATTGCTCCAATTGCAGACACTGGACCAACAAACCCAATAAGGGCGGCAGCTGCAAGGGACCCATGCCAACTGTCAGTCGCGCCAAAGATGCAGCTAGCCACAACTGATCCTCGAGAGAGCCTGTGTAAAGAGACAGGAAGGACCATGTGTCGACCAAGCCCATAAGCTTTGGATTGTTCTCATTCTGGTAAGCACAAGCATAAGATGGACAAAGGGTGATGATATCGCTGCAGAATACGAGAAGGAAATGTAGCATCTTGGTTTTGCAATGGCCACCAGCTGTGAGTAGGTGCATCAGTAAGTTTCCCGCCGGCCATAAGAGGAGAGGGAAAGTGAAGGAGCTTCAATGGTTGCTTGGCGTTCCGATGATGGCAGAGGCGTTTCGCCGCTGGCGGCTCGAGGACAGCTTTAACAAAAAACTTTCAAAACATCCACACAAAATACCATATCCCAGATTCCCTGAATTCAATGCTCCATTTCATGATGAATAAGAGTGGCAAAAATCTTCTTCATGGTCTGCTAGAAGGTAGCGGCAGAGGCACCAACGAAAACGCAGTAGTTAATACCTCGTCTTCCATACGCTAGGCTGAACCCAACTGTAGATCCTTGAAATACACTCATCACAAGCCCTTTGGCATCATGATAGCTACATTGGTCCTTTATGTAAGTAACCAAATACCTCAAGGCCTCACATGAAGCTTCATCAATGGTCATCAATGACTTCTTTTAGCGCTATAGACCTGGCTATGAGACTGAGGGAAGTGCTTCTAACTGGTTCAAAATTGCATGCAGTTGGATTCTAAAGACATGGAACATGCTATTCTCTTGATCGGATCCCTCATTCCCCTCAATAGGTGACTGACAATGAACCTAGTCCCCTTAGAGGTCGTAATGAACCCAGCGGTCAAAGTATAAAAGCACAACCCATGCCCAGTTAGCAAGGTTATTTTCCTCTCCTCTCTGACCTATGCATGCAGTCGAGAGGGCCTGAAACGTTACTCCATCAAGCCTAACCCCAACATTCAACACAAGGGTAGACATCTTGAATGCATCTTGCCAAACCTTGAATCATCTGGGGTTCATCAAATGCTCTTCATTCCAAGTGTCCGACTCTGCCAGTCCAAAACACTTGAACAACCTGTCTTTCCCAGAGATCAGTCAACTGCTCAAGGTATTCCTCAAAACGCTGTTCGAAGTGAAGACTTCATAACCACAGTCCACACCCTGAGCTCCTCAATGATATGACATAAACCATGATGCTCCACAACCGGTTATATGTGAACAAATAAACAGGAGTGGTGAAAGTTCTTAAAAACAAAGTAGGAGAAATGGGACCCAGGAAATCTTTAAACAAAATCACATTTTTGGAATGTTAAACGAGATCAAAACAGGTGGGACAAACGGAAAAGCTTCATAATAATTATAGAACGTCAAACCCAAACCCAGAGGGGGATACCACCACTTACAGAGGTAAGAACAGGAGTATCCACGAGGATAAAAGAGAAACAGAGCATCATATGCAAATAAGCAGGTTCAATCAAACAAACAACAAACGATGCTTAGGTATCAACAAAGAATGAAACAAAACATTCGAACGGAGGCCGTTCAAGCCCAAGGTTGCCTTACCTGATGATCCGCAACTCCACCTTCTTTTTCCTCTGTCTCCCCTCTCAGCTTCCCCTCATTTTCCTGCCTTTTCTTTCTCTTTCCCCTGTTTGTATCTTCCTTGGCAAGCCACTACTTGCCCTACTGTTCCTCCCCTCAGCAAGCATGGCGTCTCTGACCACCAGCATGGCCGTTCATGTCTCTTGTAGCTTGTCCCATGCATGGAGAAGGGTCCCCCCCACACTTCTTGGGTGCTGCCAGCTCCTCCAGAATGCTCCCTTCCAATGCTATAAAAAAACCCTTTAAAAAAACTACAAGTCTTTGGCTCTTGAAAGGGGGTCTCCAGTATATATATCCTTAAATATCATATCTCATTGGATAGAAAATGGATATTTTATATTAATCTCCTTTCTTATCTTATTTCATGCCATATCTAATCAACCAAGCATGACAACCTATGTGTAGACCCCTTTGTGGACATCACTCGGGAGAGTTGAATTTTTTTTTTTTTTTGAAGTGGGGGGACCTTTTCTTGGAGAAACCAAGCTGCATGGACTTGTGGCGTAAAGCATGGCTCACCATGGGAATGGTTGAAGGTGATGACATCCTCCCTGAACAATAAGCAGTGGGGTGGGTAATGGCTTGCGAAAGAAAGAAGTAACAGAGGGAGTAGTGAGAGATGTTTGGCATAGGGGGATAAAAGAAGGCTGGAAGAGAAAGTTTTGAGGGAGAAGAGTTGGGTTCTAGTTGAAAAAAGAAGAAAGGTTTGTGAGATATTTCAGTTGCCTAAGGTAAAATATTTTTGTGAGGGGTTATAGAGAGGTTTTGGTTTTAGCTTAGAGAAAAAGACTGAGAGAACAAGGACTGAGGAGGGATAGCTGCAAAGTTGAAGCAAGAAGTCGAGGAAACTAGAGGAGCTGAAGAAGGAGAAGCGGAGGAAGGTTGTGTTATGGATTACCAGGTAAGGCCACCTTGAACTTGGTATGTTTCCATTTCTTAATGTTATGCTTCATTCTCTACTGAATCTACGAGCATTGTTTTGTTGTTTGGTGTGGATGTCAAGAGCCACAGGGTCGTTTTGGTTGAACATGATTATTTGCATATAATGCTCTGTTTTGGTTCCCTTTCATACTCTTGATATTTTCCCTTGTAAATGGTTGGATCCTCCTTTGGGTTTGATGTTTGGTAGTTATATTGAGGATTTCCAGTTCATCCCATCTGTTTTGAGCCCATAGAACGATCTTGAGATGTGGCTTCATTGGGTTTCTATCTTTCATGATTGTTATCTTCCTCCATTCTCTGCTTTTCTTTCACTATTTGTTTTTCTCAAAGAGACACTCCAGTTTCCTGGTAACTGCTTCATCAATGTTTTGCATGGGTTGAGTTTTTTAGGAGGATAAAAGTTTTGTGTTAGAGGAAGCTCACAGGAGATACCAATGAAAGAGCAGAACGTGGGGTGATGATGGTTTCATTATAGAATTGCCCCATGGGACTACTACGTCCACCTGAAGATTGCAACGTGAGCTCCTCACTGCCCTTCACTCTTCAGATCTACCAAGTTGAGGATATTATTGTTAAAGGTCTCATAGAAGGATCAGTTATTCATTTCCACTGGGTTAAAACTATGGTTATTTAATGTTCTGGAATGATAAGTGCATCAACGATGGGTATGGTGAGGATGG
Source organism: Vitis x doaniana (assembly GCA_030345155.1). NCBI lineage: Eukaryota > Viridiplantae > Streptophyta > Magnoliopsida > Vitales > Vitaceae > Vitis > Vitis x doaniana. The sequence goes on along the minus strand of CP128320.1, from coordinate 17,634,075 downwards.
ATGTTATGATTACAGTTACATGGAGGGTGTCGTTGCATATGAAGGTGTTGATTGGCCTTGTAAACTTGGTAACTGAAGTGGAAATGTCAGTGTACTGAGTGCGGCTGCAGGCGAAGGGATCATTGTGATGGGTTCATTGAAGCATTCATCATCGACTTGCATGGCCCTCCTTCGCTCTCAACTCCAATCCATCATACCCGTCTTTGCATCTTCCAATACTCACCCACATTTCCATTTTCTTTATCATCATACCCTTCATAGCCATCCCACTACCTTTTCCCCATTTATGCTCCCCAAGTCCTCATTCTACAAATCACCATATCCTACCCTACATGCATGGCCCTCATAAAACCCTTGCGAAACCCATCATTCATCATATCCATCATTATCCATGCCTCTTATTATTCATACCCATGTTTCATTTTTCTTTTAACTTTCATACTCGAACCCTTCAACATACGCCCACCATCAACTTCATCCACCCACATGAACCTAAATCCTAAGCTAAACATTCCTCACGCTTTTACCATCCTTCATGCCCATTTTTCATACCCATTTTCCCTCACTGCCACATTCCTATCTTTCATGCCCATCACTCTTCATTTCTTTCACTATCCCACTCACTCAATCAAGCCATGCAATGCCCACATCTTCGCCAGAAACCTCTTCTCATGTCGACGGCTGTTCGGCACTGGCCCACCATCTTGCCAGTTCATGTGCTTGTTTAGCTTTCAAGAGAGTAGTCGAATCATTAGTGAAGTTGTTAAATGTAACAAGGGGGAAGCTTCCTGGAACAATGGTTGCTGTTTGATTGTCTAGAATGGAAATTAGTGATCTCACAATGAAGCTCAGTGATCTTGGTCAGGAGATGACACAAGGTGTTAGAAACTCCACTGGAGCTGTTCGTATGGCCAAGGAAAGATTGCGTCGATTGACAAACATGACTCCATCAACAATGGTGCAAGTTCTGGCAATGCAGTAAAAATCCATTTGCAGTAGTTGATTTCCAAGCATTCATTATGCTACTGATTACTACCCAAAAAGTGTTATTTTGCGCCTTTAATTCATTATGTTTTAAGCACTTTTGTGTAGTAGTTCTCCATTTTTATTCCAATTGGCATGTTAAGGACCTAGCAATGACTTCTAATCATATTGGTGGCTAGTTTTAGTGTTTTGACAGCTTTTTGGATCATTAAGACAAGCCAAGTAAAGGAGAGAAGCAAAAAGGAAAACAGAGTGAAGAAAATAGAGGACAGCAGCTGCAGTCTTCCTTCGCACTTTTGGAGCACTTCCCGAAGTCCATTTTCTATATGCTATATACCATTTCAAAGCTCAGGAAGTCAAGAATTCAACTCTTCAAACTGTGTATGATTTGGAGCTGAAATGAGGAAGATATGGCCTTCGGAAGACAACTGCATCAAGCTGAGAGACAATTTCGCACCACCAGCCCATGCAAGTGTGAATTTCGCACCAGCCCATGCGACTTTGGTGCAAATCTCCTCTGTTCTGCCGACTCCACATGAGATCTTTTCTTTTGTATTTTTTGATGTAAATTCCTTTCTTATCCCTGTAATTAGCCAATCACAGGCTTGGCTTTGTAAAGACTATAAGAGGGGTGGAAATCATCTCTCGAAAGAACTTATGTATATTTTTTTTACACTTAGTGAAATACAGGGATCTTTTTGCTTTCCTTTTCTCTCGTCTATTTTCTTTTTCTTGGAAGCCAAACAACCTCTGAGGATGTTTTCCCAGAGGATGAGAGGTTAAACCTTTGGTTTCTTGGAGTGAAGGAAGCTAGGTGAAAAGTCCAGATGCAAAAATGGAAAACTCTCGTGCATTAAATACAGGTAGTTGGAGTTCATAAATGGCTTTTAAATCTAAAGTTTTGCTTTAAATCCCTTAGAATCACTTTGAATGGCCAATACATGATAAGCATTAGGTCTCTATGGATACTTATTGCTAGATCCACATCAGACCATTAGTTATCATGTACGAGCCATTGGAAAGTGGCTCAAGGTGAAGACCCATAGTGTCTAAAGCCATTAATGGAACTTGACTACCATTTCTATTGACTTTTTATGGATTAAATCTTCATTGTTAAACCTATACCGGTTCGGGAAACAACCATCCTTTATGTTGTTGTCCCCAATACGAGAAGAAAAATCCGGAATTTCCCACTTTGCATTCTGAACTTGATCCTAGCAATCCTTAGCTCCGGGAGACTTTCTTTCTTCCACTTTTACCGAGTTCTATGTTAGTTTAGTTCCAAACACCACTTTCAAAACAAATTTTATTTTCTTTTAAACTTTAAGTTTTTAACAAAGGAAATCATCAGATTCAATTTCTAATCTTGAGTCTATCACTAGTAGAATGAAAACTCATCCCAGAGTTCGACCCTAGAGCTGCTATACTATAGTAGCTTTGCTACGCTAGTATGAGGTCATAGGATTTATAAATATTTTTGATTAAAATACCCAACTGAGCATGAATCAGCTACATTCCTAGGTCAACCTACTATGCATTTTTATAAATAGGTTTATAAGTGGGGTTTTCCAAGAAAAATAAATTGTTGGGGCAGCCCATGCACGACCACCTAAGGCATTTAATGGTGATGTCTCATTCTTTTATTATTATTATTTTATTATCCTACATGTCAGAATAATAACTCTCAAAGATTCAGTTTTCAATTTTTTTTTTTTACTCCGTTTTTTTTAGTTGTTCAAAATTTCAATTCTTGAATGCGTTTTTAAAAATTCCATCTTTAATATATATATATATTTTAAATTCCGATTTTCGAATTTAATTTCAAATTTCAAAAATTCCAATATTCACGTTCATTTATTTAATTATTATTTTCGTTATTATTATTATTCTATTTATTTATTTATCTTAAAATTCCATCTTTAAACAAATTTTCAAAATTCTGACTTTCGAATTTAATTTCCAATTTCAAAAATTCCAATATTCACGTTCATTTATTTAATCATTATTTTCATTATTATTATTATTCTATTTATTTATTTATTTTAAAATTATATCTTTAAACAATTTTTCAAAATTCCGACTTCCGAATTTAATTTCCAATTTAAAAAATTCTAATATTCACGTTCATTTATTTAATCATTATTTTCGTTATTACTATTATTCTATTTATTTATTTATTTTAAAATTTAATCTTTAAACAATTTTTCAAAATTCCGACTTCTGAATTTAATTTCCAATTTCAAAAATTTCAATAGTCACACTCATTTATTTAATCATTATTTTCGTTATTATTATTATTCTATTTATTTATTTGTTTTAAAATTTCATCTTTAAACAAATTTTCAAAATTCCGACTTCCGAATTTAATTTCCAATTTCAAAATTTCTAATATTCATGTTCATTTCTTTAATTATTATTATTATTATGTTTATTTATTTATTTTAAAATTCCATCTTTAAACAATTTTTCAAAATTCCAACTTCCAAATTTAATTTCCAATTTCAAAGATTCCAATATCCACGTTCATTTATTTAATTATTATTTTTATTTTTTATTATTATTCTATTTATTTATATATTTTTTAAAATTCCATCTTTAAACAATTTTTAAAAATTCCAATTTCTCTCAAATTTAATTTCCAAATTCCAATTCTTAAATTTAATTCCCAAGACTCCAATTTTCAAATAAATTTTTAGACTCCAATTTTCAAATAAATTTCAAAAATCTAGTTTTCCCTCGAACAATTTTAATTCCACTTTGGTTTTCAAATAACCTTCTGTTTCTCTTGATTTTACATAAATAAGAATGAATTTTTCATAATTCTGAAATAATAAATTTGTGAAACCAATTCACTCAAGATAAGTAGGGTTTTGGTGGGGTTCCAACATCAAAGAAGTTCTACTTAGAATAAAAATGAACTTGAATGAAATGTCATGTGTGCCATTGGTGATTTCATAATTTGTTTGGTGACGCATGTGATATATGTTATGCTCATTCTCGTGCATTAACCCCATTTCATGATGGCGCATTACTCGCTTGTTGCCAAGGTACGCACCCGCTATCACTTTGACCATTCTCCATGCTTTGTTTTGGCCCCCAATGTATGATCACATTTTGGTATCCATGTTTAATCAATCAATTGTCACACGTACTTCATTTTATTAGTAAAGACCCGATTTTAGGGACCTAAAGGGGTGCTACGGTCTTTACCGTACCTTCCTAATAAGTAACCAAACCCTTGAGCTCAGATCTAGTTTTTTCACATACCACATTTTCCAAATAAGGAGTCACACTTAAGGTTTTCTTTCTTATTTTGTTTACCCTTTAAAAAAATATATATATGTAGCGACTTCAAGTCTTTTTCTAAAAATTAATTTTTCATAAATAAATAAAAAGAGAGTTTCGTCATCGAGTGGGAATGCATCGAGCCAAAAATACGGGTCCACACTATGTTTGGTTGATAGAATAGGATATGTATATCCTAAAACATCATATCTCATTAGATAGGAAGTACATATTTTAGGATATCATTTCCAATGGAATATGATATACTTGGATATTATATACAATTGACTTGATAGCCTAAGATATGCAGTGAGATATGTTCTGTGATGTTTATATTGAATTTTACAATGAATAAATAAAATGGAATATATATTACTTTTCAATGTTTCATATTTGTTTAAAATAAAAATTATATTGTATTTGAATATTTGTTATTAGAAAAAATATGAAATTTCCTTTACGTCTACCAATAGTCATAATTAAAATATTTAAAATTTATAATATTTTTATATTATATTATTCAATATATAAAAATAATATATATATATATATATATATATATATATATATATATATATATATATTAAATTATACATATATTAGTATTATTATACAATATATCTTATAAATGTTTTTTTTATCACATTTAATTTTAATCACATTTTTTTATTTTGCAAAACAAATCATTAAAAAAATAAAAATAAATAAATTTTACGCTTGAATCCATAGCATTCTCCATGCACCCACCATTCATTAGCAGCGACTTTACCTATTTATATTTTGTATCTTAACTTAGGATTAACATATCATATATATAAAGAATATAAAAATGAGGGTGGATAATATATCCTATCTTACGTTTGGTTGAATATAGGATATGATAAGTGACATGATAACTTATTTTATCTCATTACTAACCAAACATAAGATAGGATATGTTATCCCCACTTTTATCCTATTCCATATGATATCCAACCAACCAAATGTGGCCTTAAGGCAAAAGAACTACTTATCTTGAAGAAATGAGGTATATTGTTTGGGTGTTTAGACGAGGAAGATGAGATCATTATCTCTAATACCACCAAAGAGTTGGAAAAGAAATTGAATTTTATTCTCTAAAATGACTAACTCAAATTACTTTGATTTGTTTCATGTTAGGGATATGTGGGTGCCTCACCACATACAATATGGTGTATACCATTCTTAAAAGGTGGGGAAGGATTAAATTATACAGATGTTAAATGTGCTAAAAAAAAAGAAAAAATCAATTGATCATTTGCTCCTCCATTGTGTCCTAAAGTAATTATCCGGTAGTAGATTTTCTCTCAATTCATAATATGGGTGTTGCACTAAAAAAAGAATAAAGATAAATTGGTATGTATCATTCATAGAAAAGAAAAGGAAAAAATATCAATCAAGAAGGATAAGTTGGCACGGATCTTTCATGGAAAGAAATGGAAAAAATATCAATCATGAACTCTTGATTGACTTAGTCAACTACTAGGATTGATCTTCACTTTTTTGAGTGGAAGAAAAACCTGAACTTGAAACAAATTTAAAGAGTATGAAAGACATTTGAGAAATTCCGTAATGCCTTTTTTTCTCTTCTTCTTTTCATAATTTTTTTTCTTTATTTATAGAGAGGATTAAGGATAAAGATGTGATTTCAAAATTCAAATAAATAAATTATTTAAATTTAAGATTTAATCATTTTTCTAATTATGATCAATGTCAATGATTTGGATTTCAGTAAATCATTTCTTTAATTTTGCAAGCTTCAATACCTAGCTTTGAAACGTATTTATCCAGATTAAAGGATTTTTTTTTAAATAAAATAAAATAAAACCTTATTTCCTTAAGGTTTTGGGAAATAATTTTTGAAAGACATCCCATTTAAATAGTATTATAATTTTAATTTTTTGAATTTCTAGGAAATACTTGTTAGCATTTTTCTTCTTAATCCTATAGTGTGTGGTCATTCAAAAATATATTTTTTAAAATGAAAATAGATTCATTGTTTTTAAAGAGTATACAATTGATAGGCAAGTGAACCAATTGATGGGCATCTAAGAGTCATATATATAAAAGATTGACATTATAAATAAAGAGTTAAAAAAATTTCATGTATTTATGAGTGATGGAGGATGAAGGAAAAATCTAACCTTGGCAACTACATGAATGCATTCAGGTTAGTAACCCATCATTATCCATTAATTTATACATAATGTTGGTAAATGAAAAGTATAACCTTCGTATAATCTTTGAAAGTTATAAATCTCTTTTATAAGGCTAAGATCCCAAGTCACACTTTCATTCTTATGATTTTTATTGTTTTACTTATAACAATATACACACCACAAGTGACTCGTGCACTATATGGGAATAATGTGTTGTAGATCTTAGCTAAAAATTTACAAGATGATTCAAACTTATACTGAAAGTTCGCACTTTCTTTAGTACTTGAACTTATTACGTTTTATGCATCCAAATTTATTTTCAAAAGTAATTATTTTTTGTATTAATTTTAGATACAATACTATGTAAGAGAAATCTTGTTTAAATAGAATTAAAATTCTAAGAAATATTTTGCGAGAGAAATCATATTTAGATAGGATTATAAATTTAATTTATCACACAATAAATAATTTTTTTTTAACCATAAATCATAATACAATCCAACATTCCCATTTTTTTATACATATAGAGGCCCTTAACCAACTTGTTCCATTCAAAGAAAAGTCTCTCAATTTTCTCTACTATTATGACTTTCACACTTTGCTTTCTCAAGTGTTCTGAAATTGAAGTTCTTTATTAAACTTTGTTGTCAATAATAATAATAATAATAATAATAATAATAATAATAATTATTATTATTATTATTATTATGTTAACATCCAAAGAAATGATTTCCCTTGTGAAGTTGGATAGAAACATTTTTTTGCCATGGCATCAACAAGTAATGGTAGCCATAGGAAGTCAAGATCTTTAACGCTTTGTCCTACAAGAGAACCACTCATCTCCTCCAAAATTTCTGACTGAACCCAATCAAGAAGCTAGTCGAATCAATCCTACCTTTATAGCTTAACAATAACAAGATCAACATCTAGTTGTTGGAATTGAGCCCCAAAAAGCAAGACATGAAGTAACAAAGTTAAACTTAACTATCTTCTTACTATCCCCTTGGTATATCAATATTGATTTGAGTATTCAGCCCATGTCTCTTACATTGTACATGACTTGGGTGTATTAGGAGTTGCATAGAAGATACAAGTCATGGGTTTCTTGTAAGTAGATAAGTTGTCCATAGTTGGTTCATGGATTTGGGTAATCCAGTTGAGACTGTAGTGCACCACCTCCTAATTGAAGGGATGACTTATCTTAGCCGTCAGGATGGGTTTTCTATGGTGGATTTAGGTAATCCAGTTGAGACTGTAGTGCACCACCTCCTAATTGAAGGGATGGCTTGTCTTGACCCTCAGGATGGGTTTCCTATGGTAAGTGTACTAGTGTATGTGATGCATACTGGACATGACCTATGGTGAATCATTATGCAAGGTTATCAATTTTCATGATTCACCAAGCTACTATACTGCATAGACTCTCAACCTTGAGATGATATTGAGTATATGTTAAAATCAACAGGAGGCTTTGACTTATGAGTGAGACCCTAAAGTGATCATATATCCTTATGGATTGGGTCACTATTGATGGAGGTTGGTGGCAATAGGTATTTTCAATAAAGTCACCATGATATCTCATGGGATTGAGACAGTATGTTCCCTTGGGTGATCCAAAGGACATGTGATCATGAAATTTGTGGCCATAGTAATTCCTTTAGTGGAATTTGATATATGCTTCTTAGAGTTAGAGTATGTCAATTGATCACATAATAAGTGGGGTTTATAACTCAAGGATTTGAGAGGTAATCTTGATAGGTGTAGCACTACCTTATTATATTATGGACACCAGTTCATGGGGAGTCTACATGCAGTGGATAGTAGGTCACGGACATAAGCACTCGGTGTCTTGTTGTAATTTACATAGGGTACTGGAGTGTAGTTGACCCTCTGTAGTGGGATGTTGAGTCAATTTCATAATTTGATTTTGAGAAAGCTAATACTCCTATGAGTCCTAGTGGTCTCCGCTTTGGGCTCATATTCCTTGATGACACGGTTTATGAGGGTTGGATGGGTTTTTAGTTCACTTTTGTGCATAAGGACGTTTTATTAATTATGTAAGGTTGCACAGGAATAAGTGAGTGACATCTTTAGGTTGGGCTAATTGATTAATTAGGACCTTATATGGTTAATTAATCTATTAGCAACCTTTTTGGGTTAGATTAAGTGACCTAAGCCCATAGTGGGCCTAAGTGACTTAAGCCCAATAGGAAACCTATAAATACCCCTTTAGGGGTTAAGGTTTCAAGGTCTTATCATTCTCCTCTTCAGTCTAGAGAAAGAACACTAGCCTCCACCTTTGAGATCTCCACCATCTTAGTGCTTAAATACAAAAAAGAGTCATCAAGCGGAAAATCATGGTGTTAATGAGATTTACTACAAGTTTGGAGTTATCTACAACGATTGGAATTGATTCGAGAACATTTGGATCAAAGGTATGTGGCTTTATTCTCTAGATCTATATTTTCTATAGTATTCTTATTGTTTTTTTAGTACCTGTTTATCCATTACGATAGATTTAGAGAGCCTAGAATAGATTTATATGCACCCTACACGAGCCAGGGCATGGGAACAAAGTAATCCCAGGTTCCCAACAACTGGTATCATAGCCCTAAGGTAGGTTCTAGCATGTTAGATCTGTTCTACGGTGTGCTAACTTTATTATGCAAGGTTGTTTTATTCATCCCATGGCTCAAAGGGATGAATGAATGTAATTATAGTGGTTATAATTTTCTTTCTGATTATTATAATTAATTTTGGGTTATTATTATGTTTGGATGTGTTCATGATCTTTGATTATTGTTCTCTAGATTGGGTTGTACACCCCATAAGGGGTATAGGATTTTTATTTGATTGTAAAAATCTTTATTTTTCAATAGATGGGTTGTAAGCTTTATTAAAGTAGCCTAGGATTTTTTATTGTTGTAAAAATTTCAGTTTTTTACATCCATCTATAGTGACCAAGAGAAAAGATGGAATCTCGAAAGTTCTTTTTGAGATTAAATGGTGGTTAAATAAAAAAGAAGAAATCTTGGAAGTTCTTCATTTAAGATTCATGACATCACAGTGACGTTGATTTGAACTCAAAATCGGGACTACCTCCCAATAGTTTCTTGGGGCAGCCCACATATATATTTGAAGCTTAGAAGTCACGAATCCAATAATTCAAGCCAATTGCAATTCAGAGTTAAAATGAAGGAGATATGGCCGAATGAAGCAAGGTTGTGCAAAGTGCATGGCAGCATAGTGACGTCAACTTTGAGCCAAAATTGCGGCCACTTCTAATAGGTTTCTTGGGGCAAATCACATAGGTTGTGTTTGGTTCCTGGAAAATATTAAGAAAAGAAAAAAAAATACAAAGGAAAATGATTTTTTTCATGTTTGGTTGTCCTATGAAAAATATAAAAGAAAATCAAATATAATTAAAATTTTATGTATGTTTAAATTATTTAATTTTTATATTGATGAGTTAAAATAAATAAAATGAGTTTGAAGTAACAAATAAAAATAATTTATCAACTTTTAATCTATTTTTTATTTTTCTTTACTTTTCCTTTGTATATTATTTCCCTTGTATTTTCCCTCAGATTTTCCAAGAACCAAACATAGCCATATGGTTTTGAAGCTCAGGAAGTCATGAATCCAATGCTTGAAATGGATCACAATTTGGAGTTAAAACAAGGGAGATATGGTTAATTGAAGCAATGCTGCACAAAGAGCACATTATTATGGGCCCAATTTTTTTTGGTTGTTACAACTAAATTTTGGGCCTCTTCTTGTTAGGCTCAATTGTTGGTGGCAATTGGGCCATTTATATTTTTAGGGTTTTTTTTTTGGTAATTTGGATTTTATCCAAATTTTAATTACCAAATATGCAACAAGATCCCTAAAGGCCACGGGAAAAGTTTCTATTTATTTATTCCCTTGTTTTTATTATATGCTCTTGTTGATTGCATTTGTGACCTCAAGATACTTTGGTATTCTTAATTGTAAATAAATTTTATGTTTTTTTCAAAATTGGAAAACTTATTTAAATTAGAATGAGCATGGTTAGGGAATTTTATTTTAAAGAAAAGATAAGTTGGAAAAAAAAAAAAAAGAGTTTTTTTACCTTTTTTAAAATTAATTCTTAGAGATTTTAATTTTATTTAAAATCTTCTCAAATCTTTGAGATCTCTAAGAATAAAATCTTTCTTTTAAGGAAAAACTCTTATTTTTTAATTCTTTATAAAATAGTGTTTTTCCTATTTTGCACAAGATTTCCGATTGAAAGAAAATAAGTTCATTTTGGAAATTCATGATAGTTAATTTATAATTAAGAATGGTTACCAAAATAAGTATTGGAACCTAAAAAAAAAATTGGTATTCTTAGTAAATTTTCATGAGAAAATATTTTCCAAGATTATTTGTTTAAACTGGTTGTTGCTAAGAAGAATGTTATTTCTTTAAAACTATCTATTTATTAAACTTTAAGAGGTTTTCTTATTCTTTCTCAGTGAGATAAGGAAAACTATACCTATAGTTGGTCCTTCAGGCTCTTCTGCCAAGAGAGGAGGAAACGATCGCTTGATTTTTTGTCGTTTATTGGATCAAAACAAAATTTATAACCTAATTCACTATTCTAGAGTAGCTTGTACCCAATAAAAAATGGTTTTAGTACAAATTACCGTAGTATAGTGGTTTTTAGGTGTCGTGCACTAGGATGGATTATTCTCGGTAATTAAGGCTTGAATGAGAGAATTAGAAATGATTGTGATCAAGTGAAATTGATTTGAAAATTCATGATGGAAAAACAATTTAACAATGGTATAAAATTGAGAAGAAAAATAAAATGTAAAATAAAAGAAAATTAATAGGAGATGAAATTCTCGGAGTTAGGATTTTCTAGAAAACAATTTCCATGGTGAATAGATGTTAAGATCTAATTTTCATCAAGTTAGATTGAAAACCTAAATTTTCATCTAAATCGGTTTTTGATTTAGCTTTAGATCTAGATCTAATTTCTCTTCAAATTAGGTCATTTAATCTAAGAGATCAATTCAAATCATATATTCAATTCATCTTAAATTATCTGCCAATGATTCACACAATGCAACTATTCAATACTATCAAATGTAGCTTTAAGAATTTGATGAATCTACCTAGCTGGCATTGTAGTAATCATCTAAGACGATTTGAAGAGAAACATCAAATTTCTATTAATCAATCAATTGGATCAAATTACCTTTGCAATTCAAGCTCGTTTCTCTAATTCACCATAGATCTTACCTCTAGATCCTCCCTCATCTGAGAAAAACGAGATTTAGCCACTCATGCTTGGAGATTTGGTCTCACAAGGTATGTTTGGCTAGTGAGAAAATGAGAGAAAATAAAGGAAAATAGAGAATTTTATAGAGAGGAAATTTGGAAAATTCTACAATTAGAAAATGTCTCAAAAGTTTTTAAAATGAGTAAATCAAGTTTCTATTTATAGGCCAAGGTCAAGTGGACACTTGGCATCATCCAAGAGGTCTTCTGGAGGCTTCTTCACCAAGAAATTTGGAAAAATCTCGCATGAGCTCCAACAATTTTGCACGATTGTGCGAAGTGGAAAATGCATCAGCACCAATTTTGCATTCCTAGAGCATTTCTCATGACTATGCGAAATTTTCGTATGGTCATACGAAATCAGTTTTAGTTTTCCCTTTGAGTTGTAGCCAAAATCTCTTTTTGGTCTATTTCGCACGACTATGCGAATTTTTCGCATGTTCATGCGAAATGAAAAATCATAGTTTTTCAACTCTTTTTTGTCATTTCTTCCATTTCTTTCTCTTGATTCCACTTCAACTACCTCCAAATCCCGGCCCAAACCAATTGTATTACTTCTTTCATTGTGCATTTGGATCATCATCAACTTTATTTGTTCTCTTCAATTTGATTCATCTCTTTTGTCATTAATTTATCAAAATCATACATTGAAATGACTCCAAAACTTCATAAAACTTGTTTGTAACTCTTGCAAGGGCAACAACATGTTACTTGAGTGTTTTAGGCATAATTACTACTCAAAAGATGTGAAACTCATGAGAATGTTATCTAAAATATGCTCTTTTTGAGTAATAATCAGGAAACCATTTTGTTTGGATAGTTCAATGATAAGGAATAAGAGAGCAATTCTTTTAATATAGGAATCTTGGTTTAAAAGATAAATAATGGATTTGGAAAATCTCATAATAGAGATTTTATGATAAGAAGGGTTACCAAAATAACTTTGGATAGTTTTAGTAATTTAATGAAGATATAAAATATTTTGAAAATACTTTCCAAATGGATTGTTTAATTTCTTTTTAGAAATAAACATTTTTGGAAGTTTTCGTACAGAATATTTTATCTATTAAGGAATTACTAAAAGGTTCTATTTTTGGTAATATTTAATGGAATAAATTATTTTGGAATTTCCATTGAAATATTTATTAAGTTGGAAAAGTGTAAGGAATAACGAAAGTAAATCTTATGAGGATTTTTTAATATGAGAAGCAAAAATTCCTTTCTTGGATAAGTTGCTCTCAAGATTATTCAAAATCTCATAAATTGGTAATTTCCTTATTACACAAGAGTCTCCAATTTAGAAAATAAATATTTTGGAAATTTTTATTAGAGATAATTTATCATTAAAAGATTATTACCAAAAGGCTTATCATTTGATGGAAATAAATTTCTTTGAAACATTTATTAATTGGAATAATTTATCATTAAAAGATTATTACCAAAAGCCTAGATATAATATTTATTAATTGGAATTTTGTATACAAGGAGAATTCTATGAAAATAGTTTTTAAAATTTTGAGAGTGGATATTTTTTATCAAAATTATTTTTGAAAATTACTCTCATGGAAATTTTAAAATTTTCATGTTGTTATTCTCCTATTACACTAGGCTTCCAATTAGGAAATAAATATTTTTGGAAATTTTCAAAGTAGATAATTTATTCATCAAGGAAATTACTAATGGTTTTAAAATGCTCTTATTTATCTCAAAAGATTAAGTAGGAAAGGGACTTAGGCAAGCCCACAACCTCCATTGTCGAGCCTATCTTGATTTGGGTTCATCACCACCCCCACAGTGGGTTAACCCTAAGAATCAAGAGATAGACTCTCCACATGGACGAGATTAGATATGTCTAGAGTGGGAACGACCACTCCCACGATGGGGTTCTTTGCTTGGTGACATCGATAGTTCAAAAATAATGGTTATACACTTGACATTGGATATGAAGTGATAAAATCGCCCCATGCGGTCCCACTTGCATAGTCCATGGGTCAAATAAAAGGTATGTTGATCTTGCCTTTAGATACCTTTATGGTTAAGGCAGCAAGATCAATCTGAGAGGGTCTCTAACTAGTAATAAGGTTATGACCTACCCTACATAGGTTTGATTCTTATGATACTAGAATACCTTGCAAAAGGATATGTAGGTTGAGAGCATTATATTTTTGCTAAATTAATTACCAGGTGCCATAAATGCTCAATTATGTCATATGCTTGGTTATATTCTTTGTTATAGATATCATGTCGGTTCTATTATCAATTTCTTTCTCATAATAGGCTAAGTCCAACTAATCAATTGGACTAATTTTATTCTGTATATAGTAACTAATTGCAAAGAAGCTAGTTTAGGTAGAGCTAGCTATTCCTTATGAACTAACCTAGCAAAAGGAAAGAGTGGTATATCAAAGTGGTATTAGACGAATCAGAAGACTAAGTGTCTAATAATTGGATCTTTGGATAATGTGTTGTAATAGCAACAAATGTCTATTACTAGAGACTTTGATAGTCTTTTTCAAGTTTGCATTGGTTATTTGGTGATAAGGGTAGGTCAACTTTGACAAGCTACTCTTAAGACTATTATGAACACCCACATTCATATGATTTTAGAGATCTTTCCATTTTCCTTTGGGACGGCTAAGGAGATTCTCAAATATTATAGGGTGTTCATATGGAAGTCAAAGTTTCTTCAGGTTCTTCTACCAAGAAGAAGAATAAGAAGAATACTAAATAAGGAAAGTTCAAGAAAAGAAATAAGTGAGCAAACTCAAGGGTAAGTGATTCCTTTATGGCCTTTTAGGACACTCGAAAAGGAATGACCAGTTTACCTAAAGGAAAAAGGAAATCATTTTCTCATTGTTGAGTATTTAGTGATGGATTTCACCATTTGTGGTGGATAGATTCCAGGCCCACTACTTGTAAGTCCTTATAGGATATTCAATAAGTGAGAAGGTTTAATGATGGGATTATACTTACCTTAGCTTCAAATGCAAGGTTAGTTATACAGGTAAGTGGGAGATAATATCCTTTTCTTTTATATGTATTCCATTATCACTTTGCCAAGCGATGAAAATAGTCAGATCTCAAAATTAAACCTAGCACTAATTAAACATTTGGTTTCTAGATCTAAGTTATATTAATCTAAATAGAATCCAAATACTAATAAAGTCTAGACTCTTTGATTCCAAAATATCTTTCAGTCTACGAATCCTATTGTAGACCCTCAATTTTTTCCTTCGACACTTGCATTTATCTTAAGGGTGTCACATGCACCCAATTTTTTCCGTATGGCACCACCATGGGCCTCTTTTGGGATTGATAAGTTTTCGAGCCTTGTGTAGGTTCATATGCGGTCCAATGTAGAGCGAGTATGTAGTTCATTTTGGAGTGTCGTTATGGCCAATTCCCTAGTTGTTCACATCATGCTAAAGAAAGGAAGTGAGGTCTCCCCAAAACTTCAACTCAGTTAGATTTCATAAGAGCAGGTTCGAATACGGAACACTTGGGCTTGTTTCAATCATATCTCCCTCATTCGAACTCAGAATTGCACACCATTTTTTGTTGGATTCCTTATTCTTCAAGGAATATTCTATCAAATTTTCAAATTTTTTCTCAACCGGTCGATCGGATGGTCAACCGGTTCAACCAGTTCATCCGGATGGTCAACCGATTCAATCGGTTCGTCCGGATGGTCAATCATTCATCCAAATGGTCAACCGCTTCAACCGGTTTGTCAAGTTTTTTTTTAGGCGATCGACCTGTTGGCAACCGGTCGATCGATTCGTCGGGGCTGCTTGCGAACGACTCTATTTTTGGAATTTTTTATGCCCTTGTTCAGGCTGGTTCGAGCCCTGATGCTCTAGATGGGTTATGAGGATGGTTTTATGTTCGATTTGGGCCATTTTTCAGGTTGATTGCAACCCACCTTGAATCCATGTGGATTCTTGGTGGCTAAGGAATTACGAAGTAATGAGAGGGCAGCTGCCCACCTTGGGAAATGAGGGAACTGAATGTGTTGGGGGGTTCCAAAGCTGAAGGTGATTTTTCCAAAGCTGAATAGGAAGAAAAGGGTGTAGTGCGGATGCTGAGAATGAGAAGTTTGAGAGGTTTTTGGAAAAGAGGGGACGTTGGGAAGAGAAAAATGGGGTTTTTTGGGGAAATCCTAAAGGAGACTCTATAGAAGAAAAATTAAAATGTGGGGAAAGAGTAGGGAGGTCGCTGAGGGTTTGGCAGCTAGAGAAAAAAAAAAGAAATGAGAAAAAAAAAAGAAAAAAAAGAAGTATGGGAGAAAATGAACGGACTAAGAAAAAAAATAAAAACGGAGGTGAAAAAGGGGAGGTCCAGAAAAAAAAAGAAGAGATTTTTGAGCTTCAAAGAGAGAGAACGGGAGAAGGAAAGAAAAAAAACACTGATTGAGAGAGAAGTTTCAATTGAGAGGGAATTGTCCATCGCCATCAAAGGCTAACACGCGTCGTCTAGCATCTTACCACCTGTGTTTCAGACTAACAGAACTGCATTAGCATCACCATTTTCTGCATCTCCAAGAAAGATTATGGGTGTAAGTAGAGGTTAGTGATCTATGAATTAAAAATGGAGATTTCGTGAAGATTAACTTAGTCATCGTCGTTGTTCTTTTCTAATTGATTTAAAAATGAAAATGCTATAACAAGTGATTTATAACAAGTGATTTAATTGGTTTTTGTTATTATTATTAATTTTTTACTTTATTTTATTTTATTTTTAGATTAGTTGCTTTTGTCTCCTTATCTGAATTAAAAATGAGGATTGTCATAAAAGATTTGAGTTGTTATTCAATTTTTGTTTAAACAAAAATAGAAAGGCTATCGGAAATTCATAAGATCAGTGGATAGTTTTTGTTTCTATTATAAATGGGCAGTTTCGTCATAACATGAAGATGTTAACGGAGAGGTAAGTGGTTGAAACTCAAGGTTTTACACATAATTTTAATGGCTAAAATTTAATGAAAATCAATGATGTTTTGGTGGCGGCATATGAAGAATCTGATGTTTGAAACTTGGAGGCATCCATGGTAATTCGTGTGGGTTGTAAGAAGAGGTAATTTCAAGGGGGAAGAGTGCAACCATGAAGCCTGATGAAAGGATCTGAGATTTGGAGCTATGGATTTCATGGGCTGCATATGGTTTGTTGGTGTTTGTCAAATGGAGTTAAAGGTGAGTAAGGTGGCTGCATGATGGTGGGTATATAGCTGGTTTTTTTTTTTTTTTTTTTTTTTTTATGATAAACAATGAAGAAGGAGACTGAATTTTAGTGCATATTTCAATGGAGAGTGTGGTTCTATTTTAATGTATGTTTCAATGAAGAATGTGGTTGAATTCTCAATGGTAAAAATGTGAATTTCGTGATAGGCGAATTGTTGTTTGGGAAACGTGAAAAGAAATAAACAATTGGTTATCCTCATTTCCATTCACTTCCTCTTTAAGTGTGAACTTTGATGCTTGAACATGAATGCCTACTACATGCTTGTGTTTGTTGCCTCACCTTTTCCTTACAGCGCATGGCTGAGGACCACAGGTATGCACTCTTATTTTGGCTTGTTGAGTGTATGTGCATGCTAAATACTAGGCGGGTCTATGTGATTCGTGTCATTTGTTTAGCCCAAGGTCTGTTTGATCTTTGACCCATATGCTCCCATATGCCCAGTTCATTAGTAAAGACCGAGTTTCGAGCCTAGATGGGTGCTACCTAACATGAGGCACCTTCCCGATAGGTAACCTGATCTTCGGACCTAAAATCTAGTTTTCGCAGATCGCTTTTTCCTAACTGGAGTCATGCTGGGGTTTTTGTTCTTAATTAAATTTTCCCCATTTAAAAATAAAAATAAAAAGTAAGTGGCGACTCCAAAGAAAATCGTTCCTCACTATGACGAATTTTTCAAAACTCGAAAACCAGTTTTCTCTTACACCTTTAAAATAGCGAGTCGTGCCGATTGGTGGATCAGGTGAGGGTCCACAAATTGCCAACTTTGTTGGGGATCGAACCCAGAATCTCTGGTTTCCTAAGTGGATCAAACTTGAACTTGAGTTGGGTATATTAGAGCACATGGTTCATTGACCAATTTACTCTTAGCCTTTATAGGTGACTGGTGATCACTTACTTGGTTGGTATTTGACTTGCACTTGTGATGAGTTGTTGCCTATGTGTTCACCTGATTGGTTGTGGCATGCTTATTCATTGTTGTTGGTTCTTGGTTTTGCGGTTCATGATAGGCTTAGATGATTAGCTTGTGTGTAGATTGTATGGTAAGGTATCTCTTTGCACATGACTGTTTGCTGCATGACTGCCATTTCTCTTGCATGACTGCTTGTCGTTTGTGTTTGTGAGGCGCGCTTGTATCCCCTTTATTTCTGAATCACTAGTCTTGGTCGACTATTCCTTATTAGTTTCTTGAATTGTTTGGGAGTCATTCCTAACTGTTTGTCTTCGACCAAGCTAAGGGTTTGGAATAGGGTCTAGCATAAGGGCTATATCGATGTTTGGGAGCACTATGAAAATGACGGATATCCAAGCAATGAAGACCTGTATAGCCCTGAGCTGGATTTTGTGGATACCTGTGTGGCCAGAGTGTCACTTTGATTGTTGGTTAGAATCATAGGTTGCGTATCTCCTTTATGGGTATTGTCATCTAGTTTTTAGGACTTGCCTTTTCCCGTTGTTGGCTTTTAAGCCACCTTACCCTTGAGGTATCACCATGTCAGAATTCCGCTCTTGCCCGTGGAGCCATGTATTAGATTAGTTGTTAACATCACATGATAGTTCATTCTCTCAAAGGATTTAGTTGTGGGATTACATTACAGAATTGATTTTAAGACTGGTAGTCACGAGGATTGACATACCCTTTTACTTTTGTAGGATTGTTGATTGAGATAGACCTGGGTTCTTGAGCTTGGATCAGGGTCGGAGGCAGACTTGTTAGAGGATCAGACCAATATAGCCAGTCAGGACAGACATCAGTTCAGAGAGATATGGACCCGCAGTATGCTACTGTTGACCAGTTAGCAGATATTTCAGATACCATGGCGTCACTCAGAGATGCTATTTTAGGACTGGGTTAGAGGATTGACGGGCACTAAGCCCCACATGATTCTTCCACACCCCCACCACCACCACCATCTGGACCTAACATATAGTCGGACTACATAGTCCCACCTCCACAACCACCCCCAACTTAGTCAGTCTCACAGGCAAGGGCCTTTGTCTTACATGGTTAGACTGAGAATACGCCACATTCTGTTGTGGCCCTTGCACAGGTTGCAGATGATACTCATGTCCGTATTGAGAGAATTGAGCAGAGGATGAGGTCACTGCATGTCACTGATGGAGTCATGAGTTGGGATGGGTATGATGACCTGCCTGTTGCAACTTTGCCGGTTGAGTTCCACATGCTGGACATTGAGAGATACACGAGGATCGGGTGCCCCCGTATTCACTTGCAGTTGTACAGTGCTATTATGTGCGAGCATAGGTTAGACGAGACACAGATGATCATGTTGTTCCCTCTATCCTTGAATGGTGCCGCCCAACGATGGTTTGCTTCAATGGACCCCTCACAACGCCGGACATGGACTGATCTAACACAGGAGTTTCTCAGAGTATTCCTTTAATACTGTAGTTGATGTATCCCGAAGAAAGTTAGAGGCCGTCAAACAGGATTCGGGATAGAACTTCACTGTGCTTACCACCAGAGAGCGACCATGATACAAACAGTTGCTCAGCATTAAGACATGCTATACAAGACTTGATTGATCAGGATTTGGTTGATCTGAGACGACCTGCAGTGACCACAAACTCGTTACCTAATCATGACACTAGAGTTGTACCTCCACCCCCAGGGGGAATCCATTTGATTGAGCACATAAAGGGTGATGTATTTATGATGGGATGGGATGGGATGGAGAGGCTCCTCAACCGATCAGTTTGTACGAGGACTCAGATTTTAGTGGATATATCCATGGACTGCAAGTTCCCAGGCCATTTAGGTTGGCCCCAGATGAGATTCCCCGACAGCTTGTAGTTTCACTAGTGTATTTATAACATGTGCCACCTTTGACTCCTTTCATTCTGTTCCCAGAGGGGTATGGGCCCACTCACAGAGATGTTCAGATAGTCACACAAAGTGGGAGAGTAGCACATCCTCCACCTGTCAATAGGTCATTTGCTGGTGCAGTTGCTAGGAAGGAGATTCAAATAGAAGATGATGAGATTTTGTGCCAACTACGTACTACGCAGGCTCGCATATCCATTTGGAGCCTATTGGCCTCATCTAGCACACATAGAGATGCATTGATTAGAGCTCTCAATCATATTAGAGTTGATACTACTACCACCCCAAAGGGGCTGATTCACTTTCTGACAGCTGATAGGGCTACGTGCATTGTGTTTTTCGACGATGACTTGCCTCCGAAGGAATCAGGCCACATTCGCCCCTTGTATATATCAGTGTTGCATGTTTAGGCATTCGAGTGTCGACGGTCCTACTAGACAATGGCTCTGCCCTGAATGTTTGTCATTTGGCTACAACCATTGCTCTTAGCTTTTCTCCATCTAATTTTGGACCTTCTACAGAGACTGTTAGAGTTTATGATGGGACTTAGAGGACTGTTATGGGTACAATTACTGCACACGTTATGATTGGGCCAGTAAGATACTTAGTGCTTTTCCAGGTTCTGAGGATCCAATCATCCTTTAACCTGCTTCTTGGTCGTCCTTGGATTCATGAGGTTGGTGCTATACCATCTTCCCTTCATCAGAAGATGAAGTTCATACACGAGGGTCACATTATCACGATACAGTCTGACCGGGATGTTGTCACTTCTTCCGAGCCAGTATTACAGATTAGTCACAGTGAAGATGACTTGCATTTGACAGGGTTTGCTTTTGATGAGGTTCAGGTTATCAGTTTAGAGGATGACAACAGAGATATGGTGCCTATGTCATTCGACTAGTACAGTAGCACCTTGGTGCTTAACATGATGAGAGGCATGTCTTATTTGCCAGGCTTGGCATTGAGTCGCCGCCAGCATGGACCACGCGAGTTTACTTTCACAATTCATCATGACATACCTTATGGGTTAGGTTACACTCCTACGGAGGAGAATGCACATTACATGGCATGACTACGCAAGGACAGAGTAAGGACCCGCTTGTCTAGGGTTACATTTGATTACCCCCTTTGCCCGTACACCTTTCAGTTGACTGATTACTTTGTCATAGGTTCAGATCATGCACCCTACATGGAAGGGATCATTTTTATTTTAGAGGCTGTTGAGGTTCAGGACATCCAATGGACCTTGGGGCAGATGCATTTGGGTACCAAGATCCCTGAGACACCTAATGTTATGATAGTTGCACCCCCGTCGCCCGATCGAGCCAGCATGTTCTCTGTATGCTTCCCGGAGGCAGTTTCTGATTATGATATACTTATGGATACTGTGATTGATGTTGATGGAGTGACTTTGCCTGATGCTTGAACCGACGAGATAGACATGATAGGGGTAGGTCATATTCTCGATGCAGTCCCACACGGTCCCCACTCTGATTTCGATTTGTTCGGAGTTTCTGTGATTGACATTGATGATGTGACTCTTTATGATGCTTGCACAGACGAGATGGATATGATTGGCACTAGTCGTATTCTGGATGCAACCCCACATGGGCCTCGTTCTGCTTTGGATATGTTTGGGGCTTTTATGCTTAAGATAGATGATGATGACTCTATTACTGTTGTTACTCCTGATGTTATTACTATTGGGGAAGCGTCCAATTCTGTGGACCCATCTCTTTCTTTTGACACTATGTCCGGGTTTGTCACCCACTTTGATGATGTGGTTGGTGGAAATAATAATGATATGAGTGTTTTCGAGTATTCACCTGTGTCACTGCATTTTCCTTTGATTGTACCACCGACACCCCCGGCATATATACATGATGTTGATGATGTGAGAGGCCCAGACGACCCATTGAGTGATCAGTCGGATTTTGATTCAGATTTGGAGGAAAGGAAAGTAACACCCATTTCTGGTAGCACTGAGTTGGTAGATTTTGGGACCCCTGATCATCCTAGGGAGCTGAAGATTGGCACCTTCTTATCTCCTAACAAGAAGAGCAGA
This sequence comes from Vitis x doaniana, assembly GCA_030345155.1. Classification (NCBI taxonomy): domain Eukaryota; kingdom Viridiplantae; phylum Streptophyta; class Magnoliopsida; order Vitales; family Vitaceae; genus Vitis; species Vitis x doaniana. Next base: position 17,612,177 of record CP128320.1, on the reverse strand, counting down.
CTGATTGACCTGCTTAGGTCATACCTGGATGTATTTGCATGGTCATATGAGGACATGTCAGGCCTTAATCCCTCTATAGTCCAACATCGCTTGCCCATCCTGCCACATGCTACACCAGTTAAGCAGAAATTGAGGAGAGTGCAGGTTAAGGAAGAGATTCAGAAACAACTCAGTGTTGGTTTTCTGTCAGTGGTCGAATATCCTGAGTGGCTAGCTAATGTCGTCCATGTTCCTAAGAAGGATGACAAGGTTAGAGTATGTGTTGATTTTCAAGATCTTAACAAGGCCAGTCCTAAGGATGATTTCCCCCTCTCACACAATGATATGTTGGTTGATAGCGCTGTAGGGTATTCGATGTTATCATTTATGGATGGGTTTTCTGGGTATAATTAGATTTTGATGGCTCCAAATGATATGGAGAAGACTTCTTTCATCACTAAGTGGGGTACTTACTACTATCGGGTTATGCCATTTGGGTTGAAGAATGCAGGAGCCACCTATCAGAGAGATACTACTACTCTATTCCATGACATGATGCATAGAGATGTTGAGGTATATTTGAATGACATGATAGTGAAGTCTTGAGATAGGGCAGATCACTTAGCATTCTTACAGAGATTCTTTGAGAGGATCAGACAATTCAGATTAAGATTGAATCCCAAGAAGTGCACCTTTGGGGTAACTTCTAGGAAATTTCTAGGGCATATCGTTAGTGAGCGTGGTATAGAGGTTGATCCAAAGAAGATCAGAGCCATACTTGACATGCCTACTCCAAGGATTGAGAGAGAGATCAGAGGCTTTCTTGGCAGATTACAATATATCGGTCGTTTCATTGCTAGATTGACAGACATATGTGAGCCTATCTTTCGTCTTATGAGGAAGAGCCAACCTATAGTTTGGGATGATGATTGCCAGCACGATTTCGAAAAGATTAAGGAATGTCTCATTTCTTCTCCAGTTTTAGTACCGCCTATGCCAGGGCACCCTCTGCTTCTGTACTTGTCAGTATTGGACATTGTCATGGGATGCAAGTTAACTCAGCTCGATGATTTAGGAAAAGAGCGAGCCATTTATTATCTAAGTAAGAGGATGCTCGAGTATGAGTGCAGATACATTATGATTGAGCATCTTTGTTTGGCACTAGTTTGGGCCACCAGAAGGCTGAGACAGTATGTGACCGAGTATTCCATATTATTGGTCTCACAATTAGATCCATTGAGATATCTATTCAACAAGTCTCTTTTGACTGGTAGGCTCATGAGATGGTTAGTGCTACTGACAGAGTTTGATATTCAGTATGTCACGTAGAAATCAGTAAAATGGAGCATTGTTGTAGATCATTTGGCTTCTTTGCCAGTATCTGATGACAGACCGGTTGACGACGATTTTCCTGACGAGTAGTTTGTTTCAATGACTAGTATTGTAGGAAGAGGGTTGTATTTTGATGGTGCTGTCAATCAGTCGGGGTTTGGTATTGGCATCCTATTGATATCACCTCAAGGTGATCATATTCCCATATCAGTCCGGTTGGCATTCTCTGATCATCACCAATAGATGAATAATGTTGTTGAGTACAAGGCATGCATTACAGGTCTAGAGACGGCGCTCGATCTTTGAGTTACACAGTTGGAAATCCACGGGGATTCCAACTTGGTTATTCAACAGACTCAGGGTATCTGGAGGACTCGGGATGAGAAGTTGAAACCCTATCATGCTTATTTGGATTTGTTGGTTGATAGGTTTAAGGAGTTGAGATATATACATCTGCCTAAGGCAGAAAATCAGTTTGCTGATGTGTTAGCCACCTTGGCTTCTGTGATTGAGATCCCTATAAGAGTAACTGTGCGACCATTGCTGATTGAGACCAGGTCCGCACCAGCTTATTGTTGTCTGATTGGAGATATCGAGGATCAGGATGGACTACCATGGTACCATGATATTTATCAGTTTCCATCATGTGGCGCTTACCCTAAGTCAACCATTGTCAAGGATAGGAGAGCTTTAAGGCAATTAGCCACTATATTTGTGATTTGTGGAGAGTCATTGTATAGGCAATCGCTCGATGGCCTATTGTTGTTATGTCTAGACCGTGCCTCTACAGATAGAGTGATGAGAGAGGTTCATGCAAGAGTTTGTGGCCCACATATAGGAGGGCACATGTTGGCCCGAAAGATTATGAGGACAAGTTGACCATGGAGGCAGATTGTTGTCAATTCTTTTAAAGGTGCCCAGAGTGCCAGATGCACGGTGATTTCATTCACATGCCACATTCGAAGTTGCATGCTCTCACATCCCCTTGGCCATTTTCAGTGTGGGGTATTGATATTATTGGAAAAATCTCGCCCAAGTCTTCCAGCGGGCACGAATACATCTTAGTAGCAATTGATTACTTCACCAAGTGGGTGGAAGCTACTTCTTATGCCAAATTGACAGCGGCCAAGGTAGCCAAGTTCATCAGATAGCATATTATCTACCGATACGGAGTCCCTCATGAGTTGATCTCAGACAAAGGGGTGCATTTCAGAGGTGAAGTAGATACATTGGTTCAGGAATATGGCATTCAACATCATAGATCGTCTGCGTATAGGCCGCAAATAAGAACATTAAGCGAATTTTGAGGAAGATGGTTGAGACTTCTCGGGATTAGTCAGAGAGTTCCCTTTCGCGCTATGGGCTTATCGCACTTTTTTTCGTACCTCTACTGGAGCTACTCCTTACTCCTTGGTGTGTGGTATGTGATTACTACCCAAAAAGTGCTATTTTGCGCCTTTAATTCATTATGTTTTAAGCACTTTTGTGTAGTAGTTCTCCATTCTTATTCCAATTGGCATGTTAAGGACCTAGCAATGACTTCTAATCATATTTGTGGCTAGTTTTAGTGTTTTGACAGCTTTTTGGATCATTAAGACAAGCCAAGCAAAGGAGAGAAGCAAAGAGAAGCAAAGAGAAGCAAAGAGGAAAACAGAGTGAAGAGAACATAGGACAGCAGCTGCAGTCTTCCTTCGCACTTTTGGAGCACTTTCCGAAGTCCATTTTCTACATGCTATATACCATTTCAAAGCTCAGGAAGTCAAGAATCTAATGCTTTAAACCGTGTACGAGTTGGAGCTGAAATGAAGAAGATATGGCCTTCGGAAGACAACTGCATCAAGCCATGGGAACACCATTTCGCAAGGAGATTTTCTTCATGGTGCGAAATTTGGCCATTTCGCACCATGAAGAACCACCTTGCGAAATTTCGCAAGGTGGATTTAGGCACCTTGCGAAATGCCAAAATTTGGCAAGGTGAATTTTCACCTTGCGAAATTTGGACCCTTCATCTTTCCCCTTGCGAAAATGCCTTTGAAATCCCCTGTTTTGAGACGCTGTTGATGATATTCCACTGCCGGTTCTCCAAGATATTTTGCTTGATTTTTAGCTTTGTAAATACCTATTTTACCCTTGTAATCAACCAATGAAAAGGTTGCTTTTGTAATAGCTCTTGTAATTTAGCTTGTTATTGTCTTTAAATAGAGGTGAAGAGCCTCAGACAAAAATATCTTGTAACCTGTAACTTTATAAGTTATAAGAGCACTTTTGTTCATACGCTTCTTTTCTCTTTTCTTTCTTATTTTCTTAGTAGCCAAACATCCTTGGAGGATGAAATCCCCAAGGATGAGAGGCTAAAACCTTTTAGTTTCTTGAAGTAATGGATGCCATGTGAAGCTTCCGTGTCAGGATGGAGATTTCCAAGCCATAAATGTAAGTAGCTAAGCGTCATAAATGTTTTCATTCAAAGTAAAGCTTTTAATCCCTCTGACTTGCTTTGAATGGCCAATACTTGATAACCTTTTGGTCTCAGTGGATTCTTATTGTTAGATCCACTGACGTTCATTAGTTATCTCCTACGAGCCATTGTATTGCAAGTCGAGGAGATGACCTATATCAATAAAAGAGCATTTACGAGGTTCAGCTACCCTTTTTGTAAGTTTTCAAGGACTAAAACTCAGTTGTTAAACTCATACCGGTTCGGGAAGTAAGCATCACCTTAGTTGCTTCCCCAACTCGAGGTGAAAAGTCCCAAAATCTCCATTTTTACACAGTGAGTTAAGCATGGCTATCCAAAGCTTTGAGAAACTTCTTTTTCCATCTTTTAACCTATTTTCATGTTAGTTTAGTTTACAACACCTTCATCTTTTTATGTTTTCATCTTAACCTAATTTTTATTAAGAAAAGTTCACTCCATCCTCCGAACTTCACCAGTTAAAGTAAAAACCCTTCCCAGTGTTCGATCCTAGAGCCACTATGCTATAGTAGCTTTGCTACTTTAGTGTAAGGACCTTAGGTATAAATTTTGTTGATACCCTTACATGCCAAGCTACCAAGAGTCGGGTTATCAGTATGGAATCAGTGCTACCTGTTGAGATTGAGATGAGATCTTTGAGAGTAGCATTAGAATAGTAGATATCTGAGACTGAGTGGGCTTAGTCTCGTTATGATCAGCTTAGCCTTCTAGATGAGAGGAGACTAAGGGTAGCAGATCATGTTTAGGCTTATCAGAGGAAAATGACCCGTGCATTCAGGAAAAGGGTTAAGCCTAGGAAATTCCAGAAATGTGACCTAGTTTTGAAGGTCCTCAGGGGATTGATCAGTGACCCTAGAGGCAAGTTCAGACCAAGTTGGAATGGGCCATATGTTATCCAAGATTTGACCCAAGAGGGAGCTGCCTGGTTGACAGATTTAGACGGAAATCAGTTTTCGGAGCTAGTCACTGTGGATCAGCTGAAGAAGTTTTACGCATGAGATCATGGTCAGAGAATGGGTGGCCATCGTTTTGAGTAGCCATATTCCTTGTTGCACACCCACACATTGATATATCCCATTGCTAGCTCGTTGAGCCTCACACGATTCATTATGACCTATTCGTTCACTTAGCCTTGCATACCTTTTCTCACCTTGGTTAGGGGCCTCTTCTTGTGAGTTTTGCATTTATTGTCTAGATTGGTGAGTATTGTGAGTCCATTGTGTCATTGTTCATTTGTTTCATTTTTGGGTCATTCATGATTTCTTCTTTCCTACATTGTGCATCTTCACTTTGTCTGTCTTTGAGTTTTGTTTCTATCATTTCGATTATTTTCACTTCTATCTTCCCTTGTGTGATGATGACGCGCTCTCATCCCGAAGCTGTAGGTTAGGCTTGTCACACCCTTCGTTCCACCCTTAGGTTTTGATCCAGGAGTTTTAGTTTGAGGGGACCATTTAGGTTTGGGATTTGAGGTACATTTGTTAGATCATGCTACTATGGTCGTTGGCTTACTTTGCTGGTTGTTCCGCAAAAAGGAAAAAAAAAAAAAAAAAACACTTGTGCTCATTCGATGTTCATATCATGAATATTTGGGTTTTGCATGGTTTGCCGACAGTATCACGACTTGATCATCAAAGGTCATTTTGGGTTTGAGAGACTTATTCTTCTTCTGAGAGTCGGAGAGAGCATTGTACGATCCTTTTCTCCATGGATCTGGGAGACATATTAGGAGTGAGGTTTGGGTTTCCTTTGCACTAGGTTCCTTGGATCATTATCTATATCACCACTCCCGTCATACAGTGACTTGCTTCGATTTGGCATTCATGGGATGAGTTGTTCGTCATTATCACACATTTCTACACTTTTATCCTAGCTTGTTTCTTCATTTTCTTCTACACCTGTTCATCATTCGTCTTATCCCTTTTCATCTTCTTTTACCCTCGTCGATCGTCGTCTTGCTTCATGAACAACGTGTTCTTTGGTGCACATCATTTGTCGTTGGACATTGTTCATTCGAATGTAGGGTGAAGTCACCTTACTCACATGGTCCTCCAATATTTGACATTGCGCACACAGAGGCTTGGCATTATCTATTAGGTATTTGGGCATTTGTTTCCCGTCGTTTCATTCACCTTTTACCCATAGCCTTCATTACAGTCCGAGTCGTAAGACCACCCTGAGGCTATGAGATCTTGTGTTTGCTTCGACACATTTCATTCGGACAGGCTCCGTCTACTGATTGAAGTACAGGATGCCGACAGGGCTCCATTTCTTGAGGGATATCGAGGATCGCATATTGCTTTTCCATTTAATCTCCTCGTCTTTGGTCCACGATCAGAGACAGATGATGCAGAGAATCGAGATTGTCCAAGACCCCCTCCGCTTGTTGGTTTATTATATTCATACTAGGGCATAGCACTATCCTTGCATGATGACATCAGTTTTTACACTAGGATGCAAGCAGCCCATTTCACCAGGTGACGCTTGACATTAATGTTTGAATAGGGCCCCATATTCAGCTTGGTTTCTTCATACATCAGTTTGCTTCTGAGAGATGGCCCATGATCAAATTCATGTGTATTCATCGACCTAGTGGGTGTGCACACTAGGATATACCCCATACTTTGTCATGTTCGCTTATCTAGACGATTGGGTCTTCAATGATATATTTCAGAGTTTTTTTTTTACCAAGGCATTTGCATATCAGATGTACACACTGGAGCATGCCCCCTATCATTTTTTTTGTGAATATTGGATGTTGTAGAATAAAGTCGATGTTGTTCTAGGAATGAATGTTTGTGATTTTTTCAGCTATCTGATTTTGATCATATGTACTGTTATGGGATTCTGACATGGTATGGATATCTTAGACTGGGGCATAGCCCTTTCTTTTCACCTCTAGTCACATTTCTGAGTTGTCCTACAAGGGCATACCCCCTTTCTTTCCATCTTATTAGTGGTGTTTTTGTTTTCTCGCTTGTCATTAATTGACATTTTCTAAACGTCACACTGAGGCATACCCCTTTGTCTTTCGTGATTGAGATGTTTGATTTCTTGCTTATCCAAATCATTTAGTGGCGTTTTCATGTTCATACTAGGGCATACACCCTCTTTCTTTGTGTTGTTGTGCTTGTTTTTTTGGGGTTTTTCAGTACTCGCCCGAACCCTTTTTCGGTACTTACTCGAATTCTACCCCTTTCCTCGTACTTGCCCGGACCCTTCTCCGGTACTCGCCCGGATTTTGCCTTTCTTCGGTACTCGCCTAGATTCAACCATTTTCAGGTACTCACCCGGACCCTTCTCCCGTACTCGCCCGGACCCTTCTCCCGTACTCGCCCAGATTCGACCTTTCTCTGGTACTCACCCGGATTCTACCCTTTTCACAGTACTCGCCCGGACCCTTCTCTAATACTCACCCGGATTCTACCCCTTTCTTGGTACTCGCCCTGACCCTTCCCTGGTACTCGCCAGGACCCTTCTGCGGTACTCGCCCGGATACGATCTCTTCTCCGGTACTTGCTCGGATACGATCTCTTCTGCGGTACTCGCCCGGATACCATCTTTTCTCTAGTACTCGCCCGGATACGGTCTCATCTCCGGTACTTGCCTGGATATGATCTCTTCTTCGATACTTGCCCAGATTCGATCCCCCGTCTATCTTGTATTCTTTGGTACTCGCCCGGATACGATCTCTTCTCCGGTACTCGCCCGGATTCGATCCCCCGTCTGTCTCGTATTCTACAGTACTCGTCCGGATACGATCTCTTTTTCGGTATCATGCCCGGATTTCCTTGGGTTCTCCGGTACTCACCTGGACTTGATCCTTTTTCCTTTAGTCTACTATGGCATCGTGTTCGGATCTTCTGATCTTTTCCAGCATTATGTCTGGTTTCCTTTAGTTTTCTCTAGCATCATTTCCGTATTCCTTTAGCTTTCTCCGACATTGTGTCTGGATCCCCTAGTCCATTCGGCCAGCATGACTCATTTCCCTTAGTCTTCTTTATTATTGTGTGGAGACAAAATTTTTGGTCATTTGAATTCTTCACTAGAGTTCATTTCACTCAATTCATTGCTTGCACTTCGCACTCACATTTCACTTGTTCATTCACTCCACTGAAAAAGGGCATATTTGTAGACCCTCAATTTTTTCCTTCAACACTTGCATTTATCTTAAGGGTGTCACATGCACCTAATTTTTTCCGTATGGCACCGCCATGACCCTTTTTGGGCTTGATCCGTTTTTGAGCCTTGTGTAGGTTCATCTGCGGTCCAATGTAGTGCGAGTGTGTAGATCATTTTGGAGTGCCATCATGGCCAATTCCCTAGTTGTTCACATCATGCTAAAGAAAGGAAGTGAGGTCTCCCCAAAACTTCAATTCAGTTGGAGTTCATAGGAGCAGGTTCGAATACGAAGCACTTGGGCTTGTACCAATCATATCTCCTTCATCCGAACTCGGAATTGTGCACCATTTTTTTTTGTTGGATTTCTTATTCTTCAAAGAATATTCTATCAAAATTTCAATTTTTTTCTCAACCAGTCAACTGGATGGTCAATCGGTTCAACCGGTTCGTCAATTTTTTTTTAGGCGATTGACGAATTGGCAACCGGTCGACCGTTCATTAGGGCTGCTTGAGAACGACTCTGTTTTTGGCATTTTTTATGCCCTTGTTCAAGATGGTTCGAGCCTTGGTGCTCCAGATGGGTTATAAGGATGGTTTTATGTCTGATTTGGGTCATTTTTCGAGTTGATTGTAACCCACCTTGAATCCATGTGGATTCTTGGTGGGCAAGGAATTATGAAGTAATGAGAGGGCAGCTGCCCACCTCGGGAAATGGGGAACTGAATGTGTTGGGGGGTTCCAAAGTTGAAGGTGATTTTTCCAGAGCTGAATGGGAAGAAAATGGTGTGGTGCAGATGCTGAGAAGGAGAAGTTTGAGAGGTTTTTGGAAAAGAGGGGACGTTGGGAAGAGAAAATGGAGTTTTGTGGGGAAATCCTAAAGGGGACTCTGTAGAAGAAAAACTGAAACATAGGGAAAGAGTCGGGAGGTCTCTAAGGGTTTGGCAACTAGAGAGAAAGAAAAGAAATGAGAAAAAAGAGAAAAAAAGAAGTCTGGGGGAAAAGAAATGGACTAGAAAAAAAGGAAGAAACGAATGTGAAAAATGGGGGGTCCAGAAAAAAAGAGAACCAGGAGATTTTTGAGCTTCAGAGAGAGAGAACGAAAGAAGGAAAGAAAAAAAACACTAATTGAGAGAGAAACTTCAATTGAGAGGGAATTGTCCACCGCCATCAAAGGCTAACATGCGCCGTCTAGCATCTCACCACCTGTGTTTTTTACTAATAGAACTACATTAGCATCACCATTTTCTGCACCTCCAAGAAAGAGTACGACTGCAAGTAGAGGTTAGTGATCTCTGAATTAAAAATGGAGATTTCGTGAAGATTAACTTAGTCATAATTGTTGTTCTTTTCTAATTTATTTAAAAATGAAAATTCTATAACAAGTGATTTAATTGGTTTTTGTTATTATTATTATTATTTTACTTTATTTTATTTTTATCTTTTGTTTGAAGTACATATGCCATGACTTTTTTTTTTTTAGATTAGTTGCTTTTGTCTCGTTCTCTAAATTAAAAATGAGGATTGCCATAAAAGATTTGAGTTGTTATTCAATTTTTGTTTAAACGAAAATAGAAATGCTATTGGGAATTCAAAATATCAGTGGACAGTTTTTGTTTCTATTATAAACGGGCAATTTGGTCATAGCATGAAGATGTTAACGAAGAGGTAAGTGGTTGAAACTCAAGGTTGTACACATAATTTTAATGCCTAAAATTTAATGAAAATCAATGATGTTTTGGTGGCAGCACATGAAGAATCTGATGCTTGAAACTTAGATGCATCCACGGTAATTCGTGTGGGTTGTAAGAAGAGGTAATTTCAAGGGGGAAGAGTGCAACCATGAAGCCCGATGAGAGGATCTGAGATTTGGAGCTATGGATTTTGTGGGTTGCATAAGGTGTATTGGTGTTTGAATTGTCAAATGGAGTTAAAGGTGAGTAAGGTGGTTGCATGATGGTGGGTATATAGTTGGTTTTTTTTTTTTTTTTTCTATTTTATGATAAACAATGAAGAAGGAGGCTGAATTTTAGTGTGTGCTTCAATGGAGAGTGTGGTTCTATTTTAATGCATGTTTCAATGAAGAATGTGGTTGAATCCTCAATGGTTAAAATGTGAATTTCGTGATAGGCGAATTATTGTTTGGGAAACGTGAAAAGAAATAAACAATTGGTTATCCTCATTTCCATTCACTTTCTCTTTAAGTGTGAACTTCGATGCTTGAACATGAATGCCTACTACATACTTGTGTTTGTTGCCTCACCTTTTCCTTGCAGTGAATGGCTGAGGACCACAGGTATACACTCTGATTTTGGCTTGTCGAGTGTATGTGCATGCTAAATACTAGGCGGGTCTATGTGATTCATGTCATTTGTTTAGCCCAAGGTTTGTTTGATCTTTGACCCATATGCTCTCATATGCCCAGTTCATTAATAGAGATCGAGTTCCGAGCCTAAAGGGGTGCTACCTCGCATGAGGTACCTTCCCAATAGGTAACTTGATCCCATTTTTCCTGACTGGAGTCATGCTAAGGTTTTTGTTCTTACTTAAATTTTCCCCATTTAAAAATAAAAATAAAAAGTAAGTGGCGACTCCAAAGAAAACCGTTCCTCACTGGGACGAATTTTTCAAAACTCAAAAACTAGCTTTCCCTTTCACCTTTAAAATAACGAGTCGCCCCGATCGGTGGATCGGGTGAGGGTCCACACCCATATAGATGGTGAAATGACCAAGAGGACTAGAGCCAAGGAATGTTTGGCGTTGGTGCATACTAACATGTATGGAACTTTTAGTACCCATGCATGGGGAGGGTATGGGTATTTCGTAACTTTTAGGAATGATTACTCTAGGTATGGATATGTACATAGGAGATCTGATGCCTTGGATATGTTCATTGAATTTAAGGTAGGATCGCATAACCTATTCGGTATATATACCAAGTTACTTCAATTAGATCAAGGTGATATGTCTAGTAAGTTTGATTCTTTCCATTGGAGCATCAGATTATTTCCTAGTCATGTGAACCAGGGTCTCCATTTCAAAATGGAGAAGTGGAAAGAAGATATCAAACTTGGTTGGACATAGTGAGATCATGGATAGGTTTCTCATCTTTTCCCAGATTTTTTTAAGGATTTGTCTTATGAACTGTGTAACACCTCTTTTTCTTAAGAGGTGTATTAGTTTATAGGATATCTAAGAGAATTTTTGGGTTATTACCTCCATGGTCAAGATCATCAGAAGATATTTGTTGATACAAATGTCAAATTTTTTATGAAGACTATATGATAAGGAATAAGGCAAGAGTGATACAAATTGGAGGATATATTAGAAGATAGTCCCACATTACATAGAATACTATGGATCTAGAAGGTTAAAGACATACCATTCCTATGATTTCTAGTACACTAGTGTCTGATCATAGTGGAAGGTTCATATCCCACAAATTATGATGAAATAGTGGGCAATGTTTGTACTCACTTAAAGCAGGGAGCTATGAAGAGGTAGTTAGAATCTTTTTATTCTAACATAGTTTGGGTTCTTATAGAACACCTAAAGGGATAAAACCTATAGGTGTAAATTGGTCTACAAGAGGAACACAAGAGTAAATGGAAAGCTTGAGTTTGATTTAGCTAAGAGGATCAAAGGTATGTGGCTTTATTCTCTAGATCTGTGTTTTCTATGGTATTCTTATTGTTTTTTTTAATACCTATTTATTCACTACGATAGATTTAGAGAGCCTATGATAGATTTGTATGCACTCTACAGAATCCAAGGCATGGAAACAAAGTAATTCGAGGTTCCCAACACTAGTCTACTGACTTTTATCCTTCATGAGTGAAAGTATTCTACCACACATGGTTGGATCAAGTACCTCGTTTGATATCTGACAGAGATTAGAAAAGCTCTTCACATCTTAGTGCAAAGCATGGATTATGCAACATAAAATACAACTTCAAACTTAAAAAACAAATCCACTATGGTTGAGTATCTTCTCAAATTCAAAGGCATTATAAATGCCCTAGTTTCCATTAGTCATGTTGTTTTTAAAGAAGACTAGATATTCCATGTCCTTACTAGATTAAGCCCTTAATATGTTTCAATTGTTATTTTCATCACCACAAGAATAGAACCTTCTATGTTTGAGGATATTGTAACCTTATTAATGACACATGAGACTAAGCTAGAGCAACATCTTCACAACTCAGTTGAAATCAATTCTCTAGATGTTAACATAACCACATCTAATCCTAATATAATAACACTTTTTTTTATCGAGAAGAAGATCTCCAAATATAATGCCTCATGGAAGTCCCCACCATACACAGTTTTCTCACCTTGCAAGAGGAAGGAGATCAAACCTTCCACCACAACATGGAATAGGATGCATGAAGTCATGGAAAGTTAAAACCATAATGCCAGATATGTCACAAAGCAAGTCACACTATTGTTCAGTGCTTCTACAAGTTTAATCAAGAATTTCAAGTCCTAACTTACACTACTAACAATCAGTCCATAATTGGCATGCTCTCCACTCTTGAAGTGGTAAGTGACCCTCGTTGGTTTCCAATCTCCAGAGCTACAAACCATTACACACCAACATTTAATAACCTCAAAAACAAATCTACCTATGATGGTCTTGATCAAGTCTACATGGCAATGGAGAAGGTGAGTCAATCTTTAATGTAGCAGAAGCTTTCTTGCACTCATCATGCTCACCATGTGTTTTTCATGTTAAAAATCTCCTACACAAACCTTATCTCACAAAGAATCCTATTAGTGTGTCTAAATTTGCTCCATTAACACCTAGTCCTTGGTTCCAATACCATTCAATCGTCAAGTTCTATGTTGTAAATAGGTATTCAAGGTCAAGCACAACTCTGATGGTTTGGTGAATAGGTAAAAGGCTAAGCTAGTGGCCAAAGGATTCCACCAAGTTCCAGGTTTTGATTTTAATGACAACTATAGTCCTATCATCAAACCTATTACCATTCAAGTGGTGCTAACTCTTGCCATCTCTAGTCACTGAACCATGAGACAACTTGATTTCAATAATGCATTCCTTAATGGCATTCTCAAGAAAGACGTCTATAAGGCCCAACCTTTTGGGTTTATTTACACCACTCATCCTAATTAGGTATACAAAGCTTCATCATGCTTTATATGGTCTCAAGCGAGCCCCTAAGGCATGGTTTGAATGTCTCCACTTACTATTACATCAACTTGGTTTTCATTTTCTTGAAGCATATAGTTCTCTCTCTTCCTTAAGTTTGAAGATGGTCACTCTCTCTCTATCCTTATCTTTGTGGATTATGTTCTCATCAGAAGAAGTTCTCCTACTCAAGTGCAGCATTTTGTTTGTTAGCTACAAGCCTTATTTACCTTGAAAGATCTTGGCAACCCATCTTATTGCCTTAGATCTTGGCTACCTTCAATATGCCATCATTACTCATTCAAAGATCATATTTTTTGTTAACTCGGTTTCTCAATTCATGTAGCACCCCTTGGAACCCCATTGGAAAGACGTGAAGTACACCCTTCATCACCTAATAGGAACCACTGATCATGGACTTCTATTCACCTCACATTATTATCTTAAATTAGTAGCATTATATAATGCAAATCGGGCCTCTAATCTTGATGACCGCAAATCAACTAATGGCTACCATATGATCTTGGGGTCCAACCTTATCACTAAAAGTGCCAAGAAGCAAGTCATGGTCTCCCATTCTTCTACATAGGCAAAACACCAATGTCTTTCAAGTACAATGATAGAACTCACCTAGGTTCAGTCATTTCTTCAAGAGTTACATGTTTTTCTTTCACACCCTCTAATGTTGTGGTAGACAACCAAGGTTCTATTACCCTTGTCAACAATCTCGTGTTCCATGTTCGCATAAAACATATCGAGCTTGACGTTCACTTTGTTTGTGAAAAGGTCCTGAGCCATCAACTCTTCATCCAACATGTTTCTTCTTTTGAGCAAAAGATAGATATATTCATAAACTGCTCCCTCTCCTTTGCTTCCAACATCTTCACAACAAGCTTCACATTTCTTCTCTCTCACATTTGAATGGGCATAAAATATCCATGTAAGAAAAAGTGGAAAATGGTTCTTCAACAAACGCTTTAAACAAATCTATGTTCAGCTTGAAGGGACATATCAAAGCGATGACTTTAGCACCCTTAGTTGAAGACCACATGCAGCAGCAAAAGTCACATGAAACTCACTTCAAGAAAGTTCAAGAAATGTGCATAATGCGTAGGATAAGTATGGATCTATTTGTCTATTAAAAAGAGAATATGTTATAGCTGTCAAGATACAATAAAACAACATGAAGTTCTTCTGGAACATTCTCTTTCTTTATAGCCCCTATCAACTAGTAGTAATAATGTTTGGTTCTGTGCACCTTAAAAGGAACACATTCAAGGCTAACTACTCGTTTGTAAAGTCCCACCTAATTTGGCAATAAAGTCTCATCCAATCGGACACCATTTGTCATTTGATAGTTAGACTAAAAATATTTTAAAACCATTTGATTTTATTTGATATGAAATTGTTATTAACATAATATGAAAAAATTTGGTTGAAAATTTTTGCATGCTTTAACATGTTTGAACTTCAAAAGTTTTTACGAAAAAGAGTGTTAAAGTATATCTTCTTATTTGTAATTATATTTGAAAACTTTAATCCATAAGAACTATGTCAATCTTCCTTGTTGAACTTTGAGTTCATTGCTTTTCATTGACCATTTTTTTTATGTACTCTTAGTTCGGTTAAGAAATGATTGTTAGGATGAGAATTTATTCTTGTTAGGATTTTGGTTTAGACTTTCATATTTAAATGTTAGAAAATTAATTACTATTAAATTGTTAAAATTTGAAATTGTTTGGATCGTAGCAAAATAGTTGATGCGTTAGGTTTTGTTTTTTTGTTTTTTTTTTTGTTTTTTTTTTTAACTTTGAATGGAAATTTGGTAATTGATGACTTCCAATTAAAAAATGATTTTTTGAATCATTTGCACTTTGAATTTTCGGACTTAAGGTATGAAATGACCATTATGCATCAAAGTGAAACCTGGTAGACGACATTGATTGTACCTTCCAATTAAACAAGGAACAAAAGATATTCACAAATATGTACATTTACTTTCAATTAAACAAAAAACAAAAGCTATTAATATGTATATCTACTTTTCTTTAATACGAGGCTTAGTAAAAGCATTTTTTTTTTAACTCTAGTAGAAATGATGTAATGGCATACATGCGGTTTTCATTTATTTATTGTTATTATTGTCATTGAAGGTGCAGGATGATAAGATGAATGAAACAAAATAACAAGCTAAGTAGGTAGAGCTAACAATGTGGATGAAAGCAAAAGAAGAAGTTGGATTACAATTTATGTCATGTGAATGAGAGGAATATTTGTGAGAAAAAGTCAAACCCGAGATAAAATGAATGTTAATTTTATACAATAATTATTAATCTTATCAATATGACTAACCTCAATTTATATTTATTATGGCAAGTCAAACCCAAGATAAAACAAAGGCTTGAATATTACCATTTGGATCAAAATCAGCTTAAGTCATGTTTGGTTTTGAAAATTTTGGAGGAAAATACAAAAAAATAAAAATAAAAAATAGAAGAAAAGAAACAATGAAAGCAAATAAAAAATAAATTTAAAATCAATAACTTATTTTTATAAATTTATTTTTTATTTGCTATTTCCAACTCATTTAACTTATTTTAAGTGATTGATATAAAACTTAAATAAATTGAAAATGCATAAATTTTTTATTAGTTTTAATTATATTTGATTATATATATATATATATATATTTTCATAGAAAAAAAAAAACTAACTCACAGAGGAAGTGAGTTAAAAGAAAGATGAAGACAAGAAAGAAAGTGGAGGAGAAATTAAAGAAAAAACAAAAGATGAGAAAAAACCAAAAAAAAAAAAATATTTGAACAAACCTCCTTTTGCTAGTTTTTCCTACATAATTAACAAATTCATACAACAAAAAAACAAGCATGTGAAGAATCTTTGTTTTCCCTTTTTTGGAAAACTTATACACATTCTTATTGATATTTACACTTGACCCATACAAACATCATCCCTCAACCCTTTCTACCCAAAACAATTACCTTGCTAATTGCGCACCAATTCCAAGAAATTAGAACTCCAAAACAATTCTGCCTCACCAATTTTTTCTCTTACTAACGAGGATATAACACAAAGCCCAACATGGGGTTGGCTTTTTATACAAAATCCGCTCTACTCCGAAGGGCATCATGGCTGACTGATCATGTCTTTACATGTGTATGATCCTTGCATGTCAAATACCAGCTATATCAGCCACAAGCTAATCTTCCACCAGATGATCCCAAGTAAAGTGATAGCCATGTGAGCGCAAAGAAGTTGTGACTGAGGATAAATTAATAGCATTAGCCTAAGGACAAGCCAACCAGTTCATAGAGGTGGATACAGATCAAATCATGCCTAAATATCTGTGTCCAAAATGCATACTATAGGGATGTACTTCCTCCAGCTGGATTAGACAAACTCCAGAGTCTAAAGGATCAATACTGCTAAAGAATAGAAATTACTCCACAAAAATGTTTTGTTTTACCTTGATGTATTTGATGCTCCGTAGCAAGATCAAAAGCTTTTAAGGTCGTATTCCATTCGTAGAAGAATATTGAGGGCCAGAGAAAGTGTGCAGTGGCCTCTTCACAAATGGATGGTCCAATAACTGACCAGTAGTAGGCCGATCATAAGTGTTGACTTGCAAGCATTTGAGGATAAAATCTCGGGCATCTGATGACAAGGAATTAGAAATAGGAGGAGGTTCACCCTTGCCAATCCTAAGTAACGCTTGCATCTGCCAAGCAACATAGAGATATTCCCTTATTAGAACTCAAAATATAATATCAGAGATGGACTGCATTCCAAGTTGTAAAATTGATTATCAGGTAACAACACACTCAATTATTTTCCCTTACCAAAGGCATGTTTAGTCTACTTATATTAGAAATGAGAATAGAAATAAAAAAACTGTTCTCATGGAAACAACAACGCACTCTTGTCAGGAATTTTTATTCCTCTCTTTCACATAATATTGTGATCCACCCCTCCATTCCCATTTCTAAATAGAAACCCCTCTCTTATGCTCCTCCCAACTTGCACTAACGACCTTAAAGATTCCATAACAGGTGTCCATTTTTCATTGCTCCTCAATTCCACTACCTGATTCTCTGACCACCAACCATGAGGCGACACGTGGCCCTCCAGGACGGTGACATCTGGCAAGATAACCTGCATGGAAAATGAGCCCTAAATGAGGGTCTATAAATATGCCCCTCTTTGGTAGAGCTCACGAGTGTAAGTAATATGAACACTGGAATGAAAAGAAAGTGTGAATAATGAGTGGAATGAAGTGAACTCTACTGAAGAACAAAGGAGACCCCTAAAAGGATGTTAGTGAAACACAGACTCACTCAAACGAATAGACAAACACAAAGGCTCTAATCCTGAGAGAAAATGATGCTTCAAAATGCCTCTGAAGTCACACTAAGGACCCAGGTTCTGATTACTACTCAAAAAGTGCTATTTGATAGCTTGTAATTAACTCTTTTAAACACTTTTGAGTAGTAGTTATTACCTTTTAACCCAATTGGCATGTTAAGGACCCTTGCAATCAATTCTAATCAAATTGTGTAAGTTTTGGTGTTTTTGTTAGTAATTTGATCACCAAAGCAACTCAAGATTGAGGAGAGTTATTTGGAATCCATGGCAAAGCAATGAAGAGCTCAAATTCATGAAGAACCAAGATTTTGAGCTCCATAGCCCTTTGCCAAAGTCGTTCAAAGTATGCAAGGAGAGAAGCAAGGAGAGAGGAAAAACAGAGTAAAGAAAATAGAGGACAGCAGCTGCAGTCTTCCTTCACACTTTTGGAGCACTTTCCGAAGTCCATTTTCTACATGCTATATACCATTTCAAAGCTCAGGAAGTCAAGAATCCAACGCTTTAAATTGTGTATGATTTGGAGCTGAAATGAGTAAGTTACAGCCATTGGAAGCCAATCACTCCAAGCTGAAGGAAGAATTATGCACGGCTACGAAATCACCCTTTTGTTGCGAAATGATTTCGCAGCCTTTTTGCACAGTGCTGTGGAATTCCCCCTGAAGTTTCATGACACGTTGGAAGCCGAACACCGCAAGCTAAAAGATCGCGGCGGTGCGAAATCAGCCGTTTGCTGCGAAGTAATTTCGTAGCCCTTTTTGTACATCTGCGAAATCTCGTAGACCTCATTTTCACCTGCGAAATGGTCCTTAGTGCTTCCCGATATTTGTAACCGACACTTGGAGATATTTTTGTCTAAATTTCCATTTTCTCCTTGTAACCTACCAATTATAGGATTCCTTAGTTATTAAGTTTGGAAAATGGGTGAATAACCTCAGATATTTTGTTTTGTAATTTTCTTTATATATAACTTTTGGAGGAGCTTGTTCCAGGGAGACTCTCGGGGAGCTTTCTCGAGGAGATCCATCATAGATATATATCATATATGTAATCGACGAACAGAGCACTTGCTCTGTTTTTTCTATATAATTTTGTTTTCTCGTTATTTTTCTTTCTAGCCAATCAAACTCTGAGGATTTTTCCTCAGAGGATGAGAGGCTAGGCTCTTTGTCTCTTGGAGTGAAGAAAGCCAGGTAAGTTTCCACATGCATAAATTGGAAGTTTTGTTGTTTTAGTTTTTAATGAAGAGAAAGTGTGACCCGTTGATGGTTTTTATCTTTTTAGTTAACTTAAAACGCCTTTAAATCACCTAGGCCAACACTTGGTAAGGCAAGTGATCTCCGTCCATGGAGATTCACTAGTTTACCCCTTGCGAGCCTCTAGGAGGTGACTTGAAGGTAGGATTTTCTAGAATTGCCAACACTTGGTAAGCTTTTGGACTCCAAGGAGACATCCATTAGTTATCTCTTGCGAGCTTTTGACGGGTAATCCAAGATTAAAGATCACCTTGAATGGTAAGTGCTAGGTGAGAGGTATGAGCCATTGCAAAATGCATCAGTGAGAGGGATTTAGTGTTTGAACCCATTAATGGGAAGCATCTGTACAACACTGGTTGGAGAAGGAACTATATGTTAATTCTCTAATGCGAGGAAAAGAAACAAGTGACCGGAACTCCCTTTTTGTACAAGGAATCTGAGCCCAGTGATCTAAACTCCAAGAAACACTTTTCTAAGTAAAATCAGTTACTATTTTTGGTTAGTTTAAAACCAAACCTTTTTTTTTCATTCAAACATCTTTATGTTTTCTTTTAAAGCTAACCTTGAAATGAAAAGGCACCAATTCAGCTTTGAATTAATATCATTTGTGAAGTGAAAACCCATCCCAGTGAACGATCCTAGAGCCACTATGCTATAGTAGCTTTGTCTTTGCTACCTTAGTATATGGTATAATAGGTTATAAATTTTGTTGATTACTCTCTCAATCAAGGAGCACCAGCTGGACACGAATCAGTTGAGACACCAATTAGGCATGAATTAGGTTCCCTCTAAGACGTCTCCAAAAGTGACTCGAAGATCGATGTCAAAGATGAGTAATGGTCGGACCACTCTGGAGTACGGAAAAGACTAAGCCCAAAGGAAACTGCCCTATGTGAACTACGTGAGCATGCCAAGCGTAGGGTGACCAACATCATGACCGAAATATGTGTCGTGAACTCAAAGGATTGCGTCATGTGTAGTGGAAAGGGAAATATGGAAGAACAATGATGAATAAGCGAAAAGCACAGGGCAACGAGGTGAGGAGAATGAGGACAAGTGCAAAACCATGAAGGTCAGATGTGCAATGCCAGTGAATATGAATACCAAGAACTATAACTCTAAATAATACCGCTGAGGAGAAATGACTCTGAACGTAAAAAACACGGAAAGATGGTGACTCAAGCTGCCTGAATGGATATGTACGATGGCTCTGAACTCCAAAACTAAAGAAAGATGGTGACTCAAAATCGAACAAGACTTAACTCAATCTGACAAAACAATGACCGATCGATATGGGTGCAGTCCCGACTCAAACTGAATACAAACGGATAGGAATATGGCCAATCGATATAGGTGTGGCCCTGACTCAAACTGACATGAAACATGACCGATCGATATAGGTGTGGTCTCGAAAACTCAAACTGACATGGAAATGATAGGAAGATGGTCGATCTATATAAGTGTGGTCTCAACTCAAACTAAATACAAACTGATAGGAAGATGGTCGATCGATATAGGTGCGGCCCCAACTCAAACTGACACGACAAATGACTGATTGATATAGGTGTGGCCCCGAAAACTCAAACTAACGCAGAAAATGACCGATCGATACAGGTGCGGTCCCAAAAACTCAAACTGAAATGAAATTGACAAATGAATGACCGATCGATATAGGTGCGGCCTAAACTCAAACTGACATAGAAATGATAGTAAGATGACCGATCGATATAGGTGCAGCCCTGAAAACTCAAACTAACATGGAAATGATAGGAAGATGGTCGATCGATATAGGTGCGGCCCCGAAAACTCAAACTGACACAGAAAATGACCGATCGATATAGGTGCGGCCCCGAAAACTCAAACTGACATAAAAAATGACCGATTGATATAGGTGCGGTCCCGAAAACTCAAACTAAAATGAAACTAACAAATGAATGACCGATCGATATAGGTGTGATCCTAACTCAAACTAATAAGATGAATGAATGATTGATCGATATAGGTGCAGTCCCAACTCAAACTGAACACGAAAAGTGATAGAAACATGATCGATTGATATAGGTGCGGCACCGACTCAAACTAAAAGGAAACTGATAGGATGACTGACCAATCGATATAGGTGCGGTCTTGACTCAAACTGATCATGAAAAGTGATAAGAAGATGGTCGATCAATATAGGTGCGACCCCGACTCAAACTAAACGGAACTGACATGAAGATGATCGATCGATATAGGTGTGGTCCCGAACTCTAGCTGAACTGACAAGATGATGAATGACCTGATCAAGTGGCCCAAAGCCAAATAATAACTTATATAATGATGCAAGAAAACTCGGCCAGAGGGAATATGCCCCAGTATGACAACTCATGAGGATCGACAACTAGGTCGAAGGATACCAAAACCTGGGAAATGTCTGATGATCCTAAGGAATGAGGGTATGCCCTAGTATGTGACTTGTGGGAGTCAACGACTAAATCAAAAAGTGAATGAAGTCTATGGAAGGTCCAATGATCCTAAAGATGTAGGGTATGCTCCAGTATGACAACTCAGAGGGGTCAACAACTAGATCAAAAAGTGGATGAAACCTATGGAAGGTCTGATGATCCCAAGGATGTAGGGTATGCCCCTGTATGAAAACTCGGAGGGGTCAACAACTAGATCAAAAAGTGAATGAAACCTAGGGAAGGTCTGATGATCCTAGGGAAGGGGGATATGCCCCAGTATATGACGATGAACAAATTGGGATACACAATGTCTCAAAACTACTGTGCTCTGAAATATGCTCAATCATCATGTAATGAAAATGTCCAACCTCATATAAGTAATGCCAAATAGGACCATGTATCATGATACCATGTCGACAAAACAAAACTAACTAATGGATAAGAACAATTATGACCAGTGCTCAAAACCCAAGGAGCAAGCAAATCAACATTCAACATGCTAACTGTCAAAATGAAAGCATCATCACTAATAAATCAACAATCTGTCAGGTCCTGCCATCATGGAAGATGTTGAACCTAAAGTCCGAAAGATGCATGAAAGCACAACCAAGGCGATCGAGGACTGATCTACATCTCCTCCTAATCGAGAGAGGGGTGAGGTCATGTGTCATGATGGGCTGTGTAGGATAAAATAAGGTGATGATCAAGCTCTGGTACGATAGAAGGCATGAGAGTATCCAGTGTGAAATGTTTGAGAATGAGATGAAAGGTATGTAAGTATCCGAGATCATCCAAGTATCCCGAGAAGACTAGACCCAAAGCGTTTAGCAAACCTCGGTTGAAGGTTCCGAAGAACCATATCAATCTGATCTTGCTCCTTAGGCCGATCTATCATACCAGCCACCTTTGGCCTCCAACGACGGACAAAGGAAGAAATAGACTCATCTGGCCTGTGTCTTGTGGCCTCCAACTCTCATCTAGATACATCAATGTCGGCACTGAAAGCAAACTGAGTCAGGAACTCATGAGCCACATCCTCCCAGGTGCGAAGTCTCGAAAACTCAACTGAAGCAAACCATCTTGAGTTGCCACACTAAGTGAAATGGGGAAGAGGGCCACCAACTGTGCATCATCTATCCCATGCACTCTATGACTGTGCTATATAGTCTCGAGTAGATCTTGGGACAACCAATCCCAATATAACGCTCAATGTCTGGCATGTGAAACTTGGCGGGCAAGCTAGCCGTCGGTATGCCATCTCTATCATTCCAAGTCAAACCTCCATCCTGCAATCTGATCTGTCTCATCCTGGACTCAAGTCTCTCAACCCTGGCCTCCTACTCGGCCAATCTAGTATAATCAGTCATAGGAACAATGGAGGGTGGCACTGTGACAGTAGGTGGTGGAATGGTCTCACAATGATCTGCCAGATGGAATGGAGTACCAAGTGAAACCCCAGGTGGAAGAGTCTGTGTTGTATAAGATGCATGAGGAACTGTCTCATCAATGACCATGCTAACTGGATGAGGATCCTGGCGAGAACTCTCTATCTGATCCAAGCGCCTACTGACTCCTGCCATGAACTCTTGAATAAAAGCAAGTGTAGCAGCTAGCTTGTCCGACATCTCAACTGAACTATCGGAACTCTGATGTGAATCTGATCTGATCAATCGTCCTCTAACTCTCCTCCAAGAATGTGACTCCAGACTCAATCGACTCCTAAACTGACTCTCTACAATGCAAGCAAAATAGATGAAGGACACAATATAGAACCTTAGAAGACGACCATACAACATGCAAGCACATAGTCCTGATGTGGCAATCTGAAATCCGAATGTATGATGAGAACTCTGGAGTCATAAAGGTGTCCATTGCAAGATGGCTACAAATGTGACTAGAGAATTCCCATCAATAATTCAAGATAAAAGAGGTGTGAAAAACACACTATCACAAGATCAATACTCCATCTATAACCACGTATCCTTGAATCAACCTTCAACTCGAGCTCCATAAAGAGAGAAAATGATAAAGTGATCAAGGCGACTCTCTCAAAAAAGGTGTGAATGTGAAAATGTGTCTTTCACCTTTCGGTAATGAAAATATGAGCGTCGAGTCGAAGATCGAATCCAGGATCTAACAAAGAATGGGGTACTGGGCCCGTGATAGGTGTACAATGTAAAAAGATGATCAATGAACATATCCCGAAGCATCTAGTAAGTGACAACAAAGTGAAAGGGTGTGTCGAGCCAAGAGATGAGAACGAAAGCCCTAGGGAGAAAGCACGACAAAATTCATCGAGTGAAAAGTACAAACTAAGGCGACATGACAAAGGTGATCCAACCAATACTCAAACTCATACCAATCTCTAAGCACTCTCAACTGGAGACTAAAAAATAGGGAGTGTTGAATCAGAACTATAACCATAGAGGCTCTGAAAGCCCTTAGATGCACCCACGTGTATGGAGGAATCCTAATCAAAGGATCTAAGCTCATCCTACAAAGTCAAGGTGGCCCTAAAAGGAAATGGGAGGACTTTAAAAGATCCCTAGCAGAAATGATCGTACCCTCCGATGGTACACAACCCTATGCACGCCTCCGAAGAAACGGGGTGCTTCCATGCAAGGTGGTCATCACCTCCACATATGCACTACCTCGCATCCCAGGGGCTCCTATGGTGAAAGCTCTCCTAATAGTGGGTGTATCTCACAACTCTGATCACTCATTGACGATCTAAGGTGCATAGTGGTGTGGGTGCATCCGAAAATCCTATGAAACTAAAAAGAAAACACATTGGCCACACAAATATCCTGAAATCTAGCTCTAGGCTATACAAGTCTTCAAAGTTTGGACTCCAATCAGCATCAATATGTCAACCACCTCCAGAATGCTCCCAAACATAAATATAACCCATCACTAGACCCTATTCCTAATCACTAGCTTGGTCGAAGAGCAAACAAAGCAACAAATCTCGTATTACATACGAAACCCTAGAAAACAATGTTGACCGAGACTAGGGACTTGGAAATAAGGGGATAAGTGTGAGTCCCACATAGACAAGCGACTCATGCAATCACACGAAATAAGAGAAGTCATGCAACAGACAGTCATGTAAAATAGGTATATATCATCCAAATCTACCCACAAGCTAATCGAGAAGAATATTTGGCAAATGATAGCATGCTCCATGATAATCAAGATAATATACAACCAAGAATCAAACATGTCAAGATGAACGAGATAAGCAACAAGAGGAATGTGCATGTCAAGGTGAGCAGAGTGATCATACAACAAGGTGGGTCAATATGTGAGTATAATCGAAATGATCAATCAATATAATCAACATGTCAATGCCTCAAACAAATACAATAACCAAACATGCATCCGATGATATCAAAATCTCTCAATGTGCAATCAAGAGATAGGTACCCATTGATCGACAAGTCAAATGCCACATTTGCTTCATCCTAAGTTCAAGCTTGACCCTGTAAATGATCCCCAATGGAGTTGCCATTTTGTGGATCCCGCATTTCGGTTCATGTGTTTTTACTCGATGGCGAGCTCGATTTTATTTGAAAAATGATTTTATTTATTAGAAATTGACTTGGAGTCGCCACTTATTTTTGTTTTATTTTAAAGGGTAAACAAAATAAGAAAGAAAATCCTAAGTGTGACTCTTTATTTTGGAAAAGATGGTCTACGAAAAATCAAATCGGGTTCGGGGGTCAAGTTACTTATCGGGAAAATACGGTAAAGATTGTAGCACCCCTCTAAGTCCCTAAAAATGGGTCTCTACTAATAAGATGAAGCAATCATGGCAATTGATAAGGAAATCAATGAATACTCAGAGTGATCATGCACATGTGAGAACGTAAACATGCATATAGAAAGACCAGAAAAGAAGTGGATGCGTACTTGGGCGACGAGCCACAAATGTGCTATCAAGAAATAGGATTAGTGCACAATTAAGGAATAATTTCGAGCATGTCGTAGAGCAGAATAAAATCAATCATACATGGCAATTAAATCAATCAATCAATCAATCAATCAATCAATTATAAAATCACTTATGTTGGGCTTCTACCAAAGCCCATTTTATTTTTGAGTGAATTAATTTCATAAATTTTATAATTAAAAATTACGAAAATAAATTCACACTTATTTTAAAACATTTTAAAAATCAAAGAAATTTTGAAAGTGGCTTGCCGGAAAGAAAATGACGGCAAAATTTTATTGAAATTAATATTTTGAGGCCTAAAAAAAAATCCTAAAGATGAAAAATAAATAAATAAATAAATTATTTGATAAAAATGGAGTTTGGAAAATTAAAAAGAAAACTAGAATCCTGGAAATCATATGGAAAATGGGAGTGTAGGGAAATATTTTAAAATTCTGAAATGAGAAAATAATAATAATGAAAAAAATTGAAGAAAGACACGCAACCTAAAGTTGCATGCCCAAAATGGCCATACTCAAACAACAATATCCAAAATTCTCAACATGCTACTAAACTAGAAAATCGAAAAAGTCCAACAAAGCAAAGATACTCTATCATTTGGGATTCAGACTCTTAGACAATAGCATTGGCGGCGCTTGTAATTCTAAGCTAGAGATCAGCACACTCTTTTCCAATGGGGCCAGTGATGGCAGATCCTTTCATTTATCCCTTGGGATTCACAATGACACTAGCATTATCTTCAAAGTACATGTAGACTCCGTCCTTTCGGCACCAGGGCTTCCTCCGGCGCATGATGACTGCGGGTATAACCTTCTTCCTGAGAACAGGTTTTCCCTTCTTCACGGTGGCCATGACCATGTCGTCGACGCAGGCAGACGGCAGCCGGTTGAGACGACCCTTGATTCCCTTAACAGAGATGATGTAGAGGTTCTTGGCTCCGGTATTGTCGGCGCAGTTCACCGTAGCCACCACGGGCAGACCTAGAGACATCCGAAACTTGTTCCCTGCGGATCCACCACGACCTCGCTTCGATATTGTTGAGCTCTCTTTGGATCTCTCTTCGGTGTTTTCTCTCTCAGCAAACCTCACTTCATGTAACTCCCAGAAACTCCTGCTCCTCTTTTCAGACAAATTATGGACCTCGGCAGCCCTGCTTCTCTTCGATGAACTTCGTAGAGGAGCTGTCTTTGTCGCCACCTCTTCCACCAATGCTTCAAGACCTTCCTTACTCTCGCATTCGTACTCGTCCAGGTCATTGTCGAAGCCTCCAGCCGACGAAGAAGCAGTTTTGGCACTCACAAGAAAATAAACGTCGGTAGAGGAGTTCATTCCGTCCCGAACGAGGCGATCTGAGCCAAAAATAAGAGGGGATCGACACTGTCTGAGAAGATTCTCCGATAGAAACTCACTCGGCATAAGTTTGGCATTGTGAAGCGAAGTGGTTGACGATGACGACGACCAGAAAAGAATCTGGTGGAGAAAGAGAGATATTTTGTCCGGTTCCGAAGCGGATGACGGTGGCACAAGAGAAGAAGAGCAAGGCTTGGTGTACTGATCCACCATTAACACTATGAATACAAGAAGAACAAAGAAAATTATGGGCGGAGTTTCTATCAAATGATCTTTGCATGCTCTAACAAGACCATGCATAAAGCTGCATGCCCAGTAGGTCGTATCATGATTGCTGAATCCTTTTTGAAGCAGACACATAGCCTGGTGGATGACTACGTCTGATAGGTCAGATGCTGCTACAGTTCATATACCAATGACCATCATCCTCTTCATCTGAGCTCTTAAAACACTCTGATCAAGACAACCAAACCAAACATGATACCCAACTTTCGAAAAAAATTACCAGAAACAGAGGGGAGGGTGAAGAAAAATAGAGCATGTATAAAAGAGAGAAAAAAAACAAGTTGTAAATATAGCTTCATTTCATGATGATCAATGAGCAGAAAGTGGGTGGGAAAATCTCAAGCAGATCCAAAGCAGAAGCGAAAACCATAACTCTAAATACCTCACAGTGAATAAGATAACAAGAAGTGCACCAATTTTTCGAGTCAAATCAAAGAAACAGAGGAAAAATCAGCAACACAGGTGGAAAACCGACAAATAAATCATCTAAGACATCCAATGAAATGATACCCAGAATAAATAAAAAAATGTATAGTTCATCGTGAGCTTACCTGAAAATGCACTAGATGTCTTCCTCCTTGAAGTCTCTCCTCTCTTTCTTGCCTCTCCAGTTCCAGAACCTCCTCTCTTCCATAACAGCTTCAGAAAACTCGTTCTCTCTTTAGCCAAACTTCTCCTCCCTAACGGCTTCAGAAAACTCGTTTCCTCGAGCAAAACTCCTCCAAGAAAAATGTCTCTCCTCCAACAGCCCAAAAACTCCTCTCTTACGCTCCTCTCAGCTTGCACTAACGACCTCAAAGATTCCATAACAGGTGTCCATTTTTCATTGCTCTTCAATTCCACTACCTGATTCTCTAACCACCAACCACGAGGTGACACGTGGCCCTCCAGAACGGTGACATCTAGCAAGATAACCTGCAGCAATCTCAAGAAGCATATTAACACAAGTCTGATTATCATATCTTCTGAATACAAGAATAGAGCATTCAAGGAATATAAGGTTGAGTAATGATGCATGACAACACAAAGCAAGATGCATGGTCAATATTTGCATACACAAAGTACTTGATCTGAAGGAACAACGCAAATATACAAGCCTAAAATCTTGCTTTTCAAACTTAGCTAGAAGAAAAATTAATATCAAACTTTATGCCAAGGATGTTTCTGTAAAAACTGTTTTCTAGCCCAAAGATGAGTCATTGGTCAAGTTTCAAGAAAGGAAAGTTCCCAAGGCAGTCTGGGTGTCTTTAGAGCTTCCTAGATAACACAAGCAATAATCAAGTCAAAACCTTATTCAGAAACATTCAACTTCCAATTTGGTGATAAAATGTCTGGTGTTTCAAAACGTTATCAATTGGCAATTCAACAAGATTTTGAATCTACTACCATGAGTTCCAGTGTCATCTTCACTGTCCTTCATCAGGGAAAGTCACACAATCAAGAATGTGAGGCTCCTTCGCCCAGATTATATAACAAACTGAAGTTACAAAAGAAGAAATTTAAAAGAAGGAAAAATCTAGAGTGACTACAAAATGTCATATGACAGCTGAGAAAAGTTGTTGCCAATGATTCGAGATTATTTAGTCCTGCACTTGTAAATTGGAGTGTTCGATAACATAAAAGAAAATATTGATAAATCCATGGGATTCATACATGACAGCCAAGACAAGACAGATATTGAGTGGCATTCTCTAAACAAAGTTGATTAAAGAAATTACAAATGGAACTATAGAGAAAAAAAAAAAAAAAAAAAAAACTAAACAGTCTTGCATGAAATAACAATACATAAAAATGAAAAATATAATCCATAATTGCGAATTATCCAAAGATAAATGGATTCAGATTGAACCTTCTTTCCACTTAAACTTATGTGCTGATAATCACCAAATGATAAGGTGCATGGATCTGAGAAGCTCTTGGATTCAATCAACCAAATAATTTCAGACATGTTTTTTATTTTAGTGTTTTTATGTTGAATCCTTCAAAAAGAGGTAGACTTTGGGTCAAGATCTTCACCCTTACTTTAAAATCATCAACATTTTCAAAGTCAGAGCCAAACACAACCAATTTCCATATCATCAATTTGAATAACAAGTAATTGAAGAGCACAGACTGAATAACAAAACAAGAAAAAATATTAAAGAAAATAATGTTGTATATCTACGAAATGTCATACCTACGCCTTCCAAGTGGGAATATGGGGGTCAACGAGTCAATATCTCTAACACATTGCATCCAAGGCTTCATATATCAGCTGCAAGCTCATAGCCCTTATTTGAGTTTTGAATCCCAACTGCTATATGTTTTTTGAATAAAATGCTGTATTGTTATTGAAAATTCATAGATCCATGGTTTTAACATCTTTATGGGGCTCAAAAAAGTTCAAGAGTCCACATTTTGGGACTTAACACCAAATGTAATCCAAGATTCCAATAAACACTTAAAATAGTTAAAAATGCTTCCAGAAAAAACTAGCAAATATCCATTACTGCATGAGTGAAAGAAACAACAAAGTTGAAAGAGTGTTGCAAGTAGTTAAATTTAAACTTTGTTCCCAGAAATATTACCATGCTTATCAGTCAGCCACAACATGCCATAGTCGGGCTATAACTTTATTATGGGTGATACAAGTATCAATAACAGGCCCACCCAAATCAATAATCAAGTGAAATAGAGGGTATGTAGTTCTGTAATGCAAAATTGTTAGGTTGTTCTAAAGGATGTGGCCAAGAGGATGCTAGGCTGCTTATTGAATTGCCATCATTTTGTCTTTTGTTTTTTTTTTTTTTTTTAATTTGTGGCACACTTTTACATGGAATTATCGAACTTTACCACTTGAACAATGCAAGGGTCGAATTGCCATCATACTTTTTTTTTTGTCTTTTTCAATAAATAAAACCAAATGCATTAAAAAATAAAAACGCCACAAAGACACTCTACAATACATAGGACGTATACAAAAAGTGTCTAATAGCATAGAAACAAGAAAAAAACCTCAACAACCCCCTCTCTTAACTAGAACCCAACCACTCAATAAAATCAAGTAAAAACATAGAATCAATTTCTATATACTATTTTACCCAAGAGAACAAATTTTTTTTAAAAAAAAAATCTTCAAAAAATGAACAAAATGCTTTTTACTCTCAATTAACCTGAGATTTCTCTCCTTTCAAACATCCAAAATAAATTTAAAGGAGCTACTCTCCAAATTTTTTCCTCATTTTGCCCACAAAAGAACCGTGCCACCCTAAAAAAGCCTCCTTTACCATAGCAACTTACACCCAATGAATACCAAAGAGATCAAACAACTATCAAAGGATCTTAAATAGAGAACAATAAAGGAGGATGTGATCTATGGATTCTTCTGATGGACATAAATAATCTAAACATGCTCATAACAATCCTTAAATAGCAATTAGATCATAAGCGAAATTGAAAACAGATCGAAAACATACCTCCCACCATTGCCATTCTTACAGGTTAAAACAGTGTCTTCAATTTTCCAGGTTTCGGGTGCTTCCAAACCTTGTCAACCTCTACTTAGATGGTGTTTTTTAAGATTGAAGGAGATTGAAGTCTTAAGGAACCCTACCCTTTAGTGCTTTGCCCCTTTTTAAAGACTCTTTCCATCACCGAGTCTATTTCGAGCATGCACAGAACATGGGGTAGTGATGCGAACGTGGTTCCGAAAGTTAATCCTCATTCCTAAAATGATGGAATGAATGTGGACCACATTCGGAATCACGTCTTTGGTTTATTGCCGAAGATCCAGGAGAAACAAAATCCCAACATTCTCCCACTTTGTCCATATATTCCATCATTCACCATAGCAAGAAACAAAACACATGAATCATGGCAATAAGTCCTCTAAAACCGAGTATTATCTTCCATGTATCACAATGCATCATGTCTCTTAAACACTAGCCCATATAACTTAATGAATAAACCCTATGTTTATTCTAGGTCCAAACATTAATGATATTTCTCAATAAATGAATAAAAGTGTACACAAAGAAAATCAAATATGAGAAAACATCACAAATAGAGTTTCATTGAAAATAACATTCATTCTTACAACAAAAATCACACAAAGGAACCAAGTCCCAATCTGTCTACATGATCCTTAAATTTCAATAGTGGCATGCCTTTAGTTAAAGGATCGTCAATCATCAATTCAGTGCTAACGTGTTCAATAACCACTGTTTTCTCTTTAACACGTTCTCTTATGGCTAAATACTTGATGTCAATGTGCTTGTTTTGACTACTACTTTTGTTGTTCTTTGAATCCACAACTCTAAGCCTAGAAATGAAACGTTTTGCGCTTCTCCAAGAAATAGCTCCACCGGCTAGCATAAAGACATATCCTAAAGTTGATTTTCGCGAATTAATGCAACCAACGCAATCCGATTCAGAGTAGCTAATCACTTCCAAATTATCAGTCCGTCTATACATAAGCATGTAGTCTTTGGTCCCCTAAAGTACCTCATCACCTTCTTTTTAGCTTTCCAATGGTCTATACCTGGATTACTATGATATCTTCCTAACATCCCAATAGCAAATGCAATGTCAGGTTTTGTGCAAACGTGAGCATACATCAAGCTTCCAATAGTAGAAGCATAAGGAATGTTCTTCATTTGTTCTTGCTCAAGATCATTCTTCGGTCGCTAACCCAAATTGAACCTAACTCCCTTCACAATGGGAGCTATACCTGGTGAACAATCCTTCATCCGAAATCTCTCTAAAACTTTGTTGATATAGGTCTCTTAAGAGAAACCCAAAAGGCCTCGAAATCTGTCTCGATGTATCTTAATGCCAATGACATAAGTCGCATCACCCATATCCTTCATGTCAAAGTCTTCAAAGAGAAATTGTTTCACCTCATGTAGCAAACCCTTATCATTGGTTGCAAGTAAAATGGCATCCACATATAGAACAAGGAAACAAATCTTACTCCCACTGACTTTCTGATATATATATATATATATTGATCCATAATGTTCTTCACGAAACCAAATGAAGAGATAACATCATGAAACTTCAAATACCATTGACAAGATGCTTGTTTCAATCCCTATATGGATTTCTTAAGCTTGCATACCAGATGCTCACCACTACTAGAGGAAAATCCTTCTAGTTGTTTCATGTAAACCTCTTCCTCTAGATTTCCATTGAGAAATGTCGTTTTCACATCCATTTGTTGCAACTCTAAGTCAAAATGTGCAACTAATATCATAATGATACAAAGAGAATCTTTCTTAGATACAGGAGAAAAAGTCTCCTTGTAATCAATTCCTTCCTTTTGAGTGAATCATTTAGCAACGAGTCTCGCTTTATATCTTTCAATGTTGCCCAATGAATCCTTCTTTGTCTTGAAGACCCATTTACATCCAATGGCTTTTGCACCATTAGGCAACTCAACAAGATTCTAGACTCCGTTAGATGCCATAGAATTCATCTCATTTTTCATAGCATCATACCATAAATTTGACTCTTTGCAACTTATGGCTTGTGAAAACTTTTTAGGATCATTTTCGGCTCCAATGTCATAGTCCGATTCTTGCAGATACACAACATAATCACTAGGTATTGTTGTTTTTCTTGCTCTAGCAGATCTCCTTAATGTTGTATCAACATTTTCCTAAGGATCACATTGCTCAATAGGTTGTTTAACAATTTCTGGCGAATCTTGAACAACTTGATCTATTGGATTATCATTGGCAATTTGTGGAACTTCAATGATTGATTGTCGATCACCTGTTTGAACTTGAGGGCCATTGTGAATGACAATCAATCTATCACTTGAAGTTGAGGGTTGAGCATCAATATGATATTTTTCAGAAGCAATGTCCTGAAATCGATCACTCCCACTAATCAAGTCATTCTCAAGAAACTTAGCATTTCTTGACTCCACAATCCTAGTGTTCTGAGATGGATAGTAGAATCTATACCCTTTAGACCTTTCGGTATATCTAATGAAATACGCACTAATGGTCCTTGGGTCTAGTTTCTTCTCTTGTGGGTTGTAAACTCTTACTTTAAACGGGCATCCCCAAATATGTATATGTCGCAAACTCGATTTCCAACATTTCCATAATCCAAATGGCGTCTTGGGGACAACCTTTGTTGGAACTTGGTTCAATATATACACTATTGTTTTAAGAGCTTTAGTCCACAAGGATTTAGGAAGCTTGGAGTTGCTCCGCATACTCCTAACCATGTCCATTAATGTTCCGTTTCTTCTTTCAGCCACACCATTATGGTCTGGGGAACCAAACATGGTGTATTAAGCAACTATCCCATGTTCTTGAAGAAACTTCGTAAAGGGACAAGGTGCTTGTCCATCCTCACTATATCTACCATAATATTCTCCACTTCTATTCGTTCTCATGATCTTTATTTACTTTCTGCATTGTTTTTCTACTTCAGCCTTAAAAACTTTAAAAGCACCCAATGTTTCATTCTTGTTATGAACAAGTAGATATACATGTATCGTGAGTAATCACCTATGAAGGAAATGAAGTATTTTGGACCATACGCATCCATGTTTGGACAACAAATATCTGAATGTATGATCTATAATATGTTTGTGCTCCTCTTGGCACCCTTCTTAGACTTGTTGGTCCACTTTCCCTTAATGTAGTCCATACAAGTGTGAAAATCAGTAAAATCTAAAGTACTGCGTACTCCATCATTTACTAATATCTTAATTCTCTGTATGGAGATATGTCCCAATCTCTGGTGCCACAACATAGAGAAATCTTCATTCATAGCACATCGGTTTGTAATAGTGTGAACATGCATAGTGTTATTAGTGGTATCATTTTGCAAATTGATAGAGAAAAGACCATTAGACAATGTACCATTTCCAAGAAGATTAGATTTATAAAACAAATGAAAAGATGTCTCATAAAAACTAAAGAAATAATCCAAAAGTACAACTCTTGAAACTGAAATCAAATTCCTAGAGATACTTAGAACATAAAATGTCTTTTCTAAATTCAGAATAAAACCACTACTTAAAACTAAACTGCATGTTCCAACAGCCTCCACATGTGAATGCATCTTGTTTCCTAAATAAATGCATTGCTCACTTGGCATTGGCTTCCCTAGGTTTTGCATACCCTGCAAGGTATTCGAAACATGGATTGTAAAACCAAAATCAATCCACCATGTGTTATAAATAACATCAACCATATTAGATTCATAACAAACAAATGAGATTGGTTTACCTTTCTTCTCAAGCTATTTCTGGAATTTGGTGCAATCCTTTTTCATGTGCCCCTTCTTCTTGTAGAAGAAGCACCTATTGACCTTCTTGATTCCACCTTGGGTGATATTTTACATTTCTCTTTCTTTTTGGCCTAATTCTGATCCTTTCCTTCCATTGTCATTAATTCACTCTCACCCAATTCCATTTTCAATCTTCCCTCCTCTTGAACACACATGGTCAAAAGCTCATTAATTGACCACTTATCCTTGTATGTGTTGTAGGAGATTTTGAAGGGTCCATATTGTTGTGAAAGAGTGTTCAAAATAAAGTGCACAATGAAGGAGTCAAACATTTCAACCTCAAGTGTCTTCAATTGTGCCACAATGTCCCTCATCTATATTATGTGATCTCGCACACCACTCACATCGGTGAGCCTTAAGGATGAAAACTTCATTGTCAGGGTGTTGGTAAGTGCCTTATCTGAAGTCACAAATTGTTCATCAATAGCCTTCAATAATGCATTGACATTGTCATGCTGATCGACATAACCACGAATACCATCAAAGATTTTGGTCTTTATGAACATCAGACTAAGGCGATTTGATCGGTCCCATTGTTCATAAAAAGCCTTTTCTGCTATAGTGTTGGTGTCAGTAATGGTTGGCTTGTCTTTCCTGATAGCATAATCAATGTCCATGCACCCCAAATGAAGGAGAATTCTCTCATTCCAAACATTATAGTTATCACTTTTCAATTCGAGAATGTCACATTTTATATTAGAGAAATTCGTAGGTTGCATGACTACACAAAAATTAAACATACATGCTTATAATTCAAAATTGAGACTAATAACCATATATCATGTTTTACCAATGTAACTCATGTTCCAAAATTATGAATCTAGCGACATAAAATTTGCTTGTGGGCTAAAGTTCTAATTCAATTAGATCCATGTAAAACCTTATGGTAAAACTATCAAATTATGTTCCATTTCCTAATTTTTGTGGGTAATTAAGAAATATAATTTGATATTCCATCCTAATTAATCATATAAATATAATAAAAAATTCCTATGGGATAAAATTTTATTATATCAAATATAATTAATTACCCGTAATGTCATTTTCTTATATATGATTCTAAAACACTTAATATATAATTTTGCATAATTA
Organism: Vitis x doaniana; assembly: GCA_030345155.1. Classification (NCBI taxonomy): domain Eukaryota; kingdom Viridiplantae; phylum Streptophyta; class Magnoliopsida; order Vitales; family Vitaceae; genus Vitis; species Vitis x doaniana. Next base: position 17,577,076 of record CP128320.1, on the reverse strand, counting down.
AATATGTTGTGGCTACTTCTTAATTAATTAAAATTATATAGATCACTTGACATTTAATTAATTCACAAGAAAAGCTTATATAAATTGTATGAAACCATAAGCAATATGTACACAAAACTCAATATCAATGTACTAATATTATTCAACTCAATATTGCATGTATAATAAAACAATAAATCATACACACAAAATTATAAAATAAATATTATAAGTACATAAATATCTAAAATTAAATCCATAAAGAGCCTTTAAGAATAAATTTAATGTGCAAAATTATTTAATTTAATGTTGTATGCATAATAAACCATAAAAATATACATTCAACTAACAAAAATAAATAATCTAGCACATAAAATATCCATAAAGAAACCCATAAATTAACATATCTTAAAACACTAAATTTATGAATTTAAAAAAAAAATAAAATTAAAGATTGTTGCTGGAAGGAGTCAAACCTGGGCAATGGTTGAAGAAAAGCAAGGTTGAGACCAACTAGGCTACTGCTCCTTTTCTTATTTCTTTTTTACTTATTTCTTACTTGTTTACAGACAAAATGACAAGCCTAGTCATCTTCTACCTTCAACCGGGTATGTTTGACCCATTTGCAACTTGAAATGAAACCCGACAGTTTCCATGTATTCCAAACAGCAGATTAACGATTTAAAACACTTAAATGTTAGAAATCTCATCTCCTAATGATTTTTAACCATATTTTCCATCAAAAACTTCTAAAAACCATAAACTCCAAAATACCAAAGTCAATGTATTTTTTGATTGAAAAACACAGATTGTAAAATGAACAAAGCAGAGGCATACATTGCTCTGATACCAACTGATGGATATAAATAATCTAAACATGCTCATAACAATCCTTAAATAGCAATTAGATCATAAGCAGAATTGAAAATAGATCCAAAACATACATCCTGTCATTGTCATTCTTACAGGTTAAAACAGTGTCTTCAATTTTTCAGGTTTTAGGTGCTTCTAAACCTTTCTCAATCTCCACTTAGATGGTGTTTTTTAAGATTAAAAGAGATTGAAGGCTTAGGGAACCCTACCCTTTAGTGCTCTGCCCCTTTTTAAAGACTCTCTCCATCACAGAACATGGGGTAGTGATGCGAACGTGGTTTCAAACGTTAATCCTCGTTCCTAAATTGATGGAATGAATGTGGACCACATTCTAAATCACATCTTCGGTTTATTATCGAAGATCCAGGAGATACAAAATCCCAACATCATCTTCTTCTTTGCAAAGAAAACACCTATTGACCAAAGACTACCCTTATTTTTTAAGCTGATCTAAAGTAAAAAAAAATCCCCAAGTTGTCTCCCATGCAAAAAAGTCAACTTTCAAAGGGACCCATGAATTCCAAACTACCCACCTTGGAAAGGACACAACAACCCCCATTTCCAAATCAGCATATAAATGACTCACGGAGAACTTATTATTGTGCAAGTTCATTCACATCAACACCAACTTATCTTCCTCCTCTCTATCAACTGCCTTTCCTTGCAACTTGAAAAATAAATCCTCAACTTCATCCACTTCCCAATCATTCAAAGAACATGAGAAACAAGGGTTTCAATGACCTCTATCCCCATGTTGAACCTAAAGATCCACCACCCAAGCCTCTTTTGCAACAACTAAGGCATATAAAAAAGGAAATGAAACACACAACGGTTCATCCCCACCTTGTTTATTAGTCCAAAACTTCACCCTCCTATCACCTACTACAAAAGAAAAAAAAAACCCCAAGAAAGTGTTTCATTCCTTCCTAATGGATTTCCAAAGCTTGACTCCATACCCAACTCTAACTTCACTAAAACACCACCCACCATCTTCCTTTCTATATTTGCCACTAATCAATCATGTCCAAATGGCAACTCTTTTAGTGGCATACCACCAACTCCATTTGCACAAAAATGCCTTATTTAATAGAGACAAATGTTGAATCCCTAACCTGCCCTTGCTCTTCTCCAAACATGTTGATTTTCGTGTGAATATCCCTAATTTGTTGGGTTTTTTATTTTGTATTCAAACCAATATTTGTTTCCCACTTTCTATTTTGATTTTTTTTTTCCCTTTTCTTAGGCATGTATCTCCTAGATTGTAGCTAGATTTTTATTTGGTTGATTTGATTCTTAGCATATATAATTTTAATGTTGTACATGCTTTGAAGAGAGATATAGAAATATACCAAGTTTTTTGCATGATACCAAAGTGATTTCCCACTATGATCAACACTTATTCTTTGGCGCCTATTTTTTTCGGCAACAGGTGACCTAAACCCCCTACTGCTATCTCGTCATGAATGGTCTTCTCCAACCTAGTCGTAATTTGTCCTAGGTTCATCAATCCAGTCAAGACGTGATTCAATCTTGTCACAAATTGATCTAATCCAGACGAATCTTCTGGAATGACTACCAATAGTCAACAATCAATCTCTGAAGTCAACTCTAGGTTGGAGATTGTCACTTCCAATGACCACAGAGGATCCAATGGCACTTTTCTTCCCATCACAAGTCACAAGTTGAAAGAGAATAACTATCTTCAATGGTCTTAGTCTATTCTTATGTTTATCGGCAGCAAGGATAAGGATGGCTACCTTACTAGAGAAATTGTTCAACCCAATAGTGATGATCCCAAATTCCGAACTTGGAAGACAAAAAATAATATGGTCAAATCATGGCTTATCAATTCCATGACCAACGAGATCGGTGAAAACTTTCTTCTTTACAAGACTGCAAAAGAGATGTGGGATGCGGTTAAAGAAACATATTCCACTAAAGAAAATCTAGTAGAATAGGTTGATCTCGAGAGTGTTCTTCATGATCTCCGTCAAAGGGATTTAACCATCACCAATTACTACAATATTATTGGTTATCACTTGCAACAATTGGATGTTTACAAGGAGTATGATTGGAATTGCCTTGAAGATGCTACCAAGTATCAAAAGATTGTGGAGAAAAAACGGTTTTTCAACTTCTTATTGAGCCTCAACAAGGGCTTGATGAGGTCCGCAGGAGGATCATTGGTACCAAACCCCTTCCAAGAATCCATGAAGCCTTCACAAAGGTAAAGAGAGATTTATATATATAATGTAGATTAGAATGACTGATTCATGAATCTAAATGATGAATAAAAAAATTCTATGGAATCATGAAAGAAGGAAAGATCCATTACATTATATTGACAATTTCAAAAAACTATTGATACTATCGTTTTAAAACTAACAACTTCTTTGTCGATGACACAACAATATACTCTTGGTATGAATTAATAAAGTACATTATGTAGCACATTGCAAATCTGCTTTGGATTAAAATTTTGTAGAATTGTGAACTCTTCACTTGAATATCCCGTAAAAGTGTTTCCTTATAAGGTTCAATCACTATATCCTGACCAATTTTTTTAATATTTTCAAATTGTGATGATGGTGCTAAATGATATTGAATTAAAGAAGACTCAACTAGCTTCTTTAAATCCTTTAAATTTGGGTTGTTTGAAACGTTACAACCCTTTCCATCCATAACCACATATCTTATTTATTCTCTTTCAATTGCATCATGATAACTAAAAAAAATGACCTTCCTGATTTTCATCATTAGGAATTCAAACACCTCATTTCTATCATTTTAGAATATCCTCAACTCGCATACTATCATTAGCATATTCTCTTTATTTGATTTTTTATTTATCATTTGTTACTTTATGTTTAAAAGTAAACGGAACTAAAATACTATCAAGACTATCACTTTCTAAAAGTAACAAATATGTGAATTTATTAGTCGATGAATTCATTTATTTCTTTGTTCAATTTTTGAGAACGAAATGGCTTCTTTTGACTTTTATTGAACGAAATACCATTGGAGAATTTAGTGGATATGATTAATTTATATGAAAGTGATTCAAGACCTTTTCTGTATATGTTAATTGATAGACTAACATTCCATTTGAAAACTTCTTAATTTGCCAGCCAAGACAAAAAAATTTCCCTAACTCTTTTATTTCAAATTATTTTTTCAAAAAATTAGCAATTTTATGAGTTTTTCAAGAGTTCCCATAGGATTCAAATCATCAACATACATTTGCAATAATTGTAACATGCATGAGACGCATATCTTGTTCTTTTGAAATTGAAAAATTAATTAAAATCAAAATGTGATTATATCTATGACAAGAGAATATGTTTCCTCGTTGGCAATACTAGGTCTTTATGAGAAACCTTAAGCTACAATTCATGTTTTATATCTTATGAATTCATTTTTCTTATTGTGTTTTCATACAAAAACTTTTTTATACCCAAGAGACTTTACGTCTTCAAGCATTTAGACTATAAGTCCAAATATTTCTTGTTTTGTGTAACGAGTTTAGCTCTGTTTGGATTATTTCTTTCCATTTTGGCCAATCATGTCTATAACGATATTTATCCATAATTTTTAGTTTGGGATTTGTAAGAAGACTATGAAAAATCATTTTAAGCCCTAGATCATTAAGGTACATGCAAAACTATCCTAGGCATCTCTAAATCCATACAACAAAAGTATTAACATATAAAAAAAATGTAGATCTTGGAATATAAATAAAATACATGTGATATGGATATTCTTGGATTAGTTCTAATCAATGAAGAGGTTGGAGTGGATCTCAAATACCTCATGATCTTTTACCCAATGACTCTCTTTCTTCAACCTTAGCATGTGAAAATGGTGGGAATCCTCTCTATGGGGATAGAGGTCAGGGTTTTCTCTCTTTGGAAGACTGAATAACAAAGGATATAAACCTTAAACCCTTTATGAGGTTTATATAGCCTTACTTGTGATTTTAAGTGACTTAAGTTCATCTTAGGCTTGGGTCACTTAATCTAACCCACAAGTCCTAATTAATTAATTAGCCACAAGGTCACTTAATCTTATGTAACCATGTGTTTTTACCAAAATGTTCTTATACACACACACACACACACACACATACACACACACACACACATATATATATATATATATATATATATATATATATATGAATAAAGAGCACAATCATCCTTGAAATAATATGTCACCAAGGAGTAAGACCTTGTATGAGGACCACTAGGACCTATAGGAAAACATGGGCTCCTACAGAATCCAATTTTAAAGTTGACTCAACATTCCACTACAAAAAAACCAATTGCACTTTTATGATATTAAATTAAGATATAAAGCTTAAGTCCAAAAACTACTAACCACTGCATGTAAACTCTCTATGAATTGGTGTTCGTAATCTAATAAGGTGAATTATATCAACTTCTTAAGATTACCTCTATAATCCTTGAGTTTTAAATTCTCTTATTTTATCATCAACTAACATACTCTAACTCTCTAAAAGCATATGTCAAATTCCACTTAAGGAATTACTACAACCATTGTTTTCATGATTGCATGTTCTTAGGATCACCTAATAGGAGACTCATTGTCTTAAACCCATGAGATATTATAGTGTTTATCTTGAGAATACTTATTAACACCAAAAGGTTGCTTATGAGGCCCTAGCTGAGAAGGATGAGATTCGAGCCATGGAATAAGAGCCTTTAGTCATTGAGAATGACTTCCCAAAGCTAGCTTTGTGTGGCTAACATAGCCAATGACATAAATGGCCTTACCATACATCTTTTATCATTGCTTCTTCATTTGACAATCCCTTAATTCAGGAGGTTAAGGACTCAATTTCAAGTCTACATCTGAGGATAAACAATCATGATGCATGTTTCCTGTTGGGCTTTGTGGAGCCTAGTTTTATTTGATCCGGTTTGACGACCAGACCCGAATAATATTGCATGGTTTTTTAATAGGAGATTTACTGAGACTTAGTCCATGGAGCGAAGGCTTGGGCCGATAGGTCCGTTTAGCCCATTGTGGAACCGCCTTTTGTAATTAGGGTTTTTTAATGTGGTGTGGTTGCTGTATTATATATAGAGAGAAAATATTGTAGCCGCAAGTTGTACTTTGTATTCTTCCCTAATAATAGTGATATCCCTACAACTCCATGAACGTAGGCAAATTGTCGAACCACGTAAATACTTTCTTGTGCGTGTGATTGTTTTCTTTGGCGTGTGTTTTCTCTTTTTTTTTTTTTTTTTTTTTTGTTTCTCACAGGTTGGGAATTCGACTTAAATTCCCTTCAACTGGTATTAGAGCCTAAGGTTAGGTTTGAGTGAGAGCAATGGCAGAGGAAGCAAGAAAGGCGTTTGGAATAGAAAAGTTTGATGGCACAGACTTTGCGTATTGGAGTATGCAGATTGAAGATTATCTCTATGGGAAGAAATTGCATCTGGCTCTTTTGGGGACAAAACCTAAGAGTATGAGGGTTAAGGAATGGGCGCTTCTTGACAGACAGGTTCTAGGAGTTATTAGGTTAACTCTGTCTAGGTCTGTTGCACACAATGTTGTAAAGGAGAAGACCACAACAGATCTAATGAAGGCTTTGTCTGGTATGTATGAAAAGTCGTCCACAAACAATAAGGTGCATCTGATGAAGAAATTGTTCAATTTAAAGATGATAGAGAATGCATCAGTAGCACAACATCTGAATGAATTTAATACAATCACAAATCAATTGTTGTCTATAGAAATTGATTTTGATGATGAGATTCATGCTCTGATCGTCTTGACTTCTTTGCCAAACAGTTGGAAGGCAATGAGGATGGTAGTAAGCAATTCTACGAGAAAGGAAAAACTTAAGTACAATGATATACGAGATTTAATTCTGGCTAAGGAGATTCAACGAAGAGATGCAGGCAAAACCTCAGGATTTGGTTCTGCCCCAAACCTTGAGACAAGAGGAAAAGGTAATGACAGAAATTCAAACCGGGGTAGATCAAAATCCAGAAATTCTAATTGGAATAGAAGTAAACCTAGATCAGGCCAACCAGTACAATGCTAGAATTGTGGGAAAACAGGTCACTTTAGAAGGCAATGCAAAAGTCCTAAGAAGAAGAATGAAGATGATTCTGCTAATGCTATAACAAAAGAGGTACATGATGCATTACTTCTTGCAATAGACAGTCCACTTGATGATTGGGTTTTGGATTCAGGAGCTTCGTTTCATACCACTTTACACCGAGAAATCATACAGAATTATGCTGCAGGTGATTTTGGTAATGTGTATTTGGCTGATGGTTCAGCCTTGGATGTTGTGGGTGTGGGAGACGTCTGGATATTGTTGCCCAATGGGTCTGCTTGGTTACTGGAGAAGGTTCGACATATTCCTAACCTGAGGAGGAATCTGATTTCTGTTGGACAACTTGATGATGAAGGACATGCAATACTATTTGTTGGTGGTACTTGGAAGGTTACAAAGGGAGCTAGGGTATTGGCTCGTGGAAAGAAGACTGATACTCTATATATGACCTCATGTCCAAGAGACACAATGCAGTTTCTGATGCAAGTATTGATACAAGTCTATGGCACCGCAGACTTGGTCACATGAGTGAGAAAGGGATGAAGATGCTGTTGTCAAAAGGAAAACTACCAGAATTGAAGTCCATTGATTTTGACATGTGTGAAAGTTGTATCTTAGGAAAGCAAAAAAATGTGAGCTTCTTGAAAACTGGCAAGACACCGAAGGCTAAAAAATTGGAACTAGTACACACTGATTTGTGGGGGCCTTCTCCAGTTGCATCCCTTGGAGGTTCAAGGTACTACATCACTTCTATTGATGACTGAAGCAGAAAGGTATGGGTTTATTGTCTGAAAAATAAATCTGATGTATTTGAAACTTTTAAGAAGTGGAAGGCCATGGTTGAGACAGAAACAAGTTTGAAAGTAAAATGTTTGAGGTTAGATAATGGATGAGAGTACATAAATGGAGGGTTCAGTGAGTATTATGTTGCATAGGGAATTAGGATGGAGAAGACCATTCCTGGGACACCACAACAGAATGGTATGGTTGAGCGCATGAACAGAACTCTCAATAAGCGTGTTAGAAGTACGAGGTTACATGCTGGACTACCAAAAACTTTTTGGGCTAATGCTGTTAGCACTACAGCTTACCTGATAAACCAAGGACCATCGGTTCCCATGGAGTTCAGACTTCCTGAGGAGGTTTAGAGTGGTAAAGAGGTAAAGTTTTCACTTTTAAAAGTTTGTGGTTGTGTTTCTCATGTTCATATTGATTCTGATGCTCGTAGTAAACTTAATGCAAAGTCTAAAATATATTTTTTCATTGGCTATGGTGATGAGAAATTTGGCTATAGGTTTTGGGATGAACAAAACAGGAAAATCATCAGAAGTAGAAATGTGATATTTAATGAACAGGTTATGTACAAGGACAGGTCGACTGTAGTGTCAGATGTTACAGAGATAGATCAAAAGAAATATGAGTTTGTCAACTTAGATGAATTGACTAAAAGTACTGTCCAAAAAGGAGGTGAAGAAGATAAGGAGAATGTAAATTCACAGGTAGATCTGAATACACCTGTAGCTGAAGTTCGCAAATCTTCCAGGAACATTAGACCTCCACGGCGTTATTCACCTGTTTTAAATTATCTCCTGTTGACTAATGGTGGTGAGCTAAAGTGTTATGATGAAGCCTTGCAAGATGAGAATTCAAACAAATGAGAGTTAGCCATGAAGGATGAGATGGATTCCTTGTTGGGGAATCAGACATGGGAACTGGCTGAATTGCCAATAGGAAAGAAGGCTTTGCACAACAAGTAAGTATACATAATAAAGAATGAGCATGATGGTAGCAAATGTTACAATGCCAGATTAGTTGTTAAAGGGTTCCAGCAGAAGGAGGTCATTGACTACACAAAAATATTTTCTCCAGTTGTGAAGATGTCAACAATCAGACTTGTACTGGGAATAGTGGCTGCAGAAAACTTACATCTTGAGCAGTTAGATGTGAAGACAGCATTCCTTCCTGGTGACTTGGAGGAAGACCTTTACATGATTCAGCCAGAAGGGTTCATTATTCAAGGACAAGAGAATCTAGTCTATAAACTGAGAAAAAACTTGTATAGCCTTAAACAAGCTCCTAGATAGTGGTACAAGAAGTTTGACAGTTTCATGTATAGAATTGGGTTTAAAATATGTGAAGCTGATCACTATTGCTATGTTAAGTATTTTGACAATTCTTACATCATATTACTGTTGTATGTGGATGATATGCTTATTGCAGGATCTGGCATTGAGAAGATTAATAATCTAAAGAAGTAATTGTCCAAACAGTTTACAATGAAGGATTTGGGAGCTGCAAAGCAAATCCTTGGTATGAGAATCATTAGAGACAAGGCTAATGGTACATTGAAGCTTTCATAGTCAGAATATGTGAAAAAAGTTCTCAGCAAGTTCAACATGAATGAAGCTAAACCAGTGAGCACACCCTTAGGTAGTCATTTCAAACTAAGCAAAGAACAGTCACCGAAGACAGAAGAAGAAAGGGACCATATGAGCAAGGTGCCCTATGCCTCAACTATTGGCAGCTTGATGTATGCTATAGTGTGTACAAGGTCAAACATTGCACATGCAGTGGGAGTTGTGAGCAGATTCATGAGTAGGCCTGGAAAGCAGCATTGGGAGGCAGTCAAGTAGATTCTAAGATATCTAAACGGTTCATTAGATACATGTCTTTGCTTCACAGGTGCAAGTTTGAAATTGTAGGGTTATGTAGATGTTGATTTTATTGGTGATATTGATAGTGGAAAGAATACTACTGGGTTTGTTTTTACTCTAGGTGGTACAACTATATCATGGGCTTCAAATCTACAGAAGAGTGTTACTTTGTCTACTACAGAAGCTGAGTATGTTGCAGCAACTGAAGCTAGAAAGGAGATGATTTGGCTACATGGTTTCTTAGATGAATTGGGTAAGAAGCAGGAGATGGGCATTCTACACAATGACAGTCAGAGTGCAATTTTTCTTGCCAAAAATTCGGCTTTTCATTCAAAGTCAAAGCATATACAAACAAAATACCACTTTATCCGTTACCTTGTTGAAGATAAACTGGTAATACTTGAGAAGATTTGTGGATCTAAGAACCCAATATACATGTTGACTAAGGATGTCACTATTGAGAAATTGAAGTTGTGCACAGCTTCAATTGGACTTCTAGCTTAAAGACAAGAGAATGAGTTGTAGGGATGAGGGATTGTTTCTTGGAGGATAACGATTTGATGTTGATGATTGAACTAGTCTCCAAGTGGGAAATTCATTGGGCTTTGTGGATCCTAGTTTTGTTTGATCCGGTTTGACGACCCAACCCGAATAATATTGCGTGATTTTTTAATGGGAGATTTACTGAGGCTTAGTCCATGGAGCGAAGGTTTGGGCCGATAGGCCCGTTTAGCCCATTGCGGAACTGCCTTTTGTAATTAGGGTTTTTTAGTGTGGTGTGGTTATTGTGTTATATATAGAGAGAAAATATTGTAGTCGTAAATTGTACTTTGTATTCTTCCCTGATAATAGTGATATCCCTACAACTCCGTGGACGTAGGCAAATTGCCAAACCACGTAAATAATGTCTTGTGCATGTGATTGTTACTTGAGACGTTGGGGGAAACTAAATTTGAGATATTAAGGGAAACCAAATTACCTATTGGTTATATGTTTTAAAATTTTGATACACTTAACATAAATATTTCCTATGATATATATCTTTGTGATATGTCAAACTCTCTCGAACCATTCTCTGTAGTAGAAGCTTGTTCTCATGGTCCTTATTGCATATATTTTGGTTGGTGAAAGTACTTAGTGCTCTTATTGTCCAATTGTTGCTTGCAAAGCTTTTTTTAGATTTGGTTGATTTACATGTAATCAAATATATTTCTTTTTGGATTTTGCACATTGGTTTCCTTACAATATTGTTTTGCTTCCTTAATAACATTCAATGCATGGATCGTATTTTCTCACTACCTTGTTTTGCTCACTCCATTATATTTTATCCCACACATTGTTTTACCTTTGGTATAGTTGTTTGTATGTGTGCAGTTTATAGGACTAGGAGGTAAGTACTACAAGTTAATGCATTGCCCTTGAATCATTTTTTAGATGAATGTATTTGAGTGTCATGCAAACTCCATTATGAGAGTCTGGGAGGGATTATGTAATGATGTTTTGTCATAAAATTGCCAAAGGGAGAGATTGTTAGGATAATGAGTCTAGATTGTATGTTAGCAATTTTATTCCAATTATTTTCTGGCTTAAGAAACTTTTTAGATGGTGACTTACTCTTTATTGAAGATTCAAGGTTATTGTTCCCTCAACCGGAAAGTCATAGTTAAGTTTATAAAAGTTTAGGTTATGTGAAGTTAGACATTTAAAGGGTTAAAATTGGATTAATAATTTTTTTTTCTAGAATTAAAAATGCTTAAATTAATATTTTGAAAATGTAAGGGATGCTCAAGTATTGGAATTGCTCAAGCGCTTATCTAGAGCTTAAGCACCCGAGGAGCTCGAGCGATGGGTAAGTGCGTTCGTGCACTTGTCCTTAATCTACCATAATATGGTAGAATATTTTTTGAAAATTCACAAAAACTCTTATTAGAAAATTTGGGATACCAATATGATAAGGTTTAAAGGTTTATATAAGCCCTACTATAACCTTTTTAGGGTTAGACACTTACAAAGGGATTAAGCCTAACTTGTCATACCATTCTCAATCTCTCAAAATGGATTCAAAGCGTTGAATTTAGGTTATTGGAAGACCTACATCTCTTTAGTGAGGCTAAGAAGTATTCATTGGAGTAATTGGAGATTGTTGCATCGTAGACATAGATCAAGTTGTAGGTTGTGGAGAGTAAGTCTATAAGGTAAATCATCCAGGTGATTCTATATGACTTGATCTTATATAATAGATTTAGATTTGAGGTCTTGAACACTATGATTTTTTATCTCCACAGTTAGTGTGAGGGTTTTCCATATAAAATTTTTTTGTCCCTTGCATACTTTGATTATTTTGATTATACCGATTGTCTTTAATATCTTACAAGTTTAAATTGGGTTAATTTATTCAATTTTTTTATTGTAATATATTAAAATATACTCATTCAAGCCCTCCTCGATTGTTACCCTATTGGACATAGGTTTTTCAACATTCATCTTAATAATGACTTTTTTAGGATAAAAATGCCCTTTAGTGAAATAGTTAAATTACCCTTAAGGGAAAAATATACATTCATCTCCCTCCTTAGTGTTTGATACATTAAGGTCGAACATTTGCATGATGTTCGATAAACTAAGGCCTCACATTTGCACAACTTGTAGCCTTCTAGGTTTGAGCCCCTTCTTAGTGTTTGACACACAAGATTGAACATTTTGACAGTCTCTGACTTTCCAAATCTAGACACCATGAAAGGAGTTTTTGTTTTTGTTTTTGTTTTTTAATTTCTCTTTTATGTGTGTGTGTGTGTGTGTGTGTGTGTGTGTTTTATGATTTCTCACTTCTAAATCATTTCTAAATTCTTCATAAATGTTTTTCAACTATTTTTACAAGTCTTTTTTGTCAAAATTTACATAAAGAATAAGCCCTAAAAATATTTTCTTATGAGGTTTGTTATTAAGAAAAAAAAAGTTTGATGGAAAAAGAAAAAGATGAGTGTGGAAGGGAATAATGAGAAGGGTGTTTTAGGAGAGATGTAAACAGAAATTTAGTGGATTCAAATATAATTTTCTCTTAACCTTTTTAAGAATCTTAACCTTCTCTTTCTCGATCTCAATATGTTGAAGTCATTGAATCAATCTCTAACCATAATTACAAAATATTAATCCTTTGTTTTTTTTCAAATTCCTCCTCAAACACCATTTGTAGAATATGATCCAAATTTTCAAAGACTAATTGGGTTGATTTTGAAGACATTAGAAGCATTCAAAGAGATCACCATAAGAATTTTGAGAAATGAGGAAAACAAAACAAATGACGCGCTTTTTAAGTATGTTGATAAAGAAACAAAGGTGAAAAGGTAAGTCAAGTAAGTTAGCAAAAACAGAAGAAAAAAGTAAAGGAAGAAGGAAGAAGTTGCCACACCTCATCTTTTTTATTTATTTATTTTTTATTTTTATAACTTAGTGCACCTTTTTGTTAATTTTAATTGGACTTTCTATAAAATAATCTACTCCTAATTATCTTCAAATTGTTACTAATTAAATTAGTCAAAAACATTAAATTCCCTTAATCCTAATTATGATTTTATATACATAATTAATTAATTATAATTAATATAATCTCAAAATATATTAATCTTAACTAATAATTTCTTAGTATTTTTTATTAAATGTATTAGTGATAATATAAGATTAAGTAATATTTTATTAAATATTCTATTTAATTAAAATTATCTAGGTTTTGTATATAAAAATTTGAAGAAAATGATGAGATAAGATAAAGTAAGATATGATTATAAAATAATGAGATACAATAAAGTAAGATAAGGTTATAAATGTAATTTAGGTTTTGTATTTTTTTATAGTAAAACCAAATATAAGAAAACTATTTTTCTGAACAATTTTCTTTTTTTTTTATTTCCTTAGTATTTTTTGGAAATCAAACATAGCCTTATTAGTGATTATTCAGGAAGATAATAAAAAACTAAAACAAACTTTGAAGAATATTTTAGACATTTTATTTAATTCTTTTAACTATGACATCATTAATCAACCTTGAAAATCTTTCAAGATCCGATAACATCATTCAAGGGATTGTTATGCTCCACTATGGTCAAGTGGTGTCAATGTAATTTAAAAAATGTGAGGGTGGTTAAGTGTAATTGTCAAATAGTCGAGGGGGTATCCATGTAATTTTCCTCAAATATATATATATATGTATATTTTTTTAAGTTAAAGCTAAACTTTTCCACTGAACTCTAATTCCAAATAATTTGATATATTTTTTCCTTTGGGTAATAATATTTTATATTATTAAAATATGAAATAATATCTTAATATTTTTAAAAATAATTCATTAAAAAAACCGTTTTCGAAAATAAAATTTAAAAAGCAGTGTCATTTTCCCTGTAGCCCATAGGCGGGAAAGAGAGAGATTCAGAATTCACAAGAACTCAGAAAAGAGAGAGAGAGAGAGAGACGCCCATCACAGCCGGAGATCAAAGCCACCGGCCGTCGTCCTCCAAAGGAATCTATCCGCCCACCGCCACCACCACCTCCCTCCGTCGACCACCACCGCCAATTCAGCCGTGACTCTGACGCTAGTTTCGCCAACAGCCGCCCTTCCTCCCTTAGAATCAACCACTCCTTCGCCAGCAATGCCCTCACCGACCGGCCCTACCAACTCTCTGCCATCCACACCATCAACTCCTTTCTCGCCTCCCATTCCTCTCCTCTCTCCCTCAAACCCCCTCTCCCCTCCGCCAAAGACATTTCCAAAACCCTAAAATTCCTCATCTCCCAACTCAATTTCCCCACAACCAAACTTGAAGATGATCTTCCTATCCTCCTCAAGCACCTCAATTGCCCGATCAAGCTCAACAAGCCCGCTCTCAAAGCCCCCGGAACCCCACATGCTTGGCCTCCCCTTTTAGGCGTAATGCATTGGTTGGTTCAGATCGCATTGTATAATGACCATCTTGTGTCTTGCAGTGTTTTGACAATACTTTTGTGTATGCATTGGATAGTTACTTGCATTATATTCGCGGGGATGATGATGGGATGGAGGTAGTGGATAGGGAGTTTATGGGGAAGTTGGAAAGGGAGAGGGACGCAGTGGCGGAAGGTGTGAAGACATTGGAGAAGGAGGTGACAGAGAGGGAGGGGAGGTTGGAGGAATTGAGATCGGGGCCTTCGGCTAAGGAGGTTATGGAGAAGGAGAGGAGGGTGTTGAAGGAGGATGTGAAGAAATTTCATGCAATAATTGCAGAATTTTCAGCAAGGATTTCATCAGTGGAGAAGATTTTGGAGGAGAAGGAGAAGGAGTTAGGGGTGAAGGTTGAGGAGAATAATAGAATTTGCGAGGAGAATGAAGAGCTAAAGAAGAGGGTTGAGTTGCAGACGTTTAATGCAAGAGATGCAAAGAGGATGAAGAGGAAGTTGCAAGCAGTTGAAAGAGATATCACGGAGGCTGAGGTTGCAAGGAATGGTTGGGAGGAGAAGTCTTGGGATCTTGCACGACAATTGGGCACAAGTTTAAGGAGCTTGAAGCTCTTTCAATTGAATGCAACCAAGCTCTCAGGAGGTTTTCTTTTTCTTATCCTCTTTGTTTGGCTTTCATACCTCTATAATCCACTCCACTAGGATTTTCTTAATTTCTTAAGTTGCATACTCTAAAGTCTTTCTAGTAATCTTCAGTATGCTTTCTGATAATTAATGAACATGGTAGAAACGTGTTCTTTCTTAGGTTTGGTGTTGCTTGGAATTGATTTTCTCTATTCCATTAAGGTCTACTGTGATTCTTATCAACATTAGGTTATCTACCTCCATGAATTAGATTACAAGATTTTTTTTTTTTTTTTGGTTTTGACTTGTCTGTCATTTATGGGTGATATGAAATATTTTCCTGTTCTTAGCAAATACATTAACATATACAACATTTTAGTATAACTTCGGTGAGAACATAGGATCTGGCTCTGTAGTTACAGCATGACTAGTTGGTGATTCCTAAGAAGGATGCAGCTGTTGTTCTCTGCTTAAATTATTCCAGTGAACATGCCCTTGAGGCCTGGCTCAAGAGGTAAAGGTTTGGGAGGGTTTGTAAATAGGGAGAAAAAAATTTACCTAAGAAAAAAATAAAATTTCAGTAGACAACAATTCAGACCAGGTGAATGTAGTAGTTGAACCATTCAATGGCTTATGTCTTCTTGAGTCACATGCATTATTTCCACGTAGTCAACTCAAACTTCATTTGTTTACTTGGGTTGTGATTCAACACCAACAATGGGTAGTTTCTGAGTTGTAATTTGCCTTACTTACATTTATCTTTTGGGTGCATTACAGCTTTTGTATTGGTTTATGATTTCATGTTTGTTCATCTTTTGTAACCTTTTGAGCTAAGTATTACTCTCAAACTGCTAACCATTCTGGAGCTTTGTCAAAGTAATATAAAAAGGTTTTTAAGGTTAGTTAATGTTCACTCTCGATTTGGCTTTTTAAAAAAAAATCTCCATTTAACACTTCC
Organism: Vitis x doaniana; assembly: GCA_030345155.1. Classification (NCBI taxonomy): domain Eukaryota; kingdom Viridiplantae; phylum Streptophyta; class Magnoliopsida; order Vitales; family Vitaceae; genus Vitis; species Vitis x doaniana. The sequence goes on along the minus strand of CP128320.1, from coordinate 17,560,971 downwards.
ATCCTCACAAGTTTTCTAATCATTTATTTAGACAGAGATAAGTGATACAGTTGCCCTTGGCTTGAGGTAGCCTCCCCTCTCCAACCCCCCCTCCTCTCTCGGTATATGAATTTCAACTTATAACCTTCCCATACCCACCCAACCCTTTGCCTCCTGAGCCCTGCCTTAGGAGCCTATTGTTTCCCTTTGGACCATGTTCTATTTAACTTTTTGAAGTAAACTAAAAGTCATGAAGAGGCAACACTAAATACTTAATTTTCAGGAGCATCTTTGAATTGACATATGAGCAAGCCACCTCATGCAACTCTTTCAACCTATTAAACTACAATCTATTGTGTGATTGAAGTATTTTCTCTTGGATGGTTTCCAAGTTAAAGTTAGGAAATGGTTTGCAGTATGTGTTGAATGCCAAAGGGTCTTTGCCAAAGGGTGTTCGCCTGCTAAGGTTTTGGGAATTGATTACAAATCAATGCTTAAGCCTGCACTTGACTCCTTTGTTGATGACATAAATAAAAGCTCTATGTCAAAACTGGAAGAGTTGATTTCTCTTCAGCAACAATCAGTTGAAAATACTGCTAAAATTGAAGCAAAAAGAAATCGTCTAGCTGCACTTCAATCTAGTAGTGATGAAGTAAGTGAATTAGAACTCATTTTTCTTGTTCAGCAACTATGCATTTATATACCTCACACGAAGAATAAAAAACTATGCCTTTTTTATATGCTTTTAGGGTGTCAATAGGAGCAGCCAGATTTTCACTTTGTTTTCATAAAAATTTTAAAGAAGGGTAAAAGTATTGGTGATGTTAGATACATATTAACTCCAGAAGACAAAAATTTTGAAAAGGATGATGAATCCTCTACTCATAAAATTCTCAAAGACATTCCTGAATATCTTTGGTACAAATAACAAGATTGATCATGCTACAAGAAATAAGAACTCCGCAGCACATAAAATTTTTGGAAATAATGACAGACCCATAAAATTCTCAGTCACACATACATAGGGATGCAGATGGAGGGGGCGTGCACATGGTTGGAGCCAATGGTTCCCTATTTAATATGCAATTAACTAAAGTATAAATTAACTCAACCTCTTTTTGCTGCTCTCAGAAAAGGCCAAACTCTCTCTCTCTCTCTCTCTCTATCCATCTATCTATATAACAAATCAAAGCAGGTCTTTTTTACCTAGTGGTCTGACGTTGTTAGATATACCATTTTTAAAGTACCAGCAGTAGCATATACAATTGCATGGTCATTATATTGCATGGATGCCACTCCAGGAAAACTAAAGTTGTAATTGTAAGCTTCTCTGCTATTTTCTTTGCAATCTAAAAGACAAAATTGTTTGGAATCTTGCTTTCCCCATCGTTTAATTTGTTTTTTTAATTGTGATTTACCTATCCAAAAAAAGAATGTTTTCTTGAATTGTTAGTAGTTGAATGCACAATAAGAAAATTTCTTGGAAAATCAATTATTACGGTTAAATTGATCGGACTACAATTAGAATTCAAAAAGGTGATAATTTAGATGTATTCAAATTTTGACAGAAAAATGTTGTTCTTAGAAATTCCATTGGGATATAATACTACTAAATTCTAGAATGACTCAAATGAAATATGGGAGAGAAAATAATTGGAAAGGAGTATAGTACCACCTGATGGTCAATCTAAAATTTGGTACAAAGGGCAAATGATGTCAGTTACACAAGCAGTTGTCACTCAAAATTTGATAGCAAGAACTGCCTGGTCTAACCATCTGTCTAATGGGTGAATCAGGGTGATGAAGGGGATAAGTTGAGAGATAAGTTTGTTATTCCTCCTAGAAACACTTCCTGGGAAGGTTGCTTTTTGGGAAATATGAGCTGGTTGTGAGTTGGGGGTTACTATTAAGGGACAATCATGGGCATTTTGTATCCATTTAGCTTTAGGGGTTGTACTCTTCTGGTTGTAGATGAAATCTTAGCTCCTGGATGCCCTAGATAGACATCCATTTTGTATCCATTGCTGAAAACAATTATTGTATATGAGCAGAGCATGTATTATCCACATTACAGCTTTTTGGCATCAATGGACAGCTTAGGTTGTAATGTTCCTTTGAACTAATACAAAGGGTGACCCAAAAAGTGTGCTACCATAGTTATGTCAGATTTGTCCAGAGGACTTGGAAGTTAAATGTCCAATAGTATCTATCTGGGGTGCATGCCATTGTTTCTAAAGTCCATTGATCAGGGTCAGATGGATGCTGATCAAGGGCCAGCTTGTTGTTTGGTTTTGTGGGTTGGGGGTTATTATTAAGGGACAATAATGGGCATTTTGTATCCATTTAGCTTTAGTGGTTGTACTCTTCTGGTTGTAGATGAAATCTTAGCTCCTGGATGCCCTAGATAGACATCCATTTTGTATCCATTGCTGAAAACAATTATTGTATATGAGCAAAGCATGTATTATCCACATTACAGCTTTTTGGCATCAATGGACAGCTTAGGTTGTAATGTTCCTTTGAACTAATACAAAGGGTGACCCAAAAAGTGTGCTACCATAGTTATGTCAGATTTGTCCAAAGGACTTGGAAGTTAAAGGTCCAATAGTATCTATCTGGGGTGCATGCCATTGTTTCTAAAGTCCATTGATCAGGGTCAGATGGATGCTGATCAAGGGCCAGCTTGTTGTATGGTTTTGATATGGTACCTAGGTGATGTGAAGATATGGTGAATAACAGATATAGGAAAGAGGGAGAAGAAGAAAGAATAAGAAATATGAATACGTGTTCATTTTCAGAATGCACATATCTTCAGGATGCCCTAGATGCACATACTCCAATTGCATAATTCTAGAATTGTGTCCACTTTTGGAAAGACGTGTGCTTTAGAAAAGTGACCCAAATATGCTTTAGTATAATTCAGTTGAGAATAGGCGGTATTTTCAAATTGGATTAAAAGGGATGATTAAACTGTTAGACATATTGATGTAGGGCAACCATGTAGGACAACCCTATGATGGTTGCCTACAATCAAATAAGTGGGCTATGGTTTTTATTTTTTAGGGTTTAAGGAGAGGAACAAAGGATAAAGTTTATGGTAAAGAAAAATAAAATGGAAAAACATTGAGAAAGAAGATATGGAGAAGAAGAGATAAAAACCTTTGAGTCTCACCTAGAAGAAAATCAAGAGTCTTACCATTGAAAATTGCAAAGTATGTAAGAAAACATAATATTATTAATTATCAATCCATTACTTTGATTTACATCAATTAGCTTTATTTATAGGCTTCTTTAAGAAATCGAAAGCCTACTAGGATTCTAATATAACCTATTATGACTCTAAGTCTCCTCTAAATTATTTAGCTATTCCTAATTTGATTCCAATAAATACTAATTCTAATTTTATTCCAACTAATACTAATCCCACTTAAAAGTTTATTTGTGCCTTCCTTTCCTTTTTGAACATACTTTGAAAGGCTTTCCCCCATCACATGTCCTGGGATGTATGACATGTAGCTCCCTAAAACCCTGGATCTAGCTAGCAGCTTGGGTTTTTCCTTCTATTGGTCCCCTCATTTAGTGAATCAGGTTGCAGATTGATTGGCTAAATGTGGAGCCATGCAAATGGACTCTTTTGTAAGGAATGTTTTACCCCCTTCAAGTATACATTGTTGCTATATTTTGTACAAGTTCTTGTATCGTCCTTGATTAGTGTAGCTATCTTGTTACTTTTGTTAGATTTTTCCTCAATTTTTAATCACCCTTTATATTTTGAAAGGGTTTCTCATCCTTGGTTTGTAATTAAATTCATATCAATGAATGATTTGTTTTGGATAAAAAAAAAATCTGCTGGAGACGTCAATTGTTATTGCACATAGGTTGTTAGGGCCCAAATTTTCAAAGTAGCTTTGATGGCCTATAAAACACATATGAAAAAATATTTTCGGATGATAATTAGTCCCTACAAAGGATTGACTACATTTGATTCTTTTTCCAAGTATATTTTTTAGCAAGTAATTTTCCGACTTGCTGATTGGAAATTATTGTTAAGGCTTTGACTATATTTGACATTAGCTTAAACAATGCTTGCATAACTATGCCATGTATGGTTATTCCATTATTAAAGAACTCCTTTATTAGTGTCAAGAGCTATTGAGTGGAGTCTTTCTAATAATGTGATTTTATTAATAAGCATTGAATAGTATCATCCATCACAGAATCACTCTTTGTTTCTGATGGATCTGGTGTTTAACTTGATTTTGCAACATAAATTATTGGGTTACACATTGTTTAATCTAATTGTTTTTCGTTCATGGATATTTATCTTCTGGTTGATTTTTGACAAGGAATCAGAATGAATACTTTTTGGGCTATTGTTTATGAGGTTAACCATGGATGAATGATCAATTTGTCAGGTGGAAGCTCAATTAAATTTTTTGAAGAAGGAAACGCAAAACTACACCTCCAGATGTGCAATGGAAGCTAAGAAGCTGGTGGAGGATGTTGAGATAGAAACCCATAATGTAGATATTGTGAAAAGAAGTGGCAGATGTTCTGGAGGTATAATTTTGTTTTTCTTCTCTTAAATAGTTAGTTAAGGATATCAATATTGCCAGGGTGGATCTCGTAAACCTGAAAGAAACTTATTTTAACATAGGTTGGTTTCCCTTTTCAGAGCTAAAAATTCCTACCTGGCTCTATAATTGTTCTTGATTAGTGTGAATAATATTGAAAAATTCTAGGGATTCTGACTAGACTTTGATGTTGTCATGAAGACGTCCAAATTGAAGTTGCAGGAAGCAATCAAGCAAAATGAGGAAGAAATTCAGATATGTGCTTGGGAACTCTATGCTTTGGTTGATTCAGTTTCGAAATACAAAGAGCACATGGCATCAAAAATTTCAGAGATGAAGAGCAACCTTTCAGAAACAGCAGGAGCTGTATCAAATTCTTACAAAGGCTCCTTGTCAGCACAGTTTGGTATCACTTTGGATACAACCCACTGACCCAATAGATTATTCCTTTCTGTGACGCAAGTTCTTTTTCTTTTTCCTTTTCTTTTAGGGTAATGGACTGATTTGTATTGTATGTATACTTATCTTAAATATTTGGTATTAGCAACTTGCCCTATGGTGACAGTGTGGCTTGGGTTGAGAATGGTATAAAGATGAGCCTATGGTTGACAATGGAGCATGGGATGGATCTGAAGGTTGAATGGAAATTTTTACAATAAGGTTTTGGCAGGTGAGAAAATGGAAATGGATGTTGATGGAACTGAGAGTCTGAATGCCTTATGCACTAAATTTGGAGCATGTATGGTTTGGGAATCAATAATTTATGTGATTAGAGACCTAAAAAACCATGGAAATCATGTTTGTAACTCAGGCTATTGTTTTGCATTTATTATGAAAAATGTATGTCAAAACCAATTTAACAAATGTAAATTAAAGAATGTGCCAAGATATAACTTTCCATTTTTCCGAGTTGGCCCATCAAAGTGGGTGTAGTGTGATGAAAACATTGACAATGGGTTTCGGTTGGAAAATGTTTTTCATTTTTCATTTATTTTTATTCTCTAAAAATAGCTTTTATTCCTATTTTTTGTCTTATCTTGAAAATGCCTTAAGTCAAAATAAGTGAAAATCATTTTTAAAAATGGAAACTATAAAAGCACCTTTTTGTTTAAATTGTTTTCATTTGTAAAGAAAACATAAGTCAATATTTCAGAAAATAGAGTTTTAAAAATAGAAAATATGGAAATACCAATTTCGTGTTATCATAATTTTCCTTGGAAATATTAAAATTGTTTTCTAAAAAGGTGAACAAAAAAAGGAATAAAATCATATGAAAGACTTTATGATGCCTATTTGCATTGTGCATGTTCCCTTATTTTTATTTTTATTTTTATATTTTAATATTTGTCTTTTGATTAAATAATTCATTTAAAAGCTATGTTTAAGTGGGTGTATGGTAAAACTTATTACTTAATAATTTAAGTTGGTTTTAAGTTAAATGGTTCTTAAGTTGTAAATTTAAAACTTATCAATTATTTTTTACTTTAAGTATTAAGATTATTTAGTAAAGTTAATTTAAGATTTATTCTAAATTGTCAAATTGACATATTTATCCTTATTAATTTTAACTAATAATTATATTTTCACTAATCTTAAACAATAGATTTATTTGTTAAATATTCATATTTAAAGCATCATAAATACAAATACAATCATAAAATATTTATCATAAAAAATGAGTTATAAATGTAGGCAAATACCATAAAAAGGATTTGAAATTAAGAATAAGTTAACTATTTTAACTTAGAGTTAATTTTATTAAAACCTTTCAGGTTTAGTGTAAGTACATTAAGGCACCGTAGATTTCAAATTTCATCAATTAACACCTCTATAAATGTATTATATATATAAATTTTAGTTTTAAAATAATAAAATTTAGATTTTAGTGAATTGTTAAACATTCCTAACTAAAATATTTTTATTTGAAATCTATTAAAAAAATAAATTTTTTAAATAGAATAAATTTATAAGTGTGCTAATTGATGAAATTTAAAATCAATGATAGTCGAGTATATTTATACCAAACCTCTGGGGGTTTCAATGAAATTGATCCTTTTTGACTTATTATTTAAAGTTAAAAATAACTTTAAGTTATTTTATCAAGTATGCTTAATCTCTTTAATGACTTAAATTAAATTATTAAATCATATTATATTATAATATTAAGTTGATTTCCCTAATAACTATTTTGACTTAACACTAAATTTATATTATAATATTAAGTTATTTTACCAAACGTAGTTAATCTACTTAATAATAAATTAAGCTATTAAGTTATATTAAATTATTAAGTTGGTTAACCAAACATCATCCAAAAGATGTTTAAAATTACATTATCAAATTATATTTTTTTCTATTAATTTTAGAATAAAATCCTTCTTTGCTTCTACTATATACTAGGATCTATCCCACAATTGTAATGTAGTGATAGTATTAAACCATGAATATTCCATACATGTATATAGGCCACATTAATAGGTATGATTTTATCATTGGTATCTTGAATCACAAAGACAAGTATTAGGTTATGTTTAGTCCCAAAAAGTATTAAAAAAATAATTTTTAAATATTTGATATCTCATGAAAAATTGGGAAAATAAATAAATATTATTAAAATTATGTGTAAAATGGGTTTGAAATAACAAATAAAAATAATTTATTAATTTTAAATATAATTTTTTTTATGCTTCTTCAATTTTTTGTCCTTCTATTTTTTCTCTTTATTTTATTTTCCTCAATTTTTTCAAAAACCAATCATAACATTAGAGAATTTGTTAATGGAATGATTAAGTTGAAAGTTGGCTCTTGAGTAATAAACCCCTAAGTTAATGAACCTAGTCAAGTAAGACTAGAGAATGGTATTAATTTAATACTTTTGAAAAAAAGTTTAATACAAAAGTATTTCAAAATAAACACTTGAGTTAAAATGTGATACAGACCTTTGTCACAACATGAAAGAATTAACAATTTCAAGAGACTTGAATTGTCTATGTGCCACATGAGAGCTTTGAAAATACTTAAATTCGAAGAAGCTCTAACCACTAGCTTGAAGATACAGAGAGGGTGATATGTGTGGACCCCGTATTTCGGCTCATGCGTTTCCCACTCGATGGCGAGCTTGATTTTTATTTCAAAAATGATTTTTATTTATTAGAAAATGACTTGGAGTCGCCACTTATTTTTGTTTTATTTTAAAAGGGTAAACAAAATAAGAAAGAAAACCCTAAGTGCGACTCCTTATTTTAGAAAAGGTGATCTACGAAAAACCGGATCGGGTTCGGGGGTCAGGTTACTTATCGGAAAGGTACGGTAACGACCGTAGCACCCCTCTAAGTCCCTAAAGTCGGGTCTCTACTAGTAAAATGAAGCTGACATGGCAATCAATGAGAAAATCAATGAATACTCGAAGCAATCATGCACATATGGGAATCAAAACATGTATAAAGAATGAACAAAATATGAGTGGATACGTACCTGGTCCTCCAGTCACGAATGCACTATCATGAAATAGGATTAGTGAATCACGAATAGATAAAATTATGCGCATGTCAAGGAACAGAATAAATCAAACAAGCATGGTAAATAAATAAATCAATCAATCAATCAATCAATCATAAAATCACATATGTGGGGCCCCCACCAAAGCCCGATTGATCTTGCCTGAATTAATATCGCGAAACCCATTATTTCGGAATTCTGAAAATTCGTTCTTGCTTATTAAAGACAAGAGGAACCAAAGGTTATTTGAAAATCAGAGTGGAATTAAAACTGCTCAAGAGAAAACTGGATTTTTGAAGTTTTTTTGAAAATTGGAAACTCAAAAATTATTTGAAAATTGGAGCCTTGGGAATTGAATTTAAGAATGGGTATTTTGGAAGTTAAGTTTCGAAAATTGGAATCCTGAAGAATTATCTAAAGATTGAGTTTCAAAAATAAACATATAGATAAAATAATAATGATTAAATAAATCGATATGGGAATTAAAAATTTCGGAAATCGGAATTTAAATTTAGAAATCGGAATTTTGAGGAATTGTTTGAAGATTGAATTTTAAAAATAAATAAATAAAATAAAATAATGAGGATTTAAATAAATTGATGTGAGAATTAAAATCTCGGAAATTGGAATTTGATTTTAGAAGTCGGAATTTTGAAAGATTATTTAAAGGTTGAATTTTAAAAGAATAAACAAATAAGTAAATAAATAAAATAATGATGATTAAATAAATTGATGTGAGAATTAAAATTTCGGAAATTGGAATTTAAATTTAGAAATCGGAATTTTGAAAGATTATTTAAAGGTTGAATTTTAAAGATAAACAAATAAATAAATAAATAAAATAATGATGGTTAAGTAAATTGTTGTGAGAATTAAAATTTCAAAAATTGGAATTAAAATTTATTGAGGAATTGATGTTTTTAGGGAGATAAATCATGCAAATTGAAAACAAAAGGGCTAATTTGAGGTGGGTACGGGCTTGGAATGGGCATGGACTAACTTAAGGTGGGTGAACAAATCAACTTGAAGTGAGCATGGGCTTGGAATGGACATGGGCCAACTTAAAATGAGAGAACAAAACAACTTGAAGTGAGCATGGGCTTGGAATGGACATGGGCCAACTTAAAATGAGAGAACCAAACAAAGGGCCTTTCATCAATGCATACGGGCCTGGGCTCCAACTTAAGCCCACATCTCCAACTAGGCCAACTTAAGATGGGAGAACAAAACAAGGGGCCTTTAGGAATGGGCCTAAGGGGAAGAAGGCCTTCAAAGGACGTCCATGGGCCTTGGGCTTGTGTAAATGAATGTGATGCTATATGGGAGCCCAACTTATTCCTTGTATGGTTGTCCCAACGATTCCTTATTGCATTATTTGTCCTTCCCGGCTAGAGTTTTGTTGACTCCGCCCACTTGTTTCCATGCGCCTTATGAACATGAATCAATCCCAACCCTTCTTCTTGAGTCTTGCGGGGGGGTTATTGATGGAATGGATGATAGAGGGTGGTGAGATGAGAGGATTCAATGGTGGATTTAGAGAGAGTATGGGTTGCTATTGGTGGGGATGAGCAATGAAGGATAGTGGTAGTGAGAGAAATGAGTGAGTGGGTGATGGCTATGCATGGGATTGGTGGCATGGTGGTGGTGTAGAGAGAGAAAACAGTGCATAAAGGGTATGTGGTGTAGAGAGAAAAAAGGTGGTGAAGTGGAAAATGGGTAAGTGAGGGATGGCTATACATATTGGGTAGGACATATAAGCATGGAGAGATGGAATGAGATGGATATGAGTAGTTTTGGGTGAGCATGAAGGGTATAGACACGGGGTATGGTGGAAAGGTGATGAATGAACATGCATGGGGATATACGTATGAAGAAGATGTGCATGGGGTGAGTATGTTTGATAGACTTGAAGAGAAAGATGGGTATGAAGAACATATGGTATAGAGAGATGAATGAGAGGGGTGGGTAGTGAAAAACGGGTATGTGGTGTAGAGAGAGAAAATGTGGTGGCATGAAGTGGGTATGCATGGGATGAATGAAGTATGGAGAGTAGCCATAGCTGCATGCATGAGTAGGGTGGAGAGGAAATGAATGGTAGAGGTATGATGAGGTGACGGACGGGGACATGGGTATAATGTGGGTATGGAGGAACATGAAGGATGGGTATTGAAGGATATGGGTGATTTTGGGGTATGGTGAGCATGAACAATGAGGATATGAGCATGGGGATGATGAAAGGTAATAAACATGGGTGCATGAGAGGTGAGGCTGTGGTGTAGAGAGAGAAACCATGCGAGTGAGAAACGGGAATGGGATGTCATGCATGGGGGGTGAGGTATGGGTGCAAGAAGGTGGGTGTGATGAATGGTGCATGGGGGACTAAGGTCTTGGGGAGTGGCATAAGCATGCATGGACATGCATGGCCATGCAAACGTGGCGGGAATGAACGTGAAAGGCATGAGTGTCGTGCTTCAATGGGTATGGGTATCCGGAGAACTATGAGCTTGGCGTGACGTCTCAAGCATGGAATTATTCCACATGGAGCTTAGGCATGGCAGAAAATGGACTTCAATGGAGGGCTTGGAGGTGGGTTTGGGGAGGTCCTTGCATGCACGGGATTTAAAGATGGAAGAGAATGAACATGGTGATATAATGAAAGGAAGGAAATGGGTTTGTATGAGGGAAAAGGATGCAAAGGATGGATTAGTGACATGAGGAGAGAGAAAAGGTGGTGGGATAATGAGCATGGTGGTGAAGAGAGAAAGATATGGACGGGTATGTGTGGTTTGTGATTTGCATGGAGTTAGTGGCATGGTGGAGAGCGAAAATGGTATGGGTATGAAATAATGAAGGTGGGGTGGTGAGGAAAAGAATGGGTATGAAGACGGGGCATGGTGATGCATGACACTGACTTAGGATCGTGAAGAAGCCGATAACCAATCTGATGCTCTAAAATAAGGTCATTCATAAAGAAAGCACGCTGAACACCTCCTCTATACTCAAATAGGATGCGAGCCAAAACCAGAGTGGTGTCATTGAGCCAACTGAGCCTCCTTTGAGCTAGATCCACTTCCTCACAGCTCTCATATTGATTAAGGCCCAGAAAACAGAGCAGAGAATGGACGGAGTATGAAACATAAAAGAAAACGAGTAGAAGTGATTCTCAGAGGTTTCATTTCATGAGTCATCCATGAACCCTCTGATTAGGTGAGAAAATCCATTTTACATACAACATTGAGGCACATCCATAATGGAAGCAGAGTATACCAAAATCAGCAATGGCAACCGTGAAAGCAAGATTTCATCCCAACAAACTAAACAACACTCAAAATATCAACAGCAACTGTGGAGGAGCAATAAGAATCAAAAACTAAAAATAAACCTTTTGCTTTCATACCTGAGAATGCTGATGTTCTATTCAGCTTCAAACGTGCCTCAAACACTACTCCAAAATACCTCTGTAAAACGATCTCCACAGCACCTCTTCTCCACTCTAAACACACAGCTCTCTCCCTCTCTCTCAAAAATATCTCTCTGTTTTTGTGTCTTCCTCCAGAAAACCTCCTTCTCCGCTGTTCTCGATCCCCCTGCTTGAAGCCAAAAACCTCCTTTTTTCTCCTCCTGTTTCCATCTTCCATAGCAAGCCACTACCAGCTCCACTGCTCCTCTCGTCAGCCATCATGTCATCTCCAACCACTATCATGGCCGGCCATGCTCCCTGCCATGTCCATGTAGCTGCCTCAAGTGTCGGGAAGGGGTCCCCCTGCTTATCCAGCGTGCTGCCAGCTCTTCCAGGTGGTGAAATAACATTCTTCCCATACTATAAAAATCCTAAAAAAAACTAATTGTCTTCTGGTTTCCTGAGAGGGGGTCTACAATATGCTTCATATGCAACATCAAGGTCAATTACATACCCATAAGAATGGCCTATAACCACACATCTTATAGCAAAAACATATGTCAATTCAAGTTTTCATTTTTTAACATTCCTAATTCACACTTTCAATACACAAATTGTAGCATCTTTCTTGATGGTCATGATGGTAAGCAAGACTGATCATATGCAAGAGTAGACCACCTTAGCAACATTTGGAATCTCACTTGCATCTTGAGATTTACTTCTCCTCATTGTCCTGAGGTTTCCACCTACAAACAAATTATAAAATACAACATTTCAATTTCATAAACATAGTACAATAAACACACATTATAATTATTAACCCAAGTATATTTCACACGGTTGTGTTTGATTTCCGAGAATCAGTTTCATGTTCTTTCATCCTTTCTTGGATTTTTTCATGAGAAAATCATTTTCACGAGGATTTTTCTTTCCTTATAATTTCTTGGAACCAAACATAGTGATAGGGAATCACATATCATTAGATACACTTCATGCTAATGAAGCTAGAATCATAGCCCTAAAATGTTTAAATTATAACATAATTGTCAAAGGAACTAAAAACATATTTAATGGTGTTAAACCATTAACTTAAGAATTAATTCAAACATATATAAATTGTTGTTTACCTATATCAATAGTAAGGACTTTATAACTAACTCTTATGGTGTAGATGGAGGATTTAATTTAATATAATGATACTTAGTGCCTTATACCAAGCACATGAGAACAAATACATATCCTAGTTAATTGTGGATTGTGCTACGACTTTCTTTCTTTTTTTTTTTTTTTTAAACCTCCTAAAACATAAAACTTGTGTTTTTTTTTTTTTTTTTTTAATAATCGAGGAACCTTCCATGACCAAGCCCTTAGAACTCTATGGGGACCCAAACCTCAGAGTGCTAATCACCCGCAACAACTAGCACTAGGTAAATGCAAGGTATCATTGGTGGTAGAATTTGAACCGTAAGTGGACCACACTTCTCAATGTTCGCCTTGACCAACTGAGCTACCCTAGTGGTTTTCAACTTATGTTTGGTTCCCATCGAGTACCAAGGAAACTATAAAAAATGTCAAGGAAAATGATAAATGTTTGGTTTCATTGTGAAAAATATGGAAAAAAAATTAAATTTAATTAAAATTAGTTAGAACTATATACATTTTAAAATTATTTAATTTTTATGTAATGAAGCATAATAATTGAAATAAGATCGAAGAAACATACAAAAATAATTAATTAACTTTAAATCTAGTTTTTATTCTTTTTCACTTTGTATTTCCTTTTAATTTTTTTTCTCTATTTTCTTTCCTTTATATTTACCCTCAAGTTTTTCAAAAACCAAACATAATAGAACAAAAAAGGGATCAAGGGAAAGAGAAAATAGTAAAGAAGTTGAAGAACTATAATCAATTTTCTACACGTACTAAAAGAATAAATTAACAAAATGACTTACCAATAAGTTGATAGAAAAAAACATAAACTCCACCCCCAGCAACCACATGTGATTTCGTTCTAATTGGTACTGTCACAAATTTCACTTAAGATTAGTATGATCAATTGTTAGGTAAACTTCATGAGCATATTAGAATCATAAGTAAATATAAAATTAATCCAAAACTTCCATCTCGGGAAATAGACAACAAGTATGCATGTTTAAACATGTTTTAGCATGCTTAAAGAAATTTAATTCTTAAATACAAAAACCATAAATAATTTGACTCTTAAAACTATTAAAATCACTATATGGGAGTTTTATTATTTACTTCCATCAAGTTTCTACATACATCTACCTCATAATACATTCAAATTTAACTTCTAATTTGTATACATGATCTTCTCTAACTAATTTTGATAACTTATTGAAATTTTATCTTAAAAGCAAGTAGAAAAAATTAATTAATTAATTAATTAATTAATATTATGTCTAATAAGGTAATAAAGAATCCCTAGACCTTCATAATCATTTTGTAGAGGTTTTCATTTATCTAATTAAATAAATAAATAATGAAAAAAAAAAAAAGCTATTTACTCTATCATATCTATGCTATATCTAAAAAAAACTATACATGTTTTTAAACTAAAGATGACTTTCAAAGTTAGCCGAAGTTATTTTTCATATTTTTATACTTGGTTTTCTTATAGAAAATATGAAAGAAAATAAAATGTAATTAAAATTGATTAAAATTTTATCTATTTTTAAATTATTTAATTTTTATATAATTGAGGAAAACAAGTGAAATGAGTTTAAAAAAAACATATAAAAATGGTTTATTGACTTTAAAAATAATTTCAAAAGGAGAGAAGTTGGAATATATGAAAAAGGGTTGATAATGCACCTGGTGATGGAGTTAATCATCATGTCTTCTCTTACGGTTTTAGTGTCTTCAAGTACTACTGATCCGTTGTCACCAACATTCGCGAGAAGATCTAACGTGGGAATAAGGTAGTGTTCATCATCTTGATTAGCCCCATGAACATTACCATTGGTATCTTGTAATGCTGATCCATTGTCACCAGAGTTCACATGGGCATATGATTTCGTTGATCTCCCGCAAATATAAGATCGATGCCGCATTTTTTTATGTCTATCTCATCACCCCAAAAGGAAGCATTAATATGTGTGTATTTATGGTGATGCTCTTTCGGAATAGCAATCTTAGGATGCCACCAAAGATATACTTGATCTATCAAATCATTAAAAATAGCAGGGTACGTACACCGGGGTAAATACCGGCATTCATCCTTGAAGCAAACTCCATTGCCATGTAAATTCAATTCATACATGGGAAGATAACCGATTGTAGGATAAGGCCAACGAACACATGATACAACAAATCCTAGGAAGTCAGGATCTTCATACCAATTCGTTGGAAGCTCTGTTGTTACTTCACTTACCATGTTCTGATACCTTATCCACTCTGGAATTCCATTACTTTCAGGAATAACAGCACCGAGTTCCAAGCATTTCAACTCCTGCACAAATTATTATGTAAATATTCACTTTATATATATATAAAAAAGGTTTAAGTGGCATAATTAAAATATATATATATATATATATATATATATATATATATATATATATATATATATATATATATTAAATTACCTCTGTTGTGGATTTCAACCAGTTGAGGTGGCAAAGCCAGAGCAGACCTGATAAATCTTCCTTGATTGTGCAATGGTGTGCGTCTATTTCTTGTAGACTTGAAGGAAGCACCAGAATTTGTCCAGCCATTTTGCATTGACTGATATTAAGTTTTTGCAGATTGCAAAGCTGATTGCTTATTAATCCTTCCCACAGGTCTGAGCAGCCACCGAGGATAAGTCTTTCAAGAGATTTCAATTCTCCAATGCTGTCAGGCAGATCCTTAATAGCAGTATTTTTTAAAGAAAGCTTCCTTAACCTTTTCATGTTCCCTCCCTTCTCTGGAAATTTCTCAAACTTTGAGCAATCGGAGAGATCAAGAATCTCAAGAGATTTCAATTCTCCAATGCTGTCAGGCAGATCCTTAATAGCAGTATTTATTAAATAAAGCCACATTAAACTTTTCATGTTCCCTCCCTTCTCCGGAAATTTCTCAAACTTTGAGCAATCAGAGAGATCAAGAATCTTAAGAGATTTCAATTCTCCAATGCTGTCAGGCAGATCCTTAATAGCAGTATTTATTAAATAAAGCCACATTAAACTTTTCATGTTCCCTCCCTTCTCTGGAAATTTCTCAAACTTTGAGCAATCGGAGAGATCAAGAATCTCAAGAGATTTCAATTCTCCAATGCTGTCAGGCAGATCCTTAATAGCAGTATTTTTTAAAGAAAGCTTCCTTAACCTTTTCATGTTCCCTCCCTTCTCTGGAAATTTCTCAAACTTTGAGCAATCGGAGAGATCAAGAATCTCAAGAGATTTCAAGCCTCCAATGCTATCAGGCAGATCCTTAATGGCAGTATTTATTAAATAAAGCCACATTAAACTTTTCATGTTCCCTCCCTTCTCCGGAAATTTCTCAAACTTTGAGCAATCAGAGAGATCAAGAATCTTAAGAGATTTCAATTCTCCAATGCTGTCAGGCAGATCCTTAATAGCAGTATTTTTTAAAGAAAGCTTCCTTAACCTTTTCATGTTCCCTCCCTTCTCTGGAAATTTCTCAAACTTTGAGCAATCGGAGAGATCAAGAATCTCAAGAGATTTCAAGCCTCCAATGCTATCCGGCAGATCCTTAATAGCAGTATTTTTTAAAAGAAGCTTCTTTAAACTTCTCATGTTCCCTCCCTTCTCCGAAAATTTCTCAAACTTTGAGCAATCGGAGAGATCAAGAAACTCAAGAGATTCCAAGTCTCCAATGCTATCAGGCAGATCCTTAATAGCAGTATTTTTGAAAAGAAGCTTCTTTAACCTTCTCATGTTCCCTCCCTTCTCCGGAAATTTCTCAAACTTTGAGCAATCGGAGAGATCAAGAAACTCAAGAGATTCCAAGTCTCCAATGCTATCCGGCAGATCCTTAATAGCAGTATTTTTTAAAAGAAGCTTCTTTAAACTTCTCATATTTCCTTGGATCTCCGGAAATTTCTCAAACTTTGAGCATTTAGAAAGATCAAGAGTTGGAAGAGATTCCCAGTTAGCAATACCTGTTGGGAGTTCTTTAATAGCAGTATTGGTTAAAACAAGCCACCATAAACTTTTCATTTTTGCTCCATTCTCCGGAAATTTCTCAAACTCAAAACAATTAGAGAGATCAAGAATCTCAACAGATTCTAAGTCAATGCTGCTTGGAAGTTCTCTAATAGCGGTCTTGCACAAATCTAAATGCCGTAAACTTCTCATATTTCGTTGGTTCACCAGACATTTCTCTAAGTTTGAGAGTCCACAAGGATAAAGATCCCAATTGCAAAAGCTTGAACACCTGGCGAGATCGAGAAATTCAAGATATTCCAAGTTGCTAATGCTACTTGGCAAACCCTTAAGCTTATGACACCGCCTCAAATTTAAGGTAGTAAGCTTCTTAAGATCTCCAACAGATGGGTGAATATCGATCAAGTTTACACAACCTTTAAGAATTAGTCTCTCCAAATTTGACAGGCTTGAGAATTCTGGCATTTGAACGAGCTTCTTTGAGTAACTTAGATCAATGACCTTTAAACTTTCAAGATACTGCACCTAAAGAAAATAGTTTCAATAAAAGAAATAACTATTAGTAATTTTAAAATCAATATAAAGAAAAAGAAATCATTATTAAATGATAGTAATACCTTATTCTCTTGCCATAGTTGTTTTATGTTGCTACACTTCAAGTGAAGTTCAACAAGGTTCTCTCCGTCAAAATTTGATGGTAAAGAATCTAAAGGATACCCATCCCAACAAAGATACCTTAACTCATAAGAAGGAATTTCAAAATCTAGGCCAAGTTGCATTTTAGAAGCAATTTTCATTACAGAATCATAAACCCGTTCAACTTCATAATCATGATAATCCTTACAAGCCATTATATCTTCTTCTTCTTCTTCTTCCTCTTCCTCAATGTCTTTAGAATCATGATCTGAATGAACTTTGGGCAATCGAAGTGTATGCATTCCAAACTTATACAACCATGAGAGGCCCTCCTCACTATCATAAAAAAAATCTTGATCTAGATTGACATTTGAATGAACTTTGAGCAATCGAAGACTAGTCATCTTTGAGAAAACATTTGAATTGAAGCGTACTCTTTTTAACTTAGACAAGTCCAAGTTAATTGTTTCAACTCCTTTTATTCCCTGAAAAATAACAACGATAAGGCAAACATAAATACAAACTAATTCAACTTATATGGATATATCTTTAACTAGAGCTTAAGTGAATTTATGCATTAGGCTCTTACCTCACATGTTGTAAGCGCACGTTCAATATCATGGGGATCCCACAATCTGCTCCATTTGTCCGGCTTATTAGGAAAATTTTCACGAACAATTTCCCAACCCATCTGTTGTATCAAATCATGCAAATGTATTCGATTGTATCGGAGAGTTATAAGACACTTATCAATTAGATTTTTTATTCCTATTTTCGCATGGAAATTACAACCATCCAATATTCTTAACACAGAATCTCTATCTTCATCTTTAAAAAGACATGCAATATCAAGAAATATATTTTTTTCTGTACAATCTAATCCATCATAGCTTCTTTTAAGCACATTATGTATTTCCGCTTCAGGTACTCTTTCCAGTTTATGCAATTCACTTTCCCATTGAGGTATTGTCTTGCTGAACAAGAGAGAACCTAGAACTTTCAAAGCTAATGGAAGCCCTTGACAATAACGTACTGCGCTGTATGAGAGGTTCACAAAACCTGATTTGGGATGATTTTGTTTGAAGGCATACAAACTGAAAAGTTCATAAGCTTCGTTAAAATTCAATTGCTTAACCTCATATAAGTCATCCACTCCTTGTACGTTTAACAAATGTTTATTTCTAGTTGTTATGATGACTCTACTTCCTTTTCCAAGCCATCCACGATTTCTTAGTAAATATTCTAATTGGACTAAATTGTCAACATCATCGAGAACAATAAAAGCTCTTTTAGATGGGAGAATGGATTTTATCATACTTGCTCCATGGCTAACACAGTTTATATTTTGAATTCCCTCTCCGATATCACCAAGAAGTTGATTTTGTAAGTGAGGTAAACCTCTCCCCCTAATATTTTCAAGAAAGCTCATACATTCAAATTTAGAAGAAAGGTTATTATATATAACTCTCGCGATAGTTGTCTTACCTATCCCACCAATTCCATATATCCCAACAATACGAACAGCATCTGATTCCATATCCAACCGCAAATCCATCTCTTTTAGGCGAGAATCTATTCCAACTAAATTGTCACCAACATCAAGCCTCTTACAATTCAATTGACAGAATATGCCATCAGTTATTTTCTTAATATTGTCGGACTCATACCTGCCAATTATAAAAGCACAATATGTTGAGCAATGAGTGACAATGCTAAATAAAACACATTAAGTTTGACATCCTTACAACAAATAAATTATAGTAAAATAGAATATATCAAAGATATTAGTTCATTTACATTTTAAGGACATTTTTCTTTGTATCAAGTATGCATGAGAATGAAAAATAAAACATGAATTATGTTACTTGTATTGCTTGTGTGGCATAGCTTCAAATGGAAATTCCGTGCCATAATAGAGGATGATGATCATGAATCGAGATATTACTTTAGAAAGCTTACAGGAACAAATATTTTAATTTTTGACTTTCGTTTTATATCTTGTAATGCTTGAAGCCTCATTGTAGATATAGTGCTCAAACTCTTAATATCAGAAGTTTTTAGTTTAAAAACCCCATTTTCAATTCCTCAAGCTTCAAAACTTATTTATCCCATAGCATCATCTCCTTATTATTCATTTGTATAATAAAAATTAAAAAATAAAGGCTTGTAAACAA
Organism: Vitis x doaniana; assembly: GCA_030345155.1. Lineage (NCBI taxonomy): Eukaryota > Viridiplantae > Streptophyta > Magnoliopsida > Vitales > Vitaceae > Vitis > Vitis x doaniana. The sequence continues at coordinate 17,541,581 of CP128320.1, read as the reverse complement.
GTTGTTCATTTGTTTTATTGATATGCAAGAGATTAATCAATTGAAAATTTTGAAGCTTGTTCATAGATAGCAATAATTATTAACTTTATTGTTACTTGTTATATAATTAATCAAACAAAATTTCAAATAAATTGATTAATCTTTGTAACATTAATGCAAATTGAATCTTGAAAATAGTAAAATTAGTAAAAAAATTGATTAAATTATTTTAGATATAGATTCTCATAAATTGGTCTAAAATTGTAAAACTTAATTGGGTTTTAATAAGTTCATTCTACCATTTATTATGAATTTTGATGCAATGTAATTGTTATTCTACTACTATTCTTTTACTAATGTCATTGCAACTACCATTAATAACAAGAACAAAAAAACAATAATATTACTAATAAATAACAATAATAATAATAATTTAATTTGTGAATAAAACCCACTAATGAAAGAAAAGTGAAAGAAACGTAAATTGCATGCCCATTAAATTAAAATAAATGTCATCCATATAAATTAGCTGCTTCAATGGTCAAATCAATACTCCAATTTCCTATTCTCTCCTTATTCATGACACATAGTCGGCTGCCCAAATGATACACTTCAATAAAACCCAACTTACAAATAAAGCCCTTTTTTTATTTTGAGCACACAAATATCTGCCCGTTGTTCTAATATGATAACATTCCCTATAAAAGAATATCAAACACCTTTACACATAACAGAGTCCAAACTAAAAGCATTTTGAGGATAAATTTGTGCTTAAGGAGTAGACCACCAAATAAAAAATTTGAGCTTTTGTATTTTTATAAATGTTTCAATCCACATCACCACTCTATAAATGCAAAACTAATCATTCCTATACTTACAAATAGTTGAAAGGAAATTAAAGTTACCCATCTAGTAGATGCCATCCAGAAAGATTGGCTGCTTCCGTCAAGGCCGTCCTCCACCTTGGTATCTTGTCCTTCCAGTTTTCTTCATAACCGGCAAAGGCCTTTCCAAAACTTCCTTCTTGCTTTCGTACATGGGATGGATCCACATGATAGAAAATTGGGAAAACAGCATGTCCCAGATCTTTGTGGCACTCCATGATCTTTACCAACTCGTCCAAACACCATCTCGAACGAGCATAGTTTTCAGAGAAAACAATTACGGAAGACCTTGATTCTTCGATGGCTTTCAAGAGTTCTGGAGCGATCGCTTCTCCTCTCCTGAGTTTATCGTCTCTGAAGGTGCGAATGCCTCTGTTAACCAAAGCTTTGTAGAGGTGATCAGTGAAATTATAGCGGGTGTCTTCGCCTCTAAAACTCAAGAAAACATCATGAGTACTTGTTTGAGGGATGGAAGGAGTAGAAGAAGAAGAAGAGGCTCTGAAGGAGCTTGTGGAAGCCATTGTGGGTTTCTATCTCAAAAGTACAAAGACAGTTTAGAGGGGTTGATTTCTCTTCAGTATAGTGAGTAAATGAGGAGATTGTGCAACCCCAACTTATAATCTAAGAAGTTGGGAAGGCAAGGCGCCTTCCAGGAGGTGAAGAGGAAAGTTAGGGACAGCTCTGTGTCTCTCGGGTCATTCAATCTTGAATTAAAGCAGCTGACCCACTCTCTCTCTCTCTCTCTCTCTCGGGCCATACAATCGTCATCATTACGCTCCTCTACTTTACTTCCCCACCAAGTTTTTTATTTTATTTAATATTTTATTTTTTCTTTAAGCACATAAAAAATATTAATAAAAAATTAAAGTAAACAGAAACGATATGTGCCGACCCACAATATGAAAATGAAAATTTATTAAAAGAAAGACGAGTAAATCTTGTTATTGATAATATTATAATTTATAATAAATTAGAATAAAAAAATGATTTTATTAACTTGAAGTAGTCCATTATAGTTTTATTTTTGGAAGAAGAAGAATAAAAATGTAAACCATTAATTCTAATATAAATCGTGATAATATTTTAAAGAGATTATTATTAAGATAAAATTTTAAATATTAAATATTAGAAAATAATCTTTTTTATATGCATATATCTAAATATAATTGAGAAATAATTTAAATCTAAATTAAAATTGTTTTTATTAAAAAATTAATTCATTTTATGAATGATTTAAGAGATCAAATATTTTTAAAAAAAATCAGTAAAATTATTATTATTTTTAAATAAAATAAATTTTCATACGAAAATCAATCCAATAAATAAAATAAATAAATTAAAAAAAGAAAAAACTTTATAAGACATCCTATAAGTATAAGAAAACAATAGTTATAATATAAAAAAAAAAAATACTACAATATAAAAAGCTGAGTAGACGGTGGCTTTCCGTGACATTCCGAAAATTAGGGACAGCTTTCTCTCTCTATTGACTTAGAGATTCTTTTCTCACTTTCCTTTTTTTCTTATCACCTTCGTTTCCTTCTATATTTTCAAATGGGATACCACCAAGTTTTTTATTTTATTTAACATTTTTTTCTTCTTCACCATAATCATGCTCTCGTATTTTACTATTATCTTTTATATATTTTATTTTTATCTCATCCTTTCATTTTCAGAATATCGTTTCTTTTCTCACACTTTTACCTTTTGCTTTTCTCTTGTTCTCTTTTTCTCCTATTCACATTCATCCTTCAAACCCGTGCACTTTACTTCTCCACCAAGTTTTTAATTTTATTTTTTCTTCACTTTATTCATGGTCTCCTATTTTATTTATTTATTTATTATTATTATATATAAGTACTTAAAAAAGAAATAAAAATAAAAATTTAAAATAAATAGAAAATAAAATTTTTGACCGAGAAGTGAAAATAAATATAAAGACTAAAAATAAAAAATAAAAGGATAAATATAAAAAAAAAAGTAAAAATAAAATTCACTGGATTGATATATTTATTTTCTAACATTTTATAGATAAATCTTATTATTGATAAATATTATCATTTATCTGTATATAAAGAGTTGGGAAGGCAAGTGGCAGTGGTTTCTTGTGACCTTCCGGAAAGTGACGAGAAAAGTTAGGAACTTAGGGGGTCTGTGAATTAGGAGGGCAGGTTCCAATGACCTTCAGGAAAGTGATGAAGAAAGTTAAGGGTAGTTGTTTCTCTTTATTGATTCTTTTCTCACCTTTTGCTTTTCTTCCGGTTTGTTGGGTCATCCATCATCATCATTATACATTAGGCTCCTGCACCTTTCTTCTCCACCAAGATTTTGATTTTATTTTACATTTTATTTTTTTCCTTCACTTTATTCATGGTGTCTTATTTTATTATTATCTTATATATATATATATATATATATATATATATATATATATCCAACAAATAATATTTTAAAGAAATCATGAATAAAATAAAATTCAAATAATAAATATTAAAAAAAAACTTGTGTATGCACATATATCTATATAACTGATATCAAAGCATAGTATGACGGACTATCATGAAGTATATTTATGTACTTTAAACCTTATACTATGATGATTAATAACTTACAAATACTTATGGGTTATTAACCTGTAAATTTTCAATAATTTGATGGAAAGGGAATTCCAAAACAATGCAATGCCTAATTCATCCAAACATGCAACAATGCTAGCATGAGGGTGACCTCTTAGTCAAACAATTTGTGTATTCCCTCCAAATGTGTGCTTTTGATTAGTACATGAATCTTGAGCCTGAGCCTATTGTAGTTGGGATCAAATGAAGCGAGAAGGCAACTATTTTTCCCAACCAACGATAAGCATAATGGAGTCCAAAAATACCAAATAGTGGAAAGATGAGTCTATGATTGACTGCATCAACTCTTGACATTCTTTAAACCTTAAAAGCATGAATATATTATATGATATATAGCAGTGGAGATGAGCATATAAGGCATGCATTGAGAGCTTCTATATATCCTCCGAGGCAAGCGACTCTGCACTTTTGAAGAGTTGTCCACATGAGCACATGACATAAAGTCTTATATAAAAGCTTAGTATAAAAACAAATGCAAGTGAAAACATGTTATCCATTAGATTGTAATGAAAGTGATCGAATAAAAGGAAAATATTCTTTTGTAATAAGTATTACTTCAAAGAATTGTACCCTATGAAATTTCTAATACATACAATTTTGTTTGCATATTTTCTTATCTTTTTGTTTATTTTTTACAATATTTTTTAATTTTGCACCTATAAGATTAGGTTAACAATTATCATTATATTCCAAAAATTAAGTTTTCATAAAAAAATTGATTTAACTAATAGAATACTATTTTCTTTTTAAAAATTAAAATAAATTCACAAATTACAACCAAAATCATCATTTTTTTTAATTAAAAAGACATGAAAACTATCTTCTTTTCCCTATTAACATGAATTACAAATTAAAATTAAATTAACTAGCAAAAATTTAATTTTCCAATTAAATCAAATTATAATTTTATTTTAATTAAAATGAATATCCAACTTATATTTTTCTATTAAAACTGATTTTTAATAAAGTGCTCCGAGATTTATTTATTATTCTACATAAATTATTGAGTAAAAAACAATCTTATTATGATAAATTGAATATAATGCCAAATTAAATACTTCAAAAAATAAATTAATATTTCATATGAGTGAGGTAGCAAGTCAATTCTTTTTTAATTATCAAAATATTATCTTCACTATTTGATTTTAAGAAAATCATCAAATTGTTGATCAAGGATGCATTTACTAAAATAAAGTTAAAAAAAAGGAAGTAAATAAAATATTGAGTTCAAGTAGGCATTCCCATATTATAAAAATAAACTCATTTAATTAGAAAAAAAAAAAACACGAGCATACAAACCCATTTAAAGTTTAAGTAAAAAACAAGTTTTAAATTTAATAAAAATTATTTATAAGAAAATCAATATATGTTAATAATTCTTTTCTAGAAACGTGATTCAAATTATTTTTTTCAAAAAAAAAATGAATAATGTATTGAGATGCTTTGAATAATTTTAAATAAATAAATGCAAGTAGATTTAAATACATTTGGTATAATTTTAACGGAATGTTAACCACACAAGTGGAATTCAGATTATTTTGAAGTAGATATCTAATTGCAAGACATTATTTTTCTTTTTTGGAGCGTCTCCATCTTTTCATATAATTAAATTTTGGATATTTAATTTTAGAAAATATGAATATATATATATATAATACTCTTATTTAAAAAATTTTATTTTTATATTTTAAAATTCTTAACAAAATTTTATTTCTGTAGTTCTTGGGGGCAAAATAACTTCATTTTTCTCGAAACACATGTGAATGACTATAAGAATGATTTTTTTTTATACTTTATATGATAAAGAAGTTTGAAATTTCTAAGAAACTTCATGAAAGGAGGGGAGGGACAACACTTTTAAGATAATGGGGTAAGTAGAGTCAATGATTCTTTTCTATGCTTTCAATTCCTATTTGTTGGATGGTAGTGGGATTGATTTGGCAAGAGTCAAGAGTCAATGATTCTCTTCTATGCTTTCAATTTCCATTTGTTAGACAATTCAGCATTGGATGGTAAAGAGTCAAGAGTCAATGATTCTCTTCTATGCTTTCAATTCCCATTTGTTAGACAATTTAGCATTGGATGGTAGTGGGATTGGTTTGGCAAGAGTCAAGAGTCAATGATAATTTTTTTTTTCACATTTCTGTTTTGGATTTTACTTTGTATTATAGATGAAATCTCTTTATTTGAATGGTTTTTCTCTAGTTTTTATTTATTATCATTTGATACTTTTTAAAGGAGTTTAACATCTTTAAGAACTATAAATTTTTAAATCAAACACTTGTTGGACTCAAGTGGTTAAAGTGTAAGTTTATAAGAGTTTGTATCTTAATATTTATATATATCAAATTAGAGTCATTTAATTATAATTAGTTTTTGTTAGTAAGGAATATTATATGAAAAAGAATTATTAAAAAAAAGATGTTGAAGTTAAATTGTTGTGTAAATATAAAGAATTTTTGTATTTAGGAAGATGAGTGAGTTCTAAAGTAGAAAAAAATTAATTAATTAAAAAGTGCATGTTAAAAATGAGAGTTTGTAGAGTTGAAAAGATTATATAAAAAAAAAAATTGAAAATAATGAGAGGTGCAAGGCAACTTTAAGGGCCATTTTTTTTTTTTGGGGAATTTGGTGAGAATTACTTTGGGTTTTATGGTTGTAGGCCAGAATACTTAAAAATAGGGGCACCAAACATCTAATAAAGCTATGTACATATCCACCTCAAAATATAAGTCCTATTAATCCATTTATTATTTTTGAATTATCCTTTTCCATTTTTTTTTATCCTCTCCGAACCTAAGCTTCTTTATCATAAAAAGTTGTTTGATATAAGTTGAAAGTTAATTTCAATATATTTTTATAAAATCCATACAATAATATAAAGTTTGTTCTATATGAAAAATTTTAGATTTTATTACTTATATAATTTTTTTTTGTAAAATAATTAGAAAATATTTAGAATTAATTTAGACATAATTAGACATGAGAAACATATGAAACAGTGGGAAAAAAAGTCTAAAGAATAGAATGACGTGGGAGTGTTGACCTTGAAAGTCAAACTAGAAGTTAATTTAAAAGCTTAAATTTGTTTTAATTTTTTTTTATTTTTAATTTATTAAAATTTTTGGATTTGAATAAAATTATGTATTTTTAAAATTTTAAATTTTCAAATTTTAAAAAATTTAAACCATTTATTTGTAAAAAATTTTATTTTAATTTGTTAAGGTTGTGGAGAGATTGGAAGAAAAGAAATTGATAAAGGAAAGGAAGAATGTGGATGCATATTGATTTGCAAGGGTATTTCAATCTTTTTATTAATGGATATTTTTTTTTTGTAAAAAAACTCCATAACCTATATTTGCATCCACCAAATTGATCTTTAAATCCACCTAAATAATACATATTTTTAGGATAAGAACACCCTTTGATGAAATTCTCAAACCACCATCTTCTTTTTTCTTCACTTCTCTTCTTCTAATCTCTCTATAATCCTAACATAATTTATCAAGAAAGTTATGTTTCTTACTATTATCGGACAAACAAATAATCATCTCTAGTAATGGTACAAGTGCAAATGTATGCTTTTTATGATATCTTTTATATTTCTTTTTGTACTTTTAGAGTTGGAAGAAAGAGGTATTGTGAATATTGTTTGTGTTGCATGATGGGATTATTTATAAATGTCCAGCCTATGAGCATACTTAAAGTGTTTAAAACTATACATTTAGACACTATTATAGGTGTCTAAAACTATATCTTGTTCTACTAATCAATTGATGTTTGGACATTTTTATTGTGTCCAATCTTCCAATTTCAGAAATCTCCTCATGGTTTAGACTTCCAAATTCGAACAGCGCAAAATGAATTTTTTTTTTCTATTGCACTTTTTCAAGATTTCTCACTCTTAAAAAATTTCTATATTCTTCCTAATTATTTTTCAACTATTTTTATAATAATTTTTTTTTTGTCAAAAATTATATATATATATGAACTAGTTATGAACATGATTTGAATACTCTTCTATCATTAAATAAGCATTAGAAATACAAATAAATATTCTAAAAACAAACTAAAAATTAAATATAATTGTAAATAAGCAACATAATAGTCTAATAATAATAATTAAAATTAAGTTAAAATATAATATGACATACGCTATATATTCCTCTTAAATAATCCGAAATAATATTTAATTTTATTCCTAAGAATTTGTTTCTTTTACCATTGAAATTAAGTTTAATAATAATTTAATATTGTTCAAGTTTAATTCAGTTCACACTAAATCATCTTCTAAATATGTATTAGTAATGCTTGTATTATGTGTACTGTTGGATCAACATGTAAACATGTGTATCAATATCACAATGTGCATAAAATTGCCATACTTTTCATGCATGATTATATTTTTTATATTTTAGTCATATTTGCTCGTATCTTACCTACATTTATAGTATTCAACAAACATGCTTTATACTTGTTCATATTCTTTATACCTTGTTGATATTTTTCATAGTCATATTGTTTTTATCTCAATGATCTATTTTGAACATAATTATTATTTTTTGTACTTCTATCCCATTTTTTCATATTTTAATCACAAACTTTATAATTACATTTATAATATTTGTATTTTTTTTTTATCATATTCTTCTTATCACCTTCATTCTTTGTACCCATGACCCTATTATTCATATCCAATGTTTTTTTCAATAGTTTTCATGTGTTAAATGTGGATTGAAAAGAAAAAGATATAATAAAATGAATGTTAATTTTATACAATAATTATTAATCTTTTCAATATGACTAACCTCAATTTACATTTATTAACCCAAGTCAAACCCGAGATAAAACAAAGGCTTTAATATTACTAATTGGATCAAGAATTAGCTTAGGCCATGTTTGATTCACGAAAAATTTGAGGAAAAATATGAAAAATAAAAATTAGAAAGGAAAAAGAGAAGAAAAGAAAAAAATGAAAGCAAATAAAAAAATAAATTTAAAATCAATAACTTATTTTTATAAATTTATTTTTTATTTACTCCTTCAAATTTATTTAACTTATTTTAAGTGATTGATATAAAACTTAAATAATTTGAAAATATATAAATTTTTAACTACTTTTAATCATATTTGATTTTTATTTATTTTTACATATTTTTCATACAAAAACCAAACATAAAAATAAAATAAAATAAAATATTTTTCTTAATACTTTTTTCCTTTTCTTTGTATTTTCCAACAATAGATCATACCCTTAAGGTTGGACTTGAGAAAATGAACTTGAGCTTAGAATAAGTGCCAACCTAACCCAAGGGACTTGAGCACATCCTTACTACCGACTCCTTTTCCAAGCATCAAATTTCTCTTCCTGTGTATGGCTGCTGCCATATCTGTTGGGTTGCAGAGGAAGTGAGTTAAAAGAAAGACGAAGGCAAGAAAGAAAGTGGAGGAGAAATTAAAGAAAAAACAAAAGATGAGAAAAAACAAAAAAAAAAAAAAAAAGAAAGAAAAATTGAACAAACCTCCTCTTTGCTAATTTTTCCTACATAATTAACAAATTCATACAACAAAAAGGCAAGTATGTGAAGAATCTTTGTTTTCCCTTTTTTTGGCTAACTTATACACATTCTTATTGATATTTACAATTGACCCATACAAACATCATCCCTCAACCCTTTCTACCCAAAACAATTACCTTGCTAATTGCACACCAATTCCAAGAAATCAGAACTCCAAAACAATGCTGTCTCACCAATTTGTTCTCTTGCTAACGAGGATATAACACCAAGCCCAACACGGGGTTGGCTTTTTATACAAAATCCGCTCTACTCCGGAGGGCATCATGGCTGACCGATCATGTCTTTACGTGTGTATGATCCTTGCATGTCAAATACCAGCTATATCAGCCACAAACTAATCTTCCACCAGATGATCCCAAGTAAAGTGATAGCCATGTGAGCGCAAAGAAGCTGTCACTGAGGATAAATAAATTAATAGCATTAGCCCTAGGACAAGCCAACCAGTTCATAGGGGCGGATACAGATCAAATCATGCCCAAATATCTGTGTCCAAAAGGCATACTATAGGGATGTACTTCCTCCAGCTGGATTGGACAAACTCCAGTGTCTGAAGGATCAATGCTGCTAAAGAATAAAAATTACTCCACAAAAGTGTTTTATTTTACCTTGATGTATTTGATGCTCTGTAGCAAGATCAAAAGCTTTTAAGGTCGTATTCCATTCGTACGAGGAGATTGAGGGCCAGAGAAAGTGTGCAGTGGCCTCTTCACAAATGGATGGTCCAGTAACTGACCAGCAGTAGGCCGATCACTAGGGTTGACTTGCAAGCATTTGAGGATAAAATCTCGGGCATCTAATGACAAGGAATTAGAAACAGGAGGAGGTTCACCCTTGCCAATCCTAAATAATGCTTGCATCTGCCAAGCCATATAAAGATATTCCGTTATTAGAACTCAAAATATAATATCAGAGATGGACTGCATTCCAAGTTGTCAAATTGATTATCAGGTAACAACACACAATTATTTTCCCTTAGACACCGAAGGCATGTTTGGTACACTGGAATAGGAATGGGAATGGAAACTGGAAATCTACTCCGTTTTTCATTCATAACTGGGCTTAGTCTACTTATATTAGAAATGAGAATAGAAATATAAAAAAAAAAAAAACCGTTCTCATGGAAACAAAAACGCATTTTTGTCAGGAATTTTTATTCCTCTCTTTCACATAATATTGTGATCCACCCCTCCATTCCCCTCTCTAAACAGAAACCTCCCAATTAACTTTGCATAGGACTTGACATAGATAACACTAAAACTTTGATTTCTTAAGTGGCAAGATCAACAGCAATATCAAGAAGCATATTAACACAAGTCTGGTTATCATATCTTCTAAATACAAGAATAGAGCATTCAAGGAATATAAAAGTACTTGATTGAGTTATGCATGACAACACAAAGCAAGATGCATGGTCAATATTTGCATACACAAAGTACTTGATTGAAGGAAGAGTGCAAATCTACAAGTCTAAAATCTTGCTTTTCAAACTTAGATGGAAGAAAAATTAATATCAAACCTTATGCCAAGGATGTTTCTGTAAAACCTGTTTTCTAGCCCAAAGATGAGTCATTGGTCAAGTTTCAAGAAAGAAAAGTTCCAGAGGCAGTCTGGGTGCCTTTAGAGCTTCCTAGATAACACAAGCAATAATCAAGTCAAAACCTTATTCTCAAACATTCAACTTCCAATTCGGTGATAAAATGTTTGGTGTTTCAAAACGTTATCAATTGGCAATTCAACAAGATTTTAAATCTGCTACCATGAGTTCCAGTGTCATCTGCACTGTCCTTCATCAGGGAAAGTCACACAATCAGGAATGTGAGGCTCCTTCACCCAGATTATATGACAAACTGAAGTTACAAAAGAAGAAATTTAAAAGAAGAAAAAATCTGGAGTGACTGCAAAATGTCATCTGACAACTGAGAAAAGTTGTTGCCAATGATTCGAGCCTATTTAGTCCTGCACTTGTAAATTGGAGTGTTTGATAACATAAAAGAAAATATTGATAAATCCATGGTATTCATATATGACAGCCAGGACAAGACAGATATTGAGTGGCATTCTCTAAACAAAGTTGATTGAAGAAATTACAAATGGAACTATAGAGAAAAAGAAAGAAACTTAACAGTCTTGCATGAAATAACAATACATAAAAATGAAAAATATAATTCGTAATTGCCAATTATCCAAAGATAAATGGATTCAGATTGAACCTTCTTTAATATATCCCAAATCCAACAACCCAACCTTTCCACTTAAACCCATGTGTTGATAATTGTTATGTCAGCAGAACCTTTGATACCAGTTTGTTGTGTCAGTGGAAGCTTTGAAACCAACAATTTTAGATCAAGAATAAAAAGATAAAACAATCATACACATGGTATACAAAGTTTTAACCTGGTTCGGCCAACCATGCCTACATCCACGGATGAGAGAGAATTATTCTACTATGCAATAGAAAATATTACAAAGGACAAAACCAAATACAACTATTGAGTTCCCAAAACATCCCATATTTTTCCACTCCTTGTATTCATACCCTACCATGAGGCCTCTCACTCCACCGGATATCTCCTGTTCTTCCTCACATCTCTATCCATTTCTATAGTCTCTATAAACTCATTTCTATCTCATAACTTTTTTCCCTTATAACCTAAAATATTTATAGAGATATTCCTAACAACTTTTTTTATTCTATAAAAAAATTTAATATTACAATGATATATTAACTTAGGAAATATTCTATACAATATTCTTTACAAAAAGGAATTAATACTAATTAGGAATTTGTGATACATTCCAACAATAAGCACCAACTAATAAGGTGTGTGGATCTTAGAAGCTCTTAGACTCAACCCATTCCAAATAATTTCAGATATATTTTTTACTTTAGTGTTTTTATTCTCGAGATGTTACACGTGTAGATTGTTTTTATGTCGAATCCTTCAAAAAGGGGTAGACTTTGGGTCAAGACCTTCACCCTTACTATAAAATCATCAGCATTTTCAAAGTGAAAGCCAAGCTCAACCAATTTCCATATCATCAATTTGAATAACAAGTGATTGAAGAGCATAAATAGAAGAACAAAACAAGAAAAAACATTAAAGAAAATAATGTTGTATATCTACAAAATGTCATACGTACATCTTCCAAGGGGGAATATGGGGGTCGACGAGTCAACATCTCCAACACAGTGCATCCAAGGCTCCATATATCAGCTGCACGCCCATAGCCCTCATTTTTCCAATGAACAACCTATAGTTACACAATGAAATCATAAACTCAAACTATCTACAAGAAACAGGAATAATTCATAAACTCAAACTATCTACAAGAAACGCTTCAGCATGTTATGCCTTATAGCATAATGTAAATTTTCCAAAATCATTTGGATGCCTAGATTTAGACTTGGGGTTTGAGTTTTGAATCCCAACTGCTATATGATTTTTGAATAAAATGTTGTACTGTTATTGAAAATTCATAGATCCATGGTTTTAACATCTTTATAGGGCTCAAAAAAGTTCAAGAGTCCATATTTTGGGACTTAACACCAAATATAATCCAAGATTCCAATAACCACTTAAAACAATTAAATAAGCTTCTTGAAGAAACTAGCAAATATCCATTAATCCACGAATGAAATAAATAGCAAAGTTGAAAGAGTGTTGCAAGTAGTTAAACTTGAACTTTGTTCCCATAAATATTACCATGCTCATGCTTATCAGCCAACTCTAACATGCCATAGTCTGGCTATAACTTTGTTATGGGTGATACAAGTATCAATAACAAGCCCATCCAAATCAATAATCAAGTGAAATAGAGGGTATGGTAGTTCTGTAATGCAAAATTGTTAGGTTGTTCTAAAGGGTGTGGCAAAGAGGATGCTAGGCTGCTTATTGAATTGCTACCATTTTATTTTTATTTATTTCTTTTTTTTTTTTTCAAATTTGTGGTGTGTTCTTACATGGAATTATCGAACTTTACCACTTGAACAACGCAAGGGCTGAATTGCCACCATAATTATTTTTTTCATAAATAAAACCAAATGCATTAGAAAATAAAAACGCCACAAAGACACTCCAAAGTAGACATATACAAAACATGTCATAGCACCAAAACAAGAAAAGACCCCCAACAACCCCTTCCCTTAACTAGAACCTAACTACTCGATAAAATCAAGTAAACACATAGAAACAATCTCTATATACAACTTCACCCAAGAAAACAAATTTCTTAAAAAAAAACTATCTTCAAAAACTGAGCTAAAGGCTCCTTATTCTCAAACGACCTAAGATTTCTTTCCTTTCAAACCATCCAAAATAGATATAAAGGAGTTGCTCTCCAAACCTTCTTCCTCCTTCTACCTACAAAAGAACCATGTCACCCTAAAAGAGTTGCCTTTATTGTAGCAACTTGCACCCAATGAATACAAAAGAGATCAAACAACAATTGCCAAAAAATCCAAACCAGAGAACAACAAAGGAGGATGTGATCTATGGATTCTTCTTCTTTGTAAAAAAAACACCTGTTGACCAAAGACTACCCTCTTTTTTGAAGTTAATATAAAGCCAAAACTTTTCCTCAAATCGTCTCTTATGCAAAAAAGTCAACTTTCGAAGGGACCCATGAATTCCAAACTACCCACCTTGGAAATAACACAACAACCCCCAATTCCAAATCGACATATAAATGACTCACAAAGAACTTATTATTGTACAAGTTCATTCACACCAACTTATCTTCCCCCTCTCTATCAACTGCCTTTCCTTGCAACTTGAAAAATAAATCCTCAACTTCATCCACTTCCCAATCATTCAAAGAACATGAGAAACAAGGGTTTCAATGACCTATCTCCCCATGTTGAACTCAAAGATCTGCCACCCTAGCCTCTTTTGCAACACCTAAGGTATATAAAGAAGGGAAGGAAACACACAACGCTTCATCCCTACACCACTTATCCATCCAAAACTTCATCCTCCTCCTATTACCCGTTACAAAAGGAAAAAAAGCCTAAGAAAGTGTTTCGTTCCTTCCTAATGGATTTCCAAAGCCCAACTCCGTACCCAACTCTAACTTCACCAAAACACCACCCACCTTCTTCCTCTCCATATTTGCAACTAATCAATCATGTCAAAAAGGCACCTCTTTCAATTGCATACCACCAACTCCATTTCCACAAAAGCGCCTTATTTAACATAGAGATATTGAGCCCCTAACCTGCCTTTGCTTTTCCCCAAACACATAGTGGACCACTTCACAAGATGTATCTTTTTCTCGAACCCTCCACCTCCCCATAGGAAATTTCTCTCAAATTTTCTCCAACCTCAATCTGACCATTCTCGGAATATGGAACAAAGACATAAAATAAATAGGAATGCTAGATAAAGTGCTCTTGATGAGAGTTAACCCCCCCCCCCCCCCCCCCCCCCTTTAGAGATGAATAATTTTCCTAATGCTTGCCTCACTTGTTGGTAAATTTTTTACACTTTAATATGAATATATGTTTTCCATGACTAAAACTGATAGCTCTCCAACTTCAAAATAAATTTGACAAAAGATTGCAAAATATAGGAAGCAATAAAAAGATTGATTATAGGCTTCATGGGACCAATTACCTCATTGGTTGATCTTAAGGCCCAATCAGGTGGCAAGGCCTTAAGGGGTTGGGTGGGGAGGATGTGAGAGCTTCAAGGTTCAGAGTACCAATAGGAACCCAAAAAAAAAAGGAAAAGAAAAAAGAGAAAAAAACATATTATCTATCACAAAAATAAAAATTAAGAGTTAAATTTTTTTTAAAAAGAAACAAAAAAATATTAAATTAAAATCTAAAAAAAAAAAAAAAAAGAACCATTGAAAAAAAAGATTGGTTATAAGGATGGCAATGGAGTAAATTAACTAGGACCTAACTGCAGAATCCTTATATTAATCTTTTTGTATTAGACTGATTTTCCCATAACAAATAATGAAGCCAAGGCTTCCACCTCTCAGAAAAGAAATCACCAATTCAGACTAATATGAGAATTCTGCAGTTCCATACATCTACTAACGTGAGTGCATTGGTAGCTGGTTGTGTAGAATTATTAGCACCTTATACATGATGGTAAATCTAAATGCATTGACAGAAAAATGCAAATAAGAGATGACATCAGCTAAGTCTCCCTTAGCTCCGAGCAACAGTTTGAAAAATAAAATAAAAACTAATCAATTAATTAATAGAAATAGCTTTCCAAGAAAAAACTGAACTACTCCATAATTTAGTTGAGTTATATCACTTCTTTTTCTGAATAAATCGCTTACTAAAGATGGTTCCGGAGACTGCATCACAAGCATGCTGAAAGTCAGTTGAGTAATATAGTTCTCAATCCAATTCAGAACATAAAATGAAGATATGAAAAGAGAGGAAGCAAACCTTTAGGGCCATCCAGAATGGTGTCCCTATACAAGATTTTAAATCATTCAATTTGATTGCCTGAGAAGTTAAACAACCAGAGATATTATGTTACGTCATTCAGCAATTAGAAACAATGGAGATTGTAGCTCTACTGAAGAAAACAACCTTTGCCAATCCAAAATCCTCAATTTTCACAGATCCATTTGCATCCACCAATATATTAGCACATTTGATATCCCTTGAAAATGAAAGAGAAAAGATTAGTCTTAGAACAAAAAAAAAAAAAAAAAAAATCTATATTTAAGAAAAATACTCAAAAAATTGTGCTTTCAAGTTTTCCTTTCATATTCTCCCCACCCCCAAAACACACACACAAAAATCCGTAGTTCTATCCTTGTGATTATTGCACAAAAGCATTGCAGTTACACCTCATCCAATAGATATTTCCTATTCTAAGCCACACTATTGACACAACACTTTCTCCTTTGGTTGTATGACAGTCATTTAGTGAACTTGATTGGAGATTTGTAGTCAACTACGGTGGAAACAACAACATAGATTTATAACTTGTATTTCCCTCCATAAGTACTATGTTCACATATTCAAGGACAACATGGGACAGCGAGAGAGAGAGAGATGTAAGTGTTCAAAAGTTCTCATGAAGGAAAATTGAGATTGAGATTGAGTCAGTTGCTGTAGGATGGAAGCAAAGAATTAAGGTAATACTATGTTTACATTACGCAAGGATACGACAGGACAGAGGGAGAGAGAAACATTTAATCATTCAAAAGTTTCCATACAAGAAGATTGGGTGGAGTCAGTTGCACTAGGAGGAATGGACAAAGAGTTGCGGTGGAAAGAGTGAAGGCAAAGAGAGAAGTTGCTTGGCATGGTTCCAAATTTCTCATGAAGGGAGATTATGATAAAAGCAGGCAGGAATGGAAAGAAAGGGAAAAGGAAGAGAAGCAAAGCTGAGGGAGAAGACGACGGAGCTTCTTTTCATGATTCAAAACATGAACATAGATAAAATTGAGCTAATCAAGGGAAAAGAGGACGAGGGGGAAGACACAGAAAAGTTTGTTAATTTCAATTCAAGTTTCCAAAGTTCCCATTAAGGAAGACTGAGAATGAGTCAATAGGGAGAGAGGAAAAGAGGGTTAGGACAAAGGGGAGGAGAGATCCAAAAATTTTAAATTCCATTTCGAGATTCAAAAGTTCCTAATGGGGAAGATTGGGAATGAATCAATAAGGAAAGGAGGGGGTGGAGGGAAGGGGAAAAAGAGAGAGAGGAGTTGCTTTTCATGGTTCAAGACATGAAGGGAGATTAAAATTAAGCTAGTTGGGGAAGGAAACGGAGAGAGGGAAAGAGGAGAGAAAGAGAGCCAAGAAATTTGTTAATTCCATTTCAAGGTTCAAAAGTTCCCTTGAAAAGAGATTGAGAACAAGTCAATGAGAGAAGAGGAAGAGAGGGAGAGCGAGAAGGGGAGGGAAAGATCCAAAAAATTTCAATTCCATTTCAAGGTTCAAAAGTTCCTATGAAGGGGGATTGAGAATGAGTCAATAGAAGAAGGTGGCAAAGGAAAAGGGAGGGGGTGAGGAAGCATGCAATATAGAGGGAGAGATCCAAAAATTTTCAATTCCATTTGATGTTTCAAGAGTTTCTATGAAAGGAGATTAACAATGAATCTATAAGGGAATTGGGGAAGCAAAGGGCATAGTGAGAGTGGGAAAGGAATTCCATTTCAAATTTCAGAATATCCTATGAAGGGAGGTTGAATATGAGTAAATAGGGAAAGAAAGGGGCCAAGGAAGAGTGAGAAATAAGGGCATGAAGAATGGGAGAGAGAGAGAGATATCGAACAATTTTCAATTCCATTGCAAGGTTCAAAAGTTCCCATGAAGGGAGATTGAGAATGAGTCAAATAGAGATGAGATTCTTTGCAGAGAGAGGGAAAGATAGACTGAGTGAGAGAGAAAGTGCATCTTCCCCTTATAAAATGCAATCACCTAGGAAAGTAAAAAGGTGGACGTGGATGCAAGCAAGACCCAACATTGACAGAATACAAATTGATGTTTAATGCAGCTAACTGCATGATGCAACTCAAATAGAGATGGAGATGGGGTTCCTTGTAGTTAATTCGCAAATGAAGTTGTTATAGGATAAACCAAATCACAACTTGAAATATAACAAACGTATATTTTAGGAGAGGAATAGCTTATTGGGATATACTGTGCTCTATACTTAATTATCACTCAAAATGTTAAGTCCACAGAACAACTTCAAGATATTCTCACAAGTCTTTGAATAGAAATTAATTTCATTACAGTTATGTCAAAATGACGATGATTAACATCCATGCCCTCAACTCCTTTTTCCCTCTTTTGCTTTTTTCTGAAAGAGGGCAGGTGCAATTATCATGTCAGAGAAAGTATAAATCTGTTATCAGAGGTGAACATGTGTCCACTCTGTGTGTGTGTGTTCCCTGTTCCATTCTCAACTAAATCTGGCCTATTTATGGCATCATAACACTGTAAAACAAAATATAAAATCATCAACAACTCTAAATAGCAAATGGCAACAACTACACTCTCCAATAAGATTGAGAATTTCAATTTGGAAACACTGCAGCAAGGATGGGAAAAAAAATAAATAAATCGAATAACAGGAAAACTTCCACAATAGAGTGAACTGATTTTCTTTAAGTAAGCAAGCTGTGCATCCAGGTATTGTGTAGTTCAAGCATATTAATTCGACATCTTGGTGGCTAAGGCAAGAGAATGGAAATAATCAAAACATGTTCAAAGCAATACATAAAAAAGAAATGCTGAGAAAACAAGAAAACAGAAATAAATATATAGATAAATGCAAAGATAAATATGACCAAATAATTAAGCAGTAAGATCATTTGTATTACCTGTGAACTACATCTTACTCATGTAGATATTTCAAACCATTTAAAATCTGCTTTGTGTAGGCCGAGGCTTGGCTTTCTTGCAAATGATACTTTTGATAAAGACTTAAAAAGTGAACCTTTGGTCACATGCTCAAGGAAGATATAAAGTTTAGAGTCATCCTGGAAAGATCAAGTGCATAAAGGAAAATTAGAGCCAGATCATAAAAGAAGAAATACTTAAATGACAACATGAGAGACAAAAATTCCCCCAAAGGAAAAGAAAAATTTAGCTATTGATCATTTACACAGTGAATTATATAACCCATGGGTTGAAGAAAGCTATAAGATGGTGCTTTTTTGATAGGCAATGATAATATTATATAACAAAGCGCCCAAAGAAAGAGCTCACCTAAGGTACACAGGACACTTTTTGGGAGCTTGAGAGTTGGCTAGGAACAATCTAATTTTCTGGGGTGTTAGGTGGAGTGTCTGGTTGGTTTTCCCATGTTGTTCTCTTTGCTTTCATTCTACCTTTGAGCACTTTCTGTATATTACGTTTGTGCATTGTTGCACCCTTTAATATATTCTCATATTTTACCTATAGGGAAAAAAATAAAAAAGGTACACAGAACAAATTCAATGTTAGAAATCTGAATTTTCTTAATTGGGGTCTCTTGTATACATTTATGTAATTGTATATAACTGTAAATTAGATTAAGAAGAATAATCCTTGATTTATAATAGGGATTATTAGTTTATTTTTTTCCTTAAATCTCTTTGTAAATATAGGATATAAATTAGGATTGTAACAGCTAATTGAATAAGAATTTTTTACCACTTTCTCCCTCATTATATCAAAGCCACTCTAGACATTCTTCATCAACCTTCATTGCTGATTTTAGTTCAAGTTTTTTAGCCTGCATTGTTGATTTCAAGCCTAATTCTTTCAGCCTTCATTGGTATGTGTTTTGTTTATTTCATTTTTCATCTTTCATTTGTTCTCTTGCTTCAATCTCTACCTGCAATTTTTGGGATTTCACCATGTCTGACATGTCTGAGACTTTTGCCACACCTATAGCTATTTTTGGTGAAACTTTGCCTCATCAAACCATTGGAGAGTTATAGAATATCAATTCAGTGTATCGGTTGCATGGCTGAAACTATCTCCAATGATCTCAACTAGTGTGAACCTTTTTGAAAGAGAAAGGCAAACTAAGTCATCTAATCGGCATAGGTCCATGGCTTGAAGATCCGAAGTTCAACCAATGGGTTGAAGAGGATTCCATGATCATGTCATGGTTATGGAATTCTATGTTACCTGAAATTAGTGGCACTTGTATGTTTCTCACCACAGCTAAAGAGATTTGGGAGACAATAAGACAAACTTATTCTAAAGTACATGATGCGGCTCAAATCTATGAAATTAAGCAAAAAAAAATTCAACTACTAAACAGGGAACAAGATCGATCATTGAATATTATAATCTCTTGAAAAGTCTTTGGCAAAAAATGGATTATTACCAAAATCTTCAAATGAAATGTAGTGAAGATGCTGCAATGTTAAGAAAGTTTTTTGAAAATGAGCAGATTTTTGAGTTTCTTGCTGGCCTTAATGTTGAATTTGATCAAGTTCAAGTTCAAGACTTAGGAAAGGAAGATTTGTCATCCATTAATGAGGCGTTCTCCATTATTCGAGGAGAGGAAGGACGATGAAGTGTTATGATTGATTCTCAACTAGCTGAAGGTTCAGCCCTTGCTACATCAAAACCAAGAGATGGTAATTTCAAAGGCCTAAACCCGAGACAAGGTGGTAGTAATGACAGTGGCAGATGTGATTTTTCTAAGAATAAGGACAATGTTTGGTGCACATATTGTAAAAAACCGCAGCACATGAAAGAGACATGCTGGAAACTTCATGAAAGGGGGACAACAGTGAAGCCAAGTGTATGTAGCTGATGCTAATAATTCTAGAGAGGAACAATCAAAGTACAACCACACAAAACTTGGAGAATTGAATTAGGAGGACATTGAAAAGCTGAAAAAAATTTGAGTTCATTAGAGAAACCTATGGGTGTTTGCTCTCTCGCACATTCAGGTAAGTTTCCTTTCTCTCATGCTTTTAGTGTCTTGGTTATGTCCCTTTCAAGCTCTTGGATCATTCATTCAAGAGCTACTGAGCATATGACATTCATCAGAAAAATTTAGCACATATATTCCATGTCCTAGCAACAAAAAATAACTATCGCCAATGGGTCTTTAGCTACTGTTGCAAGTTTGAGAATAGTCAATGTAAACCCTTCTTTGAGTCTTAAAAATGTCTTACATGTTCTCAAGCTTTCAACCAACCTTGTGTTCATTTATTAACTCACAAAAGATATGAATTGTAGAGTTATCTTTTCCCCTACTCATTGCATTTTTCAGGACTGAGTTTTGGGAAAGATGATTGGGCATATTAAGGAAAAGAACGAACTCTACTACCTTGATACTAGTAGTGGCAATGTTGGCAAAGGGAATCAACTACCTCTTTCTTTTTTATCTGAGTCATCTTCTTCAAATAAAGACCAAATTTGGCTTTATTACTTTCGACTCAGCCACCCTTCATTTAATGTACTTAAAGGTCATGTTCTCTTTACTTTTTAAGAATATTGATGTAGACACTTTTCATTATGATGTTAGTGAATTTGCAAAACATCATTGTGTTCCATTTCCTTTGAGCAACAAAAGATCATAATTTCCTTTTGCTTTAATTCACAGTGATATTTGGCCCCATCACGAGTTCTTAATATTTCGGGAGCTTGTTGGTTTGTTTCGTTTATTGATGATTGTACCCCGTGTTACTTGGATCTCCCTTTTAAAACAAAAGTCGGATGTGAGCATTGTTTTTCCAAATTACCATAATATGGTCAAAAATCAATTTGAGGTGTCAATAAAACGTGTTAGATTGGACAATGCAAAGGATTATTTCAATCAAACACTTTCATCTTATTTTAAAAAAGAGGGAACTATTCATGTGTCTTCATGTGTCGATTCACCCTAACAAAATGGTGTACCCGAGAGGAAAAATGGTCACTTACTAAATGTTACTAAGGTTGTCTTGTTTCAAAAAAATGTTCCAAAAACATATTGGGAGGATGCCGTTCTTACAGCTACTCATTTAACAAATAGGGTTTCTTCTCGAGTTTTGGGTTTAAAGAGTCTTATGTAAATGTTCACAACATTCTTTCTTCAATTCAGTACATCGAGTAAGCTTCCTCCTAAAGTGTTTGGGTGCCCCGTGTTTGTTCATATTCATGTTTATCATCGAGGAAAGTTGGATCCAAGAGCATTAAAGTATGTTTTTGTTAGATATTCATCAACACAAAAATGGTATAAATGTTTCCATCCTCCAATGAATTTTTTTTTTTTTTGTCTCCATGGATGTCACTTTTGTAGAAACAGAGGGATATTTTTCAGTTCCTTATCTTCAAGGGGAAACATCATCTATGGAAGATAAGGACATGTTCTTGCTCGAGTTTCCTAGATCTTCCCCATCCGAACCTTCAAACAGAACTCAAAAAAGAGTCTGAAAGTCATGAAAAAAGTCTAGAAATTTCCAACACACCTCAAATAGCTACAACAGTCCCAAAAATAGCTAAAACATGCCCTATTTAGATGTTGGAACAAAAGAAAAGGAGTCGGAACCTATTACCACAAAGCCACTACAAGTTTATTCAAAGAAGAAGGTGACTAAACCTAGACCCATGCAAGTCCAAACATTCAAACCAACTCTCAGAAATGAGGTACATAATTATATTGCGCCTCTTGACTCACATGATGATGTTGACATTAATGTTGATCTTCCCATTGCCATTAGGAAAGGTACACGTAAATGCACACAACACCCATTGTCCAATTTTGTGTCATTTGAAAAATTCTCACCATCTCATAAAGCCTTTCTTACCCAAATAAATTTCATACCAATTCCACAAACCTTAATCGAGGCACTTAATGGGAAATAGAAACAAGCTATGAAAGTCGAGATGCAAGCATTGGAGAAGAATGGGACTTGGAAAATTATGGAGTTACCAAAAGGGAAGAAAGTAGTGGGTTGCAACTGGATATTTACGGTTAAATACAAGGCTGATGAATCCCTTGAATGATATAAAGCAAGGTTAGTCGCAAAGGGATAACACAAACATATAGAGCAGACTATCAAGAAACTTTTGCATCGGTTGCAAAGAGGAATACAATTATAATTTTATCACCTTTGGCAGCTCATTTTAAATGGAATTTACAACAATTTGATGTAAAGACTGTCTTTCTCCATGGTGAAATTGATGAAAAAAAATCTATATGGAAGTTCCTCTCGGTTTTGGGGGAAATTTAGACAAGAATAAGGCATGTAGGTTGAAGAAGGCACTGTATGGATTGAAACAATCTCCTAGAGCATGGTTTGAAAGATTTACAAAGGTTATGTTATCTCTAGCGTTTAAACAAAGCCAAGGAGATCCCACTTTGTTCATTAAACATTTTGATTCAGGGGGAGTTAAAAAAAAAAATAGATTTTTTTTTCTAAAAAAAAGCAAGAATAATACTTGTATTTGGATTCAATTTAATTTAGGAGAGAGCCTTGAAAACTGAAGCCTATTGTTTTAGATCTAAAAGGTAAAAATTTCAAGTTAAGCATACCCTTAGTCGTGAGGAATCCAACAGTTTTGCTCAAATTGAAGTCAATCTTCAAAATCTTAGATGTTTATACAAAAATTAATATCTAGAGCTTCTTTGAATTTGACCATAAAAATCACCCAAATTTCATAGTCCTAGAATTGCAAAATATTACAAATTCCAACTCTTCAAAATCCTAACAATATATTTGACATTACTAAAGGTGAATCATGAGAGATAATTTTTTACATAGAAACAACACATGTTGGTGGATTTTTGAGGTTGTGGCACCACTTGAAAAGGTCCAAATTTGTGTTAAGGAAGGTCCAGGTCAACTTAAATCTTAAATGAATGGACCTATCTTCTAAATATTTCAGTTTTATCAGTTTATTTTATTTTTGACTACCGAGGAGTATATCTCTTAGCAGAGAGATTTTTTAGTCTAATTAGATCTCATATGCAGGATGATGCCCCATAAATACATGGTTTTAATTAAAATTTGGTACTGGATTTTTCTATTATTCTCACTAGCTCTTTGCATGGTTACTTCATATCACATGTATTGGATTGAATGACAAATATGTCCTCTTCCCATTGGCAGTATCATTTTCAGATATTGTGGAAGCAGGAAGGGAGTTTATCAAGACTCTGAAGAACTAGAATAAATAACTGCAGGTGATGATATTATAAAAGTATAAAAGTATTCTAATTTCAAGTTGCAGCATTATGTTTGTAACTGTCCTTTATAGATTGTCTCAAGGATCAAGTACAAAAATGATGAAAAATTCATTCTAGTTTGCTATAGGTGACAAAATGCAATGCGGCTCATTCCAAGAATGATATGTTACAAGCAAACAAAAGAAGCTGACTCAACTTAAGAAACATACCTTGTTTGTGCCATAATACCGACCTATGTTCTCATGTTCCAACTGACTTAAAAGAGAAATCTCCTGGACCAATAAGGAAGAAATTAGAAAAAGAATCTCATGATAATACAGGCCGAATTGATGAGCAATTGATCTTTACTGCAATACCCATGTATGCAATTAACTTGAGGTTAACAATGATGTACAAAAAAAAAAAAAAATAGTTCAAAAAATTTTGTTAAAAAAAATAAGAAAGATTAAACCATATTTGATGAGCATTTCTTCAGAAGAAGACATTCTTCTCACCTGTTCAAGTTGATAAATGCTCTGTTTGCCCTTGCCCCCTTAATCAAGCAATGAAACCTCTTTCAC
This sequence comes from Vitis x doaniana, assembly GCA_030345155.1. NCBI lineage: Eukaryota > Viridiplantae > Streptophyta > Magnoliopsida > Vitales > Vitaceae > Vitis > Vitis x doaniana. The sequence goes on along the minus strand of CP128320.1, from coordinate 17,517,340 downwards.
AGCAAAAAAGAATCCATCACTGCAAAAAAAAAAAAAAAACAAAAAAACTTGTGTGAGAGGGAAAAACATGAACACGTCAATGATAGTCAACATGAGCTAATATGATCATATCTATTATTCTCAAACCCACTTATCTGATTCTTTAAAGTTGGTAAACAACAACAAGTTGATCACTGTTCATAACCTCATACTTTTAAGATAAGGAGGACTACAAAGAGACAAACCTTAAAGGGGTTAAGACCTAACTTCCTTAGTGGAAAAGGAGGATGATAGATAAACAAGAAGCAACAAAGAAATGAAGCTGATAAGATCACCACTCTCCTAGTCTGAGAAATAAATGAAGAGTTAAGGTACCAGCACAAGGAGGATAAAACATTAAGAGCAGATGAACTAAAAGAATCTCTAGACCTTGAAACCAATAGATGTTAGGATAGAGGGTCTGAAACCACCACAAATATTCCTAAAAGAGAAACTCGGAGTCATTCCAAACTAAGAATTGGATATACTAGGAAAATTCAAGAAACCTTGTGCAATTGCTTTCCACGTGGCCTAATATGATCATTGGACAAAATGTTCGTATCCCAACCATCAGAGTGCAAACCATAATTAATTCTAACTACCTTATGGAATGCAGTGTCACTAGCCCAAGCATAGCTCCATAGAAAAGGCTTTATTCCTTGAAGAAATCATTCCAAACCCAAACCCCCTTCATTCCTAAGCTTATAAAATTGATACCATCCAATTAGATGCCTTTTCCTTTTCTGATAGGCAAACAAACAGAAAGTTCTTTCTTCCCTTCCCTGACCATAAAAATTCCAAATTCTCTCAATCTTAGAAGCCAATCTTGACTAGAATACTAGTCTGAGAGGAAACCAGTACAGATACAAGGCAAACGAGACTGGATAAATGTAGCTCTTCATCTTAAGGACAGAGAGGCTCTTTGACAACCATCTATTTTACAAGAGACCTTTTCTAAAAGAAGGTTCTAAAACTGAGGAGCCTTGAGATTCCTAAGTAAAATAGGCCCAAAACAAGAGAGGGGCTACCTCGCAGTCCAGCAAGCTAACAAGGAAGCTAGACTAAAGAGTTGTCTTAATTCAAACTAGTGCCTAACAGGATACTCTAAATTAGATTTATCTTAAGTCTTGATATCTGTGGGAACATTGAAAGAATTTTTTTTTTTTTAATTATTCTTTCAAATATTGAAAGTGTGATTTAATCTTGGTACATATCCTCTGATCTACTACTATAATAAAGAGGAAAGGAGAAAGTAGATCCCATTGTGTGAACCCTCTACAAGCCTTTACCCAACCTTTCATACAACTATTCACTATCACAGAAAAACTAATCGAAGATAGGCAACCTAAAATCTAAAGTGTCAATTTAGAACCAGACCTTTTCCGAGCAAAGCAGGGTTTAGTAAATCTCAATCAACTTGAACATATGTCTTTTCAAAATTTATCTTAAATACCATCCCCTCCTTGGCCAAGTGAACTTTCTCATCCACCATCTCACTGATGAGCAAAGATAGGTCTATAATCTACCCACTCTAAACAAAGTCTGCTTGTGAAGGAGAAATCTTCTCCTATAATACTATCCAAACTCATAAGATGCATGCCATGAGGAGATGCTTTTACTTTTGAAACTGGTATAAAGGTTAGTAAAATAGTAATCATGACATGTGTCCTCAATAAGCATTCTCACTTATCACATTGTGAATAGATCAACACTTAAGCAAATCCAACAGATAGAAGCAACCGATTTCTTGTTGGAAAAAATGGTATATTGAGTGGTGTAACAACAAAGGTTTAATCTTCTTTAGTCTCTTATGTGACCATTCACCTAGTAATAAGTCCAGGTTATAAATGCAAAAAATAGTGAGTATTTTTGGTTTTAAATGCAAAAACTAGTGAGTATTTTTCTAGGTACAAAGAAACAATATTGAGGAAAATGAAATTATACGACACTCTAAATTAGAATAAAGGATTAGATTTGTAACTAATAATCTTGCATAATTGACAAAAGCTTTCAAAGAAACACATTGACAAATGATTTGATGGAGTTACACGTACCTACTAATTTGGTTGTCTTTGACATATAGTTTATTCTTTTTTTTTTTTTTTTTTCTGATGAGATATATATTGTTTATTCCATTTGGCACAGTAATTTATTTAGGTAGTTTTTTTTTTATGAGAGACATATTGTTTATTCCATTGGCACGGTAATTTATTTAGGTGGTAGTATTGGGTATAGCAATTAAACAAAATTAGGAAAGGAATTAACTAATCAATAAAATAAAAAAGGACTAAAATAAAATAAAACAAGTGAGAATTATTTTAAAATTTAGAGGATCAAAAATGAGAAATGGTTGAACGGTTGGTTTTTGGATCTTAATATTTTTGACACCTTGGTTGCATGATCCCAGCATTGGTTGCATTGTTCTTCCCTCATCAAATTTTTTGCATTTTGGTCATATTTTTGTACTCCGATTATATATTCTAGTCAAGTTGTTCATGCCCCCATCACCTTTTTTTAGAACTCATAATCACATTTTTCTTACCATAATAATATTTCATATCTTGATTATATTTTTTGTGCCTTGATTACATTATTTCTACACTAATTATATTTTTCACACCTTAATCATATTTCATATTATAATCACATTTTTCTATTTTGATCACACCCTTCATACTCAAATCGCATTATTTGTCTTTTAATAATAGTTTTCATATTTTATCAAAATTTCCATACCTAATTCATAGAATGCAAAACTTTTACACATTTTTCATCATTATCTTGAGAATGACACTAACATACTTAGCCCAAAATGTTGTGTTATGTGTAGGGTGAGTGAAGAATCTATAACTCATGTTTTCTTACAATACCCAGCAGCATTAGCAATATGGTGTAAGATTATTTAGACTTGGAGGAATTGCTTGGGTACTCACAAAGCCAAGTAAATCATACTCTCTTCTACAATCATTCTGGTGATGGCAAGCTTGCTATACTAATAGTGTACGTGAATGATATCATCTATACTGGAGATAATCCAGCAAAATAGGAGAGATTGAAGAATTTCCTAGCTAAAGAGTTTGAGACCAAGGATCTGGGAAACTTGAGGTGCTTTGTGGGAATGGAGTTTTCTATATCAAGGGAAGGTATTTTTGTGTCACAAAAGAAGTATACACTGGATTTGCTACAAAAAAAATCTAGATTTCTAAGGTGTAAACCAACCGAGACTCCAATTGATCCTACTTGCAAATTATGGTTACTAAAAGAGAGCAAGTGTACTAGTAAAGAACACTATTAGAAGTTTGTGAGAAAACTAATATATCTCTCTCATAATTGGCCATATATACCTTATTTAGTGACTGTTGTGAGCTACTTCATACACTCTCCAAATAAACACCTTGAGACAATCTATCATATACCTTGAGGCAGTTTCGAGATGCATGTGGTGGTTTCTGGCTATAGATGGGAGGCGATGCAGAAACATCATGTACCTGGGCTAAGATCCTTGTAAAGTCCAACAAGTAGAAGGTGTCAGTAAAGCTGCATGTAGTGGATGGGGCAAAGTTTTTTATATTTAACTTTGGTGGGAGATGTCACCATAGATGATGTTAGTGGCCTCAAAAGAGAGGTGAAAGGATTCAGAGGTCAGGAAAGAGAGTATGGTTTGTTCACACGGGTGGGAGAGTGAGGAATGATGAAGAGAAGAATGTAGAAGAGGCTTTACAGGTGTCGGGTTTTAAGTTGAGTCCCTCTGTGCACTATACGGTAGTGAAAGCACTCTCTAGAGAAAGTAGCAGCATCTTTTTGTTGAAGCAGGTTGGGAAAGCAGGCTCTAAGCCCTCTGTGAGTCCTTTCGAGGCCCTTGATGGGTCATTGGGCTTTTTGACTACTAAAGACAAGGCAAAGGGTGGCCCTCGCTCACTCAAAGTGGGCTTATGTCCGTCAGAAAAGACTTGTTTTCCTAGTCTTGCTAAAGGATTCTTTTTGGGCTAACCCAAATTTGCTAAGAGGTTGCCCAGTATAGAATGGAGCGCTAACAAGCTTGCTAAGGATGGGCCAAGTTCAAGCGCTAGTGAGCCTGACAAGGATGGGCCAGGGTCTTTTTTAAGTGAATAAAGCCTGATGCCTCCCAAGCCCACAAGTGGGATATTAGGCAAGGTTAACAAGGCCTCTAAGGGTGTTCAGTACCCTATGTTCAATGGAGAGAAAGGCAACAACAATGAAAGAAGAGGCTTTTTTGACAATCCCATTCTTCATGCAAAGTCTCAAGGATTAGAAAAGAGGGTTTCAGGAGTTGATGACGTTCTCTTGGCAGAAACATCAACTTTTGTAGGTAGGCCAAACTCATTACTTTAGGGAGGGATCTCCTCTTTCTTCTTTGCATTTGTGGTTAGGCCACCACAAGGTGGTAGCCCCTTGTTTTAATCTATGGGAGGCAGTCACAACTAGGAGAAGAATCCTTAATTGAAGGTAGGGAATTGTAAAGGACCTTTGGGAGTGGGATTTCGACCCTCAAAATGATGCTTCAAGATGAGTCTCACTTGAAGTGCCTGAAGATCATTGTGGAAAGTGCTTTAGGCAAGGATTTGGCAGTCGGGTCTAAGGAGCAAGTGTCTTCCAAGGTAAAATCCTTTAATTAGCCATCAAAAGAGGAGGTTCCTTCCAACAGTCTCTTTTCTAAGTTGGCTAGTTTCAGTAGCTTTGTGGAGATGCCAATTGAGGGTTTTGAAAAGGAAATTTTCTTCCTTTTAAGGAAGATGGAGACAAGAAAGGGGCATGGTGTCTATGTATCAGGGGGGAAAGGAAGCTAATCTCGAATTTCCAACTTGAGAGGGAGATCCAAAAATTGAAGTGCTTGTCAAATTACAAAAGCTTTCATTTGCTAGTTAAGAGGTAAGGGGAGGAGTATTGGGGTCATAGATTTTGTTGCATGAGGTTGCTTTTATTCCAAATGTTGGTTTTTTTGCTTTATTATTCTTAGATAAGGGTTAGCGGTGGGGGTTGGTGAGGCGATTGGTTAGTTTTGGCTTTCTAGGTTGTTTGGGTGGGTTTGTTGCTTGTTTTTCATTTTCTCTTCTTGCAAGCCTTTAGGCCATTCTTTTATACTTTGTGTGTACCATGATGCACTTTTTGCGATCTTAATATATCCTCCTATTTACCTATTGAAAAAAAAAATTTTTAGGAAACTATTCTTTTGTAGGAAGAAACGTAATGACTTATAGGAGTAGGATGTAATATGTCATTACAAGAAGCAATACTAGAGTAGAATTCAAAGATGGCATTTGTTTACATCTTTGGTTGAAGAAATTGCTTGAAGACCTAAGAATTCCTAGTAAGAAGCCAATTCTACTGTGAAAAAAATTCAACTATGAACATTGTTCATAATCCAGTTCAACATGATAAAACTAAGCATGTTGAAGTGGACCGTCATTTCATCAAGGAGAAGCTAAAAGTCAAAGTGATCTACATACCTTATGTACCTACTGAAGAACAGCTAACGGATGTTCTAACCAAGGGACTTCATAAAGGGTTGTTTAATTAACAAGTTAGAAAAAATAAATATCTTCAAATAAGCTTGAAGGGGAGTGTTAAAGATTTCTGAAGTTTAGGAATTAGTTTTATTCTACTTTAGTACAAAAATAGTTAGGATAATTCAATTTTACTTGTATTTTTAAAAAAAGTTCATTCCTAGTTTATAGGAAGTTCATTGTACTTTTTGTTAGTACTTATTTTGTAGCTAGAATTTAGCACACATTGTTGTATATAAATAGGCTTCTATGTTCCTATTTTTCTTATTGAAAATAGTAAGAATTTTTCATTCTTCTCTTAAACTACATTTAGAGTTTTTACACCTCAGTGAATTATAGTTAGATTTGACCTGTTGAACTAGTATACACTTTCTACCTATTTGATCCTTTTTTGTATAGAGGATTATGTACTTCTAGGAAGGATTGTTCATCCTTCTTTCTACTTAATATTTCAATAAAATGAAATCATTGCTTCTTATATATTTATATATATATATAGAGAGAGAGAGAGAGAGTGAGAGAGAGAGAGAGAGAGAGAGAGAAATAGATCAAAATAATATTGATGCATTTCTTTTCCTATTAAGAGTAAAAACAATACCAATAGATTATGTTTCTAGGAACTTTTAACACCACAAGAGTTGTGTATCATATCTTGTCTTATAACATAGCCTAAAGCAATATTGTGGTAGGAGTAGCCAAAGTGAAACATGCAAATTATACAATCACCCCTAATAGAGATAAATCTTTTTAAAATGTGAATGGACTACAAAAAGATAGAATCAACAATTATTCAAGACTAAAGAGGGGATGTTATCGAAGAGGGTTCAAACCTATAACTAATTGAAGGGAGCCATTCAACTTTAGCTGAAAGAGCCAAAAAAGCAAAAAGACAATGGTATGATTAGAGGCCAAGAGGGACAACATGATGAATAGAGGATATGATCCTAGATAGAGTGTAATAGCATAAAATAATTCATGTAGTCAACCCTAAGTAGTTGCAAATCTTGTGATTAACTTGAGGAATGATACTGAGGGACTTAAATTCCCTGATTTTTCTAACTCCAATGTTGTGTTTGATGCCCTTATCTATACAAAGCCTGGCCCAAAAAGGGAATGCGATGGTAAGTAGAGAGCCAGTGTAAAACAAAAGCATACCTTATCAACATAAAACTTTAAAAAATGAATACACACAAGAACATAGAAATTACAACAACTGAGGTCTTTATGAAGAAAAGATTTGATTTAACATGTAGACATGAAAAGAAGGCTTAGAATGATGGATTAAAGCTACAAGAAATTGCATTATTGACAAAGGATATGATGATTTCCGGAGTTAAGAAGCTTTAATACAATTGCTTTACTTATCAAAAAAAATTTCCAGAGTTAAGAAGCATAATGAATTCATATAGATAACTCAAGTAGTTACAATTATCTTGAGAAAAAAATAATGACAAACTCAATTTGAACGATTTGACATTCAATTTGGGGCCGTTTGGATCGAACCTTTTGGGAGCAAAACACCTCTTTCGCAAGCCTATAAGAGTTTGTTTGAGTAATTTTGTTAATAGAACTTAAGGTTTAAAAAGAGTTTAACAAGAAAGAAAGAGCAATGTTGTTACGCATGAAAGTCTGTTTTAGCTTATATAAAAAATGTTACTTCAAACAATTGTATCTCACAACATTTTTAATTCAAATAGTTTTTAAAAATTAATGAATTTTATGTATTAAATACAATTTGATTTAAAATTTACTTCATGAAAAATTTTAAACAAGTTAAAATGAAATTTAAAAAAGTGTCTGCAATTTAAAGGAAAATTATATTTTAAGATTTTTTTATATTAAAAAGAGAAACAAAATCTTACTCCACCTCTCCTTGCTTACTCCCTGAGAAAACGAAGGAAAAATTAATTCTCTGCTCTTAGAGAATCAATGGTTAGTATACTCTTAAGGCGGAGTACTAAAAAAGAAAATATATTTTTTTTATTTTTTATTATAAAAATATAAAAAAATGATATAATTAAAATTAGTTAAAATTTTATATATATTTTTAAATCCTTTATACAAAATACTTAAAATAAATTGAAAGAGTTTAAAATAGTATTGAAGATTAATTTATTGATTTTTAATCTATATTTTTATTTTTATTTTTTTTAATCTTTTTTCTTACAATATTTTCTCAAATTTTGACAAAACAAACATAAGAATAATATTAAAAGAATAATTGAATTAGAAGATAAAAATGTCAAAACCTTAAAAAATGTTAAAAAGAAAAAAAGAAGAAGTTGAAATGGTGCCTAATGGGCCTAAAAATAATTAGAAAAATGATCTTTAAATAATTAATTTATGGATGGTGTGCAAGATCAAATCACAATCACACATCACTTTCAACAGTATGGAAAAGACAGCTTTCATGCGTAACAACATTGCTCTTTCTTTCTTGTATCTCACAACATTTTTAATTCAAATAGTTTTTAAAAATTAATGAATTTTATGTATTAAATACAATTTGATTTAAAATTTACTTCATGAAAAATTTTAAACAAGTTAAAATGAAATTTTAAAAAGTGTGTACAATTTAAAGGAAAATTATATTTTAAGATTTTTTTTATATTAAAAAGAGAAAGAAAATGATATTATATTCAATTTTATTTATTTTCAAGATTTTTAAATTTTTTTTTTATATTTTTCTTTTGCTATTTACAAGGGATCAAAACACTTTTATGTGTTCTTTAAAAATTGTTCTTCTTTCTATCTTATTTTTTAAAATTATATTTAGATAATGTAAGAATTATTCTCTATTTTTAAAAATAAAAAACTATTTTTAAAACATCCGGTTAAACAGACTTTGAATTTTCCATTATTTTGATTTTTTTTTACCTCAACCTGTTTTGTGCGTAATACTAATTTCTGTATGCATGTTCACACCGGAAACATTGACATTTCCGATTCAAAACCCCATCTCAAAGCAAGTGATTTGAACATAAAAACCCCATTTATAAATTGAAAGTACATGAACACTAGTTGGGTTCTCAAAATACCCAAAGCATTTATTTTAGGGCAAAGGCAACTCATATATTTTAGAGGGTTAAGAAAATTATTAAATATCTGATATATTTTTTATTTTTAAAATAAAAACATTTTATATAAAAACAGAATCTTATACAAAAACAATAAATTTATTTTATATTTTTTATACTTAAATTTTTTTAAATAGTTTTTAAAATCACTATTTTTTTAATATAATTTATTTAAAAAAATTATATCTTATATAAAAGTTATTATTATTTTTATTTTAAAAATAAAAAATAGAAAATATGTTTGAACCTACATCTATTGATACTTAGGATTAAATGTTCACGTTAAAATCTTTTATTTTCTTTTTTATTTATTTATTAATATTATAATTTCTTTTAAGGCACTTTCCAATGGCTACTTTTGAATAAGGCTAAACATATTTTTAATTTTAGGCACTAAGTCTGTCAGCCACTGCTACTTACTCCTCTTGAATACTGCCATACTTCTTATACTTTTTAAGGCACACGCATTGTGATTTCCAAGGCTGTGCTAAAATTTAATTATCCCACTAGGCTTCTGATCATGTCAATAATCCGTTTTTATTTAAATAAATAATTCTATCCCTTCAATTTATATATTTGTTAATTTTTCTGTTTTAAATCCAAGAAAGTATCTCTTGGAGTTTTTTCTTGTTCTTTTTTATATTTTATCATTTTATAACATAAATGAAAATAAAAAAATTTAAGTAAAATTAGATCCATTTTTATAACTTCATTTTTTATTTTTAAATTAGAAAAAACTAAATAAAATATATTTAATATTATTTATTATGAATGAAAGACGAGCTTGAGTGGAGTAACCATGAGTTTGATAGTGTTTTTATCTCTTCTTGAAACATCCTTAGAATAATCACCTATTAAAGGCTTTATAAAAAATTAACATTCTAAGTGATTTTTTTTTCATTTTTTTTAAAAAATGTTTTTAAAATTTTACCGGTTCAATGTCTTGCTTCAAGAATGGTATAAACATACCTACACTCATGACTCTGTCAACCAAATAAATAAGGGACAATTACGTTTTGGACCCTATTGGGCCAAAAAATTAAACTTTGGTCCATATAAGTTTACAATTTAAGCCCATGACCCAGAGGAAGTGTGAAAATTGAGAAGAAATATATGAATTTTTTATCTTTTAGGAAATGACCTTTGCTGACTGTGAAAATTTTTTTTGAAAATCTACGTTGGAATTCCATTTATGTTGCCCTAATTTTACTCTCTCCGATATTTCATTTTAGCCCTAGATAGTGGCGTTTTTCATCTCTCTCGATTTTCTCCCTCGCTTCTATTTCATTTGAGGCCCAAACATTGCCCTAATCTCTATGGTGATTTCCTTATCTCTCGATTCCGTTTCTCCCGGCCATATGATTTTAGGTGTAGACAATGACGTTTTTCATCTTTGTCAATACATTACCATTGTTGATCCCCACCGGCGTTGCCCTCCATGCCGTAGTAGTTGGATATTTGAGGTTAGTAGGTTCTCTAATTTAGTTTTCTCCCAATTTCGTCTCTCCCGACCATTTGATTTCAGCCCAAATGCATTGGCCTAATCTCTCTCCCAATTTCAGTTCATCGTCAATCGTTCCCTCGTCGACCCTAGTGACGTTGCCCTCTGCACTAACCATAATTGGATATTTGAGGTTAGTAGGTTCTCTAAATCTCGCCCTATATTTGATTTCCTTTCAGAATTGCAATGTTCCATACTCTATTTGGATTCCAAAAAAATGTTCGAAAATGTAAGACATTTAAAAATTTTGGCACTGCTTGAATTGTTGCTTTGTGGTAGACCTTTATTTATTTAATTTTTTAATTCTCTTTTTTCTTGTGTTTTGTTAGGAAACATAGAAGAATAGATTTCGAAATCTGAGATTTTCTGCATTGGCTGTCAACAAAGAAGAGAAGGTTAGTGTCCAATTTCAATGTTTTTTAATGTAATTTTTAAGTGGGGTGTATTTTTCCCTATTTGGTTGCTGAGAAAATGTTGGAGAATGGAATAATACAAAATTAGAAGTGTTATGATTCAGCTAAAAAAAGGGAAAAAATATTCAGGTGATAAGGAATGATTTATCAAATCATAGGGTTATTGTTGGTAGGTTGCGGGATTAGTCTTTTTTTTTTTTGATAAATTTTGGTAGTTGTTACATCTTTATGTTCAAGGTTTTTTTTTTTTTTTTTGTGAAGTCCTTATATAAGTTTGTTTGACTATTTTCTATTATGAAAGTTGCCTCTCTAAATGATGTGTTTGTTTACTACCAGACAGAATAATTCCAATTTTTTTGCTAGATATATTCTCCTAATTTCTATGTTTGATTTGCTTAATGTTGGGAATTGCATAGAAGGTCATTACATTGTTTAGGAAATTGTAGGGCTACCTTGGAAACGATTTAAAACATAATTCTCATTTCTCAAAAAATAGTTTCGAAGATGAAATCTTAGAAATAGTTATCAATTGTTCCATTATGTACGAATTGAAATATGAAAAAAAAAACAAATTTTTTTTCAAGTATTTAAAAAACATGCTATCAATGTGTTCTTGTTAGAGATTTGTTTTTTGTTTTAGAAAATTGTATATATTAATCTTTTTTAGGAAGTGTTTTCTGTTTTAGAGAATTGGTTTTTATGTTTTAGAGAATTGTATTTTGTTTCCAAGGCTGAAAAAGTGTTTTTCAGAACAATTTCCACATAGGCCTCCGTTTGATAGGTTTTTGGAAGACTATTTTCATCTAATTTCTAAGTCCAAAAGGAGTCATGTCAACTTTTCTTTAGGAGCATGTTTAGTTTGGTAATGTTAGTATGATGATTCTTTTCGTTTTATTTGTTGTTTGGCCTAGGATAGTACGATGTTAGGCTGAATTGGTTTCTAAATGGTCTTGGGTTTTTGGTCTTTACCTCAAACTGTTTAAATTAACAATTTACAATAAAAGATATAATTTTGGGTAAGAATGTGAATTCATCCTAAAATAAGATGATTAAGAGGTTGTTTGGGAGTTTTTATTAAAAGCGTTGTTTGATTTTGTTTGAACAATAGATCTTGGTGATGAAATACTGGTGGTACTAATTTTTATGGGAACAATACATATTGTGAGAGGGAAAAACTTTTCGGATGACATTGAATATGCATAATTGTTTGTTCAACAATATGAAAGTTGTGCTTTGTTTGAATAGGTTGATGGGAGCTACAAATAGGATATATTGTTACATTTTTGTGGGAGGCAAATTTTTCCAAAAAAATGATGGGTAGTGGGAATACGTTGGTGGAAGAAGCAAAGGTATTCACACATATAAAGGAATGTCATTTGAAGAATTCACTCAACGAGTCTTAGAGAAATTCAATATTTCCCTTGATGTGATGAGGATGCATTACGCCCTCAAGTTTAACCCTAGAGTCATCCAAGATTTAGAAGATGAGGATGACTTGGATAATGTGGTTTCCCATAGTGATGAATTTGCAAATGTGTACATAGTAGAGTCACCTTGTGTCGAAGCCATTGAGGAAAATATACCGAATACACAGTTGACATTTGGGTAATGCACTTTGACTTGAATGCCCAATTAAAATATTGTGAATATCAATTTTACACATGGTGTAGTTTAATTTTGTTTATATATGTATATGTAGAGGTCCACCTCCCACGTTTCCTTCCTCTAATGCAACATGTGATGCAATTCCTAATGCTATGATGGTATCAAGAGGTTTTGCATCACATTGTGTAGAAAATGAGTACGCCCATTTGGAATCGAATCGGTTTTATGAGGCAATATTAGGGTCAAGACATACATATAATAATAGAGAGGAGTTTCAAAATGCAATATACCAGATGTCGTTAAGTGGGAGGTTTAAGTACAAGTACAAGAAAAATTCACTTAATCATATGTCAGTGAAGTGCTAGGTTGAGGGTTGTCCTTAGAAGATAACAAGTCATGCTGTAGAGGGGAATGAAATCTTGCGAGTTCATACTTACCAAGTTAATTATAGTCATATAGCTCAAGATGAGTATTCATCTAAGGTGAGGATTAGTTCAAAGAAAGTCACTTTTGTTGTTGAAGATGTCTTTATAACAACTCCAAATTATCTTCCCTATCAAATATGCAAGGATTATGAACGTGATCATGGAGTTGAATTAACATATAACCAAGCATGACACCTTAAAGAGAAGGCAAAAGAGCTCATATATGGAGCTCCACGTAACTCCTACATGTTTTTGCCTTGGTTATGCCATAGGCTAAGGGAAATAAACCTTAGAACTATTGTAGGCTACACTTCTCATGAAGTTCACTTCATTAAATTGTTCATTGCCTATGCATTTTAAATTCTAGGGTTTATCATGGGGTATTGATCGGTATTAACTATTGATTCTTGCCATTTAAACGGTCCATATAAGGAAGTTCTTTTGTCTGCCATTGCATATGATGCAGACAATGGAATGTTCCTTCTAGCCCTTGGTGTCGTCAATTCAGAAAATTATGAGAACTGATATTGGTTTTTGGAAAAATTAAAGGGGGCTCTAGATGGTAAAGAAGTTGCTATTATATCAGATAGACATCAAGGGACATTGCGTAGTGTTTAGGATCTTGCCCCACCTTCTGAAGGATTCATTGATAAGCTTGCTGCATCAGAAGGCACAACCACTGCTTCTGGTCCTAGCAAGGGGAAATATGTTCCTCCAAGCATGAGAGCAAGTGCAGAAAGAAGTGGAACCGAAATGAGATGCAGGAATGAAGAGAATTCTGTTCGAGTTACCAACCTATCAGAGGACACCCAGAAGCTTGAAGATAGTACTGAAAATAAACAACAACATAGCCATCTTGGGAGGACAATTTGAGTGTCCAAAAATTTTCAAAAACTTTTTTTTTCTTGCTGCCAATTTTCATTAAGCCACTGACCCTTTAGATTTAAAATTCGTTTTAGTAACTTTGGAATGTTTTTAAAAAATTTTCAAAACTTGTATGACTTTTTTCACTTCTTGAACTTGAATTTAAAGTTTCGTTTGAGTTAGAAAGCCATTTTGGAATAGAAGATATAAACGAGTCTTTAGGAGGGCTCCGTTTTCACCTAGTTCTGGACACTCGAGATCTTTTTGCAAAATAAAATACCAGACGACTTTTTAAATCTGATTTAATATTTTTCCTCAATTTTAGGCTTCTTGAAATTGATCTTAGATGCATAAAATATTAAAAATATTCATTTTTGAGGGAGATATGATTTTTCAAATTCATGCCTACTGTGCATGTTGGATTCTAGACATCTGATTAGCTTAAGTGTTTTAAAAATACTTTTATGTACTATCCGACCTTGGATTCATTTTTTATGTGAATTAGACATTTTTAACTATGTTTATAATTTTTTTTATTTTATGATTTTATGTGATCATTTATTATTTTTTTTAAAAATCATTTATGCATGTTAGTTTTTCTTATCTAATCTGGACTTTGCAGAACCCTTAGGTGTTTTTGTTGCAATCCGTCCTTTGAATGAGTGTTTGGGTTTCTGTATGTTGATCTAGATATGCAGGAGTTGTTTCCTAAAATTTTTCATAATTAAATTCCACTCTAAGCCTTTTTTTTTTAGAAATTGTTTTGTGGTGCTTTCTTTTCTAACTGCATGCTGATAGTTTTATACTTTATTTGAATTTGTTACCTGTTTTTGGAGTCATTTGACATATTTGGACTCACTTTTAGCTTTGGTACTCTATATTAGACATAATAGAGATGCTATACAATTTATACTTGTCCTAACCATTATAACATTTTGGAGGAATCTTATAAATTATGCATGTTATCTAGGTATGCTCTCTATCACTTACTTTTCAGAATTCCATGAACATGCATGTTGTCACGAGCCTTATTTATGCTTGATTTGATCCTTAGGTGCTTAGATGTGTGCTTGATTCGCTATGATTAAATACATGTCTTGTGTTATATTTCTATACTAACTTTGATGTTTTATGATAGTGCTTGAGACGCAGTTCGAGTATGCATCCTAACTCTCCTTTATTGTGATTTGATCCTGTTTGGCATGCTATTTTTTTTAAATCACCTTAGTCAACCTAGGTATCCTCAATTAATCAATTAATTGCCATATTTCCTTCAATTTAGTTAGTAGAAACCTTTGTAGGGCTTATAGGGGTGCAACCTCTTAGAGGTACCTTCCCAATAGGTAACTTGATTCCCGGACCTAGACTCGGGTTTTTCAAAGACATGCTTTTCCAAAAACTACGAAGTCATTTTTTTAGGGTTTTCTTTCTTGTTTTATTTTCTCTTTTAAAATATAATAAAATAAGTGGCGACTTCGACTTTTCTAAAACAATTTTTTCACAAATAAAAAGCGAGTCACGTTGATCGAGTGGGGGTGCACGTGAAAAATGCGGGTTCACATCATGAGGTATGTCTCTTTATATTCTTATTCATTGTAGGATGGCCAATGTTCGTAGGCAACCTAGGGAGTCACCCTCTACGTCTCCTTTCCAAGGGGTCCAAGGTCTAGTGGTCCAGGGTCTTTTCGACCTAATTGACCTCCCAATGGAGTGTTTTCATTCTAAGGAGGTACATGACCATTATTACGCTTCTTTCATAGGCCATCGTGTTGAGTTCGAGTACACCATTAATATGCATTTTTTTTTCAATATTGGCCTTCCACGTATCTTTCAAGCACTAGGTTGAGAGCCTCTTGCTTCTCTCCGTGGGCTAACCTACCCACAATATGTTTTGATGTTCTATGTAAACATCAATTCTACGGTGAATGATATGATGTACGGTGAATGATATGATGTTTGGCATCGCCATGTATGTTCAGACTTTTCCTTTTTCGACTAATTCCATCTGTCGGGCACTTGGTGTGTCTCAGGTCTCGAGTAAACTTCTCGTATTCTTTCTCGAGGTGTAGGCACTTACTTAGGGTGAGCTCACCTCAGTCCCGATCTCTCTCTATGACGAGCCACGTCATTTGCTAGTCTATATTCTAGTCGCTGACTTTACTAACTTAGCTTGGGTTCTCTTATCCTACACTTCTTAGTCGTTCTATCCAATGACCAATCATACTATGATTTGGCACATTGTCACTCGTTTCATTCACACCATATTGTCTTAGCAATAGTTCGACATTGCCCAGGTGATTTTAGATATCATGACTCCTTTTTGTGATCCGACTACTAGCACTGGTGGCCTTCCATTTGCCTTCATTATCGGTAGGATTCTTAAGGATGTGGGCTTTGATTTGGATCCAAACCTTGCTACACTTGGACCCTAAGCTCTTATCGACACGAGCTCTTAGTCCAAACATTAAAATTATGTTTATGAACCTCTTATCCCACTTGATCTTGCACAGCAGGTTGCCACACCTCCGAACCCTGCTCTCCAGGCTACTACAACTTAGGAGGCTACATAGGAGGTAGTCGCCAAGGAGGAGGAGATCCATATTATGGAGCAGGATCTACCTATTTAGGAGATTGATTTCCTTGAGCTTGCTCTGTGTGGGCGTCATAGTCAGGGATATAGAGGCTCTTCTTATTATTCAGCTTGCCTCACTCCTCCGCCTTTTGCACTTCTTTTACAAAGGGTGATGGATTCCGTAGACCAACTTCACCTTCAGGTCAATATAGTAGGCACTTGGATTGTCAAGCTAGCCACCCGCCTGGATGTGAACAAATGAGAGTTGGATACTAGTTTCAAAGGCATCGAGAGTCAACCTTCCTACATCATCTCTTGGACTCAACCCCAGGGTGCCTTGGGTTGTATTCTATCGTCGTCTTTGGATCAGGATCATTAGCTGTTTGTTTGTGTTTTGATCCACTTTTTGTAGATTGAAGCCGATTTGGCTCAAGTTTTATATATTTTTTGTTATTTAGCTTTGGTCTAAATGTATGCTTTTAGTTTCCTACATTTTGTTTTTATCTAAAACCTTTCCCATCTATATAGATATCATGTTTCTCACTTTACTTACATGTTTATCTTGTTATGTTCTTTATCTTTGTCTATTTTGCTACAAAATGGGGGAGAAATGATTGATCGATTTGGATTCATAGTTATGATAACATTAATATTTTTCCATGGATTGATTCATATGCTTGATACATGTTCATTTGCTGGGTTGCATATTGATCTTGATTTTTCCCTATTACCCTATTTTGATTACTTAAGTTTGGTTATATTTTTTCCTACACATTGCTTTACCTTGGATATTTATGTGTTAGTGTGCGCAAGTTACAAGTATTGGGATACCTTACTGGATTTGGATGCATCATTTGATTCTTTGCATGTGATTGGACGATTAGGTTTAGATGAGTGTGATTGAGTGTTATGTAAACTCTGTTTGAGAGTTTTGGGGGTTTATGTAACTTTGTTTTTGTTTTGTCACAAAATTATCAAATAAGGAGATTGTTAGGGCATTAAGTTCTTGCATTATTTTGTTTACAATTCTGTTCATTTCATTTTGGCATAGAAGACTTTTAAGACAATGACTTACTTTCCCTTGAAGATTCGAGGTTTCTATTCATTAAACCGGAAAGTCACAATTAAGTCTAAAAAGGTTTAAGTTGTGGAAATTAGCCATTTAAAAAAAGGTTTGGATTGGATCGATTATTTAATTCTGAGCTAAATTTTAATTTTTTTTTAAATAGGGCGCTCAAGCGTTGGTATCAAGTCTGGTATCAAGGCTCAAGTGCTTATATTGCTCAAGCCCTTATCTAAGTGCTTAAAGACCCAAGGCATCAAGCAATGGATAGGTCCGCTCGAGTGGTCACTTCAAATCTACCATATTCTAGCAAATCTCATTTTTGGAAATTAATGATTTATTCTTTATAAAATATTCGGTTATCAATCCTCTAGGTCTTTAGACATATATAAACCCTTCTTAAACTTATTTTAGGGATTTATGCTTTCTAAACCCTTCCTAAACTTTTCCTACCATTCTCAAAAGCTCTTAAGAATTCGTTTATCAAATTTTAGGTTATTGGAGAGACTTGCATTCTCTCAAAGGCTGAGGTGAATCTATTAGAGCATTGGAAGTGTTGCGATGTAAACATGGATCACGATATAGGTCTTGGAGAGTAAGTCTTAGAATAAGCAGTCAGGTAAATTCATGTATCTTGATCTTGTATAGTAGACTTTTTATTAGAGGTCCTAGACCTCGTGGTTTTTTATCTTCACAGTCAGTATGAGAGTTTTCCACGTAAAATTGTTTTTCTTATGTGGTTATGTCTTTGATTATTTCTAATATCATACATGAACTAATTGATTCAAAAAACTTAGTTCTCTCTTATAAGTTTAATTGGGTTAAGTTTTTCAACTTTTATATTAAAATATTTAAAAAAAACACTCATTCATCCTCTTTAGGTGTTACCCTACTGAGACAAAGGTTTTTTACATGGACCAAAGCATTGAGGGTTTCTTATTATTGAGGCTTTTGAGATAATTACACGAATTTATTTTTTTAATAATTAAAAATATTCTATTAAAAAAATAATTCTAAAATGTTTGTAATGTGGGATTCCATGTGAAAGTGAACTCGTTTGTTGAGATGAGTTCTAGATAAAAATGATTTATGAGTGTAAAGATATAAAGATGTCTAAGTGAATAAAGACATCTTGGTGTCTAAATTTAAGCAAAATAGGTAGGACAAAGTAATCAAAAGTATCATGTTTTTGTATTTTTTTAAAAGAATAATATTTTTTAATAGAAACTTTAGGTTGCATTTGCTAGTTTCATTTATAAAAAGTTTCACTTCATATTTTTTTTTCTTGAAAATATATTCGATTAAAAAAAATTGAAAATTATTTTTAGAAACTAAAATTAAATTTGTAAAATCTTGTTCGATTTTCAATTTTCGTTAAAAAAAATGACAAAAAAATATAATTAAAAGTTTATAGAATACACTCATCATTATAGGCCACTTTATTATTATATTTCATTTATTCATTATTTTTTATTTGTTTAGTATACTTTTTATTTTAAATAGTAGAATGAAATATTCTAATATAAAATATATCCACTTATAATAATATACATTCCAATATATATATATATATATATATATATATGGATGAATGTTTATTTGTATTTAATATCTAATAAATTTTTCTAAAATAAAGTCAATTCACTTATTGCATTGGATTCTTCAGTACAACTGATTTCGTTGGTCCAAAGAGAAGGGGATTAATTAAATGAACCATGATGACAAGAAACCTTTTTCTTTTTATAAAATTATGTTATATTGAAAGCAAAGTTTTTTTTATAGTGTTTAAAATTAAGGCAGATTTAGCCTATCATGCTTTAACCTTTATTAAGACTGACAGGGAATCGAATCTCACCGGTGAAATTAGCATAATGCATGCACCTTACCCATCCACTTTTCTATTAAATATTTACTTAACTACAATCCATTCACAAAAATCTGTTTGGTGAATATATATATATTTGTCGATTTTAATCTAAATTTCATATTTTATTGACATTAATAATAAAATTAATTGATTAAAAAATAAAATAATCCAAATATTTATGAATTTAATGTGCCTCATGTTTTTGTTGAAAGAATAATCTTTTTTTATATAAATACCCTTAATAATTTTAAATATTTATATGTATGTTTTAAATGCCAAACAACAATCTCATAGACCTAGTTAGTAGTTAATGTTATTAATGTCTTTGACAAACATTAGTTAGTTAATAGGAAAGAAATTAATTAACAAAAATATTTAATTCTCGTACGATTTTGTGGAAACACATGTTAAAAACAATAGAAAAAAAAAGCGACAAAGGTTAGAAATAGTTTTAACTTTTTTTCCCCACATCTTAACATGTATGATACCTTGCTTACATGATTCCAACATTGGTCAAACTAGAGATTCAAAAATAGGCTTGAATATTACAGTTTGGATTGAATATGGGATAAGGGTTGAACAAATGAACTTGAGCTTAGGATGAATGCCAACCCAAGGGATGAAAGCTTAGCATAGGTATTGTTGGGTTGCATAAGAAAGTGAGTTAAAAAAAAAGGACAAAGGCAAGAAAGAAAGTAGAGGATAAATTAAAAAAAGAAAAAAAAAAAGAAGGAACAAAACAAAACAATTAAGCAAACAATGGAGGCATGTGTGGATGGTGCATGCACATTCTTCCTTCCAATTAAACAAAATAATAATAAAAAAAAAAAACCAAATCAGCCATCAACGAGTGTGTGCGCTCCCGTGCATTTTAGTGCCTACTTCTTTTCACTCTCAACACCAGTCTGTTCTACCCAGGCCCTACTGCTACCTACACTTTTGAACTTATACACATTCTTATTAATATTTACACCTTTGACTCATTAATTCAAACATCATCCCTAAACCCTTTCAACCCAAAATCAATTACCTTGCCAACTATTAGCAAATCCTTGGAATCTTAATTTTAGGAACTTTAGTTTCAAAATTCTTGAGTCAAAAAGTCAAAAGAGTACACTAGAGTATCTATTTTAGACATAGTAGGAGGAAAGACAACCCATATAATTTAGAGGGTTAAAAAAATTATTAAATGTCTAATACATTGTTTTATTTTTTATTTTTAAAATAAAAATATTTTATATAAAAGCAGAATCTTATACAAAAATAATAAATTTAATTTATATTTTTTATACCTTAAAATTTTTAAAATAGTTTTTAAAATCACTATTTTTTTAATATAAATCTCTAAAAATTATTATATCTTATATAAAGGTATTATTATTTTTATTTTAAAAATATATCTACATCTATTGACACTTTAGGATTAAATGTTCATGCTACTATCCTTTATTTATTTATTTTTTTTTACTAGTACTATTGTGGACCCCGCATTTCGGCTCATGCGTTTCTCACTCGATGGTGAGCTCGATTTTTATTTTTGAAAAATAGATTTTATTTGATTAAGAAAATGACTTGGAGTCGCCACTTATTTTTGTTTTATTTTTAAAAGGGTAAACAAAATAAGAAAGAAAAACCCTAAGTGTGACTCCTTATTTTGGAAAAGGCGGTTTACGGAAAACCGGATCGAGTTCGGGGGTCAGGTTACTTATCGGGAAGGTACGGTAAGGACCGTAGCACCCTTCTAAGTCCCTAAAGTCGGGTCTCTACTAATAAAATGAAGCAATCATGGCAATTGATGAGGGAATCAATGAATACTCAGAGTGATCATGCACATGCGAGAATCTAAACATGCATACAGAAAATGACCTGAGCGGATGTGGATGCGTACCTGGGCAACGAGCCACCATGCGCTATCAAGAAAGGAGGTTAGTGCATAATAACAATCACGAGATATATCACAGGGCATAATAAAATCTATCATTCATGGCAATCAATCAATTATAAATTCACTTATGTGGGGCCCCCACCAAAGCCCGATTGATCTTGCACGAATTAATCTCACAAATTCCATTATTCTGAAATTATGAAAATGACATTCATGCTTATATAAAGTCAAGAGGAACAAAAGATTATTTGAAAACCGGAATGGAATTAAAATTGTTCGAGTGAAGACCGGATTTTTGAAATTTGTTTGAAAATTGGAGTATTAGGAATTAAATTTAATAATTGGAATTTTGGAAATTAAATTTAAAAGAAATTAGAATTTTGGAAATCGGAAATTAAGTTCAGAAATTGGAATTTTGAAGAATTGTTTAAAATGGCGTTTCAAAATAACTAAAATAATAATAATTAAATAGATTAATGGAAATATTGGAATTTTCAGAAATAGAAATTTAATTCGGAAATCGAAAGTTTTAATGAATTGTTTAAAATGGAATTTTTAGAATAAATAAATAAAATAAAATAATTAAATAGATTAATGGAAATATTGGAATTTTTGGAATTTAATTCGGTAATCAGAAATTTTAATGAATTGTTTAAAATGGAATTTTAGAATAAATAAATAGAATAAAATAATTAAATAGATTAATGGAAATATTGGAATTTTTGGAATTTGAAAATTGAATTTAGAGATTGAAAATTTAAAGAATTATTTAAAGAGAGAATTTGGAAAAATAAAATTTGAAAATGATAAAAATTTGGGAAGCCAAAGTTTTGAAAACTAAATTTTTTAAAAATGGAAGTTTTTGAAAAATTAAATTCGAATTGGAGCTTTGAGAAATTAAATTAGAACTAGAGTTTTGGAAAATTATCTTATAATTAAAATTTTGAAAATGAAATCTTTGGCATCAAAAGTTGGAGAGAACTAAGAAAATAATAAAAAGGAAGAGATGGCCTTAGCATAGCCAAACGTGTACACAGCATGCCTTTTAAGGAATAAACAAATAAAGAATAAACAAATAGAAAGAAGGGCACCACAAACCACTAACCCACAACATGTCTTTAAGGAATAAACAAATAATAAATAAAAGAAAAAAGGCACCACAAACACCACAAACCCATTTCCATGTGCGGCTAGTGCACCAAAGAACACCACAAATCCCATATTTTAATAATGCCATACAAACCCATTTTCTTTGTGCATGTGTCGGCCATACCCACACCACACGCCCACTTTCTATTTTTGCAAATGCAAAGGCCGCTACCTTGGTTCCCTTTTCGGCAACAGTTTCTGGAACAAGCATTTCTTATCACCATGCGACCTCACTTTGGCATTATCTGGTACATGCGGACTCCATGTATGTGGGAAATGGGTGTGGTCTTTAGAGAGAGGAAAGGTGGTGGAAAGGAATAGAAATGGAGTGTGGCGAGGGCGGCTACGTGCACGGGGCCTCGTTTGCATGGGAATTCAAGATAGTGAGGGAAGTGGGTATTTGATGTGGTGAAGAAAGGGAATGGTGGTAAAAAGAAATGGGTAAGTTGGGAGTGTTGAGGAGTGGTGGCACACATGAGTGACAATGGGTGTGCACATGAAGTAGAATAGTAAGGCATGGTAGATGTGATCACATGTAGGTCTGTAGGCACGAGGGTATGAAGAGAGAGGAGAATAGTGATGGGTTTTGACGAGTTTGCTCTAGGCCTCCGTCCTTGCTCGTGACTGACTCCTCTAGAGAATTCCATGATGCTATTTTGCATTGGCGAAAATAGATCCATCCTCTGCAATATCAAAGGGCAGTGGGACCCGGGTAGGTGCCATCCCCAGCAGCTGGGGCTAAATGACAGCATGGAGATCATATGCAGCCACTAAACCCCCACGGTAAGGATCACCATGAGGATATGCAACATGAGTCACAGAATGGTCATAGTCAACTTGTGAAGGGTTAAAGACAACGTCTGGGTTCTTGTTTTTGTCTGAAATGAGAGTGGCAAACCCCAGAAAAGCGGTCCCAAATCGGTTTTATGCACCATAGTTGTTATAAAATTTCCAGATCTCGAAATGCAGAAGACTCTCCACCTTAAGAAACCCTTCTCCAAAATTATATTCTCCTCCTACACTACTACTTCCTCACATTCCGAGTTTTAGCAAGCTCTCGATATATTCATTCTGATAGATAGAACTTTGAGATGTAGGGTTGCAGACATTCAGTATCCCGATTCGGGAGCATTTAGAAGCTTCTCGGGCAACAGCAGCTTAGAACAAAAGGCTCCAAGGACACATCAGTTGCAACTAGCTCCAAGGAATGAGAGAAAAGGGACCAGAACGGGGGAATTCACACAAAGAAAAAGAAAGAAAAGAACAACTGATCCGGAACAAGCAACGTTAAGCTTGCAAGCCAGGTGGGACATAGAAACAGATTTTTAAGGCAATGTTAACAATGAAAAAAAAATAAATAAATAAACAAATAAATTTTAGCAGAAAATCCCGGCAAAGCAGAGCAGCATGTAAGCATAATAGCATAAACAAAACATGATTCAGCAATGTCAAAGTTCACCGACAGCTTAGTTCTCAGCCAAAAAAATATATATAAGTGACTAGCTATCCACACTCAAATCAGGGAAGTCATAACCAGGAATAGCTAGAAAGAAATGCAAGCTTGGGGATGATGAATAAATAGAGAGGCTACGGTACCATACCTGAGAATAAGCTCCTCCTTCACCCGGTTTCTTGCTCGCCTAGCTAGAAAATGCTCTCCTTCTCCTCCATGCTTTCTGCCTTTTTCTTTATGGGAGAATTGTGTTTTGGGCCCAGCTGGGCCCAAAAATTAAGAAAAGGTCCATCTAACTGACCTAATTAATGATAAGGATATCAGATGTTAACAGACGAAAATGCCCTTTACATTTCCAACTCAAATGGTTGTAAATTAATGGGTTTCACGGCTGGTAAACTTGAAATGCCATGTCACTAGAGTGAAAATTCTGAATCTTCCTACCATTTTCTCTCCCTCTGTAAACAACATACGCACAAACGATGCCGACCTTAACTGTCCCCCAATCGCTTTCTTCAACAGCCGAGGATTGTGAGCATTTCAGAAAAGCTTTTGTAGGTATTTTATCAATGATCATTCCCAAATCCAAATGATGGGGGTCTGAATTATTTTGCTGAATTATTTGCTGTGTTTTGGCCTTCGGACGAATCGCCGTGGACGCCATGATCGTTCTCTCCCAGGCTAGGTTCTGCATCAGCTACCTCATCTTCATTGCCAACAGTCTGGCGTACATTTCCAACAGCTCGCCCTTGATTCCGATTCTGGGTTTAACTCCCAAATCGCTCTACATTTGGGGTTGCTTTCCGTTTCAACTGGGGTTGAATTCGATTCCCACGCTGACTCACTTAGCTCCCTTGAGTATTTTCGCGGATGTGGTCGAGATCGGAGCCATGGGCGTGGTTATGGTGGAAGATGTATTGATTTTTCTGAAGCAAAGGCCTGCCCTGCGGGCTTTTGGGGGTTTCTCTGTTTTCTTCTATGGTCTGGGCGTTGCTGTCTACACCTTTGAAGGAATCGACATGGTCTTGCCATTAGAATCAGAGGCTAAAGACAAAGACAAATTCGGAAAAGTTCTCGCCCTGTCCATGGCCTTCATTTCTGTGATGTATGGAGGGTTCGGCGCTTTGGGCTACTTCGCATTCGGGGAAGAAACCAAAGACATTATCACCACCAATCTGGGACAAGGTCCGTTGAGCATCATGGTTCAGTTGGATCTCTGTGTGAACCTCTTCTTCACTTTTCCTCTCATGATGAACCCCGTCTATGAAGTGATGGAGAGGCAGTTCCGTGATAGCGCCTACTGCCTCTGGCTGATATGGGTGGCGGTGCTGGGGGTGATCCTGGTGGCTCTGATGGTCCCCAATTTCGTAGACTTCTTATCTCTAGTGGGTAGCAGTGTGTGCTGTGTTCTGGCCTTTGTGTTGCCCTCTTTGTTTCATCTGATAGTCTTCAAGGATCAGCTGAGGAAAGGCATGGCCTTGGATGTGGCCATTCTGGTTCTTGGACTGGTTTTTGGAGTCTCTGGAACCTGGTCTTCTCTTTCGGAAATCGTCTCGCCCAGTGCCTGATCACACCCATCATGAGTAATACCACAATCAGTACTTGCAATACTGGAAATTATAATATTTTGTGATCAAAATATGAGATTTGGCTTGTTTTTCTATCCATGTTTGGCTCTGAAGAATTGCTTGGATGAAAAAATGGTGAGCACTCTAAAAGTGAGCCACAGTTAGAAGCATTTTGGTCTTCTTCAGAGTTTCCTCGTAAATTATAGACAATTGTTAGGCCTAGTGCCACATGTGATGTTTAAAAAGCTGTTCACTAGTTGAATGGAACCCATCTTTAGGCATGCTTTTTATTGAATAAAATATATGTTTGAATAATAATTTGCCATGCTTAACATATAATCTTATTTTGAATTCTAGCTGGAAAGTTGGAATTAACTTCGAATAGCTTCACATTAATGGACAGATTGCTATTTTTTAATTTGCTTGTATTGTTACAAAAGTATAGGGAACAAATTGAGACTTCAGTTTTTCCTTATTTTATTAACCAAAAGTTAGCAAACATGATTAACCTATGCATGAGTAGACATTCAGTAGTGATTGTATGGAATTTATGTCTGTGTACAAGACATTTACACTAAGTGTACAAGGTACCTGTGCTTAATGTACAAAGGTGTACAAATGTACCTATGTTGAAGTATTTGCAATGTTTTAAAATCATTTCCATTTTGAAAGGATGAGGAACATTCCCTCACACACATTCTTTGATCACGCACTCATCCCGTTCAATTTTATTACTTCATACATGTTGATTGGATGACCAACCACAATAATGATGAATAGGAACCTATATTGGGTTTCACTTCCCCCTTTTCCCTTCCCCATTTTTCCTTAGGCATCACATTGGAACATGGTAGCTCACCCATATGCACGCTTTTAGTTTTAGGTATGTCAAATTTTTGCCATTGTATAAGACATTTACACTAAGTGTACAATGCAAATATGCTAACTGTACAAGTGTGTACAATGCTACCTATGTTGAAGGATTTCAAATGGTTTTGAATAAATTGCTTGCTCATTTTATTTTTCTAAGGGTGACATTCCTCATAGACATTCCACATTTCCATTTCTACACATTCATTGGATGAGATAGCGCGCTTATGATGAATAAGAACCTCGATTTGGTGTCATTTTTCCCCTTTTCAGTGAGCCATGACATTGGAACGTGGTTAACCTGGCCATATGCACTAGTTCTGTTGTATCTAGGTGGGATTTCTGCAACTGTACAAGGCATTTAAACTAAGTGTACAAGGCCAATGTATTAAAAGTACAAGGGTGTACAAGGGTTTCTATCTTACTTTTTCCAATTGTGGGGAACGATCCTCAGACATGTTACTTGATAACACTCATTGCATGCATTTTATTTGATGTCTACCATGTTAATTCATTCTATTAGCTTCCCTAGTAATGATGAATATGAATCGAAATTAGGGTAAACATTTTTCTCATTTTCCCTAGTCCATGGTAATGGAAACATTGGTTACCCACCCATATTCACTTGAAAATATGTACCTATTAGGGATTTGGTGACTGGACAAGACATTTACACTAAGTGTACAAAGCAAATGTGCTAATTGTACAGTGTGTACAAGGGTGCCTATCTTGAAGGATTTGAAATGCTTTTGAAAAAATTGCTTGCTCATTTATTTTTTCTAAGGGGGACATTCCTCATTTCCCATCGTACACATTCATTGGATGAGATAGCGCGCTTATGATGAATAGGAACCTCGATTTGGTGTCAGTTTTCCCCAACTCGGTGAGCCATGACATTGGAATGTGGTTAACCCAGCCATATGCACTAGTTATGTTGTATCTAGGTTGAATTTCTACAACTGTACAAGGCATTTACACTAAGTGTACAAGGCCAATGTACTAAAAGTACAAGGGTGTACAAGGGTGTCTATCTTACTTTTTCCAAACGTGGGGAACAATCCTCACACATGTTGCTTGATAACACACGCACTGCATGCAATTTAATTGATGTCTACCATGTTCATTCATCCTATTAGCTTCCCTAGTAATGATGAATATGAGCCGAAATTAGGGTAAACTTTTGTGTCATTTTCCTTAGTCCATGGTAATGGAAACATTGGTTACCCACCCATATTCACTTGAAAATATGTACCTATTAGGGATTTGGTGACTGGACAAGGCATTTACACTAAGTGTACAAAGCAAATATGCTAACTGTACAAGTGTGTACAAGGGTGCCTATCTTGAAGGATTTGAAATGCTTTTGAAAAAATTGCTTGCTCATTTATTTTTTCTAAGGGGGACATTCCTCATTTCCCATCGTACACATTCATTGGATGAGATAGCGCGCTTATGATGAATAGGAACCTCAATTCGGTGTCATTTTTCCCCAACTCGGTGAGCCATGACATTGGAACGTGGTTAACCCAGCCATATGCACTAGTTATGTTGTATCTAGGTTGAATTTCTGCAACTGTACAAGGCATTTACACTAAGTGTACAAGGCCAATGTACTAAAAGTACAAGGGTGTACAAGGGTGTCTATCTTACTTTTTCCAAACGTGGGGAACAATCCTCACACATGTTGCTTGGTAACACACGCACTGCATGCAATTTAATTGATGTCTACCATGTTCATTCATCCTATTAGCTTCCCTAGTAATGATGAATATGAATCGAAATTAGGGTAAACATTTTTGTCATTTTCCCTAGTCCATGGTAATGGAAACATTGGTTACCCACCCATATTCACTTGAAAATATATACCTATTAGGGATTTGGTGACTGGATAAGGCATTTACACTAAGTGTACAAAGCAAATGTGCTAACTATACAAGTGTGTACAAGGGTGCCTATCTTGAAGGATTTGAAATGCTTTTGAAAAAATTGTTTGCTCATTTATTTTTTCTAAGGGGGACATTCCTCATTTCCCTTCGTACACATTCATTGGATGAGATAGCGCACTTATGATGAATAGGAACCTCGATTTGGTGTCATTTTTCCCCAACTCGGTGAGCCATGACATTGGAACGTGGTTAACATAGCCATATGCACTAGTTATGTTGTATCTAGGTTGAATTTCTGCAACTGTACAAGGCATTTACACTAAGTGTACAAGGCCAATATACTAAAAGTACAAGGGTGTACAAGGGTGTCTATCTTACTTTTTCCAAACGTGAGGAACAACAACAGCCAACATACGAACCCAGAGGACTATAGAAAATTCATTGTGCTGAAACTTATGGAAGAACTCACAAAACATCATTATGGGGTTGAGCTGCTTCAGTTCAGGAATCCCAGCAAGAGAGACATCTTGCTTTGTATGACAAACACGTGCTTCAATAATTGTAACAGTTGTAAATTAGGAATTATAGAGGTAACCTGCCTGTAATCTAACGAGAATTGACTTGATAGATTAGCTTTTTAACCAAGTACTTAGTGATGAAAATGTGTTTTGTGCTTGAACGGTGTCATTCCCATTAGTCCAAAATTTTGGGATGATGATCGCCATTTTTCGATATGCCGAATGATTACTTTTAAGGTGTGGAGCTACTGCATTCTGAGAATGGTTAATAATAATTTTTAAAATCATACATAATAACTTTCAAACTAAAGACTAATAATTTTCAAGTGATTATGGATTATTCTTGAGTTTCCCTTTTCTCTTGTCTGAACTTGCTAGTTCCCAATACTAAAATAGGAGTCCATTGATAATTTAAACACAAATATTGACTATAAGTCTCTGAAAAACCTTATTATTATAATCAATCAAGCCAATATCCACCCAACTAACCCAAGGGCAAAGTGGGTTCTTATTACCAAGCCATGAGCAATTTTGCCCACAAAAAAAACCTAGGACAAAAAAAGGAAAAAGCCACATGAAAAAATGTTATATATATATATATATGAAAAAAAAAATATCTCAAACCACATGGCATCCACATGATTGAGAAACACCAAAATTGTGCGACATGCAGGAAAAACTAGAGAAGTAGATGTTTAAGGTGAAGAGAAGTGACGAAAATGTACAACAAACATGAAGGATGGTTTAATTCAAGTCAATCAGAACCCAGTTGACCAAACTAAGGAAGAGTATGATGCATTCTCATCACTGGCTGCTGGCCTCTTCTCACCATCCCTGTTTGATGCTCTATTCCTAATTTTGGGAAGTAGCCCTGTTTCTAGACCAGCCATATCATGCAACTCTAATCGTCGCTGTTTTGCTTCTTCTATATCACCTTCCCAACAAGTTTCGGAAATAATTTCAAGCGCTTTCTCCATCTTATCCTCTGTCACAAGCTCTCCATTTTGTAGGAGGACAAGGTAAACTTGTTCAGCAGAAGCCTTCCGGATCTAAGGAAGATAGCAAAAAACCAATCCATCAGCAAGGGACAGTTTATTATATAATTGAGAGGCAAAATTTTTAGGGTTTAAAATTCAGTAAAAGTGATAATATTTTGTGTGCACCACATACCTTGGGATATCTATGGCCCAGGAAAGTGAGAAGATGAGAAAAGGCTCGGGTGTTGACGGATTTTGGAACGGAAGCAATATACCCAAGTATTGCAATGCCAACATATAACTTGGAGATATCCTTTGTCGCCTTCAATTCCACTGCTAGAGAATCCAAAACACCAGCATAGAAGATTGGAGTATGGCCCTGGAAATTGAGATATCTTAAAAATGTGTTGACACCAAAGAATTAAAACTACTGACATAAAATTCCATAAAGGAATCAGGATCATGCAAAAACCAATATTAGCTTAATCTGTCTGATTACAAGAATTTAGTCGGATAGAAAATTTTATTAACAATTCCAGAATTGCATGAAGGGTTCATTGTTGTCCTGGAACATCTAACTGTCCTGTCATTTTCACCTTGTTTCTATTGTTTGGTCTTGGTATGGATTGAAGTAGAACATAAAATACACTAACCAAGTCCAGGGAATGCATTGAACCAACATGGGAAGTCAAAACAAATATAAAGTTCTCTTGAATGAAATGATAAATTTTCCACTAACATTGCCTGACAAGGGACACCATTTATCTGGCATGCTTTCACATCTCAAGAAATTGAGACTTCTGAATTCAATCTTCTAGGGAAACATGAATTTATGAACCAGTCTATATGTCAGCACAAAAACTGAGCTGATAAGATCTAGAAAAGAAAAAAATAATGCAATTGATCAAAAAACTACTTTGATTAAATTAGTAATTCTTTTGCATCAGTAAGCCAGATTTCAATTTAATGGCTTGAAAGGTCAGGATTGTCTGTGTATTCTAGAAAAATGCATAGAATTGGAGAAACTCTTCTGGTTGGATGAAATGATAGATCCTATTACAAAAAAATTAAATTTTAATATTTTAATAAATGCCTCTACAATAAGCATGCTTTCATACAGTTAACAATGGTGTACCAATAGAATCAAACAGAAATCTTCAAATTGATAGCAATGAACAAAAAATTGAATGGGAAAAAAATTGAAACATTTTATCATCTGTGAATTAGCATAGCAATAAAAGGAGAGTGTCAACTAACCTCCATGGTCAATAATATCTTTTTGTTGAAAAGAATCTCAATGGTCTGAAATACAGAGGTAATTTCATTAAAAATAATTCATCTGAAAGAAGATAGGGCCTAAATCTGAGAAAAAAGTATCTATAGAAGAGTGGAAGTAGAGGTGTAAACATGCAAAACGAATCATGGAAACCCATATAAATGCACAATGTTTCTGAAAATGGATGGATTCTTACAGATGGAGAAAGTAAATATCACCTTTGCGTCATATTTCTGAAGTTGCATTATCTCTGGCGCCATGTATAGTGGTGAACCACACAATGTTTCTGCAAGACCTCTAGGTTGTAGAGATCTGCCAAAAAGAATTGGAACATATAAACTTATTGAAAGGACCTTAACTATATAACCCATTTAGCTGTACTAGAAACTAGAAACGTTAAACAAAAGCATTTTTAAAATGAAAGAGAACAGGTTTCATTTCAATGAATATTTACACCCTTTGAAATCAGGAGACTCGTGAGAAAGTCCAGTTTGTTGAATCATTTTGGAATACAAACAGAGGAAAAACTTGTTAAAACTTTGCCATGTAATGTTAATATCACAACTTGGTTTTGCTAAAAGTCAGACCATCAAGTGTTCTCTAAAAAGAAAAATAAACAAAAAAAATCAAAAGAAAAGGAATGTATTAAAAGAAAGAATCTTATAGGCTTGCTCAAAAAGATTTGAAAAGTAATCACCATCAAAACCCACATACAAAATGTAAAAGATAATATGAATTTTACCTTGCAAATCCAAAATCAGCAATCCTCAGTACTGAATTGTTGTCATTTGTGGAGAGAAGAAGATTTTGTTCCAAGTAATACATATGCCAAATGGAATTAGATCTTATGCAATGCCTCTTTTGCACAGGATGTACAACATAAAGAATACCCGTCACCAATCTCATACACAAGATGTTAAAAACAGAATAGGGGAAAAAGAAAAAGAAAACCTAATTGCTGCGTGCCTACATAATCAGAACATCAAACTTGAATTTTGGTTTCACAAAAACTTGGATGCATAATCAGAACATCAAACTTGGATAACTCACTGGTTTTTGTTCTCTATCTTTCAGAACTGTTGGAAAATGAATGTTGCATGTCCTCTGGTTTTCCTCTTTCCTTGCCAGAGCTGCCTTCAGAGTACCAATCTGAAATAATAGGTCAAAGTTTTCAGAATAATAAATAAGAATTGAGAAGAATGATAAATAATGAGAGCATTCAGAACCTGTTCTTTCAGCTCTTTCACATCTACACTATCCTTGTTTACACGAGCAGCACCAAGTTCTACTGTGGCAAATCGCTCTGCAAATTTAACTGTGCTAATTGTTTCTCCATCAGCATCCAGTTCAGGGCTAATGTGAACAAACATTAGTGTCTTGGTTTGCCCCCCTAAAGAGAATTACAATCCAAAAGCCATATTATAATTTAAAAAATAAAATTAAAGAAAACAGAATCAAAGATGAGGTTCATACTCTGAAAATGCATTAGTTTATTCTTACCAAGTGAGTCTTGAAGAAGTTTTGTTACTTAACTATTCATATAAGGGACATGTGGACTCTTCTGGGCAAGGGCAGAGATGACATCCCCTAGAACAGAGAGAGATCTGTTAATATGTTGTGCCTCCTTTAGTCTATCTCCATTGACCTCAGATTTGTCTACTCTCTCACTGTCGGCCTGATCAACAAGATGCATACAACCACGAAGAATAGTTCCTGACATCAAGTCTCTTCCTGATCCATTCTAATAATATTTAATTCTCCCTATTTACTTACAATGCAATGACAATCAACTTAAGTAAAAAAACAATCAAACTTCGACTAATCCCATAATCCCAGTGTTCATTTCTGCAGATGGCACCAAAAAAAAAAAATTTAAAGAACTACATTTGTCCACCATAAATTACATACAAATGTGCTAACTTTATATAGTCTTATCACAAATAATCCCCCACGTTTTATCAAGCTCTGACCTATACTTACACTAGGTAGAAAACAAATTCTCATTCTCACTCAAACCCTTAGACAATTTCTGTTGGTACTACTATATCAGACATGCCTACAAACTTATTCAAAGAGAATGGAGATATTTAAATATTAATTTTAAAGCATTGCTTTGCAAAATAATATGAAGAGATAATAGCCTAAAAAATGTAACAAAAACAGAATTCTCTTCTAAACTATCATGTCCTACTTTAGATGATTCATACAAAACCATAAGCAATAATTTAACACATTTAAGGTTGAAGGGTAAAAAAAACTAATAGATAAAAAGAGATAAATCTGTTACTTGTGCCTACATCTCAAGCCAAGGCACCATAAGAAAACTTTAGGGTTTTTAGGTTTTCCATTTCCCCTTTCCATTTTTCCTCTCCTG
Organism: Vitis x doaniana; assembly: GCA_030345155.1. NCBI lineage: Eukaryota > Viridiplantae > Streptophyta > Magnoliopsida > Vitales > Vitaceae > Vitis > Vitis x doaniana. The sequence goes on along the minus strand of CP128320.1, from coordinate 17,484,454 downwards.
GTTTTCTAGCAACCAATTAAACAATTATAAATTATTTTCAAGTATATATGACAATTTTTCACAAATATTTTTTTGAATTTAAAATATACAAATAGCATGAAAAAAAAATCTAAAAAAAATTACAAAAATAAAATCAGATCGATTAAGCCATGAATCATAAGTTGCAAGTAAAGTGCATTTTCTATATTCTCAAGGCTTAAAGAAAAAATTATGGTTCAAAATTTTTCCTTCTTTTTCTCATTATTTTCTCAGCATCCGAATAATAGTAGCAAACCAAGAAGTCAATTATTGAATGGGAATAGTAACTTGAACTCTGGAGATCAAGTTGAACACAGTTTAGAGATTTGGACTAAGAAAATTTAGGTCGAGATTTAGGCAATCTACTAACCTCAAATATGCAACAAGAGAGACCTAACTGAAATCCATACCTTATTCAAATTTTCGAGAGAGACGAATGCGAGAAAAAATGAAAGAGCCGCAGAGATTGAGATGCAAGCGATGGAGGTGCTCGGGAGGAAGAGAAGAAAACGACTTCTAGGCTTGAAATGCTAAAGAGAGACCAAAATTAGGGCAAAATTCCAAAAAGTCGTAGAGATTGAGATGCAAGCGATGGAGAAACTCGGGCGGAAGAGAAAAAAGGGCTTCTAGGCAGAGAAGAAAATGGCTTCTAGGCAGAGAAGAAAACGGCTTCTAGGCAGAGAAGAAAATGGCTTATAGGCTTGAAATGCTGAAGAGAGCAAAATTAGGGCAAAATTCCAAAGAGCCGCAGAGATTGAGATGCAAGTGATGGAGGAACTCGGGATGAAGAGAAGAAAACGGCTTATAGGCTTGAAATCTGAAGAGACACCAAAATTAGGGCAAAATTCCAACCTGAATTTTTTTGTTTATTATTATTTTTTTTCATAATCAGCAAAGGTTATTTTTGGAATTAATAAAAGTGCATATCCTTCTTTTTAATTTTGACACTTCCTATGGGTTTTCAGCTTAAATAGGTCGGTTAGATGGACCTTCTCTTAATTTTTGGGCCCAGCTGGGCCCAAAACACAATTCTCCCTTTCTTTATCTGCTTTTTCTCTCCTGTTTCTATCTTCCCCTGGAAGCTACTACCGACTCCACTATTGCTCCACTCAGCAAGTATGGCACCTCTGACCACCAGCATGGCCGCCCATCTTGACTTGCTGCCTCTACCAACTCATCTCATGTGTCGGAAAGGGGGGCCCCCACTTACCTCAGCTGCTGCCCGACTCCTCTAATGCTATATATAAAAAAAAACTAACCCCTTGGCTCTTCAAAGGGGGTCTACAACTATACTTTTTTAAAGGTGAATCTCAATAATGGACTACACCTAGAGGGGAGAGGGGATTGAATAGGTGTTGTTGAACAAACTTAAAAAAATCTCCCAACAAAAATTACCTAACCTTAAAATTTCTCAATGTCTATGAACGTCTTTTCAATAAAGAATAAAATTCACAAGCAAGTATGAATGCAACAACACTTTTCCAACAATTTATAAATGTAATTTATATGCAAATGCTTCAACACTCTCAAAATTAATTCATAAGAACAATTCTCTTCTTAACTCATTTCCAATTACTACAAGATATCATTACCAAAATGAATAGAAAAATTATTCAAGATATCCAATGGATAACCACTCCTATTTCAACTCATTTTTCTTCCATTCAACATATATGCCCAAGTAACCAATGATACCAAAAACTGAAAATAAATCAAAGAGTAAAATGAGATAATGAGACAATGACACTAAATTTTAATGTGGAAAACCTCCGAAAAGATAAAAAGAAAAAAAAAAAAAACCACAGGCCTACAACTAATAAAAAACGTCCAATATGAAAAGCAAAAGTTGAATAGAAAGTTTTACCTAACTCAAGCTTACCAATTATTCCTAGACCACTTCACTAGTACCTTTCACTTTCAGCTTCCCACATTCTTCTTTCGGAGCACACTTGGAGTCCACACCAAACTTGATCTCGATCTCTTCTTGAATCCACACAAGAAAAAATGGGTTTTTAGCTAAACCTAAATAGATTAGAAATTGAAAGATGAATGAAAGAATGAATCAACCTATTTTTTCCTCAATAAAATCCGTTGAAAACAATAGGAAAGTTGGATTTTCTTGACAACGAAACACTCCAAAATAGGAAAGAAGAAGAGAACCAAAGGGGATGGTTGTAGCTATGTCTCTTACTACATACAACATAAGAAGCAAGTTTTGGGTTTTTAAATTGAAGGAAGCCCTTGATCCAACAGATGAAATTTCATCAAAAAAATGTAAGTTGGATCGATCCAACCTAAAGCTGGACCAATCTTGGAACAGTGCATTTTGAACATTTATTTAAAAAAAAAAAAAAAACAACTTCCTAAACCTTCCTAACTCCTTAAAAAATATTTAAGTAAAACAACATTTAAATAATATGGTTGATTCAATTCCATCCAACTCCAACTTCAACTATATACCTTAGTCTCTTGACAAATTCAACAACTTGATCTTCGTTAGGCAAGTAGTCCATAGAAGGATTGGAAAAATTGAGTTAGGAGACACTTAGGAACTTTGTCTAGAATTGCCAACCTAGCTAAACACTTACTTTTTTTAAGGCACTTTCTAGTGGCTACTTTTGAATAAGGCTAGACATATTTTTAATTTTAGGCACTAGGTATATCTGCTGCTATTACCTACTATTTTTGAATAATGCCATACTTTTGATACTTTTAAGGCACACACTCTATGATTTTCGAGGTTGTGTTATAATCTATCCCTTCAATTTATATATTTATTAATTTTTTATTTTAAATCCAAGGAAGTATCACTTGGGTTTATATATATATATTTTGCCATTTTATAACATAAATGAAAATAAAAAATTTAAGTGAAATTAAATCCATTTTTATAATTTTATTTTTTATTTTTAAATTATAAAGAATTAAACACAATACATTTAATCTTATTTATTAAATTAAAAATTTAGAAACAAATATAAGATGTTTTTTTTTATAAATGAAAGATGATCTTGAGTGGAGTAATAGTGAGAGTTTCAGAGTGTTTCTATCTCCTCTAAAAAAGTCTTTAGACTAATCATTTATCAATAATCAAGGAACAAATGACAACGCTAACTGAAGACTGACCAACACTAACTGTTTGAATCATAAAACAAATAATCATAAAATAAAATGCAAATTTAAATAATGAAATGAACAAGACATGGCTCTGATACCAACTTTTTGTAGGATCGAAATTGAAATCAAAAGAGAAAGATGAAAGACTTCAAATTTCAAAATCAATATGAACTTTGATGAATTCTCCCAGTAAAGACTAGAGGAGTCACAAGCAGTCTCACTTAAAACCCAGTCTACTAGACAGAGATTCAATAGAGTTTATCATCCTCAAACAAGATATTTAAAATAAGAAAGACAAAAATTGAATTTGGAATTTAAAATGTTATTAAAATAGGAGAACACACAAACTTTTGAAAATTACAAACTTTGAGTAGAGCTGCTTTAAGCAGAACTCTTCATTACAAGGCTTTGGATTTTCTCACAACTAGTTTCTCTCAACTCTCACAATTTTTGGCTAATGTCCCACAATGAAGGGAGATACCCCTTATATAGAGCTCTAGAGACAGATTTGAAGAGCTTTAAAATCCACGAATTTGAAAGACTTTGGAATCCATCGAAAGTAACTTGTCATCATATGCCAGTTGTCAATGGTTTTGAAATCCACAAGTTTGAGTCCACTGTTTTGTAGGCAGTTTTGTTGAGGTGTCCACCAAGATTTGAAAATTTTGAAGTCCACAACAGGATGAAAGTTTCATCTGGTTGTTGAAAATTTGATTATCTTGAAAAGTTTTAAAAGCTTGCCACGATGTCCAAAATCTCTTTAGAAGGTATAATCCAAGGAGAGAACTACCAACTGTCGGTTGACATGACCTCCCAATTCCGACTTTTGAAGAGATTTGAATATTGTTTTTGAAGAGGCTTTTGAAGCATCACTCCTAGGCCATGTATGGCATTTCATAGCACATGTCTTCATTTTGAGGCTCTTTAAAGCTTGGGGAAGTAGTGTCGTCATCATAAGCAGAACCAAGCTATGACAAGGTTTTAGTGGCTTATTGCTATAAAAACTTGAGATGAGCCTGAAACTACTTGTTTGAAGAAAGTATTATCGGAGAGACTTTTTGAGAGGGGATAAAGTTATCTGAAAGAAGAGAAGGAATTTGAAAAAATGTTTCAATATTGGAAAGAGCATGTGGTGCATTCCAATTTTTTATATGAGGAAGTTACTAGGAAGTGGCAGGTACAAAGTTTGACCACTATTTGACTTTAAATTCCTTTGCCAAATGCATGGGAAATGAACTTTTGATCATTTGTGTTTTGACAAAGTCCCAACATAGAATCCATGGGATTTGGAATCTAGAAGTGAAGAAAAGGGCTTGAAAACAAGGAGTAGGGATCAATCCCCTAACATGCTCTTTGAAATAATCATAAGTAGATTTGATTTGAGGACAAAAGATTTCAAGGATGGTGCCAAAACATAGCCACCATTCTTGAAACGAATTTGAAAAGTCGTTTTTAATTTTATCATTCCATTGGAAGAACCAAGAATGATAAATAAATAAAAATTGAACAAAAATGTGTAAAACCAAGCATCCACATAATCATGATAATCGTATGATGCTGGTTTGAAGTTTTGAGAAACATGTTATAGGTATCAGGAGACTGTTCCCACTGGGTTCCTGAAAATAATTTTGAAAATTTTACATTTTGAATAGCAAATGTCTGTGGAATCCTTGTTTTGTATATGAGTGATTTCCATAGAGTCAATATCAACTAGGATAAACTCATAAAATTTTCTTGTTTTGACTAAATCATTTTGAAAAAAAAAATTCCTTTTGAAAAGATTTTTGTAACGTCTAACGAACCAAACTTTGAAAAGTGGTGAGATTCAAGAATCCACACCTTCATCAAATGGCCTTTTGTAACATAATTGCAAGACGCCTATTTTGACGTTTGGGTTGCATAGGCAAAGGTTTGAGAAGGCTTAGGAATATTTCCTAAGACTTGGAATTGGTTTGAAATAGGGGTTTGAGATTGGGTCTTCGAAACTTTAGGTTTTTCAATAAGTATAGCATAAGATGCTTTTGAATTGGGCATGTGTTTGTTGGATTTTGAGTTGCTCATTTTCCCTGTAGAAATTCCTGAGAGAGAAAATCGGGAAGAGAGTTTGAATCTTCTTTTACAAATTCAATTTCAAAAAAAAAAAGAAAAAAGATAAAAGTGCTTGCCATCAAGCAAAAATCTATTTTTAAATAATATTTTGAACATCCTTATGAAGAATTTCTTTGGCACTTTTGCAATCAACTCAAAGAAGAAATTTTTTTGTTAAAAACATCTTCTTGAAATATTTGAATGTATAAAACAATTGCTAAAATTTCTTTTTTAATAGTTAAATAGTTTTCTTGGGGTCCACTCCATATTCTTGAATAAAAATAGGCAATAGACATTTGATTTTGAAAATTTTGTTTGAGAATACCACCATACCATATGATTCATGCCCAACTGGTGTATGCCCTGTTGATTGGTGTTCAATCAATTGGTGTGCTTTGATTTTAGTCCTCAGACGGGACTAATCAACAAAATTTATAAACCTATTTCACCATATACTAGGGTAGCATTAGCTAGCATAGCATAGTGGCTCTAGGATTGTCCACAGGGATGGTTTTTCAAATTACAACTGATATTAGTTCCAAAAATTGAATTGGTGTTTTTTCTTTCCAAGGTTAGCTTTAAAAGAAAACATAAGTATGTGTGAAAAGATTGGTTTTAAGTGAAACAAAAAATAAAGTAACTGAAATTGCTTACAAAGAAAAGTACTTCTTGGAGTTTTAGATCACTAGGCTCAGGTTCCTTATACAAAAAGGGAGATTCCGGTCACTTGGATCTTTTCCTCGCATTGGGGATTTAACATATAGTTATTTCCCGAACCGGTGTGGTACAGATGCTTCCCCTTAATGGTTTCAAACACTAAATCTCTATCACTGAATCATCTTGCAATGGTTCATACCTCTCACCTGGTATTGGCCATTCAAGGTGATCCTTAACCTTGGATTACCCGTCAAAGCTCGCAAGAGATAACTAATGGATGTCTCGTGGGAGTTCAAAAGCTTACTAAGTGTGACTATTCTAGATAATCCTACCTTTAAACCACCTCCCAGAGGCTCGCAAGAGATAAACTAGTGGATCTCAATGGATGGAGTCCACTTGCCTTACCAAGTGTTGGCCCAGGTGATTTTAAGGGATTTTAAGTTAACTAAAAAGATAAAAACCATTAACGGGTCACACTTTCTCTTCATTAAAAACTAAAACAACGAAACTTCCACTTTTGTATTCGGAACCTTACCTAGCTTCCTTCACTCCAAGAAACAAAATGCCTAGCCACTCATCCTCTGGGAAAACATCCTCAGAGTTTGATTTGCTAGAAATAAAAATAAAAGAGAAAACAAAATGAGAAGGTAAGGCAGAGCAGAACTTTGTGTATTACTTTTTGAAAAACTATACAAAGTTCGTCTCCGAGAAAAACTCCTCAGAGATCTTTTTAAAAGAAAATTACAATAGATATTATATAGAGAGACCATTCACCCCTTCTGCTAACTTCCCAACCAAGAAAACTTGTCATTGGTGGGTTACAAGGAGAAAATAGGGATTTACGCACAAATATCTAAAGATAAACATCAAACGGAGTCAGTGCGTAAATATCTCAGATTACAGGTGGAGTTAGCAAGTTCAAGCGCTACTTGCGAAAATTTCGCAAGTTGAAATTGTGGTTTCGCAAGCTGCGAAATTGTCCTGCAACTAATCAGCTCTCTATCCTACAGCGATTCCTTTACTCTTCCTATTTCGCAAGTTGTGAAAATTTCGCAAGTTAGATTCCACAACTTGCAAAATTGTTGGATGATTGATTTCTTCTGTGATTTTCTTCCTTGCGTCCTCGTTTGGCTTTGGCAAAGGGTTATGAAGCTCCAAAGCTTAGTTTCTTCATGAATTTGAGCTTCAACTTGCTTTGCCATGAACTATACAAAGATCTCCCTCATTCTTGGATTGCTTTGGTGATAAAAAAGCTATGAAAAACACCAAAACTTAACACAATTTGATTAGAAACGATTGCAAGGGTCCTTAACATGCCAATTGAGTTAATTACAAGCTATAAAATAGAACTTTTTGAGTAGTAATCACTCCATCCAACAGACATATTGCTAGTCTCTTAGTAATGAAGGGGAGAAAAATAAAAATAAACATTACTATAATTTACAACATCATGCTGATCACTCTAAAAAATTTCAAGTGGCATGATGATCATACTCTCACATGGAACATTAAAGATATAAAACTCAAACTTCAACAAGAGTTATCAAATAACTTGCCTAATCACAATTCATAAAGAGAAGACATTATGCAAATTTAAGCTTTAAAAGAATTTCCCCTCCTAAAGGGTCAATCCTTACTTTTCCACAAAAATCTAAGTGTTACTTATTAGTTTCTGAATATAGTATGCTGGACAAATCTCTCCCCCCAACTTAGCTCTTTTTCAAATCTTAGCAAACTAACTGATTACTACTGAAAAAGTGCTATTTGATAGCTTTTAATTAATCCTTTTAAACACTTTTGAGTAGTAGTTAGTGCCTTTTAACCCAATTAGCATGTTAAGGCCCCTTTCAATCAATTCTAATCAAAATGTGTAAGTTTTGGTGTTTTTGTTAGTATTTTGATCACCAAAGCATTATGAGATTGAGGAGAGTTATATGGAATCCTTGGAAAGCAATGGGAAGCTTAGAGGAATGAAGAACCAAAGCTTAGGAGCACTTTTGCCATAAGCAAATTCTGGAATGCAAGGAGAAAAGCAAAGAGGAAAAAACAGAGTGAAGAAAACAGAGGAAGCATTCTTGATGACAGTCACTGCAGCTACTTTTGGAGTACTTCCCGAAGTCCATTTTCTACATGCTATATACCATTTCAAAGCTCAGGAAGTCAAGAATCCAATGCTTCAAACGGTGCACGATTTGGAGCTGAAATGAGGAAGTTACAGCCATTGGAAGCCAATCACTCCAAGCTGAAGGAAGGCTTCAGAAAAGTGCTGCGAAATCACCATTTTTGTTGCGAAGTGATTTCGCAGCCTTTTTGCACAGTGCTATGGAGTTCCCCTGAAGCTTCACGCCGCGATGGAAGCCAAACACCACAAGATGGAAGTCCACTTTGCAAAGGTGTTGAATCAGCTGGTTGCTATGAAGAAATTTCGCAGCTCCTCTTGTGCACCTGCGAAATTTCGCAGACCTCATCTTTCACTTGCGAAGTGGTCCTGAGTGCTTCCCGATATTTGTAACCGACACTTGGAGATATTTTTTTATTAGATTTTTGTTGTCTAAATGCCCAAATTCTCCTTGTAAGTCACCAATGATAGATTTCCTTAGCTTTTAAGTTAGGAATTTGGCAAAATATCATGGAATAGCTATCATTGTAATTTTGGTTTAAAGGGAGCCCGAGGAGCCTGTTCTGAAGGTGTTAGAGTTTTGGGTTCCAAGGGGATCCTTTGTACAGTTTTGGGAAGGAAGTAAAATACAGAGCACTTGCTCTGCTTTTCCTATATATTCTTGTCTTCTCTTTCATTTTCATTTTCTTGCTAGCCAAACATTCTCTGAGATGTTTTCTCAGAGGATGAGAGGCTAGACTCTTTGTCTCTTGGAGCTAAGGTAACCGGGTAAGTTTCCTCATGCATAAATTGGAAGTTTTGTTGTTTTAGTTTTTAATGAAGAGAAAGTGTGACCCGTTGATGGTTTTTATCTTTTTAGTTAACTTAAAACGCCTTTAAATCACCTGGGCCAACACTTGGTAAGGCAAGTGATCTCCATCCATGGAGATGCACTAGTTTACCCCTTGCGAGCCTCTGGGAGGTGACTTGAAGGTAGGATTTTCTAGAATTGCCAACACTTGGTAAGCTTTTGGACTCCAAGGAGACATCCATTAGTTATCTCTTGCGAGCTTTTGACGGGTAATCCAAGGTTAAAGATCACCTTGAATGGCAAGTGCTAGGTGAGAGGTATGAGCCATTGCAAAGTGCATCAGTGAGAGGGATTTAGTGTTTGAACCCATTAATGGGAAGCATTTGTACAACACCGGTTGGAGAAGGAACTATATGTTAATTCTCTAATGTGAGGAAAAGAAACAAGTGACCGGAACTCTCCTTTTTGTATGAGGAATCTGAGCCTAGTGATCTGAAACTCCAAGAAACACTTTTCTTTATAAGTAAAATCAGTTACTACTTTTGGTTAGCTTAAAACCAATCCTTTTTCATTCAAACATCTTTATGTTTTCTTTTGAAGCTAACCTTGAAATGAAAAGGCACCAATTCAGCTTTGAATTAATATCATTTGTGAAGTGAAAACCCATCCCAGTGAACGATCCTAGAGCCACTATGCTATAGTAGCTTTGTCTTTGCTACCCTAGTATATGGTGTAATAGGTTATAAATTTTGTTGATTAATCCCTCAATCAAGGAGCACCAGCTGGACACGAATCAGCTGAGACACCAATTAGGCATGAATCACTAACAACCTCCAATAGGCTAAGAACACATCTCATTTATTTCACACTTTTTTTTTCTTGTAGGAGTACAAAGCTTAAAGGTATTCTTTTCTAAATTGTCCATGTAATGGGGGTCCATCGATGACTCCCAACTAATTAAGGTTTAGGGCATCAAGTTTCAAGGATCTTTCGACTACTAACTCCTCGGATTTTACCCCGGACTTTTGAGATTGGAATTCAATACCCAAGCACCTACAGTATGTTAAACTCCACCTATTCACCCTTGTAACGAGCATTGAGGTTGGTGACTCCCAACCAATGAAGGCTTAGGGCACCAAGTTTTAAAGATTTTTACCATATACCCCTCAGACCTTGCTCGGGTTTCAAGGCAAGTAAAACTTTTTTTTTTTCTTTCTTATTTTTCTTCTCTTTTCAAAGGCTCATTGGCCTTTTCTAAGGTGTCCCAAAATTATTAAAATGAGGTTAAAGGTACCAAGTTTAAAATTTCCTAAGTCAAGGGGTGAAATAGTTTTTCATTTTATAATTGGAACCTAGTATGCACAGTGTGTGGTAAGCTTAAAGTGGAAAAAATAAGGTTGAATTCAACAATTCATCAACTTTAATAAGCATAATACAAACTCTAAGTCAAGTAAAAAGACAAAAATTCAATTTCTCCCATTTCATTTTGAGATTTTTTCCTTGATAACCATGAAAAGTATTCAATTTTTTTTTTTTAAAATTTAAACAAAAAGTAACTAAATTACCATTTATAACCTAGCATTATAAACAATACTTCCTTTCTCAACTCCCCCCAACCATGCTAACCATTGCCCTCAATGTGTGAAGAGCAATTGAAAATAAAGGGAGGAAGTGGTACCTCTTGAGTGGAATAGAGTCTGAATTGTATAGGAGAAACCACATGATTCAAAAAACTAAAAAAAAAAAATAATGAGTAGAGAAAATAAATAAAAATATGCCAAGTATACTAAAAAATGATGGATATGTATTACTTTAAGAAAGTACAATATGAAATATGCGCAAGTAATACATCCAATCCCAATATATAAAACATCAAAAACATGAGATTAACAGTTCTACTATAATAAGTAAATACAAAAAGTAGATAGATGATCAGGTAGTGGTGGGAGGGTCATGTGGAGACGATGACTCTGCTGTGGTCTCCTGAGTGCTCTGGATAGGAGTCTCGACCTCTGCTGTAGTAGTCGCCTCATGAGGCATAGTTTGCTCTGTTGGAGTAGCCTCCTCAGATGGAGTTGTAGGCTCTGATGGGCTAGGCATATCATGCTCAGGTGGTGGCAGAATACCCAAATGCTACTGTATCTAACTAATGATGGCAGTATGCTGGGTTTGCATGGTAATAAGTTGATCCTGATGTGCACGTATGACTGCCATCTGCTGGAAGAGAGCACCTTGAGTGGTGCTCAATGTCTGCAATGTATGACATAGGCCTCTAAACTCTGAAGTGGATATGGTGATAGAGGACTCAGATGGAGGAGGTGATGATGTAACTGGTACAACTGGTGGAGCTTCAGGAGTGGTAGGAGGAGTAGAAGATGTAGCCTCAAGTGTGGGCACTGTAGAAGGTGCTGTAGGGGCAGGTGGTATGATCTCTGTAGGTATCTCAGCCTACTGTGCCTATTGTGTTTGTGGTGGCTGCTCATCCTGTGGTGGCTTTGGAGGTGCTGGCATATCTGAGGCTCCTAGAGGTGCAACATAGGCCGTTAAATGATTTCGTTTGTCGAGAGTGAATAGCTCTAGGCAAATGCGGCGACGCTCAAGCTGAGGCTCAGAAGGATAGCCCAAATGCTCTAATATCTGATAGAGTAGCCTAGGAAAAAGTAATGGAATGGCATATGCTCTCTGGAGCTTCTTCCTATGGACCTTCTCTTCAAAGTGGAGAAGAGAGGTCATAATCAAATGATGAGGGCCAAAGTAGAAACCCTCTGATATCCGGAATAAAGCCTCTAATATAGCTCCTTTACTCTGCACCATATGCTGAAGTGGAACTATGTTGGAGCGCAATACCACATCTACAAGGAGCATCCCAGGTGGAAGCTCTTTCCTTAGAAGAAATGAGCGTGTAGAGGTCCCCCTAGACAATATACGGACCATGTCCCTCTGAGAAAAATGGGACCACTCTTTGAAATCTACTGGACTCACAGGCTCATATAGAATATGCAGGGCCATTGCAATGTGTCTAGCTCCAAGGATACCATGGCGTCCATCAATAGTGAAGTGGATGACATTAGGATTCCGGATGTGACGAGTAGTCATAGACTGATAGAAGTCTAGTGCTACTCTAGGAGAGAAGAAGTCCCTAGGAGTCATCAGGTGCTCCAAATGGTATCTCTGTAGTAGGCGGAATGAATCTCTAAGCTTCGGCTTCTGTTTGAAAGTCTCCATATCAAAACATATCTCGGAGTGGAATGTCCTGGCCCTGTAATCCAAATTTCCCTCAATAGGTGGTTGTGTAACCATAGGTCGCCTGATAATTGCTTCTGGAGTCATCCTAGAAGGAATCTGAGACTTTGTAGCAGGCGGCTGAGGCTGTAGACGTGCAGATGACTCTCCTAGGCCTGAAACTTTAGCTTTCTTTGCAGGAGGGTGACGAACTGATCTCTTGGGACGCGAAGTGCTTGCCCCAGGTGTAGTGGGTGGTCTCCTCGTTTCATACCTGTGCTGAGGAGGGTTAGATGGCACTCCACCCTCAAAAGGTGGAATGGTAGGGGCCTGTGGGGCCTCAGATGTGAAATCCCGTGTAGGTAAAGCTCTTAGCCTTGGATTGCGAGTTGATGGAGACGCGGCATGGGCTCCTCTTGTCTTAGCCATGGCTGAAATAGAGAGGAATTGCTTGGCTTGTGTTCCACAAGGTGCATGTTGGGTACGCGAAGGTGCTTCCTCTTCAGATGCACGACCTTAGGGCTTCCAATGGAGGAGATGCTCTGGAATTTGGGGCTTTACAACTTGATAGGGTTTTTTCGCAACTTGGAATGGCTGTGCGAAATGAAAATGGAAGAATTAGGGGTTTAAATATGGATTTAAATGACGGTTGGCATTTTCGCAAGTTCCCTGGAATTCGCAAGTTGCCCCATTTCGCAACTTGATTCGTAAGTTGATTCATAGGCTGCGAAAATGGAAAATGAACTTGCGAAATGGCACATGTGTGCCTGGAGGTGCTTTTGCGGGTTGCGAAAATTTTCGCAAGTTGAATGGTGGACTTGCGAATTTGAGCTTTGAGGATTTCGCAAGTTGGCCCCCATTTTCGCAAGTTGGAATTTCAACTTACGAAATTTTTGCAAGTTGAAATATTGCTTTGTTTTTCAGGCTTTTTCTCCTTCTTTGGTTCTTTAAGGCTTTCCTCCAATTCCTTTGAAGTTCCTTCTAATTTTGATCATCCAAAAAGTCTAAGTTAGATCAAAATAAAATAAATTAAAGCTAGAATTAAAATTAAAACAAATAATAAAGCTTTTAAATCAACAAAATTGAAACAAAAAACATGGACTTTGGTTAGTCTTCGGAAAGACTAAGTCCATCTACCCCTTTTTGGTTAAGATTGTTGTGGCTCAAGGAGACTGACTTTCTTCTTGTCTTGATTGAAAGGCTCCATGAATGGCTTGAAACGGTGGCTATTGACTTTGAAAGTGTCTGTGCTGTTGGAATTGAGTAGTTCCACTATTCCATTGGAATGCACTTGGTGAATAATGAAAGGGCCTATCCACCTTGATTTGAGCTTTCCTAGAAAGATGTGGAGCCTATAGTCATAGAGTAAGACTCTTTGTCCCTTTTGAAATTCTTTGTTAGATATTAACTGATCATGCCACCTCTTCATCCTTTGTTTTGCAATTTTGGAATTGATGTAGGCATCATTTCTCAATTTCTCCATCTTATTAAGGTCTAAGCACTTCTTCATCCCGGCTCTATTCAAGTCCATGTTTACCTTCTTAATTACCCACCAAGCCTTGTATTCAACTTTCATAGGGAGATGACATGCTTTGCCATAGACTAGGCGATAAGGAGACATGCCAAGAATAGTCTTGTAAGCTGTTCTATATGCCCATAGTGAATCATGGAGCTTAACAAACCAATCTCTTCTGCTCGTGTTCACCACCTTCATCAATATATTTTTTATTTCCCTATTTGCTAACTCAACTTGCCTAGAAGTTTGAGGGTGGTAAGGTGTAGCTACTTTGTGCTTCACCCCATACTTGGCTAAGAGAGTTTTAAAAGGCTTGTTGCAAAAATGAGTACCTCCATCACTGATTATGGCCTTGGGTGCCCCAAATCTTGAGAAGATGTTCTCTTTGAGAAACTTGAGAACAACTTTGTGGTCATTGTGTTTACACGGGATTGCCTCAACCTATTTAGAAACATAGTCTACCCCCGCCAAAATGTAAGAGTTACCAAAAGACATAGGGAAAGGTCCCATGAAGTCAATGCCCCAAACATCGAAAAGATCAACTATTAAAATGGGGTTCATAGGCATTTGGTTCCTACGTGTTAACTTCCCAAGCCTTTGGCATCTATTACAGCTCCTGCACATGGTGTGAGCATATTTGAAAAGTGAAGGCCAACTGAAACCTGATTGCAACACCTTCATGGTTGTTTTCTGAGAGGCAAAGTGGCCTCCACATGGGCTTTTGTGGCAATGACTGAGGATCCCCTATTGCTCTTGTTTAAGGACACGCTTCCTTATTATTTGATCTGCACAATACTTGAAAAGAAAAAGTTCTTCCTATATTGTGCTTTCCACTTACTTGGAACTTCACCAGTAACTAGATAGTTAGAAATATTAGCATACCAAGAAACATTTTCTAACAACATGAGTGACTCCCCCGAAAAATCATCATTAATAGACAAACCATGGGAATTATGCGCTATAGCCAGCCTTGAAAGGTGATCAGCTACCACATTCTCCACTTCTTTCTTATCTTTAATTTGGAGATTGAACTCTTGTAGTAAGAGAATCCATCTAATCAGCCTTGCTTTTGCATCTTACTTTGTCAATAAGTACTTCAAAGCTGAGTGGTTAGTGAAAACCACAATGAAAGACCCTACCAGATAAGCACGAAATTTGTCCAAGGCAAAAACTACAGCCAACAATTTTTTCTTTGTGGTTGTGTAGTTTCTTTGCGCTTCGTTCAATGTTTTGCTTGCATAGTAAATCACATAGGGCTTTCCATCCTCTCTTTGACCCAGAACAACTCCTATAGCAAAGTCACTGGCATCACACATTACTTAAAAAGGTAGTTGCCAGTTAGGAGCCCTCACCATTAGAGCGGTTGTCAAGAACTACTTTAGTTGCTCAAAACTCTTTTGACATCTCTCATCCCATACGAATTTAGCATCCTTCACCAATAGTTCACAAAGAGGCTTTGAAAGTTTAGAGAAATCTTTAATAAACCTTTTGTAGAACCCAACATGGCCAAGGAATTGCCTTACTCCTTTTACAGTTGTTAGGGATGACAATTTAACAATAAGTTCCACCTTTGTTTTATCAACTTCAATGCCTTTCTTGGAGATGATGTGGCCAAGGACAATTCCTTGATGTACCATAAAATGGCATTTCTCCCAATTAAGCACTAAATCCTTTTCAATGCATCAGTTCAGAACAGCTTCCAAGTTGACTAAGCATTCCTCAAATGTGCTTCCATATATGGTAATATCATCCATAAAAACTTCCATAATACGCTCCACCATATCACTGAAAATGCTTAACATACATCGTTGGAATGTTGCAGGTGCATTGCATAAACCAAAAGGCATTCTTCTATAGGCATATGTTCCAAATGGACATGTGAAAGTGGTCTTCTCCTGGTCTTCAACATCAATTTCTATTTGAAAATACTCGGAGTAGCTGTCCAATAAACAATAGAAAGGATGGCTTGAGACTCTCTCCAACACTTGATCAATAAATGGCAATGGAAAATGATCATTCCTTGTCACAACATTCAATTTTCTATAATCAATACACACCCTCCAACCTGAAGTGAGGCATGTAGCAACTTCTTTTTCCTTATCATTTTGCACCACTGTGATCCCTGATTTCTTTGGCACTACTTGAGTAGGACTCACTCATGGGCTATCTGATATGGGGTAGATAATACCGGCCTAAAGTAGCTTAAGAACCTCAACTCGCACCACCTCTTGCATATGAGGATTCAATCTTCTTTGAGGTTGACGAACTAGCTTAGCTTCTTCTTCCATGTATATATGATGTGTACAGGCTAAAGGGCTAATACCTTTCAAGTCAGATATTTGCCATCCTATTGCTTTCTTACATCTCCTGAGAACTTCAAGTAAACACTCCTCCTGAGGAGTGGTAAGAGATGAAGATATAACAACAGGGCACTTCTTATTCTCTTCTAGGTATGCATACTTCAACTTCGTGGGTAGTGGCTTCAGAATAAACTTTGGGGCCTCCTATTTAACAGCTTCTTGTGTCTCTTCCTCATTGAACAAATGTAGAATTTCTTCTATCATCCTCCAAAGTGGTAGAGTAGCAAGAAAATTTGAGGCTTCAAGTAACCCTTCATCAAGATCCCCAAGACTTTCATTCAACTCCTCTTGTATTTTTTTATTACAATGCTCCTCCACTAAAGTGTCAATGATGCACACCTCTTCTGGACCTTCTTCTTCTTCCGGATTGATTGGCTTCTTGCACATATAGAAGATATTGAGCTCCAATGTCATGTTGCCAAATGTGAGTTGCATGAGTCCATTCCTACAATTGATGATTGCATTTGATGTAGCTAGGAATGGTCTTCCAAGTATGATATGAACATAATTAGTTCCTTTGACAATTGGGTCTATATCAAGAACAACAAAATCCACTGGATAGTAGAAATTGTCAACTTGAACTAAGACATCTTCAATCATCCCTCTTGGAATCTTCACTGATCTATCTATTAGAGATATTGATTACTACCCAAAAGTGTCATTTTACACCTTTAAGTCATTATGTTTTAAGCACTTTTGTGTAGTAATTCTTCACCTTTATTCCAATTGGCATGTTAAGGACCTAGCAATGACTTCTAATCATATTTGTGGCTAGTTTTAGTGTTTTGACATCTTTTTGGATCATTAAGACAAGCCAACCAAAGAAGAAAAGCAAAGAGAAGCAAAGAAAAGCAAAGAGAAGCAAGGAGGAAATCAGAGGACAGCAGCTGCAGTCTTCTTGGGCACTTTTGGAGCACTTCCCGAAGTCCATTTTCTACATGCTGTATACTGTTTCAAAGCTCAAGAAGTCAAGAATCCAACGCTTCAAATATTGTACGATTTGGAGCTGAAACGAGGAAGTTATGGCCTTCGGAAGACAACTGCTCCAGGTGTGCGAAAATTTCGCACACCCCCTGCAGGTGTGCGAATGGTGTGCGAGTTTCGCACACCTCCTTCAGGTGTGCGAAAATTTCGCACACCCCATGCGTGGTGCGAAATCTCCTCTGTTTTTGCCGACTCCACTTTAGATATTTTCTTAAGTTTCTTTTGATGTAATTTCCTTTCTTCTCCTTGTAACAAGCCAATGAAAAGCTTTGCTTTTGTAAAAACTATATAAGGGGTGGAAATCACCTCTTGAAGACATGTAACACGGGTGTTAAGCTTAACACTTAGCAATATACAGAGCTTTCTCGTTTTCTATTTTCTCGTTACTATTTTCTTTTTCTTGGAAGCCAAACAACCTCTGAGGATGTTTTCTAAGAGGATGAGAGGCTAAACTCTTGGTTTCTTGGAGTGAAGGAAGCTAGGTGAAAAGTCCAGATGCAAAGGTGGAAAACGCTCGTGCATTAAATATAGGTAGTTGAAGTTCATAAATGGCTTTTAAATCCAAAGTTTTGCTTTAAATCCCTTAGAATCACTTTGAATGACCAATACATGGTAAGCTTCAGGTCTTTATGGATGCTTATTGCTAGATTCATATTAGTCCATTAGTTATCATGTACGAGCCATTGGAAAGTGGTTCAAGGTGAAGACCTATATAGTGTCTAAAGCCATTAATGGACCTTGACTACCATTTTTATTGATTTTTATGGATTAAATCTTCATTGTTAAACCTATACCGGTTCGAGAAATAACTATAGGTTAAATCCCCAATGCGAGGAGAAAAATCCAGAATTTTCCACTTTGCATTCTAAACTTGATCCTAGCAATCCTTAGCTCCGAGAAACTTTCTTTCTTCCATTTTTAATTAGTTTATGTTAATTTAGGTTCAAACACTTTCAAAACAAATTTTATTTTCTTTTTAAGCTTTAAGTTTTTGATAAAGGAAATCATTAAATCAATTTCTAATCTCAAGTATATCACTGGTAGAATGAAAACCCATCCCAGAGTTCGACCCTAGAGCCACTATACTATAGTAGCTTTGCTACACTAGTATGAGGTCATAGGTTTTATAAATGTTTTTGATTAAATGACCCGACTGGGTTTTGCGCGAATCAAAATGGCGCCGTTGCCGGGGATGGTGCCACAATACAGTGATACAACCTTTTAGAGGCTACTTGTGATTTTCATCACAAGTTTGGTGAATTCCTTTTTCACTAACTTTATTTCCTTTCTTTTTATTGTAGAATTTCTTTTGCTTTCTTTCTAACTTTAACTTTCTTCTAGTTTTCTTTTGTTTTTGTTGTTTTTGTTTTGTTTTCAGGTAAGTATAGATTTGTGCATGCCCTATTGGATTCGGGACCAAGAGGGAAGATTAGTAAGGATTGAGAATCCTCAAGACACAGAGTTGAATATCTGTGTAAACATCATGGACCCTCCACAAGAGAATCAGAATTCTCAACAAGGTCAAGGGGGTAATCCAAATGCATATCTATCCATGAGGGATAGAATGCACCCACCAAGGATGAGTGCACCCTCATGCATAATACCTCATCTTGAGCAGCTGATTATAAGGCCCCATATTGTGCCCCTTCTACCAAATTTCCATGGAATGGAGAGTGAGAATCCATATGCCCACATCAAGGAGTTTGAGGAGGTGTGCAATACCTTTAGAGAGGGAGGAGCTTCAATAGACTTGATGAGACTCAAGCTATTCCCTTTCACTTTGAAGGACAAGGCAAAAATATGGCTTAATTCTTTAAGGCCAAGGAGCATAAGGAATTGGGTTGATCTTCAGGCCGAATTTTTGAAGAAATTTTTCCCCACCCATAGAACCAATGGATTGAAGAGGCAAATCTCAAATTTTTCTACAAAAGAAAATGAGAAATTCCATGAATGTTGGGAAAGGTATATGGAGGCCATTAACGCTTGTCCTCATCATGGCTTTGATACATGGCTCTTGGTGAGCTATTTCTATGATGGAATGTCTTCCTCCATGAAGCAAATTCTTGAAACCATGTGTGGGGGAGATTTTATGAGTAAGAATCCGGAAGAAGCCATGGATTTTTTAAGTTATGTATCTGAGGTAACAAGAGGATGGGATGAGCCCAACTCAAAGGAATTGGGAAGGATGAAAGCTCCTATGAATCCAAAGGGTGGATTGTACATGTTAAGTGAAGACATGGACATGAAAGCTAAGGTGGCAACAATAGCAAGGAGGTTGGAAGAACTTGAGTTGAAAAAGATGCATGAAGTCCAAGTCATTTCCGAGACTCAAGCCCATGCCATACCATGCACCATTTGCCAATCATGTGACCATGTGGTAGATGAGTGCCCAACCATTCCAGCTGTGAGGGAGATGTTAGGTGATCAAGCCAATGTTGTGGGGCAATTTAGGCCTAACAACAATGCACCTTATGGAAACACCTATAATTCAAGCTGGAGAAACCATCCAAATTTTTCTTGGAGACCAAGACCACCTCCATACCAACCACAAGCCCAAACTCAAGCACCTCAACAAACCTCTTCAGTGGAGCAAGCCATTGCAAACCTAAGCAAAGTCATGAATGACTTTGTGGGTGAACAAAGGGCAATCAACTCCCAATTGCACCAAAAGATTGAGAATGTTGAGAGTTGTCTAAATAAGAGAATGGATGGGATGCAAAATGATCTATATCAGAAGATAGATAACATTCAATACTCCATCTCTAGGCTTACCAACCTCAACATAGTGAATGAGAAAGGAAAGTTCCCCTCTCAACCAAGCCAAAATCCAAAGGGTGTTCATGAAGTTGAAACCCAAGAGGGGGATTCTTCAAAGTTGAGGGAGGTCAAAGCCGTGATCACCTTGAGGAGTGGAAAGGAGGTTGATCAACCCTTGCCTAAGGCGAGGCAAGATGAAGAACTCTTGACAAAGAAAACCTTGGTTAAAGAGAGCAATAACCAAGAAGAGAAGAGTGGGAAGAAAAGTGCATCCAAATCAAGCATTGAAGAAGAGCCGAGGATAGTGATTAAAGAAGATATGATGAAGAAACATATGCCTCCCCCTTTTCCTCAAGCTTTACATGGAAAGAAGGAAATCAAGAATTCACCAGAAATTCTTGAAGTCTTGAGACAAGTGAAGGTGAATATACCCTTACTTGATATGATCAAGCAAGTCCCCACATATGCAAAGTTTCTGAAGGACTTGTGCACGGTCAAGAGAGGGTTACATGTGACAAAGAATGCATTCCTCACTGAGCAAGTAAGTGCTATCATTCAGAGTAAGTCTCCAGTCAAGTATAAAGATCCGGGTTGCCCCACCATTGCAGTCAACATTGGAGGGACACTTGTGGAGAAAGCTTTACTAGACTTGGGGGCAAGTGTGAATTTGCTCCCATACTCTGTGTACAAGCAACTGGGACTTGGAGGATTGAAGCCCACAGCCATCACTCTCTCCTTAGCTGATAGGTCTGTCAAAATCCCAAGGGGGGTGATAGAGGATGTTCTAGTTCAAGTAGACAAATTCTACTATCCCGTGGATTTTGTTGTGCTTGATACTGACCCCACTGTTATGGAAGCCAATTACGTGCCAATCATCCTTGGGAGACCTTTTCTGGCTACCTCCAATGCCGTCATCAATTGTAGAAATGGGGTGATGCAGCTCACATTTGGAAACATGACCGTGGAATTAAACATATTCCATCTTTGCAAGAGGCATCTTCACCCAGAAGAGGACGAAGGATTGGAGGAGATGTGCCTGATCAACACCTTGGTTGAAGAGCATTGTGACAAGAGCTTAGAAGAGAGCTTGAATGAAAGCCTTGAAGTGCTTGAAGAAGGGTTACCTGAACCCTTTGATGTGCTAGCCATCATGTCTCCTTGGAGGAGACGGGAAAAGATCTTACTACTGTTCAATAGGGAGGAAATCAAAGGGGAAAAGTACAGAGAAAGATGACTACATAGATGAAGAACCACAAAGGATAGTCATCAAGGAAGAAATGATGAAGAATCACATCACTCCACCTTACCCCCAAGTTTTGTATGGCAAAATCATACAAACCAAGTCTCAAAAGAAGGATGCAAACTTCATATGGGATCCGGGCAAGCTAAATCAGGGTCAAATTTCATGGTTGAACTTAGTCTCTCCAAAGACTAAAAAGTTCATCCTCTTTTTGTTCTCTTTTTAAGTTGATTTTAGTTTAATCCAGTGTTTTCTTGTGTTTATGCATGTTTTGATTTCTATTTTTGACGTTAAATTCATTCTAATATGGTTTGAATTGTGTTTTTTGTGTTAACATGTAGGTAGGAAGGCTTGAAGAATGGAGTCTTGGTGGAAACAGGGGAAAACAGGGGAGAAAAATCAAGTTTCAGCAAAATTCGCACACCCCCTTGAGGTGTGCGAAATTTTCGCACACCCCCATACCCTGTGCGAAATTGCTTTTGCTCCACTTTTCAAAAATTGCATGCTCTCTGTCCCTCGTGCGAATTTCACAAGTATGCGAACCTGGTGCGAACCCGGTGCGAATTTGTTTTTGCGCCAATTTTCAAAACCACGCTCTCTGTCTTGGAGAATCACAGGTATGCGAAATTTTCGCACACCATTTTAAGGTGTGCGAAACTCATTTTTCTCTTTAAAAGCTATCTTCTCCACTTCAAAGTTTGAGCTCCTTCTTCAATTCTCTCAAAACCTCTCTTCCGATCACCCACTGCCATCCATAAAACTCCTTTCCTTCATCATCAATCATCATCAACACCACCATGGCAGCCCATCTCCAATATTCAACTCCATAGCCGTGGCAACCACTATTCATCATCTTCCAAATTCGGCAATTCCATCATCCTCCACCATCAAAATCCTTCCAATTCATCACCCAACACTCTAAAAACCTCCATAATCCCATCCAAACCTTGTTCTTGCCAATCCAAAGCCTAAACCATAAGCATCCAAGCCTTGATTTCTTCAAAAGAAATCCATTGCCGCCGGCCATGGGAGCTCCAATTCTCCAATTTTCCACTTAAAAAGCTCCAATTTCCAAGCCTATTCAACATGACAAATCCTTTTCTTACCTAAGCCACCAATTCCCATCCTCAAAAGCCACAAATTTCCAGCATTTCAAAAAAATCCATAACTCTTTAGCCGCGTGGATGAATAGTGCCCTGTGCGAAATTTTCGCACACCCCCCCCCCCCCCCCCTGTGCGAAAATTTCACACACCTAACCCCCCTGTGCGAAAATCTCAGCCTGTCCATCCTACCTTCCATAATTCCGAGCCTCTGAGCCCCATTTCTTCACTTCATCATGCCCAAGACCCGAGGAGGATTTACTTCAGCTCCTCAGAGCAGTCAGAGAGCCGCCCCTGTGCGGGCCCCACTTGATGCACCCTCACATTTACTTGATTCGGCACCTCAGAGCAGATACCATACGAGGAGAGCATCCACCACGTCTGTGGCTCCTACACAAATTCCACCTCGGAGTCCTCCTTCAAAGAAAGCGAAGACTACAGAGCCAGGAGAGTCCTCCAGAGCACCTCAGCCTTCTTCTGCCAGGCGCCCTAGACCCAGCTTGCCCATTGAGGGCAACTCCGATTGCCGATCGAGAGACTTTCATGTCGAGACATATTTCGATCACTCTCTGATGCGACAGCAGCCTGAGTTACGAGATTCATACCGCTTACTTGAGAGGTACCATCTTGTACCCTTTATGACTCCGCCCCAGTTCTTTTATCCTCGAGTAGCTTTAGACTTTTATCAGTCTATGACTACTCGTGGCGTCCCGATACCAGCCTCGCTCCTTTTTACCATTGATGGACGCCAGGGTATTTTGGGGGCTAGACAGATTGCCGATGCTTTCCATATCCCTTATGCACCGGCAGATCCCGCTGCATTTAGACGCTGAGCCCCACTTTCTGAGTGGGACATGGTTCGTAGCCTATCTCGAGGGACATCTTCCCAGAGGACCATTTTGAGGAGAGAACTTCCCCCAGAGATGCTCCTAGTTGATGTGGTGCTTCGCGCCAATCTTTTTCCTCTTCAGCATAAAGTACAGAGACGAGGGGCCATTATGGAGGCATTATTCCGTATCTCTGAGGGCTATTACTTTGGCCCTCATCATTTGATTATGGCCGCTCTCCTCCATTTTGAGGAGAAGGTGCATACGCGGCGTCTTGCGAGGGCAGACTCCATTCCTTTACTTTTCCCTCGGCTGCTATGCCATGTTTTGGCACATATGGGTTTTCCTGCAGACCCTCATTCTGAGACCCGCCGCCAGTGTCCAGAGAGCTTCTCTCTTGAAGTGGACTCAGATATGGCTCCATCGCCAGTCCCCAGAACTTCCCGAGCCAAGAGAAGTCCCTCCTGCTCCGTCCACTTCAGAGCCTACACAGCCAGTACCAGAGGCCGCATCATCTGATGCCCCACCTGCTGTTCCTCCTACATCAGAGCCGCCCATTACTATCCCTGGTGCCGAGTATCGTGCCTTGCTCGCTTCTTTCCAGACTTTGACCACTACTCAGACAACCATTATGGAGCGCATGGACCACTTCCAGCTTCAGTAGGACCAGCAGACTCTCATTCTCCGAGAGATTCAGCAGCATCTCGGTCTTTCATCACCAGTTCCACCTGTAGAGGTTCCTTCCACAGTTGCAGCGGAGGACCCCTCCTATCCACCAGAGGAGCCTACTACTTGATCATACGATCACTCCTCTCCTTTTTTGTATCTATATGCTACGTTTTTAGATGTCTTATATATTTTGGACCACTGTTATACTGGGATTGGATGTACTCCATGTTTATTTTGTATATTGTACTATCTCAGTTTATATAGACATCTTCTCTTTTTGTGTATTTTAGCTTCCATTTTATTTCCTCTTTTCATCACTCTTATGATTTTTCTTTTCTTATGCAACATGTGGTTTCTCCTGTTCATTCAGAGTCCCTTACTATCAGGAGGTATCACTTCCTCCCTTATATTATCGCTTGTTTTTGGAACATTGAGGACAATGTTCATTCTAGTTGGGGGGAGAATTGAGGAAGTAATTTGTTGATTTTTTGGTTAAGTTATGTTGCTAACAAAATTTTTTGCAAACTCTCTTTGTTTTCTCAAAGATAAATTCTCAAAAGTAAATAGGAGAAATTAAATTCTTATCTTATTGCCATAGTCTCAGAGTTTGTATTATGCTTATTAAAGTGGATAAATTGTTGAAGCTCCTTTTGTTTTCAATCTTAAGTCTTCCACTCTAATCTTTTCACACACTGAACACATTAGATTCCAGTTATAAGATGGAAAACTTTTTCACCCCCTAAACTTAGGAAATTTTCGGCTTGGTGCCATTGACCTCATTCTATTAGTGTTGGGACACCTTATAGAAGGCCAATGTGTCTTATGAAAATAATTTTTGCTTCACTTGCTTTGAAACCCGAGCAAGGTCCGAGGGGTATATGGTGAAAATCTTTAAAGCCTGGTACCCTAAGCCTTTACTGGTTGGGAGTTCACCGACCTCAATGCTCGCTACATGGGTGGATGGGTGGAGTATATTTTCTAAAAAAAAAAAAAAAAAAAAAAAAAAAGAAAAAGAAAAAGAAAAAGGGTGCGTTCTTAGCCTTTTATATATGAGTAGTGTTGCTAAAGTTAGAGAAAAACCTTAGTTGGGGGGAGAATATAGTTTGACATACTATAACTGGAAACTAAGCACTTTAACACTTAGATTTTTGTGGAAGATTAAGAGTGATCCTTTAGGAGTAGAAATTATCTTGATACTCAAATTTGCATAATGCCCACTCTTTGCAAGTTGTGATTGGTAAGTTATTTGATAACTCTTGTTGATGATTGAGTTTTATATCCTTGACTTGCCATGTGAGAGTTTGACCCAATCATGCCACTTAATTATTTTTTGGAGTGATCAGCATGATTTTGTGAATTATTATTATCTATTTTTCTTTCTTTTTCTCTCCTTCATTGCTCAGGGACGAGCAATGTGTCAGTTGGGGGGAGTGATTACTACCCAAAAGTGCCATTTTACACCTTTAAGTCATTATGTTTTAAGCACTTTTGTGTAGTAATTCTTCACCTTTATTCCAATTGGCATGTTAAGGACCTAGCAATGACTTCTAATCATATTTGTGGCTAGTTTTAGTGTTTTGACATCTTTTTGGATCATTAAGACAAGCCAACCAAAGAAGAAAAGCAAAGAGAAGCAAAGAAAAGCAAAGAGAAGCAAGGAGGAAATCAGAGGACAGCAGCTGCAGTCTTCTTGGGCACTTTTGGAGCACTTCCCGAAGTCCATTTTCTACATGCTATATACCGTTTCAAAGCTCAAGAAGTCAAGAATCCAACGCTTCAAACCTTGTACGATTTGGAGCTGAAACGAGGAAGTTATGGCCTTCGGAAGACAACTGCTCCAGGTGTGCGAAAATTTCGCACACCCCCTGCAGGTGTGCGAATGGTGTGCGAGTTTCGCACACCTCCTTCAGGTGTGCGAAAATTTTGCACACCCCATGCGTGGTGCGAAATCTCCTCTGTTTTTGCCGACTCCACTTTAGATATTTTCTTAAGTTTCTTTTGATGTAATTTCCTTTCTTCTCCTTGTAACAAGCCAATGAAAAGCTTTGCTTTTGTAAAAACTATATAAGGGGTGGAAATCACCTCTTGAAGACATGTAACACGGGTGTTAAGCTTAACACTTAGCAATATACAGAGCTTTCTCGTTTTCTATTTTCTCGTTACTATTTTCTTTTTCTTGGAAGCCAAACAACCTCTGAGGATGTTTTCTAAGAGGATGAGAAGCTAAACTCTTGGTTTCTTGGAGTGAAGGAAGCTAGGTGAAAAGTCCAGATGCAAAGGTGGAAAACGCTCGTGCATTAAATATAGGTAGTTGAAGTTCATAAATGGCTTTTAAATCCAAAGTTTTGCTTTAAATCCCTTAGAATCACTTTGAATGGCCAATACATGGTAAGCTTCAGGTCTTTATGGATGCTTATTGCTAGATTCATATTAGTCCATTAGTTATCATGTACGAGCCATTGGAAAGTGGTTCAAGGTGAAGACCTATATAGTGTCTAAAGCCATTAATGGACCTTGACTACCATTTCTATTGATTTTTATGGATTAAATCTTCATTGTTAAACCTATACCGGTTCGGGAAATAACTATAGGTTAAATCCCCAATGCGAGGAGAAAAATCCAGAATTTTCCACTTTGCATTCTAAACTTGATCCTAGCAATCCTTAGCTCCGAGAAACTTTCTTTCTTCCATTTTTAATTAGTTTATGTTAATTTAGGTTCAAACACTTTCAAAACAAATTTTATTTTCTTTTTAAGCTTTAAGTTTTTGATAAAGGAAATCATTAAATCAATTTCTAATCTCAAGTATATCACTGGTAGAATGAAAACCCATCCTAGAGTTCGACCCTAGAGCCACTATACTATAGTAGCTTTGCTACACTAGTATGAGGTCATAGGTTTTATAAATGTTTTTGATTAAATGACCCGACTGGGTTTTGCGCGAATCAGATATAGTGATTGATGTTGGCTTCAATTCACCAAGTCCCAATTGCTTGTAGACAAAGTATGGTAGCAAATTCACATTTGCCCCCAAGTTCAACAAAGCTTTCTCCACTAACTTCCCTCCAATCATCACTGAGATGGTAGGACAGTTCGGATATTTGTACTTCACTGGAGACTTGCACTGTATGATGGCACTTACTTGCTCAGTCAAGAAGGCTTTCTTATTCACATTCAACTCTTTTTTTATAGTGCACAAGTCCTTCAGGAATTTTACATAAGTCGACAATTGTTTGATCATGTCTAGCAATGGGATGTTGACCTTCACTTGCCTTAATACTTCAAGAATTTCTGATGCATTGTTGATTCCCTTTTTCCCATGCAAAGCTTGAGGAAAAGGTGGAGGCATGTGTTTCTTCATCACATCTTCATTGATAACTATCTTTTTCGAATCTTCATTCACTATTGAATCATGGTTCTCTTTCCTTCCACCGCTCTTTTTCTTCTTTTCTTTGATTTCCTCCCTCTTCTCTGTCTCTTGTTCACTCTCTGTTTCATCATGTGGCTAAGGTGTTGGCAGCTCAACCTCTTTATCACTCCTCAGAGTGATCATGGCTTTGACGTCCCTCACCTGTGAAGATTTCCCCTCATGAGCCTCCACTTCATGGATACCCTTGGGGTTTTGGTGAGGTTGAGAAGGAAACCTTCATTTCTCTTGCACTGTGTTAAGGTTGGTGAGCCTTGAGATTGAGTATTGGAGATTATCTATCTTCTGAGATAGATCATTTTGCATTCCATCCATCCTTTTATTCAACGTATTCTCTACACTATGGAGTCTTTAACTGAGTTGAGCATTGATGGATTTCTGGTCTCCAACAAAATCTCCCACGACCTTGCTTTGATTCACTATTGCTTGCTCAAGATTTGAAGCTTGTTGAGATGTTTGGTCTGATTGCATGTACTGAAGTGCTCTTGGTTTCCAGGAGAAATTTGGATGGTTCCTCCAATTTGAATTGTAGGTATTTCCATATGAAGCATTGTTATTGGGCTTGAATTGTCCAATAACATTTACTTGATCTCCAAACATTTCTCTAACAGCTGGAATTGTAGGACACTCCTCCACCAAGTGCTCATAAGATTGACAAATGGAACAGGGCATAACTTGCATTGGTGTTTCAGAAATGGCTTGCACTTCATGTATCTTTTTCAGTTTTAGCTTCTCCAATCTTCTTGTCATAACTCAACTTTTGCTTTCATGTCAATATCTTCGTTCAAGGTATACATCCCAACCTTAGCATTAAGAGCATTTGGTTGAGACTTCATTCTTCCCACTTCTCCCCTGTTCGGTTCATCCCATCATCTTGACAACAACATAATTCAAGAAATCCATGGCTTCCTCCTGATTCTTACTCATGAAATCTCCTTCACACATAGTCTCTAGGAGTTGTTTCATTGAGGAAGACATACCATCATAAAAGTAGCTCACCAATAGCCATGTATCAAAGCCATGGTAAGGACAAGCATTGATAGATTCCATGTATCTCTCCCAACACTCATAGAATTTCTCATTCTCCTTAGCTGAGAAGTTTGAAATTTACCTTTTCAAGCCATTGGTCCTATGAGTAGGGAAAAATTTCTTGAGAAATTCAACTTGCAAATCAGTCCAATTTCAGATACTCCTTGGCCTTAAAGAATTAAGCCAAATTTTGGCCTTATCCTTCAAAGTGAAAGGAAATAGTTTTAGCTTTATCAAGTCGATTGAAGCTCCTCTCTCTTGGAATGTATTACAAACGTCTTCAAATTCTTTGATATGCGTGTAGGGATTCTCACTTTCCATCCCATGGAAAGTAGGTAGAAGTGGCACAATATGCAGTCTGATTACTAGCTGTTTTATAGGAGGCACTATGCATGATGGTGCACTCATACGAGGTGGATGCATGCGGTTCCTCATTGATCTAAATGCATTGGGATTGTCCTGTTGACCATGGTGACTATGATGATATACAGGTATAGCTTCCATGATGTTCAAGCACAATTCCAACCCTGTTTCGTGAGGTGTTTCAATTTTCACATGTCTTCATCCACTGTCTCGTATCCAATATGGCATACACAACTAGTAACAACTGTAACAAAAACAAAAAAAAACAAAAGAAAACAATACTACAAAAAAAAAAAAAAAAAAACTAAGATTAACTAAAAATTAAATTAAAAGATAGGCTAAAATATGAACAAGTAAAAGAAACAATTAAAAAGAGTTAGTAAAAGAAAGAAAAAGTCATCAAACTTGTCATGAAGATCACAAGTGTTTTGGAAAAGGTTATATCACTGTAAAGTTGGCACCATCCCCGGTAACGACACCATTTGATTCGTGCCCAACTGGTGTATGCCCTGTTGATTGGTGTTTAATCAACTGGTGTGCTTTGATTTCAGTCCTCAAACGGGAGTAATCAACAAAATTTATAAACCTATTTCACCATATACTAGGGTAGCATTAGCTAGCATAGCATAGTGGCTTTAGGATCGTCCACAGAGATGGGTTTTCAAATTACAACTGATATTAGTTCAAAAACTAAATTGGTGCTTTTTCTTTTCAAGGTTAACTTTACAAGAAAACATAAGTATGTGTGAAAAGGTTGGTTTTAAGTGAAACAAAAAATAAAGTAACTGAAATTACTTACAAAGAAAAGTGCTTCTTGGAGTTTTAGATCACTAGGCTCAGGTTCCTTATACAAAAAGGGAGATTCCGGTCACTTGGATCTTTTCCTCGCATTAGGGATTTAACATATAGTTATTTCCCGAACCGGTGTAGTACAAATGCTTCCCCTTAATGGTTTCAAACACTAAGTCCATATCTGATTCATTCCCAATTGGTGTCTCAACTGATTCATGTCCAGCTGGTGTCCCTTGATTTTGGTCCTCAGGGAGTAATCAACAAAATTTATAACCTATTACACCATGTACTAGGATAGCCTTAGCTAGCATAACATAGTGGCTCTAGGGTCATTCACTGGGATGGGTTTTCACCTCACAATTGATATTAATTCAAAGCTGAATTGATGTCTTTTCATTTCAAGGTTAGCTTTAAAAGAAAACATAAAGATGTTTGAATGGAAAAGGTTTGGTTTTAAGCTAACCAAAAATAGTAACTAATTTTAACTACAAAGAAAAGTGTTTCTTGGAGTTTCAGATCACTAGGCTCAGATTCCTCATACAAAAAGGAGAGTTCCGGTCACTTGTTTCTTTTCCTCGCATTAGAGAATTAACATATAGTTAATTCTCTAACCTGTGTGGTACAGATGCTTCCCTTTAATGGGTTCAAACACTAAATCCCTCTCACTGATGCATCTTGCAATGGCTCATACCTCTCACCTAGCATTTGCCATTCAAGGTGATCTTTAACCTTGGATTACCCATCAAAAGCTCGCAAGAGATAACTAATGGATGTCTCCTTGGAGTCCAAAAGCTTACCAAGTGTTAACTATTCTAGAAAATCCTACCTTCAAGTCACTTCCCAAAAGCTCGCAAGAGATAAATTAGTGCATCTCCATGGACGGAGATCACTTGCCTTACCAAGTGTTGGCTCAAGTGAATTGAAGGTGTTTTAAGTTAACTAAAAAGATAAAAACCATTAACGGGTCACACTTTCTCTTCATTAAAAACTAAAACAACAAAACTTCCAATTTATGCATGAGGAAACTTACCTGGCTTTCTTCACTCCAAGAGACAAAGAGCCTAGTCTCTCATCCTCTGAGGAAAAATCCTCAGAGTTTGATTGGCTAGAAAGAAAACTAACGAGAAAACAAAAATATGAAGGAAAAACAGAGCAAGTGCTCTGTTCGTTGATTCCATATATATGATATATATTCTTTACATTGGTTCAAACATATATATAGAGAAGATATTTTCTAAGAAATATCCTAACAATATCTTTGACTAATTACAAGGAGAAAATAGAAATTTACATAAAATATCTTGAGAGAAAAAATCTAACTTAGTCGATGGCAAATATCTAAGATTGCACAGGTGGATTGCGCAGCTCCGGGTAATCTGAAATGTCGGCCGCGGATGCTCTCCGGGTAAGTGCTATCAGAGGATCCGGACATGTCTGACCGGGGAAGTTGAAACACCCTCCTCTCCCATCCGGCGTCAGGCGCAGGATGTGAATTATCCGGAAAAGATGGAACATTGGCCGGACAAAATTCCTCCCTGGGTGGAATGAGCTATGCCTGGGCGTCGCAAAGGGGGACCTTCTGCATGTGCAAGGTGTAGGGACCTCTCCCCCTGATGACACGGAGCGCATCGCTATCCGGAGCAACTCTATCCAGATTCCCCAAGAGGACACGCGCCGTAATGCTATCCGGCGCAACTCCGGACGATAGCATATCCTATCCGGATATGTTGTCCGGATGGAAAACATTCACTAAAGTGAGCAAGCCTTGCTACAGCCCACGTTCCGCCGCCCTCCGATGGTGTGTTCGGACACCCTGTCCGGACATCTTTTGCCATGGATTCCAAAGAACTCTCCTCAATCTCGGATTGTTTTGGTGATCAAAAAGCTATCAAAACACCAAAACTTAACACAATTTGATTAGAATTGATTGCAAGGGTCCTTAACATGTTAATTGGGTTAAAAGGTGATAACTACTACTCAAAAGTGTTTAAAATATTTAATTACAAGCTATCAAATAACACTTTTTGAGTAGTAATCACTATCACTAAATCATCTTGCAATGGTTCATACCTCTCACCTGGTATTGGCCATTCAAGGTGATTCTTAACCTTGGATTACCCGTCAAAAGCTTGCGAGAGATAACTAATGGATGTCTCCTAGGAGTCCAAAAGCTTACCAAGTGTTGGCTATTCTAGATAATCCTACCTTTAAACGACCTCCAGAGGCTTGCAAGAGATAAACTAGTGGATCTCAACGGACGGAGTCCACTTGCCTTACCAAGTGTTGGCCCAAGTAATTTTAAGGGATTTTAAGTTAACTAAAAAGATAAAAACCATTAACGGGTCACACTTTCTTTTCATTAAAAACTGAAACAACGAAACTTCCACTTTTGTATCTGGAACCTTACCTAGCTTCATTCACTCCAAGAAACAAAAAGCCTAGCCACTCATCCTTTAGGAAAACATCCTCAGAGTTTGATTTGCTAGAAATAAAAATAAAAGAGAAAACAAAATGAGAAGGTAAGACAGAGTAGAGCTTTGTGTATTACTTTCTGAAAAACTATACAAAGTTCGTCTTCGAGAAAAACTCCCTAGAGATCTTTTTAAAAGAAAATTACAATAGATATTATATAGAGAGGCTATTCATCACTCCTGCTAACTTTCCAATCAAAAAAACTTGTCATTGGTGGGTTACAAGGAGAAAATAGGGATTTACACACAAATATCTTAAGATAAACATCAAACAGAGTAGGAGCGCAAATATCTCAGATTACAGGTGGATTTCACAAGTTCAAGCGCAACTTGCGAAAATTTCGCAAGTTGAAATTGTCCATTTCGCAAGTTGAAATTGTGGTTTCACAAGTTACGAAATTGTCCTACAACTAATCAGTTCTCTATCCTGCAGTGATTCCTTTGCTCTTCCTATTTCACAAGTTGCGAAAATTTCGCAAGTTGAATTCCACAACTTGCGAAATTGTTGGATGGTTGATTTCTTCTGTGATTTTCTTCCTTGCATCCTCGTTTGGCTTTGACAAAGGGTTATGAAGCTCCAAAGCTTAGTTTTTTCATGAATTTGAGCTTCAAATTGCTTTGCCATGAACAATACAAAGATCTCCCTCATTCTTGGATTGCTTTAGTGATCAAAAAGCTATGAAAAACACCAAAACTTAACACAATTTGATTAGAAACGATTGCAAGGGTCCTTAACATGCCAATTGAGTTAAAAGGTAATTACTACTACTTAAAAGTGTTTAAAAGAGTTAATTACAAGCTATAAAATAGCACTTTTTGAGTAGTAATCACCATATATTAGAGACATTTGTTTCTATAATAGGAAAGACTAAAAGATTAAGGATTTCTAAGCAAGTAAGACTTTTAACCTATTGTTTGACAATTTTGATTATATATGTGTGATCTTGAGTCCAGGGCTTGGGACTTTGTCTATGCCTATGATAGAAGGGTTTGATTAAGGTTTTAAGATTTGGGTAGAAGTCCAACACATAATTCAGACTTCTTAAAAACCTTTAAAGTTGGGTTTTTTCTTTGATTTCATCAAGAAACTTGCTAGCAAACTCTATAGATCTTTGAATAGGTTTGACTTTCCCTCGGTATATTTCAAATCCTAAGAACTTAATCTTGGTTTGAAATAGTTTAATCTTAGGGGCTAAAACCACTAAACCATTTTCTTTAACAATATTTTGAAAGATGTTTAGATGTTTAAACTGATGCTCAATGGAATTAAAAAATATAAGTACATCACCAATGTATACTATAGAGAAGTTAGTATGAGGATTGAAATTGCCATTCATTATATTTTGAAATTCTGAAGGAGCACTCTTCAAAACGAATGGCATCACATTCCATTCATAGTGCCCGAATGGAACTGTGAATGCAATTTTGTATTTGTCTTTTTCATGAAGTTGAATTTGCCAAAATCCATACTTCATGTCAAATTTTGAAAAGATCGAAGCATTATGAAGACGTCCAATAAGATCTCGTTTATTAGGTATTGGATACCCAATACATTTGAGGACCTTATTTAAGGGCTTGTAATCGATTACAAGTCTTGGAACACCTCTTTCAATCTCTGAAGGCTTTTTAACATAAAATGCCATACAACTCCAAGGTGAGTGGCTCTTTCATATTAGGTTATTGTCCAAGAGATCTTAAATTTCTTTCTTATAATATTCTAACATATGTTCATTCATTTGAATGGGCCTTGCCTTAGTAGGAATTTGATTTTCATTAAATCCTTCTATATAAGTCAAAGAAACTTCATGTTTCTTTTTGTCCCAAAAAGCATTAGGAACTGAAGAGCATAGTTATGTTTCAACTTGGTTTTTGACTTTATTTATTATATCTTGGATCTCTCTTTGAAGGAGGTTTTCTTCTATTCTTTGATAATGAATTTCTTTACTTAGGAATTTGATATGTTTTTTTTTTCTTTTGAATTAAATTCAGTTGCTTCATTCCATCATTGTGGAGAAGGTTAAGTTCTTTGTGTTTGATAGGACTAGCAAACTCAAAACAAATTGTTTGCCCTTTATAATCGTTTTTATTCCTTCTTTATCTACTTTAAATGGATAAAGTAGAGTTAAGAAAGGTGTTCCTAATATTACTTCTTGTTGCATATTTTTTACTAGAAGGAAGGAGGTTTTATAACAAACATTTTGATTGCATATGTGTACATTTGAAATTTTATAATCTATGTGTAAGGGTTGCAGGTTGATATCCTACTATTTCTAACTTATTTTCCTGTTTAAAGGTTATTGGATGATTTTCTAATTTTTGAAGCCTAATGTCTAATCCTTCATTTTGAATTATTAAGTCTCTAATTTGAAGCTTAATTTGACTTATTTCATTTTGAAAATCTTGAATATTTGTTGTTTTTGGTTTAGAGGTTGATCCAAAATAGGTTTTAGACTATATTGATTTGTATTTACTTCCCTAGTCTATCTTTCTTGTTTTTAAAATTCTAAATATTTTTTTATATATTCATGTTGGATTTGAGGGTATGGAATTTTATCTATCATTTTTATTAAGAGGTTTTGTTCACTTGTTAGGACATTAATAGTTTTGATATTACAAAGGCAATTTTCTACACAGTTGCAAGAGGATTTAAGGAAAGGTCATCAAAGGTTTCAAAAGAGTCTTCTTCGATTAGAAGGAGTTGTTCCTCACTACTTGTTGTCTTTGAGGACGTTTAGTTAGAAGATTTTGATTTGATTAGATTAGTCATCTATTCCTTAAGGAGGCTTCGTATGTCTATGTCTTTTATAATTTCTTTGATTTTATAGTTTGGGGCTACGTGTCCCTTTTTACCATATTTGAAAAATTTTATTTCCCTTTTGTATATTTTCTTTGAATGTTCTTTAGATTTTGATCTTTGATAATCTTGTTTTTCTTTTCCTCTATATTTTGAGTATTTTCAGTTTGATTTTGGTTTTCTATGTTTTGACCTATAATATTTTCTTTTTTAATAGAGGGTGGAAGAATCTTCTCATACCCGCACAAAAAGATCCTAATTCTTTCTTTAAGGTTCTAAGATCTTTCTTGATCTTAACATTAACTTTGATAAGTGGGTAGAGAGATAAACTTCTTGGTTTACGAAGTTTATTAATTCTTCGTGGGTTAGAAAGTCATACGATACTACTCCATTGTATTTTTCTTTGATTCTGATTTGAACTCTTTCTACAAAGGTTCTTGGGAGGCCATGAATAACATAAATGAAAATAAAAAAAGTTAAGTGAAATTAGATCCATTTTTATAATTTTATTTTTTATTTTTAAAGTAGAAAGAATTAAACACAATATATTTAATCTTATTTATTAAATTAAAGATTTAGAAACAAATATAAGGTGACATTTTTTTATAAATGAATGATGATCTTGAGTGGAATAATAGTGAGAGTTTCAGAGTGTTTCTATCTCCTCTAAAAAAAAATCTTTAAACTAATAATCTATCAAAGGCTTTGTAAAAAAAAATTAATACTTTATCATTTTTTTTTTAAGTGTTTCTCAAAATTGAAGTTTCGGATCTATGTCTGACTTCAAGCATGGTATGAACCTTCATTTACTACTCTTGCCAACCAAATAAATAATGGGTTAATTTCATTCACCTTCCTTGAGTTTTTGGCTAAGTATATCTAATACTCAGAAGTTTGAAATTTTATCATATACTTCACTTATTTTGAGTAAGAAGGGAGACTGAGTGAAAATAAAAAATGAAAAGGATAGATGAGGTATTTGATAAAATTTCAAACCTGTGAGAGTTAGATGTATTTAATCAAAACCTTAGGGATGGTGAATGAAATTAACCTATAAATAATTTATAAGCTTGACTCATTCCTCAAGTAAATAAATAATTTATGGGAAGAGGGTAGATCCAGCGGGCCATTGATATATTATTGATGGCTTGAAGCAGGAGCTTCTGCTATCATCAACCAAAGCATCTCTTGGTTGGGCCAAAATCATGTGGCTTTCTTTGAGGGAAGCGATAATGGTGAGAAAATCTTTCAGTTTGGTCGCATCGTTGAGGCATCTGATTATCCTAATCATGCCCCTTTCTTTGATCGAAGTAATGATGGAAGTGGTACAAGCTTTGGTCCTCTCATCCACGGAAATGGTTAGCCCTATGATGTGGGCCGTCACTAAAGAGAAGTTGGATTTCAAACTAGTGGGTGGAAATTCAAAGCTACAACCCATGGCTACTGCTGCAACCCATGGGAATGGGAATGGGAATTTGAGGATCCATGGATAGTTCTTGGCCGAAGGTTGAGCTTCTAGGAAGTGGGAGTTTTGGTAGAATGCACGAAGTCATCACCCAGTAATTGTTATTCTCCCCCCAGTAACTGTTCAAAAGTTTGTTTCGCAATAATCTACTTCTTGGTAGATCTTCTTACAGGATAAATCATTGTATGTTACCAAAACTATGAGAATGAGAAATTCAATGCTAGATCCCAGTGCGATTGCTGAAATTTATGAGAATGAGAAATTCAAGATTTATAACTTCTGGGAAACGATTGAGCTTCTAGGATGTGGGAGTTTTGGGATAGTGTGTACAAATCCATCACCCGTCAATCTCTCTTATTATGTTGAATGGGTATTGAATTATGGGTAGAAGAAAAATACGAGATTTGGTAAAATTTAGAAAAACACATTTTTAAAAAATTGAAAAATTACTTGTAATATTAATTTTTGAAGAAGCACTTAATAGGTGATCATTTAAAAAATAATTTTACCCAAACATTTGAAATAGAAATATTATCAAATGCACTCTTCGTATCATATTTCTTGTTTCTATTAACGAGAATGAAATGGATACTTAAAGGGTGTTTGTTTTCTTAAATTTTTTGCTTAAAGTAATTTACTTTCAGACTTTAAATTATTTGTTTTTCTACTTTTTTATGACTTTTTATATTTTTTTTTTTGTTGAATAGAAAAAAGCAAAATATTTAATTTTTTCTAAATGCAAGAAATAATATGTTGGTTTTTCTTTATATTTTAATGTTTAATAGAAATAAAATTTTTTTTTTTTTTTTATTGCTTAATAGAAATAAAATATTATAAAAGCAAACAACTTCATACTTAACACTATTTAACGAGTATTTAGTTTTAATTTCTATTTAAAATTAAATAAAAATAAATCAATAAAACACCACCTAAGTTTGAACATATTTTCATTTGAATTACTTTCTCTCTAAGATATTTTAGGATAATCATTTATCAAATATTTCTTGAAAAAAAACTATAAATGATTTTTGTGACTTTTTAAAAGTGTTTAAAACTTTTGTTAAATATCTATTTTTTTATATCAAAAATGTTTTTTATACTAGAAGTGTTTTCGAAAAACTCTAAGAAATGGATTCTGCAATTTAAAACTGTGAGCAATTATCCTTGCAATTTTATTTATTCATAGCTTTAGTTCATAAACCTTGCCCCATGCCGTTAAAAGAGGGAGCTTACTATGATCTTAGAAAGTGAATATTGTGAAGTCTATCATGGAAACCATACGTAATGAACCAAGAAGGTGAATTATTGATGGTCTATTTTTAGAATTTTTACAAATGTGTTGGTTAGTTGTTATAAAAATAAATACTAAATATTATAAAATACTTAAAGTAAATGGATAAAAGGTAGAGAATATGCAAATAACAATTTTTAATGCGGTTCAGCACACTATGCCTTGGAGCTCCTTCGTAGGTTTTAAGATGATCTACTATATGACCATTCTTCTCAGTCAAGATTTTTCTTATCCTTCTTTATACCTATATTTCTCAAGTTTTAATGGATTTTTATAATCTTGAAGGTGTTACGTATGTTTTTACATGATAATGATGATTATCCACATCATACGGGTCATTGCTAGACAAAGGTTGCCTTTACAAATGGGTTGAAATTCAAAGCTAGAGCCTGGGGCTATTTCTACCACCCATGGAAATGAGAAATCGAAGATCTATGACACTTTGGAAAAAGTTAAGGTTCTAGGAAATGAGTAAGTATTAAACTCACAACAATTGTTTAATTTATTTATTTATTTTTGCTTCTTAAATTTACAATACATATGTTTTAGGGGAGCTCATGACAATCTTTGAAAGTGAATATTCTGAAGTTTACCATAAAAAACTTAGGTAATCACTTAAAAAGGGAGTGAATTAGTAATAGTCTATTTTTAGAAATTTTACAAATATGCAAGTAATATATACTAAAATAAATACTAAATAATAAAAAATGCTAGAAGAGATAAAGTATAGAGAAGATGTAAATAGCAAATTTTGATATGGTTCAACATAATTGTTTACATCCAAAGTATCGTAGTTACTCTATAGGTTCAAGATAATCCATTGTGTCAAGAGTCTTCTCAATATTCAAAACTCCTTGTTATCCTTCTTTGGGCTTAGATTTTTTATTTTTTATTTTTGGTTCTAATCGATCTTTATAATTTTTCAGGTACTATGCATGCATTTCAACGTTGATGATGATTATGAAAATACACCTTCACATAATTTTAATGATGATTATTTAATATCATGCCAATCGTTGCTAAACGAATGGGTGGAAATTCAAAACTAGAGCATTGGGCTATTACTAAAACCCTTGACAATGGGAAATTGAAGATCCATGACAGTTCTTGGGAAAAGGTTAGGTTTCTAGGAAGTGATAGTTTTGGAAGAGTGTACAAAGCCATCACTCAGGAAGCGTTAATCTTTTCCATTTTGACAAATGTTGAGTGTATATTGAATTTAGTGGTTTTCATGTTCAAATCTTTTATTCTATGTTTGATTTCAAAAAGTATTAAAAATATGTATATTAAAAAAGTTATTTTCTCATTTTTAATCTTATTATGAAAAATACAAAATCAAATAAAAAATAAATGAAAATTGTATATATTTTTAAATTATTTAATATTCATATAAAATAAGAAAAATATGTGAAATGAGTTTGAAATAACATATAAAAATAATTTATTAACTTTAAATTTATTTTTTATTTATTTTTTACTTTTTTTTTTCTTTCTATTTTTCTTTTTTATTTTCTTTCTTTTATATTGTCCCTCAATTTTTTTGGGAACTGAACATAGCTGAAATGTTAATATTTTTTGTGTCTATTAATGAGAATGAGGTGGATACTTATAAATTACATGTTTAACTCTCACCTGTTGATGCTAAATCAACTGGAGATGATGTTTCTCCTTGTTATAGTAGGAAATGACTGAATACAGTAGGTGAGGACCGACTTCTCTTTTCTTTCCTGCAAAAAGATGTCCAAACAAGTTGTCTGGACACACCCTTCGAAGCCCAAGTCAATTGGTTAAAACCAGCTCGAGAAATCACTCATTCTTTGGAGCTATATCAGGCTTCTTGTATTGCGTACCTGGCTTTTGGTTGTATGAGGGTTTTTATAGTGTTTGCGACGGGGTCACGTCTACGCTGAGGTGGCATCTTGACTTTCACAGTCATGATGATGGTAGTACAGTTCATGGTAGGGCAATCATCACCATTTAGGTGGCTGATAGGGGCTACCAGTGGGGATGACATGATGGTTTGCTTGTCACCTCACTTTGTAGAAAGTATGGTGCAACGTGTAGTAGCTCGCCTGCGAAGGCAAAGTGACGTCTCGTCAAACGTATTGATGGCTTGGGGGAATGATTGCCTGTAGGAGTGGGCCAGGATATCTACCCGAAATGCATTGTGCAATTTAGAGGATCACGATGTGACAGGTCTCTGATACCTGCTGGCCGGATAGGATACTCCGGTTTGATGATGATCATTTAGACAGAGATAGAAGGATGCCACGTGGACCAAGAGTGGCCTGTCACATGGCTTATGGGGAAGCCCCTACAATCCCTCATTTTAACTCGAGTATTTCATCTGGACAAAAATGGTAGGTTAAAACATTTTTCAAACCCTTTTAGTAACCTTAGGACACGTGGCATCCGAGGGTGTTAAGGAGAGGCATTGTTATCGAGGTTGTCAACAAATGACATGTCGCTTTGGAGAATGCACTTCTAAGCGTCTTGTCATTTGGAATTTCTAGGGCGTCTATCCTTATAAATAGGGAATTAATCCCTAGGAAGTACATTTTCTAGTCGTTTCGCTTTTGTCCTTTCAGTCTGTTTCCTTTCGTTTCGCACTTCCCATATTCAAACAGTCATTGTCCTTTTGGCTTGTTGTGCTGCATTTCTCCTTCTTCAGCGAACTTTCAGACTGATCTTTCTTGCCTTTTACAGATCGACTTCAACACTTTGTTGAAGACATTTTCCTGGTATGCTCGTTTTTCTTCTCTACTACCCCTGATTTTCCATTTTTCTTGATAGCTTCATTTGTTGCTGTTTGGGGATTATTTTGGAGTTTGGGGGTCTTGGTCGACTACGAAGTGGTTGCTTCGAGGCTTGTAAAAATAGATTTGTGGTCTTTCTGGGCCATCAGGTCTCATTAATGGCATGACCTGCTAACCCCTATTAGGGTTAGAGTTTGCCATGTTTGTTGCTTTGTTGGGGTTTTTTCAGAGTTTGTTTGCGGTCTGTTTTTCCTTTGTTTGAGGTGTCATAGAGAAAAAAATCCATAGTTAGGATTTTCGCTAATAGGTAGGGTCGGATGCCTTGAATAGGGCAGACCCTAAGTCTGGTATAATTGCTTGTTGTGTGTTTTAGGGGCACTCCCTTTTGGTGGTAAGGTCGGGTGGCTATTTTTTAACATTCGACATTGTATCGTGCAGGTCTAACTCGGCACATCGCTTCTAGTATGCCAGTGAAAAAGGACATTGCCTTGACCAACGTTGTTATGAAGGGTGGCCGGACAGGTGCAAGCTTCGGACGCCCCTAATCGAAAAAGCCTACCGAGCTCATTTTTGAATGGGAGTTTCAGAGCGCTTCTGTATTCTGAGTGACATCTCCGTTCACTTGGTGGATGGAGATCCGACATCTACTGAGAAGGAAGCTCGAGATGCTATTTTCTTCATCAAGGAGTAGTTTAACGCAGGGCTCTATTTCTCTCTCCCGTCTATTTTCAAATAATTTTTACACTGCATCCAAATTCCTCACGTTTTTATCCATCCCAACATTGTCCGAGTGCTGATGGGATGCATTATCCTAGACATGTTATTCCATCTGGACTTCTCCCTATTAGAGGTCCTCTTTATCTATACCATCAAGAAGAGCAAAAAAAATATCTTCAACCTGTTTGCTCATATCCCATCTCTCTAATTGGTGATCGACCTCCCGAACTCGAATAAGGGTAGAGCCAAAGGGCATGTCCTGGTTTGGGGCCCGTGGGATGGCTTAGTCGAACATTCGGAAAGGGATTTCCGTCCAAATTTTTCGCTTAATGATTACTACTCAAAAAGTACTCTTTTATAGCTTGAAACTAACTATTTTAAATACTTTTGAGTAGTAGTTAATACCTTTTAACTCAATTGGCACATTAAGGAACCTAGCAAGGGTTACTAATTAGTTTTTGGCAATTTTAATGTTTTTAGTAGCTATTTGATTATTGAAACTAGCCAAGAATGAGGGAAAATTTTGTGAAATCCATGGCAATGCAAGTTAAATCTCAAATACATGAATAATCCAAGCTTTAGAGCACTTCATAGCCCTTTGCCAAGCCAATCAGAGATGCAAGGAAGAAAACCTGAGGAAGAAACCCAACAAACAGCATTTTTGCATGGCTGTGCGAAATTTCGCACACCATGCGAAACCACTTGAGGTAGCCAAAGGATTTCGCACGCCATGCCAAATTTTGCATGGTCTGCGAAATCTTCCTGTGCATCGACTTTGTTCGATTTTTATCTTCAAATATTTTGTGTAATTTCCTAATTTCTCCTTATAACCAACCTAGATATTTTCTTTTATATCTTTTTATATATCTTTTAGGTAGCATATGTATAAGGGGAGAGAGAGAGAGGGAAATATATATGTATGTATTTCATTGAAAACTTGTAAATTTCGAGGAGTAAGAAACATACAAAGCTTTTGCTCTGCCTTTCTTTCTCATTTTGTTTTCACTCTTCTTCCTAGCCAAACAACCTTTGAGGATGATTTCTCATGGGATGAGTGGCTAGGTTTTATGTTTCTTGGAGTGATGGAAGCTAGGTGAAGGACCCGAATGCAAAGATGGGAGTTGTCCTTGCTTTAAATGAAAGTAGTTGTTAACCATTAATGGTTTTTATTTTAAGGTTTATCTTTAAATCCCTTAAAAGCACCTTGAATGGCCAATACTTGCTAAGCTTTTCGGATTCTATGGATGCTTACTGCTAGATCCATGGATGTCTATTAGTTATCATTTACGAGCCATTGGAAGGTGGTTCAAGGTGAGAGTCTTTAGTGTTTGAAGCCATTAATGGGAAACAACTATTATTTTTCATGAACCCTTGGGATCAAATCTTAATTGCTAAATACAAAACCGGTTCAGGAGATAACCATCCTTTATGTTATTATCCCCAACGCGAGAAGAAGATCTGGAATCTCCCCATTTGTATAAGAAACCCAATCTTAGTGACCTAAAGCTCTAAGAGATCTTTTCTTTATAGTTAACTTCACTTATTGTTTTTGCTTAACTTAAAATCAATCTTTGCAACCACAATTCATTTTCTTTAAAAAGCTAATTTTTCATAAGAAAAAGCACCATTTTATTTCCTTCATTTAAGTCAACTGTATGATGAAAACCCATCCCTGTGGACGAACATAGAGCCACTATACTATGTTAGCTATGCTACCCTAGTGTAAGGTGATTTAGGTTTTATAAATTTTGTTGATAACACCCATCTGGACTAGAATCAAATGGCACGACTACAATGGGGACGAATCACTTAAAATTCCTGGTAGGGATGGCTTTAAGCGATTCTTCAATTGTCTTTCTTTGTTGAACTGATATCACTTTAGTGCTAACACTGTCCATTTTGATTGATGCAGATAAGGACAGAAGGGGCCGACTGGTCGAGTGGGTGGAGAAAGCTTCGTTCGACCTACTGAACAAGCTGTTTGTGATCACTTTCGACAAAAAGAACCACCAGACGCTTTTGACTGCCTGGAATTTGCTTGCGGTTATCCGTGAGTCCCAGCCTTATGTTCTCCCCATTATCCCTAGGCGGCTCCCAAAGGTCATAGTGCTCGGGAAACATCATGTTTTGAAGGATCTCTCCTTCTACAAAGAAGCACATGAGGCGAATGCTAGAGCTCACCAGGAGCACCTTGATCAGAGGGAGGAGAAAAGACAAGAGGGGAAGTTGAGGAAGGGCCGTAGTGAAAAACGCCATGTTTTATCTTTCGCAGTCCGCCATCCAATTAAGAAGAAGAAGTCTTCCACCAAGGTGGTTCAGGTACTAGCCCCGGTATTTGAATCTTTTTCCGCTTCTACTTTTTTTGTACCTCTATAAACAAATAGCTTTGTTCCGGATTCAGAAGGTGACTTGGACCCTCCAAGGTTTGAACGGAGTGACTTGGATCCTCAAAGTTCCGAATTCGAGCCTGTGATACTCGTCGTCATATACAAACCAGAGGTGAAGGAGGATACGGCAACCGACTTGAGGGTCGGTCTTTAGGGAGAGACAACGCAAACGGCTATCTGATCCTATTGAGGTGGTTGCTTCTCCTGCCAAAAGTTCCTATCCAGAGGAGGTTCACAAAGAGCCTATCATAGATGCTCCCCAGACGCCAATGCCCCATCCGGATGCTACAGGGTCCAACAACACGTTGGTTGCCGCGTCTCTTGTTAGGAATGAGACTTGCCCTGTTCAAAATGGGGCATCTGACGGTCCGGTTCCTACCGAGGAGGACTTAGACTAGAAGGATGCCCTTACTTCCGTTCCTCCTCCGAGCTAGGAGGAAATGATAGAGATGCTGAGGCGAGTGCCTTGCTTCACTGATGTTGAGTTGCATTCGACAAAGATGTTAGACTTTTTTCCTTTCACTAACCAGGTTTTGGTGAGCTTAGGCGGCGACCTCCTCATCTCTATCACAACCCAACTTCCACTCAGAACGCTTGACTCTACGGTCTCCCGTATTCAACTATTGCAGGATTGCATGACTCAGGAGACTGCAAAAGTGGTAAGCTACTATGCCTTCCTCCTTATGCTATAATGTGAACTTTAATCCCGAGCTTACTCTATTTTTGTTATCGCCTTTAGGTGGTGGTCGGAGTTCGCAACCTGATGCGACAACGCGCTCTACTTTTTGAGCGATTGGAGGTTGCTGAGGCTTTGAGGGCGTTCATCACCCATCGCGT
Organism: Vitis x doaniana; assembly: GCA_030345155.1. Taxonomy (NCBI): domain Eukaryota; kingdom Viridiplantae; phylum Streptophyta; class Magnoliopsida; order Vitales; family Vitaceae; genus Vitis; species Vitis x doaniana. The sequence continues at coordinate 17,440,660 of CP128320.1, read as the reverse complement.
GGGCGGTGGTGAAGAGCTCTGCATTAAGCTGGAACAGGTGGAGAGCGACTTTACCGCTACATAGAAGGCTATTGTAGAGGGAGTCGAGGCTTTGAAATTGGTGGAGGTGGAGAAGGAGTCGGTCCATACTGAGGCTGACTGGTTGAGAGAGGAGGGCAAGACCACTAAGGCCAAGTGCAAAGAGGTCGAGCAAGAGAATGCCCAACCGAATAAAAAGCTGGAGGAACTCTGGGCCGGATTCACAGATCAAAAGAAGGAGTTGGAGGAGGAATATCAAAAGCAAGTGGACGAGATGTTCTTCTATGGCTATCGATGTTGTATGAAGAAGAACGACATCACATAGGATACTCATTCCTTTCCTTCAGACGACAAAGGCGAGGTACCCGACGGTTCTTCTTGAGGAGATGAGATTCTTCCTATGGTCGACTCTTCGGTCGAGCCATAACACATATTTTTTTTTATTATTAAGTCATTTGTATTTCGCCGTGATTTGTCTGGCCAACACTTGTAAAGAACAATTTCTCACTTACGAATGCGAATGCAATATTTCACTATCTTTCTTGTGCACTTTTTCTTCTTTTACTTTACTGATAGTATTGCCTTAGATTAGATACATTCCATAAGTGGAGCAGGGGCATTCCGTCCAGCTTTTGTAGATGGTAAACCCCAGATTCTCCAGCCTTCAAGACAATATAAGGCCCCTCCTAGTTAGCTTGGAGCTTTCTGAAGACTAAGGTTCCAACCTTAAAGGCACGGGGTTGGGCTTTCCGGTTGTAGTAGGCAGTAGCTCTTTGTTGATTGGAGGCCATCTGGATGGCTGCACTCCCCCTCACCTCGTCTGCCCAATCCAGGTGTCTCTCAAGTTCTTGACATTTGTCCCTTTGATCTTGTACGACGGTTCAAGTTGTGGGCATGCCTATCTCTGTTGGGATAACTACGTCCATCCCGTAGGCAAGAGCGAAGGGAGTGTTTCCGATTGGTCATCCAAGTGTTGTTCGATAAGCCCACAGGACGTCGGGTAGTTCTTTTACCCACTTCCATTTGGCTTTTTCTAGCATTTTCTTTAGTGCGGAGAGCAGGGTCTTGTTTGTTGCTTCCGCTTATCCATTGCTCTAAGGATATCGTGGTGTGGAGTATAGATTTTTTATTTTTAGCTCCGAACAAAAGGTCCTGAACTCAACACTGTCAAACTGTGGTTCGTTATCAGCTATAATTGTTTGCGGAATTCCGAACTGACAGATGATGTTTTTCCAAACAAACTTAGAGACGTCCTTATCTTTGATGTTGGCATAAGCCTTTGCCTCTACCCACTTGCTAAAGTAGTCGGTGGCCACAAGCAATAATTTCTTATGAACGACTGTGACGGGTAAGGGTCCTACTATGTCCATCCCCCATTATGCGAATGTCCAAGGGCCTGTAACTAGGTTGAGAACTTCAGATGATATGTGAGGAATGGGTGCATGCCTTTGACACCGGTCACACTTCTTGACATAATTTTTCGCGTCCTGTTTCATGGTGGGTCAATAGTATCCTTGCGAGTGGGTAAAGTGCACCAGGGTTCGTCCTCTTGAGTGATTGCCACATATTTCTTCATGTAGCTCTGCTAATACATACTGAGCTTCCGTTCTATTTAAGCACCTGAGGTATGAACCTCCAAAGGATCGCCTGTAGAGATAATCCCCATTCAAGGTGAAGCGGGTAGCCTGCACCCGGACCCTATGCGCATGTTTGTTCTCTTCGGGCAGGTCACCTGTCCGGAGGTAGTTTTCAATTTCATGTGCCCACTCCGCACCTTCCTCTCTAGCGTTGTAGACAGGTATGACTACAATTGAGGAAACGATTTGGAAATGGACGGGTAATAATATTGCCTCCTTCACGGGGAGTGTAGTACCTATTCCAACCAAGGCATCGACTTGTACATTTTATATGTGAGGAATCCTTTTGATAGCCCATTCATTTAGTTGATTCAGGGCACCTCTTACTTTAGTCAGGTACTGAGTCATGCGTTCATCTTTGGCTTTGTACTCCCCTTGAATATGCCCAACAATGAGTTGAGAGTCACTGCAGATTTCGATCTTAGAAGCTGAGAGAGCAAGTGCAAGGTTTAGTTTGGATAGGATGGCCTCGTACTCGGTTTCATTGTTGGATGCTGGGAACCCAAGCCAGATGGCCTGTTCTAGCTGTTCTCCTATTGGTGATCGTAGGACGGGGCCTATTCTGGATCCCGAGGTCCGGGAGGCTCTATCGACGAAAAGAATCCATCATCCCTCTCTACCAGGTTCTTTGAGTTGAGAGGGTTGCTGGGGGATCTTAGCTATAAAGTCAACCATGACTTGTCATTTTATGGATAACTTAGGCTAATATTTGATCCTGTACTCCCTCAATTCTACAACCTACTTCAACCTTCTTCCTGATAGATCAGATTTGCGTAAAATACTTCTGAGAGGTTGGCTGGTGAGCACGATAATTTGATGAGCCTAGAAATAGGGGTAAAGTTTCTACTCAGCGCTTCTCAAGGCCAAAGCTATCTGCTCCATCTTTGAGTACCTGGTTTTTGCATCGAACATTGCTTTGCTGATGTAGTAGACAGGCCTTTGCTTTTTGTCCGATATGCAGCAAAACAAAACAGTGCTAACCGCACAGTTGGAGACTGCTAAGTACACGTATAACTGTTCACCGAGTTGAGGGCTGGTCAGAATGGGCGATTGTGTGAGATAAAGCTTGATTTCTTCAAATGCAAACTGAAAGTCTTCCTTCCATCATGTCGCGCTGGCTCTTTTTAATGCAAGGAAAAAATGCCTTAGTTTGTTTGTAAACCGGGTTATGAAGCACCCTAGTGCAGTGAGTTTGCCAGTGAGGCATTGCAACTCCTTTTTGTTGCATGGGGCGGATGTCTCTATGATAACTTTGATTTGATTTGATTTGGATTGGCCTCTATGCTTCTTTGAGTGACCATGAACCCCAAGAATTTTTCCGCACTCACTTCAAAGGCACAATTGGACGGATTGAGCTTCATGTCGTATTCTCTCAACAAGTGAAAGACTTCTTCTAGGTGTTGGTCATGTTCGCCCTTGGTCCTTCTTTTCACTACAATGTCATCAATGTATACCTTTATCGTGCGTCCGATTAGAGGTTTGAAGATTTTAGTCATCAGCCTTTGGTAAGTGGCTCCAGCTTTTTTTAGTCCAAACGACATGACTTTGTAGTAATAGAGCCCATGTGGTGTTATGAAGGCAATTTTTTCTTCATCTGGTGGATACATAGGGATCTGATGGTACCCAAAAAAGGCATGTAGGAAGGAGAGCATTCTGTGTTTCGGTGGTGGAGTCCACTATTTGGTCTATTCAGGGGAGGGGAAAGTTGTCCTTAGGGTAGGCATCATTGAGCTTAGTGTAACCAACGCAGACTCGCCATTTCCCCAATGTTTTCAGGACTACAACCACGTTTGCCAACCAATCAGGATACTTAACCTCTTTGATAAATTCGGCTATCAATAACTTATTTATCTCATTCTGAATGATTTTTTGCCTATCCGGATAGAATTGTTGGACCTTCTGGCAGATAGGTCTTGAGAATGGAAGAATGTTAAGTTGGTGGGAGGCAATTGATGGGTGAATCCCGAGCATGTTAGAGTGTGTCCAAACGAAGACATCTTTGTTCCGCTGAAGTACTCCTTCAAGGCTTCGCGCCTCGTTCAACTCTAAGAGGGAGCTTGCGTAGGTAAAATGATCATCCTTCTTCGAGATCTGAATGGTCTGCAAGGGGTCGACCACCAGGGGATCTTTCTTCGTCGGATATTGTAATTGCTATTAAAAGACCGCGCTCATAGTTTTGGAGGTGGCTCATTATCACTACTAGATCCGATTTTCTATGCCACTTGGTAGCACTATCGACCTGCTAGCTGGCTTCCATAGAGATTAATCTATCCGTCTTCGATGAGATAACTCACCATCTGATGATAAGTAGAAGGAATGATTTTCATGCTATGCAGCCAGGTGCGCCCCAATATGGCATTGAATGGAGATAGGTCTTCTACTATTGAGAACTGCACATTCAGGGCAATGGGGCCAGTCTGGACGGGCAGCACGATGTCGCCCAGAGACATTGTTGAAGCTCCTTAGAATCCTAACAATATCTGTCCAGGATTTTCCAGATTCGATGGTGAAAGCCCCATATGTTTAATTACAGATACCTGTAAGAGGTCAGCTGAGCTACCTAGGTCGACTAAGATCCACCTTACATCGAAGTCACTGATTCCCAACGATAGGATAAGGGCGTCCCGATGCGATTGTAATATTCGATTGGAGTCTACTAGGGGAAAGGTGATTTCCCCATCTATTGAGCGCATGCTCCTGTTGATTAATCCAGGTTTGATGGAGCTGACTTGCTCTCGCACGAAAGTGGCTTGAAGTAGCATCCATCTCTTCTGTTTAGAGTTGTATTCCTCGTTGATAGGTCCGTCGTGAATATAGTTGATCATGACCCTAGGAGCTGTAGAAGCTACGGGGGTCATGGTGGTTGGACTTTAGGATGTCACCCCATTTTTACTTTCTGAGTGAACGTATTGTCTCAAGCGTTCGGCTCTTACTAGCTTCTCCACCAAATAATGGAGGCTTCTACATTGCTCCGTATTGTGTTCGTGCTCTTTGTGATAGGCACATTTTCTGTTGCGGTCTCTCTTAGCTGAATCCATTTTTAGGGGCTCTGGCCACTTGAAGTCGGATAACTTGCGGATCATGGGGAGGAGCTTCTCGTATGAAACATTGAGTGGGATGAAGTTGGGCTAGTTTGGCTAGCGTTGTCCGTCCTACCCCCTATTTGATTGCCTTCGTTGGCTTGCGGTTTTGGAATTCCTAGCCTCAACATTTTTGGCAGGTCGACTGGTGACCAGGATCTGCTGGGTGGCTACACGGACATTGTCCTCAAGCATGGAATATTTGTTTGCCCATCCGAATAGATCATCCATAGTCACAAGGGGCTTTTTGGTGAGAGATTTGAAAAAAGGTGTGCCCGGGCAGATACTCATTTTAAAGATTTGGATAATAGTGTCCATGCTGTAAGACTCTACCTAGAGTACAGCTTGCCCGAACCACTTTACGAACTCCCTCAGCGACTCATTCTCCTACATCTTTATGTTTTACAGGGTGCTGATGTTTTGTTTGTGTTGTGTTGAACATAGATATTGTCCCACGAAGGCCTTCGATAAGTCCCGAAAGTTGTCGATGGAATTCATCGGGAAGCGATGGAACCATGAGAGGGCCTAACCTTGGAAGCTGGCTAGAAAGACCTTGCACAACAGTGCGTCATTCCCTATGTCAAGGGTCATGAGCTGTCTGTAGTGCATGATGTGATCAAATGGATCAATGAATCTGTCGTATGTAGAGAATTTTGGCTTGATGAACTCTCTCGGGGGTTCGTAATTGATAATGCGAGAGCTAAAATGCATGGAGAGCATGTTGTCTAGTCGCCTGCTAGTAGAGCCGAGGGGAACTCTACTTACCATATCCCCTTCCAATTGTTGTAGTGTTGGGTATGAAGGCTAGTTCAGTATAGCGGGTGCAGCAGATGGGGCAAGGTATACCTCCTAGGCCGTGGCTATACGCGGTTTCTCCATACCGGGCACCTGTGGCCCTAACCTTACGTGCATTGCATCTAATAGTTGGGATTTCCTATCGCATCTCCTTTTAGATGAGACACGAGTGGAATCAGAGTTTTCGTCCTATGGCACATGATAGGCCGATAGGGGTCCTTCATTAGGCCGTATACCATGCTCATCAGAGGGGGACTCTGCGCTTCTAGGGTATGTTGCCTCCTCATTTTTCCTGGAGTTCGTTCACTAACTCCTTGGTTGCCGGCTACGAGAGGGGCCTGACGAAGATGCTTGAATTTGCAACACCTCGTTCTCCTCTCTGAGTCTTCTTGTTTCTTGGAGCAGGGCTTGCACTTGTCGCTCGCTTTCTCGTTGGCGTCTTTCCATACTCTCACGCTAGTCAAAGTAACCTTCGTCGCCCATGGCAAACGATCGACTTCTTGAGGGTGTTGACATTCTTGTTTCCTTCCCACAAATGACGTCGATGTTAATGCTGAATCAATTGGGGATGATGCTTCTCCCCGTTATAGCAAGAAAGGACTGAATACAGTCGGTGAAGACCGACTTCTCTTTTCTTTCCTGTAAAAAGATGTTCAGACAAGTTGTCCGGACACACCCTCCGAAGCCCAAGTCAGTTAGTTAAAATTAGCTCGAGAAATCACTTATTCTCTAGAGCTATATTAGGCTTCTTGTATTACGTACTTGGATTTTGGTTGTGTGAGGGTTTTTATAGTGTCTGGGACGGGGTCACATCTGCGCTGAGGTGACATCTTAACTTTCGCAGTCATGATGGTAGCACAGTTCGTGGCAGGGCAATCATCGCCATTTAGGCGGCTAATAGGGGCTGCTAATGGGGATGACATGATGGTTCACTTGTCACCTCACTCTGTAGAAAGTATGGCGTAGCGTATAGCAGCTCAATTGTGAAGGCAGGGTTACATCCCGTCAAATGTACTCATGGCTTGGGGGAATGATTGCTTGCAAGAGTGGGCCAAGATATCTACCTGGAATGCATCGTGTAGTTTAAAGGAGCACAATGTGACTAGTCTCTGATACCCGTTGGTCGGATAGGAGACTCCGGTTTGATGATGATCATCTGGATAGAGATAGAAGAATGCCACGTAGACCAAGAGTGGCCTGCCACGTGGCTATATGGGGAAAGCCCCCACATCACCATTTTTTTTATATTTGAATAAATTTAAATTTAATTATAAACTTATTAAAGATTAATCTCATTAAGTGTTTTTTTTTTTTTTTTGACACTAGAATGTTGCAAAGTGTTAAAGTTGTTTATATTAAACATTAAACAAAGCTATTTGAAAATCGAAACTAAGCGAGAATTTGACAAAATAACTAATCATTGAAAAATGAAAAGAAAAACAGAGGATTTCATTTTTAAGTGATATTGATAATATAACTTTCAAACCATCTAAAATTTAAAACCAATTAAAAACTATTGAATTCATTTAACATTAGAAACCTGATTAATCACTTATGACAAAATAGGATTAGTGATTTATAAATTATGAACTTTTTATTGTTAAATCTTTTCTATGATAAAATTAAATTTTTTAAAATAAAATATTTATTTTAAATTAAACCTTTTATTATTAATTCCTTTATAAAATAAAATAAAAGTATAAACAAAATATATTTTAATTCATCCATGTCAAAGGATTAGTTCTTATACTTGACATGATCTTTTAGTAATGTTTCCTTTTTGGAAAAATTTGAAAGGAAATGTACAAAAAAAATACAAAGAAAAAAAATAAAAAATAAATTTAAAGTTGATAAATTATTTTTATATATTATTTTAAATTTATTTAACTTGTTTTAATTAATCGATGTAAAATTTTAAAAATAGAAAATATAAGTTTTTAATTAAAAAATTATTTTTGATATAAATACCCTCTGATATTTATATTATTTTGATGGAAGTTTTTTTTTAAAAAAAAAAGCAATTACATTTTTTTTTTATAAAAATTAGTAATTTCTTAGGAAAAAAAATGATGGGTTAGATTTAAAATATGGGACTCTTTTCATCAAGGAAAATTCTATGGTGTTGGGGAAGGTAGCATGCCTCATTTTTTTTTAGGTGTTGGATGAAAGAGATTAAATCTTAGCCATCCAAAAGAAAAAGAAAAAATTAAAAAAAATAATAATAATCGAGTACCTCCCCCTTATGTCCTCTCCTTCTCTGAGCCCCTTTTCCTGTTTTTCCCCTCTCTTCCCTCCTGTTCTTTTCCTCTGTCAACCATTTTTCCCATATTTCCCCTCTCTTCTCCTCCATAACCGACCATCTTCTCCTCTATAGCCAGCCATCTTCTCCTCCATAGTCGGTTGTGTCCCCGTGCTCTCATCTCCACTCATCATCCTTCATAGTCGGCTAGTGTAGCTATTGTTCCCCATCCTATTCTCTTATCCATTTCCTGTTTTCCCCCGTTTGTGTCCCCGTGCTCTCATCTCCACTCATCATCCTCCATAGCTGGCCATGTAGCTGTTTTTCCCCATTCTATTCTCTCACCCATTTCCCTTTTTTTCCCCGCTTAATTTGCTCTCTTCTCCAGTCATCCTCCATTGCTGAACCGGGCAGCTGTTCTCCCTCTTGTTCTCTCCTCTTTTTCCCGTTTTTCCCCCCTAATTTGGTATCTTCTCTACTCATCCTCCACAGTAGGGTCGGGTTGCTGTTTTCTCCCTCTTTTGCCGAGTTTCCCCATATTTTCCTCTCTTCTCCATACTCAAGTCTTCTCCGAGTACTTGTGTTTTCCGCTCATCTCCATCGGCTATTATTTTTGGGTGCTTTCAATTGTCTTCGTGTATTGTTGGATGTTTTCATGTTGTTGGGTGTTTTCGGGTGAGATATTGTAGTCGTTTTGGGTGGCATCTTTCCGAGTTCTGTATTTTCTTCGTATCCCCTCTCTGTTTATGTCCTTATTTAATTTTCATATTTGGGGTTTTTTCGGGTTTTGAAGTAAAGAGTGCGATATTCCCGCTCATCCCTCTCTTCTCCATAACCCTTGTATTTTCTTCATATTTAATATTTTGTTTAAGAGGTGTAAGGGGTGTTTTCGGGTTCTAAATTTTGTGGTTTGAAGACCCGAATTGAAGACATAGCTGGAAGAAGAAGAAGAAGAAGAAGAAGATGTGTAGTACTAAGAGAAAGAAAGCTAAAAAGGACACAATTTTTTGTTAATCAAAAGGCGGTTGTGTTGCAATTATTTGTCGAGTTCTATATTAAGGAAAAAAATGTGAGTATTGATAATGTGTTTTATAATATTGTATCCATTATATTTCATGTTTTTTGTTAGATTTATGGATTGATCACATTAATGAAAAATAATGTGGTTAGATCCATAATTGGAGATTGAAAATAATTTATATGCTAATTTTGTGACCATTTAAAATGTATAGAGATTTAGGAAGGATTTTGTACTGGTGGTGAAAGTATGTTTGATTTATTATATCTAAAATCATATTATAAAAATTGACTTAAATGATTTGATTTAATTTTTAGGAGCGAATGCGATGGTGTTGAAGTTGTTAGAAATCCAAATAGGCCTATTGGAGCTTGGATACATTACCAGTAAGGGAAAATAGAAATATGTAAAAGAATATGTTTTTTAATGTATTTTTTTGTGGTTGTTATAGTTAAATTTGTTTGAAATTGTTTTGTAGTAACAATCAATTGACCATGATCAAAGAACCTGATAAAGAAGTGAAGATAAATGATGATGTAAGGAGTAATATTGTTGTGTCTAATATAATTACATTTTAAAATTAGAATTTAAAGTATGTGACCAATTAATGTAGTTGAGGAAAAAATTGGGCAAGAAGTGGAATGCACTTTCAAAAGTAGAAAAAGAAGATTTCATGGCAAAGTCCAAAGAAAGTTCAAAACAATATTCACTTTAAAAGGGTGTGGTTCCAAATGTAATTTTTTGTAATGAATATTTAATTTCATTATTTATGTATTTGTTGGAAATTATATTAATGTAAACATGTTTGATGTTTGTGTATCTTTTCAGTTATATCTTTAGACTCGATGCTCACCCAAGCGAGTGATTAAAGTTATTGAAGAATTAGAACCAAAGCAAAGAGCAACCATAGAAGAAATAGGATTTGGTAGCCTCTTGCAACTTTGATGTAGGAAAATTGATCATGGGCTCTGTGTTTGGTTGATAAATAGTTTCAACCCGAACACTTATATGTTAGAGTTGAATAATACTTGTATCAAATTATCCTCCATTGATGTTGAATTTATTATGGGATTGAGGGCAAGAGGGTTGAAGATTGGCATGAACAAAGATGTTAGCCATAAGAATGATTTATATAAAAAAAATATTATGATTAAAAGGGGCGATTGCCATTACTGATGTTAGAAAATCAAATTAGGGAGGATAAAGAAGGTGGAAACGATTTCAAAGTTCGTTTTGTATTATTTGTGTTGGGTGCATTATTGTGCCCAATAATGAAGTTTTTTGTGAAACGTTCTTTCTTACATCTTGTGGAAGACATCAATTCAATAAAGAAGATGAATTGGGCTGAATTTGTGTTGTCTTATCTTGTACACGGGATTGAAGAGTTTAAGAGGAAACAATAAAGTCGGGTTTGCAGTTGCTTATTATTTTTAATGGTAATGTCCTTGTAATTAATTTACATCATAGTGAATTTCGAATTTGTTATAATAAAATTTGTTAACTAACTATATATCTATGTCAAATATAAGCGCAATTATTCTACCACGAGCATATATCGTTCGAAGAGAAATTTCTACCATTATATACTCGACCTTGTCCTCGGATTACTGCTTGGGGAGATGATGAAGTACTGGACATGAAACGAAGATTGAAAAAACTAGGTGGATATGCAGATGACAATGTAAGTTATAGTTTTGAAAGTTGTTTAATATTGGTTTAAGTTTTTAATGATTTTTAATCTGATATGTGTTATATTTTGATGAATATATTGTAGGTCAAAATATGGGTGATACAAAATGAGATAAGGGATTGTGTTGATAGAAGTGCGATGACAATGGAGGGGGAGAATGAGAATGATGAGAAATTTGAAATCAATGCAAAGAAAGATGTTATTAAACAAGTTTTACAATATTCATCGTGAGTATCAATACTAATAGTGAACCCTTGTATTGTGATGTTATTAATCAAGTTCCTAAATATCACTAGGTTGATGGTGGGAGCTTAATGGAGATGGATAAAACCTTTCAACAATTAAAGACACATCTAATTGATTTGTGTCATGGTGCAAGTAGTGGTAGTTATGAAAAAGTTTTGACTGAATTTGAGGAAAAATATACTACATTGAAAGGTCTTTTCCTTAGGTTAAGCGAAAAACCTTTGAGAATGCACGAGGAAGGAACAAAGAATGATATTCTCTCATGCAAGAGAAGTTTGGAAGATAAGAACAATAAGAAAGGAAATGAACATTATGTTCACACTTTGTCAATTGAGAAGTTATGCACTAAGGACTTGAATGGAAATAATGAAGATGCATGTGCTACATCAATTGAAGTGCATATCATTCCGAACAAAAATGTAGATATTTTATCAATTCCAATCAAAAGGAGTAGAAGAGATTATGGAAAGGTATGTATCATATAAAAGAAAAAAAAAATTTATTTACAACTACTTAAACCATAACATAGTAAATAGATGTATATTAATGGCATTTTCCATATTAGGAACCATTACAAGCACTATGTGATTATCCCGATCATGTCATGAAAACACGTACATCAAGGGATAGGAAACCAAGTAAATTCAAGGTCTCCCCGTTTGTACATAATTTAAGGAAAATGGAAAATGTCAAGCATTAGAGGTATAATAGAAATAGTTTAATATCATATTCTTATTTTTTATACTCAACATATATAGCTAATAATTATGTCTTGTTTTTTATTTAGTTAATCCCCATGTCCATTCGTGAAGACGTGGTGGATGCTCAATCATTCAATGTACTTTAATCTGTTGTTGCTGATTATGTTTTCAATAAAGCATTGTCAAAAAGGTTTGTAGTGTCTAGAACATTCATAGATGTGTTGTTACAATTTTAGTCTTCATATGGTTCCAATTTAGTCAAGAATGCTTTAATATATTATTATTTTAGTGGGCTTCTTGTTAACTTTGATCATGAACATGGAGTTTGTGGACATTTTGAGTGCTTACATCCTAAACAAAATTTGATGGATGTTGTAAGTACCTACTTCATTTATATCAAATGCATGCTATATTAATTAAATAAATTTATTGAAGTTATTGTTTAACAACAGGTAATAAATCTAGAAGCCTCAAAGCTAAATTATTTTGAGAGGCAATTCATAAGCATACGAAGTATATTCCCACGACATTTTTCAGTAAGCTCATATTTCTCTTGTTGTTTACTTACATATTAAGTACAATCTACTAATATTCATATTATGTTTTATTATTAGCAAATGATTTTGTGTGGGAGTCTTCATCATTTTTTTGATAGAAAAACATCCATCATGAGTAAGTACATTAGCGAATTGGATGATTGCGAGAAGGTTAATAATTATTTGTAATGTTTAATTGCATATATCAAATTTAGAGTAGATATTGTTTTCACCTATAATATAGTAGATATTTTGTGGCCCAACTCATATATATTGTTTTTCTAACTTTACAGCTATTTATTCCAATGCATGACAATTGCCCCGATCATTGGTATTTGTGCGTCATTGACTTTAAAAACTCTCATATCCAAATTTTGGATTCATTGCAATAAAAAAGAGTTGGGACGAGTTCCGGTTTAAGAGTGTCAAAATAGTGGTATGCTTTTAGCTTTTTGTTTTCCTTTTACTTTGTTTTGTTTTTCTCTTCTATATTTATTAACACTTTCAAAATAAATTAGGTCGAATTTTGTTAAACGTTCTTCAAACTGTTTGACATAGGGAAAGATGTCTTTCAATTCTCCAATGATTGGGCTCCTTCATTAAACATATGCAGACATTCAAAAATGGTGATTCGATGACTGGCTCTGACTTATGTAATTCTATTAAAATACGTTGGGAAATAGCAAGTGATTTAGTTTTGCACGAGAGAAACAAAAAAAAATAAAAAACAAACCATCATGGTTATTGTTTGTACAAAGAAGTCTACACGAGCAATGAAAAAGTTATTATTATGATATTTGTTGTTTTTCTAATATTTATCATTTCCATCTCCACATATCTTCATGTTTATTGGGAAGTTGTGACCTTGCATGACCATACATTGTTCATGATCAAGTTTGTTTAATTTGAATATGCTATACTCTTCTTTCAATATGGTAGGCAAAATGAAATTGTAATATATAGGCATCATTCATTTTCGACATGTTTGATTTTCTACGATCTTTTAGGTATTTAGATTTTTCTTTATATAGTTTGGGTTGCTTTTCAAATATATATATATATATATATATATATATATATATATTCATTTATCTATGCTCAAAATTATATAGTTAGTATCGGTAGGAGTATAGGTTAGGCGACTAATATTTTTAGTAGGTATGAATTATAGCTACGACTTGTAAAGGCAATGGAGGCCGGTTAAGAAATGACGTAAAGCCAGTAAGAACCGGTTGACCGGTTCAGCTTAGTTCAATGTCTATCGGCCATAGAATTATGGAAACCGGTTGAGAACAATCCTCAACCAGATAATGACTATATGGATGTAATGTCAACCAGCTGAGGATTTGTTCGGACCGATTGAGGAATTTTAACAACCAGTTCAACAAAAGTTTGATGCAGTATGTACTGGTCGAGGAGTTGAAATGAGTGGCAGAAGAAATTTCTCAATCGGTTGAGGAATTTTTTCACCAATGTGAACTAGTTGAGGAATGGAGTCTACCGGCAGAGAAGATTTCTCAGCTGGTTGAAGCCAAATCTTAACCGGTTGACTTATTGAATGTTATCGTGCAATTTCTGAGTATGACTACCGTTCGATAAATGGCTATAAGTGGTACCGAAAACTTGTCACTCGGTAAACATTGGTGACTAAGCCATTAAGTTCAATTAAAAGGTTTGGAAGTGATGGAAAATGCAATTCCAAACTACCAAACTATGATTTACCCATTTTGAGTTATATCACAACATTTACCATTTCATATGAATTACATCATATCGATTACTTTCCTATAGTTAACTCATAACCACCTAATTGTCAAACTTTAACCACATTTGAATTTAATTATATCCGCATGCGCAACTATTTTTTAGACATGATATAAATGAATCAGCTTCCCGTTTTACCAATCATTTTATCACTTGTTATCAATTAAATTGTAAATATCAAGGATATTGCATTCTATCAATCAACTTGACTCTTGATCGGAGTTCAGACTTTTCATTAAATAGTTAATTTAAAAGTATATATTAGCCAAAGCGATAACGTAAACTAATATAAATACTGATTTAATACCTGCCATTGCTTACTCCATTAAGGAATAAAAAAAGGTTGCATATCCTTTTCTTTTGGATATTTGCTTGGATCCCCACCTTGACATGGTGTTGTCATAGTTTGTTCATATTGCTGAAATCCTGCTATTTGCACATGCACATTCCATTATTAAAATTGAGCCATCCAATTCCATTCCAATTACTTCAACCAAATCATTAAATAATGCATAGGGAAAATTCATGTCAAAAGTGTTTTTTATTCCCGAGCTTACATTGCTAAGTACACCAAAATCTAAATACATGTCAGATTGGTCATTTGACAAATGCTCCCCTAGCATTCCCTGCATTTTGCAATGATTAAGTGTTGTCAATTATTGTTCAATTAGATGTTATCAAAGTTTGTGTTGTTATATAACAAGCCTATTGTACATATAGGTAAGGTTGCAAACATGTTAACTGATTAATTTGTTGAAGGCATCATTTCCATACGAATGTCACATTGGGAAGACAAATTACTTTCCTGCTACATACTCATAATGCAATGAAAACAATTATATTAGTTATTTATGTAAGTGCAGGTAAAAAACTTCATCTTAGCGGCAATTTCTTATTCAATCTAACATACCATATCACGTTGATTACCAGTATGAGGGATTCTAGCTTTTGGACACTTTCGAATTATGTGACCCACTCTTTTACAACGACTACACTACCTTCCCTTTTGAAAATTAATTGCAACTTTGCCTGGATTTCCTTTAATCTTCACAATATTTGGATCACGAACTTGGTTAGGACTTGTGGCTCCATCTGTTGCTACTTTCTTCCCTTTCAAATTACTGTTACAAAGTTCCTCCATTCTCAACATCAAATTTTCTATTTCACTTTTCGCTTCTAGAAAAGAAGATGACGTATTTGACGCATAGTAGGAGAGCTTGTTGCACATCGAACTCAATGACCCATATCGTACAAACCGATCCATGTCGTTATCCGTCTCATTCATCGGTGCTGATCTTGTATGCACCTTTGCTAACTTTGTCCACCTCTTCAAAATAAATTAAAGAGGAATCTCTTCCAAATGCTCCACCTTCATAACAACAACCATGTGGCAACAAGGGATGCCAATTGACTCAAACATCATGCATGAGCATTTTAATGTTACAATATTCAGGCAAAATTGGACTTCCTATTTTAAGTTCGGGTGTCTAAACTTAGATAATGCATATGTCTGCATTGAATCATTACTTACAAGGCCTACCACAAAGAATAACTCTGCATTCTTCATCTTCTCATGAAATTTAAGAAAGGATTATTTCGTGTATACCGTCACAACATGATTTTCTAGTATGGATAGTTTGGTTGAAAACACAGGTGAAGAATTGTTCGACTCGAACTTTGCCTTTGCCTCGCTTTGTCGTATTCTCATTATCGCCCTATCAAATTGTTGTACAAACTCATACAGTCACAAACTAATTTTTAAGAATCTATTTAGATATGCATTCATACTCACACACCTTTATGTGTTTCTCATCCCTCCAAAGAAATTTCCACATAAATACGCCTCAGCCCATCTTTTATGTTTCTCATAAATCTCGGTTACCCAACGATTCTCATTAAGACCCAACTTTTAAACTATTTCATGCCAAACCTTTTTGAATTCTTTCGTATTCCCATGCATGAACATGCACCTTGCAAAGATGCTTGTGAAGTCCTTAATATGCACATTTGAGAATGTATTTCATTGCAAATTCCATGAACACATGCGAAGACACGCATCGAGTAGGACTCTTTTAATTGCCTTACACATAGCTTTATCCCCATCAGTTATTACGAATATGGGTTTCTTATTCATCATTGCAATAAGAAATGTCTCCAACACCCATTCATATGTACCAATACTATCATCCATCAATAACGCACAACCAAATACCATAGTTTGGTGGTGATAATTAACACCAACCAACACTACCAGAGGCTTTTTATAAGCATTTGTCCTATAGGTTGTATCAAATACTAGGACATCTCCAAAACATAGATAATCCATTCGAGCAGTTGAATCAGCCTAAAACAAGTTTGCTAGTCAACTTTCTTCATCGAAGTTGAATTTATAAAAAAAATGAAGAATCCATTTATATTTTTCCACACAAGTAAGCCAATGCGGCTTCCGCATCACCGTCTTTAATTTCAATTCTATGCATTGCATCAATCTGATTGTATATATCTTTTTTTGTGAAACCAACATGTTGATGTCCTCCTGATTGTTTGACCATATAGTCCATAATTTGGTTGGTTTTAACACCTACTTTATGCAAAACATCAACTTATGCCTTATTTGGATTACTTACTATCTGATAAGACCGAAGGAATTGTGTGCTGATAGCATCAACCAAAGTATGATTATGTTCTCTTATAAATTCCTTTACAATCCACTTTCCATCTTTTTCTATTCAAGCCTATACGAAATGCAACTTCACATCCAACTCTAGTCAACGATCGTGGCTCACGCTGTCGCTTATCATTTTCAATAAACTTTGGCGCTCGATGTCCTTCTCTAGAACACACCCACTTTCGAGATATTATATCTTCATTCTTATCTCACTTCAAATCATCTTTTCGAATACTAAATCCGATTACTTTGGCTAACATGTTGTAAAATGTTTCAATCTCATCTATGCAATCGAATTGCAATTTGTATACTTCTTCAACTAAAATACCCTTCAACACCTTCTCTTTCAAATCGTTGCCACCAGTATATGCATCGTCATTGACGACATCCTCATCTTTCACTTCAAACTCCTGCTTGATTGTTTTCTCCATCACCGATCGCATCACCTACATTTCATATATTGAGTTCATTCAAATGAACATGTAAACTGATTATGAACATGCTAGGAGAATTCAGCTTCAAATGATATTTCAAAAATTGTGTTATTTGAGCAGAACCTAATTAACAGTGTGAAAAAATGTGATCTTCAAATCATAGTGTTTAGTGAAAATGAGCCCATGCCAACCTATGGGGAAAAAAAATCAGCCATACCAAATTGTGTATGGTTAAGAAAAACTATTACGTAATACGTATTGCCATAGGGTTGTACTAAAATAAATCTCATAGTGGAGTTACCACTCATGAGGAGATGAATAACCAAATGGGGCCTCCTGCTAAATTGCCATCCACTTCTGCTTTTGTATTCTTATTATTTTCATCTTTGGAAGGTAATGATAGAAAAAGTGTGTTTTCACCATCAATATGCTTATTACTTACAAATGAACTATTGTTACTATATGTCTAATTCCAAGCAGGCAGTACCATTATTTAAAAAGCTTAGCGTACACTTTAAACTCATTGTAGTGACAAGGATTAATCTAATGGAATATTATATGCACATTTAGTTTGTGTACCTGATGATTCCATTAGTGGGAGTGTCAAGGTTATTATGGTCTGGTATTTACTAAGAAAATGTCAAGTTCTAAATTCTTTCTTGTTTGTCTGAAACACAAAGATAAGGTGCCACTTTAGGCTGAATTTGCTACAAAGGCAAATTTATCATTGAAGTGTGTCAGCAAGTATTCAAAGACAGAATACGGTGTCCTGAGGAATGTGTTGCTTTTTGATGACTAGTTGTTAGTTTTGCAGTAATTTGAATTATCAACACATTATTATTTCTTCCCAAGCTTCATGCTTGTTTGAATTTTGACACTTGGGAGCTGTTTGTGAACTATGTATTCCTTAATTTCCAATGCAAGTCATTTGAAAGAGCATATCATTGCACACCTTTCCCATCAGAAAATTTCCTCATATAAGCTCAAGTGTCTGGTATGGGGATTGAAGTTATGTGTGATTATGTGGGGCATGGGGCTTCATTTGTTGTCCTTCTTGGATTTTGTGGATGGTATGGGGATTGGTAATGTCATTGCTTGTATATATTGTGTGTACATGAGATGTGGGCCCTGTCTATGCTAAACACCTTTTTAAATGTATTATGCTTATCTTCTTATTAAAATAAATGAAGATACATGCGTATTGCTACTCAATTCGGTCTTTTTTTCATCAGCTTAATGGAAGCAAAAGGAAAGTCCAATTCCGATAGACCATCAAATTAACCGGTTGCAATTTTTTTTTTTTTTTGCTATCGGTAGCCACTGCCCATTTGTGTGCTACTTCAACACATTGGTAGTGTCTACCGGTAGCATATTACCGGTCAACCGGTTAAGCTTTACTTTTGTAAGTTGTCATCTGATTGCCTTCATCCATAACTTGTTGTAATATGTGAGTTCAAACTCTGGCCAAATACCAAAGATGAATTTGGCCAAGCAAAATTATTCTTAGTGGTGCTTTTGAATCTCTAAATCTAAAGTCAAAGGGGGATAAACATTCAACTCTTCCTACATGTCCTTCAATTCCAAGTAATAATGTAATATTGTTAGACTGATGCCTTTTTGGGTAAGCAAGATATTTGTAGAAAAATAACACATCTCTACCAATTACAAATATCCTTACTAAAAATGAGATAAGAGACACAATACCTCTAGTTCTATGTTGTTCCAAACACAAATCATGACTAGTACATCCCTTACTTCCCAAGTTTCTATCAACTTTGCATATGTAGATTTATGTTACCAAATATAAGAAATCCTACCACATGCCTTGAAGAAAACCATGGAAGATAATTAGATCCATTTCATTTGAATGAGTCATAAAGCCATAGAAGAGTATGTCTTTAGTTGGAATGTTGTCACACATGATGTCTGAGAAAGAAATAAGTTTCAAGATCCTAACAAGAGATCAAGAAGAGGAATAGACATCCAAAAGATGAAAAAAAAAAAAAAGCCATGAAAAATAACATCAGCATAAGGAGACTTTAAGATGATAGTGAATAGCTAGGTATGAAGGAGGACTAATGACTTAAATGTGAGGGTTGAGGGTTAAGGATTGACAGATGGGAATAAGATGCTGGCATAATTAGGATGAAAGGATGGCAGCTGTAGGGCAACCATTCTTTGATACCATATTGAAGGCAAGAGAATTAATCTCATGTTCATGACGTTTTGAATGAGGTTACAAGGATATTTATAAGCCTATAACAATATGAAGAAAAAAAGAAGAAATAAATCAAAATATTCCTATAATCTCTTTTATAAATTTTCCTACAATCTCAATTGCATCCTACATGATCCACTCTAGTTAAAGCCCTAATAACAGGCAATTAAGGTCCTATGCCAAAATTATAACTCAGAGCTCTTCCCTTAAAGAAGTCTATAACTCAAAAATGAAAAATGAAAGCTACATATAAGAATAGCATGATACTAGCCTCTGTTTTTGGACCAGATGCACTGAAGCAAGGACTGGGTGGTTCTGATGATTCACTTATTATAATCGCAACTTCCATTACCTGCCCAGTGCTTCTTTGGCTTTCTAATTTGACTTTTCATAATAACTACCAGAGAATTTGATTCTTGTATTAGTTAATAGTAATACAACAGAAAATTACTGCATTTTATTTATCAATTTACTCTAAGTTGAAATTTCTTACTGCATTTCATAACAATATTTACTTACCTTACTAACAATGACATTGTTTCTCACTGCTTTACTTAAAGCATCAGTTATAGAGAAGTTTGAGTTTTGATTTTTAGGAATCGTCTATTTAGTATGATATAATTACAAAGTCCAAATTCCCTACTCAAGATTGGAACCCTCCTTCCCTCCTAAATGCTATGCTGCCTAGCAAACAAGAAACTAGTTACATGATGGATAGTGTTGCCAGGTGCAAAGTATAATAAGATGTAATTGTTACCCTATATTGAACTTGATGTGCATTTGCTAGATTAGTTGACTAGTTGAGAAGTTCTTTATGGTCATTTGCTGAGAAATGAAATAGAATGCAATGACACTCTAATGGAATCTGGCTTCTACAGAAGAATGCTACTCTTTAAGTTTGCAGAAGCTGAGATCGATGCCATTATTGCTGATATCAAAGCAGAGAAAGAAGCAGTTGAGGCTGCTAAAAAGGGTCTTCCCAAAGAAACCTAGTCTAGGCATCAATCATACTCCACCATGCTCTTACCATTGTTGTTAAGACATTCTCCTACTTCGTCAAGCAACATCTGGGTTTAGCCATAAATCTTTCCCTATCTGCAAATTCAATTGGAGGATTCTGTGATGCTCACAATTGAGGGATTTTTCTTTCTTTGGTAGTCCACAATCAAGAAACTTTTCAAACCTAGTAAATAAAAATTATGAGCTAGGTTGTAGAGAAGGCCATTTAAATATTGGAACTCTAGTATGGCCTATTATGTAGGCTAATTGTAAGACCCAATAAATGGTCTGGTAGGTTTTAAAGGATACTAAACTTCCAGTTGTACTCAATAGGATTATCAACTTGGAATTAGAAATGACAATCTTTTTTAATGATACACTTGTTTCTTTTGACCTATAAAAGTTTTTTGATCCAGCTACCTCAAAATGCACAAAGTATAGTAATATGATATTCTTCTTTTCTTGAAGCTTTAATTTCCTTGATGTGCATTTTTTTCAGGTTTCAATAGGGTAAAGTGGCAATAGGATTGAATTGGATCATTCCATTTTCTAGAAGAGTTAAAAAATTTTTACTAATGGCGAAACTTGTGATTGAAGTGGTGAAAGTAGTTATTTACTCCATTTTATTTATGCTTGCATATCCTGAATGATGGCTACAATCTGAAAACAAGCTTATTTTAAATATAAAATTTTTGGTCTACTGGTGACTATGGACTAAGGTTGTGGCTTTCATGTAATTTTCTTGCACAATAAAGAAGAATGTGTAAATATGTTATATTAATGGTATAAGAACTAAATGTTGGTGGAAGTATAGTCACAACAGCAATGGATGATGCATGTAGGACAAGGAGGTCTAAAATAATGGCCCTGTATAATAGCTTAGGTGATCTTGGTAGGAAGAGATGATTGTTGTCATAAATTTTGAATTGTTATGCTAAACTATTCTCTTTTGATAAGTTTTCATAAGGTAATTAACCTTCTATCCTGATGAAAGGTGATATTGCTCAAGTTCTTGCTTTTCAGTATTTAATATTTATGCATAACTGTATGATCGCCAGATCACATACCTAAATGAAAACAAAAGGAAAGTCCAATTTCGGTCGACCATCAAATAAACCGGTTCCATTTTTTTTGCTACCGGTAGCCATTGCCCATTTGGGTGTTGCATCAACACTTTGGCAGTATCTACCGGTAGAGATAATTAGTCAATCGGTTACATACAACCAGTCGACCGATTAATCTTTACTTTTAGAAGTTGTAATGTGATTGGATTCCAACATAGATTGTTGTATTGATACTCAATTTGGTCTTTTGCTACATCTAATTGCTCTTACTTTAAAGAGACGTCATTTTGCTAATCCAACATCCATATAAACCAACATTTAGTTGGGTGGTAGCAGTTATATCTATTATGAGTAGGTGCGTAGATAATAAAGCTGGAATTGAAGGCCTTAAGGTTGAATTGTTGTCCTCCAAACATGGAAGTTCTAATATAGTAGTACACAAGGTACGGATAATCCTCTAGCAAAAAGTTCAAGTATGATGATGAATGCAATGACACTAGACTGACCTGGTGGCAAACTCTATCAGGTTATATATGTATAGGGAATAAATTTTTTTTTAGGGTAAATGATATGGATCTTATAATTGAAAATGTATATTATTCGATTCGACAATCCCTATTTTGACATCGTGGTTTGATTAGACATTTTACTCTTTTGTTAGAGCCTTGAGGTAGGCCATTGTTTATGTAATAAACCTCATTTGTAGATGGGGAAATTTGTCTTCTGCATTGAATTGGACCATGGCATTTTATCGAAGAGTTAAATTTTTTTCCTAATGACCAAACTTGTGATTGAGATGCTGAAAGTAGTTTCCATTTATTCTTGAAAATAACATGACAAATTAACTAAAAAAACCTTAAATAATTTACTTTGTTCATATAGATAGTCGTAATAAAATATATTACTTGAATATGTAGGAGTCAAGCATAATCATGCAACAATGACACAGTACATGAATGTGCAGAGAAGCTGTGACAACAAATCAGTACTTGAAGATGCTAATGTTAATGCATAGAAAGGTAGTGACAAAACATTAAGTACAGGTTGCGACCATACTCCAGTCAGTACAATAACAAAGAATATTGATGATAATGTTGTTCATGCCCATGATGATGAAGACGACTATATGGGCAAGTGGTTGGACCTTCTTTGCAAATTTATCCATTGGATAAGTTGTAGACGATATTAAACATTCATATCAAGCTTTTCGTAAGTCACATTTCTTTTCAATGGGCCCAAATTATTTCTAATGATTTTAACTGTTTTATTTTTCTTTTATTATTTTTCCTAGCTACCCTATTTTGAAAATCCAATTATACACTACGAGAAACATAAAATGTCCCAAGTAAAGATTATATGTAGGATCCACAAATCCAAATCCAAAAATACTAAAAAATTAGGAAAACTACGAAGAATGTGAGGAATCCTCACATTCTTCGTACCCTCCAATTTCTTCACTTCTTTGAACTTTTTAAAAACTTTAGGGACTTCATATGACTTGGATATTTTTTACATAGGTTCATTACACATAGAAGGTGGTCAAATGATCTTTGAAAAAAAACCAAATCCAAAAATGCCAAAAAATTAGGAAGGGTACAAAGAATGTGAGGATTCCTCATATTCTTCATACCCACCCATTTCTTCACTTCTTTGAACTTTATAACAATTTTGAGGACCTCATATGACTTGGATATTGTTTAAATAGGTTCATTAAACTTAGGAGGTGGTTAAATGATCTTCAAAAAAATCCGAATAAAAAAATATTAAAAAATTAGGAAACGAAGAATGTGAGGAATCCTCACATTCTTTGTACCCTCCCATTTCTTAACTTCCTTAAACTTTTTAAAAAAAATTAGGGACATCTTATGGCTTGGATGTTGTCTAACTAGGTTCATTACACTTAGGAGGTGGTCAACTGATATCCAAAAAAATCCAAATAAAAAAATACTAAAAAAATAGGAAGGGTACGAAGAATGTCAGGAATCCTCACATTCTTCGTACCCACCCATTTCTTCACTTCTTTGAACTTTTTAAAAATTTTGGGGACTTCATATGGCTTGGATATTGTTTAAATAGGTTCATTACACTTAGGAGGTGGTCAAATGATCTCCGAAAAAATCCAAATCCCAAGATACTAAAAAATTAGAAAGGGTACGAAGAATGTGAGGAATCCTCTCATTCTTCGTACCCTCTCATTTCTTCACTTCTTTGAACTTTTTAAAAAATTTAGGGACTTCATATGGTTTGGATATTGTTTAAATGGGTTCATTACACTTAGTAGGTGGTCAAATGATCTCCAAAAAAATTCAAATCAATAAATACTAAAAAAATTAGGAAGAGTACGAAGAATGTGAGGAATCCTCACATTCTTCGTACCTTCCCATTTCTTCACTTCTTAGAACTTTTTAAAAATTTTAGGGACTTCATATGGCTTGGATATAGTTTAAATAGGTTCATTCCACTCATAAGGTGCTCAAATAATCTCCGAAAAAATCCAAATAAAAAAATACTAAAAAATTAGGAAGAGTACGAAGAATGTGAGGAATCCTCACATTCTTCGTACTTTCCCATTTCTTCACTTCTTTAAACTTTTAAAAATTTTGGGGACTTCATATGGATTGAATATTGTTTAAATAGGCTCATTCCACTTAGGAGGTGGTTAAATGATTTCCGAAAAAATCCAAAGCCAAAAATGCTATAAAATAGGAAGGGTACGAAAAATGTGAGGAATCCTCACATTGTTCATACCCACCCCTTTCTTCACTTCTTTGAACTTTCTAAAAATTTTGGGGACTACATATGGCTTGGATATTCTTTAAATAGGTTCATACACTTAGAAGGTGGTCAAATGATCTCCGAAAAAATCCAAATCCAAAAATACTAAAAAATTAGAAAGGGTACGAAAAATGTCAGGAATACTCACATTCTTTGTACCCTCTCATTTCTTCACTTCTTTGAACTTTTTAAAACTTTTGGGGACTTCATATGGATTGGATATTGTTTCAATAAGTTCATTACACTTAGGAGGTAATCAAATGATCTCTGAAAAATCCAAATCCAAAAATACTAAAAAAATTAGGAAGGCTACAAAGAATGTGAGGAATCCATTCCTCACATTCATCGTACCCACCCATTTCTTCGCTTCTTTAAACTTTTTAAAAAATTGGGGGACTTCATATGGATTGGATATTGTTTAAATAGGTTCATTACACTTAGGATGTGGTCAAATGATATCCGAAAAAATCCAAATCCAAAAGTACTAAAAATATTAGGAAGGGTAAAAAATTTTGGGGACTTCATATTGCTTTGATATTGTTCAAATAGGTTCATTACACTTAGGAGGTAGTCAAATGATCTCCGAAAAAATCCAAATCCCAAAATACTAAAAAATTAGGAAGGGTACGAAGAATGAGAGAAACTTTAAAAATTTTTGGGGACTTCATATGGCTTGGATATTATTTAAATAGGTTCATTACACTTAGGAGGTGGTCAAATGATCTCTGAAAATATCTAAATCCAAAAATACTAAAAAATTAGGAAGGGTACGAAGAATGTGAGGAATCCTCACATTCTTCGTACCCTCCCATTTCTTCACTTCTTTGAACTTTTTAAAAATTTTGGGGACTTCATATGCCTTGGATATTGTCTAAATAAGTTCATTACACTTAGGAGGTGGCCAAATGATATCTGAAAAAATCTAAATCCAAAAATAATAAAAAATTAGGAAGGGTATGAAGAGTGTGAGGAGTCCTCACATTCTTCGTACCCACCCATTTCTTCATTTTTTTGAACTTTTTAAAAAATTTGGGGACTTTATCTGGCTTGGATATTGTTTAAATAGGCTCATTACACTTAGGAAGTGGTCAAATGATCTCCGAAAAAATCCAAATCCAAAAATGCTAATAAATTAAGAAGGGTATGAAGAATGTGAGGAATCCTCACATTCTTCGTACCCACCCATTTCTTCGTTGTTTTGAACTTTTTAAAAATTTTGGGGACTTCATATGGCTTGGATATTGTTTAAATAGGTTCATTACAATTAGGAGGTGGTTAAATGATCTCTGGAAAAACCCAAATCCCAAAATACTTAAAACTTAGGAAGGGTACAAAGAATGTGAGGATTCCTCACATTCTTCGTACCCTCCCATTTCTTCACTTCTTTGAACTTTTTAAAAATTTTGGGGACATCATATGCCTTGGATATTATTTAAATAGGTTCATTGCACTTTGGAGGTGGTCAAATGCTCTCCGAAAGAAATCCAAATCCAAAAATACTAAAAAAATTAGAAAGGGTACCAAGAATGTGAGGATCCTCACATTCTTCGTACCCTCCCATTTTTTCACTTCTTTGAACTTTTTAAAAATTTTGGGGACTTCATATGGCTTGGATACTGTTTAAATAGGTTCATTACACTTAAGAGGTGGTCAAATGATGTCCGAAAAAAAATCCAAATCCAATAATGCTAAAAAATTAGGAAGGGTACAAAGAATGTGAGGAATCCTCACATTTTTCGTATCCTCCCATTTCTTCAATTCTCTTAACTTTTTAAAAATTTTGGGGACTTCATATGACTTGGATATTGTTTAAATAGGTTTATTACAATTAGGAGGTGGTCAAATGGTCTTAAAAAATATCCAAATCCAAAAATACTAAAAAATTAGGAAGGTTACAAAGAATGTGAGGAATCCTCACATTCTTCGTACCCTCCCATTTCTTCACTTTTTTGAACTTTAAAAAAAAAAATAGACTTCATATGGCTTGGATATTGTTTAAATAGGTTCATTACACTTAAGAGGTGGTCAAATGATCTCCAACAAAACTCAAATGCCAAAATACTAAAAACTTAGGAAGTGTACGAAGAATGTGAGGATTCCTCACATTCTTCGTACCCTCCCATTTCTTCACTTCTTTGAACTTTTTTAAAATTTTGGGGACATCATATGGCTTGGATATTGTTTAAATAGGTTCATTGCACTTATGAGGTTGTCAAATGATCTCCGAAAAAATCCAAATCCAAAAATACTAAAAAATTAGGAAGGGTACGAAGAATGTGAGGAATCCTCACATTCTTCATATCCTTCCATTTCTTCACTTCTTTGAATGTTTTAAAATTTTTTGGACTTCATATGGCTCGGATATTGTTTAAATAGGTTCATTACACTTACGAGGTGGTCAAATGATTTCTAAAAAAATCCAAGTCCAAAAATACTAAAAAATTAGGAAGGGTGGGAAGAGTGTGAGGATTCCTCACATTCTTCGTATCCACCCATTTTTTCACTTCTTTGAACTTTTTAAAAATTTTAGGGACTTCATATGGCTTGGATATTATTTAAATAGGTTCATTACACTTAGAAGGTAGTTAAATAATCTCCGAAAAAATCCAAATAAAAAAATACTAAAAAATTAGGAAGGGTACGAAGAATGTGAGGAATCCTCACATTCTTCGTACCCTCTCAGTTATTCCTCACATTCTTCGTACCCTCTCAGTTATTCACTTATTTGAACTTTTTAAAAATTTTAGGGACTTCATATGGCTTGGATATTGTTTAAATAGGTTCATTACACTTAGAAGGTGATGAAATGATCTCGAAAAAATCCACATCCATAAATACTAAAAAATTAGGAAGTGTACGAAGAATGTGAGGAATCCTCACATTCTTTGTACCCTCCCATTTCTACACTTCTTTGAAGTTTTTAAAAATTTTGGGTACTTCATATGATTTAGATATAGTTTAAATAGGTTCATTACACTTAGGAGGTTTTCAAATGATTTCCGAAAAAATCCAAATCCAAAAATACTAAAAAATTAGGAAGGGTACGAAGAATGTGATGAGTCCTTACATTCTTCGTACCCTCCCATTTCTTCACTTCTTTGAACTTTTTAAAAATTTTAGCGACTTCATATGGCTTGGATGCTGTTTAAATAGGTTCATTACACTTAGGAAGTAGTCTAATGATTTTTGAAAGAATAAAAATCCAAAAATATTGAAAAATTAGCAAGGGTATGAGGAATATGAGAAGCCCTCTCCATTCTCCGATTATATGATATGTTAAATATGTTTAGGGACTTCGTATGGCTTAGACATTTTTTGAATTTTTTTCATTACACTTAGTAGGTATTTAAATGATGTTCGAAAAAATCAAAATCAGTAAATACTAACAAATTAGTGAGGGAATCTCACATTCTTCGTGCCCTCCCTACTATCCATTTCTTTTATTTTTTTTTAATTTTTTTTAATTGGGATTTCATATGACTTAGATTTTGTTTAGATAAGTTCAGTCCATTTTGAGGGTGTTAAATGGATCCTTGAAAAATTCAGAATGGAAATTTACAAAAAAAATCAGCGAGGGGTTTGGATTTCCATATTGTTAGTAATTATACCTTTTTCATATTTTCAATATTTCAACCAATTTTGTTGTGTAATTCAATTTAAACGCTAAGAAATAATTTAGTCATATATTCTCAATTAATAATTAGTACACAACTAATTAAATTTTAGGTTAATATATATTTTATAAAATTTCTTTCTATTTCTTCCCATTTTTTCACTTCATAAACCAATTATATTGTTTTTCACACTTCAAATATTCATCAAATTTTATCAACAAATTATTTGATGTTAAAATAAATTAAATTTACTTTTCCTTAATTTATAAATTATATTACCAAATTATATTGTTTATCTTTTTCAAAAAAATTCTTTATTTTTCTGTTTCATAAAAGAAATTCTCCAAACGAAATAATTACATTAAACATGATTTTATAATTGGTCATTGAAATATAATTGGTTATTGTAATAAGTATAAAAATGTGTGTTGCATGGGATTAATTCCCATGGCAACCGGTTGGGTAACCTAAAGAATTGGTTTTCTTTAAGTTTTTTATTATTTTGCATGCCATGTGTCTTAATTCAATGTATATATATATATATTTGAGGAAAATTACATGGATACCCCCTCAGCTATTTGACAATTACACTTAACCACCCTTAAATTTTTGAAATTACATTGACACCACTTGACCATAATGGAGCATAACAATTGCTTGAATGATGTTATCGAATCTTGAAAGATTTTCATGGTTGATTAATGATGTCATAGTAAAAAGAATTAAATAAAATGTATAAAATATCCTTTAAAGTTCGTTTTATTTCATTTTATCTTACCACATTTTCTAATTAATTTTAACTATAGTTTTTAATATAAAAATTTAATTAATTTTTATTAAATAGTTTACTGCCATTTGGCAAAGAAGGAAAAAAGTACATTCCAGACTGCTTCTTAATAAATTTTCTTGATTTTGGCAAAGAAAGGTCTAAATCTCTTTCAGGAGCTTGTGATCCAAGAAGATCAAGCCCCAACTCTATGGCTTTCAAATTCAACCATGTGGACATAACCCAAATGGAACTACAACATCCCTGAAAATGCCCACCTTAGTAATGGCAAACCCCAAATGGTAATGACCCCCACAAGCTTCAACTCATTAGGATGTGCTTTCACAGCACCAAGAAACCATTGCAACTTTTCATTTCTAATTCCAAATTTGGAGTCTTTTTCCCAAATGAGCATAGCAGGTAACTATTCTTCATTCCATTTATCGGAAGATCTTTTTGTATTTGAAATCACATGTCAAATTTGATGGAATGGACAAAGAAGAACATGGATAGTCTTTCTATTATCATTTTCTGTAGGCAGAGGGCACTCACATATCACTCCCCATTTATCATCATCGCAAATGGAACAACTCCTTGGATGAGAAATATAGCTACTATTCTATATAAATTTCCAACACAATTGAACTTATTGTGTCACAGGTTGGATTTCCTAGTCATATGTACAACAATTGGCAATGCTCCTATAATAATATGACCAGTAGTTGTAATGCCATCCTCTGTCATAACTACAACAGATGTGGGATCAGGACCACACTAAGCATAATCTCTCACTTTCATTCCCTCTGCAATTGCTCATGGCAACATGATTTCCCATTTTCTTCCATTGGGCTCTAGGATAATCCAATCACATATCTCTCAAGAGTGCAGATCACATGGACAAGCCAAGTACTGTTTTTTTACAACCTAATAGTCATCGAGGGAGTACCTCATGCCTTCTCAGCTTGAATGTACACATTACTAGACTTTGCAAGACACCTCTTCCACTTACTTTCCAATGAAAATTGCATGCCTGACTACTGAAGACCAAGAAAGCTAGAGCTCACATTAGAATCATTGAATATAGGAAAAGGTTTTAAACTCAAAGACAAGGCACTCTGAAAATTGTTATCAACATAAACAAATTCTCACTTTGTACTGTCCATGAAGTGTGAAGGTTGTGTTAGGATGGAACTCTTAAAAGCATGACATGATGTAATAGATTTGGAATTCCTTATTTATTTAATGGTATTCCAATTTCAATTTTATCTATCCTTATTCCATGCATTACACTTTATGAGTATTCTTATTTACATCTTTTGTAGTGTGTGTGACATGAGTGCATTTATGAGTTATAGGGAAAATCCAAGTCATGGGTTCCTTGCAAATAGATGACTTGTTCAAAGTCAGTTCGTGGGTTTAGACAACTTATTAGAGGCTATAGTGCACCACTACCTTCTAATTGGAGGGATAACTGGTCTTGAATATCGAGATAAGTTTTCCATGGTGAGTACACTGGTGTGTATGGTTACATATTGGACAGGACTTATGGTGAGTCATGACTTAAGGCTATCAAGTATTCGTGACCTTACCAAGCTACTTCATTGTGTTGTCTCTCAACCTTGAGAGAATATTGAAGCTTAAGCCAAAGTTAGCAATGGTTTTGACCTATGGGTGAGATTGTAAGTTGATCATATATTCCTTATGGATTGGGTCACTATTGATGGAAGTTGGTAGCAATAGGTATTCTTAATAGAAGCACCATGATATCTCATAGGATGGAGACAATGTGTCCCCTTGGGTGGTTTTAAGGAGGTGTGTTAATGGAAACTATGGTTATAGTAGTTCCTTAAGTGGAACTTGACATAGGCTCTTTGAGAGCTAAGACATGTTAGTTGAACACATAATAGAAGGATCTGTAACTCAATGATAATAGAGGTAGTCTTAAAAGATTAACAATTTTTACCTTGTTAAACTATGGACATTAGCTCATAGGGAGACTGAACACAATGGATAGCAAGTCACGGACCCGAGTATACAGTGTCTTGTTGTTATTTACATAAAATACTGGAGTTATGGTCCCCAGTTTGATCTCATATACCTTGTTGGCATAGGTTATGAGGATCGGATTGGTTTTAGGTTCACTTTATGTATAAGGGCATTTTGGTAATAACATAAGGTTGCACAGGGGTAAGTGAACAAGGTCTTTGGATTAAGCTCATTGATTAATTAGTACACCCTATTAGGTTAATTAATCAATTAGAATCCAATTGGAGATTTGTTAGGCTCCCTCGTATGTGAGGGAGTGAGCCCCATATTCTTGGGGCCCAAGTCAGTTGCAATAAAATAAATAAATAAACAAAAATAGAAGAGATTAAAAAAAAAAAAAAAAAAAAGAGGAAAAAACAAAGAGAAGAGAAGATAGAAAGAAAAAAAAACACATCTCATTGCCCAGATTTCATCAAAGAGCCAATCCCGCTTCATCTATGGTTCGATCGAGTTGAAATTTAGAGGAGAGGTTCAAAACTCGAGTAGCTACAATCTAAAAGGTGGAGATCAGATTTTGAGCTCGGGAACTAATGTTATTGCCCATGAACAATAACAACGTGTTTTTGGGTATTTTTTTCTCCATTTTTCCTTGTTTTTTTACCAAGAAAGATTATATAATCCAAGGTTATATATGCTCTTGATGTATATGGTAGCCTCTAGAAATTATTCTAGAGAAGACAGGTGTAACCCAATATTGTTGATAGTGGAGCTTGAACTGGACTAGGTCCCGTGGTTTTTTCCTTCGCATTGAGGGGTTTTCCACGTAAAAATTTTGGTATCTGATTTATTTTTCTGTTGCATGAGTTTATTTATTTATTTATTTATTACTGCTAGTTGCTATTACCTATTTAATTTTACACAAAGAAATGGTAGAAAAATCCTGGTGTTTGTTGGAATATTGTGAATTCACCCTAACAATTATGATAAATGAAGATGAATAGGGAACTCAAAATATCCATTCCTGGAAGGGTCCCATCTGCTTCCCTTCTCTTAATGCTATTCTTCTCCTCTACTCAAAACCAAAAACCACCAAAAGAAAGATATTTTACTCTCTCTAACGTCTCCTCTCTTACTCTCACCCAGAATAAAGAAGAATAATGCCTCCCCGAGATGGCCTGTAGCTCATGTCCCTCTTTTCTAAGACTCCCCATCAGAATAGATGGTGCCCCCCCTACAACGTCTTACTCTGTAGCCCACTCACCACCACAATGCCTCGCCCACAACTTTTCTTTGTCTGCTACTTTTCCCAAAAACTCCCCCAAATCCCTTGCTCTTTGTCTCACTCTCGCTATAAAAATCAATTCTTTGTCCCTTTTCCTTAGCTATAGAGAGCATCTCCACTACCCTTAAAAGGTGGCTAGCAAACCCCCTCCAAGAAAACTTGAGCCAAAAGACTGAAAAAAAAAAAAAAAAAAAAAAAAAAAAAAAAACCTTCACTAAAGGCCAAAAAGGCTTTTAAAAGAGACAAAGGAAGGCTAGAATGAGTACACGTGTCCTCATCCCAACCCAACTACTCAAAGGCTCTAAAATTCCAAAAGCAAACCCTAAAAAAAAACTAATCCTAATGGGCGTCCGATAATCATGCTAGGACCAGAAATAGCCCTTTAAATGGTCTCCAAAATATAGCTCAAAAATCAATAATGTGAAACATGGACCGGGATGATGAAAAACTGAGCAAAAATGGATCTAAATACATGCTAAAAAAATAATGGGGTGAAAGAAAAAATAATATATATATATATATATATATATATATATATATATATATGTGTGTGTGTGTGTGTGTGTGTGTGTGTGTGTATGTGTGTATGTTAGGGCCAAAATAGAGGGTCTATAGCATTTTTGCTAAATAATAAAAACTATTTGCACATATGATTTACAAACAAATTTGTTTTTTAAAAAAATTGTACCACTATTTGATTATCGTGCTCTATAAACAAAGCAAAATAGAAAACCATTTTTTTTTTACTAGAAATTCAAATTAAGGAAGACTTTGTATTAAATTTATTAATAAGTTTAATAATTTTTTTAAAGAAAATTTGAAACTCAAAAAATATATATAAGGACTATAAAAAATAATGGAAATAATTAATATTTTGAATTTTTTAATAAATATTTTAATTTTTAATAATAATTTGAAATTCAAAAAACTGATTTATTAATTATAAATTAAATAAAAAATTTAAGAATACCATGTTTGAGTATTAAATGTATGTATGTAATGAAAAATTTGACTCATTTATACTTAAAAAATTAAACTTTATTTAATTTTAAATTCATTTAAAATAAATTAGTATTAGCAATTATTAATTTTGAATTATTATTATTATTATTATTATTATTATTATTATTATTATTATTATTATTATTAACAAAATAAATCAATTATGTTATCATATTTTTATAATATTTAAAAAATATATAATTTATGATTTTATTATAATATTACTATTAATATTTTATTTAAAATATTTATTTTTAATTTATTTATAAATACAAATTATTTTTTATTTTTAATAAGGCACAAATTAAATTTAGTTTATATTATATAACTTGAATTTACAATTCATTTCTTATAAAATCAAAATAAAATATTTTTAAAAACAACTTATCAGTAAAAGGTTTAGATTTTTAAATTTTTGAAAAATATCTTTAAAAACAAATTGTTTTATAGAATCAAAATACCTCATAGGATAAATTGAAATATCATTTATAAGTAACTTGAGTTATCTAAATATAAAAATAAATGTGAAAATGAATAAGATATCTATTATCACACTTCATTCCCACATATCAAACATAACCTCAAGATATGAACATTTAGTTTTGTTTACATCATTTTCTTTAAAAGAGAAAATAAAAATAAATAAATAAAAATTATTTTTAAAAAAATGGATCCTAGTTTGTAGGTACTTGAAATAAAGATGGATTTTAGTCTCAAATTAATATAAAATATATATTTTAATAATGTGATTTTAAACATCTTTTAAGTGT
This sequence comes from Vitis x doaniana, assembly GCA_030345155.1. Classification (NCBI taxonomy): domain Eukaryota; kingdom Viridiplantae; phylum Streptophyta; class Magnoliopsida; order Vitales; family Vitaceae; genus Vitis; species Vitis x doaniana. The sequence goes on along the minus strand of CP128320.1, from coordinate 17,407,358 downwards.
GTGATAATAAAGCATTTAATGGAACTAGCGCTAATGAATGGTAGTTATTTCATATAAAATAATACAAAACACATTTTTCTATTATTAATTTTTAATTTCTTTTGTTTTTTTTTTTTTGTCACCAACAAATATTTAAGAAAAATATTTGATTTCTTAGGTTTTTTAATCTTGATTTCTTATGATCAATATATTACATTTTTAAGAAAAATATTTGAAGTATAACAAATTTAGAACTTACAATGTTGATAAATATAATACATTTTATAAAAAAAACTTTTTACCTTTTTCTAAATCATATTGCATTTTGGTGGTCCAAATATAAACTATAATATTGTTTTGTATCAAAGAAATAAAAATAAGAGAAAAATCAAATTATTGTTTTGTACCAAAGATATTAAAATAAGAGAAAATTATTATTATTATTATTATTTTTTAAAAGGAGACTACAAAGTAGAATACCTACAAATATAATTGAAAAATGAGTCACAATAATCTTCAAAACTAATCTTTCTAATATCTTTCAAAAATTCAACTATCAAATGATTGATTCTAAATTGCAAATACTTTTTTAGTTATGCAATTGTTATTATCAACTTTTTTTTTTTTTTTTATCGGTTCATATTTTTTTCACCCATCCACTAACATTAGAATTTCTTCAATCGATGGAAATAAGTATATATAATTTACATAAATATATTTAAAAAATTAATATTCGATGTATTATGTTATTACTTCAAGAATTTTTATTAAAAATAATTTAATTATTCCTAAAAATGTTTACCAATAAAATTATTTAAGAATATTTTTATAGTATAAACACTTGCGACAACGTGACATTCATAAAGTTCCTAAATTTGTTCAAGAAAAAAAAATTAACTTTACTAATTTTGAAGTTGGAAATTTATCTCCAATTGGATATCATCGGGGTTCAAAAGCCATTTCAGTTACTTTCTTTATAATAAATAAAAATACCAATTGTACCCTTCTTTACGTAAATTTTTAATTGTAAGGATGATGATCAATTGGGTTGACGATAAGTTACCCATATCAATCCTATCACGTTTATACAAAGTAATTTTCATGGCCACCATACTCATCGTATTTTCTTTATTTAAAAAAAATTAATAATTTTAGAATTTTTAAATTATATTAAAAATAAATATATTTTATAAATAAGTAAAATATTATAGTTTCTATAACTTATTTTATTTAAAAAATAATTTTTTAATATTTTATATGTGTTAAAAATGGTAATAGAAAAAAATCAATAAAATTATTTTTTAAAATTAATTTTATATATAATCGAGGTTGGATGGTCTCGGACAAGATAATATCTAAACCCTCACTTCCCTCTTTTTGATTCGATTTTGATTCCTAACATTGTTTTTTGATTCGACTTTGAAAGGTGGTTAAGGACAAGTACATCTCATTGCAGGGAAAATACTCCATCAAAAACATGTTTTTTCCTATTAAGAGTTAAGACTTAGGACAAACACAAGATTATGAAAACAACGTCCAATATGCGGTCTCCCAATACTGTTTTACATATATTGAATTAAATTTTATTTTCTTAATTTTATATTGTATATTTTAAAAGAGTGTTACTAAATTTAGTACATAAGACATTCATACTCTCAGTTCCACCAACATCCATTTTCATTTTCTCACCTCCCAGAACCTTATTGTGCAAATTCCTATTCAACCTTCAAATCCAACAGCTATTTGCAGGCTCCATTGACAACCCTAGCCTCATCTTTATACCATTCTCAACCCAAACCACACTTTTACCATAGGGCAAGTTGCTAATACCAAATATTTAAGACAAGTATACATACCATTGAAATCAGTCCATTGCCCTCAAGCCATGTTTAGTATATGGGAATAAGGAATGAAAATAAAAACTTTGGTTTCATTCCTATATCTTCTTGAATAGAAATAGATTTGGTGATTCCAATTCTTATGTTTGAATGCATATAAGAATGTAATGTTGGAATGATTATTTGTTTCCATTGAAGCTTATACATACCGGCTCCAATTCGGGATATGGATGTTGCCGACTTAACATCTCTAATACAGACACCACTATTTCATTTTTAGCCAGGGCTTTAACATCTCTTCACAAACCTGCAGTCCAGAAAGTTAAACAATTTGTTCCAATGCAGCAGCTTTGGAATGAAGTGTACTAAATGTACTAAATCGGGTTCTCAGGAAGAAGGATGGGTCACTCAGTTCCAATCCACTTCATTGCATCCCTAATTGTAGGATCCCTCTACCAATCTTCTGGTGATGTACAAATTTTTGTTACCAAATAATGAAGCAAGGGTTTAACCACCCTTAGAAGTAGAGAGAGTTAATGGAAAAAGGTAGCTTGATGCTTAAATTCTCATATTTGAATGGAAAATCCTCATCAATTGAGCATTCAGTGGTTCCATGCATCTATTAGTGTCAGTATATTGGCAGTTGTACAGAAAGATACTAATGACTGATGCAAAATCAAAATGCATTGGTAATAAGACATGGCATTGACTAAATGCCTTGTAGGATAAAATCTTAGAAAGATCAACAGTTTGGAAAACAACAACTTATCAATTTGTTAGTTGGGATAGCTCCAGTCCAATAATCGAGCTATTCAATAACCCAATTCAGTCATGTCATTTCCTTTTCTGATGCAACCACCTGCTAAAAGACAAGGGTTTCAGAGCCTACATTTTAAGCATGCTTCTTCATGGTATAAGAAGATTCTACCGAGTACAGTTCCATAAAATATAGTTCTCAATTCAAAAGCAAACATGATTTGTTAATTTAAGAAATGAAGGAATGAAAGAGACGAAGATACCTCAGGGGCCATCCGGAATGCAGTCCCTTTAAAAGATTTTATGTCGTTCAATTTGCAAAACTGAAAAGATATACAACCAGAAATATAATATTTAGAAGTCTAGCATTTTGAAACAATAGAGAGATAACTCTAGTAAAAAGAAACTAACCTTTGCCAATCCAAAATCCACAAGTTTCACGGTTCCATTTACATCCACCAGATATCCCTCGAAGATGATACAGAACCAATTAGTCTTACAACAGAAACAATTTATGTGTAAGTAAATGTACAACATTGTGGCTTCAACTGTCATTCCAAATGTCTAATTTCCTGAAGTAACCTCAATTGATTCCCAATGTCCACCCATTTCTTCTTAACAATGCAATTATTGGCCTTTGTTGCGCATGACCAAATCAATAAGCCTAGTTTCCCTTATGACTAGAATACTTCTGAGTCCCATGATCACATCCCTCCATGGTTCTAGCCTTGCTAGTTATTCCATTTACCATCTCAACCACATGAGAGAGAGAGAGAGAGAGAGAGAGTTTGTAGCATTGTAAATGGCTTTTGCATTACGATTCTTTCAATTTTCAGGTTTCCATTCTGTAATCATGACCCAAAAACTCTCCTGAAGAGACACTCAAATCAAGTGAATCAGAGAGATAGAGAGAAAGTTTGAATCATTATTATGTAATTTTTCTTATATGTTGCTTTTAAAGAACATTTTGACTTACAAATTAAAAAGAAAAAAGAAAAAAAAGAAAAAAAAAAGAGGATATTATAGCAAGATCAAGCACTGAGGCAGAATATACAAAGTGATATATAATACAGCTAATTGCATGAAGTCAAATGGAAGTGGACCACACCTGATATTATAACTGACATGGAGTTTTATGAAAGGATTAAACTATTAAGATACACAATAATCTCAAAACAAACAACGTAAACCCCACATGTGAAGACACGATGTAAGGTACACAGAAAATTGGGGATATCTATATCTATACCAAGGCTTTGGGTAGTTTCATCTTAGTTATCAGACAATGACCATGTTTAACATCCATGCTCCTAACTCTTCTTTTTGTTTTTGGTTTTTCCATTTTTCTTTTCCTGGAAGAGGGCAAGTGGGAGTGTTGAACTTTTCACTTCACCAAGCAGTCTGTAATCACAGAATTCAGTAAGTGGGCTAACCGGTGCAATCCAAATAATATTGAAGGTTTCAAGAAGATAAAAACAAAAATAAATTAATAAAATAAAAACTGAAGAACTTTCTCAACAGAGTGAACCAATTTTCCACGAGTAAGAAGGCCGTTTAGTTCATGCATATGCAATTCTCTTGGTAGCAAAGGCAGATAATTGAAATAATCAGCACATGTTTCAAGTAGTAATGGCATGTGGATAGAGCAAGGTATAAACAAATAAAGCACAAGCAATATAACCAAAAAATGTAGTAGTAAGTTCATTTGAATCACCTGTGAACTACATTATGCTCATGTAGATATTTCAAACCTTTCACAATCTGCCTTGTGTATTTAGAGGCTTGGGAGTCTGACAGTTTATGCTTTTGATAGAGATTTAAAAGTGAACCTTCAGTTGCAAGCTCAAGAAAGATATAAAGTTTGGTCGTGTCCTGGAATGGCAAGACATTTTGTGAGTAAGCAAGAAAAAAAAATATGACATGAACTCCAATCCTCTTGATGCAGTACCAGAACCAGATCATAAAGGAAGAAAAATACTAATTCACCCCAAAGAACAGAAAAATGTAACTACTGAGTATTTAGACTGTCAATTAGACAGCCTGCGAGGGAAATAAAAGATGCATATGATGCATGAATGTTTAGAAACATGCATTCAGAAGCAGACCTACAAGGCAAGAACATAGCTTGAAACAACAATAAGGCCAAATACCATGATAAAATAGCTGATACGATAAGTAGATGAGAGATTAAAAAAAGGTTCTTTAGAGGAAAAAGTGAACTTGAAAAATAACAGATGGGAAGCTCAAGAGACCCCCTCATGAATTTTAGTCTAAGGTTTAGTTCTCATCAAGCAGCTAAAACAGAACATGCTGCTTTAAGAGTCATCCAGTCAGGGCAATCCTTCTATAGCCTCTGAAATAAAATTTTGTGATTAACATCCAAAAATATGATTGAAAATAATAACAACTCTAAAAGCAAAACCTTGGTTACTCAACACAGACTCAGAATCCCTATTAACTCTCTAACAGAGACATGTACTCAGTCAACCTCATGAAGATTGCAACAGTGCTGCTGTGGCCTCAGATTTAGGTGTTGTTTGAGGATATTATTTTGCCTTTTAACTTTGGTGAGGAACTGAAGCTAAAGCTAAAACCATTATTTTAAAGGGGCAATCTTGGCATTGGTGTGATTTCACTAAACATAAAACAATTTCCCACATAAACTAAAAAACAGCTTGCCATTCGTATGTGTTGAACTCCTTTTAAGGTTAGAAGTACTTCAGTGAAGCCAAAAACACATATTGAAGATCTTATTAGACTTAAAAAGGATCTTTTTGCTTCCAAAAAGTCAATCTAAACAGAGCTTCAGTACTGTTTATTTTTAGTTATGAAGAAATTAAGAAAATATACAAAGAATTTGTAAAAAGGAACAAGCAAAACAAATCCATAAAAAAAATTGCACAGGCTTATAAAAAGACAAATACAGAAGTCCACACACTAGAGAGCCTTTGGCTGCCCAACCTTAAGGAAATTAACCACCAAAACACGGGGCATGATATCCCCAGTTAAACCAACCAAGAACAGGATCCATTTTTGGCCAACCAATAGCCTTTCTAATTCAAGGATCTAGGCTTCCAGGAAAAAGAGAACACAACTATCAAATTGCATGATCCTCAGCACCCAATGATTGTATCTCGCACAACACTCTCCGACTACTAGCCACCCAAGATAAAACTATTAGTTAATCCATCTCCACCATTAGAGCAAGAAATTTTTGCTTCAATAGTCAGCCCAAAACCAGCTTTCTTTGAGAACCTTGAATAAACTTGCCTGTGATCCCATATTAGATTGCCAATAGCCATCCAATCCCAATTTCCAAGGAACATCAGCAAAATTAAGCTTCAAAACACCAACTGTCAAAGCAGCTCACTACTATTCCAATTGGGAAAGTAACTGATGTTGAAGGGAATTCTGATAAATTCTTGGTAACTAATATCCATAGTAATTCTCCTGAAATTCAGTAGACTAACTCTTCCTATCTTCAAATATCCAGGCATTCCTTTCTAGCTTCTTCTACCTGCCATAATTTATCCACCCAGTGAAACAATTTTGAGTAGCAATTACCCTCCCTAACCCATTTCAACTTAGACTCTTGTCTCTAGCTCTTCCCTCCCATAATTCCTCCAACCTTATTTTCCTTTTCATTCTAAGATATCAAAGTTCTTCCGTCATATGACCCATTCCTTCAATTGTGATTATCACAGTGTTCCTCTTGCCCGAAATATCAAAAGTTTCTTTCTTCAATACTTCAAAGAAAGCTTTGATTGACTTAAGGCTACACAATAAATCTATCATTCCCATACTAAGACCTGAATCTCATGCAACATCCATAATAATATCACCAAATTTTGGGTGTAGCAACCACATCTTTTCAATGGAAAAGAGGGTGAGAATCATCTAATTAGTTAACCTCCATATCATGGAGCCATAATCAAATACTAGCCTAGGTAAGATTCTTGAATGATGTTGCACTCTATTGAGATCAAGAACCTACCAAACTTCTTCAAACTGGGGTTTCTTGCTTGTTTGACTATGGAAAGGCCTCACTCTAAGAGATGAATCAACTAAGCCACAACTTTTGATTAGCTCATCAGTATCATTCACGCTACTGGGAATTCTAGACAAAATAGCTTTTCCCTAAAAGACCCAATAACATTGAACTCTCCTCAGTGCACCAAGTCAAAAGCTACCCTGAGCAGTTACTCAGCTTCTCCCTAAGCTGCAATTGATTTGGTCCAAAACCTCAACCACCTATGGATCTTCCAGATAATTTTCAATCGAATTTTAATTGAACTTAAGACAGATACCACCAAAGATTCATGCCTTCTAAGGATTTTGAATCCCATAACATTAAGATCCTTTCTAAGTCCTCTTAAACATTGGGCCTTCACTAGAGTAGCCATTATACTAATAAGGACAAAGACTTTTGATGGTTATTCTATGAGGGAAAGACCTAACTAAAAGGGAAAAAAAAAATCTAAGATTGCAACAATTGAAAAAAATGCAAAATTGCAAACGGTAGCCCTAATTCCAAGAGTGGTACATAACAAGAAGCCAATCCAACAAGAAAAATTTGAAAAATACCTTGAATGTGCCATAATATTGAACTATGTGCTTATGTTGGAACTGACTCGAAAGAGAGATCTCCTGAACCATTACGAAAGAAATTAGGAAAGAACTCTCACGTATGCAGCCTGGATCAATATGAAATTGCTTTTGACTGCATAATCTGAGTATGCAATTACTTAGAGGTTAATCAAGATGTATGGAAAATAGATCTAAAGAAGAATTGAACTAATACACAATCAGCACCTTTCATCCTTCTAACCTGTTGAAGTTGATCAATACTTTGCTGCCCGCCCGTCCTTGATCAGTCAACAAAACCTCCTTCACAGCAAAAAAGCGTCCATCACTGCAAGAAAAAAAAAATTGTTATTTGATCTTCGGTATGCTTTCTGATAATTAATGAACATGGTAGAATCGTGTTCTTTCTTAGGTTTGGTGTTGCTTGGAATTAATTTTCTCTATTCCATTGAAGTCTACTGTGATTCTTATCAACATTAGGTTATCTACCTCCATGAATTAGATTACAAGATTTTTTTTTGTCATTTATGGGTGATATGAAATATTTTCCTGTTCTTAGCAAATACATTAACATATACAACATTTTAGTATAACTTCAGTGAGAACATAGGATCTGCCTCTGTAGTTACAGCATGACTAGTTAGTGATTCCTAAGAAGGATCCAGCTGCTGTTCTCTGCTTAAATTATTCTGGTGAACATGCCCTTGAGGCCTGGCTCAAGAGGTGAAGGTTTGGGAGGGTTTGTGGAAGTTTCAGGTTCAAATCCCAATAGGGACAAAAAAATTTACCTAACAAAAAAATAAAATTTCAGTAGACAAAAATTCAGAGCAGGTGAATGTAGTTGCTGAATCATTCAATGGCTTATGTCTTCTTGAGTCACATGCATTATTTCCACGTAGCCAACTCAAACTTCATTTGTTTACTTGGGTTGTGATTCAACACCAACAATGGGTAGTTTCTGAGTTGTAATTTGCCTTACATGCATTTATCTTTTGGGTGCATTACAGCGTTTGTATTGGTTTATGATTTCATGTTTGTTCATCTTCTTTAACCTTTTAAGCTAAGTGTTACTCTCAAACTGCTAACCATTCTGGAGCTTTGTCAAAGTAAGAAAAATAAAAAGGTTTTTAAGGTTAGTTAACGTTCATTCTTGATTACTACTCAAAAAGTGCTATTTGATAGCTTATAATTAATCCTTTTAAACACTTTTGAGTAGTAGTTAGTGCCTTTTAACCCAATTAGCATGTTAAGGCCCCTTTCAATCAATTCTAATCAAAATGTGTAAGTTTTGGTGTTTTTGTTAGTATTTTGATCACCAAAGCATTATATGATTGAGGAGAGTTTTATGGAATCCTTGGAAAGCAATGGGAAGCTTAGAGGAATGAAGAATCAAAGCCTTGAAGCACTTTTTCCATAAACGAGTCTGGAATGCAAAGGGAAAGCAAAGAGAAATCAGCCATGGAGCATTCTTGATGACAGTCACTGCAGCTACTTTTGGAGTACTTCCTGATGTCCAATTTATGCATGCTATATGTCATTTGAAAGCTTAGGAAGTCAACAATCCAATGCTTCAAACCGTGTGCAATTTGGAGCTGAAATGAGGAAGTTACAGCCTTTGGAAGATAACTGCTCCAAGCTGAAGGAAGGCTTCAGAAAAGTGTTGCGGAATCAGCCTTTTGTTGCGGAATGGTTTCGCAGCCTTTTTGCACAGTGCCATGGATTTCCCCTGAAGCTTCACGCTGCGATGGAAGCCAAACACCACATGATGGAAGTCCACTTTGCTAAGGTGTTGAAGCAGCTGGCTGCTATGAAGAAATTTCGCAGCCCTTCTTGTGCACCTGCGAAATTTCGCAGACCTCACCTTTCACCTGCGAAGTGGTCCTGAGTGCTTCCCGATATTTGTAACCGACACTTGGAGATATTTTTGATTAGATTTTTGTTGTCTAAATGCCCAAATTCTCCTTGTAAACCACCAGTGATAGAATTCCTTAGTTTTTAAGCTAGGAATTTGGCAAAATATCAAGGGAATAGCTGTAAGTGTAATTTTGGTTTAAAGGGAACCCGAGGAGCCTGTTCTAGGGGTTCAAGTGGTTCCAGGGGATCCTTTGTACAGTTTTGGGGAAGGAAGTAAAATACAGAGCACTTGCTCTGTTTTTCCTATATATTCTTGTCTTTTCTTTCATTTTCATTTTCTTGCTAGCCAAACATTCTCTGAGGATTTTTCCTTAGAGGATGAGAGGCTAGGCTCTTTGTCTCTTGGAGCTAAGGTAACCGGGTAAGTTTCCACAGGCATAAATTGGAAGTTTTGTTGTTTTAGTGTTTAATGAAGAGAAAGTGTGACCCGTTGATGGTTTTTATCTTTTTAGTTAGCTTAAAACACCTTGGAGTCACCTGGGCCAACACTTGGTAAGGCAAGTGATCTCTAACCATGGAGATGCACTAGTTTACCCCTTGCGAGCCTTTGGGAGGTGACTTGAAGGTAGGATTTTCTAGAATAGCCAACACTTGGTAAGCTTTTGGACTCTTAGGAGACATCCATTAGTTACCTCTTGCGAGCTTTTGACGGGTAATCCAAGGTTAAAGATCACCTTGAATGGTAAAGGCTAGTGAGAGGCTCAAACCATTGCAAGTTGCATCAGTGAGAGAATTAAAGCTGAAATCCAATTGAGGGATGCATTTGTGCAGCACCTATTAGAGAATTGACTTTATGTTAATTCTCTAATGTGAGGAAATGAAACAAGTGACCAGAACTCTCCTTTTTGCATGAGGAATCTGAGCCTAGTGATCTGAAACTCCAAGAAACACTTTTCTTTATAAGTAAAATTAGTTACTATTATCTTTTGGTTAGCTTAAAACCAATCCTTTTTCATTCAAACGTCTTTATGTTTTCTTTTGAAGCTAACCTTGAAATGAAAAGGCACCAATTCAGCTTTGAATTGATATCATTTGTGAAGTGAAAACCCATCCCAGTGAACGATCCTAGAGCCACTATGCTATAGTAGCTTTGTCTTTGCTACCCTAGTATATTGTGTAATAGGTTATAAATTTTGTTGATTAATCCCTCAATCAAGGAGCACCAGCTGGACACGAATCAGCTGAGACACCAATTAGGCATGAATCAATTCTCGATTTGGCTTTTTTAAAAAAAAAATCTCCATCTAAAACTTCCATCCTCACAAGTTTCCACCACCCCCCCCCAACCCCCCTCTCCCTCCCTCTCTCTCTTTCTCTCTCTCTCTCTCTCTCTCTCTCTCTCTCGGTATATGAATTTCAACTTGGAACCTTCTCATACCCACCCAACCCTTTGCCTCCTGAGCCCTGCCTTAGGAGCCTATTGTTTCCCTTGGGACCATGTTCTATTTAGCTTTTTGAAGTAAACTAATAGTCATGAAGAGGCAACACTAAGTACTTAATTTTTAGGAGCATATTTGAATTGAAAAATTAGCATGCCACCTCATGCAACTCTTTCAACCTATTAAACTACAATCTATTGTGTGATTGAAGTATTTTCTCTTGGATGGTTTCCAGGTTAAAGTTAGGAAATGGTTTGCAGTATGTGTTGAATGCCAAAGGGTCTTTGCCTGCTGAGGTTTTGGGAATTGATTACAAATCAACGCTTAAGCTTGCACTTGACTCATTTGCTGATGACATAAATAAAAGCTCTATGTCAAAGTTGGAAGAGTTGATTTCTCTTCAGCAACAAGCAGTTGAAAATGCTGCTAAAATTGAAGCAAAAAAAATCGTCTTGCTGCACTTCAATCCAGTAGTGATGAAGTGAATTAGAACTCATTTTTCTTGTTCAGCAGCTATGCATTTATATACCTCTCACGAAGAATAAAAAACTATGCCTTTTTTATATGCTTTTTGGGTGTCAACAGGAGCAGCCAGATTTTCACTTTGTTTTCCTAAAAATTTTAAAGAAGGGTAAAAGTATTGGTGATGTTAGATACAGATTAACTCTAGAAAACAAATTTTGGAGAGGATGATGAATCCTCTACTCATAAAATTCTCAAAAGACATTCCTGAATATCTTTGGTACAAATAACAAGATTGATCATGTTACAAGAAGAAGAACTCCGCAACACATAAAAATTTTGGAAAGAATGACAGACCCACAAAATTCTCAGACACACATACATAAGGATACATATGGAGGGGGTGTGCTCATAGTTGGAGCCAATGATCCCCTATTGAATATGCAATTAACTGAAGTACAAATTAACTCAACCTCTTTTGCTGCTCTCAGAAAAGGCCAAACTCTCTCTCTCTCTCTCTCTCTCTCTCTCTCTCTGTATCCATCTATCCATCTGTCTATATAACAAATCAAAGCAGGTCTTCTTTACCCAGTGGTCTGACTTTGTTAGCAATACCATTTCTAAAGTACCAGCAGTAGCATATACAATTGCATGGTCATTATATTGCATGGATGCCACTCCAGGAAAACTAAAGTTGTAACTGTAAGCTTCTTTGGTATTTTCTTTGCAATCTAAAAAACAAAATTGTTTGGAATCTTGCTTTCCCCTTCGTTTAATTTTTTTTTTTAATTGTGATTTACCTATCCAAAAAAAAAATGTTTTCTTGAATTGTTAGTAGTTGAATGCACATAAGAAAATTTCTTGGAAAATCAATTACTGCAGTTAAATTGATTGGACTACAATTAGAATTCAAAAATGGGATAATTTAGATGTATTCAAAATTTGACAGAAAAATGTTGTTCCTAGAAATTCCATTAGGATAGAATATTGCTAAATTCCAGAATGACTCAAATGAAATATGGGAGAGAAAATAATTGGAAAGGAGTATAGTACCACCTGATGGTCAATCTAAAATTTGGTACAAAGGGCAAATGGTGTCAATTACACAAGCAGTTGTCACTCAAAATTTAATAGCAAGAGCTGCCTGGTCTAACCGTCTGTCTAATGGGTGATCATAGTTTTAAAAGGTGTGCTTTAAGTGTGCCTAGGCTCAAGGCGCCACCACTCCCAAGTTATAGCGCTTGCTTGCCAAGATATGTGCCTTACTGAAAAAGTGCGCTTTGTCAGCTTTACTCTTCCTTTGTAAACACTTTTATTTTTGAAATTTCTAATTATATACTAAAATGTATATAATTTCATTACTTTTTTATTGAATACTTCTTTTACTTCACTCAGACGCACACCTTGTATTGTGCCTTGCGCTTAAGCTATAGGAGACTTTGCATCTTAGGTGCGTCTTGCACTTTTTAAAACTATGTGGGTGATGAAGGGGATAAGTTGAGAGATAAGTTTGTTATTCCTCCTAGAAACACTTCCTAGGAAGGTTGCTTTTTGGGAAATCTGCGCCGGTTGTGGGTTGGGGGTTATTATTAAGGGACAATCATGGGCATTTTGTATCCATTCAACTTTAGGGGTTGTACTCTTCTGGTTGTAGATAAAATCTTAGCTTTTGGATGCCCTAGATAGACATCCATTTTGTATCCATTGCTAAAAACAATTATTGTATATGAGCAGAGCATGTATGACCCACATTATAGCTTTTTGTCATCAATGGACAGCTCAGGTTGTAATGTTCCTTTGAACTAATACAAAGGGTGACCCAAAAAGTGTGCTACCATAGTTATGTCAAATTGGTCCAGAGGATTTGGAAGTTAAATGTCCAATAGTATCTATCTAAGGTGCATGCCATTGTTTCTGAAGTCCATTGATTAGGGTCAGATGGATGCTGATCAAGGGCCAGCTTGTTGTATGGTTTTGATATGGTACCTAGGTGATGTGAAGATATGATGAATAACAAATATAGGGAAGAGGGAGAAGAAGAAAGAATAAGAAATAGGAATACATGTTCATTTTCAGAATGCACATATCTTCAGGATGCCCTAGATGCACATACTCCAATTGCATAATTCTAGAATTGTGTCCACTTTTGGAAACTAGACATGTGCTTTAGAAAAGTGACCCAAATATGCTTTAGTATAATTCAGTTGAGAATATGTGGTATTTTCAAATTGGATTAAAAGGGATGATTAAACTATTGGACATATTGACGTAGGACAACCCTATGATGGTTGCCTACAATCAAATAAGTGGGCTATGATTTTTATTTTTTAGGGTTTAACCATTTAAGGAGAGGAATAAAGGATAAAGTTTATGGTAAAGAAAAATAAAATGAAAAACCATTGAGAAAGAAGATACGGAGAAGAAGAGATAGAAACCTTTGAGTTTAACTAAGGCTTTCTAAGAGTCTCACCTAGAAGAAAATCAAGAGTCTTACCATTCAAAATTGCAAAGTATGCAAGAAAATGTTATATTATTAATTATCAATCCATTACTTTGATTTACATCAATTAGCTTTATTTATAGGCTTCCCTAAGAAATTCAAAGCCTACTAGGATTCTAATATAACCTATTATGACTCTAAGTCTCCTCTAAATTATTTAGCTATTCCTAATTTGATTCCAATAAATACTAATTCTAATTTTATTCTAACTAATACTAATCCGACTTAAAGTTTATTTGTGTCTTCCTTTCCTTTTTTAATATACTTCGAAAGGCTTTCCCCCATCACATGTCTGGGGATGTATGACATGTAGCTCCCTAAAACCCTGGATCTAGCTAGTAGCTTGGGTTGTTCCTTCTATTGGTCCCCTCATTTAGTGAATCAGGTTTCAGATTGATTGGCTAAATGTGGAGCCATGCAAATGGACTCTTTTGTAAGGTATGTTTTACCCCCTTCAAGTGTACATTGTCGTTATATTTTGTACAAGTTCTTGTATCATCCTTGATTAGTATAGCTATCTTGCTCTTTTGTTAGATTTTTACTCAATTTTTAATCATTCTTTATATTTTGAAAGGGTTTCTCATCCTTGGTTTGTAATTAAATTCATATCAATGAATGATTTGTTTTGGATTTAAAAAATTAAAAAAAAACCAGCTGGAGACGTCAATTGTTATTGCACATAGGTTGTTAGGCCCCAAATTTTCAAAGTAGCTTTGATGGCTTATAAAACACTTAAGAAAAATTATTTTTGGATGATAATTAGTCCCTACAAAGGATTGACTACATTTGATTCTTTTTCCAAGTATATTTTTTAGCAAGTAATTTTCCAACTTGCTGATTGGAAATTATTGTCAAGGCTTTGACTATAGTTGACATTAGCTGAAACAATGCTTGCGTAACTATGCCATGTAAGGTTATTCCATTATTAAAGAACTCCATTATTAGTGTCTAGAGCTATTAAGTAGTGTCTTCCTAATAATGTGATTTTATTAATGAGCTATTGAATAGTATCATGCATCACAGAATCACTCGTTGTTTCTGATGGATCTGATGTTTAACTTGATTTTGCAACATAAATTATTGGGTGACACATTATTTAATCGAATTGTTTTTCGTTCATGGATATTTGTCTTCTGGTTGATTTTTGACAAGGCATCAGAAAGAATTCTTTTTAGGCTATTGTTGTATGAGGTTAACCATGGATGAATGATCAATTTGTCAGGTGGAAGCTCAATTAAATTTTTGAAGAAGGAAACACAAAACTACACCTCCAGATGTGCAACGGAAGCTAAGAAGTTGGTGGAGGATGTTGAGATAGAAACCCATAATGTAGATATTGTGGAAAGAGAAGTGGCAGATGTTCTGGAGGTATAATTTTGTTCTTCTTGTCTTAAATAGTTAGTTAAGGATATCAATATTGCCAGGGTGGATCTTGTAAACCTGAAAGAAACTTATTTTAATATAAGTTGGTTTCCCTTTTCAGAGCTAAAAATTCCTACCTGGCTCTATAATTGTTCTTGATTAATGTGAATAATATTGAAAAATTCAAGGGATTCTGACTAGACTTTGATGTTATCATGAAGACGTCCAAATTGAAGTTGCAGGAAGCAATCAAGCAAAATGAGGAAGAAATTCAGATATGTGCTTGGGAACTCTATGCTTTGGTTGATTCAGTTTCGAAATACAAAGAGCACATGGCGTCAAAATTTTCAGAGATGAAGAGCAACCTTTCAGAAACAGCAGGTGCTGTATCAGATTCTTACAAAGGCTCCTTGTCAGCACAGTTTGGTATCACTTTGGATACAAGCCACTGACCCAATAGATTATTCCTTTCTGTGACACAAGTTCTTTTTCTTTTTCCTTTTCTTTTAGGGTAATGGACTGATTTGTATTGTATGTATACTTATCTTAAATATTTGGTATTAGCAACTTGCCCTATGGTGACAGTGTGGCTTGGGTTGAGAATGGTATAAAGATGAGCCTATGGTTGACAATGGAGCATGGGATGGATCTGAAGGTTCAATGGAAATTTGTACAATAAGGTTTTGGCAGGTGAGAAAATGAAAATGGATGTTGATGGAACTGAGAGTCTGAATGCCTTAAGCACTAAATTTGGAGCATGTATGATTTGGGAATCAATAATTTATATGATTAGAGACCTAAAAAACCATGGAAATCATGTTTGTAACTCAGGCTATTGTTTTGCATTTATTATGAAAAATGTATGTCAAAACCAATTTAACAAATGTAAATTAAAGCATGTGCCAAGATATAACTTTCCATTTCCGAGTTTAGCCCATCAAAGAGTCGGATGGAGATTAGAAAAAGGCGCAATGAGATGAAAACATTAACAATGGGTTTTGGTTGGAAAATGTTTTTCATTTTTCATTTATTTTTATTTTCTAAAAATAGCTTTTATTCCTATATTTTTCTTATCTTGAAAATGCCTTCAATCAAAAGAAGTGAAAATCATTTTTAAAAACGGAAACTACAAAGCACTTATTTGTTTAAATTGTTTTCATTTGTAAAGAAAACATAAATCAACATTTCAAAAAATAGAGTTTTAAAAATAGAAAATTTGGAAACACCAATTTCATGTTTTCATAATTTTCTTAGGATATATTAAAATCGTTTTCTAAAAAGAAAAAGGAATAAAATCATGTGAAAGACTTTATGATGCCTATTTGCATTGTGCATGTTTTTTTTTTTTTTTTTCATTTTTATATTTTAATATTTGTCTTTTGATTAAATAATTCCTTTAAAAGCAATGTTTAAGTGGGTGTTTGGCAAAACTTATTATTTATTACTTAATTATTTAAGTTGATTTTTAAGTTAAATGGTTCTTAAGATGTAAACTTAAAACTTATTAATTATTTTTTAATTTAAGTATTAAGATTATTTAGTAAAGTTAATTTAAGATTTATTCTAAATTGTTAAATTGACATATTTATCCTTATTAATTTTAACTAATAATTATATTTTCACTAATCTTAGACAATAAATTTATTTATTAAATATTCATATTTAAAGCGTTGTAGATACAAATACAATTATAAAATATTTATTATAAAAAATGAGTTATAAATGTGGACAAATAAGGTAAAAATGATTTGAAATTAAGAATAAATTAACTATTTTGACTTTAAGGTTAATTTTATTGAGACCCTTCAGTTTTAGTGTAAATACATTAGACCACCGTAGGTTCTAAATTTCGTATATTAATACCTCTATAAACGTATTATATATATATATATATATATATATATATATTTAGTTTTTAAAGAATAAAACTTAGTTCTTAGTGAATTGTTAAACACTCCTATCTAAAATATTTTTACTTGAAATCTCTTAAAAAAATAAATTTTTTAAACGAAATAAATTTATAAGAATGCTAATTGATGAAATTTGAAATTACCGGTAGTCAAGTATATTTATACCAAATCTTAAGGGGTTTCAATGAAATTAACCCTTTTGACTTATTACTTAAAGTTAAAAATAACTTTAAGTTGTAAGATTAAGTTATTTTATCAAACATGTTTAATCTTTTTAATGACTTAAATTAAATTATTAAATCATATTAAGTCATTAAATTGATTTACCAAACACCCTTAAGCTAACTATTTTGACTTAATACTAAATTTATATTATAATATTAAGTTATTTTACGAAACATAATTAATCTACTTAATAACAAATTAAGCTATTAAGTTATATTAAATTATTAAGTTGGTTTACTAGACAACATCTAAAAGATGTTTAAAATTACATTATCAAAATATATCTTTTATATTAATTTTAGAATAAAATCCTTCTTTGCTTCAACTATATACTAGGATCCATTCCTTTTTAGTTTCTCTATTAAAGAAAATGGCACATACAAAACTAAATGACTTTATTCCTTGAAAGTCCAAAACAAGATATAATTTACGTGTTTTAGAGTAAGAAAATTAAAGCTAAGAAAAGACAAGAGCTAGTTTACTTCTTACCTTTAAAGCAAGTGAAAATACATCTATAACAGAGATAATTAACTTAATTTGCATTTCATTTGGTCTACAATTATCTCAAAATCTATGACAAGACTACGCAAAACAAAGAAGCATCTAAAATACCTTAATAGATGAAATTTAAAACTAAAGAATTAAAGTCAACTCACAAAGACCTTGATTAATCAAAGTAGAAATATTTGGAATATTGAGGTTTGACCAATTGAAATAATTCAACCATTTTAACTTACCTGAGAACATTTTGTTTGAAGAAAGATCATATCATTAATTCATAAAATTCAATTAGAATCCACAATTGTAAGGTAGTGATAGTATTGAAGCATGAATATCCCACACATGTATACTAGGCACATTAATAGATATGATTCTATCAAGAAGTATTATTGGTATCTTGAAACACAAAAAGAAGTATTAAGTTATGTTTAGTTCCCAAAAACCATTTTTAAAAAAATATTAAGAAAAATATTTTTTTTATATTTAGTATCTCATGGAAAATAGGGAAAAATTAAATATTATTAAAATTATGTGTGCAAAATGAGTTTGAAATAACAAATAAAAATAAGTTATTAATTTTAAATATAATTCTTTTATGCTTCTCCATATTTTCTTTCCTTGTATCTTTTCTCTTTATTTTTTTTTTCCTCAAATTTTTCAGAAAACAATCATAACATTAGAGAATTGTTAATTGACCATGAATCTATAACAATTGGTTTGATTAAGTTGAAAGTTGGCTCTAGAGAGTAATAAACCACTGAAGTTGACAAACCAAACCGAGTAAGATCAGAGGATGGTATTAATTTAATATTTTTGAAAAAGAATTTAATGCAAAAGTATTTAAAAATAAACACTTGAATTAGAATGTGTGAAATGTGAGAGACCATTGTCACAACCTGAAAGACTTAGCAACTTCAAGAGACTTGAATTGTCTCACTACAAGGAAAATGTCAAAAGATGACGCTTTTTAAGTGTCAAGATAGATATAAGATGACGCTTTTTAAAAGCGTCATATATTAGACTGTCATCTTTTTAAATCGCATACGTTGACACTTTTTAGAAGCGTCATCTTCTTTGCACGTCAACCATGACGCTCATAGTAAGTGTCATTATTTGAAACATTGACGCTTTATAAGTGTCATCATATGTTAATAATTTCATTCATGTCAATATTGACACTCAATGAAGCGTCATTATATAGGTAGAAGCAACATTGACACTCAATATAAGTGTCATCTTATAACTTTTTATTTGTAGGAGCAACGTTGACACTTAATAAAGCGTCATTGTATAAGTAGAAGCATATTGACACTCAATATAAGTGTCATCTTATAGCTTTTTTATTTGTAGAAGCAACATTGACACTCATAATAAGTGTCATCGTATAGCATTTTATACCTTGACACTTAAAAAAAATGCCATGTTTTTTTAACATCAACCTTGATGCTTTTGAGAAGTGTCATCTTCTGTTTATTCAAGTAAAGCATGACGCTTTAAAAAAGCGTCATCTTATCTCATATAAAATTTTAATAGCCCAGAAATTAAAATGTCCTAATTATACCCTGTTTTATAATTTTCTATCAACAATTAAATTAATAATGAAAACTTAATTTAAGAATCTCCATTGACAAAAAGTATCAAATATGGTCTTCCTTTTTCACTATTACAATTTATCCATAAACATCATACATAATCAACAACTAAAACCAACAATTTTACAACTTCTTCTTCAACTTTGAATTGTTAATAACCTTCACTACATCTAGTTTTACATCATTTTTCTTTCAAGTGCAAAAGGATGGTTGTAACTCACTTTCGAGATGCTCAATCTGCAAAATAATTGAGAGGGTTACATATTTATTAGTATTAACAAATAGTTAAGAAGCAACTTTGTAAATGAAATGTGTATATGCCAAATTTTAAATTTCCAAAATATCTTTCTTCCATTGCAATAAATTTCAAAATATCAAAAGAACTCAACAAACTCCAATAATTTTATTACACCAAATTTCTAAATATTTTAGAACTCTTATTCTATTTTTTTTTTAAAACAGAAAAAAAAAAAAAAAGTTTTTATCTCATTGACTATTTTGGTATGATTTTTATCTTATTTATGAAACTTCAACCATTAACATCTTCTCATTCTTCTTATAGGTTGTACAAGACATTAGATGTTTTGCATGAGAAGGAACTAAGGAATGAAAAAAAAAAACAAAAAAAACTAGAAGTCCGAAAAATTATAAAATTGTAAATTAACATATTTATATAAAATTATAAAACTGTGTTAAAATATCTATGTTCTTCTTATTGTATTAGTATATCAACATTTAATAATATGAGGATATCTATTATCTAAATATGGAACTTGCATGAAATGATCTCTAAACATGGAATTGATTCATAAAACTTACAATAACCACAACATGTTACCTCAAAATTCTTTTGATGATATATTTTGAATTGTTTGTGGGTGTCCTTCATCAAGAGCAGTAGTGACGTTGTTAATAGAATGACCTATGCCTTTTTGTACAACCTGAAGAATATATAATAAACAATTTAACAACCAATTAGTAAGAGGTGCTATTTCCTTCCATAGGCTTATTTGTAAGAAGGCTTAAACTAACTTCCTATTTTTTATGTAAAAGAAAATGGAAGTACAAGATATTATAGACTTTAAGCCCATTAGTATAGTAGGAGACCTTTATAAATTTAGATTAAAGAAGTTTATAAAGCTAGTAATCTTAAAGACCAAAAATGCTTTTGTAGAGAATAGACAAATTCCTAATTCATGCACATGTAATGAAACTAAAGGCTTTACGAAAATGAGCTTGGACATGCAGGAATTTTTGTAGCTATGCTATTGTAGGATTTCTCCAAATCTAACTAATAATAATTTGTAGAGGAAATATACAAAAGTTGTTACACCTACCATGTCTACTTGGCTTCACCTCTCAATATGCCAACTATACATCAATCATAATAGAGCAACCCCCAAAATGATCCATATTGAAAACACTGCCAACTAGGAGTACAAAGATATACATTAACAAATTATCATTGTGAATAAATCCATTATAAAATTAACATTAACAAAATATTGACTACATCTTCAAAAGAATATGAAGTTGTATTAGACTATAAGTTATAAGAGGTACCTTCAAACATGAGTAATGATTAACTGAGTCACTAACATAACCCAATCTGATTGAACTTCATTAATTTCCATTTCACTATACGATTTCTTCCCGCAAAACTGAATTGGAGTGACATATACAATTCACTAAGTTCAATTGACCAAAAAAAAAAAAAAATGCTATAGTAAAATGACCAATCATATGAATTGAATTGAGTGCAAACCTTTGATGTTAGTTGGTTTGGATTAGCAATGATTTCCTTCATATATCTCATCACGTAATACCCACATTCCACACTACCTGGTTGTCTTGGGCACTATGGGAAAAGTATCAACAATTGCAATAAACACTAGAATGATGTTCTTACTTCTTTAGCATCTTATTGATGATCATATTAATAACCATCCATTTTCTAATTTTGTCATAAATTAAGTGGTGAAGCAATATATTTTAATCTAAACAAATAAGTACTTACAACCACTTTCACCCAAGTTGGCTCCCTCTTTGATGTTTTCTGTTTTTCCGGTGGGTTGATTCTCATTGCCCTACAAAAAGAATTAAAAAGATGTTATTTAGACACTATCAATTGTATTAAAATAGGAGAAAATATATACTTACATGTTAACTATGTCCTTAAGATCATCACATGGTTGACAGGCCATTGGATCAAGGTAATATGCAATCATTTTCTTCATCTCCAATGCCACTAACACCCAATGGAAACTAAAGAAAAGAAATGAAAATTGTAATATAGTATCCACTAATTCAAACATCACAAACTAACTTACAAACACCATATTGATATTTAGGATAAAAGGTTACTCTAGGTTGTATGGAATAAGCATATATTCAGCATGCTTTGTATTCTGTAGTCGATCTGCAATAACCCTTGACCTGTTTTCCTTGCTTCCCTCTCCCATTCCACCTTTTGAGACCAATGCTGGATTGACAAAAACATATCGTTCGGCCTGCTTTGCATCAATCAACTTTCTATGCAAATGCCTGATTATAACCCACATGACAAGTTATCAATAATCATTATAGGTCATTAGAAAATAACCTTCTATCTCATAATCTTGTGAAAAGTCATTAAAAAATTATAAAATCCCTTACCAGATGTAGTATAAAATACAATTGGATGACACTTCTTTTGATGATATTATCATTTCCATATCTTCTTTCATCATGAAGGTCTTGAAACTCTCACCAAAAACATCATCTGAGAAGTTTATAGGGTGTGTTCTTGATGTAATCAGCATGAGGCCAACCAATGTCTCAAAATTTTTCATATCTTGTGGTTTTTCACCCTTGGATTTGACTTCAACTTCATTTACTTTTTGTTTCTTTGCTTTCTTAGATGCCTGTACAATTAAGAACCATGGTACAAATCAAATTAACTAGTTTATATATATATATATATATATATATATATATATATATATATATATATATATATATAAAGTCACTATAAAGTTTGGTAATTAAATTTACTTACTAAGGTGGGAGTACGGATGATGACCAAATCAGTTGGCCACAAAACTTGGTAACTAATTGCAGCCCCAACAGTAGTAGTTTGTCCAGGAATAGGAATGGGAAGGGGTGCACTTGAATCATAAGGAACATCAACAACTACTAAATAGTTGGGACCACATTCAAGTATAATTGTTCCACCTGCCACTATATTTTCCTTGGTGCCTATGGCCAGCTCACATTTTCTAACCTACAAAACTCAATTCACAATAATCACTTCAATATTAGTGGGTTTATACAAAACTAACATAAATGCATTATCATCATCAATCACCTTATAGCTCCTATTACAATGATAAATGCAATTTCATTTACATTCAATTGCAACAAACTTGCATGATAACATTTCAGTCCATTGCATATAACTCAACCCATAATTTAGACATATTCTATTATATGTTGCCACATCAAAGAAGACCATATATGTTGCCACCAACATTTGAAGTTAATTCAAACAACAAAATTAAATTAAATTATTTCTCGTATTAGAGGAAACTTTGTCATCAAATTAGCTTAACTGAATAAATACCTTCTTCTGTGGTTCTATTGCTTCTGGTGGGGTCACATCTTCAACTTTACGGATTGGCTTATCCACTGCTTCTGGTAGGAGAAGTTGTTTTTGCTTCATGTTTGAACTGCTAACATCAGATTGGGGAGTAACAGCTCCTACTTGAGACAGTTTTGCTAGCACTTCTGCTTGAAATATTCTTTGTTCTTCTTTAGATGCTGCTATGAAATCCCTGACAGCACGATCTGCAGCACTATTGAAATATTGGCGAGGTGTGTAGTGCTTCCCTTTGGCCCTAACTCGACCACTATACTCAGGAGTACCTAATGCTTCCACAAGTATATCATTACTTCCACTAACACTTCTACCATTCTCTTGAGACTCATTCAATAGCTTGTTCTTAAAAAATATTAATTATAAAGTTAAATTGCAAATTTGTTATTGTAAATAACTTATTATAAATATATGTAATTAAAATTGAAAAATATTCACTTACTATTTTCTCAATTACTGGTATGGCCACTTCATCAAAGGTGTCGTCCTTTTTTTCCTTTGCTTTCTTCCACAATGTGCTTCGATCAATAGTTTCAGTTGATCCACTTGCAACCATTTTTCAAAATAGGACAATCTATAATATAATTATCATATAACCCTATTATGTATTATGCATAAAATAAATAAAAAACAATTAATAGGCTTACACTTACCATCTCTTCCTCAAGACCGGCATATCCTTTCCTACTTAGATGGTGATTATAAATGTTTCTCTTTCTTTTTTTTTTTTTTTTAATTTCTCGATATTCCTATAAATTAAAATTTTATAATTAATGAATGTGAATAAGAGGTATGTAAAGAGTCTTAATTATACCTTAAAGTTGTCAGACAATCTATCTTTGACAAATATTGTCCAATCTTCATCCTCAATAAAAGTATATTGAATTGGTGGTCTTTTGAGGAGCTCCGATTGGTCTTTGAAAGGAAGAATGTACTTCACTGTTAGCAAGTTCTTAAAGGACCGAAAGCATTTTCCCATTGTTAACATACAATTCCTCCTGCTTTTATGATTTAATGAAAAAACAGTCTGCACATTAATACCAAACTTTAGTAATTTCAAGAGGTTAAGAATGATAGACATTTTGCATCAAAGTGATTTAAATAAGAAATGGTTACCTCAATGCTGTCCCATAACTTATCCTTCAACTGTTTAGGTACAACATGCCAAGTTTTATATCTTATTGGCACCATAGTGCGTGCTAACATGCCTAAGTAGCTTGTTAGATGAACTGTTGATTCTCCTATGAAAATGCCATCAAGATTGTACTTAACCGGCAACTTAAGCCCCTTGCTTCTGTTTTTTATAATCATATGCTTTCGTGTCATCCCTCTGTACTTCCTTTTTATGGGTTTTTCTCCTTCCTTTGTCTCCATTCTTGTAACAAAAAAAAAATGATAAAGATTAGTTAAAATTATATTGCATATAACCTAGTCAAAGAATAATTGTAAAACATAACTTTTCAAAGAAACAAATCCATAATCATTGCACAATGAAATGCAATAGATCATGAATTCAATAGATCTTTTTAGAATTGTTCATCATATAACAAGGATAACACTTCATTTAAACTTTGGAAAACACAACATGCATATTGATAATAAAAATTTTCATAATTTTTTTTACTCACAAACATAACTAATTTAGTATGTTCCATGCACAATTTAGGGAAAAGGTTTTAGTAAATATGTTATTGGGAGATGTTAAAGAATGGTCAATATTTTGTGCAAAAAAATAAAGAAAGGATAAAAATTACCTATTTTGTGGCTATTGCAACCCATTCCATGTCCTTTATCCATACATTAGCATTAAAATACAGCTACATAGAGGATTTGTTCTCAATCCAAATCCCCTCACAATCGCCTCGCATACATGTTGCATTTGAGTCATCCATTACATCAAACGCTTCAATTTGTGGCAATGCTCCTATAAAGGGATGGTGTTCAATCGAATTGTCAACAAAGTCTTCACCTCCTTCCATATCCAAGAAATCTTTTTGAGGAGTTGACAAAACAACCGACCATCTTGGATCAAGTTGGTCTTGCACATAAAATACTTGCTTAGCTTGGGATGCCAAAATGAAAGGATCTGATTTATGAGCAAAATACAATTTTGCTAAAGTCAACTAATGTAAAGCCAAGATCATCAACTTTTATGCCATTTTTATTATCAACCCAATCACACTTGAAAACCGGTATCCTAAACATGGTATAATCAAGGTCCCAGATCTCGGTAATAATGCCATAGAAACAAAGCTCACCAAACACTGGATTTTGATCCTTTGTACTTGTGATTTGCACTGTTGAAGCTACAATACTAACTCCACTATTTTGGGTAGCTCATAAGTCATCTCATTCCTTGGTATGGCATCAACACCCATTAATGACATATCCATGATATTTAGAGACATAATGGCTAGGACCATGAGCTATCCACTTAAGGGTTTCAGATATAGGTTCATTATTACCAATTGCAGCTTCAATCTGTAATTATAAATAATAGTTATTATGTATGTTAAACATTAGTAAAAAGAATACTTCACATTTTAACACCATTCCAATACCTTTTTTCTCAACCAATAAGTAAAAGTCCGCAGGTGTTCATCCTGGAGCCTCTTTTGTCTTTTTGATTGACGAGGATTTTTCAATTTCAACCATTCCATGTGCTCTCTATGTAATTATTTATAAGAAATTCAAAGTTAATGTCTTAAAGTTATTTTAAGTATCAGACACAAATATTAAGTGTTAGTGGTTCTTACTTAATATAAGGTTGAACAATAGTTGTATTCTCTAAAACATAATGATGTGCATGTAACCACAAATTGGAATCAATTGTCACAACTTGACCTCCAGGTATTGGTGCCCTAACTTTTTGGTTAATGTTTGCACTAATAGGAATCCCAATCGCATCTACATTTGATAAATACTCTGTACAAAATTCAATAGCTTCCTCTACAATATAGCATTCAGCGATACAACATTCGAGCCAATTACAGTTTCGTACATACCCTTTCAAAACTTTCATGAATCTTTCAAATGGGTACATCCACCTTAGGTAAACTGGTCCACAAAGTCTCACTTCCCTTACAAGATGTACAGTAAGATGAAGCATGATATCAAAGAAGGAAGGTGGAAAGTACTTCTCAAGCAAACATAATGTCACCACCAAATCATTTTCTAACTTATCCAGTGCAGACACATCAACCACTTTGCTACACAGAGCATTGAAAAAAAAACTCAATCTGCAAATAGCATGCCTTACATGCTTTGGCAAAAGGGATCGTAATGACATTGGCAATAACTGTTGCATTAATGTATGATAGTCATGCGATTTAAGACCATAAAGCTTCAAGTCTTCCATTGACACAAGGTTTCTCATGTTAGAGCAATAACCTTCAGGAACCTTTAATTGTGATAAAGTTTGGCAAAAAACCTTTTTCTCCACTTTAGATAACGTATAACATGCAGGTGGGAGATAAGTTCGATTTGATTCAAACCTTGGCCCCAATTCACACCTTAAGCCCATCTCTAGTAGGTCTAGGCGAGAATTAAGTCCATCTTTCGTCTTACCTGGAATGTTGAGTAAGGTACCAATGATGCTTTCACAAACATTCTTCTCTATGTGCATTACATCCAAGCTATGACGAACATGTAGGTATTTCCAATACTCAAGATCAAAGAATATGGACTTCTTTTTCCAACAATTTGTAGTATTGACATTCAACTTGCCTCGGGAGTTTTTATTTTTTCCCCACGAATTAGAAATGACATCAATTTTCCTTAGGATTTCCTCTCCACTCAATGGTTGCGGAGGTGAGCTAAACTCTTGTTTACCATTAAATGCCTTCTTTTGTTTCCTAAAAGGATGGTTGCAAGGAAGAAATCTTCTGTGACCTGTATATGAGTTCTTTTTCCCATGCTTCAATCTGTGAGAGAATGTATCTTCCCCAGATATGGGACATGCAAAATATCCTTTAACTACACAACCAGATAAGTTTCCATATGCAGGAAAATCATTAATTGTCTATAGTAGAACAGCTCTTAATGTAAAGACCTCTTGCTGATGCACATCATAACATTCAACCCCTACATCCCACAACATTTTTAAGTCATCCAATAATGGTGCTAAATAAACATCAATGTCATTTCCAGGTTGTCGTGGACCTAATATTAATAAAGATAGCATCATAAACTTCCTTTTCATGCACAACCAAGGAGGAAGGTTGTAAATGACCATTATAATAGGCCAACAACTATGTCTACTGCTCATTGAACTATGAGGATTTATACCATCTGCTGAAATGGCAAGTCTAAGGTTTCTAGGTTCTGAAGCAAAATCAGGCCATCTGTGATCAACTAGCTTCCATGATGGGGAGTCAGATGGATGACGCATTTTACCATCAAATTCTCTTTCTTGAGCATGCCATATGAGGTCTTTTGCAATTTTTGGGGACTGAAACAATCTTCTAAATCTTGGAATAGGAGGAAAATACCACATTACTTTTGCAGGGACTCCCTTCCTCTTTTTAGTACCTGTTCCATCTAACTTCCACCTTGAAGTTCCACAAGTAGGACAAGAAGTTGCATCCTTCAACTCATTTCTATACAATATGCAATCATTGGGACATGCATGTATTTTCTCATATTCCATTCCCAATGTATTCAATGTTTTTTTTGCTTCATACATAGACAGAGGCAACTCATTGTTTAGAGGCAACATATCTCCAAGAATACTTAAAAGCTCTGAAAAGCTTTTATCAGACCATCCATATCGTGCTTTCAGGTTGTATAATTTGACCAATGCAGATAACTTTGTAAAGTTTCTACAACCAGGATATAAAGGTTTTTGAGCATCTTCAAGTAATGTTTCAAACAATTTTGGGTCATTCTTACGATCATCATATGCAACTTGAACCATTTCTATTGTACTATCCACATCGTTAAATTCAACTGTATGATGCCATTCTGCCCTACTAGTTGGTGGTCCACTTGGAGCAGCGTCTCCATGCCAATACCATGTATGGTAACTCTGATCAATTCCATAGAAGAATAAATGTTCTCTAATTTTTTGAGGAGTGTGGAATATCGTATTACCACACTGAAGGCATGGACATTTAATGGAGTTTTTATATGTGGAATATTGTAATGCAAATGCGATAAAGCTTTCTACCCCATCTGCATAATCCTTTGATCTCCTATCCTTTGACATCCAAGAATGATCCATTTGATGTACAAGAGATAAACACAACTCCTAGATACCACCAACAACTAAAGTTATTAATAAAATCCTATTAATAGGCTTAAAATATATAATCTACCAAATTAAAATTTCCCACATTGTCACAAAACTTAGACCAATCCAAAAAACGACAATGTGCAAGTCATCTAACAATAAGCAATATGACAAGAAACATAATTAGTATATTAGGTTATTCAATATTAGCATAAAAAATGGATCTTAGTTCATTCATGATGTTTTCTTTATTCATGAATAGGAATGAAAAGCACGATCTAACTTTTAGTCTTCTCTTATATTATTGAATACACCAAGTTCGAAAATTTTAAAAACACATAACCACATGAGACAATGATACCATGAACTAAAACAATTAACGAATGGAACTAAGATTCGAATGAATAGAAGCAAGTGATTTATACATGATTTAGGCATTCTAACATCTCCAACATCCTTAATTAGGTGGTGGTTCCTATCCCATATAGGAATACATAATCCCTATGTGTCAATTGCCAATATACTTAAATTCATTTTAAAGAAATTTCGGCAGCATTTCCCTATAGTTCTCCAAGTACACAAAATGGATAAGGCACAATATGTGACCTTGTCCAAATATGCACCCAGAGAACAAGAAGAAAGACTACCAAATTTTCTAAAAATTGAATTAAGAACAAGCAATTAACTTCATAGATATCATGTTTTCCTATACTGTCCAACTGGACAATTCAAACATCATTTGCAGAGAAAAGATCTTTATCACATGGAAGACAAATTTAGTAGTTGTGAACTTGAAACTGGCTTAAATATACCCACATTTCACATTTTGACAACTTATTGTCTTAGTATGTAATAAGAGAAACTTCTGTCTCACAATGATACTTGAATGGGAATTCTAAGGTTTCATGCATGCATAGTTGATTAAAACTAAAACATAAATACTTATTAAAATATTACATCTAGTTATGTATTATAAATTATTCATATCAATTGCAATGGTGAGAATAGGATAATATTGTTTGTAAGCATCACATTTTAGGCCTAAGTTCACAAACTTGGCTAAATCCATTAAAGACCCATTACATAAAGTTCATGTTAAAATTGGTTCATCTCCAACCCCCAAAATGATTTATCAAAGTTACTCATTTTTTAGAGTCTTGATTAATTAGATAATCAATATAGATACATATAATTTGTATTAATATAATATCATGATATTTTTTTCATTTTGTTTTTAGGCTTAGACTTGGGTAGATTTCCCAAGTAAGGCTAAAGTAGAGCTAAGCCGCACCTTGACATGTGTTCTACTTATGTTGGGGGTGACCATTCTAGTTTGTGGTCATAAGTGGGGTGTCAAATCTCAATTAGTTTATTGAATAGATGAACCAAACATGACGTTATTATTAATTAGATAACATGTTGTGTAACCCATTTAAAAATGAAGTTGAATAGCATCTTTTGTAACATAAGCAATGAAGCCTATGTCAGATTGTGAAGCTTAAATTAGTAGTAAATGTTGCACTTCGCTCGGGATGTCGGGGGTCGAGCTGCCTGGTCAGCTCGCGGGGGTCGAGCCACATGATTCTGCTCATAGGCAGCAATTATTGAGTTCCATGACACTACATCCCTTAATAAAAATTGTTGAAAAACTTTCTATGCATTCCAAGAGCCCATATCTCGAAATGGCATTTCATCAAACAAGTTATAGGCAGTACCTACAACTCCATGGAAAGCAAGCTCCTCGGCATGAACCATTGTACACAAATGGAACAACACCATAACCATTTCCAAATCTTCCATAGAACATAAGAACCAGAGAACAAAAACAGAGGAGAGACACAACTGAGCCTAAAAACAGAGGTATAGTATCTTTTTATCGGAGATGCAAACCAAGAAAATAACTAATAATAAACAAAAACCACAACAGATTTACAAGCATTCACACTCAAATCCCAGAAATCAATAGTGAAGAATGTGAATCCATGGGAAAACGAGAACATATGGGCTCGTACTTGACAACTCTCTCTTCTGGGTTTTTTCTTCTCCCTTCTTTTCTTTCCGCTGTTCCTCTGGTTCTTCGACCTTTCCTCCTTGCTTACCTCTTCAACCGAAGGCACCTGCCTTTGCTACCTCTTGCCTCTCCCAACCTACGAATCTAAAAAAAACCCTAGCTTTCTCTCATATCTCCATTCATTTCCTTTCTCTCAATCCAGCACCCAAATAGTCAAATCGGTGGAACATCCATGAATGCTATCTTCTTGATTTGGAGTAAGAACTTCATTTTCTCAATCGAAATTGGCTGGAGCTTGCTGGTTCAGTTAGAGACAGATTTGGTAATGAAACTTGAGTGTGGGCATCGGGTATGGAAAAGGTTTTATTACATTTATCTCTTTTTTTTTTAATTGAAAAATGTGAGTAATTATAAAATGAACAGAAAATGACGCTTTTAAAAGCGCCAACAATGGCACTTAAAAAAGCGTCATTATTTGAAATGCATTGTATAATGACGCTTTTAAAAGCGCCAAGGTTGAGGTTCTCCTACAATGGCACTTAAAAAAGCGTCATTATCTGAAATTCATTGTACAATGACGCTTAAAAAAGCGCCATTATTTAAAAACGTCATTATTTCTCCCATTAAAGCGCCAAGATAATGCAAGCATCATTAATACCCATTTTTGAGAATAAATAATGGCACTTTATATAAGCGTCAAGAAAAAAAGCGTCATAAATTACATTTTTTGTAGTAGTGTCTAAGTGCCACATTAGAGCTTAGGAAATACTTAAATCCATGACACTTGTCTTTCACCATTTGTAGAAGCTCCAACCACTAACTTGAAGATACAAAGCGGGTGACATGCTTCCCATGCAACATCAAGGTCAATTACATACCCACAAGAATTGCCCATAACCACACATCTTATGGGCAAAAAAATATATCAATTCAAGTTTTCATTTTTTAACATTCCTAATTCACACTTTCATCTTGAGATTAACTTCTTGTTGTCCTTAGGGTCTCCACCTACAGATAAATTATAAAATACAACATTTCAATTTCATAAATATGGTACAAAACACACACTATAATTATTAATGCAAGTATATTTCACAAGGTTTTGTTTGATTTATGAGAATCATTTTCATATTCCTTCATACTTTCTTAGATTTTTTCATGAGAAAATCATTTTCATGAGGATTTTTCTTCCCTTATACTTTCTTGGAACCAAACATAGTGATAGGGAATCACATATCATTAGATACACTTCATGCTACTGAAGCTAGAATCATACCCCTAAAATGTTCAAATTATAACATAATCATTAAAAGAACTAAAAACATATTTAATGGGTGTTAACCATTAACTTAAGAATTAATTCGAACATATATAAATTGTTGTATACCTATATCAATAGCAAGGAATTTATAACTAAGTCTTATGGAGTAGATGAATGATTTAATATAATGATACATATTGCCTACCAAGCACATGAGAACAAATATACATCCTAGTTAATTTTGGATTGCGCTACGACTTTTTTCTTTTTTTTTTTTTTTAACCTCCTAAAACATTAAATTTATGTTTTTTTTTTTTTTTAATAATCGAGGGACCTTCCATGACTAAACCCTTAGGACTCTCTATGGGAACCCAAACCTGATAGTGTTAATCACCACGCAACAACTAGCACTAGGTAAATTTAAGATATCATTGGTGGAAATATTCAAACTCAGAACCATGTGTCACTTATTGAGACCATACTTTTCAATATTCATCTTGACCAACTGAACTACCCTAGTGGTTTTAAACTTATGTTTGGTTCCCATCGAGTACCAAGGAAATAATAAAAAATGTTAAGGAAAATGATAAATATTTGGTTTTATTGTGAAAAATATGGAAAAAATTAAATATAATTAAAATTAGTTAGAACTATAAACATTTTAAAATTATTTAATTTTTATATAATGAAGCATAATTATTGAGATAAGATTGAAGAAACATATGAAAATAATTGATCAACTTTAAATCTAATTTTTATTCTTTTTCACTTTGTATTTCCTTTTAATTTTTTTCCTCTATTTTCCTTCCCTTATATTTTCCCTCAAGTTTTCCAAAAACCAAACATAATCAAACAAAAAAAGGGATAAGGGAAAGAGAAAATAGTAAAGAAGTTGAAGAACTTTAATCAATTTTCTACACGTACTAAAAGGATAAATGAACAAAATGACTTACCTATAAGTTGATAGGAAAAAACATAAACTCCACTTGTAGCTACCACATGCGATTTCATTCTGATCGATACTATCACAAATTTCACTTAAGATTAGTATGATCAATTGTTAGGTAAACTTCATGAGCATATATCATAATCATAAGTAAATATAAGATTAATCAAAACTTCCATCTCAGGAAATAGACAATAAGTATGAATGTTTAAACATGTTTTAGCATACTTAAGAAATTTAATTCTTAAATACAAAAACTAAAAACAATGACTTTAAAACTATTAAAATCAATTGATGATGTTTTGATTATTTGCTTCCATTGAATAAGTTTCTACATATATTGTAACGACCCGCATCCAACCATGTAGATATTGTCCGCTTTGGGTTTAAGGGGACCCTCACGGCTTTAAAACGCGTCTACTTGGTTAAGAGGAGCCTCTACATATATAGCGCCAGGAACATTCTCCCCTATCCGATGTGAGACATCACAAACACACCCCCCCCCCCCCCCATGCAGACACAACGTCCTCGTTGTGTCCCATGGGATTGCGGGGCCAAACAGACAAACACCCCTTACGGAGCCAAACAAACCCCCACACACCGAGGTCGGGGATCGGCTCTGATACCATTTTGTAATGACCCGCACCCAACCATGTAGATATTGTCCGCGAGGTGTTTGTGATGTCCCACATCGGATAGGGGAGAATGTTCATGGCTCTATATATGTAGAGGCTCCTCTTAACCAAGTAAATGCGTTTTAAAGCCGTGAGGGTCCCCTTGGACCCAAAGCGAACAATATCTACATGGTTGGGTGCGGGTCGTTACATATATCTTCTTCATAATATAGTCAAATTTAACTTCTAATTTGTGTACATGATCTTCTCTAACTAATTTTGATAACTTATTCAAATTTTGTCTTAAAAGCAAGTAGAAAAAATTAATTAATTAATGTCTAAGAAGGTAATGAAGAATCCCTAGAGCTTCATAATCACTTTGTAGAGGTTTTCATTTAACTAATTAAATAAATAAATAATGAAAAAAAAAAAAGAAGCAATTCACTCTACCATATCTATGCTATATCTAAAAAAACTAACTATACATGATTTTAAACTAATGATGACTTCCAAAGTTAACTGAAGTTATTTTTCATATTTTTTGAAAATGAAGAAATTCTATGAAATGTAGTACATGCATAGTCATGATATCAATCAGTATAAACTATGTTTGAATCTTAGAGAGTACTTAGGAAATAAAAAAACACTAAGGTAAATTATATTTTTTTATACTTGGTTCTCCTATAGAAAACATGAAAAATTAAAATTGATTAAAATTTTATGTATTTTTAAATTATTTAATTTTTATAAAATGGAGGAAAATATGTTAAATGTGTTTAAAGAAACACATATAAATAGTTTATTGACTTTAAAAATAATTTCAAAATGAGAGAAGTTGGAACATATGAAAAAAGGTTGATAATGCACCTGGTGATGGAGTTCAAAGCAAGGGATCGATGTTGGGTGCTCCCAATCGTTTATAATGTGGCTCCTCCACTACATCAGGTAGGGAATCATCACTTCTTCTCTTACAGTTTCCATTAGCATCTTCAAGTACTACTGATCCATTGTCACCAAAATTCCCGAGAAGATCTAACGTGGGAATATGGTAGTGTTCATCATCTTGATTAGCCCCATGAACATTACCATTGGTATCTTGTAATGCTGATCCATTGTCACCAGAGTTCTAAGGATGCTCTAACATGGGCATATGATTTTGTTGATCTCCCACAAATATAAGATTGATGCCGCATTTTTTTATGTTTATCCAATAACTCTCAAATGAAGCTTTAATATGTGTGTATTTATGGTGATGTACTTTCGGAATAGCAATCTTAGGATACCACCAAACGCATACTTGATCTATCAAATCTTTAAAATAATCTTGGCACTCACACCTCCGTTCAAACCAGAATCTATCCTTGAATCCAAATCCATTGCCATGTAAATTCAATTCACACATGAACAAAGAATCACTAAGGAGATCAGGTCGATAAACACATGACACAACAAATCCTAGGAAGTCAGGATCTTCATACCAATTCGTTGGAAGCTTTGTTATTACTTCACTTCCCATGTTCTGATACCTTATACACTCTGGAATTCCACTACTTTCAGGAATAATAGCTCTGAGTTTCCAGCATTTCAACTCCTGCACAAATTATTATGTAAATATTGACTTTATATAAAAAAAAGGTTTAAGTGGCATAATTAAAAAAAAAAAATATTGCATTACCTCTGTTGTGGATTTCAACCAGTTGAGGTGGCAAAGCCAGAGCAGACCTGATAAATCTTCCTTGCTTGTGCAATGGTGTGCGTCTATTTCTTCTAGACTTGAAGGAAGCACCAGAATCTGTCCAGCCATTTTGCATTGACTGATATTAAGTTTTTGCAGATTGCAAAGCTGATTGTTTATTAATCCTTCCCACAGGTCTGAGCAACCACCGAGGATGAGTCCTTCAAGAAATTTCAACCTAGAAATGTTGATGGGAATATCCTTAATAGTAGTATTCCGTAAACAAAGCTCCTTTAAACTTTTCATGTGCCCTCCCTTCTCCGGAAATTTCTCAAACTTTGAGCAGTTAGAGAGATCAAGAAACTTAAGAGAATCCAAGTCTCCAATGCTATCAGGCAGATCCTTAATAGCAGTATTTTTTAAAGAAAGCTCCCTTAACCTTTTCATGTTCCCTCCCTTCTCCTGAAATTTCTCAAACTTTGAGCAATCAGAGAGATTAAGAATCTCAAGAGATTCCAAGTCTCCAACGCTATCAGGCAGATCCTGAATAGCAGTATTTCTCAAATAAAGCTTTGTTAAACTTTTCATGTTCCCTCCCTTCTCTGGAAATTTCTTAAACTTTGAGCAATCGGAGAGATCAAGAATCTCAAGAGATCCCAAGTCTGCAATGCAATCAGGCAGATCCTTAATAGCAGTATTTTTTAAATGAAGCTCCTTTAAACTTTTCATGTTCCCTCCCTTCTCCGGAAATTTCTCAAACTTTGAGCAATCAGAGAGATCAAGAAACCGAAGAGATTCCAAGTCTCCAATGCTATCCGGCAAATCCTTAAGCTTATCACAACTTCTCAAACTCAAGGTAGTAAGCTTCTTAATATTTCCAACAGATGGGTGAATATCGATCAAGCTTACACAACCTTTAAGAATTAGTCTCTCCAAATTTGGCGTACTTGAGAATTCCGACATTTGAATGAGCTTAATTGAGTAACTTAGATCAATGACCTTTAACCTTTCAAGATACTGTACAAAAAGAAAATTAGTTTCAATAAAGACATAACTATCATAAATTTCAAAATCAATACAGAGAAAAAGAAGTCATTATTAAATGATAATAATACCTTATGCCCTTGCCACAACTGTTTTATGTTGCTACACTTCAAGTGAAGTTCAACAAGCTTCCCTCCATCAAAGTTTGATGGTAAAAAATCTAAAGGATATCCATCCCAACAAAGATACCTTAACTCATAAGAAGGAAATTTAAAACCCCGGCCAAGTTGCATTTTAGAAGCATGTTTCATTACATCATCATAATAATCCTCCTTCTCCGTGTCAAGATCGTTATAATCATGATCTGAATAAACTTTGAGCAATTGAAGTCTAGTCATCGTTGCGAAAGCATTTGAATTCAAGCATACTCTTTTTAATTTAGACAAGTCCAAGGATATTGTTTCAACTCTTTTTATTCCCTGAAAAAGAACATCGATAAGACAAACATAAATACAAACTAACTCAACTTATATGGATATGTAATTTCTTATACAACAATGATATTATTGAAGTTTATATCTTCAACTAGTGCTTAAGTGAATTCATGCACTTGGCTCTTACCTCATATGCTGTAAGTGCACGTTCAAAATTACAAGGATCCCACAATCTGCTCCATTTGTTTGGCTCATCAGGAAATTTTTCACGAACAATTTCCGAGCCCATATGTTGTATCAAATCATGCATACATATTTGGTCGTATGGGAGAGTTATAAGACACAAATCATTTAGATTTCTTATTCCTCTTTCTGCATGGAAATCACAACCATCCAATATTCTTGACACAAAATCCCTATCTTCACCTTCAAAAAAACATGCAACATCAAGAAATATATTTTTTTCTGTACGATCTAATCCATCATAGCTTCGTTTAAGCACATTGTGAATTTTCATTTCAGGTTCTCTGTCCAATTTATTCAATTCACTTTCCCATTGAGGTATAGTCTTCTTGAATAAGAGAGAACCTAGAACTTTTAGAGCTAATGGAAGCCCTTGACAATAGCCTACAACACGACGTGAGAGGTTTCTATAATCTGATTTGGGAAGATTTTGTTTAAAGGCATACAAACTGAAAAGTTCACAAACTTCTTCAAAATTCAATCCCTTAACCTCATATAAGTCATCCACTTCTTGTACAGCTAACACATGTTTATTTCTAGTTGTTATGATGACTCTACTTCCTTCTCCAAGCCATTCACGATGTCCAAGTAAATATTCTAATTGACTTGGATCATCAACATCATCAAGAACCATAAAAACTCTTTTAGATAAGAGAATGTCCTTTATCATACTTGCTTTGTGGGCAACACTATTTATATTTTGAGTCCCCTCTCCCTCTAGGATATCACCAAGAAGTTGATTTTGTAAGTGAGATAAACCTTGGGTATTGGAAACCTCCCTAATATTTTCAAGAAAGCTCATACATTCAAATTCACAAGAAAGTTTATTATATATAACTTTTGTGATGGTAGTCTTACCTATCCCCCCAACTCCATATATCCCAACAATACAAACATCACTTGATTCCATATGCAACCGCAAAATCATATTTTTTACATGGGAATCTATACCAACTAAATTGGCACCAGCATCAAGCCTCTTACATTTCAATCGACGGAATATGCTATCAGTTATTTCTTTAATTTGATTGGACTCATACCTGCCAATTATAAAAGAACAACATGCTAAGCAATGAGCCACAATTGTAAATAAAACACATTAAATTTGACATCTTTACGAGAAATAAATTAAAGTAGAATAGAATATATCAAAGATATTAGTTCATTTACATTTTTAGGACATTTTTCTTTGTATCAAGTATGCATGAGAACAAAATTAAAACATGGATTTTGAATTTTGTTAGTTGTGCTGCTTGTGTGGCATTAGATTCAAATGGAAATTTTGTGCCGTGATAGAGGACGATGATTATGAATCGAGATATTACTTTATCATTCATGCACTTTTCAAAAACTCTTTAACAGCCCATGGCAATTAGAAACCTTGTAGGAGCAAATGTTTTATTCTTTGACATTCGTTTTATATCTTGTAATGCATGAAGCCTCATTGTAGATATAGTACTCAACCTCTTAATATAAGAAGTTTTAGATTAAAACCCCATGCTCAATTCCTCAAGCTTCAAAACTTATTTATCCCACAACATCATCTCCTTATTATTCATTTATATGATAAAAATTAAAAATTAAAGGCTTGTAAACAAGTTATTCATTTGTATTTTATTTTGAGTTGATTTCCTTTAGCATCATCTATAAAGAATTAACTTCCTAACCTACGTTCTTTATTGTCTATATATATACACATTATACACACAAACTCTCTGGGAAGTTGAATTCCTATTAAACAATTTACGTTACATAATTTTGTTATTGGTAGTTGTTACATAATTAATCAAACTATTTGATCAACTTGTTCTCAAATAAAATTGGTTAAATAATTTTGTTATTGTTACTTGTTACTCGTTGCATAATTAATCAAATTATTTTTAGAATTTGGTTAAGTTGTTCTGTTGATACACAAAAGATTGGTTAATTGAAAATTTTGAAGCTCATTAATACATAGTAATAGTCATTAATTTTATTGTTACTTGTTATATAATTATCCACACAAAATTTCAAATAAATTGATTAATTTTTGTAACATTAACGCGGATTGAATCTTGAAAATTGAAAAATTAGTAATAAATTTTGATTAAATTATTTTAGATATAGATTCTCATAAATTGATCTAAAATAGTAAAACTCATTAATTGGGTTTTAATAAGTTCATTCTACCATTTATCATGAATTCTAACTCAATATAATTGTTATTCTACTATTCTTTTTATACTAATGTCAATGCAACCACTATTAACAACAACAAAAAACAATAATATTAATAATAAACAACAATAATAACAATAATAATAATAATTTAATTTGTAAATAAAACCCACTAATGAATGAAAATTGAAAGAAACTTAAATTGCATGCCCATTAAATTAGTATAGATGTCATCCATATAAATTGACTGCTTCTCTGGTCCAATCAATAGTCGAATTTCCTATTTTCTCCTTATTCATGCCCATTAAATTAGTATAGATTCCTTATAAAAGAATATCAAATACATTTACACATAAAAGACTTGAACTAAAAGCATTTTGAGGAGAAATTTGCGCTTAAGGAGTAGACCTCCAAATAAAAAATTTGAGCTTTTGTATTTTTATAAATATTTCAATCAACATCATCACTCTATAAATGCAAAACTAATCATTCCTATACTTACAAATAGTTGAAAGGAAATTATAGTTACCCATCTACTAGATGCCATCCAGAAAGATTGGCTGCTTCCGTCAAGGCCGTCCTCCACCTTGGTATCTTGTCCTTCCAGTTTTCTTCATAACCGGCAAAGGCCTCTCCAAAGCTTCCTTCTTGCTTTCGCACATGGGATGGATCCACATGATAGAAAATTGGGATAACAGTATGTCCCAGATCTTTGTGGCACTCCATGATCTTTACCAACTCATCCAAACACCATCTCGAACGAGCATAGTTTTCAGAGAAAACAATTACGGAAGACCTTGATTCTTCGATGGCTTTCAAGAGTTCTGGAGCAATCGCTTCTCCTCTCCTGAGTTTATCGTCTCTGAAGGTGCGAATCCCTCTCCTACCCAAAGCACTGTAGAGGTGATCAGTGAAATTCTGGGTTTCTATCTCAAAAGTACAAAGACAGTTTAGAGGGGTTGATTCCTCTTCAGGATAGTGAGTAAATGAGGAGATTGTGCAACCCTAACTTATAATCTAAGAAGTTGGGAAGGCAAGGCGCCTTCCAGGAAGTGAAGAGGAAAGTTAGGGACAGCTCTGTGTCTCTCGGGTCATTCAATCTTGAATTAAAGCAGCTGACCCACTCCCGGGCCATTCAATCGAGATCATTACGCTCCACTACTTTACTTCCCCACCGAGTTTTTTTTATTTTATTTTTTCTTTAAGCACATAAAAAAATATTAATAAAAAGTTAAAGTAGACAGAAACGATATGTGCTTGACCCACGATATGAAAATGAAAATATGTTAAAAGAAAAGGGAATGGATTGATATATTTATTTTATAGATAAATCTTATTATCGATAATATTATAATTTATAATAAATAAAAATAAACTAAAATTAAAGGAAATGATTTTATTCACGCGTAGTCCATTTATATTGGAAGAGCTTTATCTTTGAAGTACAAAATGGTTTTATTTTTGGAAGAAGAAGAATAAAAATATAACCAATAATTCTAATAAAAATCGTGATAGTATTCTAAAGAGATTATTATTAAAATAAAATTTTAAATATTAAATATTAGAAAATAATCTTTTTTATATGCATATATCTAGATATAATTGAGAAATAATTTAAATCTAAATTAAAATTACTTTTATTAAAAAATTAAT
Organism: Vitis x doaniana; assembly: GCA_030345155.1. Classification (NCBI taxonomy): domain Eukaryota; kingdom Viridiplantae; phylum Streptophyta; class Magnoliopsida; order Vitales; family Vitaceae; genus Vitis; species Vitis x doaniana. Next base: position 17,367,514 of record CP128320.1, on the reverse strand, counting down.
TCATTTTATGAATGATTTAAGAGATATCAAATATTTTTTAAAAAAAATCAGTAAAATTATTATTATTTTTAAATAAAATGAATTTTCACATGAAATCAATTCAATAAATAAAATAAATAAATTGAAAAAAGAAAAAACTTTATAAGACATCCTATAAGTATAAGAAAACAGTAGTTATAATATAAAAAAAATATTACAATATAAAAAGTTGGGTAGACGGTGGCTTCCCGTGGCATTCCGAAAGTGATGAGGAAAATTAGGGACAACTTTCTCTCTCTGTTGACTTAGAGATTCTTTTCTCATTTTTCTTTTTTTTCTTATCACCTTCGTTTCCTTCTATTTTCAAATGGGATACCACCAAGTTTTTTATTTTATTTAACATTTTTTTTTCTTCACTATATTCATGCTCTCATATTTTACTATTATCTTTTATATATTTTACCTAATATTATATGTGATGAGTTTTGTTATTATTATTATCTAATTTTATTTTTGTATATAGTTACTATACTCTCATCCTTTCATTTATAAATATAAAAAAAGATATATATATATATATATATATATATATATATATATATATATATATATATATATAAAGACTAAAAATTAAAAAAAGATAAATATATAAAAAAAAAAAGTAAAAAAAAATTCACTGGATTGATATATTTATTTTCTAACATTTTATAGATAAATCTTATTATTGATAAATATTATCATTTATCTGTATATAAAGAGTTGAGAAGGCAAGTGGCAATGGCTTGTTGTGACCTTTCGGAAAGTGACGAGAAAAGTTCGGAACTTAGGGGCTCTGTGAATTGGGAAGGAAGGTGGCTTCCAGTAACCTTCGGGAAAGTGATGAAAAAAGTTAAGGGTAGTTGTTTCTCTTTATTAATTCTTTTCTCACTTTTTGCTTTTCTTCTGGTTTGGTGGGTCATCCATCATCATCATTAGACATTAGGCTCCTGCACCTTACTTCTCCACCAATATTTTGATTTTATTTTACATTTTATTTTTTTCCTTCACTTTATTCATGGTGTCTTATTTTATTATTATCTTTTATATATATTTTTCATATATATAAAACGATATCAACAAGAAATAATAATAAAAAATTAAAGCAAATAAAAAAAAATTTGACCGAGAAGTGAAAAATAGATATTAAAAATAAACATAAAACTAAAATTAAAATATAAATACAAAAAAGTAAGAATAAAAAATAAGTTAAACAATGAGATGATGATTTTTTTTTAAAAAAAAAATTATAAATAAATCTTATTATAGATAAATATTATAATTTAAAATAAATAAAAGTAAACCAGAAAATGATTTTATTAACTTAAAGTAGCAAATTTAATGTAGGAATAAATTTATTTTTTAAGCAAAAAAAATTATTTTTGGAAGAATAACAACTTATCAATTAATTCCAACAAATAACATTTTAAAGAAATCATGAATAAAATAAAATTCAAAATCTATATATAACCAACAAATAACTTCAAGCCAAATTAAAATTATTTCCATTGAAAAATTAATAGATTTCCAATTAAAATGAGTGATTTAAAATATGATACCTAACACCATCAAAGAATAGTATGACGGACTATCATGAAGTATATTTATGTACTTTAAACCTTAGATTATGAGGATTAATAACTTACAAATACTTATAGGTTATTAACCTTTAAATTTTCAATAATTTGATAGAAAGGGAATTCCAAAGCAATGCAATATCTAATTCATCCAAACATGCAACAATGCTAGCATGAGGTGACCTCTTAGTAAACAATTTGTGTATTCCCTCCAAATATGTGCTTTTTATTGGTACATAAATTTGAGCCTGAGTCTATTGACAGTTGGGATTAAATGAAGCAAGTAGATAATCATTTTTCCCAACCAACGATAAGCATAATGGAGTCCAAAAATACCAAATAGTGAAAAGATGAGTCTATGATTGATTGCATCAACTCTTGACATTCTTTAAACCTTGAAAGCATGAATATATTATATGATATATAGTAGTGAAGATGAGCTTGTGGAAGCCATTGTGGGTTTCTATCTCAAAAGTACAAAGACAATTTCTCTTCAGGATAGTGAGTAAATGAGGAGATTGTGCAACCCTAACTTATAATCAATCTAAGAAGTTGGGAAGGCAAGGCGCCTTCTAGGAAGTGAAGAGGAAAGTTAGGGACAACTCTATGTCTCTCGGGTCATGGTCATGCAATCTTGAATTAAGGGAAAGTTGTGTTTTCATGGACCAATTTGTTAAATATATGGTTTTTGGAACCCAGGTTTATGAAATATGAAAAATATTTTTCAATGTGGAAACTTATATGGGTTTCATGCACTCTGAGCCGGTTGTCTTTTTTCTACCAAGATTGCCCCTCTTAGTATCCAGGTCAGCAACAACTGAAGGGCACGTCAGCACGGGCTGAAACTGAACGGGTTCAAAACTCCAAAATCAAATGTTGAGCTTCCCACAAAAATACCCTAGCCAACAGTTCTTTCTTCCCTCTTTCTCATTGTTGTCTTCACTCCGTCACCAAGGCGATTTGAGCTTCCCAGAAAAACGGTGTAGCCGACGCTTCAAGACCCTTGCCGACGGTTCTTTCTTCCTTCTCTCTCATTCCATACCCATTCCTCTCATCTGTCTTCACTTCGTCACCGAGGCGATTTGAGCTTCCCAGAAAAACGGTGTAGTCGATCGTTCTTTCTTCCCTTTCTCTCATTCCTTACTTGTTCCTCTCAGCTGTTTTCACTTTGTCACCGAGGCGAAGCAGAGAACCGTGTAGAGTGTTAAAAAAGTTATGTCATTTCAGTTGAGAAGGGCTTAATCCCATTTGTTTCATATCAGATTTTCTGTCTCGAGGTAACCCATTCCTTCCTTGTTTTGCATTCGCATTTACTTTCACGTAAATATGTTGTTTGTGTGGGTTTTTTATGAACTAGGTGTGGCTCAAATGTTGGCATTTAGGAGTTGGTACTAAATTTTTAAATCTGTTCGTAATAAATCATCATCATTTTTTTTTTCAATTCCATGTGTTTTATGAGTTTTTACTGTTTTATTTGGATTGGCAAATTCTTGAAAATCTGTTGTTTTGATATAAAATGAAGGCAAGAATATGGGTTGGGAATTGTTTTGCTAAAAAACCCATTTGTTTTTGTTGTGGTTTAGAATATAGGCCACGCAGCCGTCGAGACTTATCTCGTCACTCGCCTCAGCTTTAAGCTTCTTCGATATATTGGGTATTATTTCTTTATCATTAGGCTCTGTTTTGTTTCACAGAAAATAGTTTCAATACGAGTTTTCTTTCACCAGGAGTAATGTGCTTTTATTTCGAGGGTTGATGCGCGACTCATATAATTTATGATCAAATGATTAGGGGGAATTTGTCTGAGCTTTTCTCTCAGTTTTTCATTTTTCAAGGAAATATCGATTTCTCTCTATTCATTTTTCTGTCAACTTAGTTTGTGGTGTTCATAGTTTAGATCTTTCTGGCCTTTGGGGCTTGCTATGTCGATTTTGTTACTTTTCTGCTGTGTGGGATTCAACTAAGAATTTCACAACCTGATTGTTGGAGTTATATATTTTCCCTTGAAATATGTCTCTGACTTGAATTCGGTTTCTGCTTTATTAGAATTTATTTTCTTTGTAGTTTCTTGGAGCCTACTTTTTGAAGTGTTGTTAGAGATCATAAAACACAAATTTCATATTTTCTGTTGGGGTTATATGGAACCCTTATCTCGTAATTGGAAGTAGGCATAGTTTACCTTGTATGGTTTGTATCGCTTGTGTGGTTTGTGACTGATTTTTCTGTTGTGATTGCATACACATGCACAACAGACTCCATCAGAGATTCTACTGGTACTAAAAAAATGATATTAGAGTTTGTGCCAGTGCACAACAGATATTCATCAAAGTTAAGATCAGCGAAGATTCAGTGCTATGGTTTGAGAAGATCCAATGAAAAGGTTTGTAGAATGATGGAGAATTTGAAGGCAAGGCAACACAAAAAGAAAAAAAATAAGGAAAAAAAGGAAGAAAAAAAATGGAGATTTGAGCGTTGAAAAGTTAGAATCTTCCAACTTTGAGCTAGGGGGAGATTTAAATTATGGGACTGGAAGGTAAAGGTCAGAACATATGCCCTTGAGGGCTGATCAAGTGACAAGGGTTAGGGTGGAGGGGTGGGAGGTTCCAAGTTCAAGCCCCAATAAGGACCAAAAATAGATATCTTACCTATTGAAAAATGATCTAGAATGCATGATACAATTGCAAAAGAGGTTTTTTTGGTTGAAAGACCATAAAATAGAATATTATCCATCCCTACTATTGGTCTTTGTTATGACTTTCACTTATCAATCCCAATTTAAATGCAAACATTTTTGGAAGCCTGATACTTAAGCATAATTCTTTTTGCTAATGGTATAAGGTTGGTCTCTGCTTAGGGAATGGCTGGATCATTAATGGTCTTTCTAAAGAATAAAATAACAAATTGAGATTGTTATGCTGTGGGTTATTCCTTCCTTGGACAAAAACTTATGGATAAACAAGCTTTAAATAGTTTGGACAGATAGGATAAGGTGGTGCCTTTTGAGTTCCATTTCATTTTTTTCTAGGTTGTTTTGGAGGTTGACTTCTGTTGAAGGTGGCCTTTGTTGCATAATAAATGGCCAGTTTGAAGAAGAGTGAGCTCTTTCCTATGAGTAAGCGCTATATGTGGCTTTGTTGCTTGGTTTTAAGGTGGTCGAGTTACTTTATTTTTGGGCCTTCCCTTGGACGACCATTTCAAGTCTACTTTGGTGTGAGATCGAGTGGAGGAAAGGTTTCATAAAAGGTTGGTCTCTTAGGAAAAAAACCTTGTCTAACTGGTGAAATCAATACTTATATAAGAGTACTTCTTCTAATTTGTCCATTTATTGTATGCCTCTATTTGCGATTCTTAGAATGGTCCACCTAATGCCCAAGAGGATTCAAAGACACTTTAGTTCTTAAGACCGCGGCTAGAGAGGAAATTACATTTTTCCAAAGTGGTTGGTTGTCTACTAAGAGAAAGTTTATGGGTGATTTAGGTATTAGAAACCTATCAATGCTGAACAAAGTACTTTTTACTAAAAGGTTATAGAAATTCCAGTGGAGCAAGGTTTTTTTTTCAATGCTAGGGAGAGGAGGAAGGTTTTTGGAGTAGGTTTTTGGAAAATGACTAGAAGGGGGTTTGATTACTACCAAAAAGTGCTATTTTGTAGACCTAATTATAATGGTTTTAAGCACCTTTGAGTAGTAATCATATTCATTTAACCCAATTAATTCATTAAGGTCCTTAGTAATTAGTTTTAACCATTTTGTGGCAAGTTTACATGTTTATATCAGCTTATGAATCAATTCAAGCATGCCAAATGATGGAGGAGCTACTTAGACAAGCCAACCAAAGAAGAAAAGCAAAGAAAAGCAAAGAAAAGCAAAGAAAAGCAAAGAGAAGCAAAGAGAAGCAAGGAGGAAAACAGAGGACAGCAGCTGCAGTCTTATTTGGCACTTTTGGAGCACTTCCCGAAGTCCATTTTTTACATGCTATATATCATTTCAAAGCTCAAGAAGTCAAGAATCCAACGCTTCAAACCTGTACGATTTGGAGCTGAAACGAGGAAGTTATGGCCTTCGGAAGACAACTGCTCCAGGTGTGCGAAAATTTCGCACACCCCCTTCAGGTGTGCGAATGGTGTGCTCAGGTGTGCGAAAATTTCGCACACCCCTTGCATGGTGCGAATTTTCCCCTGTTTTGCCGAATCCACATGAGATCTTTTATTTTAGATATTTTTGTATAAATTTCCATTCTTCTCCTTGTAATCCACCAATCATAAGATTTCTTAGCTAGGAAGGTTGGAAAAACTTCTCTATTTATACTCCCTTGCATCCGTTGTAATAGATATAGAGAAATATATGTAAGATATATATTGAAATATATAAAGCTTGGTTTTTCTCTCTTCTCCGGTTCTTCCCCATTTCTATTTTCTTAGTAGCCAAACATCCTTGGTGGATGAAATCCCCAAGGATGAGAGGCTAAAACCTTTTAAGTTTCTCAAAGTATGGATGTTATGTGATGGCTTGGATGCATTCCCATGGAAATTTCTCGCGCCCGGAAGGTAAGGTAGTCTTTTTTCATTAATGGTTCATTAATGCAAAGTTTGATTTTTATTTCCTTTGGACAACTTCCAACGGCCAATACTTGATAAGCTTTTGGATTTCTATCCATTAGTTATCTCCTACGAGCTATTGGAAGGTGAGGTTTTCAATTCCAAGTTTTGCATTAATCCATTAGAACCAATTTCAATGGCCATTGAAAGGTGAGTTTATCACTTGGAATGACTTTGAGTTGCCAATATTTGGTAAGCTTTTGGCTTTAGACCATTAGTTATCTCTTACGAGTCATTCAAAGGAAGTCTAAGGTGACTAACCATTGATGAAATTCACTACCATCTGTTTTGCCATTTTAAAGGATTAAAACTTGATTTGCTAAATCCATACTGGTTCGGGAAGCAAGCATCACCATAGTTGCAACCCCAACGCGAGGAGCCTATCCTGAGATTTCCAATTTGCATAAGAGCCAGAGCATAGCTATCCTATCTTTGAGAAACTTGTTTTTACACCCTTTCATTTTAGTCTTTAATGTTAGCTTAAATTAGTTTAAATCTTTCTAAAACATTTACATCTTCTTTTAAAGCTAACATCCATAAGAAAATCACCTATTTTCCTAAATTGAATATCACTTGTGTTTGCGAAAACCCTTCCCAGTGAACGATCCTAGAACCACTATGTTATAGTAGCTTGGCTACTTTAGTAATAGTATCTAAGGTATAAATTTTGTTGATACGCCTTTAAAGCTAAGCTACCATGAGTCGCATCAGGGTTCAAATACTCTTCATTGTAGAATAACTTTATTGATAGAAGATGGTCATATGTCAAAATTCTGGCTTTATGTTTGGTGTGAGGAGTTTTCATGGAGAGTTCTCTTCTTTCTCTTTCTCTCTCGTGCGTGCTTTCTCTTTCTTGTTCTTTACATTGAACATTACTATGTATAAAGATGCTTAAGTTGTGGATATTTGGGTTAGGAGGGGTTGGTAGGGTCTTCTAAGCCCTTTCTTCTAGATGAGCTTCCATGCTTGGGAGTTGGAGAAGGTGTGAGTTTCTTGGTGTTTATTCGGAGCGGTTGTTAGGATAGTTTGGTTTGGCAGTGTGACAAGAGTGGGAAGTTTTTTTTTTGGTCAATTCTATCTGTGTGACCTATAGGTGGCTTCTAGTGGTTTGTTCCACAAAAAGAAGTGTGAAAGTTGTCTCAAAAGTGGGCTTCTATGTAAGAAGATTTTGGCTAATCAACTAACTTACAAGAAAGGGCTGACTTTGGTTAACGAGTGTTGCCTCTGCATGCATTGCGAGGGATGATTGACCACATCTTGATCCATTTTGGAAAGCTTGCTTCTTGTGGCAACTTTTTTTCCCTCCCTCATTGGTATTTCTTGGGTGCTTCCTTAGTCAATAAAGTAGTTGTTGATCTGTTGGCATGACAGTTTGTGGGAAAGAGGAGTAAGAAAGTGTGTAAAATAACACCTTTGTGCTTGTTTTAATGGTTTTGGGATGGATGGACCCACAAAAACTTCGAAGACTTAGAGAGTTGGGATCGGGTTTTAAAAAAGACTCTTCACAAACCGCCTTTGAGTGATCTAGGAATTCCATGGTGGTTTCTAATTCATTTTTCGGGTTCCATTGGTTGAATGGAGGAAGATTAATCTGGTATAGGACCTTTTTTGTTTTTCTTTTTATTTGTTTGGGCACTTTGTATATTTCCTGTTTACTGTTTGGTAACCTGCTACCAGTTTTCCTGATTGTTTCTACTTTTCTGGAATAGATTTAGAAAATGAAAACTAGTCAACACATGCTTGGATGAGTATATTGAATTCCAATGCATTAATTAGGATGCTTATGGTGATCACAATGATTGTACCCTCGTTAGCATGGTGCAAGTATATTGGTGATGACAGTGGCAGCTGTAGTAGTGGTGATATTTTTGTTGCTTAGGTGACAATGATGGTGGCAACAACTGGTAGTTGGTGCAATGGTAGTGTGGCTATCCGATTGAGCATCGTGTTTGTTTTTTTCCCTAGACATAAAAATCATGTTAAAAAATTTGGCACATTGTGGAGAAAAATTGTCTTTCTTTTCATATCCTGAAAGTGTACAACCAATGAAATATATATATAAATAACAACGGAAAGGAAAGAAAAAGAAAGAAAGGAAAGAATAAAGGAGAATCTCTACAAATTAGGGATTATCATAGTTTTAAAAGGCTCAAGGCGCAAAGTCCTTCTAGAGCTTGAGACGCAAGACACACCTAAGGCATGGGCTTTAGTGAAGTGAGGCGCATCCTATTTCACATATATATATTTTTATATAATTTAATCAAGTGCCCGAAAATTTTCCTCTAATTTTCCCCTTCTTCGTCTTTTTCTCTTATTCACACTGTTTAGGAGGTGAAATAAGTGCTAACGTTTTCATGGGATGATGTATTTCTTCTGAGAGCGAAATAAGTGCTAACGTTTTCATTGTTTTTTTTTTTTTTTTGTATTTATTTTTTATGTATAGTTTAAATTCACGGCCCATTTCTTCAAATATTTTTGGTTAGTATATGTTACTCTTCCTGTTGATTAGTAATTGATATTGATTTAGAGATCTCTTTTAGAAGATGGAAATAGGAAATGCTATACAGGAACTATTTGAACTCATACGTGTCTCATTTTTACTCCTTTGTACAGCTTTCATATCCATAGGCTTCAATGTTCATAAGGCCATTGATTACTTTGTAGGTTTTGAAACTCACCGATTCAGTATCGCCATCCAAACATACTGATTATACACATGGCAACAGAAAAGAGAAAAAGGAAGGAGCATGTTCCACCAACATGCACACAGGTCGGCAAAACAGATTTCATTGAACAATGGCTCCATTCTTCAAATTCAGCTTAATTGGAAATTTGCATATATTGGATTTTTTGTCACTAACCCATATTTCATTTTAACTGTAGGTTAAGCTTCCTAAGTCCCGATGTTCTGGGAAGAAATTCATAAATGCCATTGGACGCCTAGCCCCTAAAAAACAGCAAGCCATTAGAGAGATGGGCTTTGGGGGCTTACTGAATTTTGCTTGTCGCGAACTAAGATATGAGCTATGCGCGTGGCTCATATCTCAATATGACTTTACCTACCATAGACTTAATATCGAAACCGGCAATGCTATCACTGTCAATGAAGAACATGTCAATAGAGTGATGGGCATCCCTAACTCCGGGCTAGACGTGGTTATCCTTAAGAGAACAGCCCCGTCCAATCGCACATACACTCTCAGGGTACTGGAGCAAAACCTTGAGAATTTGCCCGTGTGTGATGATTTTTTAAAATCATTTTTAATTTTTTCATATGCCACTCTACTGGCACCTAACTCTAAGCTTGAAGGAAGCCATGACCTTTGGGACACCATATGGGATGGTGATGTTGGTGTCCAAAGGAATTGGGCAAAGTTTCTGCTGAAACACTTAGAAGATGGAATCAAGGAATATCGACAAAAACAGCCTACTTACATCCGAGGCTGCCTCATGTTCCTCCAGGTACAGTTTAGGCTCCAACCCCTTTTGCAATTAGTATGAACTTAGTTTACATTTTAATTTGAATGTCATGCTTACTGCAATTTGCTCTTTTAATGCTCCTTGTTTCATATACTACCCTTGGACAGCTGTTCTACATGGCATACTTCTACATGCCATCAGTCAATGTTGAAGTGACCAGCCCGCTAGTTGCTGCATGGACTGACGATGTAATGAAACGCCGATTAGCAGCTGAAATATCAACATTCGGTGGTTATGGATATGTGCATGTATGCTCTAACTCAACAAAGATTTCCCTACTAGTTAAATTACCATTTAGTCTCGCACCAGTAATAACCAATTTGTTGATTCTCTCATTGAAATAATGATGCAAGACACAGGCACAGGAGCGAACACAAAGCACAGCCAATATGAATTTACCATCAGTAGCCTCAACCTCTACAGCTGATGACGATGCTACAGAGGTAGTTCTTCTTCACTAACCACTCATACAAGTTTTTCTATACAATGCATACAATAGTATTCTAAAACTATTCTGTTTTCCACTATGTAATAGGTTATTGAAGCCCGTGTCATTGACACATCGGAGAGTATGCTACGATTAGCTTCCTCTCTGGCGCGGGATGTTGCTGCATTACGTTCCCGCCGAAGTGGATCAGAGGGGATATCTTCAATCCCTTGCCCAAAAGCAGAGCACCACGCTGAATATCAACCAATGCGTGAAACACCGGGCAAGCAGACGTCAACTGACGAAATGGAACCACAAGATAGCCTCGCACCAACCCCCCATTCTCCAATTGGAATGGAACCGTCACCAGAAGCCACTCATTCCAAGCCAATGGCCCCACAGTCTCATGCAGAGCCATCGCTTCCACCACAAGTGACAATAGAAGAAGCGCGAGAATGTGATAAGGTAGGTGGGAGTGGTAATCAAGCCATTAAACCTTCATCTATCAAGAGATTTAAGCGGACTGGTAAGAGGATTGTGAAGCATCCTCCCACTTGCAAAAGTCCATTTGTCACCCAATGTGTAAAACATTTCCCTAAAATCCCCCATGCTCATCGGGTAGTAGCGGATTACGCTTTGGCATAAATTGGTGATCCTAGGTACATTTCATTTTTCTAAAAATAATTCTTGCAATCATTTAATATGTGAATAACTTTACATCATTATGACATAATTCATTTTCAATCATTGTAGCGAGATTTTATGCGAGATGTATGGGATGTACATTACCCGAGAAGAAATTTCTTGTCTACATGCAGGGCGATGGGTTAATTCAGTAGTAAGTTACTTATCTTTATGTTGAATTAAATTCAAAATTAATAGGTCATATAATGTATAAAGTGTTGATGGGGTTGTAAAATATGTTCATTTCCACAACTTTGCCAGATTGTGGCGATTGTCTGTCGCATGATGAATGGACAGCAAGCACCACCAGCGCGCACACACTATTTTGATCCTTCGTTCTTGGTGAACCCTCTAATATCCTAAATTGACATAGTCTCAAAATAGAATAGCATTTGTTGATGTTTGTATTGATTAACCCCACCCGTGAACAGGTGATTCTGACCAACTTGAAAACAAATGCAACCAGCCAGGTGATCATGGATAGATGTTGCATGTATCTGGATACTGGTATATTGGGCCATGATTTGGGGACATGTGACATGGTAAATAACGGTTGTTAAATTTCATTTCCATAGTAATATATGCAATGGCATTGGACATGACTATAATCTTATAACATAAAAAGTAATAACTCTTTTATGATGATGCAGATGTTCATCCCGGTTTGTGAGAACAATCACTGGCACGTCCATGTTGTTAATTTTGCAGCTGGAAGAGTTGAAATTCTTTCATCTTTGCCCTTGAGGCGAGGAAACAGTATTAGTGTTGCAACAAGGCGATTATCTATGGCAATCAATAAAGCACTACATGTATATAGAATTCATATGGACGTGGATGTCTCGACTTTTGTGCATGTCCAACCACACCTTGTGCAACAACTGAATGGGTAAAATTTTCATATATTCTAACCAAAACGGACATTTGAGGTGAATTTTTTTTTCTTAGATTTCTATCATCTACATGACAAGCCTAAATGTGATGTGTTATAGGTTCGACTGTGGTATCCTTGCACTAAAGTTCATGGAATTTTGGAATGGGGCGACCTTAACTACTTCAGTGGCAGAGGTTAGAGCTGGTTTACATCCTAATTGGTTTTGTTTTTTTTTTTTAAAAAAAAAAAAAAACAGTATGAAATAAGTTTTTCCCATTTCTGTAGGACAAGCTGAACATGTACAGACTCCAGCTAGTTGTGGAACTAGTGCTCAATGAACGCAACACTGTTAGAGATAAAATTATGGCCTCCTGTCATTTGTGACTTCATGGTTGATGATAAGTTTTTTCCTATCTGATGCTACTTACCATATAAAGCAATACTTGATTGTAGTTTGTCCACAAATGACTGAATTCATATCCTGTTATGTGATGATGTGATTTTGTTCCCATTCTAAAACCATTATTTATGTTCTATATTTATTGTATCTTACTAAGTATACAACATCCCATTGTAATAGTGACAGTATGGTGATGCTGAATGTCAGAACTTTATGTACAACAATGGGCAACGCGTAAGGGAAAGAAAGACTGCATGGTGATGCTGTTCCTATAGCTTACAAGAGGGAGTAATATCAGAATGAGTCGTATGTTATCCTCTTTCTTCGGATTGTATGAAACAAACTTGGTTTACCATATGATCAAAATTAGGGTTGTTCATTAATGTGAAATATTGTATAGGAAAGGGAGTAGGAAAGGAGTTGTTCATTATTCTGGGGCATCTTTTGTCAATGTTATAGGTAGGTTGGAGGTTTCTTTGGTTTGTTGACTATATTACAAACATTTTGCTGATGTACAAATTCCAAGGACTATGTTTGTGTTTTGTTTTATACAGGAAATCCTAATAGAGATAAGGCATTTGTTACATATCCTTTCAATTTTTTCCCTGTTCCATCCCAGTGTCCTCTCCAAATATAGTTCAAAAATAATGATCCTTTGTTGAAGTAGAATGTTACAAACCATGTTGACAAATTCAGGTGTCATGGGTGATGGTGAAGACATTGGATGGTATTCGTAATGAATCATTGAAGACTATTGGCACTGGTGATTTTTTTAGATTGTCATGTGCTGAGATAATTCTTTGTTACATATCACGAGTTTTTTTTCTTTTAGTTAATAAAAATCTGATAAAATCGTCTCATGAAAAATAAAGACAAATCTTAAGGTTTGATATCAGAGAGTGGGTGCAACATGGGTCGTGTGGTGACATATTTATGTGGCAACCTTGGCCGGATATGATGAGAATGCACAACCCATAAAATGTCAACTACCCATTTGCTCATCATTTTGTGGCGCTTTTAAAAAATTGCTCTTGATTATCAATAATGTTATTACAAATTATTATATTAATAATAATTAAAAAACTAATACTAATACTAATACTAATAATAATATTAAGTGATGATCTGGTATTTCATTATGTTCTTAATATTTGGCTTAATAAATATATGTTACAAAACCAAAAAAAAATTGGTTCACATGATCACATTCCATATCCAACCACAACCCTTCAAAATCTAGATGAATACCAAAATGGGAAAACAACTGTTTACTTAAATAAATAGTCACAACAAAATATTGACAAAAGAACAACATTTCTCGAATATCCATTTAGGTAGTATATGAGGTACATTAAGGTAGTACCTCAGGGTCTTAAGGTAGTACCTCATGTGCATTAAGGTAGTACCTTAAATTTCTGATGATTACATAAGCTATCGAATGAGTAAGCAAGAATAACATAACAATGGCATGCTGTAATGTGTAATGCAATGAACTAATTCTGACTTAAATCATAGAAGAGCAACATTTCTCTAAGGTGCCTTAAGGTAGTACTTGAGGTACATTAAGGTAGTACCTCATGGTCATTAATGTAGTACCTGATGATCATTAAGGTAGTACCTCATGTGCATTAAGGTAGTACCTTAAATTTTTTATGATTACATAAGCTATCGAATGAGTGAGCAATAATAATATAATAATGGCATGTTGTAATATGTAATGCAATGAACTAATTGTAGCTTAAGTCATAGAAGAGCAACATTTCTCCAAGGTACCTTAAGGTAGTACCTGATGTACATTAAGGTAGTACCTCAGGGTCATTAAGGTAGTACCTCATGTGCATTAAGGTAGTACCTCATGTGCATTAAGGTAGTACCTCAAATTTTTTATGACTACATAAGCTACCGAATGAGTGAGCAATAATAATATAATAATGGCATGCTGTAATATGTAATGCAATGAACTAATTCTGACTTAAATCATAGAAGACCAACATTTCTCTAAGGTGCCTTAAGGTAGTACCTGAGGTACATTAAGGTAGTACCTCAGGGTCATTAAGGTAGTACCTCATGTGCATTAAGGTAGTACCTTAAATTTTTTATGATTACATAATCTACCGAATGAGTGAGCAATAAGAATATAATAATGGCATGCTGTAATATGTAATGCAATGAACTAATTGTAGCTTAAGTCATAGAAGAGCAACATTTCTCCAAGGTGCCTTAAGGTAGTACCTGAGGTACATTAAGGTAGTACCTCAGGGTCATTAAAGTAGTACCTCATGTGCATTAAGGTAGTACCTCATGTGCATTAAGGTAGTACCTCAAATTTTTTATGACTACATAAGCTACCGAATGAGTGAGCAATAAGAATATAATAATGACATGTTGTAATATGTAATGCAATGAACTAATTCTGACTTAAATCATATAAGAGCAACATTTCTCTAAGGTGCCTTAAGGTAGTACCTGATGTGCATTAAGGTAGTACCTCATGACCATTAAGGTAGTACCTTAGGTGCATTAAGGTAGTACCTTAAATTTATGATGATTACATAAGCTACCGAATGAGTAAGCAATAAGAACACAACAATGTCATTCTATAATATGTAATGAAATGAACTAATTCTGACTTAAGTCATAGAAGAACAACATATCTCCAAGCTGCCTTAAGGTAGTACCTGATGTGCATTAAGGTAGTACCTCATGACCATTAAGGTAGTACCTGAGGTGCATTAAGGTAGTACCTTAAATTTCTGATGATTACATAAGCTACCTTAATGATCATGAGAAATTTCAGGTACTACCTTAATGCACATAAGGTACTATCTTAATGGTCTTCAGGTACTACCTTAATGTACCTCAGGTACTACCTTGATAGTTTGAATCTTTTCTCAGTCCTTTCCTTGCTAAATGTGGATTTGACAAAATTGAGGAATTGCAAAATACCATTGTGACTGCATGTGTAGTTAATCATCATGGTACTAGTAATGGGATGGGGACATGTGTCCAATGCATTACTTTTCTTACTAAAGATAAGTATCCTGCATTCTCTTTCCCTTTCTTATGTGGGATTAGCTCATACCTAGGTTTGTGCTAGCATTTTCTACAGGTAGCAGAGTTAATTTGTGAATGGAATCAAGCATGAATACTATAATCTGCAAAGCATTGTGGGTTGTGTGAACTTTTTCATGCGGTATGACATGGGATGTGTCCCAAACCACTAATATCGAGTCAATGTTTTCTCATGCGGGATAGATGGAGCCCCCATTCCTGTCAGTCCCCTTTGGTGATCCTAGTTGAGATGGTTGTAGATGAGAGTTTGTGAACTTTTTTTCTCATTTTGATTCTTTTTTGGTGCAGTTGGAAAGGCGAATTCTCTGTCACAATGCTTGAAATGCAATGATGAGGGAGCTGTGGTGTGGTTTTCCCACGAACGTGGAAAGAGTTGCTGCGATAGTCGACCAAAATAGTAGGACTCAATTGTTGCCTTTTTTGTTTAGCTTAAACGATTGAACACTAGGACATTTCATCTTTGTGGTTGGAACCTTTATATGGCTCAATTAACGAACCATTCTGGATCTTGTTCTTTTATTTGGTGAGGTCTTCACAAGAAAGTTGCATGTTTGTTCAAAAAAAAAAAAAAAATGGTGGGAATCATCCTCCATGTTCATTTGTGGGCTGTGGCGCGGCTATTTGATGAGTATTGTATACCTAACTGCTTCCATTTTCTAGTGATATGGTGTATCATGTTCTCTTGAGGTGCCCTTCTCTTGGACCATTGCTAGAATGAGATGATTCAAACTGATGATGAGAATCTGCTGGGGTTTTCAGAAGGCAGCCTGTTCAAATATGTTTTTGAAACAACTGGCACCCGGAGTTGTTACATAAAACAACTGGCACTCTTGAGTAGTTTCAAAAAACAACTGGCATTGAATTCAAGGACTAGTTCACAGCATGATATGTTTGTCTTTCTCAAATAACAATGGATTTGATTGAATGTTGGTTGGTTGAAAAGGTGATCCTACCACTTAGGCTACCTGTCTTGTTGCAGCCCCCACAAAATTGTGTGAAATTTCCTTAATGCTACCACAAGACCAACAACCCTAAAGATCAATCTGCCACTTAATCCAACGCCCTGGTAATTGGTCCCTTCTCTTGTGTGAAATTTCCTTGGTTTTTATTTCAAAATAAGTGTGCAGAATGTGGAACAGTGAATGATTTCACTTGCCTGGAAGCGCCTTCACTTGAGGGGAATTTCCAGTTTTGTCACCCCTGGTGAGAGGACTAAACAACACAATCAAGCTTGGGTGGGTGGTGGCATCCCCCAAAGTTCCCCTGGGATAGTTTCCTCTTGTGAATCTGGGATAACATATAAACAACCATTCCATTCCGTATTGCTAGATTCAGGCACTCCAACAGACTGACATCAATATATTGAAATAGCATCCTTACTTCAAATGTAATCCTCACCTTCTGAACCTATTAGCAACAGAGAAGGGTTGCTGCAAAAAACAATATTGAATTTCCAATAGTGATGGATCATTTAGCAATTAGTTGATTATGTCAATTCTGAAATACACAATAAATAAAAATTAAAATATGTCATTACTAAATTACTGGTAATTGCTTGAACATAGTTAGCAAATCATTGTGGTTAAAAATGAAAGAGCAAATCATCTCCAGAAAAAGAACCCTGAATTCCCAAAATAGTATAAAGATTTGAGAAATCTTAGCATATGAAAAAATCAAAATCCCATTCCATCAATCAAATAGACTGAAGCCCATGTCCTACAATGAATGAAACAAAAGGAAAGATATATCAGTTCCTGAGGAATTAAATTTGTGCATGTGTTTAATACAGTTAAGGTTGGCTATATAGGCATAATCAGTGTGCTTTCTATGTGAAAGTCCAATGCAGTGACAGGACAGTGGAGAGGCTACATGCGCAGTAAGATGGTTCCTGCAAGTTCCACATTACATAACCACACTTGGGCAGCCAAAAGTACTCAAATTTAATTGCATATAATCAAACTAAAAAAGGGATTTCTGTAATCTGTATTCATGAAAGACTAAAGTCTCATGCTCCAAATAACAACCATTCCTTTTATGTGGAAATTAGATTTTTTTTTTCCCAATCAGAGATAGAGATAGCAAAGAGCATCAAATCTGAAAAATGCTTCAAAATCTAAGGTTTGTAGCCAAAAAATATTCTAGACCAGTGGCAAAGGCATCTTGGTTGGGTTAGGTGAGTCTAACATTCAAATAATATAAAGGTCAAAATAACCATACAACATAAAGTAAGCAAAGATAGAGATCCAGAAGCTCATCAAAGTTCTAAGCTTCTAGCATCATGGTTCTACTTAATTTGAGAGAACATAGGTAGGATCTAGTTGTGCTTTCTCATTGGGAAAACATAATCATGCAACCCAATCCTAAGATAAGTGAGACCAAAATTGTGGTAATCTAGCACACATCTGGCTCCACACATATGAATGCCACTTTATATGCAGGAATTAAAGAAGAGCTCATTGTTGAGGCATGATGAAGGAGTAGAGATTTACTCTTAAAATGCATAAAGTGAATCCCAAGAGTAGCCAAAAAGACCAGTAGGGACAGCTGATATGTGACTGAATAAGACTAAGGTGCTGGTTTTAGTGCCAACCCAATCATTGAACGCTTACCTCATCTGATTCCTCTTTCTCTTCCACCTTTTCCTCCTTCTTTGGTTCTGTGGCAACAGGTGCTGCACCACTACCACCACCACCACTAGCCGCAACAGCAACACTACCAGCAGAAGGCACTGATGCCAATTTCTCTCTTCCAGATGCAATAAGCTTTGTTATATCCTTACCCTTAACTTCGAACAACAGCAGCTCAATCCCATCATCATCAGCTTCAGCTCCAACTGTGAATTAAAAGAACAAGTTTCAGCTCAATCCCACATTTAAGCTACTATGGTCATTTAACTAATACGAAAAGCTATGTTCATTTATAGCATGCATTGTTGAATGAAATCCGTGTTGGCGACATGTGCACATGTTGCAGGGACATGTTCCTTCCTTTTCCTCCTTTATGTTGCCATGCCTAGAATAAGATGACCGTCTCGTTCAGATGGATATAATGGAAGGGCAATTAATTAAACCTGCAAAGTAAGAACTGTTAGCGTACAATTGTGGCTGGTATTACACAAGCCATGAAGAAGTGTGGTGAAAAATAAATGTTGTTAGAGTGCATGGGAACACAAATGATGCCACTCATTCAAAGTATTTATTTTCGGATAATTAAATGATGCCACCAAATGATACATGGGAACACAAACTGCGGTATGGTTAAAATGGCTTAACCAATGTAATCTTAGCAAATACATGGGATTTGAGTAAATACCATTAAAACAAGATGTGGTGCAAACATAGTTCGGACTTTGTGAAAGAACTGAATCAACAGAGAAATATAATGTAACTCAATGAACATTGCAGGTGAATGGAAAAACACAAAACATTCAAATAGTAACGATGATTGGGTGACAACCAGTTAGTTGAAATAGAGTAATACAATATCAGCATAATGCAATAAGTAGACAGATATGCATTTAGGGCAAAGGATTTTTGCAGGTTTTTCTGTTGTGGCCGGACATATGACAACGAGAGCAATAAACAGTCTGTTTATCTTGATATTGAGACTCAATGCGCTTCTTCCTTGGCCTTCCGGGAGCGCGCTTTGTATGTGGAGGCTTTAGAGAGAAGAACACCTCCCCGGTGATAGATTGAACCAAACCATCATCGTCCACAGTAGGCATGTCATGGGTCTCTATGCCGGAGAAAGAGCCCCCATATATCAACTCTTGCATTGGGTATTTGTAGCAATCATCGACGAAATCAGTAACATTTTGACCAATGGAAATAATGACGGCTGTGGCATGCTCACAAGGGATTCCCAACATTTGCCAACCCCTACAAGTGCATGTACGGTTCAGAATGTCTACATTCAACAAGGCTCTCCCGATACATACCACAAATACTCCATTCTTGAACGGGGTGACTGGATACACCGTACCCTTTGCAATATTTTCCTGCACCTTAGCTTCAATTTTTGGCCCTATACACCCTTTCCAATTCTTGGACTCTTTTTCATGCTTCACAAGCATAGAAGCTAACTTGGACATGTGCTCCAATAAAAAGTTACAAATAGAGTGATGTCTTTCAATCCGTAACCAAGCATTAAATGACTCGGCAAGGTTCGTAGTCATTTTATCCCATCTTTGTTTTGGGAATTTTGACATGGCCTAATGGTGCGGCGCATTTTCTTCAACCCATGTGGCTAAAGCCTCGTTGTAATTTTTTAGTTCAAACATGGAAACATTATAATCATGTTCTAACCTTCCATACACAATGCTATCTAGGAATTGCAATGCATTTTCTTTACACTTGTTCCCTCGTGTGTTATGCTTGGACAAGAAACTACTAAAATTCTCCTTCAGGTGACGGTAGCAATAAGCATGGTTTTCAATGCCAAACACCTCAGGGACACTACGAAGCAAAGCAGGATGTCTATCTAAGATAATAATAACTTCCTTATTTCCCACAACTATCTTCAGTTTTTCCAAGAACCATAACCAATCTTCATAATTTTCCGAGCTCATCACTCCAAAGGCTAAGGGGAACATGGAGTCATTAGCATCGTAGGCGGTGGCTGAAAATAGAGCACCGCCATAAGGCCCACTCATATGGGCCAAATCAATTGCAATGATTGGTCGACACCCCCTTACAAACCCTTCGATAGATATTGAATGAGCAACAAAAAGCTTCTCAAAATGGTCGTCATCGGAATAACTCAACTCAACACTCGATCCCGGATTTGTTGCAAGCATTCTTTCACACATCCATGGCAACAATTTGTAATAATTCTTGGGTTTTCCATAAATGCGCTCCTTAGCCTTCTCCTTCATTTGCCATGCTTGTAGGTAAGTTAACTGGATGCCATGTTGCCTTACAAAGTCCTTACAAATTTGGCGTGGTTGGTATTCAGGAGTAGATCGAATAACATCATCAATGACCAATGATGCACGCATGGATCTCACTAAAGGCTGAGACGAGACAACATCTTCCAAGCAATGGTTATGCACATTTCGGAATGTGTGTACTTGAACAATGTTTGAATCCCCTATTGCACGTGCAGTGATTTTCCAAGGACAATCTTCAATTGTGCATACTACGGTCATGTGTTTTGGACTATTCCTTTTGTAAGAATATCGAAATTTTCCAGCCAAAGACATCAAATATATTGCATCTCGAAACTCCGACGCATTTGGGAAGGTATGTCCACTGCCTACAATTGAATGTTCGAACTGGCTTGGTTGAAGTTGAACGGTATTTGTCATAGCACACTTTGGGAAAACCCAAATGACTGAATTGTGGGCGACTCATTAGAGATGTGTAATGGGGGTTCGCCAATAGAGGAAACATGAGCTGAGTTTGAAGCAACAATGGGGGTTGGGCCACTGCAAAAAACATAAGGAAAGAATTTGATCCTCCATCAATCTAAGTGTGAAAAGCGATTATACAAAAGGGAACATTATTGTGGAAGGACATTAGGTACCTAGTAGGGCAAATGAGGTCATCACCACATTCAGTACACTGGGAGATGTAGACATGACAAAACATGTCGTTGAATTTGAACATATTGACTATGTCGCCATCATTATGCAGTGGCAATAGACATGATGGGTCAAACTTGACTGTGAATTCCAATTTAATGGAATTGGAATCCAAGTTCAGTTCACCACATACTTTTGAAACAAATTCAGATTGTGAGATATTCTTGCTAACAACACTGCAATTGGTCCGACCTCCCTTATATTCAACGGACCCAACAGCAGTCTTAACAAGCTCACCACCTTCATGAATGTAACAAAACATCTCCTCTTCCATTTCCTTATTGACATAAAGATTTGTTAAAAACAATACAACAACGAAAGATTGAGGAATTATGCATGTTGATTCCATAGACTTTTAGGTTCAAACATGCTAATTGGCCGATGCACTGCACTGCATAGCTCTCAAAAACAATACACAATTAAGAGTAATTTGGAACAACTTTCCCATCTAAAAATCACCATTTCTTAAGAACTTATTTCGCTCTCAAAATGAATACATCATCCCGAAAAAATGTTCCCTTTTGGTCATCCACTGCATAGCTCAATCCAAAAACACAATCCAATAAATGGGTTTCACTAAAAATGCATTGTTTCCCAATACCCAAAAACAGTTTGGGAAAAAAAATTCCTTTTTTGGCAAACAAATTCAAAATATGTTTTTCCCAATTCTAAACCACAACAAAAACAAATGGGTTTTTTAGCAAAACAATTCCCAACCCATATTCTTGCCTTCATTTTATATCAAAACAACAGATTTTCGAGAATTTGCCAATCCAAATAAAACAGTAAAAACTCAGAAAACGCATGGAATTGAAAAAAAATGATGATGATTTATTACGAACAGATTTAAAAATTTAGTACCAACTCCTAAATGCCAACATTTGAGCCACACCTAGTTCATAAAAAACCCACACAAACAACATATTTACGTGAATGTAAATGCGAATGCAAAACAAGGAAGGAATGGGTTACCTCGAGACAAAAAATCTGATATGAAACAAATGGGATTAAGCCCTTCTCAACTGAAATGACAGAACTTTTTTAACACTCTACACGGTTCTCTGCTTCGCCTCGGTGACAAAGTGAAAACAATTGAGAGGAATAGGTAAGGAATGAGAGATAGGG
Organism: Vitis x doaniana; assembly: GCA_030345155.1. Classification (NCBI taxonomy): domain Eukaryota; kingdom Viridiplantae; phylum Streptophyta; class Magnoliopsida; order Vitales; family Vitaceae; genus Vitis; species Vitis x doaniana. The sequence goes on along the minus strand of CP128320.1, from coordinate 17,345,685 downwards.
AAGAAAGAACGGTCGACAACACCGTTTTTCTGGAAAGCTCAAATCGCCTCGATGACGAAGTGAAGACAGATGAGAGGAATGGGTATGGAATGAGAGAGAAGGAAGAAAGAACCGTCAGCAAGGGTCTTGAAACGTCGGCTACACCGTTTTTCTGGGAAGCTCAAATCGCCTTGGTGACGGAGTGAAGACAACAATGAGAAAGAGGGAAGAAAGAACCGTCGGCTAGGGTATTTTTGTGGGAAGCTCAACATTTGATTTTGGAGTTTTGAACCCGTTCAGTTTCAGCCCGTGCTGACGTGCCCTTCAGTTGTTGCTGACCTGGATACTAAGAGGGGCAATCTTGGTAGAAAAAAGACAACCGGCTCAGAGTGCATGAAACCCATATAAGTTTCCACATTGAAAAATATTTTTCATATTTCATAAACCTGGGTTCCAAAAACCATATATTTAACAAATTGGTCCATGAAAACACAACTTTCCCTTGATATTGTAAACCTTGTTGGTGTATTTTGGGACTACGTATTTAGTTGGTCGTTTAAGTTTTTGTTCTCTTTTATTTTATATTTGAGTCTTGTTTTGTAGTTAGTGATTCGAGTTCGTACCTTGTGTTTCGAGAGTAGACCTTATTGTCTTAGTTTTCGCATGATGTACTCTCATTTCACTTAGTGATATCTTTGTTTTCTTGGGTATGTGTTTATGTCTTCTTTTTATTATTATTATTGTTTCGTATCATGCATTTTATGTGTTGTTATTTTGAATAGCATCGTGTGTTGCTTTGTTTTGTCGCTTGCATGTGTTTGTTTTAGAGTCTTGGACAGTTTTAGTGTCGTGACTGGTCCCCGAGCAGAGATTGATGGCATGATGGTTATGATACAGAGTACATCGAGATTAGACTTCTTCAATTGAGGTTCATCATGTCGGACGAGATCGCACCCATTACTCTTACTACTCTTTATGAGATGATAGTGGATTTGACACGGAGGGTTGAGAGGATTGAGCTTATTTTGTCGGAGTACCCATCGTCATCGAGAGGAGCTCCAGGAGTAGCGATGCCTTCATTGCTACATTTGACTTCATCGGCATCTGTTACTTTGGGTGCCTCGCATCCACGACCTCACCCACATTCAGTGCTCCAGCAGCATTCCTCATCCATTTCATTGGCTACGTCGACACGACCTCCATCCCGGGTTCGGGGTCCTCCGGTCATTACAGTTCCTCATGAGCGACTTCACCTTCATCGACGATGTCGGAGACACTTTTCAGATTTGAGCACACCCCTGAGCAGAGTTTTTGAGACGTTCCAGGCCATGGGATTTTTGGCCCCTCTGGCTCCTAGGGCACTTCCAGATCCTGTGCCTTCACAGTTTCGACTTGATTTATATTGTACGTACCATCAGTCAGTAGGACATCACACTGATCGTTGCACTGCTTTACGACATGCCATACAGGACTTTGTTGATTCTGGGACGTTTGGGCATCCTCAGTCTGATATGTTTCCTATTTCTACCTCAGCTCAGGCCATGCATGCAGAACCTCCTTCACCAGCAATCCCTGATCTTATTGATTTAGACGATTGACTCATGATTGGCTTACCTTGGTATGGTGGCGCTTAGATTTTGTTCCCTTTGTGGCCAGAGATGTGATGACAGGACCAGTCACTGTTTTTGTTTTTGTTTGTTTAGTCTTGTTTTACTTTTGACTTTTAGAGACTATAACTCGATTCTTGAGTATTGTCTTTGTTATCCTTCTTTTGCATGATGTACTCATCGGATTATCCCATTGGATGCATTTTCTTTTATGGACGTATCTTTGTGTTTTGTGATATGATGTGTTGTACTTTTGACTTGAGGCGTCTTTTCACTTGCACATTATGGTCTTGAGGTCTGACCTATCATGGAGGATATTGAGCCTATTAGCCTAGGATCAGAGATTCGACCTAGGGAGTTTGAGACTATGACACATCTTCTTATGATCAGAGCCGTACCTTGCTCACTTCTCGCACCCTGACTTTGTTTTGACCTACATCCATCCATTATGAGCTTTGCACAACATCACCCTTGAGACCATTATATGACCTTTCCATTCTTGGTTTTCTAGCTTTGCGCATCCCCTCTCTGATCCGACCAGGTGGAGTGCGAGGAGTTTGAGCCCAGGGTTGATCTCACATGGCGAGGGTTGGCTTATGATCTTTGGATGGTTTACGATATGTGGATTGGTCGATTTCTTGATGAGACTATCACTTATTTTTCCATGAGTATAGAGATTGATCTTGTATGATGAGAGTTGGCTCGTGATGGGCAGTCGTGCCTGATGGGATCATTGTTTACTTTGTTTTGAGACGATCATTTTTGAGATTATTATGGAGCATTTGGAGTACAATTGGTGCATGATTATAAAGGGTTGACGTGGTTGTATCAGATGGACATCGATCTTTAGTATTGATCATTTGAGGGCTTGATAGCACGATGTCTGAGACCGTGGTCGTAGGATGGGTGGCCTTCATTTCGGTTAGCTCATACCTTATTACCTTTATTGACATCTAGACCGTTGCTAGCCCTTTGAGCCTCGCATGAGCATCATAGCCTTTTCTTTCTTATAGCCTTGCTCACCTTCTACACCGGGATAGGGGCCCTTCAGTGTATGCATGCATTGTTTAAGAGTTTCATGAGCTTTGGACCTAGGGGTGCATCTTTCTCATTATCTTTCCCTGTCATTGCATCATTGCATTTCATCACACTTCATCGATTGTATCCTTAATCCTATCTGCTGCTCGTTTTACATCACTTTCTCCACCCTGAGTGATGATCCCCCTCGGTTCATTACACGGAAGGTAGTCACGTCATTTCCACTATCTATCCTATGGACGTTGATCCAGGGATCCTTAGTTTGAGAAGGTCACATTATCAGAGAGAGTTTATGTTACATTGACATTTGAGAGCATGTTTATCCATTTTTACTTCGTCTTTAGATCTTTCTTGGTTTGCGTTCAGAGCATGTATATTTGTATATATGTAAAAAAAAAAAAAAAAAAAAGAATAGAGGGCACATGTGTGTATTATTCTCTATCATTGAGTATGTGTATATTAGTGTTCGAGGGTCGCTTTGTTGGATATGTCTATTGATGGGAGTTCGTATGTGAGCTCCCCGAGACCTTTCATTCTTCGTATTCATTTTGTTGTATGTTTTGAGAGCGAGATGAGTGACTTTCTCTTAGGAGCTCTGAGTCATTGTCCATTCCATCATTGTGTTCGTTATTGATGTGACCTCCTTTCACATTTGATTTGAGCATATCATCACTCATTCTCGTATTCTATGCTTCATCATCATCCTCATTTTCACTTCTGATTCATCATTTTTATTTCACCTCTTATTCTCTTCTTACAGTGACCTCGTTTTCATGTTTGATACTTTCTTCACATCATCATTATACATCTCGTCATCAGTTCGATTTTTCTTCATTGCATCATCACTCTTACCATGTTCACAGTAGGCATCTTCAGGTCCATGGCTCACGAGATTTTCTATACATGTTGCATTTTATACATGAGGGCATGGGTTTTGATCATTGGGTATTTGGGCCTAGTTTCCTTTCATTTCTATCACCTTATCACCCTAGCTTTCGTTACGTCCTGAGTCTTAAGACCACCCCGAGGCCATGGCATCACACCTTGTGTTTGATAGCTCTTATGTGAGCGATACTTGATTCGTGCCTAATCGGTGTCTCAGCTGACTCGTGTCCAGCTGGTGCTCCTTGATTGAGGGAGTAATAAAAAAAATTTATAACCTATTACACCATATACTAGGGTAGCAAAGACAAAGCTACTATAGCATAGTGGCTCTAGGATCGTTCATTGGGATGGGTTTTCACTTCACAAATGATATTAATTCAAAGCTGAATTGGTGCCTTTTCATTTCAAGGTTAGCTTTAAAAGAAAACATAAAGATGTTTGAATGAAAAAGGTTCGGTTTTAAACTAACCAAAAATAGTAACTGATTTTACTTACAAAGAAAAGTGTTTCTTGGAGTTTCAGATCACTAGGCTCAGATTCATCATACAAAAAGGAAGTTCCGGTCACTTGTTTCTTTTCCTCGCATTAAAGAATTAACATATAGTTCCTTCTCCAACCGGTGTTGTACAGATGCTTCCCATTAATGGGTTCAAACACTAAATCCCTCTCACTGATGCAACTTGCAATGGCTCATACCTCTCACCTAGCATTTGCCATTCAAGGTGATCTTTAACCTTGGATTACCCGTCAAAAGCTCGCAAGAGATAACTAATGGATGTCTCCTTGGAGTCCAAAAGCTTACCAAGTGTTGGCAATTCTAGAAAATCCTACCTTCAAGCCACCTCCCAAAGGCTCGCAAGGGGTAAACTAGTGAATCTCCATGGACGGAGATCACTTGCCTTACCAAGTGTTGGCCCAGGTGATTTAAAGGCGTTTTAAGTTAACTAAAAAGATAAAAACCATTAACGGGTTACACTTTCTCTTCATTAAAAACTAAAACAACAAAACTTCCAATTTATGCATGAGGAAACTTACCCGGCTTTCCTCACTCCAAGAGACAAAGAGCCTAGCCTCTCATCCTCTGAGGAAAAATCCTCAGAGTTTGATTGGCTAGAAAGAAAAAGAATGAGAAAACAAAAATATATATGAAAAGCAGAGCAAGTGCTCTATATTTTACTTCCTTGCAAATTTGTACAAAGGATGCGTCGTCCAACCGTCCCGAGAACAAGCTCCCGAGAGCTATATATAAAGAAAATTACAAAACAAAATATCTGAGGTTATTCCATTTGATTCATGCCTAATTGGTGTCTCAGCTGATTCGTGTCCAGCTGGTGCTTCTTGATTGAGAGAGTAATCAACAAAATTTATAACCTATTACACCATATACTAGGGTAGCAAAGACAAAGCTACTATAGCATAGTGGCTCTAGGATCGTTCACTGGGATGGGTTTTCACTTTGTAAATGATATTAATTCAAAGCTGAATTGGTGTCTTTTCATTTCAAGGTTAGCTTTAAAAGAAAACATAAAGATGTTTTAATGAAAAAGGTTCGGTTTTAAACTAACCAAAAATAGTAACTGATTTTACTTACAAAGAAAAGTGTTTTTTGGAGTTTCAGATCACTAGGCTCAGATTCCTCATACAAAAAGGAGAGTTCCGGTCACTTGTTTCTTTTCCTCGCATTAGAAATTAACATATAGTTCCTTTTCCAACCGGTGTTGTACAGATGTTTCCCATTAATGGGTTCAAACACTAAATCCCTCTCACTGATGCAACTTGCAATGGCTCATACCTCTCACCTAGCATTTGCCATTCAAGGTGATCTTTAACCTTGGATTACCCGTCAAAAGCTCGCAAGAGATAACTAATGGATGTCTCCTTGGAGTCCAAAAGCTTACCAAGTGTTGGCAATTCTAGAAAATCCTACCTTCAAGCCACCTCCCAAAGGCTCGCAAGGGGTAAACTAGTGAATCTCCATGGACGGAGATCACTTGCCTTACCAAGTGTTGGCCCAAGTGATTTAAAGGCGTTTTAAGTTAACTAAAATGATAAAAACCATTAATAGGTTACACTTTCTCTTCATTAAAAACTAAAACAACAAAACTTCCAATTTATGCATGAGGAAACTTACCCGGCTTTCCTCACTCCAAGAGACAAAGAACCTAGCCTCTCATCCTCTGAGGAAAAATCCTCAGAGTTTGATTGGCTAGAAAGAAAAAGAATGAGAAAACAAAAATATATATGAAAAGCAGAGCAAGTGCTCTGTATTTTACTTCCTTGCAAATTTGTACAAAGGATGCGTCGTCCAACCGTCCCGAGAACAAGCTCCCGAGAGCTATACGTAAAGAAAATTACAAAACAAAATATGTGAGGTTATTCACCCCTTTTCCAAACTTAATAACTAAGGAATCCTATAATTGGTGGGTTACAAGGAGAGTTTGGGGATTTAAACAACAAAAATCTAAAGAAAAATATCTCCAAGTGTCGGTTACAAATATCGAGAAGCGCTAAGGACCATTTCGTAGGTGAAAATGAGGTCTGCGAGATTTCGCAGATGAACAAAAAGGGCTGCGAAATTACTTCGCAGCAAAAGGCTGATTCCGCAGTGCTGCGAAATTAGCTTTCATCTTGCGGAGTTTGGCTTCCATCGCGTCGTGAAACTTCAGGAGGAATTCCTCAGCACTGTGCAAAAAGGCTGCGAAATCATTTCGCAACAAAAGGGTGATTTCGCAGCGCTGTGCAAAATTCTTCCTTCAGCTTGGAGTGATCGGCTTCCAATGGTTGTAACTCCTTCATTTCAACTCCGAATCGTACACCGTTTAAAGCATTGGATTCTTGACTTCCTGAGCTTTGAAATGGTATATAGAATGTAGAAAATGGACTTCGAGAAGTGCTCCAAAAGTGTGAAGGAAGACTGCAGCTGCTGTCTTCTGTTTTCCTCCTTACTTTTCTCCTCTTTGCTTCTCTCCTTGCATACTTTGAACGACTTTGGCAAAGGGCTATGGAGCTCCAAATCTTGGTTCTTCATGAATTTGAGCTCTTCATTGCTTTGCCACGGATTCCAAATAACTCTCCTCAATCTTGGATTGCTTTGGTGATCAAATTACTAACAAAAACACCAAAACTTACACAATTTGATTAGAAACGATTGCAAGGGTCCTTAACATGTTAATTGGGTTAAAAGGCAATAACTACTACTCAAAAGTGTTTAAAAGAGTTAATTACAAGCTATGAAATAGCACTTTTTGAGTAGTAATCAATACTTGGGATTGATTCGAGAGCATTCTGATTGTGATGGACCAGGAGTTATGGTATGGCCCTACACTGGGGCATAGCCATCTCAGAGAGTTTTATTATCGGATGACCATTGTGTCGAGGCATACTCTTCTCAGTCGATGACGGATTTTTGAGCCATGTCCATTCCTCAGAGGATATCAGATGTCCTTTTTCACATTGGAGCATGAGATATGATTGGCGCATTTCATCTGGTGTACTTTACACAGGGGCATACCCCTTTCAGTCGATGATGGTTTTTTAGGTATAGCTGTTCCTTGGGGGTGTTTAGATTCCTTTCACATTGGAGTACCAGATATGACCGGGTGATTTCTTTGATGTGATCATGGAGCATAGCCTTCTCATCATTGTTGACATATTTTTTATATGATTGGATCAGGACACGGACACTTATGAGAGCATGCAGAGGAGTTTAATCATTTCAGGGTTTGCCCTATACTGGGGCATAACCCTTTCATTGGAGGTTGATCTTAGAGACACCGGTTCACATTAGGACATGCTCTTTCTTTAGAGGAGGTCAGATACGCTTCACATTACCACGATGACTTTGAGGAGTAGAGGTTCATTTTGATCAGATGATGTATGATTGGTTGCACTCCTCTCATCGACGTTTGATTTGGAGATGCTTACACTGGGGCATAGCCCACTCATCGATGATGATTTTGTGAGATGACAGTTTATGCCGGACACGTTTTCCAGAGATCATCTTGTACTGAGGGTTTACTCGTTTTGAGATGATGCATTCATACTGGAGCATAGCCACCTTGCTGATTTTGACATTGAGACTCCACCTCCTGTTTATGATTGCTGCTTTCAATGGATCATAGAGTCATTGACACCCTGGGCTCAATCTTCTTAGCATACCTAGTTTGATTTGGGTATTCACTTACCTTTGTTACACATCCATACATCCTACATTGGACACCGTTATACCCGTACCCATCTTATCAGAGCCTTACATCTTTTGAGCCCACATATTTCATCGTCTTACATGACCTTATCCTTTTCTCTTGATCAGAGGAAGACACAGACTAGTCTCGAGCTTTCTGGTTGAGTTTTCACATGCCTTTGGACATTAGGTTCAACATCTTCCGTGATGTAGGGCTTGTTAGATTATTGATACATTTGTGATGATGTACTCATATTGATAGTTGACATGTTGTGTCTTGATTTGCTTACATTTCAGACTTAGAGTCTTGGTCAGGATTTGTTTGGTCTATTATTTTAAGTTTTGCTTCGTCAGCATAGTTTCGGTGATGTTTGGACTTGTTTTAGCATTTGTTCATTGAGGCCATGTATATCTTTTTCATTGCATCATCATTGAGCATATCCCAGAGTGTCTTGTTCGGTGACATTTTGTGTCTTATGTTAGTTACTATCTTACACTGGGGCATATCCCCATCCTTGAGTTTATCAGATCTTTTGCGTGCTTTCTCATTACTTGATCTATTTCTTGATCTTTATGGGTCGTCACACTAGGGCATACCCCCATCCTTGAGTCCACCAGATCTTTTGCGGTTTTTTCTCACTGCTCGATCTATTTCTTGATCTTTGCGAGTCGTCATACTGGGGCATTCCCCCATTTTTGGGTTTGGCACATCTCGTGCTGGTTTCATGGTTGTCAGACCCATTTTTCGATCTTTACGGGTTATCTCCTAGGGCATCCCCCTATTGTCATCTTGTTTAGGGCATCCCCCTACCATCAGCTTGTTTAAGGCATCCCCCTACCATCAGCTTGTTTTGGGCATCCCCCTATTGTCAGCTTGTTTAGGGCATCCCCCTATTTTCAGTTTGTTTAGGGCATCCCCCTACCGTCATCTTGTTTAAGGCACCCCCTACCGTCAATTTGTTTAGGGCATCCCCCTTTGTTTCGATTTTTCACCACCATAGATCAGACACCTACGAGCATTTCAGATTCACCATCATAGATTTTCATCTATGAGCATTTGTTTCAGATTCACCACCATAGATCAGACATCTATGGGCTTTGATCAGTTTTTCACCATCATAGATTTTCATCTATGAGCCTTTGTTTCAGATTCACCACCATAGATCGGACATCTATGGGCATTTCAGTTATTTCACCACCATAGATTTTCGTCTGTGGGCTTTGATTAGTTATATCACCACCATAGATCGAACATCTATGGGCATTTCAGTTATTTCACCACCATGGATTTTCATCCTTGGGCTTTCGAGATTATCACCACCATGGATCAGCTATCTATGGGCATTTCAATTATTTCACCACCATAGATTTTCGTCTGTGCGCTTTGATTAGTTATATCACCACCATAGATCAGACATCTATGGGCATTTCAGTTATTTCACCACCATGGATTTTCATCCTTGGGCTTTCGAGATTATCACCACCATGGATCAGCTATCTATGGACATTTCAGTTATTTCACCACCATGGATTTCATCCTTGGGCTTTCGGGATTATCACCACCATAGATTTTTATCTGTGGGCATTTGAGAGTTTCACCACCATAGATTTTTATCTGTGGGCATTTGAGAGTTTCACCACCATAGACTGGCATTTATGGGCATTTCTATTGTATCACCACTGTAGGTCTTCACCTATGGGCCTTCTAGTTTAGCGTTTAGAGTTAGCTTTTTGGTTTGGCTTTTAGAGCTATTATTTTTCTCAGTTTAGCGTTTAGAGTCAGTCTTGTCATTCAGAGTCACAGCTCCTGGCATTTATATTAACTGGCATTGCATATCTTACCTTTATGGTTTTGCATTTGTCCTCGGTTTTCCTCGCTTTGTTACTCGGTGCTTATCGCATATTCATCTCGTAGTCCACATAGGGTGGTCTCCTTTGATCTTGTTCTTGTACGTGCTCCAGGGTGGTTCGACCGTTACTCATCTTTGATATGGTTTTTCGGGTCATTTTTGGAGACGTCTTAGAGGGAGCCTAAGTCCTTAGTGTAGCTTCAGAGGCGCTTTGAGACATCATTTTTTTTTCTTTTAGGATTAGAGCCTTTATGTTCGTTTGTTGGCCTGAGTGACTTTGCGTTTCACTCGTGTCCCTATGGAGGTCTCCTTGGTTCTTCAGTAGAGTTCACTTCATTCCACTCACTTTTCACACTTTCTTTTCATTCCAGTGTTCATATTCCTTACACTCGTGAGCTCTATCGAAGAGGGCATATTTGTAGACCCCTATATGGGGCTTGTTTTTTTTCATTTGTTGCAGGTCACACTTCTTGCCAAGTGGAAGGCTCTTAAAGAGCCAGATGCTGCTTCCTGGTTGGGTGGTCAGTGAATCAGGTAGTGGGTTGGAAATGCAATGGGGTGGAGACACATGTTGGAGGATATTCAGAAGAGCTTTTGGGCTGTTAGAGTGGAGTTTGGTGATTCTTTTGAGGTGTGAGGGGGACCCCCCCCTCTCTTACCATGAATCCCGGCCAGATGGGACGGGCAGCCAGGAAGCTGAGGGCTTGATGCCAGCTACAGCAGGCGTGCAGCAGCAGGGAGAGTGGTTGGGCAAACCATGCTTGCTGACCAATGAATAGGAGGGTAGAAGAGTGGCTTGCAAAAGAGGGGGGACACCAGGAAAGAAAGGAAGGGGAGAACGGGTGGAAAGGAGGAGAGAAAGAGTAAGGGGGAAAACATTTTTTTGAGAGAGGTAGGAGAAGAATCAGTCAGGTTTGATTATCTTTTACTTTATCTTATCTTATTTTTGAGGATCACCTTACGTTTCTTGCTGATATCCAGATGATTGCTTTGATTACCTAAGGAGGCAAACCTGTTTCTGACTTTTGTTTATTTGATCTTTGTTTTCTCCCGTATGAGCTACATGTTGGATATATTTTGTGTTTGTGTGTTAAGTTCATTGAGATCCTCCCACCAGGCTCTTTTGAAAGCTCTTTTAGTCTTCATGACGCAGAGCTTGGTTTTATTGGTATTATCTCCCCTTATACATTGCTCTGTTCTTCTTCTTTTTTTGTTCTTTTTCTTTTTCTTCGCTTTTCCCCTCTATTCTTGGCATTTTCTGGAGAAGAGATTCGTTAGCTTGAGAGTGAAGCAAAGTAGCAAACTGCCTGGGTATATTTTGCAGAGTGAGGGGAGGAGAGCATTCCAGTTTTCCTGGTATTTGGCTGGAGATATTTGAAAAGAGGAGATCCTTTCTTGGACGGCAATGCTACAGAGAAAAGGGTGGAGACATTAGAGGTTTGAAAAAGCAAGCTGAAGCTGTGAGGAGAGGCTCAAGCGGAGTCGTGGAGAGCAGGGAAAGAGCTTGTTAGTTCGATCCAGTTTAACTTGTCCAAGCAAAGGCTTCATGTTCTCATGATGAATAACACAGTTACCACATGCCTACGCCTTCTTCACTGTTTGCGTCAGCCATACCCATTTCCTCACTCAAGCTTGCAGGAATCAAGCATCCTCCACCACACCCATTTTCCTCTCATTCATTCTCCATCCCACTCCCTCACTTACATGGAGTCTCACGGGTGCATGCTATCCTTCACTCCTTCACATACCCATTAAAACCACTCACCCAAGCCTCCATATCCATACAACCCACCAAACCCGCTTCTCTCTCTAAACTTTCACCTACCTGTGGGATCCTCCCTAAAAAATGCCACGTGGCTCTCTCCCCCTCGCACACGCAGACGGTCCCCCTTGCGACGCGCGACATAGCTCATTCTACCCGGGGAAGAATTCTGTCTGGCTGACGTTCAACCTTCTCCGGATGTCTCACATCCGGAATTCTGTCCGGCCGACATTCCACCTTCTCCGGATGTCTCACATCCGGAATTCTGTCCGGCCGATGTTCCACCTTCTCCGAATATTTCACATTCGGAGCCTGACGTTGGATGGGAGAGGAGGCGATTCAATTTCCCCGGTCAGACATGTCCGGATCCTCTGATAGCGCTTACCCGGAGAGCATCTGCAGCCGACCATTCAGATTCCCCGGACAGCTTAGCTTGTCAGCCACTTGCGATTCACCGGATCCATTTCCGCCCGCAATCTTCTGCTCCTCTTGATTTTAATAGGCATGAATGTTTTTTTCATAATTCCAGAATAATGGAATCTGTGATATTAATTCATGCAAAATAAATGGGTTTTGGTGGGAGCCCGACATATGTGACTTTATGATTGATTGATTGATTGTTTGCCTTGATTATCATACATGATTGATCTACCCTACTCTCTAACATACATGCGATTATTCCTAAATTGTGCGCTAACCCTCTCTATTGATAGTGCATGGTGGCTCGTTGCCCAGGTATGTACCCATTTTCCTCTAATCGTTGTCTATGCATGTCTCGACTTTTATGTGTGCATGATCATTCAGGATATTCATTGATTTACTCGTCAATTGCCACGTCAGCTTCATTTTATTAGTAGAGACCCGACTTTAGGGACTTAAAGGGGTGCTACGGTCTTTACCGTACCTTCTCGATAAGTAACCTGACCCCCGAGCCCGATCCGGTTTTTCCCAGACTGCCTTTTCCAAAATAAGGAGTCACACTTAGGGTTTTTCTTTCTTATTTTGTTTACCCTTTTAAAAATAAAACAAAAATAAGTGGCGACTCCAAGTCATTTTTCTTAATCAATAAATAAAAATCAATTTTTTCAAACAAAATAATCGAGCTCGCCATCGAGTGGGAAACGTATGAGCCGAAATGCGGGGTCCACACCTATTTTATTATTATTATTTATACATTTTTTCTAAGATATATATATATATATATATATATATATATATATATATATATATATATAAGGACATCAACAAGAAATAATAATAAAAAATTAAAATAAATAAAAAAGAAAAAATTAAAATATAAATTTTAAAAATTGAAAATAAAAATAATTTAAAGAATAAGGGGATGGATTGATATATTTAGAATTAGTGATGTATTTATTTTTTAATATTTTATAGACAAATTTCATTATTGATAAATATTATAACTTAAAATAAATAAATAAAAGCTAACTGGAATAAGAGGAAATGATTTTATTAACTTGAAGTAGTGAATTTAGTGTGGGAAGAAACTTAGTTTTTAAGAAGAAAATAATTTTATTTTTGGAAAAATAACAACATAGCAATTAATTACGATAAAAACCTTGATAATATTCTAATGAGATCATTAATAACATAAAATTCAAATATTAAATATTAAATAATGTTTTTGGAATTGGTCCAGATAATAAATCGAAAAAATTATTGATTGGATTAATAGTTAAATCACCTCGAATTGATGACATCGTAAATATATAATTTATATATTATTAAAATTAAAAATAATAATAAAAATTTTAAAATATATATAAAAAAATTAAAAACCAATATGTAGACCCTCTTTTCAAACCAAGTGTAATGGTTTGTTGTTATTATTTTATTATTACTATTTTTATAATTTGAAACAAGAGGTCATTGCATGACCAACCGGGAGAGTGAAAATTTTCCGTTTTTTAAGTAGGGGGGACCTCCCTATGCATGAAAGCAGCTACATGGGATGTGTAGCAAGAGAGGATGGTTGGCCATGGTGGGTGAAGATGATGGATTGGCGGAATGGTGCACAGTGGAACGGGTAACGGTTTGCTGCATAAGACAAGAACAGGGGGGCATGGATATTTTTTGGGTTTCGGAAGAGGAAAGAAAATGGGGAAGAAAAGAGATGGACCAGGAGAGAGGTGGGGGGATCTGGATAGCGTGAGCAAGAAGCAGGAGAGAGTATTAAGTTTTTAGAGATTTTTCTTAGAGAGATCCCGGAGCTGGAGGGGCAAGCTGCAGGAGAGAGGAGCAAAAGAAAGTTGCATTGTGGATTACCAGGTAAGGCCACCTCGAGCTTGGCATGTTTTCGTTTTTGGATTTTCTGCTCCATTCTTTGTTGATTCCTGAGTATTCGTTTGCAGTTTGCTGTGGACGTCAAGGGCCACAGGGTTGCTTTGGTTGAACATGGTTATTTTACACATAATGCTCTGTTTTATTTCTCTTTGATACTTTAGTTTCTCCTCTGTAAGTAGATGTATTCCTCTTCGGGTTTGGTATTTGATAGTTGTATTGCAGACTTTCAGCTTGTCCCACCTTTGCTTCATGCATGTTTATCACTCATGAAGTGAGGTTTTGACTAATGGTTCTTTGTGTCTCTCATTCCCACTCTACTTTTTTAGCTTCTTCATTTTTCATACTCCTCTGCTCATGTGGACTTCCACTTTCATTTGAGTCATGCTTTGAGGGTTTATGAGATGGTTGACCCTGGCATTGAGCCACGGACAATGGTGTAGAAGAGAGGGAACAAATTTATGGTTAATGATAAGTTTTTTTATGTGAACGGGCTCAACACTTACTGGTTGATGGTAGTTGCTGTGAATAAATCCACAAAGGGGGAAGGTCAGTGAGGTGTTTCAACGAGCGATCTCTATGGGTTTAATTGTGTGCAGGACTTGGGTTTTCAATGATGGCCAGTGGAGAGCTCTTCAAAAGTCTCCTTCTGTTTATGATGAAGAGGTGTTCAAGGCCAGGGATTTTGTTTTGAGTGAAGCAAGGAAGTATAAAATCAGGCTCATGATATCATTAAGTAATAATTGGAAAGAATGTGGTGGCAAAGCACAGTATGTCAAATGGGAAAAGAGGCTGGCCTGAATTTAACCTCTGATGATGACTTCTTCTCTCATCCTACTCTTCAGATTCCTCATGCACGTCACTACCCCCCAATACCTCACTTACCCTTTTTTTTTTACCACCATTCTCTCTCTACATCCATACATACCCCTTTTTTTTATCCCACGGCACCACCTTCATGAGACCCTATACCCATTTCCTCTCACTACCCCCCCTCTACTTATTCTGCCATGCTCTCGCCACAAACTTCTTTCTCGTTCCCTCTCCTATGCACTTGACATGCATGCATGGCCATTTTTTATGCATGCAAGGCCTCGTTGGGCACTTCAATCCCCTCCTTATTATCCAAAACCTCCTGTTCGCTTCCAGCTAATAAGTGCACCAGATGATAAGCGCGAAAGGGAGTCTGTTCCGTCAAAACCTGGCATTCATGCTGTTGAGAGATTAAATCAGAACATCAAGCCTTCGCCCTCGGTTGAGCTTTGCAGTCGCGAGAGCCCTCATGCTTGCCATTCCATTTTGTTTCCTCCCTAGCGTTTGGTTTCAGGATCCTAATGGAGGTGTAAGAAGGCTTTCTGGGTCAGAAGGTACTTAGAACTTCTGAGGAATTTCAAAATATCTGAAAGTTGCATGGAGTGGCTCTGTTACAATTTTCATCGTCCAGACATATGAGAAAATGGATGGGTTTGGATCCGGTATCTTGTTATTAAAGCATGATTGAACTGAGGGCTCCAGAATTTGACAAAGCAATGGATAATAGCTTCATCATATCTTCACAGCGCCACATATTCGTGTCCGCTCTAGACGTCAAAGAGCCAGCCACAAAGCACTATTAATGCATCAGCGCAGTTCCAACCAATATCTCAAATGCATGTACCTGTTGGGGAACAACCTTGGTTGTCATCTGGAAGTCAGAGTGGTGCCCTAGTTACACCAGTTCATCAGGGTGGCCAACAGTCGTCTGTTATTACTGATATTCTAGCGGGAAGTGTTCCCAACCCAATCCATCAATCCTCATCTGATTGGCAAGAGCACACATCAGTTGGTGGAAGAAGACGCTACTGCAACAAGAAGACAAGACTTTCTAGTTGGGAAAAGCCTTTGGGATTAATGACTCTAATTGAGAGGGCTGATGTGTCAACTGTTTGGTAGGGATTCACAACTCCAAATGGAAGGAAATATTATTACAAGAAGATTACAAAGCAATCTAAATGGACGATGCCTAAAGAATTGAAGTTGGCTCGAGAATAGACTGAAAAATCAGTCAGCCAGGAAACTCCATCTGAAATGGGTACAACTTCCAATGAACCTGCTGTTGTTGCTGTCCCCTTGGTTGAAACACCATCTCACCGCCTTTCTAGCCATCCGTTACCCATGGCCAATATCCATCTCACCCATTTTCCCATTGCCTTCCCTTGCAAACTCCATCTCTTATTTCTCCCTCACATGCACGCAGCTGGCCTACAAGCTTATTCACTATCCCAGCGTCACCAACACGTGGTGGCCTCATGTCAAGTGACGGATAGTGGTGGCCATTTCTGAGTATATATGCTGTGAGAAATGTCTTTTGAGAGGTTAGATGAAGACAAGATCAGAGCAAAGTGGAGGATGCCCAGTCGATAAAGGCCCATGAAGACCTTCAAAGCCGGGTTGACTTCCTCCAAAAACGGCTTGGCAACTATGACGTATGGGAGTGCGCCAGGCCGCTGAAGGATGCTATCGCTTGTGCTCTCACAGCTGACATGGGTGTATATTGTGGTCGCCCATTTACAGAAGTGCTATTCTGCTATCACTGATCTGAAACAAGCCCTACCTCTTTCAAGGATTCCGTGTGTCATTGCTCTGTTTTCTTAGCTTCCGCGAAGAAGCGCATTTTTTCCACTGATGATGGCCGCTTTGTGGCTAGGGATCCGAGTGAGAAGAAGATAAATGCATTGGCGCAGCACCTGCTGAATTTGTTCATGTCATCGGTTCCTTTCTTCTTCAATATCTCACACGCCCATCATTATTTTTCCCTCTCTACATCTTCATATCTACTCACCCATCTCTTCACACCTATTCCTCATACCCATTGCTCACTTTCACAAACCCCTCACCACCTTTTTTCTCTCTACATCCTCAACACCCACTACCCGTTTCCTCACACCCATCCTCGTACTCATTTTCCAACCATCCCATTTACCCATCTCAAACACCATGCTTCCATCACCCATGCCACCCCTGAGCAAGAAGATTAACCTGTTTCTCTCATTCTCTCTCACTACTCGCTCTCTCCTTGACACCAATCCCCCCGTGCATGGCCATCCTTGTTTCTCTCACTATCCCTCACGCCCATTACACCCATCATCAAACTCACATCTCATTCTTTCCTATCCACCCAAACTCGCTCCCTGTCCATGTGCACGGGAATTATCTCACCACATTTTCCCCTTCATTCCATTATTCAACCGATTTTTCTCCACCGTTTCCCCCTCTTACACTCCCATCCATGCGACCCGCATGCATGCTCACCAAAGAGCACGTTCACTGGCACCAAGCCGGCAGGACCGAGTCCATGATTGAAAATGGGGTTCAAAAAGGTTAAGATCACTGTTCAAGGAAGGGTCGAAAGTCAAATGAGTCCCATTGGGTGATGCATCAATATCTTTTTGGCTTCGAAGAAGACCCACCTTCAAGCTATGCACAGATACAGTTGGCGAGTTGTTGGAATGAACGGTTTGGATCACCATTGCGAATATGATGGTACAATATTCGCTGCCCGGCTGAGCTTCGTGCACGGCTATAGCATGAGGCAATTTGGAAGCCAAAGATCTTTGACGTTTTAGATTACACGGGTAGCGGGGATTTACTTTGGATTGATTGTGTTTGGAATGGCCTATATATTGTGTTCACGGTGGTCTCATCTATAGGAGGTTTCCAGTGGGACCCATTACGAATGTGGCCTACTTCAGACGCGTAGCAGCAGCACACCAACTCTCCTACTCAAGTATTTTTGCATGGCCACTCTTATGCCACGTGCCATCTCCCATTACATCATTTTTTATTTTGAAAATGGTTTTCCTAAACTTCATTTCGTAAATAATTCCTTCGTTTCCGATCTTTAATTAATTTCAAATCCCCAAATTTTTCTATCCTTAGTATTTCTCTTAGGTTCCAAAAAAATCCGCTTTTCAATCAAATTGGTTGTCATTTTCTCTTCGGCACGCCATTTTTACATTTTACCTGATTTTTAATGTGTTTTAAAATAAATGTGAATTTGTTTTCATAATTCCAAGTGATAGAATTGAAAAGCAAATTGGTTGTCATTTTCTCTTCGGCACACCATTTTTACATTTTACCTGATTTTTAATGTGTTTTAAAATAAATGTGAATTTGTTTTCATAATTTCAAGTGATCGAATTGACGAAATTAATTCACTCAAAAATAAATTGGGTTTTGGTGGGGCCCCGACATTAGTGATTGTTTCCTCGAAAAATAAATTTGACTTAATTGTGATGTTTGATGACTTCTCATTATGTTTAGTAACGCACGAGCTCATCAATTGTACATTAACCCCATTCCTTGATAGCGCATTGTGGTTCATGGTTCAGGTACACATCCACTCCCATTCTGGTTATTATCTATGCATGTTTTGATTTCCATACGTGCGTGATAGATTTAAGTATCCATTGATTTTCTTATTGATTGCCACATCAGCTTCATTTTATTAGTAGATACTCGACTTTTAGGACGTAGAAGGGTGCTACGGTCTTTATTGTACCTTCCCGATAAGTAACCTAACACTCGAACTCGATCCGGTTTTTCACAGACCACCTTTTCCAAAACAAGGAGTCACACTTAGGGTTTTCTTTCTTATTTTGTTTACCCTTTTAAAATAAAACAAAAATAAGTGGCGACTCCAAATCATTTTCTAATAAATAAAATCATTTTTCAAATAAAATCGAGCTCGTCGTCGAGTGGAAAACGCATGGACCGAAATATGGGGTCCACACAATAATATTTATTTTTTATCTTTAATATTATTAAATTAAATCATGCATAAGTATAAATATAATAATATTTTAAATATTATTAAATGAAATATGTATGGTATTTAAATGTAAATATATTGAAACTAAAGTAAAATTAAATTATTTAATTTTAACTAATTTTATAATTTTTTAAAATATTATTTTATTTTATTTTATTTAATATTATAAATTTTTTAGAAAAAGAATATGTTTTTTTGTTCTCTGTGGTATTCCTTAAGCTCTAGGGCTTTGAGCAATAAAGTATTTGAGAACTCAAATTTAAAAGAGAATGAAAAAGAGGTTTCATAAGATATTCTTGTAAATTTGGGGAAGCATACAAAATACTAAATATGTATTCAAAGTTCAACAAAAGTAATTTGATAATAAGCCAAAAACTTTACCTTAAAATTTTTTTAATACAAATAATTTTGTTTATATATTTTTCTTGATTGTGATCAAATAAGAAAAAAATTATTATTTTGTAAAGAATATTACTCTAGAAAATTGTACCTTAAAAATTTTCTAATACAAATAATTTTGTTTATATATTTTTCTCATCTTTTTACTTATTTTTTATAGGACTTTCAAATTTTATGCCTACAAATTTCTAGTATGCACAGTCAAGGCACAACACTGGACTTTTCTCAAAAGTACGGTAATTTAAAAAAATTATTCTTAAATTATTATAGTAAAAGAAATTATTACAAATATATGATAGTTTTTGCCACCTAGGAGAGAGGGTGAATGGATAAAATTTTTTTTTAACCAAAATCGTCAAAAGACGATTTTATTTCCATTTAAAAAATAAATAAAAATTCAAAAGGGAAATTGTCTCTTGAAGAGACGATTTCCCATTAAAAAAAATTAATATTTTTTTTAATATTTATTACAAATTATAAAAATAAAAATAAAAATTCCCCAAGGGAAATCGTCTCTTGAAGAGACGAGTTCCCATGAAAAAAAATAATATCTTTTTTTTAAAAAAATCCCAAATTATTTAAAAAAAAAAAAAATCCTCTAGGGAAATCGTCTCTTGAAGACGATTTCCCATTAAAAAAAAATTAATATTTTTTTAAAAAAAATCCCAAATTATAAATTAAAAAAAAAATCTTCAAGAAAAGACGTTTCCCATTTTTTTTTTTCTTTCTTTTTTAAATTTGGGATTTTTTTTAAAAAAATATTAATTTGTTTAAAAAAATTTTTTTTTTTCATGGGAACTCGTCTCTTGAAGAGACGAGTTCCCTTGAGGCTTTGTTTGTTTGTTTTTTTTTTTTTTTTTTTTTTTTTTTTTAATTTGGGATTTTTTTAAAAAAATATTTTTTTTCATGGGAACTCGTCTCTTGAAGAGACGATTTTAAATTTGGGATTTTTTTTTAAGAAAAATATTAATTTTTTTTTATTTTCATGGGAAGAGACGAGTTCCCTTGAGGATTTTTTTTTTTTTAATTTGGGATTTTTAAAAATTATATATATATATATATATATATATATATATATATATATATATATATATATATATTTTCATGGGAACTCGTCTCTTCAAGAGACGAGTAGTTCCTTGAGGATTTATTTATTTATTTTATAATTTGGGATTTTTAAAAAAAAAAATATTAATTTTTTTTCATGGGAACTCGTCTCTTCAAGAGACGAGTTCCTTGAGGATTTATTTATTTATTTATTTATTTATTTATTTATTTATTTTTATAATTTGGGATTTTTTAAAAAAAAAAATATTAATTTTTTTTCATGGGAACAAGAGACGAGTTCCCTTGAGGATTTTTTTTTTTAATTTTTTTTTTTATAATTTGGGATTTTTTTTTAAAAAAAATATTAATTTCCTTGAGGATTTTTTTTTTAATTTGGGATTTTTTTTTAAAAAAAATATTATTTTTTTCATGGGAACTTGTTTATTCAAGAGACGATTTCTCTTGGAGAATTTTTATTTTTATTTTTATAATTTGTAATAAATATTAAAAAAATATTAATTTTTTTAATTGGAAATCGTCTCTTCAAGAGACGATTTCCCTTTTGAATTTTTTTTTAAATGGAAATAAAATCGTCTTTTGAAAAGACGATTTTGGTTAAAAAAAAAAATTATCCGTTCACCCTCTCTCTTAGGTGGCAAAAACTACCATATATTTGTAATAACTTCTTCTACTACAATAATTTAAGAACAATTTTTTTAAATTACCATACTATTAAGAAAAGTCCGCACAACACCTCTACAAAAAACGCATGGACTCTAGCAAAGCAAAGACATTCATTGCATTTTCAGCAAAGCAAGTAAGCGAGCACATTCACTTGCTAAAACTAGTAGAGATAACGCAATCACCAACTAGTCATCACTTTAGCCTTATTAGAGGCAAAAGGTCAAGGTCCTCATGGTAGTGCTTTTATAAAGCACTTATAGCATAAAAAATGTTTTTGAAGAAAAATCAAATATTTGATAAAATTTAAAAAATCACTTCTAGCATAAAACCAAAAAACTTTTTTTTTTTTTTTTGAAGAAAAACCAAGTATTTAATAAAATTTAGATAACATATTTAAAATTTTTAAAAATCACTTGTAATGTTTCC
Source organism: Vitis x doaniana (assembly GCA_030345155.1). NCBI lineage: Eukaryota > Viridiplantae > Streptophyta > Magnoliopsida > Vitales > Vitaceae > Vitis > Vitis x doaniana. Next base: position 17,324,714 of record CP128320.1, on the reverse strand, counting down.
TAAAACACTTTATAAGTGATTCTTCCAAAAATATTTCTAGAAAAAACACATTCACTAAAAGTACTTCAAATGAAAACATTATTAAACACACTCTTAATGTTGTTTGAAACAAATGGAACATTTTGTAGTTTCCTCTATCCTTCCAAAATATTTCTTCACCAATTCTTGTTGCCATCCAAAAAAATTCTCAACCTAATTATCCACCTTTAAGAAATTTCCCCATCAATTCTTGTTATCATGGAAGAAATTTCTCAATTTGATTGAAAATTTTCCACCAATCTTCGTCACCTTCCAAGAAACTTTTCCTCCTATTCACATTCAATGATTGTGGTCATCCAAGAAAATTCTCACCTAGCAATTCATGTAACCATCTAAGAAATTGTCCACCTATTCATATTCAATTACTGTGACAATAGAAGAAAATTCTCTATCTACTAATTTGTGTGACCATCTAAGAAATTTGCCCACCTATTTACATTTAATTATTATGGCCATCCAAGAAAATTCTCTACCTACTAATCATGTGATTATTTAATAAATTTCTCCATTACATCCAACAAATTTCTTTACCAATTCATCTAAGAAATTTTTGTGTTACATTCAACAAATTTCTTTACTAATTCTTTCGCCATCCTATAAACATTTCTACTTACTTACATCTAAAAATTATCTCTACCAAGTCCTCTCATCTGACCAACCAAAGAATTTCCACCTTCACTTCTATTTTCACTTGCATTTTTATAGTTGTGTGGTTTAAATTGCTAACCTTATATTAAATTAGTTATTATTTCACATTATCTCTTTGACTTTGCAAAAAAATATCAACAAAAGGAAACATTATGACAAAAAGATAAAATTTTAGAAAATTTCACATTAAAAACTCTTAAAAAATTTGTCATTGGAAACTTGTTTTATTTAAAATAAGAAGGATATATAAAATGATCTATCTAAAAAAACAAATTATTTAGAAAAAATACCTCAAGATAAAAAACTGAAAAGAAATAAAACATTTATAAAAAAACATATTAGAATGAACGATATCTTTGGCAAAGAAATTGAGTAAGAATTTCATTCACTAAATTGGCATGATTTCTCAAAACTACAAGAGACAGTTTGAGGCTTGATTTCTCTTGAGGATAGTGAGCAACCCTAGTTTACAATATAGAAAGTTCGGGAAGGCAGATGGCTTCCTGTGAATTTTGTGAAGTGATGAGGAATTTTAGGGGCCACTCTCTCTCCCTCTCTCTCTATATATTGATTCTTTTCTCACTCTTCTCTTTTTGTTATTACCTTTTGCTTTTCTCTTGTTCTCATTTTCTCTTGTTTACATTCATCCTTCAAACTCTTGCACTTTACTTCTTCACCAAGTTTTTTATTTTATTTTATTTTTTCACTTTATTCATGGTCTCCTATTTTATTTATTAATTATTATTATATATAAGTACTTAAAAAAGAAATAAAAAAATTAAAGTAAATAGAAAATAAAAATTTTGATCGAGAAGTGAAAAATACATATAAGACTAAAAAGAAAAAAATAAAAGCAAAAATTAAATAATAAATATATATATAAAAAAAAGTAAAAATTAAATTCACTGGATTGATATATTCATTTTCTAACATTTTATAGATAAATCTTATTATTGATAAATATTATCATTTATCTATACATAAAGAGTTGGGAAGGCAGGTGACTTCTTATGACCTTCTGAAAAGTGATGAGGAAAATTAGGGGCAACTCTCTATAAGTTGGGATGGCAGGTGACTTCCAGTGACTTTCGGGAAAGTAATGAAGAAAGTTAAAAGCAACTCTCTCTTCTTATTTATTCTTTTCTCACTTTTCTCTTTTTCTTATCACCTTTTGCTTTTCTTTGGGTTTGGTGGGGTTATTCCATCGTCATCATCATTAGACATTAGGCTCTTGCACTTCACTTCTCCACCAAGTTTTTTAATTTCTTTTCACATGTTAGTTTTTTCCTTCACTTTATTCATGGTGTCTTATTTTATTATTACGTTTATATATATATATATATATATATATATATATATATATATATATATATATATATATGTATATATATATATATATATATATATATATATATATATATATATATACATATATATATATATATATGTATATATATATATATATATATATAAGGATGTCAACAAGAAATAATAAAAAAAAGAAAAATTCTGACCGAGAAGTGAAAAATAAACATAAAACTAAAATTAAAATATAAATACAAAAAATTAAAAATAAAAAATAAGTTAAACAATGAGAGGATGATTTTATTTTATTTTTTAACATTTTATAGACAAATCTTATTATCGATAAATATTATAATTTAAAATAAATAAATAAAAGGAAACCAAAAAAAGAGGAAATGATTTTATTAACTTAAAGTAGTGAATTTAGTGTTCGAAGAAATTTATTTTTTAAGCAAAATAAAAATAAACATATCTTCGTGATTGTGTTGAAACAAGCAGATGCTATAGGCTGAGATATAGCATGCAGTATGAACATTCGATTCAAAGCCATCTTTGTCTCCATTATTAAGCCTTTCTCAGGATGAAACACTTCACACTTTTTACCTTGAAACAGAATGTTCAGCCCTTTTTCTTGCAATTGCCCAATGCTTAGTAAATTGTTCTTTAGCTCTGGCACATAAAACACTCCTGTGATAATCTGTACTCTTCCATTAACTTGTAGCCGTACATTGCCCTTTCCCATCACAACCATACTTGAGTTGTTGCCCAGCTTTACCGAATCTCTGAAACTTCCATCAAAATCCGAGAAGTATTCCTTCTTTCCACACATATGATTGCTGCATCATGAGTCAAGGAGCCACATATCTTTTCCATTTGCCTTATTCATATCAACATAAGACATTAGTAACATCTCTTCTTGAGTCTGAGCATAGTTGGCTTCCTTCTCCTTGCTTGGACATTCCCATTGAAAATGCCCAAGCTTATGACAGTAATAGTACTCCACTGTGGCTTTGTGGAAGCTTTGTCTGCCTCGTCCCTTTCCTCTTCCTCTAAAACTTCCATGGCCTCGACCCCTTCCTCCAGATTGTTCTCCATGTGTAATTTTCAAAGCGTGTTCTTCTTCCTCATGAGAACTCATGCGTTGTTCGTGCACAAGCAGGCTGCTTTGCAACTCATCAATGGTTAAGGTGTCTATATCCTTAGACTCCTCAATGGAACACACAACATAATTAAACTTTGGAGTCATGGATCTCAAAATCTTTTCAACTATAGCAACGTCTCCCTTGTCATCACCATTTGCTTTCATCTTGTTGGCTATGGTAAGAGTCCGTGCAAAATACTCATTCACAGATTCCCCTGCCTTCATGTGAAGAATTTCAAACTCCTTCCGAAGAGCTTGCAAGTGAGCATGCTTTACTCGTGTTGTACCTTGATACTTCTGTTTCAAAGAATCCCATATGTTCTTTGCTGTATCCTTATTGAGGATTGTCTGCAGGACCGAACGATCTATTGCTTGAAATAGATAGTTTTTTGCTTTCAAATCTTTCAACTTTTGATCTTCAATGTTCTTCCTCTGAGCATCCGTGAGACCTTCTGCTGCTGCAGGAATCCCATTCTCCACTAAGCCCCAGTACTCCTTAGAACATAAGAAGTTTTCCATGACCATTGCCCAATGATCATAATGCCCATCAAATTTCGGAACAGCTGGTTGCACAAAAGAATTTTCTGTCATCGTACTTCAATCACTACACACGTAGAAGACTGCTGCTTCTAATTTTAACCAGGCCCCGTGACGGTGCTCTGATACCAAATGTTAGGAATCAGAAAAACTTATGAAACAAATAAGGAAATTTTGGGAGAAATCTCTATCATTCATTGAAAAGTAAACCTGGCTATCTTATAGCCTTACAGAGCAACACTTGAAAAACAAGAAAAATAACAACCCACATTTCAGAGCTAACCCTTAACAATAGGGATTTATTGACAGATTGGCAACAGCCCACCAACAGCCCACTAATGCAACGTAACGTCTAGCATAACAAAACATAACACTCTTATCTTACTATTATCTTTTATATATTTTGTTTAATATTATACGGGATGAGTTTTGTTATTATTATTATTAAATTTTATTTTCTTCATACATTTACTAAACTGTCATGATCAAAATATTGATGGCAATCTAGTGATTTCATCTCATTCCAAGGCACCTTCTTATAAAAAGGAAAATTGAATTCTTCTTAAATTTAAGTGCACTTGATGGGCCGAGGCTTCCTCTTTTAAATATTTTATAATCTTACATTTAATACAAGGTCTTGAAACCAACAACCTCTCCTCAAACTTGTTGGCACAATTGTCAATAAAAGTAATGGAAGGTTATATCACACTGGATGAGATGTTAACTTGCTAAGATGTTATCTCCTTTAATTACTTTACAAAAATTGTCTTTCAATGAACTTTTGAAACACGAGGGTATTTAGTAAAATCCTTAAAAAGAGTTTAATTTATTTTTGTTTTTTGTAAATAACTTTTTTATTTATATAGAATTATAGATAAGAAGTATGCTTAGATAATGATTTTTAATTAAAAAAATTACTATTACGAATAATTATAGAATTCATATAAAAAATTCAATTTTTAATTTTTTTTTCTTTTTACAATTAGAATTTTTTTTCACGTTTGAAGAGTGAAAAATAAAGAAATTGTAGGGCATAAAATAATTACACTTATTTGAATGGAAATAATAATTTTAAAAAGAAATTTCAATAAATTCCTCTTTTCCATTTCTATTTTTTAATTAAAAGAAAAATAAAAAAGATATTCATCATAAACAAATATTAATGATGATAAAATTATTATTTAGAAAATATATAAAATTAAAATATAAACTTTTTGGTAATCTAAATTATTATTTTTTATTTTCTTTTAAAATTCAATTTATGAAATGAAAATATCTATATATATCAACAATTTGTTAAATTGTTCAGGACAAAAAATAATAACTTTTTTAGTCTATTTTCCTAAAGAAGATATTGCTCTTTTGATAGACTTATTGATGACAATTATGATTGCAACAAAACTTCAAAATACTATCCAACTCCTTTTTCCTTTTCCTTTTTCTCTTTAAATAATTTCTCTATTTATATAAAATTATAGATATTGGTACATTGATTTCAAAATTTAAATAATTATCTAACTTAAAATTAAAGTTTCTTTTTAATTTAAAACTTACTTATTTTCTAATTATGATATGTGTCACAAAATAAAGTCTATTATTTTTTTCAATATTCATAAATGCCCTCTTTTCATACTTGGAAGAAAATTATGATTAAAGTATACTTTTTCTTGTTTTAATTTTATAAAAGTTATAAATCTTATTTGAATATGATTTTTCTTTTAGTTTTCAAAATTCTACAAATAATCAAATATGTTTGTTTATTAAATAGTAAAGAATAAATTAAATTAAGTATAATTATATTCATTATGATTAATTAATTTAATAAGAAATAATTAATTATTTATTATGGAATATCTAAACTTTTTATTTAAAATATTAATATTAGAAGATATGCATAGAGATATGATAATCCTTCTAATTTCAATATCTTAAAAACAATCATTATATATTTAAATTTATTAATTAAAAAAACAAAAAATTAATAATAACAAATATATAAAATAAATAATAAATTTATTAAATTATTATAATACTTAATTTTGATTTTAAACAAAGTTAGATATTAATAAAAATAAATATAAGATACAAATAAATAATTTATTAATTTATTATAAAACTTATTTCCAATTTTGACATAAATTGTACGTCATTGAATAACAATTTGAAATATTATGTTTTTTAAACAATGAATAGAATTTAATCTTTTTCTCTTTAAGAAAACAAATATGATTTTATCTATTAATATAATCATTTAATAAATATAAATACCTAAAATAAAATATATTCAAACATAGTCATAAAATAGGTGGATATTAATTTTTTATTAAATAATTAGAATCGGATTTATTAAAGAAATAGGGAATGGATTGATATATTTAGAATTAATGACATATTTGTTTTCTAACATTTTATAGATAAATTTTATTTGTGATCAATATTGTAATTTACAATAAATAAATAAATAAAAGTAAACTAAAATAAGAAGAAAGATTTTATTAACTTGAAGTAGTCAATTTAGTGTTGGAAGAACATTATTTTTTAAACCAAAAAATAGTTTTATTTTTTGGAAGAAGGAAGAATAAGAAAGTAGCAATTAATTCCAATAAAAATGGTGATAATATTCTCAAGAGATTGTTACTAAAATAAATTTCAAATATTAAATATTAAAAAAATTCCATATATAATTGAGAAATAATTTACATCCAAATTAAAATTACTTTTATTAAAAAAATTAATTTATTTCATGAATGATTTAAGAAAGATCAAATATTTTTTTAACTAAAAAAATTATTATTATTTTAAATAAAATGAATTTTCATATGAAAATCAATCTAATAAATAAAATGAATGACGTGAAAAAAAAAAAAAAAGCTTTATAAGACATCCTGCTAATGTTAATATGGGAAAGTATGTGCAAATATTATGCATACCTTCATCAAATATTATGCAAATATTGTGCAAACATTATGTTCAACAAATGTCATTGGAAAATAAGTCCTGAATTGGATTTTAACTTTGGATTTCAACTTCATACCTTCTTCATCATTCCAAAAGTTCAACAAATGTCATTGAAATATAAGTCCAAAATAAGTCCTGACTTGGATTTCAACTTCAAGAAAAAAAAACTCCCATCCTTATTCTTAGATTGTGATTAAAATGATCCAAGAAGAAGAATATTCTTTTTATAAAGAATATTACTTCAAATTGTCCTTCACAGCTTGAGTCTCGATTTCTCTCGAGGATAGTGAGTAACCCTAGTTTATAATATAAAAATTTGGGAAGGGAGGTGGCTTCCTGCGAATTTTCGGTTATTTAATTACTTCTCCACCAGGTTTATTTTATTTTATTTAACATTTTATTTTTTTCCTTCACTTAATTTATTCATGGTCTCCTATATTATTATTATCTTTTATATATTTTTTTCTAATATACATATATGTATAAGGACATCAACAAGAAATAATAATTAAAAATTAAAATTAAATAAAAAATAAAAATACTGAGAAGTGAAAAATAAATATAAAAATTAAAAATAAAAGCAAAAAATAAAATATAAATATAAAAAAAAAGTGAAAATAAAAATAAGTTAAAGTATAAGGGAATGGATTGATATATTTGGAATTAATGATATATTTATTTTTTAATATTTTATAGACAAATTTCATTATTGATAAATATTATAACTTAAAATAAATAAATAAAAACAAACTAGAATAAGAGGCAATGGTTTTATTAACTTGAAGTAGAAAATTTAGTGCCACAAGAAATTTACTTTTTAAGAAGAAAATTATTTTATTTTTGGAAAAATAATAATATAGTGATTAATTCCAATAAAAACCTTGATAATATTCGAAAGAGATCATTAATAAAATAAAATTCAAATATTACATATTAAACAATGTTTTCGAAACAGGTCAAATAATAAATCAGAAAAGTTACTAGTTCATAATTCATTAGTTGGACTAATAGTTGAACTACATCAAATCGATGATGTCATAAATATATAATTTATATATTATTATAATTAAAAATAAAAAAATTAAAATATATATAACTAAATTAAAAATCAATAATATTTTAAATATTATTAAATGATATATATATATATATATATATATATAAATGAACTACATCAAATCGATGATGTCATAAATATATAATTTATATATTATTATAATTAAAAATAAAAAAATTAAAATATATATAACTAAATTAAAAATCAATAATATTTTAAATATTATTAAATGATATATATATATATATATATATAGTATTTAAATGTAAATATATTGAAACTAGAGTAAAATTAAATTATTTAATTTTAACTAATTTTATCTTTTTTTAAAATATTATATTATTTTATTTAGTATTATAAAATTTTCAGAAAAAGAATATATTTTTTTGTTTACCATACTTAGCATCAAAATGCATAGACTTGAGTGGTTCTCTATGGCATTCCTTAAGCTCTAGGACTTTGAGCAATAAAATATTTGATATTTCAAATCTAAAAGAGAATTACAAAGAGGTTTCATAAGATATTCTTGTAAATTTGGGGAAGCATACAAAGTACCATTCAAAGTTCAACAAAAGTATTTCGATAATATGCCAAAAATTGTACCTTAAAAAATTTCTAATGCAAAGAATTTTGTTTATATATATTTTTGGATTGTGATCAAAGTGATCAAATAAGAAGAAAATATTTTTTTTTGTAAAGAATATTACTCTAAACAATTGTACTTTTAAAAAATTTCCAATACAAATAATTTTGTTTATATATTTTTCTCATTTTTTTGCTTACTTTTTGTAGGATTTTTAAATTTTATGCATACAAATTTTTGGCATGCAAAGTCAAGGCACAACACCTCTATGAGTCCTATGACTATAGCAAAGCAAGTAAGTGAGCACATTAACTTACTAAATACAAGGGGTATACAAGGCTATCCTTTGTGAAAGATTTCAATCAATTTTGGACAACTTTTTTTTTTTTTTGTCTTATCATCTAAGGATTGCACACTCTCAAGGTACACATTACTCTATCACACACTCATCTTATGCACTTTATTTAACTTGCATATGACAATTCGAATTCTTATCCCACTAATGATGTTTGAGAGAAAATTTTGTTTTTCTATCTTCCACTATTTTTTGAACAAAACCAATGAAAACATGGTTAATCTACCTATGGTTACACATTAAGTAGGGGGTATATGGAATTAGAGTCACTGTATAAGATATTTACACTAAGTGTACATAATAAATATATTAACTGTATAAGGGTATACAAGACTATTATTTGTGAAGGATTTTAAGTAATTCTAATTTTTTATTTATTTATTTCCCCTAACTGAGAATAGATGACATTCCTTACACACATTGGCTAAGCATACATTCATCTCATGCACTTTATCTAACTTGTATATGGTCATTTGAATAGGTACTTCACTTATGATGATTGTAAAACAAAATTATACAACAATTTTTCTTCTTTTTTAAAACAAAACCAATGCAAACATGGTTAACCGACTTATTGTTAGATATTCATGAGATGATGTATGAAATTTGAGTTATTATACAAGGGTGTATAAGACTACTTTTTGTTAAGGATTTCAAGTGATTTTGAAAAACTTTCTTATTTTTTTACACTCAAGGATTTTTCTGCACTCAAATTCTCTCACTCAAGAATTGTTTCAAATTTTATTTTTAAATTTCATCATCAAAATTTTGTAATTGCATATTTTGTTTTTGTAGTTTTAGCAATGTTCTTTCTTTCCACTATTTTTTTTTTTTTTTTGTGAAATTTTATCCAAATGAATCTATATTTAAAATTATAACCATATTTATCAATTTTTTTTTACTAAAATTATCTTTAATTCTTTTAATATATTTATACTCATTTATTTAAAAAATGAAAAACTATTTTTTTTTTTTTTATAAACATGTTCTATTACCTTTCAAGTAAAAAATCAGATAAGTTTGAAACCCAATAAAAAAAATTAAATACCACTTTCAATAATTTTTAGATAAAATTTTATATAATAAATTTTATTTGAAATTTAATTTTGTATTGAAAAATTTCTTGTTGTGAGTCAAAATACTTTGCATTAATCTATCTAGATATGAAAAATTATTAATATAATATTAGAACTTCATATCTTAGTTATTTTTTTCAATAAATTTATCTTTTAAAAATTTTTAAAATAAAAACACTAAAAATTAAAAAGCTAAAAGGATATATATATATATATAATAAGAGTGAAGTGATAGTCAATTTTTAATTTTTTTAAAATATGGTTAATGTAGAAAATAATTAAAAATAAGAGAAAAGTATAATTGAAAGGGTAATATAAATTTAAAATAAAAAATGAAAATTAAATTCAAAGATAAATACAAAAAGATAAAAAATATTTGGATGAAAAATTCCAAAATTTTTATCCTTGCTTATAATAAGAGTAAAAAGATTCAATATCTTTAAAAATGAAAAAAAGAAAAAGAAAAACATTATTGCTTTTTATTTGACATAAAATAGAAATATAGATTGGAAGAAAAAGAAAAAAAAAAGTTAGAAATGAGTAATACTTAATAGGGAATAGAAAAGGGGAAAAAATAAAAATAAAAATTGAAATTCACACTCACTATGTGCCTATGTAAGGGTTAAGGGTATTTTAGGAATTAATGATGGACAATATCCTTCTTCTCAATTTTTAGATTTTTTTTGGGTGTTGGGTTTAATTATGTAAGATATATGGACCAGAGGGCCCAAAACACAATTCTTCCTATTTATTTTAGACATGCTAAGGGCAAAGACAACTCATATAGAGGGTTAAGAAAATTATTAAATATTTGATATATTTTTTATTTTTAAAATAAAAATATTTTATATAAAAGCAAAATCTTATACAAAAATAATAAATTTATTTTATATTTTGTATACTTTAAATTTTTTTAAATAGTTTTAAAAATCACTATTTTTTTAATATAATTTTTTTTAAAAAAATTATATCTTATGTAAAAGTTATTATTATTTTTATTTAAAAAATAAAAAATATATCTAAACCTACATCTATTGATACTTATGATTAAATGTTCACGTTAAAATCTTTTATTTTCATTTTTTATTAATATTATAATTTCTTTTAAGGGACTTTCTAGTGGCTACTTTTGAATAAGGCTAAACATATTTCTAATTTTAGGCACTAAGGTGGTGTTTGTTTTTTTTACTTAATTCTAAGTAGAACCTTAATGCTTAATAGTTTTAAATATTAGGTTGTTTGTTTTTGTAGTATTTTATTTCTATTAAGTATTAAAAAGTAAAGAAAAACCAATATATTATTTTTTCTATTTAGAAAAAACTACATATTTTGGTTTTTTCTATTCAGTAAAAAGTTTATAATAAGTCATGAAAAAGTAGAAAAACAAACAACCTAAATTCTAAAAACAAATTGCTTTCAGCAAAAAACCAAAAAAACAAATACCACCTAATTTTGTTGCCACTGATGCTTACTCCTTTTGAATAATGTCATACTTCGATCTGATACTTTTTTAAGGAACACACATTGGGATTTCCAAGGTTGTGTTAAAATTTAATTATCCCATTGGCCTTGTGATCATGTCAATAATCCGTGTTTATTTAAATAAATAATTCTATCCCTTCAATTTATATATTTGTTAATTTTTCTGTTTTAAATTCAAGAAAGTATCGCTTGGGGTTTTTTCTTGTTCTTTTTTATATTTTATCATTTTATAACATAAATGAAAATAAAAAAAATTTAAGTGAAATTAAATCCATTTTTATAACTTCATTTTTTATTTTTAAATTAGAAAAAATTAAATACAATATATTTAATCATATTTATTATGAATGAAAGAAATATATTTAATCATATTTATTATGAATGAAAGAAGATCTAGAGTGGAGTAACCATGAGTTTGATAGTGTCTTTATCTCTTCTCAAAACGCCCTTAGAATAATCATCTATTAAAGGCTTTATCAGAAAATTAACACTCTTAAGTGATTTTCTTTTTTTCATTTTTTAAAAATATTTTTTAAATTTTATCGGTTCAATGTCTTACTTCGAGAATGGTATGAACATACCTACACTCATGACTCTGTCAACCAAATAAATAATTAAGGGACAATTATGTTTTGGACCCAATTGAGCCCAAAAATTAAACTTTGGTCCATATAAGTTCACCATTTAAGCCCAAGACCTAGAGGAAGTGTGAAAATTGAGAAGAAATATATGAATTTTTTATTTTTTCCGAAATGACCTTTGCTGACTGTGAAGAAAAATTCAGAAAATCCACGATCGAATTCCATTTATGTTGCCCTAATTTTACTCTTTTCGACATTTCATTTCAGCCCCAAACAGTGGCGTTTTTCATCTCTCCTGATTTCCTCCCTCGCTTCCATTTCATTTGAGGCCCAAACATTGCCTTAATCTCCATGGCGATTTATTTATCTCTTATTTTTTTCTCTCCCGACCATTTGATTTCAAGCCTAGAAAATGGCGTTTTTCATCTCTGCTGATACATTGCCCTTGTTGATCCCCACCGGCGTTGCCCTCCATGCTATAGTAGTTGGATATTTAAGGTTAGTAGGTTCTCTAATTTAGTTTTCTCTCGATTTCATCTTTCCTAACCATTTGATTTCAGCCCAAATGCATTGGCCTAATCTCTCTCTCGATTTCAGTTCATCGTCTATCGTTCCCTCGTCAATCCTAATGGCGTTGTCCTCCGTGCCGACCGTGGTTGGATATTTGAGGTTAATAGGTTCTCTAAATCTCACCCTATATTTGATTTCCTTTTAGAATTGCAATGTTCCATACTTTGTTTGGATTCCAAAAAAATGTTCGAAAATGTAAGACATTGAAAAATTTTGGTGCTGTTCGAATTGTTGCTTTGTGGTAGGCCTTTATTTATTTAATTTTTAATTCTCTTCTTTCTTGTGTTTTATTAGGAAACATAGAAGAACAGATTTTGAAATCTGAGATTTTCTACATTGGTTGTCGGCCAAGAAGAGAAGGTCAGTGTTCAGTTTCAATGTTTTTTAATGTAATTTTTAAGTGAGGTGTATTTTTCCCTATTTGGTTGTTGAGAAAATGTTAGAGAATGGAATAATACAAAATTAGAAGTGTTATGATTCAGCTAAAAAAAAAGGAAAAAATATTTAGGTGATAAAGAATGATTTATCAAATCATAGGACTATTGTTGGTAGGTTGCAAGATTAGTCTTTTTTTTGGGTAAATTTTGGTAGTTGTTACATCTTTATGTTCAAGTTTTTTTTTTGTTTTTTGAAGACCTTATATAAGTTTGTTTGACTATTTTTATTATGAAAGTTGTCTCTCTAAATGATGTGTGTTAGAAAAATCAGGCTAATCCAACCTATGGTAATCACCCTAAAGGGAAGGGGGGTGGGGGGTGAATAGGGTGATGGTCTCTTTTGAAAATTTAAACTATATGAATGTAAGAGACAATTATATGCAAGTATATAATAAACAATATAAAGACAATTGTACATAAATTAAAAGAGTAGGGAAGAGAAAATGCAAACACAAGATTTTATAGTCGTTCGGTGCAACCCGACCTATATCCACTCTCCTCTAGCTTCAATCCTAAGCTTGAGGTTCCACTAATTCAAGGCTTCCAAACCAAGCCTTCAAGCAATACAATTGGATTATGGTTCCAATTCACCATCTTGGACTTTTGGCTCCAAGCACCCTTTATACTTCTCAAGAGATATCCCACTCTTGAACAACCCCTCAAGTGATACCACACACTTGAGAAACTTCCTCTCAAAGATTTACAAATAAATGATCTCACAAAATTCTCTAGTACAAAAACTTTAAGCTCAAATGATACAAGAAAACTAGGATTGAATGCTGCACTAAAGATATGCAAGTTTTAGAACAATGGTGCACTCAAAAACACTTTTCCAAGGCTCAAATATATTCAAGAAAGGTTTGGGAAGGTTAAGCTAGTGAAATAATAAAGATTGGAGCCTTTTTATAGAAGAAAAAAAGCCAAACTAGTCGTTGGGGGTTCGACTGGTCGAGTTGGGGGTCGACCAGTTGACTAGCCATTAACATTTAATGCTTGGCAGGTGACTGTTAGACGTTGATTAGACCTCGACCGGTTAAGGTTCAACATCAACCGATTGAACAATCGTTCTGGAAAAAAGAGAAAGTTTTTTGCACCCTCGATCGGTTGAGCTGGGGGATTGACTGGTTACTGTTCATACCCTTGACCGGTTGAGCTGGCGGTTGACCTGTTCCTCATCTGGTTCAACCGATTGAGCCGTTTTTGGCTAAAAAAAAAAAATATATATATATGTTTTTTCAACTTAAAACCTTTTAAACAAGTTTGAAAAACATTTGACATAAGGTTTTAGTTGAAAACATGAAATCATCCAATTTTGAAAATATTTAAAACAAAATAAATCTTGGATGATTTCGGTGCATAAGTAAATAATGTAATGCATGAAAATCCTAGTGCACCAACAACTTTACAAAGAGACCTTATGAAGCTTGGGTCTTTAAAAACACTTCTCTTTGAGATGGTCTTCTTCTTCATGATTTCTCTTTACCTTGATTTGTCTTTGTGATTGCCACTTTGGAAATCATCTTGCCTAATCACACTTGTAATATAATCATCAGTTCTAAACCTTGTTTTGTTATCATCAAAACCAAGATCAACCAAACCTTAATTTCACAATGTGTTTGTTTACTACTAGACAAAATGCTTCCAAATTTTTTTGCTAGATATATTTTCCTAATTTCTGTGTTTGACTTGCTTAGTGTTAGAAACTGCCTAGAAGGTCATTATATTATTTAAGAAATTGCAGGGCTACCTTGGAAATTATTTAAAACATAGTTCTCATTTCTCAAAAAATAGTTTATGAGATGAAATCTTAGAAACAGTTACCAATTCTTCCATTGTGTACGAATTGAAATATATATATAAACAATTTTTTTTTTCAAATATTTAAAAAGCATGCTATCAATGTGTTCTTGTTAGAGATTTGTTTTTTGTTTTAGAAAATTGTATATATTAATTTTTTAGGAAGTGTTTTCTATTTTAGAGAATTGGTTTTTATGTTTTAGAGAATTGTGTTTTGTTCCCAAGGTCGAAAAAGTGTTTTTCAGAACAATTTCCACATAGGCCTCTATTTGATAGGTTTTGGGAAGACTGTTTTCATCTAATTTCTAAGTCCAAAAGGAGTCTGGTCAACTTTTCTTTAGGAGCATGTTCAGTTTGGTAATGCTAGTATGATGTTCTTTTTGTTTTATTTGTTGTTTGGTCTAGGATAGTACAATGTTAGGCTGAATTGGTTTCTAAATGGTTTTGGGTTTTTGGACTTTACCTCAAACTATTTAAATTAACAATTTATAATAAAAGATATAATTTTGGGAAAGAATGTGAATTGACCTTAAAATAGGATGACTAAGAGGTTGTTTGGGAGTTTTTATTAAAAACGTCATTTGATTTTGTTTGAACAATAGATCTTGGTGATGAAATACTGGTGGTACTAATTTGTATGGGAACAATACATACTGTGAGAGGGAAAAACTTTTTCGGATGACATTGAATATACATAATTGTTTGTTCAACAATATGAAAGTTGTGCTTTGTTTGAATAGGTTGATGGACGCTACAAATAGGATATATTGTTACATTTTCATGGGAGGCAAACTTGTCTAAAAAAATGATGGGTAGTGGGAATATGTTGGTGGAAGAAGCAAATGTATTCACACATATAAGGAAATGTCATTTGAAGAATTCACTCAATGAGTCTTAGAGAAATTCAATGTTTCCCTTGATGTGATGAGAATGCACTACACCCTTAAGTTTAACCCTAGAGTCATCCAAGATTTAGAAGATGAGGATGACTTGGATAATGTGGTTTCCCATAGTGATGACTTTGAAAATGTGTACATAGTAGAGTCACCTCGTGTCAAAGCCATTGAGGGAAATATATCAAATACAGAGTTGGCATTTGAGTAATGCACTTTGACTTGAATGCCCAATTAAAATATTGTGAATATTAATTTTACACATGATGTAGTTTAATTTTGTTTATGTATGTAATATGCAAAGGTCTACCTCCCACGTTTCCTTCCTCTAATACATCATGTGATGCAATTCCTAAAGCTATGATGGTGTCAAGAGGTTTTGCACCATGTTGTGTAGAAAGTGAGTTACAATATACCAGATGTCATTAAGTGGGAGGTTTAAGTACAAGTACAAGAAAAATTCACCTAATCATATGTTAGTGAAGTGTTCGGTTGAAGGTTGTCCTTGAAAGATAACAAGTCATGCTGTAGAGGGGAATGAAATCTTGCGAGTTCATACTTACCAAGTTAATCATAATCACATAGCTCAAGATGAGTGTTCATCTAAGGTGAGGATTAGTTCAAAGAGAGCTATTGTTGTTGTTGTTGAAGATGTCTTTATAAAAACTCCAGATTATCTTCCTCGTCAAATATGAAAGGATTTTGAACATGATTATGGAGTTGAATTAACATATAACCAAGCATAACACCTTAAAGAGAAGGCAAAAGAGCGCATATATGGAGCTCAACGTGACTTTTACATGTTTTTACCTTGGTTATGCCATAGGCTAAGGGAAATAAACCTCGAAACTATTGCGGACTACACTTCTCATGAAGTTCACTTCATTAAATTGTTCATTGCCTATACATTTTCAATTCAAGGGTTTATCATGGGGTGTTGATTGATATTGACTATTGATTCTTGGCATTTAAGCGGTCCATATAAGAGAGTTCTTTTGTCCTCTATTGCATATGATGCAGACGATGAAATGTTCCCTCTACCCCTTAGTGTGCTCAATTCAGAAAATTATGAGGACTGATATTGGTTCTTGGAAAAATTAAAGGGGGTTCTGGATGGTAAAGAAGTTGTTATTATATCAGATAGACATCATAGGATATTGCGTAGTGTTTTCGAGTTGTTTGGAATAGAAAATCATGCATATTGTTATCAGTATGTGAATGAGAACTTTTCTTACTTCTTCAATAGATAAAACATAAGAGGCAAGAAAGGGAAGGAAGATTCTTTGTTGCTTTTGGACAACATTACATATGCTAGGTTGGATTTAGACTACAACGAGGCATTTGAAAAACTTGTGTGCTTTAATGAAGACCTAGAAAAGTGGGTTGCAAAAAACAATCCCAAGCATTGGGCTATGTCAAAGTTCCTTAAAAAACATTGGGATAAAATGACAACTAATATTGCAGAGTCCTTCAATGTGTGGTTAAGAGAGGAACGCCACCAAAAAATTTACATGTTATTGTTGATGAATATGGATAAGCTTGTTTCCATGTTGGACAACCATATGCATGGTACAGGAAAGTGGAAAAGCATGGTTGGACCGAAAACAAAGGAGAAACTAATGTCAAATATCATGAGGTTTGGTTCAATTAGTGTGATGCCCTATTTTGGGGGAATGTTTAAGGTGTTTATTAGGGAGGTTTATTTGGTTGTGGATATGCAACAACGAACGTGTTCTTGTGTGACATGGAAAATATCTGGATTGCCATGTGCACATGGATGTGCTGTCATCCGCACAATGAGACACAATGTGTATGACTATATCGACCCATGTTTTAATGTTTCCACTCAACATTTGATTTGTTTGGGTCAGTTTCAACCATTACCAATGCACAACATGGCCAAAGTTTGTGAGGATGGGAGTTTGCAAGATGGAGTAGACAACTTATTTCCTGCTCTTCAACCCCCACATACGAGACATCCTCCAGTAAGACCTTGACAAAAGTGCATTGAGTCACAGTTTATCCATAAGAGAACTATTCATTGCTCTTGATGCAATGACATAGATCACAACTGGTCCAAATGTAATAATTCATCGCCTTGACATGTCTGTTTTTGTGTTTGTAAGGTTTTCATCTTTTGTACCATCCCTCATTATTCCATTCTATGGTATATGGTGGTCGGGTAGTTGCTTTTGGTACTTATGTATTGCCATTATTATAGCCATGATGAACTATCTTTTTATTTTCACGATTTAGAGTTGTTTTCATTAATGAATTAAACGGAAAGTGCAATTTCAATGTGGTATTTTTTCACTTGTCGTATAAGTTCATAAAGGTGTTTATATTATGGCGTATTTGCTGTTTTGAGGTATCAAAATTAAGCTTAATATTAAGAGGGAGTAGGGCTATTTAGGTTGTGGCTCTCAAGTTTAATGAATTATAAGGTCTATGTGTTCCCATAGATTTCATCAGAGAAAATCTCTGTTTAGCCAGAATCACTGACTTTTAATGAACCATGTGAATAAAAGAGCTACACTATGACATTTACAGCTAGTTCTATGCAATTTGGTATGACCAATTTTGCACATCTTGAATGGTTCAATGGAAAGCGCATCATTGGTAGTCTAGTGGCTTTTAGCTGGACAAGATCCTATAAATATTGGTTTTAAGGAAAGTGCAGTACCATATCTTTCTAATTTAATTAGTTGTACTCTATATGTACGTAGTTTTCTTACTACTGAACCATAAAAGCAATTGTAGCAATTGTCCTACTGTGTGAACCACCACTCAGGCCAGAAAATAAGTGCACCATTGTATAATATTGTACAGTGAACCATGTAATTGGTTGGCATGTCACTACGCCTCAATTTGTAAGTTGTATAAACTTCTCTTCATTGTAATATGAGATTGTTATTCTCTTCTCATCCCTATGGTTCATTATATTGAACTAATACATATTAGAAAATGTCAAATTTCTAATTTAATTTAATTACTAATTTAATGAGAATTCTTTGTATACAACATATTGTATAGGGGTCTTTTCCTTTATAATATTCACATGGGAAACAATGCACTTAAAAGTTACAAGAGAAAATAAAGGAGTACCTTTAATTCCCAAACCTACAAAAGTGACCCAAATGAGGATCTAAGTTATCTTGGGACCTTAAATAATTAATTTAGGTCTTAGCATATGTTTATGAAAGTAAGAGTAATTTCTAATTTCCATACTACTGACATGGAGATTGATCTTAATAATTTATTTATCTATTTATTTTTCGTTAATTCATATGTTTTTCACTTCTAATTAGAATTCTTCTTCATATTATGAAAGAAAGTTTTAATCTTAATAGGCAAAGTTCAATTAATATTCAAATCCTTTTTACTAATAATAATAATAATAATAAAAGCAATCTCATACAAGTGTGGATTGTTTAGGAATGCAGTGATTAATATTGGGTAATACACATTTCTTTGATATGTTGGTTGAATTTGTTTAGGTTTTTTTTTTAACACCTATGGAGAGTGCTTTGAAGACCTGATAGAGTTTCACCAGCCTACATTGTTGAAGCCTATAGGGATATACTCATTCTTCAATGGCCTCTGCGGAGGTAATGCATTCTTTAATAGCCTAGGTATTAAGGATAGGCCATAAACTGACTACATAATATCCATCTCTTTAACTGGCAATCCTAGAAATTGCCTCGTGTCCACTACCGTGTATCTCCTATCTATATCACTTAATTACCAACTGCACTTATGTGAACGCTTATTGACACTAATGTGGATGCTTATTGACACTACATATCTCCAAAATTACATGCAGGCTACAACATTTTGAGACCTCTAATTTGGAGGTCTTCTTAACATCAACTGCAAGGAGATACGCCACAATATATGCCATTGGATAATTCAACATTTTAATGTTGGATTCAAACACATAGGTATCTCAACCGACAAAAGATATGATGTTACAGCTGCTGATGTGGGGCTTGTATTTAGCCTATCAACTACTGGACGAATTCTACACATTGCATCAACCCCATCAGATCATCCGTTCGGTACAATACGTACATGCGAAGAGAGACTCTTCACCTTACCAGTTGGGGAGGAGTTCCGAAGATGTTTCATTTACTACGCCTGTGCCACAATATTGGCCCCCACGTTAAGGATTGATGGATGCCGAAACTTGTGGCATACCATACACGAAGATGGTTTCAAAAATGATGTTAACTAGGGCTAATTTGTTATTGATCAGCTTGTAGAGGGAATAAGATGATATAAGCAAAGTAATAGCTCTTGAGTACATTGTTGCATCTTCTTTCTATAAGTATTGCACTTCTTTTACATGCGTTCCTTGGTAATTTGTCAAGTGTTAACATGAGTAGCAAATAACCATTGCAAATATGGTTATTTCCATAGTGCAACTCCATTATGTCAAGAGAGGCCGGGGAAGGGGCAGATTTTGTTCGACATGGCGGCTATCCATTGCATTTATAAGTTAGGGTGAAAGGAGAGAGGAGTGAGGTCCAAAGAGCTGGTGCATAGAGTGGTGGAGTCCTCAGAGGTGGCGTTGTGCCGATCCAGAAGCTTCTGCTTCAGTCGCTTCTGCTTTAGCCACTTTTGCTTCAGTCGTTTATGCTTCTGCCGCTTCTGCTTTAGCCGCTTTTGCTTGTGCTTGAGCCGTTTTTACTTGTGTTTGGAGTTCATAGCTCACCAAACAATTGAAGTTGAAGGAGATGGCAGAAAGCTGTGGTTAATGGTAGTGGACTAGAGAGTGTGTGGAAGAGAGTAAGAGACGTTTATCTCTCTAGAGATGGAGTTGGAGTTAGTCAAAGTGCAAGAGCTAAGAAATACGACTGGAAACAGAAAGGGGGGGAACGTGGTGCATTCCTAGAGGTTAGAGGTAGACCAAAGTCAACGGTTTAAAGGAGAAGGTTGTTACTTAAGAATTTCGACGGCTGAGTTGCACCACGCTGCATGCTCAATTGTACACACGTGATAATTGGCTTAACAATTAAGGAAAAATATGTTTTTTTTTTTCCTACCAATTTGAAAATAAATAACTTTTTAAACCCTAGTTTTTATAAATCCAAGATGCCTATGTTAATATGAAAAAATATTGGATTTTGGTGCACTCTGTGTTGAGTGGGTTTTCTATACCTAATATGCCCTTACCCATGTCTATGTCAACATCGATGTTTGAAAAGGTAGAAGGGTTAAAAAAATAATAATTGCAGTGTATGAAACTTCCCAAAGCAAAAAAAAAACATTGACTTTATCCAATTGAGATTTATGTGGAGAATTAAAATAATATTTGAGAATTAGATACTACTACTTTTGGTTTGGACTAGAAATCTTATAGCCAACTCTTGATGGATTTCTAAGAACTATTGTAACTTGATAACTATTATTTTTTGTAATATATTTGACCTCATTTGGAGTGATGTTTAATTAGAATAGCAATGTTCAATGAGGTTATAAACTCAAGAACTTTAAAATTATTTAATCTCTATATAAAATAAAATTAAAATGAGTTGAAATAAATATAAAATTAATTTATTGACTTTAATTTTATTGTATTTATTTCCATCGATTCTTTTCTTCTATTTTTTCCCCTCTAACTTCTTCATTGCCCATCAGTTTAAGGCAACTCTAATGCAAACTGCAAACAACATATCTAGACATTTCCTATATAACAATGTCATGTTATTTTTCATCTACAAGCACCATTAGAAAAAACCAATAGAAAGTTTCATTCCTCAAACTATTAAAAGATGGACCATTAGGCAAAACAGAAATTTCACCCATCTCATGAATGGAATTGGACAAAAAACCTTCTTGTATAATATCAACTTCTCTCATTTCATCCTAACATAAAAATTAAGTCAAATCAAAATTGTGGCTCATGACAAGAGGGAGGCTATTAAGTCTTCTCTTATGATTCAAAACAAGAAGGAAGATTTTGACCATAACAACAAATTAAAAAAAAAAAAAAACCACTTGGATCATTGCTAAGCCATTGTGACAAAACTAAGAATCTTCAGTTCTATGATGAAAATAAGAAGCTTCAATTCCTTTCCCTTTTTCAACCTCATCACGTATTAGGCCATTGTTGTAGGTTCATCCCATTGGAGCTGCAAGGAGAAATAATTTGCAAAAAGCATTATAAACAACACTAAATAAGTAGAAATTCATATGTTAAGAACCGAATATACTCCATCAAAGGCTTACACACCAAAGTTTTACTCAAAGTTATCAATTTTGATGGGAATAATCTCATCTGCTGCCTTGAAGTGTCGTACTAAACCCGCAAAGAACACCATTTGTTGCTCCAATGTGAATTTAATATTTTTAACCTACGGAAAACCACTTGAGTAATTCTAATATTTTCCTAAAAAATAAAAATTATGTGATTAAATAAAATGTAAATAATATATACCTCCTAAAATCCAAGTTGTTTTTTTTTCAAACTCCATAAGAAAACAAGCAAAACTTTATCCTTCAATGCCTGGTAAATTCTTGCATGCTAAAAAGAGCAATATTGTGGAACCCACTCCTTCATTACACAATCAATTACAAGTCAAAAACAAAATCAATGCTAAAAAAGAGCAATATTGTGGAACCCACTCCTTCATTACACAATCCATTACTAGTCATGCATAGAACATCTAGACATGAACATGGATGAAGCCTTTCCACTTCAAATTGTCATTTTTTATATAAAGTTATATTCCACATGGTTTAGTAGGATTTTTCCGTAAACTTTCAATCTTTGGACAACAATGAAAAAGGGTATATATATTCTGATCACACGGTTTAGAGTTCCACATTCCTTTCCTAGCATTAAAATTCCATGCATTCTTTTGTCTTGGGTTTCTCCATGGAAGTATCCAACTAAAGACAACAAACAACACTATTCTTCTCTTTTACCAGGTCTTAATTGTTTAATACAACATTTACACATTTTTTTCTCATATAAGCTTAAAATTATAGGCTTTTTTACAACTTGAGAACCATTAAAATAGAACCTAAGCATGAATAAGCCTGAAAATTCGCACTAGAAATGCTAACACAATTAATCATCCAACAAAATAGTGAAGTCTAAAATTTTCAACAACCAAAGCATCATAAATCCTAAAGTACTACAAATTTCCTCCCATTCTCTTATATTTCTAGAGTAGAATGCTCCACAAAAAATGTATCTTCCATAATTTGGACCCCAACAAGTTTAGGAAAAAGCCAGAAAACTCAAATGACAAACAAACACTGAGCTCATATGTTTTATTGGAAATTAAATATAAATTTTAACCATAAGCTACTTTATGCCTCAGTTCATAATGATTCTAACTTTAGGGATTGACAAGAATCCACCTATCAATTTTCTAGAGTCCCAGTAAGATTTGTTTATATACAGAATAATAAGAATATTAATAACAATATTAATATTTTTTTTATAGGCAAATAACAATATTAATATTTAATACACTAATGTCTGAAAAAAAACAACATTCACTTGCTTTAATAATAAACGATAATGACATGACCAATTAGTTCTTTGGTATCAATAAAAATGTGTTGTATGAATTTAGTAACATTTGCTTCCAAAATAAAATTTAAGCAAGTAATAAAAAAAAAACCCACATTAACGAGACAATATTTGCATGACATCGAAACTTAAGAAAAACATTTGGTTTAGTATTTTTTTCCTTTGCTTAGTACTTTCTAGAAGCGACAATTTGTAATGACCAATATGGACAAATACCATTTTCAGTTATTTCATCCGCAATTTGAACTTTGAGACTTTTAAAACTTCCTATCAGATTAAAATCGAAAAATGGCCATATGATCCAAAACACAAACCTCCCTGTCAGATAAAAAGGCCAAAAATGGCATACAATCCAAAATACTATTCTCTCATTTGCATGGTTTCGGTTTATTTCAAATACAAATATCCTTAATAAATTGCTTGCATTAACATTAGATGAACCCAACATAATATTCTAAGTGTTAAAACACATTCATACACACAAACACAAATTTAACCACCCATGCAATTCCGTTAATCCAAACATTCGTCCTTTAATATGAATCACATAATTTAAAAATACTATGAGAAACCAGCTAACAAGCAATAGAATAATAGAAAGATACGTGAAATCCTAGGTGACATAAACAAATTAGTGAAAATAAAAAGCAATATATAACGAATCGAATGAAGAAGGAAGAAACCTTCTTGAGAGAATCCATGGTGGAAGTTTTAGCAACATGGATGCAGTTGTACTAATTGGGATTGGCCTTGCCCCATCTGTCAAGCACCACTATGCCCAAGATCTTCCCTTTCGAGAGCTTCAGGTGGTCCGATAGTTTCCATGAGAACCCTGAACTCCCCATCTCTTTCTCTACTAGTTATTCTGAGATGAATGTGTTATCCAAATCACTGAAAATATATGTATAATAAGTGTGTATAATAAATATACAAATAAAATGAAGTAGAAAATTAGAACTCACACATAAGGTTCATCAAGGCTAGAGTTTGACTTTATGTTCTTAAGATGAATTTGTCCTATTTAGGTGCTTATGGTTTATTGACAATCGTCTCCTAGGATACAACGATCGCTTTCTTATGATAGTAGCACTTCAAATCACAAGAAACAGTGAATCACTAGTGATTTGTACTATCTTGTATACCAAATATTTGATAGAAAAGATAAATTACTAGACTTGAAGCTAAGGAGGACTTGAAAGACAAGAAAGGAGAAAGAGTGGAGAGAAAGGATGAATGAATGAAAATGCCATTTGGAGGGAGGGAATCCCTATTTATAGATTTGAAGGTGACCTTTAGAAGATACGTGTCTTTAAAATATTAGGGTTATGTCTTAAGACACTAAACATATATTTTGGAAGAGGTTGCATTTTTTTTAAATACAAGACACATCATTTAAAATAAGTTGTGTCTATTGAGAAGCAACATGTCTTCCAAAGAAAAAAAATCTTAATTTCCATTCACCTATATAAATTCCAACAATCCCCCACATGAATGGAAATTGTCTTAAAAATAAAAAATAAAAACACACACACAAATGACAAACTAATCAATCAAAAGAGTACAACTTGGAAAGTAATTGCATCAGGATAGTTAGCTTGTGACTTTGAACCTTCCTTAGTGAAATATTATATGATTTACTAACTAATTAGTGAACGTGATGTCTTGAACGGTTCAATTGTTGATGTAAATCAACACAACAATATCCACATAATTTTCTTCTGAATCACCATTGATTCTCATGGTTGTGTTCATTTTGGCCCTGAACAAATCCTGGTTTTATGAGTGTTATAGATAATTTTAGCCTTAAAAATTCTCATAGAACTGACCTCATTTCACACTCACATAAGTGATTCCTATTAAGAGTATCCTGCCATACCCCACTTGTTTCCAAGCTATAGGATTCATTAAAAGCAAAGTTTAACCTAGTTCACACTGCAAAAAACACTATTTCACCATAGGAATATATAAGAGAGATTATCTCTTTAATGCTTCTCCTAATCATTCATAAATTAGTTGTCTCTTT
This sequence comes from Vitis x doaniana, assembly GCA_030345155.1. NCBI lineage: Eukaryota > Viridiplantae > Streptophyta > Magnoliopsida > Vitales > Vitaceae > Vitis > Vitis x doaniana. The sequence goes on along the minus strand of CP128320.1, from coordinate 17,299,686 downwards.
GAACCTAGATCTTGGGATCTCTAGTCATTTAGGTTGGGTTACCAATTCAAAGACCTTTTTTTTATCATAAGCTTTAATCTCATTCCCCTTGATAAGTAGTTAACTTGATCTCTTGCCAAACCTTTGGTAAGCGAATCCTCAAGGTTGTCCTTTGATTTAATGTAATAAATGGAAATCACTCCATTTGAAAGTAACTTACTGTATTGTGTCTTTGATATATATGTTGAGACTTACCATTATACATGTTATTATGTGCTCTTCTAATAGTTGATTGATTATCACAATGTATGCTTATTGAAGACATAGGTTTTTTCCAACATGGTATGTCCTCTAAAAACTTGCGAAGCCATTCTACTTTTTCTCCTACTTTATCTAGAGCTATAAATTCAGATTCCATTGTGGATTTAGCAATACATGTTTGTTTTGAGAACTTCCACAATACAACTCCTGCTATTGTGAAAACATATCCACTAGTGGATTTTGTGTCCATTGTATCAGATATCCAATTGGCATCACTAAACACCCTTCAAGTATAGTTGGATATCTTGTGTAATGCAATCCATAATTTGGAGTGTATTTTAGGTATCTAAGGACCTTGATTATCACCTTCCAATGATCTTTTCCTGGATTGTTTGTAAATCTACTCAATTTGTTAACTGCATATGCTATGTTTGGTCATGTACAATTCATGACATACACTAAACTACCAATTACGCAAGAATACTCTAATTGAGATATGGTTTGACTAGTATTTTTAGCTAAGTGTAGATTTACATCTACCGGAGTCTTTATTGGACTATCTTCATATTTATTAAAGTTTCTAAGTATTGTCTCCATGTAGTGTGATTGAGATAATACTAGTCCATCAAACATCTTAGAGATTTTAATTCATAAAATGACATCTGTTGTATCCATATCTTTCATATCAAAATGTTTGGTCAACATTTTCTTGGTAGCTCTAATGATATCATTATTATTTCCAAAAATTAGCATATCATCCATGTATAGGCATACTATTACATAACCATTTGGTGTGCTCTTAACATAAACGCATTTATCACATTTGTAGATCTTAAAGTCATTTGATATCATAATATTTTCAAATTTCTCATGCCATTGTTTTAGTACTTGCTTTAATCCATACAAAGATTTAACAACCTTACACACATTTTTCTCTTGTCTAGGAGCAATAAGCCCTTTAGATTGTTCCATATAAATCTCCTTTTGCAATTCACCATTTAAAAATGTTGTCTTAACATCTATTTGATGAATTTCAAGATTGTGCAATGCAGTGATTGCAATCAATGGATTCTTATGACTGATGAATGTGTATAAAAAAAGTCAAGGCCTTATTTTTGTTTAAAACCTTTACCTACCAGTCTAGCTTTATATTTATCAATTGATCCATCAACCTTCAATTTCCTTTTAAAGATCTATTTACAAGCTAAGGTTTATTTCTTGCTAGAAGATCCACCAATTCCCATGTGTGATTTTTCATGATGGATTCAATTTCACCATTAATAGCTTCTTTCCATAACAAAGCTTCTGGAGTAGACAATGCTTCCTTAATTGTATGGGGTTCATTTTCTAACATATAAATTAGATAATCAGGACCAAATGACTTAGATACTTTGGCCCTTTTACTATGTCTGGGTTCTTCAATATCTTGATGACTACTACTAGTAGTCTCATATGTTCTTTTCTAAGAATTTTCTCTAGTATACTTCTATAAGGAAAGGTGTTCTAAAAAATTGAGGCATTCTTGACTCAATGATTGTATTTTCATGAATATCAGGAATGTCTGATTTATATACTAGGAACTGATGTGCACTACTATTATTGACATAACCAATAAAAACACAGTAAATTGTTTTAGGCCCTATATTAACCTTTTTAGGGTTAAGAATAGCTACTTTAGCTAAACACCCCCACACTTTCAAATATTTATAAGATGGTTTTCTTTCTTTCCATAATTCATATGGAGTTACATCATTTTTCTTGTGTGGTATTTTGTTCAAAATATGGTTAGCAAAAAGAATTGATTCTCCCCACAAATTATGAGGTAAGCCAAAACTTATCAACATAGCATTCATCATATCCTTTAATGTTCCCACTTGATTGAGGTGAATAAGGAGCAGTGGTTTGATGAATAATACCATGTTCTAAACAAAACTCATCAAAAGGTGCTTCATATTCTCCACCTCTATAGCTTCTTGTCATCTTTTTCTACTTGCTAAGTTGATTTTCAACCTCATTCTTATAGTGCTTAACACTTCCAAGGCCTTGTCTTTGCTTCTTAGCAAATATATATAACTGTATCTTGTGCAATCATTAATGAAAGTAATGAAATATTTTTCCCTCATCTAGTTTACACAAACTTTAAATCATAGATATCACTGTGAATTAATTCTAAAGGCTTGGTGTTCTTTTCAATAGAATGAAAGGGTGTTTTAGCTAGCTTATCTTCTACACATGTCTCACACTTGTGATTAGGATTAATGTGAAAGTTTGGCAATAAATTTAGATTTCTTAATTTGCACAAAGAATTAAAATTCACATGTCCTAATCTGTCATACCACAAATTAAATGACTCAAGCAAATAAACAAAAGAACTAGCTTTATTATCATTGAAATCTCATAGGATAGTCATTACATTCATCTTCAAAAGCCCATTTGCGAGATGCCCTTTGCCCACATACACCCCATTTTTGGTGAGTATAAACTTATTAGATTCAAAAACCATTTTGAACCCATTTTTACTTAATAATGAGCCAGACACTAGATTCTTACGGATATCGGGCACATGTAAAACATTACAACAATTTTCAAAAACTGTCCTCAAAAACTATTTTTGAGAATTATTTGTTAAAATAGTTGTTAAGCAAGACCTAATATTTTGTACCATAATTTATTAAAGAGCAAAACTTTATCCTTAAAATGTGAATGAGGAACTTATTAAGTAAATAAATAAGGTTGAAATGTAAATAAAATACATATGTCCAAAATTCGAAGACTGCATGTGAAAATCATGAAAAGTCATACAAAACTCATTGAAATAAAAAATTAAAATCAATAATTGTCATATTTTAAAGGCATTTGGAAAATTTTCTTTTAACATTGTCAATTCAAAATTAGTTTTACCCAAGTTCAAACCGATATTTGAGTCATGGTCCAAATAAAAAAGAAAATAATATATATATATATATATATATATATATATACAATCTATTTTCTAATTTAGTGAGGATTCATCATAAATCATGTTGAAGTGTTACTCTTTAACAAATTTGATGAGTAAAGTGATGCATTTTTTAATATGAGTGGTAAAGTATAAAACATTCAAAAGTTGAAGTGTATTTAACTTTATTTTTTTGTTTTTCTAAACTCATTTATCTCGCCAAATACATCTTATATATATATATATATATATATATATATATATATATATATACCAAAAAAATATTAAAATTTAAAATTTGTAGATAAACATTGCAATAATTTTTTTAATTAAAAATGAATAGATAATTTTTAATAATGAATTAAAATATTTTAAAAATTAAAAAAAAAATCTCTTATCTACAATATGTATTTTTGTAAGAAATACATAATAAATAGATACAAAATAAATAGAAAATAATTTTTCAATAAATAATATAGTTATAAATTTATAATATTTTATTAAAAATTATAAAACATAAATATTAATATTTAAATAAATCCATAAATTACATTTTTATTAGAAATTAATTTTTTAAAAATGACAAATATTTATAATATTTTATTTATTTTATTTTATAAGAAATATATTTTATTTTTTAAAATATGAAAATAAACTAAGTTGATTCACAATATGTAAATATATTTACTTTTCAATTATTTTCAAGGTGTTTTGGATTGGTTTGGTCCAAATTTCCATTATAATTAGTATATTATAGTTATAAATTATTTTAAAAAACTATTATGATTGTTAAAGAATAAAACAAGTCAAGTCTTATATAATTTGAAGTTCATTTGCCTAATTAAAATTTTTAAAGAATATATATTAGTATAGGTAGAGGTGAAATTGACATAATCATTTTGAACTAATTTTTATCCAAAAAAATTCTAGTATTAATTGTATCAATTTTTAAGTTCTAAGTTATCTTTAAAAATTATTAAACTGTTGAATGAATCTAATGCCATCAAGTCTAATTTCATTTGAAGTTTTTTATTTTTCCTTAATAAGAAAATTTAAGAAAGTCTTAGGGACTCTATGAAAGAGTTATAAGTCTTTGCTTAATGACAAGATTAGGTTCAACATTCAGAAATAACACATGCTTAAATAAGGATTAGTATATGTATAAACAAAGAGTATTATACATTTACATGTATTTTCACATATTAAATTTCTAATAAAATTTCCTAAACTTTCCCAAATTTTCTTGGAAAGACAAAATAATGATTTAATCTCTTATTGATGATTCATTTCTCTATTTGACAAAGAAAATGGAGTAGTTAATTGAATGAAAACCAGTGATGAAATATGATTAGAACAAACTTTTTTTTATTTATAAAACTATATTAATTTATAACAAGAGTTTTTCTTTATAAAGTTTAAGTATAAAAGTAGATTTAGCTAATCTAGCTTTAATTGCAATTAGTATTGATTAAAAGGTTGTTGCAGTAACCGGGAATCCAACAATCTCAAATTTTTTATATTCTAATCTCACCTGTGAAGTTACCATAATGCATGCACCTAACACATCCATATTTCAATTCATAAAAATCCATTTGGATTAATCAGCAGTTGTCTAAATATATATGTATTTGTCTATTTAATCTACATTTAATATATTTTATTGACAATAATAATATAAGTTTTCATCATTTTATTCCATCAAGTCTATTTATTAAATAAAAGAATCCACCAAGATTCCAAAATCTAATTCATGTTATTATATGTTGTTAGGGCATTAGGTTCTCGCATTATTTTGTTGGCAATTTTATTCTTTTTTATTCTAGCTTAGGTTACTTTTTAAATAGTGACTTACTCTTCATTGAAAATTCAAGGTTATTGTTCATTCAATCAGAAAGTCATACTAAAAAGGTTTAAGTTGTAACAAGTTAGGTGTTAAAAATGATTTGAATTAGACCAATTATTTAATTTTGAACTAAATTGTTTTAAATTTGCTTTTTGGAAAAACAGGGGCACTCAAGTGTTAGCATGCTATAATGCTTCCACCGCTCAAGCGCTTATCTAATCGCTTAATTACCCGAGGCATTTGAGTAGTGGATAAGTCTGCTCAAGAGGTCCCTTTGAATCTCCCATATTCTGGCATATCTCATTTTTGGAAATTGAGAATTTATTCTTTATGGAAAATTTGGTTATCGATCTTTTAGGTCTCTAAACCTATATAAACCCTTCCTAAACTTGTCCTAGGGTTTTATGCTTCCATTGAAATCAACCCTAACTTGTCCTACCATTCCCAAAAACTCTCAAGAATTTGTTTGTTGAATTTTGGGTTGTTGCAAAGATTTACATCCCCTTAGAGGTTGAGGCAAATCCACTAGAGCATTGGAAGTGTTGTATCATAGATGTGGATCATGATATATAAGATAAGTGGTCGGGTAGATTTGTGTATCTTGGTCTCATATAGTGAATTTTTTATTAGAGGTTCTAGACCTTGTAGTTTTTTATCTCGACAATTAGTGTGGGAGTTTTTCACGTAAAATCATTTGTCTCTTGTGTGATTGTGTTTTTTTTTTTTAATTTCTTATATCATATAGGAACTTATTGATGTAAAAAGGCTTAGATTTCTCTCATATGTTTAATTGGGTTAAGTTTTTCAACTTTTATATTAATTTTTTTTTTTAAAAAAAAAACACCTATTCAACCCCTCTTTGGGTGTTATCCTATTGAGACAAAGGTTTTTCAATTAGTATTAGAGCTAGTTTTCTAAATAAAAAAAATATTTTCATTGATCCTAAAAGTCCAACATGGGACAACAGAGGTCTTGGGCAACCCTAAACAATCCACCGTATTTTTTATGGGAAGAACTATTCCCATTGGAAGGCTTGAATGGAGTTGTTTCTAATAATGCAAGGAGAAAGGGTCTGGAATGTAGTAGAATATAGATAGGGACCCCCATTAAAATTAGATGTGACTGGGAGATCTATTGGTGAATTAAAACTCAAAACAAGAATGGGATAAGATTGATAATAAGGGGAGTGAGGTCAATGCTTAGGCCCTCTTTAGCATATTTAATAGGGTAGCCTTAACGAATTTCATATGATAGCCACATGCAAGCGTGCTAAGGAGGCATGAGACATTCTTAAAGTAACTCACGAGGGCACTTCAACAATGAAGTTGTCTAAAATTTAAATACCTATCTCTAGGTTTGAAAGCCTTAGAATGCAAGAGAATCATAATTTATTTGTATTCTACTTTGAATTAAGTGATATTGTGAATTCTATCTTTAACCTAAGAGAAAAGATTCTTGAGTTTAAAATTGTTAGAAAAATCTTAAGATTCCTTATTGAGAGGTTTAAGGTCACTACTATAGCGGAAAGCAAGGATGTTGACTCTATGAGAGTTGATGAACTTGTTAGTTCTCTTTAGACCTGCGAAATAACTCTTCTAGATTCTTAAAAACCTAAACAGTTTGCTTTTAAGGATTCTAAGAATAAGGAAAAAGAGTCTGAAATTTTTGAAAATGTAGGTAAGGAAGAACTGGTTCATATGGGAAAAACGTATTAAAGAGCATTAACATTTCATAAAATGACCAATAGGAAACAAGACTCAAAAAAGGGAAAAATATTTATATGTATTCTAAAGGGAAAAATGTTGAGTGTTTTTTCTAATTATCCTAGTTCTAAAAACATTAAAAAGTCTATGCAGGATACTTGGAGTGACACAGACTCTAATGAGAGTGACGCCATGGCTTCTAAGGATCAAAGGTATGAGCAGAATCATTTTTTTTTTTTAGCTTTTGTTGCATCTATTGATTTTGTGCATGAGATTGATAGTGAGTGTGAGTTTAATTATGAAGAAAATGTTGATTTTCTTGAGAATATTGTTGTTGAATATTGATGCTTGATCAAGAAATTCTTGAAAATTAATATTGTTGTTGACTCACAAAAATCTCAGATTAATGTGCGTTGTGAAGAAAAGAGTAATCATATTGAGAAAATTCAGTTCTTGAGGTTGAGTATCAATATATCCTTGAGAGAAACAATATTTTTAACTTGAGAGATTGAATGTCAAAAATCTTCTTTTTATTCTAATGGGGTATTTCATATTGGGACTAAAGCGTTGAATGATATTCTTAATAAATGCAAGTCCCATGGAGATAAGAGAAGTCTAGGCTACATTAACAAAATGAGACTCACACTAATAGAGATGCAGTTTTTGTCAAGGTTAAGGAAGAAACTCCTAACCAAGTAACCTCTCCTAGCACTTTCCCACTATGCACTTACTGTCAGAAGTATGGACATGCTCATAGTGAATGTGATAGTAGATTCCTTAAGAGGTATAAATCTTAGTTGAATATGCTAATAAATGAGTTTGATTTCCTAAACAAATATATTCTACACATTAAAAAAGGAAAGAAAAGCAATCCCAAGCCTAAGACTAAAAAAAACTCCTCTAGTTCAGCACCTAAAGTGAAACAAGTGTAGTTGAAGAAGGATAGGCCTAAGTTTAATGTTGTGTTCATGACCCTAAGAGTTAAAGCCCCTAGTGTGCGGTATTTAGTCCCTAAACCTAAGGATAAACATGTGATAGGTACTAAATAGATTTTCAAGAATAAATAAGATGAAAATGGAATCATTGTGAGGAATAAAGCTATCCCAAATTGAGAGAATTAACTTTGAGGAAACCTTAGTCTCTATAGCTAGGTTAAAATCTATTATAATCCTCCTAGCTATAGCATGCTCATTGAGAATAAAATTATTTTAAATGGATGTTAAGAGTGCTTTCTTGAATAAGATTCTTAGTGAAGAAGTCTATGTACAACAACCTTAGGGCTTTGAGGATCTAAAACTCTTGAATCATGTTTAGAAGTTAAAGAAAGCCCTCTATGGTCTTAAACAAACTTCTAGAGATTGGTATGAGAGACTTACAACTTATCTTTTGGAAAAAGAATTTAAGAAAGTGGAGGTTGACAGAACTTTTTTCATTCATAGGACTAAGACTAAACTTTTAGTGGCTTAGATTTATGTTGATGATATCATTTTTAGGGCCAACTCAAGTGATTTTGCCCTTAGTTTTGCTAAGGAAATGAAAAAGGAATTTGAAATGAGCATGGCAGGTGAACTTAGGTTTTTCTTAGGATTGCAAATTAGGCAATTCAAAAATGGTATCTTTCTATATTAGTCTGAGTATGCTAGGAGATCGAGTACCGCTACTAAGATTTGTAAGGACACATTTGGAAAGGATGTTGAGCAAAAGTTTTATAGAAGTATGATAGGAAGTCTCTTGTACTTTACTGCGATTCGCCCAGACATTTCTTTTAGTGTGGGAGCATATGTTGGGTACCAAACAAGTCCTAAAAAGTTACACTTAGCTTCAATTAGAAGAATCATTCAATATGTTAGTGGGACTTTAGATTATGGGTTATGGTATCCTTTTGATTCTTTTCTTTTTATTGTTGCGTATTCTAATGCTAATTAGGTTGGAAATGTAGAGGATAGGAAAAACACTTCGGGTGATTGCTTCTTTATCGATGATTGTTTAGTTGCCTAGCTAAGTAAGAAGCAAATTTCAATATCCTTGTCCACTGTTGAAGTGAAATATATTGTCACATGAAGTTGTGCCCAACTTTTTTGAATGAAACAAATGCTAAATGACTATGGCATTGACCAAGGTACTATGAATAATTATTGTGACAACTCTAGTGCGATCAATATTTTTAAAAACCCTTTTCCCAAACTAAACATATAGAAATTCATCATTATTTCATTAGAGATCTAGTTGAAGATAAGGTTATTTCCCTAGAGTTTGTCCTAATGGAGTTTCAATTGACAAATAGTTTTACAAAACCTCTGGATACCCTTAGGTTTGAATTTCTTAGGAAATCCTTGAGTATATGCCTAATTGACTTATGTCAAAGTGTGTAGGCTTAAGGATTTGTGCTTAAATTGCTTATTTTATCATCTTTTGGTCTATCCTAGTTCTTTTTAGGGAAAATTTAGACATCATATTACTTGCCTTATTAGAAAGGATTTCAATATCTCAAGTTTTAGGCCTAATATAAATGTACTAGATCCATAAAATTTGATTTTATTTCCCTAGGATTTTGTTAATCGCTTTTAATGTATACAAAAATCCTTGTATAGTGTGAAATCTAAAAAAAATTCTTGGTAAATGGTTATTAGGGAATCTTCTTAAATTTAACTAATAAAGTAGTTTTTATTTTCTTTGGAAGTAATGAATACCATGCTTAATCAAATTTAACACACATACCTTATTTGTCTATGTTCAATATTTTTGTTTCCTAAAGTGAATGATAGAAATCATGGAATCTTAGCTAAAAAAACATCAAAGATTCTTTCCAAGATATTTATGCCTTCACTTGCAATATTTAGAAAACAACCACTAATGGAATAAGGCAACTAAAGTGAAAGTATGATTTCCATAAATGATATACAATGACTCCACTTCTCCTAAAAAAATAATAATAAAGGAAAATTGTGATATATGATTGAGGAGGAGAAAAGTTGTGTTGTATGTAGATCAACAAATACCATGTTAAACAAAAATCCAATGAACTTAGAACAAATTTACTGAATGTGAATTAACTATATCACGGCATGGTTTAGTAACTTCTAAGAATTCAAATTCAAAATGTAGAATTCGACAATAAGTTCATCCCCTTGAAAATCAATACCATTGATTCATTTTGGCCCTCATAATCCTTGATAATTATTTATCTACTTTCCAAACCAAAATTGTGATTAATGATGTTCTTTGGTTTGATATATCAATTTTGTTTGATTGAAACTTCTCTTTAGGTTTTTTTACTTCTTGTGTTACTATTTTTTCTAATTTATTGAGTTTGTTCAATTGAATTATGCCCTAAGTTGATATGTCTTACTCTTTCACTGTTACTAATGAGTTTTTGTTGTTAACACGTTGCCTATTTCATGGATTTATATCTCCTTGATCATTTCAAGCATTTCTTGTTGTTATTTAGGTAGGATTCTTAAGGATGTGGGCTTTGAGTTGGATCCAATCCTTGCTGCACCTGGACCCTAAGCTCTTATGGACACAAGCTCCTAGTCCAAACATTATAATTATATTTATGAACCTCTTATCCCACTTGATCTTACATAGTAGGTTGTCGTTCCTCTAGACCTTGGTCTCCTATCTACTACAGCTTAGGAGGCTACATAAGAGGTCATTGCCGAGGAGGAGGAGATCCATGTTATGGAGCAGGATCTACTTGTTTAGGAGATTGATTTCCTTAAGCTTGCGCCACGTGGGCATCATAGTCAAGGACGTGGAGGCTCTTTTTGCTCTTCAGCTTGCCTTGCTCCTCTGTCCTATGCTCTTCTTTTATAAATAGTGATGGATTCTCTAGACTAGCTTCACTTTCAAGTCAGTATAGTAGGCACTTGGGCTGTCAAGTTTGCCACTCACCTAGATGTGCACAAGCAAGAGTTGGATGCTAGTTTCAAAGGCATCGAGAAGCAACTCTCTTACATCATCTCCTAGATTCAACCCCAAGGTGTCTTGGGTTATATTCTATCATTGTCTTCATATCATTAGTTGTTTGTTTGTGTTTTGGTCCACTTTTTGTACACTGAAGCCGATTTGGCTCAATTTTTAGATATTTTTTTGCTATTTAGCTTTGATCTAAATGTATGTCTTTTAGTTTCCTACATTTTGTTTGTATCCAAAACCTTTCTTTTCTATATAGATATCATGTTTCTCACTTTACTTACATGTTTATCTTGTTCTATTCTTTATCTTTGTCTATTTTGCTACAAAATGGGGGAGACATGATTGATTGATTTGGATTGATTGGATTGAGGATTGATTCATAATTATGATAAAATTATTTTTCCATAGATTGATTCATATACTTGATACATGTTCACTTGCTGGGTTGCATATTGATCTTGATCTTTTCCTTATTACCCTATTTTGATTACTTGGTTATATTATGTCCCACACATTGCTTTACCTTAGGTATTTGTGTGTTAGTGTGTGCAAGTTACGGGTATTGGGATGCCTTACTGGACTTGGATGCATCATTTGGTTCTCTGCATGTGATTGGATGAATAGGTTTAGATGAGTGTGATTGAGTGTTATGTAAACTTTATTTGAGAGTTTTGGGGGTTTATGTAACTCTATTTTTGTTTTGTCACAAAATTGTCAAAATGAGAGATTGTTAGGGCATTAAGTTCTTGCATTATTTTGTTTGCAATTTTATTCATTTCATTGTGGTATAGAATAATTTTTAGATAATGACTTACTTTCTTAGATATTAAAAAAGGTTTAGATTGGATTGGTTATTTAATTCTGACCTAAATTGTTTAAAATTTGCTTTTTGGAAAAATAGGGCGCTCAAGCGTTGGTATCAATCCTCAAGTGTTGGTATTAGTCCTCAAGCCCTGGTATCAAGTGTTGGTATCAACGCTCAAGTGTTTATACCACTCAAGCCCTTATCTAAGTGCTCAAAGACCCAAGGCGCCAAGCGGTGGATAAGTCCACTCGAGCGGTCACTTCGAATCTACCATATTCTAGAAAATCTCACTTTTGGAAATTGAGGATTTATTCTTTACAAAAAAAATTGGTTATCAATCCTCTAGGTCTTTTGACATATATAAACCCTTCTTAAACTTATTTTAGGGATTGATACTTTCTAAACCCTTCTTAAACTTGCCCTACCATTCCCAACTCTTAAGAATCCGTTTATCAAATTTTAGGTTATTGGAGAGACTGACATTCTCTCAAAGGTTGAGGTAAATCCACTAGAGCATTGGAAGTGTTGTGTTGTAAACATGGATCATGATATAGGTCTTGGAGAGTAAGTCTTAGGATAAGCGCTCAGGTAAATTCATGTATCTTGATCTTGTATGGTGGACTTTTTATTAGAGGTCCTAGATCTCATGGTTTTTTATCTTTCATAGTTAGTATGAGAGTTTTCTACGTAAAATTGTTTTTCTTGTATGGTTATGTCTTTGATTATTTCTAATATCATACATGAATTAATTGATTTAAAAAACTTAGTTCTCTCTTATAAGTTTAATTGGGTTAAGTTTTTCAACTTTTATATTAAAATATTTTTTTTTAAAAATCACTCATTCATCCTATTTGGGTGTTACCCTGCTGAGACAAAGGTTTTTTACATGGACCAAAGCATTGAGGGTTTCTTATTATTGAGGCTTTTGACATAATTACACAAATTTATTTTTTAAATAATTAAAAATATTCTATAAAAAATAATTCTAAAATGTTTGTAATTTGGGATTCCATGTGAAAGTTGTTTGTTGAGACTAGTTCTATATAAAAATGATTTCTTAGTGTAAAGATATAAAGATTTCTAGGTAAATAAAGAGAGCTTGGTATCTAAATTTAAACAAAATAGGTAGGACAAAGTAATCAAAAGTATCATGTTTTTGTATTTTTTAAAATAATAATATTTTTTAAAATTCTATTTTTTCTAAATTCTATATTTTTTTTTTAGAAAAATATTGAAATGCTAAAATAGTTCTCATAATGATAAAATGCGAAATAAATATAAAATTTAATAGAAACTTTAGGTTGCATTTGTTAGTTTCATTTATACAAATTTTCACTTCATACTTTTTCCCTTGAAAATATGTTTGATTAAAAAAAATTGAAAATTATTTTTAGAAACTAAAATTAAATTTATAAAATCTTGTTTAATTTTCAATTTTCATTAAAAAAAATGACAAAAAAATATAATTAAAAGTTTATATGATATACACATAACTAAAAGTTTATAGAATACAAGCATCATTATATGAGATATATTAATAAAATGATAATATTTTTATGATATATATATATATATATATATATATATATATATATATATATATATATATATATATATATATATATATTTCATTTTATATATATATTTCATTTTATATATATATTTCATTTATTCATTATTTTTTATTTGTTTAGTATATTTTTTTATTTTAAATAGTAGAATGAAATATTCTAATATACTTATCATTAATCAAATAAATTATTCTAATATAAAATATATCCACTTCTAATAATATGCATTCTAATATATATATATATATATATATATATATATATAATGTTTTATTAGTTGCATTTTTGTAATATTTGTATTCCTAGGTATTTTATTTCATTTTATTCTTTTTTGTCCAACTTTTTAGAAAAAGGTTTTAATTTTTCTTAAGAAAATTTTGAAAACATCGTTGGTGTTTTCACTTTTTCTATTATTTGAGCTCAATTTTTTAAAAATAAAAACAAAAACATATCATTCAAAGATATTTTGATCCCTAATTTCTAGTTTCTTTGAAAATTAAAAGTTAGAAAACACAACACAATCTAAACAAGGCATGCATTAAATTCTCAATTTTAACTAGACGCCACAATAAAAGTCTCATATTTATTGTCAAAAACTTATTTATGAAAAGGAAAATGCTAAGGTATCAAAGTGATGCCTACCAAACAAAAGATTTGAACTATTGAATATGTATGATGAGATACAGGCTATTGAATATTGATATAAACAAGACCAGGATGTAAAGGTATAAACAAATGAAACTAAGCAGGTGTTTGGTAAAACTTAATACTTATTATTTAATTACTTATGTTGACTTTAGGTTAAATTATATTTAAGTTATTGATTTAAAACTTATTACTTAATTCTTATTTAAATTAATTAAAAATTTAATCTGAATCATCAAATTGACTTATTTACCTTCATAAACTCTCACTAACATTTACCTTATTAATAGAAAGTAATAAAGTATTACTTCTTTATAAATACCTAAAATTTATAAAATAATTACAAAATATGTATTATAAAAGATGAAATAATATTCTACTACTAAATAAATATGCAACAAATCATTTTAAAATTAATATTAAAAAATCAAATAATATTTACATTACAACTTACAAAAGATCATCTAAAGTTTGTAATTTACTCACATTAATAAAATGTAAGAATATGTTGTTCATTCAAAACAAAATTAAAACTAAAAGTTAATACACTTTATTGATTTCATTTGCAATTTGGTCTCATAAACTTAACATAAATTCCTTTCCTATGAAGGGCGTTGATCACTACCTATATTTTTTAACTCAATATTCTCTTCATCAAATCGGCGAACAAATAATTCATCACCAATTTCAATTAATCAAAGAAAATTATGTATTGCAACACAAGCAAGGACAATGTGAGTTTGAGTACAAAATTGATAAGGCGTCATCCTCTTTAATATTGGAAAACATGCTTTTAGGATGCCAAATGCTTGCTCAATAACATTTTAAAGCCTCGCATAAGCATGACTGAATTTTTCTTCTTTTCCCTTGGCACGACCACCATTATGAAAATTTGAAAACCAATATCCAATATATTTGTATGGTGCCATAAATCCTCTAGTATGTGAATAAACAACATCAACCAAATAATATTTATCTAAAGAAAACACAAAATCATAAATTAGATCTTCTTTTTAACAAAAAAAAAAAAAATGATTAAAAACACTAAAAATAAACAAGTTTACATGTGTTTACTAGAAGGAGACATCGGAAATCTCATGATAGGCTAGGATTATTAATAGTTTCTATGAAAATTCTTGAATCGTGAGTTGTCCCTTCCCATCCAACCGCTACATAAGTAAAAATCAAATCAAAATCACATATGGCCAAAACATTTTGACAACATTATCCTCTTCCATGACCCCTATATGGTGTTTTCTTGTTTTTGGGATATGAGCATGAATGAGAGTCCCATCAATTGTAGCAATATATATATATATATATATATTAACATTTAATTAAAAGGATAAATAAATGTTGATATTTACCTTAAAAAATTGTCTTCTTAATCTATTATTTGAATGAATCTCATTTTGATTTCATTGGATGTGGAATGTGTGATCATCTCTTTTTCAAACTTCATCATATCTACTAAAACTTCATGAAAATATCTATGCACTATATGGCCCAAGTGTTGAAACCAATTTTTGATTAATTGATTTCAAAGATTGTGACTTAATGTCATGAAAAACATTGTCATTTTTTCTTCCACTACCAAATATTTACTATCAAATAACCAACCCCTCTCTCTAAATCGTTGCCATAAGAGAATAAATGCATTCTTCTCCATATGCATTCTTTTCCATGTGCATGAGCTAAAAACAAGTTCTAGATGAGTCAAACAATAATTCTTACATATAACTTGCACCAGAAAGGATGAATATAGCAACTGGTTGTTTAATATGACACATAGGATCAATGTATTTACATAAAAAAAAATAATAATAATAATTATGCCTATTTTCATCACTCTTCGTATTTCTGGCTTCATATCCATAGGAAATTTAAAAAGAAAATAAAATCTTGTTTTCAAAATGGACCATCTCATGTACATGTAGATGTGAAAGCTAATTAAGGAATTCATTGAACAAATCTATAAATTATAACCCAAACCTTCAATCCTCAAACAAATCTATAATCCAAAAATCAAACCCAAGAGACGAATTCCAAGAAATCAACACTCATTCAATTGAAATCATTTCATCACAATGATTCGAAGTTTTCAAGGGATGGTGTGGTTTTTGCCAAAATCATTTCCATCAAACTCTAATTTGGAAACTTATGATACCAAAATCCTTATGACTTTTGCCTATAAATACCTCCCTTATAACCCTTTGAGGGTAAGAGATCAAAGATTAGAAAGATCATAGAGATCTTGGAGATTAATGTTGAGAGGCCTCTTATTCTTTAAGAGGGACTCCTTGTGAAAAAGCCTAAATTGTCATACCATTCCCATGTTCTCATTCCAGTATTTGAATCTTTGATTTGTTGGATGAAGATTGTAATTCCTCTGGAGGGACTGAAGGATCTACTATGGAGCAATAGGGAGTTGCTGTGTCACAGACATGGATCAAGTTGTAGGTGCTGAAGAGTAAGTCTTTAGGGTAAAACGACCAGGTAAATCTGTGTAACTTGATTTTCAATAGTGGATTTATATTGATAGGTCTTAGACCTTGTGGTGTTATCTCCATAGTTTATGGAGTTTTCCACGTAAAAAATCTTGTACCTCATTGTCTATATTTTTTATATTCTATTTGCATTGCCTAGAATACGTTAAATTAATTATCCTTAATATCTTGTAGGATTTTCTTAAAGGTTGCATATCTATCAATTCCTAAAAGTTGCATCTCTATATATTCTTGCATAAAGTTTATTTGGTTAGTTTAACTGATTTGTTAAGATTGTTTTTGAGGTTGTTGAGTTGGTTATCTTAATAGTTGTAGTAGTTATTTCTATAATTATCTCTAACTTCTTTCAACATATCTTTGATTGATTTGTTGAAATTGTTATTAAGTTTGTTAGGGTAGTTATTCTGGTGATTATCATTATCCCTAACATATCTCAATATTTATATTTAGATATTAATAACTTTATTATCAGGGTATCTTTAAAAGTTAAAAATCATATTTTTATATATCTAAATACTTTAGGCATAATCCTATTAGTTATTTGGAATATCCTCGATATCTATTGGAGTAAGAAAAGTTACTCATAATTTACAAATATTGTTTTAAAATTTTAAATCACTCATTCACCTCTTCTCGGCGTTCCCTATTAGACATTCCTTTATTATTCAAGTGGTATTCAAAGCAATACCCATTTTTCATTTACAAAGTCATTATTAACCTCAATATTCAAGAGGTTAATCATAAAATCGGGATGTATCAACTCAAGGATCTTTTATGACAAATTAGTATGAGAATATAAGAATGAGGAGGAGCAAGTTCATACAAGGATGTTAGCGTATTGTATTCTTTTTCCCTTCATCCATATTTTGTCCCATTAGGTTTTACTAACAAAATTTTTAATGAGATAGTCATAATAAACCAAGAATAGGCTAACGAATTATAAGAATATCGTATTTTTTTCCTTATTTCTTGACTAAGTTTTTTTTTTTTTTTTTTTTTGTAGATTTTTTATTTGCAATGTTTTAGTGAGACATATTCTTTTAATCTGGTAGTCATAAATGAGGTGGTGAATGAATGACCACCATTGAAGTTAATTTATGAACTTCCATTTACTTATCTTAAAGATGAGTAATGGAAACTATTTGTAAAACTTATAAAAGACTTCCCATACTTTGTATAAGTGATATAGTGAGCAAGAAAAGTTCTCTCCGCCCCATTTTCTATTTCTTTCAATTTTTCTTTATGCAATATTAATAGTGTATTTCTGATTTTATAACATGTTTTTAAAGAAATTCTTAAACTGTTTCAATTGTTTCACTTGCACATGTTTACTCATATTCAATTTCTAACAAGATTTCATAAATTTTCTCAATTTTTTTTAAAACAAATCAATGACTTATTACATTAGATTCTTAACTATAGTTGATTTCTTTGCTTGAGAGAGAAAAGGGAATCAATCAATAAATAGATTTTCTCTCAATCTTTTAAGAACAATTAATTTAAAAATGATGGAAAAAAAATTCAAGATTTATGTTATAGATACTAAGGCAAATTCTACCTTATTCTAATTGTCAAATTTTAAGTACTTTGGTAACTTTTTCATTTTTCCCAATATATATATATATATATATAATTTCCATTATCTAAGAGGCATTTTAAAAATTTTCTTCCTCTCATTGTTTCACTTACATATGTTTATTTGTATTTACTATCTAATAAATTTTTCTAAAATAAAGTCAATTCACTTATTGCATTAGATTCTTCGGTACAACTGATTTCTTTGGTCCAAAGAGAAGAGGATTAATTAAATGAACTATGATGACAAGAAAATTTTTTATTTTTATAAAATTATATTATATTGAAAGCAAAGTTTTCTTTATAGTGTTTAAAATTATAAAGGCAGATTTAGCCTATCTTGCTTTAACCTTTATTAAGACTGATCGTGAATCGAATCTCATCGGTGAATTAGCATAATGCATGCACCTTACCCATCCACATTTCTATTAAATATTTTCTTAACTACAATCCATTCACAAAAATCCTTTTGGTGAATATATATATATATATATTTGTCGGTGTTAATCTAAATTTCATATTTTATTGACATTAATAATAAAATTAATTGATTAAAAAAATAAAATAATCCAAATATTTATGAATTTAATGCGCCTCATGTTTTTGTTGAAAGAGTAATCTTTTTTTACATAAATACCCTTAACAATTTCAAATATTTATATTTATGTTTTAAATGTCAGACAATAATCTCATAAACCTAGCTAGTAGCTAATGTTGTTAATGTCTTTGACAAACATTAGTTAGTTAATAGGAAAAAAATTAATTAACAAAAATATTTACTTCTCGTATGATTTTATAGAAACACATGTTAAAAACGAAAGAAAAAAAAACGACAATTATTGTAAAATTTTGGGGAACAAAGGTTAGAAAGGGGTTTAACTTTTTTTTCCCCACATCTTAACATGCCTGATACCTTGCTTACATGATTCCAACATTGGTCAAACTAGAGATTCAAAAATAGGCTTGAATATTACAGTTTGGATTGAATATGGGATAAGGGGTAGAGTTGAACAAATGAACTTGAGCTTAGGATGAATGCCAATCCAAGGGACGAGAGCTTAGCATAGGTGCGGCCAAATTAATTTGCTGGTGGGTTGCATAAGAAAGTGAGTTAAAAAACAGAGAAAAAAGAAAGACAAAGACAAGAAAGAAAGTGGAGGAGAAATTAAAGAAAGAAAAAAAATGAGAAGGAACAAAACAAAACAATCAAGCAAACAATGGAGGCATGCCTGCATGTTGTATGCACATTCTTCCTTCCGATTAAACAAAATATTAATAATAATAATAAAAATAAAAAAATAAAAAAACCCAAATCAGCCACCAGCGAGTGTGTGCGTGCCCGTGTATTTTAGTGCCTACTTCTTTCGGATAATGCCAAACTTCTTTTCACTCTAAGCACCAGTCCGTTCTACCGAGGCCCTACTGCTACCTGCTCTTTTGAACTTATACACATTCTTATTAATATTTACACCTTTGACTCATTCAAACATCATCCCTAGACCCTTTCAACCCAAAATCAGTTACCTTGCCAACTATTAGCAAATCCTTGGAATCTTAATTTTAGAAACTTTAGTTTCAAAATTCTTGAGTCAAAGAGTCAAAAGAGTACACTGAATCAAGAGTACACTAGAGTATCTATTTTAAACATAGTAGGAGGAAATACAACTCATATATTTTAGAGGCTCAAAAAAATTATTAAATGTCTGATTTATTTTTTGTTTTTTATTTTTAAAATAAAAACATTTTATATAAAAGTAGAATCTTATACAAAAATAATAAATTTAATTTGTATTTTTTATACCTTAAAATTTTTTAAATAGTTTTAAAAATCATTATTTTTTAATATAAATCTCTAAAATTTCTTATATCTTATATAAAGTTATTATTATTTTTATTTTTAAAACAAAAAAAACAAAAAATATATCTAAACCTACATCTATTGACACTTTAGGATTAAATGTTCATGCTAAAATCCTTTATTTTCATTTCTTTATTAGTACTATACTTTTTGAAAGGTGATTCTCAATCATGGACTACACCTAGAGGTGGGGGGAAGGGTGTGAATAGGTGTTGTTGAACAAATTTAAAAAATCTCCCAACAAAAATTACCTAACTTTAGAATTTCTCAATATCTATAAACTTCTTTTCCAACAACTTTTCAACAAAGAATAAAATTCACAAGCAAGTATGAATGCAACAACATTTTTCCAACAATTTATAAATGCAATTCACATGTAAATGCTTCAACACTCCTCAAAATTAATTTGTAAGAACAATTCTCTCCTTAACTCATTTCCAATTATTACAAGATATCATTAACCAAAATGAATAGAAAAATTATTCAATATATCCAATGGATAATCACACCAGCCTATTTTAACTCATTTTTCTTCCATTCAACATATATGCCCAAGTAACCAATAATATCAAAAACTAAAAATAAATCAAAGAGTAGAATGAGACAATGACACCAAATTTTAATGTGGAAAACCTCCGAAGAGATAAAAACCATAGGCCTACAATCGATAAAAAACGTCCACTATGAAAAACAAAAGTTGAATACAAAGTTTTACCTAGCTCAAGCTTACCAATCCTTCCCAAACCACTTCACTAGTACCTTTCATTTTTAGCTTCTCACATTTTTCTTCCGAAGCACACTTGGAGTCCACACCAAGCTTGATCTCAACCTCTTCTTGAATCCACACAAGAAAAAAAAAAGGGTTTTTACCCAAACCCAAATAGATTGGAAATTGAGAGATGAATGAAAAAAAGGAATCAACCCATTTTTGCCTCAAGAAAATCCATTGAAAACAATAGGAAAGTTGGATTTTCTTAGCAACCAAACACTCCAAAATAGGAAAGGAGAAGAGAACCAAAGGGGATGGTTGTTGCTATGTCTCTCACTACATACAACACAAGAAGCAAGTTTTGGGTTTTTTAATTGAAGGAAGCCTTTGATCCAACGAATGAGATTTCATCAAAAAGTGTAAGCTAGATCGATCTGACCTAAAGCTGGATTGGAACAGAGTATTTTGAACACTTAGTAAAAAAAACTGCTTCCTAAACCTTCCTAACTCCTTAAAAAATATTTAAGTAAAACAACATTTAAATAATATGGTTGATTCAATTCCATCCAACTCCAACCTCAATTATATACCTTAGTCTCTTGACAAATTCAATAACTTGATCTTCATTAGGCAAGTAGTCCATAGAAGGATTGGAAAAATTGAGTTAGGAGACACTTAGAAACTTTGTCTGAAATTGCCAACCTAGATAACACTCATTTTTTTTTAGGCACTTTCTAGTGGCTACTTTTGAATAAGGCTAAAAATATTTTTAATTTTAGGCACTAGGTGTATCTACTACTGCTACCTACTCTTTTTGAATAATTTCATACTTTTGATACTTTTAAGGCACACGCTTTATGATTTTCGAGGTTGTGTTACAATCTAACCCTTCAATTTATATATTTATTAATTTTTTTTTTATTTTAAATCCAAGGAAGTATCACTTGGGTTTTTTCTTTTTCTTTTTTTATATTATGTCATTTTATAACATAAATGAAAATAAAAGATTTAAGTGAAATTAAATCCATTTTTATAATTTTATTTTATTTTTTAAAACTAGAAAGAATTAAACACAATATATTTAATCTTTTTTTATTAAATTAAAGATTTAGAAACAAATATAAGATGATATTTTTTTTTTTATAAATGAAGGATGATCTTGAGTGGAGTAATAGTGAGAGTTTCAAAGTGTTTCTATCTTCTCTAAAAAAAGTATGTACACTAATCACTTATCAATAATCAAGGAATAGGTGACAACGCTAATTGAGGACTAACCAACGCTAATTGTTTGAATCATAAAACAAATAATCAGAAAATAAAATGCAAATTTAAATAATGAAATGAACAAGACATGGCTCTGATACCAACTTTTTGTAGGATTGAAATTGAAATGGAAAGAGAAAGATGAAAGACTTCAAATTTGAAAATCAATACGAACTTTGATGAATTCTCCCAATAAAGATTGGAGGAGTCATAAGCGGTCTCGCTTAAAACCCAGTCTACTAGTCAAAGATTCAATAGAGTTCATCATCCTCAAACAAGATATTTAAAATAAGAAAGATAGAAATTGAATTTGGAATTTAAAATATTATTAAAACAAGAGAACGTACAAACTTTTGAAAATTACAAAATTTGAGCAGAGCTTCTTTGAGTAGAACTCTTCATTACAAGGCTTTGGTTTTTCTCATAACAAGTTTCTCTTTACCCTCATAATTTTTGGCTAATGCCTCACAATGAAGGGAGAGACCCCTTATATAGAGCTCTAGAGACAGATTTGAAGAGCTTTAAAATCCATATATTTGAAAGACTTTGGAATCCACCGAAAGTACCTTCTCATCATATTCCAACTGTCAATGGTTTTGAAATCCATAGGTTTGAGTCCACCGTTTTGTAGGCTGTTTTGTTGAGGTGTCCACATAGCCCACCCGGATTTGAAAATTTTGAAGTCCGCAACAGGATGAAAGTTTCATATGGTTGTTGAAAATTTGATTATCTTAAGATTTTTTGAGAGCTTTCCATGATGTCCAAAATCTCTATAGAAGGTATAATCCAATGAGAGAATTGTCAACTGTTGGTTGACATGTACTCCCAATTCCCGCTTTTGAAGAGATTTGCATATTGTTTTTGAAGAGGCTTTTGAAGCATTATTCCAAGGGCATGTATGGCATTTCATAGCACGTGTTTTCATCTTGAGGCTTTTTAAAGCTTGAGAAAGCAATGTCGTCATCATAATCAAAACCAAGCTACAATAAGGTTTGAGTGGCTTGTTGCTATAAAAGCTTGAGATGAGCCCGAAGCTGCTTGTTTGAAGAAAGGACTGAAGGAGAGTCTTTTTGAGAGGGGATAAAGCTATTTGAAAAAAGAGAAGGTATTGAAAAAGTATTTCAATATTGGAAGGAGCATGTGTTACATTCCAATTTTTTATATGAGGAAGTTACTAGGAAGTGGCAAGTACAAAGTTTGACCACCACTTGACTTTAAATTCCTTTGCCAAATACGTGGGAAATGGACTTTTGATCATTTGTGTTTGGACAAAGTCTCAACACAGAATCCATGGGATTTGGAATCTAGAAGTGAAGAAAAAGGCTTGAGAATAAGGAGTAGGGATCAATCCCATAACATGCTCTTTGAAATAATCATAGGCAGATTTGATTTGAGGACAAAAGATTTCAAGGATGACGCCAAAAAATAGCCACCATTCTTGAAACCAATTTGGAAAGTCATTTTGAATTTTATCATTCCATTGGAAGAACAAAAAATGATCAAAAAGTTTGAAGAAAATGGTGTAAAACCAAGCATCCACATAATCATGATAATCGTATGATGCTGGTTTGAAGTTTTGAGAAACATTTTGTGGGTATTAGGAGAATATCCCCACTAGGTTTCTGAAAATAATTTTTAAAAATTTTGCATTTTGAATAGCAAATGTTTGTGGAATCCTTGTTTTGTATATGAGTGATTACCATAGAGTCAGTGTCAACTAGAATAAACTCATAAAATTTTCTTGTTTTGACTAAATAATTTTGAGAAAAAAAAAATCCTTTTGAAAAGATTTTTGTAATGTCTAGTGAACCAGACTTTGAAAAGTGGTGAGATTCAAGAATCAACACCTTCATCAAATGGGCTTTTGTAACATAGTTGCAAGAAGCCTGTTTTGAGGTCTGGGCTGCATATGCAAAGGTTTGAGAAGGCTTAAGAATATTTCCTAAGACTTGGAATTGGTTTGAAACAAGGGTTTGAGATTGGATCTTCGAAACTTTGGGTCTTTCAATAAACATAGCATAATATGCTTTTGACTTGGGTTTGTGTTTGTTGGATTTTGAGTTGCTCATTTTCCCTACAAAAACTCCCAATAGAGAAAATCAAGGAGAGAGTTTGAATCTCCTTTTAGAAATTCAATTTAAAAAAAAAAAAAGATAAAAGTTCTTGCCATCAAGCCAAAATCTGTTTTGAAATAATATTTTGAACATCCTTTTGGAGAATTTCTTTGGCACTTTTGCAATCAACTCAAAGAATAATTTTTTTTGTTAAAGGTATCTTCTTGAAATTTTTGAATGCATAAAACAATTGCCAAAATTTCTTTTTCGATAGTTGAATAGTTTTCTTAGGGTCCACTCCATATTCCTGAATGAAAACAGACAATGGAGATTTGATTTTGAAAATCTTGTTTGAGAATACCACCATATCATATATTAGAGGCGTCTGTTTCTATAATAGGAAAGGTTAAAGGGTTAAGGATTTCTAAACAAGGGAGACTCTTAACCTATTGTTTGACAATTTTGACTATTTTTGTGTGTTCTTGAGTCTAGGGCTTGGGATTTTGTCTAAGCCTATGATACAATGGTTTGCTTATGGTTCTAAGATTTGGGTAGAAGTCTGACACATAATTCAGACTTCCTAAAAACCTTTAAAGTTGGGTTTTTTCTTTGATTTCATCAGGAAACTTACTAGCAAACTCTACAGTTCTTTGAATAGGTTTGATTTTCCCTTGATACATTTTGAATCCTAAGAACCTAATCTTAGTTTGAAATAGTTTAATCTTAAGTGCTGAAACAACTAAACCATTTTCTTTAACAATATTTTGAAAGATGTTTAGATGTTTGAAGTAATACTCAATGGAATTAGAAAATATAAGTACATATCAATGTATACTATAGAGAAGTTAGTATGGGGATCGAAAATGTCATTCATTATATTTTGAAATTCTGAAAGAGCATTCTTCAAACCGAATGGCATCACATTCCATTCATAGTGCCCAAATAGAACTGTGAATGCAATTTTGTATTTGTCTTTTTCATGAAGTTGAATTTGCCAAAATCCAGACTTCATGTCAAATTTTGAAAAGATTGAAACATTATGAAGACATCCAATAAGATCTCGTTTATTAGGTATTGGATACCTAGTCCATTTGAGGATCTTATTTAAAGGCTTGTAATTAATTACAAGTCTTGGAGCACCTCTTTCAATCTCTGAAGGTTTTTTAACATAAAATGCCACACAACTCCAAGGTTAGTGACTTTTTCATATTAGGTTATTGTCCAAGAGATCTTGTATTTCTTTCTTACAATATTCTAACATTTGTTCATTCATTTGAATGGGTCTTGCCTTAGTAGGAATTTGATTTTCATCAAATCCTTCTATATGAGGCAAAGAAATAGATGTTTCTTTTTGTCCCAAAAATTATTGGGAATTGAAGAGCATAGTTCTGTTTCAATTTGATTTTTGACTTTATTTACTCTATCTTAGATCTCTCATTGAAGAAGGTTTTCTTCTATTCTTTGATAATGAATTTCTTTACTTAGGAATTTGATATGTTTTTTTTTTTTATTTTGAATTAAATTCAGTTGCTTCATTCCATCATTTTGGAGAAGATTAAGTTATTTGTGTTTGATAGAACTAGCAAACTTAAAACAAATTGTTTATCCAGTATAATCATTTTTATTCCTTCTTTATCTAAGTTAAATGGATAAAATAGAGTTAAGAAAGGTGTTCCCAATATTACTTCTTGTTGCATATTTTTTACTAGAAGGAGGGAGGTTTTATAACAAACATTTTGATTGTATATATGTACATTTGAAATTTTATAATCTATGTGTAAGCGTTGCAGGTGTGCTCCTACTGCTTCTAACTTATTTTCTTGTTTAAAGGTTATTAGATGATTTTCTAATTTTTGAAGCCTAATGTCTAATCCTTCATTTTGAATTATTAAGTCTTTAATTTGAAGTTTAATTTGACTTATTTCGTTTTGAAGATCTTGAATATTTGTTGGTCTTGGTTTAGAGATTGATCCAAAATAGGTTTTAGATTGTGTATTGATTTTTATTTGCTTCCCTAGTCTCTCTTTTTTGTTTTTGAAATTCTAAATATTTTTTTATATATTCCCGTTGGATTTGAGGGTCTGGAATTTTATCTATCATTTTTATTAAGAAGTTTTGTTCACTTGTTAGGACATTAATAGTTTTGATACTGCAAAGGCAATTTTCTACACAGTAGCAAGAGGATTTGAGGAAAAGTCATCAAAGGTTTCAAAAGAGTCTTCTTCTATTAGAAAGAGTCATTCCTCACTACTTGTTGTCTTTGAGGATGTCTGGTAAGAAGATTCTAATTTGATTATATTAATCATTTGTTCCTTGAGGAGGCTTCCTATGTCTATGTCTTTTATAATTTCTTTGATTTTATAGTTTGGGGCTATGTGTCCCTTTTTGCCACATTTGAAACATTTTACTTCCCTTTTGTATTTTTTCTTTGAATGTTCTTTAGATTTTGATCTTTGATTATCTTGTTTTTCTTTTCATCTATATTTTGAGTATTTTCAGTTTGATTTTGGTTTTCTATGTTTTGACCTATAATATTTTTCTTTTTTAACAGAGGGTGGAAGAATCTTCTCATACCTGTATTGGGCACAAAAAGATCATATTTCTTTCTTTGAGGTTCTAAGATCTTCCTTGATCTTAGCATTAACTTTGATAAGGGAGCAAAGTGATAAACTTCTTGGTTTACAAAGTTTATTAGTTCTTCGTAGGTTAGAAAGTCATACGGTATTACTCCATTGTATTTTTCTTTGATTCTGATTTGAACTCTTTCTGCAAGGGAGGCCATGAATAACATAAATGAAAATAAAAAATTTAAGTGAAATTAGATCCATTTTTATAATTTTATTTTTTATTTTTAAATTAGAAAGAATTAAACACAATATATTTAATCTTATTTATTAAATTAAAGATTTAGAAACAAATATAAGGTGACATTTTTTTATAAATGAAGGATGGTATTGAGTTGAGTAACAGTGAGAGTTTTAGAGTGTTTCTATCTCCTTTAAAAAAAGTCTTTAGACTAATCATCTATCAAAGGCTTTATAAAAAACTAACACTTTAAGTAATTTTTCCCTGTTTTTTTTTTTCTCAAAATTGAAGTTTCGATTCAATAAAGTCAAGTCTAACTTCAAACATGGTATGAACCTTCATTTACTACTCTGCCAACCAAATAAATAATGAGTTAATTTCATTCACCTCCCTTGAGTTTTTGACTAAGTATATTTTGAGTAAGAGGAGAGACGAGTGAAAATAAAAAATGAAAAGGATAGGTGAGATATTTGATAAAATTTCAAACCTGTGAGAGTTAGATGTATTTAATCAAAACCTTAGGGGTGGTGAATGAAATTAACCTATAAATAATTTATAAGCTTGACTCATTACTCAAGTAAATAAATAATTTGTGGGAAGAGAGTAGATTGGGCAGGCCATTGATATATTATTGATAGCTTGAAGCAGGAGCTTCTGCTATCATCAACCAAGGTATCTCTTGGTTGGGCCAAAATCATGTGGCTTTCTTTGAGGGAAGTGATAATGGTGAGAGAATCTCTAAGTTTGGTCGCATCGTTGACGCATCTGATTATCCTGATCATGCCCCTTTCTTTGATCGAAGTAATGATGGAAGTGGTACAAGCTTCGGTCCTCTCATTCATGGAAATGGTTAGCCCTATGATGTGGGCCGTCGCTAAAGAGAAGTTGGCTCTCAAACCAGTGGGTGGAAATTCAAAGCTACAGCCCATGGCCACTGCTGCAATCCATGGGAATGGGAATGGGAATTTGAGGATCCATGGACAGTTCTTGGCCAAAGGTTGAGCTTCTAGGAAGTGGGAGTTTTGGTAGAATGCACGAAGTCATCACCCAGTAAGTGTTATCCCCCCCCTCCCCAGTAACTGTTCAAAAGATTGTTTCGCAGTAATCTACTTCTTGGTAGATCTTCTTACAGGATAAATCACAGTATATTACCATGCCTACCAGCATGTATTCAGGTGGAAATTCAATGCTAGATCCCAGTGCGATTGCTAAGATCTATGAGAACGGGAAATTCAAAATTTATAACTTCTGGGAAAAGGTTGAGCTTCTAGGACGTGGGAGTTTTTGGGATAGTGTACAAAGCCATCACCCGTCAATCTCTCCCCTTATTATGTTGAATGGGTAGAAGAAAAATACGAGATTTGGTAAAATTTAAAAACACATTTTAAAAACTTGAAAAATTACTTGTAATATTAATTTTTGAAGTACTTAATAGGTGATCATTTAAAAAATAATTCTACACCAACACTTCCACTAAAAACATTTCGAATAGAAATACTATCAAATGCACTCTTTCTATTATGTTTCTTGTTTCTATTAACGAGAATGAGGTAGATACTTAGAGAGTGTTTGTTTTTTTTTTTTTTTTAACTTTTTTGCTTAAAGTAATTTGCTTTAAAACTTTAAATTATTTAATTTTTTACCTTTTTATGGCTTGCTATAAATTTTTTTGATGAATAGAAAAAACCAAAATATTTAGCTTTTTCTAAATGGAAAAAATAATATGTTGGTGTTTTTTAATGTTTAATAGAAATAAAAAAATTTCTTTATTTTTTATTGCTTAATAGAAATAAAATATTATAAAAGCAAACAACTTCATACTTAACACTATTTAATGACTATTTAGTTTTAATTTCTATTTAGAATTAAGTAAAAATAAATCAATAAAACACCACCTAAGTTGGAACATATTTTCATTTGAATTACTCTCTTTAAGATATTTTAGGATAATCATCTATTAAATATTTCTGGAAAAAAAACACTAGAAATGATTTTTGTGACTTTTTAAAAGTGTTTGAAACTTTTGTTAAATATCTATTTTTTTTATATCAAAAATGTTTTTTATACTAGAAGTGTTTTCGAAAAACTCTAAGAAATGGATTCTGCAATTTAAAACTATGAGCAATTATCCTTGCAATTTTATTTATTCATAGCTTTAGTTCATAAACCTTGCCCCATGCCGTTAAAAGAGGGAGCTCACTATGATCTTAGAAAGTGAATATTGTGAAGTCTATCATGGAAACCATACGTAATCAGCCAAAAAGGTGAATTATTGATGGTCTATTTTTAGAATTTTTACAAATGTGTTGGTTAGTTGTTATCAAAATAAATACTAAATATTATAAATATTATAAAATACTTAGTCTATCATGTATGTTTTTCCATGATAATGATGATTATCCACATCATACGGGTCATTGCTAGACAAAGGTTGACTTTACAAGTGGGTTGAAATTCAAAGCTAGAGCCTGGGGCTATTTCTACCACCCATGGAAATGAGAAATCGAAGATCTATGACACTTTGGAAAAAGTTAAGGTTCTAGGAAATGAGTAAGTATTAAACTCACAACAATTGTTTAATTTATTTATTTATTTTTACTTCTTAAATTTACAATACATAATGTTTTAGGGGAGCTCATGACAATATTTGAAAGTGAATATTCTGAAGTTTACTATAAAAAACTTAGGTAATCACCTAAAAAGGGAGTGAATTAGTAATAGTCTATTTTTAGAAATTTTACAAATATGCAAGTAATAGATACTAAAATAAATACTAAATAATATAAAATGCTAGAAGAGATAAAGTATAGAGAAGATGTAAATAGCAAATTTTGATATGGTTCAACATAATTGTTTACATCCAAAGCATTGTAGTTACTCTATAGGTTCAAGATAATCCATTGTGTTAAGAGTCTTCTCAATATTCAAAACTCCTTGTTATCCTTCTTTGGGCTTAGATTTTTTATTTTTAATTTTTGGTTTTAATGGATCTTTATAATTTTTAAGGTACTATGCATGCATTTCAACGTTGATGATGATTATGAAAATACACCTTCACATAATTTTAATGATGATTATTTAATATCATGCCGATCGTTGCTAAACGAATGGGTGGAAATTCAAAACTAGAGCATTGGGCTATTACTAAAACCCTTGACAATGGGAAATTGAAGATCCATGACATTTCTTGGGAAAAGGTTAGGTTTCTAGGAAGTGATAGTTTTGGAAGAGTGTACAAAGCCATCACTCAGTAAGCGTTAATCTTTTCCATTTTGACAAATGTTGAGTGTATATTGAATTTAGTGGTTTTCATGTTCAAATCTTTTATTCTATGTTTGATTTCAAAAAGTATTAAAAATATGTATATTAAAAAAGTTATTTTCTCATTTTTAATCTTATTATGAAAAATACAAAATCAAATAAAAAAATAAATGAAAATTGTATATATTTTTAAATTATTTAATATTCATATAAAATAAGAAAATATGTGAAATGAGTTTGAAATAACATATAAAAATAATTTATTAACTTTAAATTTATTTTTTACTTTTTTTCTTTCTATTTTTCTTTTTTATTTTCTTTCTTTTATATTGTCCCTCAATTTTTTTGGAACTGAACATAGCTGAAATGTTAATATTTTTTGTGTCTATTAATGAGAATGAGGTGGATACTTATAAATTACATGTTTAACTCTCACCTGTTGATGCTAAATCAACTGGAGATGATGTTTCTCCTTGTTACAGTAGGAAATGACTGAATACAGTCGGTGAGGACCGACTTCTCTTTTCTTTCCTGCAAAAAGATGTCCAAACAAGTTGTCCGGACACACCCTTCGAAGCCCAAGTCAGTTGGTTAAAACCAGCTCGAGAAATCACTCATTCTTTGGAGCTATATCAGGCTTCTTGTATTGCGTACCTGGATTTTGGTTGTATGAGGGTTTTTATAGTGTTTGGGATGGGGTCACGTCTGCGCTGAGGTGGCATCTTGACTTTCGCAATCATGATGGTAGCACAGTTCGTGGTAGGGCAATCATCACCATTTAGGTGGCTGATAGGGGCTACCATTGGGGATGACATGATGGTTTGCTTGTTACCTCACTTTGCAAAAAGTATGGTGCAGCGTGTAGTAGCTCATCTGCGAAGACAGAGTGACATCCTGTCAAACGTATTCATGGCTTGGAGGAATGATTGCCTATAGGAGTGGGCTAGGATATCTACCCGGAATGCATCGTGCAATTTAGAGGATCACTATGTGACAGGTCTCTGATACCTATTGGCCGGATAGGATACTCTGGTTTGATGATGATCATTCGGACAAAGATAGAAGGATTCCATGTGGACTAAGAGTGGCCTGCCACATGGCTATATGGGGGAAGCCCCCAAAACCCCTCATTTTAACTCGAGTATTTTGTCTGGACAGAAATGGCAAGTTAAAACATTTTTCAAACCCTTTTAGAAACATTAAGACACGTGGCATCCGAGGGTGTTAAGGAGAGGTGTCGTTATTGAGGTTGTCATCAAACGACGTGTCGCTTTGGAGAATGTACTTCTAAGCGTCTTGTCATTTGGAATTTCTAGGGCGTCTACCCTTATAAATAGGGAATTAATCCCTAGGAAGTACATTTCTAGTCGTTTCGCTTTTGTCCTTTTAGTCTATTTCCTTTCGTTTCGCACTTCCCATATTCAAACAGTCATTGTCCTTTTGGCTTGTTGTACTGCATTTCTCCTTCTCCAGCGAACTTTCCGACTGATCTTTCTTGCCTTCTACAGATCGACTTCGACACTTTGTTGAAGACATTTTCCTGGTATGCTCGTTTTTCTTCTCTACTACCCCCGATTTTCCATTTTTCTTGATAGCTTCATTTGTTGTTGTTTGGGGGTCTTAGTCGACTGCGAAGTGGTTGCTTCGAGGCCTGTAAAAATAGATTTGTGGTCTTTCTAGGGCAGCAGGTCTCGTTAATGGCATGACCTGCTAACCCCTATTAAGGTTAGAGTTTGCCATGTTTGTTGCTTTGTTGGGGTTTTTTTAAAGTTTGTTTGCGGTATGTTTTTCCTTTATTTGAGTTGTCATAGCGAAAAAAATCCATAGTTAGGATTTTCGCTGATAGGTAGGGTCGGATGCCTTGAATAGGGCAAGCCCCAAGTCTGGTATAATCGCTTGTTATGTGTTTTAGGGGCACTGCCTTTTGGTGGTGGGGTCGGGTGGCTATTTTTTAACATTCGACATTGTATCGTGCAGGTCTAACTTGGCCCATCGCTTCTAGTATGCCAGCGAAAAAGGACATTGCCTCGACCAGCGTTGTTATGAAGAGTGGCCGGACAGGTGCAAGCTTCGGACGCTCCTAATCGGAAAAGCCTACCGAGCTCCTTTCTGAATGGGAGTTTCACGAGCGCTTCTGTATTCCGAGCGACATCTCTGTTCACTTGGTGGATGGAGATCCGACATCTACTGAGAAGGAAGCTCGAGATGCTATTTTCTTCAGCAAGGAGTAGTTTAACGCAAGGCTCTGTTTCTCTCTCCCGTCTATTTTCAAACAATTTTTACACTGCATCTAAATTCCTCACGTTTTTATCCATCCCAACATTGTCCGGGTACTGATGGGATGCAGTATCCTGGACATGTTATTCCGTCTAGACTTCTCCCTATTAGAGGTCCTCTTTATCTATACCATCAAGAAGGGTAAAAAAGATATCTTCAACCTGTTTGCTCATATCCCATCTCTCCAATTGGTGACCGACCTCCCGAACTCGAATAAGGGTAGAACCAAAGGGCATGTCCTGGTTTGGGGCCCGTGGGATGGCCTAGTTAAGCATCCGGAAAGGGATTTTCATCCAAACTTTTCGCTTAATGATTACTACTCAAAAAGCACTCTTTTATAGCTTGAAACTAACTATTTTAAATACTTTTGAGTAGTAGTTAATACCTTTTAACTCAATTGGAAAATTAAGGAACCTAGCAAGGGTTACTAATCAGTTTTTGACAAGTTTTAATGTTTTTGGTAGCTATTTGATTATTGAAACAAGCCAAGAATGAGGGAAAATTTTGTGAAATCCATGGCAATGCAAGTTAAAGCTCAAATACATGAAGAATCCAAGCTTTAGAGCACTTCATAGCCCTTTGCCAAGCCAATCAGAGATGTAAGGAAGAAAACATGAGGAAGAAATCCAACAAACAACATTTTTGCATGGCTATGCGAAATTTCTCACATCATGCAAAACCACTTGAGGTAGACAAAGGATTTCGCATACCATGCCAAATTTCGCATGGTATGCGAAATCTTCCTATGCACCGACTCTGTTCGATTTTTATCTTAAAATATTTTGTGTAATTTCCTAGTTTCTCCTTATTACCAACCTAGATATTTTCTTTTATATCTTTTTATATATCTTTTAGGTAGCATATATATAAGGGGAGAGAGAGAGGGAAATATATATGTATGTATTTCATTGAACACTTGTAAATTTCGAGGAGTAAGAAACATATAGAGCTTTTGCTTTACCTTTCCTTCTCATTTTGTTTTCACTCTTCTTCTTAGCCAAACAACCTTTGAGGATGATTTCTCATGGGATGAGTGGCTAGGTTTTACGTTTCTTGGAGTGATGGAAGCTAGGTGAAGGACCTGAATGCAAAGATGGGAGTTGTCCTTGCTTTAAATGAAAGTAGTTGTTAACCATTAATGGTTTTTATTTTAAGGTTTAGCTTTAAATCCCTTAAAAGCACCTTGAATGGCCAATACTTGGTAAGCTTTTCGGATTCTATAGATGCTTATTGCTAGATCCATGGATGTCTATTAGTTATCATTTACGAGCCATTGGAAGGTGGTTCAAGGTGAGAGTCTTTAGTGTTTGAAGCCATTAATGGGAAACAACTATTATTTTTCATGAACCCTTGGGATCAAATCTTAATTGCTAAATACAAAACCGGTTCGGGAGATAACCATCCTTTATGTTATTATCCCTAACGCGAGAAGAAGATCTGGAATCTCCCCATTTGTCTAAGAAACCCAATCCTAGTGACCTAAAGCTCCAAGAGATCTTTTCTTTATAGTTAACTTCACTTATTGTTTTTGCTTAACTTAAAATCAATCTTTGCAACCACAACTCCATTTTCTTTAAAAGCTAATTTTTCATAAGAAAAAACACCATTTTATTTCCTTCATTTAAGTCAACTGTATGATGAAAACCCATCCCTGTGGACGATCATAGAGCTACTATACTATGTTAGTTATGCTACCCTAGTGTAAGGTGATTTAGGTTTTATAAATTTTGTTGATAACACCCATCTGGACCAGAATCAAATGGCACGACTGCAATGGGGACGAATCACTTAAAATTCCTAGTAGGGATGGCTTTAAGCGATTCTTCAATTGTATTTCTTTGTTGAACTGATATCACTTTAGTGCTAACACTGTCCATTTTGATTGATGTAGATAAGGATAGAAGAGGCCGACTGGTCGAGTGGGTGGAGAAAGCTTCATTCGACCTACTGAACATGATATTCGTTATCACTTCCGATAAAAAGAACCACCAGACGCTTTTGACTGCTTGGAATTTGCTTACGGTTATCCATGAGTCCCAGCCTTACGTTCTCCCCATTATCCCTAGGCGGCTCCTAAAGGTCATAGTGCTCGGGGAACATCATGTTTTGAAGGATCTCTCCTTCTACGAAGAAGCACACGAGGCGGACGCTAAAGCTCACCAGGAGCACCTTGATCAGAGGGAGGAGAAAAGACAAGAGGGGAAGTTGAGGAAGGGTCGTAGTGAGAAATGCCATATTTTATCTTTCGTAGTCCGCCATCCAATTAAGAAGAAGTCTTCCACCAAGGTGGTTAAGGTACTAGCCCCATTTTCCGCTTCTATTTTTTCTGTACCTCTATAGACAAATAGCTCTGTTCCGGATTCAGAAGGTGACTTGGACCCTCCAAGGTTTGAACAGAGTGACTTGGATCCTCAGAGTTCCGAATTTGAGCCTGTGATAGTCGTTGTCATATATAAATCGGAGGTGGAGGAGGATACGGCGACCGAATTGAGGGTCGGGCTTCAGGGAGAGACAACGCAAACAACTATCTAATCCTCTTGAGGTGGTTGCTTCTCCTGCCAAAAGATCCTATCCAGAGGAGGTTCACAAGGAGCCTATCATAGATGCTCCCCAGACGCCAATGCCCCATCTGGATGCTATAGGGTCCAACAATGCGCTGGTTGCTGCGTCTCTTGCTAGGAATGAGACTTGCCCTGTTCAAGATGGGGCATTTGACGGTTCGGTTCCTACCAAGGAGGACTTAGGCCAGAAGGATGCCCCTACTTCCGTTCCTTTTTTGAGCTAAGAGGAAATGATAGATATGCTGAGGCGAGTGCCTTGCTTCACTGATGTTGAGTCGCATTCAACAAAGATGTCAGATTTTTTTCCTTTCACTAACCGGGTTTCGGTGAGCTTAGGCGGCGACCTCCTCGTCTCTGTCACAACCCGACTTCCACTCGGAACTCCTAACTTTGCGGTTTCCCGTATTCAACTATTGCAAGATTGCACGACTCAAGAGACTGCAAAAGTGGTAAGCTACTATGCCTTCCTCCTTATGTTATAATGCGAACTTTAATCCCGAGCTTACTCTATTTTTGTTATCGCCTTTAGGTGGTGGTCGGAGTTCGCAACCTGATGCGACAACGTGCTCTACTTTTTGAGCGGTTGGAGGTTGCTGAGGCTATGAGGGCGTTCATCACCCATCGCGTGGGCGGCGGTGAAGAGCTCTACATTAAGCTGGAACAGGTGGAGAGCGACCTTGCTGCTGCATAGAAGGCTGTTGTAGAGGGAACCGAGGCTTTGAAATTGGTGGAGGTGGAGAAGGAGTCGGTCCATGCTGAGGCTGATCGATTGAGAGAGGAGGGCAAGGCCGCTAAAGCCAAGTGCAAAGAGGTCGAGCAGGAGAATGCCCAACTGAAGAAAAAGCTGGAGGAACTCTGGGTTGGATTCGTCGATCAAAAGAAGGAGTTGGAGGAGGAGTATCAAAAGCAAGTGGACGAGATGTTCTTCTATGGCTATCGATGTTGTATGAAGAAGAACGACATCACACAGGATACTCATTCATTTCCTTCAGACGACAAGGGCGAGGTACCCAACGGTTCTTCTTGAGGATATGAGATTCTTCCTATGGCCGACTCTTCGATCGAGCCATAACACACATTTTTTTTATTATTATTAAGTCATTTGTATTTTGCCATGATTTGTCTAGCCAACACTTGTAAAGAACAATTTCTCACTTACGAATGCGAATGCAATATTTCACTATCTTTCTTGTGCACTTTTTCTTCTTTTACTTTACTGATAATATTGCCTTAGATTAGCTTGTTGTAATATGTGAGTTCAAGCTCTGGCCAAAT
This sequence comes from Vitis x doaniana, assembly GCA_030345155.1. Taxonomy (NCBI): domain Eukaryota; kingdom Viridiplantae; phylum Streptophyta; class Magnoliopsida; order Vitales; family Vitaceae; genus Vitis; species Vitis x doaniana. Next base: position 17,263,878 of record CP128320.1, on the reverse strand, counting down.
ACCAAAGATGAATTTGGCCAAGCAAAATTATTCTTAGTGGTGCTTTTGAATCTCTAGATCTAAAGTCAAAGGGGGATAGACATTCAACTCTTTCTACATGTCCTTCAATTCCAAGTAATAATGTAATATTGTTAGACTGATGCCTTTTTGGGTAAGCAAGATATTTGTGGAAAAATAACACATCTTTGCCAATTACAAATATCCTTACTAAAAATGAGATAAGAGACACAATACCTCTAGTTCTATGTTGTTCCAAACACAAATCATGACTAGTGCATCCCTTACTTCCCAAGTTTCTATCAACTTTGCATATGTAGATTTATGTTACCAGATACAAGAAATCTTACCACATGCCTTGAAGAAAACCATGGAAGATAATTAGATCCATTTCATTTGAATGAGTCATAAAGCCATAGAAGAGTATGTCTTTAGTTGGAATGTTGTCACACATGATGTCTGAGAAAGAAATAAGTTTCAAGATCCAAACAAGAGATCAAGAAGAGGAATAGACATCCAAGAGATGAAAAAAAAAAGCCGTGAAAAATAACATCAGCATAAGGAGACTTTAAGATGATAGTGAATAGCAAGGTATGAAGGAGGACTAATGACTTAAATGTGAGGGTTGAGGGTTAAGGACTGACAGATGGGAATAAGATGCTAGCATAATTAGGATGGAAGGATGGCAGCTGTAGGGCAACCATTCTTTGATACCATATTGAAGGCAAGAAAATTAATCTCATGTTCATGGCGTTTTGAATGAGGTTACAAGGATATTTATAAGCCTATAACAATATGAAGAAAAAAAAGAAATAAATCAAAATATTCCTATAATCTCTTTTATAAATTTTCCTACAATCTCAATTGCATCCTACATGATCCACTCTAGTTGAAGCCCTAATAACAGGCAATTAAGGTCCTATGCCAAAATTATAACTCAGAGCTCTTCCCTTAAGGAAGTCTATAACTCAAAAATGAAAAATGAAAGCTACAGATAGGAATAGCATGATACTAGCCTCTGTTTTTTGACCAGATGCACTGAAGCAAGGACTGGGTGGTTCTGATGATTCACTTATTATAATCGCAACTTCCATTATCTGCCCAGTGCTTCTTTGGCTTTCTAATTTGACTTTTCATAATAACTACCAGAGAATTTGATTCTTGTATTAGGTAATAGTAATACAACAGAAAATTACTGCATTTTATTTATCAATTTACTCTAAGTTGAAATTTCTTACTGCATTTCATAACAATATTTACTTACCTTACTAACAATGACATTGTTTCTCACTGCTTTACTTAAAGCATCAGTTATAGAGAAGTTTGAGTTTTGATTCTTAGGAATCATCTATTTAGTATGATATAATTACAAAGTCCAAATTCCCTACTTAAGATTGGAACCCGCCTTCCCTCCTAAATGCTATGCTGCCTAGCAAACAAGAAACTGGTTACATGATGGATAGTGTTGCCAGCTGCAAAGTATAATAAGATGTAATTGTTACCCTATATTGAACTTGATGTGCATTTGCTAGATTCGTTGACTAGTTGAGAAGTTCTTTATGGTCATTTGCTAAGAAATGAAATAGAATGCAATGACACTCTAATGGAATCTGGCATCTATAGAAGAATGCTACTCTTTAAGTTTGCAGAAGCTAAGATCGATGCCATTGTTGCTGATATCAAAGCAGAGAAAGCAGCAGTTGAGGCTGCTAAGAAGGGTCTTCCCAAAGAAACCTAGTCTAGGCATCAATCATACTCCACCATGCTCTTACCATTGTTGTTAAGACATCCTTTTACTTCATCAAGCAACATCTGGGCTTAGCCATAAATCTTTCCCTATCTGCAAATTCAATTGGAGGATCCTGTGATGCTCACAATTGAGGGATTTTTCTTTCTTTGGTAGTCCACAATCAAGAAACTTTTCAAACCTAGTAAATAAAAATTATGAGCTAAGTTGTAGAGAAGGCCATTTAAATATTGGAACTCTAGTATGGCCTGTTATGTAAGCTAATTGTAAGACCCAATAAATGGTCTTGTAGGTTTTAAAGGATACTAAACTTCCAGTTATACTCAATAGGATTATCAACTTGGAATTAGAAATGACAATCATTTTTAATGATACACTTGTTTCTTTTTACCTATACAAGTTTTTTGATCCAGCTACCTCAAAATGCACAAAGTATAGTAATATGATATTCTTCTTTTCTAGAAGCTTTAATTTCCTTGACGTGCATTTTTTCAGGTTTCAATAGGGTAAAGTGGCAATAGGATTGAATTGGATCATCCCATTTTCTAGAAAAGTTAAAATTTTTTTACTAATGGCGAAACTTGTGATTGAAGTGGTGAAAGTAGTTTTTTACTCCATTTTATTAATGCTTGCATATCCTGAATGATGGCTACAATATGAAAACAAGCTTATTTTAAATATAAAATTTTTGGTCTACTGGTGATTATGGACTAAGGCTGTGGCTTTCATGTAATTTTCTTGCACAATAGAGAAGAATGTGTAAATGTGTTATATTAATGGTACAAGAACTAAATGTTGGTGGAAGTATAGTCACAACAGCAATGGATGATGCATGTAGGACAAGGAGGTCTAAAATAATGGCCATGTACAATAGCTTGGGTGATCTTGGTAGGAAGAGATGATTGTTGTCATAAATTTTGAATTGTTATGCTAAACTATTCTCTTTTGATAAGTTTTCATAAGGTAATTAACCTTCTATCCTGATGAAAGGTGATATTGCTCAAGTTCTTCCTTTTAAGTATTTAATATTTATGCATGATTGTATGATCGCCAGATCACATACCTAAATGAAAACAAAAGGAAAATCCAATTTCGGTCGACCATCAAATAAACCGGTTCCATTTTTTTTGCTACCGGTAGCCATTGCCCATTTGGGTGTTGCATCAACACTTTGGCAGTATCTACCGGTAGAGATAATTAGTCAACCCGTTACATATAACTAGTTGACCGATTAATCTTTACTTTTAGAAGTTGTAATGTGATTGGCTTCCAACATAGATTGTTGTATTGATACTCAATTTGGTCTTTTGCTACATCTAATTGCTCTTACTTTAAAGAGACATCATTTTGCTAATCCAACATCCATATATACCAACATTTAGTTGGGTGGTAGTAGTTATATCTATTATGAGTAGGTGCATAGATAATAAAGTTGGAATTGAAGGCCTTAAGGTTGAATTGTTGTCCTCCAAACATGGAAGTTCTAATATAGTAGTACACAAGGTAGGGATAATCCTCTAGCAAAAAGTTCAAATATGATGGTGAATGCAATGACACGAGACTGACCTGGTGGTGAACTCTATCAGGTTATATATGTATAGGGAATACATTTTTTTTTGGGGTAAATGATATGAATCTTATAATTGAAAATGTATATTATTCGATTCGACAATCCCTATTTTGACATCGTGGTTTGATTAGACGTTTTACACTTTTGTTAGAGCCTTGAGGTAGGCCATTGTTTATGTAATAAACCTCATTTGTAGATGGGGAAATTTGTCTTATGCATTGAATTGGACCATGGCATTTTATCGAAAAGTTAAATTTTTTTCCTAATGACCAAACTTGTGATTGAGATGCTGAAAGTAGTTTCCATTTATTCTTGAAAATAACATGACAAATTAACTAAAAAAACCTTAAATAATTTACTTTGTTCATATAGATAGTCGTAATAAAATATATTACTTGAATGTGCAGGAGTCAAGCACAATCATGCAACAATGACACAGTACATGAATGTGCAGAGAAGCTGTGACAACAAATCAGTACTTGAATATGCTAATGTTAATGCATAGAGAGGTAGTGACAAAACATTAAGTACAGGTTGCAACCATACTCCAATTAGTACAATAACAAAGAATATTGATGATAATGTTGTTCATGCCCATGATGATGAAGACGACTATATGGGCAAGTGGTTGGACCTTCTTTGCAAATTTATCCATTGGATAAGTTGTAGACGATATTAAACATTCATATCAAGCTTTTCGTAAGTCATATTTCTTTTCAATGGGCTTAAATTATTTCTAATGATTTTAACTGTTTTATTTTTCTTTTATTATTTTTCCTAGCTACCCTATTTTGAAAATCCAATTATACACTACGAGAAACATAAAATGTCCCAAGTAAAGATTATATGTAGGATCCACAAATCCAAATCCAAAAATACTAAAAAAATTAGGAAAAGTACGAAGAATGTGAGAAATCCTCACATTCTTCGTACCCTCCAATTTCTTCACTTCTTTGAACTTTTTAAAAACTTTAGGGACTTCATATGGCTTGAATATTTTTTAAATAGGTTCATTACACATAGAAGGTGGTCAAATGATCACTGAAAAAAAACCAAATCCAAAAATGCCAAAAAATTAGGAAGGGAACGAAAAATGTGAGGATTCCTCACATTCTTCATACCCACCCATTTCTTCACTTCTTTGAACTTTATAACAATTTTGAGGACCTCATATGGCTTGGATATTGTTTAAATAGGTTCATTAAACTAAGGAGGTGGTTAAATGATCTTCAAAAAAATCCAAATAAAAAAATACTAAAAAATTAGGAAGGATACGAAGAATGTGAGGAATCCTCACATTCTTTGTACCCTCCCATTTCTTAACTTCTTTAAACTTTTTTAAACAAAATAGGGACATCATATGGCTTGGATGTTGTCTAACTAGGTTCATTACACTTAGGAGGTGGTCAACTGATATCCAAAAAAATCCAAATAAAAAAATACTAAAAAAATAGGAAGGGTATGAAGAATGTGAGGAATCCTCACATTCTTCGTACCCACCCATTTCTTCACTTCTTTTAACTTTTTAAAAATTTTTGGGACTTTATATTGCTTGGATATTGTTTAAATAGGTTCATTACACTTAGGAGGTGGTCAAATGATCTCCAAAAAAAATCCAAATCCCAAGATACTAAAAAATTAGAAAGGGTACGAAGAATGTGAGGAATCCTCTCATTCTTCGTACACTCTCATTTCTTCACTTCTTTGAACTTTTTAAAAAATTTAGGGACTTCATATGGTTTGGATATTGTTTAAATGGGTTCATTACACTTAGTAGGTGGTCAAATGATCTCCAAAAAAATCCAAATCAATAAATACTAAAAAATTAGGAAGGGTACGAAGAATGTTAGGAATCCTCACATTCTTCGTACCCTCCCATTTCTTCACTTCTTAGAACTTTTCAAAAATTTTAGGGACTTCATATGGCTTGGATATAGTTTAAATAGGTTCATTCCACTCAGAATGTGCTCAAATAATCTTCAAAAAAATCTAAATAAAAAAATACTAAAAAATTAGGAAGGGTACGAAGAATGTGAGGAATCCTCACATTCTTCGTACTTTCCCATTTCTTCACTTCTTTGATCTTTTAAAAATTTTGGGGACTTCATATGACTTGGATATTGTTTAAATAGGCTCATTACACTTAGAAGGTGGTTAAATGATTTCCGAAAAAATCCAAAGCCCAAAATGCTAAAAAATAGGAAGGGTACGAAAAATGTGAGGAATCCTCACATTGTTCATACCCACCCATTTCTTCACTTCTTTGAACTTTTTAAAAATTTTGGGGACTACATATGGCTTGGATATTCTTTAAATAGGTTCATTACACTTAGAAGGTGGTTAAATGATCTCCGAAAAAATCCAAATCCAAAAATACTAAAAAATTAGAAGGGGTACGAAAAATGTGAGGAATACTCACATTCTTCGTACCCTCTCATTTCTTCACTTCTTTGAACTTTTTAAAATTTTTGGGGACTTCAGATGGATTGGATATTGTTTCAATAGGTTCATTACACTTAGGAAGTAATCAAATGATCTCCGAAAAAATCTAAATTCAAAAATTCTAAAAAAATTAGGAAGGCTATGAAGAATGTGAGGAATGGAACGAAGAATGTGAGGAATCCATTCCTCACATTCTTCGTACCCACCCATTTCTTCGCTTCTTTGAACTTTTTAAAAAATTGGGGGACTTCATATGGATTGGATATTGTTTAAATAGGTTCATTACACTTAGGATGTGGTCAAATGATATCCGAAAAAATCCAAATCCAAAAGTACTAAAAATATTAGGAAGGGTAAAAAATTTTGGGGACTTCATATTGCATTGATATTGTTCAAATAGGTTCATTACACTTAGGAGGTAATCAAATGATCTCCGAAAAAATCCAAATCCCAAAATACTAAAAAATTAGGAAGGGTACGAAGAATGAGAGAAACTTTAAAAATTTTTGGGGACTTCATATGGCTTGGATATTATTTAAATAGGTTCATTACACTTAGGAAGTGGTCAAATGATCTCCAAAAATATCTAAATCCAAAAATACTAAAAAATTAGGAAGGGTACGAAGAATGTGAGAAATCCTCACATTCTTCGTATCCTCCCATTTCTTCACTTCTTTGAACTTTTTAAAAATTTTGGGGACTTCATATGGCTTGGATATTGTCTAAATAGGTTCATTACACTTAGGAGGTGGTCAAATGATATTTGAAAAAATCCAAATTCAAAAATACTAAAAAAATTAGGAAGGGTACGAAGAGTGTGAGGAGTCCTCACATTCTTCATACCCACCCATTTCTTCATTTTTTTGAACTTTTTAAAAAATTTGGGGACTTTATCTGGTTTGGATATTGTTTAAATAGGCTCATTACACTTAGAAGGTGGTCAAATGATCTCCGAAAAAAAAATCCAAATCCAATGCTAAAAATTAGGAAGGGTACAAAGAATGTGAGGAATCCTGACATTCTTCGTACCCTCCCATTTCTTCACTTCCCTTAACTTTTTAAAAATTTTGGGGACTTCATATGACTTGGATATTGTTTAAATAAGTTTATTACAATTAGGAGGTGGTCAAATGATCTTCAAAAAGATCCAAATCCAAAAATACTAAAAAATTAGGAAGGTTACAAAGAATGTGAGGAATCCTCACATTCTTCGTACCCTCCCATTTCTTCATTTTTTTGAACTTTTAAAAAAAAATGGACTTCATATGGCTTGGATATTGTTTAAATAGGTTCATTACACTTAGGAAGTGGTCAAATGTTCTCCAAAAAAACTCAAATCCCAAAATACTAAAAACTTAGGAAGTGTATGAAGAATGTGAGGATTCCTCACATTCTTCGTACCCTCCCATTTCTTCACTTCTTTGAACTTTTTTAAAATTATGGGGACATCATATGGCTTGGATATTGTTTAAATAGGTTCATTGCACTTATGAGGTTGTCAAATGATCTCCGAAAAAATCCAAATCCAAAAATACTAAAACATTAGGAAGGGTATGAAGAATGTGAGGAATCCTCACATTCTTCGTATCCTCCCATTTCTTCACTTCTTTAAACGTTTTAAAATTTTGTGGACTTCATATGGCTCAAATATTGTTTAAATAGGTTTATTACACTTACGAGGTGGTCAAATGATCTCTAAAAAAATCCAAGTCCAAAAATACTAAAAAATTAGGAAGGATGGGAAGAGTGTGAGGATTCCTCACATTCTTCGTACCCACCCATTTTTTCACTTCTTTGAACTTTTAAAAATTTTAGGGACTCCATATGGCTTGGATATCGTTTAAATAGGTTCATTACACTTAGAAGGTAGTCAAATAATCTCCAAAAAAATCAAAATAAAAAAATACTAAAAAATTAGGAAGGGTACAAAGAATGTGCCCTCTCAGTTATTCACTTCTTTGAACTTTTTAAAAATTTTAGGGACTTCATATGGATTGGATATTGTTTAAATAGTTTCATTACACTTAGGAGGTGGTGAAATGATCTCCGAAAAAATCCAAATCCATAAATACTAAAAAATTAGGAAGGGTACGAAGAATGTGAGGAATCCTCACATTCTTCATACCCTCCCATTTCTACACTTCTTTGAACTTTTTAAAAATTTTGGGTACTTCATATGGTTTAGATATAGTTTAAATAGGTTCATTACACTTAGGAGGTTGTCAAATGATTTCCGAAAAAATCCAAATCCAAAAATACTAAAAATTAGGAAGGGTACGAAGAATGTGGACCCGTATTTTTCACGTGCGCCCCCACTCGATCGGTGAGACTCGCTTTTTTTTTATTTGTGAAAAATTAATTTTTGGAAAAAGGTTGGAGCCGCCACTTATTTTATTTTTATTTTAAAGAGAAAATAAAACAAGAAAGAAAAACCCTAAAATGTGACTCCATAATTTTTGGAAAAGCATGTCTTTGAAAAACCCGAGTCTAAGTCCGGGGATCAGGTTACCTATTGGGAAGGTACCTTTAAAAGGTAGCACCCCTTTAAGCCCTATAAAGGTCTCTACTAACTAAGTTAAGGGGAATGTGGCAATTAATCGGTTAATTATGGATACCTAAGTAGGCTAGGTGGTTCCAAAAAGATAACATGCCAAACAAGATCAAATCATAATAAAGGAAGATTAGGATGCGTACCTGGACCGCTTCTCAAGCGCTATCATAAAACATCGATGGTTAATTTAAACAATATATCCAGCATGTGTTTTATTAGAAATAATCAAACAATGAAACATGTATATCAGAACACTCAAGCATTATTTGACATAAGCATTATTTCACAATGACAAGCATATTCACAGAATTTAGAAAGTAGGTGATAGAGGACATACCTGGATAGCATAGATAATTTGTAACGTACTTCCTCAAGTTGTAAGGGGTTAGATAATAAATAATAAAATATAGAAATCCTAGCATGCTCGTTATCTAATTAGCATAGCAAAAGTGATCAAAGTATACAAAATCATCAATTATCACATACATCTTGTATTTAATTCCTAAAAAAATAGATAGACATGATTTCAACAAGTGTCAAATGTGGCAACAAAAATAAATTTTGAAAAGATTTTCTTATGTAGGGGTTTCACCAATTCCCCAATCGATATACACGAATTTAGCTTAGAATTATCCCATTTATTTGGGACCACAAGCTTTGATTCGTGTTTTATTCAAAACTGTAATTTTATTTGAAAGATGTGAACCGATCAAAACATGGTTGCACATTATTTTAAAAAATGGGATTTTGATTCTAAGAAGTCTAAATGAATTTTTGAAATGGGTTGTTAAGGGGATCTTTTGACTCTAAGAAACTCTAAATGAATTTTTGAAATGGATTTTTAAGGAAATGAGATTTTGAGAATGTTGTTATGTTTTAAAAATAAAAGAAATTAATTTGAAAGCAATAAAATGTATGAATCAAAATACCAATCAAAACAGAAGAGAACAAAATCACAAAGAAGAAATTTTGACAACCAAGAAAATTGAAGGTGAGAATGGAGGCTAATCTTCATGAGTTTCCAAAAGCCTCAAAAAAAGAAAATCAAATTAAATGAAGATCACTAAAGCAACGGGCAAGGCATTCTAAATTAGACAAACTAACAGAGTATCAATTCATGAACCAACCGCTAGGATTTTAAAAGCAATAAGTTAAGATGAGGGTGATCAGGATCTAACATTAATGATTTTGAATCAAAAACTAAAAAAAAGATCAATTCAGGTAAGGAACTAAAATTATAGAAGTACCTAAACTAATTGCAACGAGTTTGACTAAATTAAACTAAAAAAAAACACAAACTTTTAAATAAAGAATCAATTTTATCAATAAATAAATAAAATTATAAAAACACATAAACTAATTAAAATGAACCAAATTAAATCAAAGAATATTAAAAATATGAACTTCCAAACATGGGATCAATTTTATTAATAAACTAAAACTATAATAAAAAAAAAACCTAAAATAACGAGTATAAATTATTAAATCAAAGCAAACTAAAAACTGAAACTTTCAAACATGGGATCAATTTCATTAATGAACTAAACTATAACAAATATCTAAACTAAATATAATGAATCAAATTAAATTAAAGCAACCTAAAAACGCAAACTTTCAAACATAGAATCAATTTTTTTCAATGAATTAAAACTATAAAAGTACTTGAACTAAATAGATGAATCAAACAGAGTAAACTAAAAAAATGAACTTTCTAACATTAAATCAATTTTATTAATGAACTAAACTATACAAATATCTAAACTAAATATAATGAATCAAATTAAATTAAAGCAACCTAAAAACGCAAACTTTCGAATATAAAATCAATTTTTTCAATGAATTAAAATTATAAATGTACTCGAACTAAATAGATGAATCAAACTAAATTAGAGTAAACTAAAAAAATGAACTTTCTAGCATGAAATCAATTTTATCAACAAATAAATGAATGAATAACAAGTAATTAAAAGAGTAGCAAGTACATGAATAACTGAATGAATAAAATTCAAACGTTTTCAATCCGAAGCAATCAATCAAAATTAAATAGGGATCAAATCAAAATAATCGAAATCGGAAAAACAATATGCAATCTTTCTAAAGGTTTAATCAAACAATTGAATTAAGATTATGAATAGAATAAATTAATAAACCAAATCGAAACCTAAATTGTACCTAAAAAGATTAATTAATTAAACTAAGAAATCAAAATCAATAGCAAAACTAAACCAAGGAGTAAATTAAGACAAAACTAATTAAATTAAACTCACAAACACATTTTAATTATCATATGGATTAAAACAAAATTAGCATGGACCTATGAATTACGAACAAAAATAATCAAAACTATTTCAAAAAAAACTCACTTGTATTATAAAAAAATCTGCCTTTGATGCGTTAAGGTGGCTCCCCTCTCCGTGTGGATCTCTGTGCTCCCAGAAAAAAAAAAGTCTATTCTCTCTGTCCTCTCCAGAATATCCTCCTTCCTCTTGCGTGTTCCCCCCTTGCCCTATTTTATATGATAGCCCGCCTTTGAATGGAATATTTTTGTTTCTTTTTGGGAGATGTATTTTGGAAATCCCACTTTCTAAATTTCTCCGGGCACTTACCATTTCAATTGACTTAATAAAAGAAACCTGTTAACCCAATGAGTTGTCTGGTGGGTCCCATGGTTATAACATCTTCTCTCTTCCAATTAGACACAGCCCGCCTATGTCATTTCTTCATGTTCCTGGTATGAGACCCACAACTACACTATATCAAGTGCTAAAATGCGCCATAAGTGACTCGCCCTCATACCCAATGCGCGTCTAAAGGACTGTTGAATCGGACGACCATGGTTGGATGGATATCATCAAAGCTCAAAGTGGCAGGAAACTTTCTTCAACAAATCGACCAGCAAGCGGCAGTCTCTACGGAAGAATGAGACACCACAATCAGATGAGCATGGTGAGAGGATTCCCGCGAAATCTGGAGGGGTCATGTCTTTGAGAGATCCAAGACTCTGCTTCCTCGTCTAACTCAGAAAGTGAATGCATCAGAGAAGAAAGGAGATGAGGAGTGAACGTCGGTGGCAGGGGCAGCGGTCGGAGAGATGGCACCGGTGAGGGCATTCACGATTCTGTTCTTTGATGGATTCAAGCTTTTCCTCTCACTCGCGATCACGGTTCCTCTGCTCTGAATCGCAATCCCGCTCTCGGTTTATGGAAGAGCAGTGGTGGCGGCTGTCCAGAGAAAGGTCTAAGGGTTTGTTGGTGGAGGCAGCGGGTGAGGAGTGGTCGGCAGAAGCCATTGGAGGCGTCTTCATCCATGTTAGATTCGGCCGGCGATGGTGAGAAGTGCAGCGGTGTTGTGACGTGGAGATGACGGAAAGAAAACCAGAAAAAGGATCGTGATGAAGGTGTGATCTCCTGTTCTCCAAGAAAACGGGTGTCCAAGGGAAGATGGTGATTCCATCATTGCGTATGAAGGTTATGAAGCTCCGAAAATGGGTGTTGGATGACCCTTTCTCACTTTTCAATGAAGAATTCAAGAAAACGCTCCCCTCCTCTTGTTGTCGGTGTTGTGGCTTCTTTTTATACCGACCTTAGAAGTCATCGGAACTCCAGCTGTCATTTATTCTTAAGCGTGGTGTGCATGCTTCCATGTTCACGTGTTCATCACGAGGAATCATCCTCTCTAGAGACTTCCAAAGAGCCTCTAAAAATGCCTGACCTCCCATGCCCTCCTCACGTGACAGTTGCATCAGCTTCATCCTTCTTTAAAATTCCTCTCCCCATGCAAAATAGAATAGAATAATAGTATAAAAAAAAATTAAAAGAAAATTAAAGAAACTAATGAAATTAGTAATAAAATAGAATATGATTTCGAAGAAAAAACAAGGGAATAAGGAGAGATTAGATAATATCATTTCTCGTTCAATAATAAGGTCACATGCATATTTAAAGTATAAACAATTCAAGCAATTTTTTTATTAAGTAAATAAAAAAAAATAAAATAAAAATAAAGACAATTAAATACATGAATAAATAAATAATAAAAAGTAAAAGTAAAAATGAATAGATAAAATAAATGTAATTATCAAATACATGCCATAATAATAATATTATTATATATAAATAATAATAATAATAATAATAATAAAATGTTGAGCCTCAACGAAATGTCTAAATGGACCTATTCTGAAAAAAGGTGTCTAAGTGACCCAAGTGACATGTGTGTAGGCTAAAAGGTGCCTAGATGGGTTTAAGCGGGTCAAGGTGAATCTAAGTGTCCTAAAAATGAACGAAAAGCCTAAGTCTAAAATAGGGCTGTCAGGGGTCACAATAAGGGGTCAGATAATCCCTCGACCAAAATCTCCGAGGTGACTCAGAAAAAGGTAAGTTGTACGAGTAGTAATGGGCCCCCAAGGAACTACTGTGGAGCATTGAAAACGAACTTAAAGACATGTGCTAAAGGGACAAAATTGAGGGTCTACAGGTTTAGATATAGTTTAAATAGGTTCATTACACTTAGGAGGTTGTCAAATGATTTCCGAAAAAATCCAAATCCAAAAATACTAAAAATTAGGAAGGGTACGAAGAATGTGATGAGTCCTTACATTCTTCGTACCCTCCCATTTCTTCACTTCTTTGAACTTTTTAAAAATTTTGGCGACTTCATATGGCTTGGATGTTGTTTAAATAGGTTCATTACACTTAAGAAGTAGTCTAATGATTTTCAAAAGAATAAAAAACCAAAAATACTAAAAAAATTAGCAAGGGTATGAGGAATATGAGGAGCCCTCTCCATTCTCCGATTATATGATATGTTAAATATGTTTAGGGACTTCGTATGGCTTAGACATTTTTTGAATTTTTTTCAATACACTTAGTAGGTGTTTAAATGATGTTCGAAAAAATCAAAATCAGTAAATACTAACAAATTAGTGAGGGAATCTCACATTCTTCGTGCTCTCCCTACTATCCATTTCTTTGATTTTTTTTTTTTTTAATTGGGATTTCATATGACTTAGATTTTGTTTAGATAAGTTCAATCCATTTTGAGGGTGTTAAATGGATCCTTGAAAATTTCAGAATGGAAATTTACAAAAAAAATCAGCAAGGGGTTTGGATTTCCATATTGTTAGTAATTATATCTTTTTCGTATTTTCAATATTTCAACCAATTTTGTTGTGTAATTCAATTTAAACACTAAGAAATAATTTAGTCATATATTCTCAATTAATAATTAGTATACATATGATTAAATTTTAAGTTAATATATATTTTATAAAATTTCTTTCTATTTCTTCCCATTTTTTTCACTTCATAAACCAATTATATTGTTTTTCACACTTCAAATATTCATCAAATTTTATCAACAAATTATTTGATGTTAAAATAAATAAAATTTACTTTTCCTTAATTTATAAATTATATTACCAAATTATATTGTTTATCTTTTTCCAAAATTTTCTTTATTTTTCTGTTTCATAAAAGAAATTCTCCAAACGAAATAATTACATTAAACATGATTTTATAATTGGTCATTGAAATATAATTGGTTATTGTAATAAGTATAAAAATGTGTGTTGCATGGGATTAATTCCCATGGCAACCGGTTGGGTAACCTAAAGAATTGGTTTTCTTTAATTTTTTTATTTTGCATGCCATGTGTCTTAATCCTATTAGCCAAAAAAAGTGGGTATGGTACCGAAAAGTGATTTTCGGTGCCCTAGCATAACCCTAATATATATATATTTGAGGAAAATTACATGGATACCCCCTCGGCTATTTGACAATTACACTTAACCACCCTTAAATTTTTTAAATTACATTGACACCACTTGACCATAATGGAGCATAACAATCGCTTGAATGATGTTATCGAATCTTGAAAGATTTTCATGGTTGATTAATGATGTCATAGTTAAAAGAATTAAATAAAATGTCTAAAATATCCTTTAAAGTTCGTTTTATTTCATTTTATTTTACCACATTTTCTAATTAATTTTAACTAAAGTTTTTAATATAAAATTTTAGTTAATTTTTATTAAATAGTTTACTGCAATTTGGCAAAGAAGGAAAAAAGTACATTCTAGACTGCTTCTTAATAAATTTTCTTGATTTTGGCAAAGAAAGGTCTGAATCTCTTTCAAGAGCTTGTGATCCAAGAAGATCAAGCCCCAACTCTATGGCTTTCAAATTCAACCATGTGGACATAACCCAAATGGAACTACAACATCCTTGAAAATGCCCACCTTAGTAATGGCAGACCCCAAATGGTTATGATCCCCACAAGCTTCAACTCATTAGGATGTGCTTTCACAGCACCAAGAAACCATTGCAACTTTTCATTTCTAATTCCAAATTTGGAGTCTTTTTCCCAAATGAGCATAGCAGGTAACTATTCTTCATTCCATTTATCGGAAGATCTTTTTGTGTTTGAAATCGCATGTCAAATTTGATGGAATGGACAAAGAAGAACACGGATAGTCTTTCTTATTATCATTTTCTGTAGGTAGAGGGCACTCACATATAACTCCCCATTTATCATCATCGCAAATGGAACAACTCCTTGGATGAGAAATATAGCTACTATTCTATATAAATTTCCAACCACAATTGAACTTATTGTGTCACATGTAGGATTTCCTAGTCATATGTACAACAATTGGCAATGCTCCTATAATAATATAACCAGTAGTTGTAATGATATCCTCTGTCATAACTACAACAGATGTGGAATCAGGACCACACTAAGCATAATCTCTCACTTTCATTCCCTTTGCAGTTGCTCATGGCAATATGATTTCCCATTTTCTTTCATTAGGCTCTAGGATAATCCAATCACATATCTCTCAAGAGTGCAGATCACATGGACAAGCCAAGTACTATTTTTTTACAACCTAATAGTCATCGAGGGAGTACCTCATGCCTTCTCAGCTTGAATGTACACATTACTAGACTTTGCAAGACACCTTTTCCACTTACTTTCCAATGAAAATTGCATGCCTGGCTACTGAAGACCAAGGAAGCTAGAGCTCACATTAGAATCATTGAATATAGGAAAAGGTTTTAAACTTAAAGACAAGGCACTCTGAAAATTGTTATCAACCTAAACAAATTCTTGCTTTGTACTGTCCATGAAGTGTGAAGGTTGTGTTAGGATGGAACTCTTAAAAGCATGACATGATGTAATAGATTTGGAATTCCTTATTTATTTAATGGTATTCCAATTTCACTTTTATCTATCCTTATTCCATGCATTACACTTTATGAGTATTCTTGTTTACATCTTTTGTAGTGTGTGTGACATGAGTGCATTTATGAGTTATAGGGAAGATCCAAGTCATGGGTTCCTTGCAAATAGATGACTTGTTCAAAGTCGGTTCGTGGGTTTAGACAACTTATTAGAGGCTATAGTGCACCACCATCTTCTAATTGGAGGGATAACTGGTCTTGAATATCGAGATGAGTTTTCCATGGTGAGTACACTGGTGTGTATGGTTACATATTGGACAGGACTTATGGTGAGTCATGACTTAAGGCTATCAAGTATTCGTGACCTTACCAAGCTACTTCATTGTGTTGTCTCTCAACCTTGAGAGAATATTGAAGCTTAAGCCAAATTTAGCAATGGTTTTAACCTATGGGTGAGATTGTAAGTTGATCATATATTCCTTATGGATTGGGTCACTATTGATGGAAGTTGGTAGCAATAGGTATTCTTAATAGAAGCACCATGATATCTCATAGGATGGAGACAATGTGTCCCCTTGGGTGGTTCTAAGGAGGTGTGTTAATGGAAACTATGGTTATAGTAGTTCCTTAAGTGGAACTTGACATAGGCTCTTTGAGAGCTAAGACATGTTAGTTGAACACATAATAGAAGGATTTGTAACTCAATGATAATAGAGGTAGTCTTAAAAGATTGACAATTTTTACCTTGTTAAACTATGGACATTAGTTCATAGGGAGACTGAACACAATGGATAGCAAGTCACGGACCCGAGTATACAGTGTTGTTATTTACATAAAATACTGGAGTTATGGTCCCCGATTTGAGCTCATATACCTTGTTGGCATAGGTTATGAGGATGGGATTGGTTTTAGGTTCACTTTTATGTATAAGGGCATTTTGGTAATAACATAAGGTTGCACAGGGGTAAGTGAACAAGGTCTTTGGATTAAGCTAATTGATTAATTAGTACACCCTATTAGGTTAATTAATCAATTAGAATCCAATTGGAGATTTGTTAGGCTCCCTCGTATGTGAGGGAGTGAGCCCCATATTCTTGGGGCCCAAGTCAGTTACAATAAAATAAATAAATAAACAAAAATAGAAGAAATTAAAAAAAAGAAAAGAAAAGAAAAAATAGAGAGAAAGAAAAAAAACACATCTCATTGCCCAGATTTCATCAAAGAGTTGATCCCGCTTCATCTATGGTTCGATCGAGTTGAAATTTGGAGGAGAGGTTCAAAACTCGAGTAGCTACAATCTAAAAGGTGGAGATCAGATTTTGAGCTCGGGAACTGGTGTTATTGCCCATGAACACTAATAACGTGTTTTTGGGTATTCTTTCTCCATTTTTCCTTGTTTTTTTACCAAGAGAGATTATATAATCCAAGGCTATATATGCTCTTGATGTATTTGGTAGCCTCTAGAGATTATTCTAGAGAAAACAGGTGTAACCCAATATTGTTGATAGTGGAGTTTGAACTGGACTAGGTCCCGTGGTTTTTTCCTTTGCATTGAGGGGTTTTCCACGTAAAAATTTTCGTGTCTGATTTATTTTTCCGTTGCATGAGTTTATTTATTTATTACTGCTAATTGCTATTACCTATTTAATTTTACACAAAGAAATGGTAGAAAAATCCTGGTGTTTGTTGGAATATTGTGAATTCACCCTAACAATTATGATAAATGAACATGAATAGGGAACTCAAAATATCCATTCCTGGAAGGGTCCCATCTGCTTCCCTTCTCTTGATGCTATTCTTCTCCTCTACTCAAAACCAAAAACCACCAAAAGAAAGATATTTTACTCTCTCTAACGTCTCCTCTCTTACTCTCACCCAGAATAAAGAAGAATAATGCCTCCCTGAGATGGCCTATAGCTCATGTCCCTCTTTTCTAAGACTCCCCATCAGAATAGATGGTGCCCCCCTGCAACGTCTTACTCTGCAGCCCACTCACCACCACAATGCCTCGCCCACAATTTTTCTTCGTCTGCTACTTTTCGCAAAAACTCCCCCAAACCCCTTGCTCTCTGTCTCACTCTCGCTATAAAAATCAATTCTTTGCCCCTTTTCCTTAGCTATAGAGAGCATCTCCACTACCCTTAAAAGGTGGCCAGCAAGCCCCCTCCAAGAAAACTTGAGCCAAAAGAGTGAACCAAAAAAAAAAAAAACCCCTTCACTAAAGGCCAAAAAGGCCTTTAAAAGAGACAAAGGAAGGCTAGAATGAGTACACGTGTCCTCATCCCAACCCAACTACTCAAAGGCTCTAAAATTCCAAAAGCAAACCCTAAAAAAAAACTAATCCTAATGGGCATCTGATAATCATGCTAGGACCTGAAATAACCCTTTAAATGGTCTCCAAAATATAGCTCAAAAATCAATAATGTGAAACATGGATCGGGATGATGAAAAACTGAGCAAAAATGGATCTAAATACATGCTAAAAAAATAGTGGGGTGAGAGAAAAAATAATATATCTATATATATATATATATGTGTGTGTGTGTGTGTGTGTGTGTGTGTGTGTGTGTGTGTGTGTGTGTGTGTGTGTGTGCAAAATAGAAAACCATTTTTTTTAACTAGAAATTCAAATTAAGGAAGACTTTGTATTAAATTTATTAATAAGTTTAATAATTTTTTTAAAGAAAATTTGAAACTCAAAAAATATATATAAGGATTATAAAAAATAATGGAAATAATAAATATTTTAAATTTTTTAATAAATATTTTAATTTTTAATAATAATTTGAAATTCAAAAAACTGATTTATTAATTATAAATTAAATAAAAAATTTAAGAATACCATTGTGGACCCCGCATTTCGACTCATGCATTTCCCACTCGATGGCGAGCTCGATTTTTGTTTTGAAAAATAGTTTTTTTATTGATTAGGAAAAATGACTTGGAGTCGCCACTTATTTTTGTTTTATTTTTAAAGGGTAAAAAAAAAAAAACCCTAAGTGTGACTCCTTATTTGGAAAAGGTGGTCTACGAAAAACCGGATTGGGTTCGGGGGTCAGGTTACTTATCGGGAAGGTACGGTAAAGACCGTAGCACCCTTCTAAGTCCCTAAAGTCGGGTCTCTACTAATAAAATGAAGCAATCATGGCAATTGATGAGGGAATCAATGAATACTCAGAGTGATCATGCACATGTGAGAATCTAAACATGCATACAGAAAATGACCCGAGCGGGTGTGGATGCATACCTGGGCAGTGATCCATAAAGCGTTATCAAGAAGTGAGGTTAGCGCACAATTAAGGAATAACTTCGACCATGTCATAGAGCAGAATAAAATTGATCATGCATGGCAATGAAATCAAACAAACAATCAATCAATCATAAGGAAATCACCTATGTTGGGCCCCCACCAAAGCCCGATTTATATTGCATGAATTAATCCCATAAATTCCTGCTTATTAAAGTCAAGAGGAGCAGAAGATTGTTTGAAAGCCAGAGCGGAATTAAAACTATTCGGGAGAAAATTAGATTTTTGAAATTTATTTGAAAATTGAAGTCCCGAAGATTATCTGATAATTGGAGTCTTGGGAATTAAATTTAAGAATTGGAATTTTGGAAATAAAATTTGAAAATCGAAATTTTGAAGAATTGTTTAAAATTGGAATTCTGAAGAATTATTTAAAGATTGAATTTTTTTAAAAAAAATAAAAGAATAAATAATTGAATAAAATGATAATGATTAAATAAATTGATATGAAAATTAGAATTTCGGAAATTGGAATTAAATTTAGAAATCGGAATTTTGAAAGATTATTTAAAGGTTGAATTTTAAAAATAAACAAATAAATAAATAAAATAGTAATGATTAAGCAAAATGATGTGAAAATTAAAATTTCGAAAATTGAAATTTAAATTTAAAAATGGAATTTTGAAGAGTTATTTGAAGATTGAATTTTAAGAAATAAATAGATAAATAAATGAATAAAGTGATAATGATTATATAAATTGATATGAAATGTGGAATTTCGGAAATTAGAATTAAATTTAGAAAACGGAATTTTGAAGAGTTATTTAAAGATTGAATTTTAAAATTAAATAAATAGATAATAAAATGATGATAATAGTGATTAAATAAATTAGTGTGAAAATCGGAATTTCGAAAATAGGAAATTAAATTCGGAAATCAAAACTTTGAAGAGTTGTTAAAAGATTGAATTAAAAAAAAATTAATAAATGGATGATTAGCATTAATACTAGAAATAACCCATCAAAGCCCCCTCACGCAATACCATAAGACTAGTTTGACTAAAACAATCATGATAACTTGGTGATTCTTCAAGTAAAAATAAAAATAAAAACCTAGGAAACTAAAAAGAAAACCACTTGAGTACCCTTCACTGCAGTATGGTCAATGTGATCAAAATAAAACAAAAACAGAGAAGAGCACAAGAAAAAAAAATGCCAGGTGTTTTTTTAAAAAAAAACTCTCCAAGCCTTATCATTTTGACTGCAGTAGTAGCAACCTGTCTTCGGAGACGACCAGTCCTCCTAGCAGCGATGAGACCAACCTCCTGCCCAGGTGGGGCATCATGACGAATAGTGCTGGCATGACCGATAGGCCAGTGGTTATCACCATTCAAAAAAAATAGAAACAAAGAAAAGAGAGTGAAGAAGAAGAAAAAAAAATAGAGTATATACATGAAAAGATAATGCTGCCAAATCCAAGCTCTAGTTTAATGGAGATCAACGAGCTTTCAAAAAAAAACTGGTGGGAGGACCCAAATGGTCTCAACACACAAACGAGTAGCATAACAACCACGCAGCTCATACAAGGGAAAAACAGAGATCCAGCGAATGAAAACGAGAAATAGGCATAACACATTAAATTATCAAAGCAAGCATCCTAATATCAGGAAGAGGTAAGGTACGACTGAAAATAAAACAAAACGAGACAAATGTAGAGAATCCTAAGGTGCGAAAAGATCAAACCTGAGCGATTCCTCCCCTGCTCTTCTCTTATAATCTTTGAAAAGCTCTTCCCGTTTTTCTTTTCTTCCTCTCCTTTTCTTTTCAGTGAAGACCCTCCTCAAAAATATCTCCTGGCAGCCCCCTAAAGCACCACTACCTCCTCTAAGATAAACTATCCTTCTCTGCAGCTCCCGGAATCTCCCTTCTCTCATCTTCCCTAAGCTCTACCTCCTCAAAACTCTCCAGGCAGCACTTCTGCAGCTGGCCTGCTCCTCCCTTCTCTCACCTTTTCTTTTTCTAAGTCACCACCTGCCTCCTCCTGTTTATGCATTAGCAAGTATGGTGCCCTCTCCTTCCAGCAGCATGGCCTGTATCTTGACTTGCTGCTCACCCAATCTAGCCGGTCCCATGCATAGGGAAAAGGGGGCCCCCACTTATCCCAAGTGCTGCCCAGCTCCTCCAAAAAAATGCAATAAAAAAATGAGGAGAAAACCCCCCTCAATTCTCCCCCCAAGCCCTCATCTTCACAGGGGTCTACAAATATGCCCCTCTTCGGTAGAGCTCATGAGTATAAGGAATATGAACACTAGAGTGAAAAGTAAGTGTGAGTAACGAGTGGGATGAAATGAGCTCTATCGAAGAACAAATGAGACCCCCGAAAGAAATACTAGCGAAACATGGACTTACACATGCCGATGGACGAACATAAAGGCTCTAATCCTAAAAGAGAAGGATGTCTCAAAATAACTCTGAAGTCACACTAAAGACTCAGACTCTCTCTAAGACGTCTCCAAAAGTGACTCGAAGCACCATACCACAGATGAGTAACGGTTGAACCACCTTGAAGTACGAGAAAGAACGTGTCCAAAGGAGACTCCCTATGTGACCTACATGAGAATGATAGGTGTAGAGTGCCTAACAACATGACAGAAGTACGTCTCGTGATCTCAAAGGACTATGCCATGTGTAGTGAAAAGGGAAATCTAGAAGAGCTTGATGAATAAGCAATAAGCTCTAGAGTAGCCAGGTGAGGAAAGTGACTCTAAATGTCATACTGAAACAAAGACCTGGACGTCGAACTGACCTGATAGGAAGAATGAATGACCGATCTATATGGGTGCGGTCCCGACTCAAACTAAACACAAACTGATAGGAAAATGGTCGATCGATATGGGTGCGGCCCCGACTCAAACAGAACTCGAGCTGACAAGATGAATGAAAATGACCGATCGATATAGGTGCGGTCCCAGAAACACAAACTGACATGACAAGGAGATGGCCGATCGATATAGGTGCGGCCCCGACTCAAACTGACACGATGATGACCGATCGATATAGGTGCGGTCCCAGAAACTGAACTGTCATGACAAAGAGATGGTCGATCGATATAGGTGCGGCCCCGACTCAAACTGACACGATAATGACCGATCGATATAGGTGCGGTCCCAGAAACACAAACTGACATGACAAGGAGATGGTCGATCAATATAGGTGCGGCCCCGACTCAAACTGACACGATAATGACCGATCGATATAGGTGCGGTCCCAGAAACACAAACTGACATGACAAGGAGATGGTCGATCGATATAGGTGTGACCCCGACTCAAACTGACACGATAATGACCGATCGATATAGGTGCGGTCCCAGAAACTGAACTGTCATGACAAGGAGATGGCCGATCGATATAGGTGCGACCCCGACTCAAACTGACATGATAATGACCGATCGATATAGGTGCGGTCCCAGAAACTGAACTGTTATGACAAGGAGATGGCCGATCGATATAGGTGCGGCCCTGACTCAAACTAACACGATAATGACCGATCGATATAGGTGTGGTCCCAGAAACACAAACTGACATGACAAGGAGATGACCGATCGATATAGGTGCGGTCTTAGAAACTGAACTGTCATGACAAGGAGATGGCCGATCGATCTAGGTGCGGCCCCGACTCAAACTGACACGATAATGACCGATCGATATAGGTGCGGTCCCAGAAACACAAACTGACATGACAAGGAGATGACCAATCGATATAGGTGCGGCCCTGACTCAAACTGACACGATAATGACCGATCGATATAGGTGCGGTCCCTACTTAAACTGACACGATAATGACCGATCGATATAGGTGCGGTCCCAGAAACACAAACTGACATGACAAGGAGATGGCCGATCGATATAGGTGCGGCCTCGACTCAAACTGACAGATAATGACCGATCGATATAGGTACGGTCCCAGAAACTGAACTATCATGACAAGGAGATGGCCGATCGATATAGGTGCGGCCCCGACTCAAATTGACACGATAATGACCGATCGATATAGGTGCGGTCCTAGAAACACAAAAACTGACACGAAAAGTGATAGGAAGATAGTCGATCGATATAGGTGCGGCCCCTACTCAGACTGACACGACGAATGACCGATTGATATAGGTGCGGTCCCGACTCGAACTGAACTGATAAGAAGATGGCCGATTGATATAGGTGCGGCCCAAAAACTAAACTGACATGATGGTGATCTGATCAAGTGGCCCAAAGAACAAGGATATCCAGGATAACGATGCAAGCAAATTCGGAAGGAGTGGATATGCCCCAGTATGACAACTCATGAGGATCGACAACTAGGTCAAAAGATAGTGAAGCCCCTAAAAGGTCCGACGATCCCAAGGAAGGGGGTATGCACCAGTATGCAACTCAAGGGAGTAAAAAACTAGATCAAAAAGTGAATGAAACATGTGGAAGGTCTGATGATCCTAGGGAAGGGGGATATGCCCCAGTATGTGACTCACAGGGGTCAACAACTAGATCGAAAAGATGATGAGGTCTGTGAAAGGTTCGATGATCCTAGGGAAGGAGGGTATGCCCCAGTATGCAACTCGCAGGGGTTAATAGTTGGATCAGAAGGTGAATGAATCCTACTAAAAGGTCTGGTGCTCTGAGGGGAGAGGGTATGCCCCAGTATGCCATGATGGACAGACAGAGATGCAAAATGCCTCGAAACTACTGTACTCTGAAATATGCTCATCCATCATGTAATGAAAATGTCCAACCTCATATGGGTAATGCCAAACAGGACCATGTGTCACGACACCATGCTGACAAAACAAAACTAACTGATAAATAACAACAATAATGATGACCAGTGCTGAAAATGAAAAGAGCAAGCAAATCAACACTCAACATGCCAACTATCAAAATGAAAACATCGTCACTAATAAGTCAACAATCTGTCAGGCCCTGCTATCATGGAAGATGTTGAACCTAAAGTCTAAAAGATGTATGAAAACACAACCAAGATGATCGAGGACTGATCTACGTCTCCTCCTAATCGAGATAGAGGTGAGGTCATGTGTCACGGTGGGATGTGTAGGATAAAATAAGGTGATGATCAGGCTCTGGTATGATAGAAGGCATGAAAGTATCCAGGGTGAAATGTCTGAGTGCGAGATGAAAGGTAGGGAGATATCCGAGATCATCCAAGTATGCCGAGAAGGCTAAACCCGAGGTGCCGATAACTCCATAACCCATCGAAAGCGGCAATCACAAACAGAAAGTCAAGTCTCGATGTCTAAACATCCGACTAGGTGGCTATGCCCCAGTATGCAATGAGGACAATATGAAATAGTCCAATGATCCATATCACCCAGTAGATGCTCCAATGTAAAGAACCCATCTGATCTCTCACAAAAAAAATAGATATGCTCCAGTGTACAGTATCTGATAAGGTGACTATGCTCCAATGAAAAATACTCTCCATCCTGGCTATGCCCCAGTGTAAAGCAGTGCATCCGAGTCGACAACTGCTGAAGAAGATCATGCTAGTGTATGTCAACAAATCAATAAATCTCTACTCCTGGTGCGAAAACGGAAACATCTCAACATAATCCATATGAATCAGAATCCCAGAGCTCTATGAATGTGAATGAGGTGGCTATGCCCCAGTATAAACCACCTGAAGTGACTATGCTCCAATGAAAAATCAAAGTCCAACGCCAACTAGAGGGCTATGTCTCAATACATGCAATCTTTGAAGCAACTATGTCTCAAAATGAACCATCATCTCAAAAATCAATCATCAATGAGTGGAGTGTGTCAATGCAAAATATCGAGTGGGGTGACTGTATCTCCAATAAAAGTGCTCTCTGGAATGGCTACACCCTAGTGTAAGGTCATCCCACAACAACTAATCCATCATAATCCACGAGAAGAAACGAACTGACTATGCCTCAGTGTAAAGCATCATCCTGAAAGAAAACGTCATCGATGAGGGGGGTATGCCCCAGTGTAGATAACGGCGCCTCCGAAAATCCATCACTGATAAGAGGGGTATGCCCAAGTGTAAATCATCATCTCAACTCCTCATCCATCATGCTCCAAGGAATAATCTCCGACCAAGCTCGAGTATTGCCCATGTGTGAGCTATCAAACACAATGTGAAGTAATGGCCTCAGGGTGGTCTTCAGACACGGGACGTAACATAGGCTAAGGTAATAGGGTGAAAGAAATGAAAGGAAACTAGGCTCAAAGATCCCAATGATATAATCCCCATACCCCTCATGCATGAGATGCAATGCGTAGAAAACGTCATGAGCCCCGAACCTAGGGGTCCCCACATGAAAAGTGATGATAAATGAATGGTCACATCGAATGAACAA
Source organism: Vitis x doaniana (assembly GCA_030345155.1). NCBI lineage: Eukaryota > Viridiplantae > Streptophyta > Magnoliopsida > Vitales > Vitaceae > Vitis > Vitis x doaniana. Next base: position 17,238,758 of record CP128320.1, on the reverse strand, counting down.
GTATGATGTGTGTGTACCAATCCCAAGTCAAACATAAAGCAGAATGAGAAAAGAGTGAGAACAGATGAGGTAGGGTGAAACGGGGGAATAAAATAAAGATAGAAGAAGACGAAGAGATAGAAAAGTGAGTGATGGTCAACTCGCATCAAAGCATGGAAAATAGTCACATATGAAATAGATGGAATGATGAATAGAGCAAGGATCCAGAGATACTAAAGAAAAGGTCGCTCGCATCTCTCACAAAAATCGAATGAATGACTCATGCTCTCACCCAAAATATACACCAAGATAAAACCTCATAAATAAGCTCTCATACGAAATCTCTCTAACACATAAACTGAATGAAGCAAACCGGCACGTCCATACACATGCCTAATGGAGAATGATACAATGAAGAATGCGCATTTTTTTTTTTTCGCGCATACCCTGATCAATAATGAATGAACTCCCATGAAAATACATACCCAAATGATCAAACCCTCTCCACATACGAATGTAACATAAATCCTCACTAACAAGACAACCTCTCAAAATAACATCTCTGAACCACTGCCCATAAGGCGAACGGGGGAGGAACGTGACAATCCTCCATGCAGTGACGTGTGAAAAACCACCACACAAGGCGAAACACGGATAATGTCGAGTAAGCAATAATGAAAGAAAAGACAGAGAACGAATATCACAAGTGGTGATATGTGATATAAGAAAAATAGTGATGAAATGATGTCCAAGTGGAAAATATCACAGTGAAGAGTGAAGAATGAGGCTCGAATATGTATGTCAGGTCTGAAACTCATGACGTATCCAAACATAGCATGCAAGCACTACAGGGTCCCCAACCCGGTGTAATAGGTAAATGAGGTGATGAAAGAAAAGGTTATGTGCTCGTGTGAGACTCAAAGGGCTAGCAACGGGTAACTCTATATGTGAGGGTGATAAAGTAAATAGGCTCATGAAATGATGGCCACCCATCCTTTGACCAAAACCTCGAACATCGTGCTTTCGAGATCTCACATGACCAATACTAAAGACTGGCATCCATCCAACATAGTCATGGCGACTCCTCTGAAATCGTGCGAAAACTCCCACTGATGCTCTATGATAACCATCAATGTACTCTGAAAATCAGCTCACTCTATCATCACAAGCCACTCACCATCATCTCATAAAATCACCATCTCTAATCATCTCGACTCTCTGAAGTCATATGCGACGACTCAAATCTGAACGCCCCATGGCGATCCCTCTACCTCAGCAATATCATCAAGCAGTCAAGCCACTCTCTCATCATAATCTATCTATCATCATCTAGAGCTCATCTCAGGTCAAACCATCTCAGACACTACCTAGTCAGATCAAGGAAATTATGGAAAGGGAAGGCAATGGTACTGTAGTATGCTAAGGCGAATAGGGATGGCAAGGTCGTATGATGGTACCAAGGGGTGGTGTCATGTCAGGCTCAAAATGGGTAGGTCGCCAAGTCCATAGAGTCAGGGTATGGATATGGATATGGTACTGCTCTGAACGGAAGGTGAAATGGGTCACAGTCTCGAACTCCCTAGGTTGATCTCCTAATCCTAGGTCAATAGGCTCAATATCCTCCATGATAGGTCAGGCCAGAGTGATCATGATGCATAAGTGAAAATATGTCTCAAATCAAAAGCACAATACATCATATGAAATACGGTCCTGTGATGGCAATCCAAAATCTGGATGTATGACGAGAACTCTAGAGTCATAAAGGTGTCCACTGTGAGATGGCTACAAATGTGACCAGAGAATTCCTATCAATAATCCGAGATAAAAGAGGTGTGAAAAAACACGCTATCACGAGATCAATACTCCATCTATAACCACATATCCTTGAATCAACCTTCAACTTGAGCTCCATAAGAGAAAAATAATAAGGTGATCAAGGCAACTCTCTCGAAAAAAAGTGTGAACATAAAAACGTGTCTTTCACCTTTCTGTAATGAAAATATGAGCATCGAGTTGAAAATCAAATCAAGGATCAAACAAAGAATGAGGTACTGAGCCCGTGATAGGTGCACAATGCTAAAACAAGATGATCATGATCGATGAACATATCCCGAAGTATCAAGTAAGTGTCAACAAAGTGAAAGGATGTGTCGAGCCAAGAAAGAAAAAACGAAAGCCCTAAGGAAAAACATGACAAACCCATCGAGTGAAAAACGTAATCCAAGGTGACATAATAAAGGTGATCCGACTGATACTCAAACTCAAACCGATCTCTGAGCACTCTCAAATGGAGACTAAAAAAAAAAAGGAGTAACAAATCCAAACTATGACTACAGAGGCTTTGAAAGCTCTCAGATGCACCCACATGTAAGGAAGGAATCATAATCAAAGGATCTATAGCTCAACCTACAAGGTCAAGGTGGCTTTAAGAGGAAAAGGGTAGACTTTAAAAGATCCCTAGCAGAAGCGATTGTACCCTCTGGTGGTACGCAACCCTCTGCACGCCTCCAAAGAGACGGGGCGCTTCCATGCAAGGTGGTCATCACCTCCACACATGCACTGCCTCGACATCCCAGGGGGTTTCCTATGGTGAAACCTCTCAAAACTCTCAACGCTCAATGGTCGACTAGAGTGCACAATGAATGGTGTGGGTGCATCTGAAAATCCTATGAAACTAAAAGAAAACACACTGGCCACACAAATATCCTGAAATCTAGCTCTAGGCTATACAAGTCTTCGAAGTTCGGACTCCAATCAGCATCAATATGTCGACCACCTCCAGAATGCTCCCAAACATAGATATAGCCCATCGCTAGACCCTACTCCTAATCACTAGCTTAGTCGAAGAGCAAACAGAGCAAACAAGTCTCATATCAAATACGAGAGCAAGGAAAACAATGTCGATCGAGACTAGGGACTTGGGAATAAGGGGATAAGTGTATATCCCACATAGACACATGACTCATGCAATCACACGAAACGAGAGAAGTCATGCAACAGACAATCATGCAAAACAAGTATATATCATCCAAATCTACACACAAGCTAATCGAGAAGAATATCTGGCAATGATAGCATGCTCTATGATAATCAAGATAATATACAACCAAGAGAAACAATCATGTCAAATCAAATGATATACAATGGTGAGTCTATACATGTGAGATGATCAGAACAAACATGGCAAAATCAGAGTCACTATGCTAAGCAAGGTAAGATGATAAATCAACATATCAACGTCCCAAACAAATATATCAATGAAGCACGGGAAAAATCGCCACAATCGGAATCCCCAATCAAGATAATCAATCATCATAATCAGCATGTCCATGTCCCAAATGAATACAATAACCAAGCATGTATCCAATGATATCAAGAACTCTCAATGTGCAATCAAGAGATAGGTATCCACTGATCGACCAATCAAACGCCACATTTGCTTCATCTTAAGTTCAAGTTTGACCCTCTAAACGTCCCCAGTGGAATCGCCATTTTGTGAACCCCGCATTTTGACTCATGCGTTTCCCACTCGATGGCGAGCTCGATTTTTGTTTTGAAAAATGGTTTTTTTATTGATTAGGAAAAATAACTTGGAGTCGCCACTTATTTTTGTTTTATTTTTAAAGGGTAAACAAAATAAGAAAGAAAAACCCTAAGTGTGACTCTTTATTTGGAAAAGGTGGTCTACGAAAAACGGGATCGGGTTCGGGGGTCAGGTTACTTATCGGGAAGGTACGGTAAAGACCGTAGCACCCTTCTAAGTCCCTAAAGTCAGGTCTCTACTAATAAAATGAAGCAATCATGGCAATTGATGAGGGAATCAATGAATACTCAGAGTGATCATGCACATGTGAGAATCTAAACATGCATACAGAAAATGACCCGAGCGGGTGTGGATGCATACCTAGGCAGTGATCCATAAAGCGCTATCAAGAAGTGAGGTTAGCGCACAATTAAGGAATAACTTCGACCATGTCATAGAGCAGAATAAAATTGATCATGCATGGCAATTAAATCAAACAAACAATCAATCAATCATAAGGAAATCACCTATGTTGGGCCCCCACCAAAGCCCGATTTATATTGCATGAATTAATCCCATAAATTCCTGCTTACTAAAGTCAAGAGGAGCAGAAGATTGTTTGAAAGCTAGAGCGGAATTAAAACTATTCGGGAGAAAATTAGATTTTTGAAATTTATTTGAAAATTGAAGTCCCGAAGATTATCTGATAATTGGAGTCTTGGGAATTAAATTTAAGAATTGGAATTTTAGAAATAAAATTTGAAAATCGAAATTTTGAAGAGTTTAAAATTGGAATTCTGAAGAATTATTTAAAGATTGAATTTTTTTAAAAAAATAAAAGAATAAATAATTGAATAAAATGATAATGATTAAATAAATTGATATGAAAATTAGAATTTCGGAAATTGGAATTAAATTTAGAAATCGGAATTTTGAAAGATTATTTAAAGGTTGAATTTTAAAAATAAACAAATAAATAAATAAAAGAGTAATGATTAAGCAAAATGATGTGAAAATTAAAATTTCGAAAATTGAAATTTAAATTTAAAAATGGAATTTTGAAGAGTTATTTGAAGATTGAATTTTAAGAAATAAATAGATAAATAAATGAATAAAGTGATAATGATTATATAAATTGATATGAAATGTGGAATTTCGGAAATTAGAATTAAATTTAGAAAACGGAATTTTGAAGAGTTATTTAAAGATTGAATTTTAAAATTAAATAAATAGATAATAAAATGATGATAATAGTGATTAAATAAATTAGTGTGAAAATCGGAATTTCGAAAATAGGAAATTAAATTCGGAAATCAAAACTTTGAAGAGTTGTTAAAAGATTGAATTAAAAAAAAAAAATTAATAAATGGATGATTAGCATTAATACTAGAAAATAGGGAGAATTGTGTTGGGCCCAAAAATTAACAAATGGTCCATATATCTATCAAAATTAAGCCCACCACCCAAGTAAAGTCTCAATATTAATAAGAAGGATATCCCATTTATAATATTCCAAAAATGCCCTTGGCTGGGATTTAAAAAAAAAAACCTGAAATCCACGTTGGATTTCCCTTTGTTTTCCCCAAATTGGACTTGTTTTCAACTTTTCACATTCCCGGCTTCGTCCCCCTCTTCCGCCCAAAGAATGCCCTAATCCTCAGTCCCAATCTCGTGATCTCTGAAGCTCGTGTTTCCCGGCCTTCTGATTGTTGGTGTAGGCAGTTGATGCGACTCATGGTAGCTTAGCTTTAAAGGCGTATCAACAAAATTTATACCTTAAATACTATTACTAAAGTAGCCAAGCTACTATAGCATAGTGGTTCTAGGATCGTTCACTGGGAAGGGTTTTCGCAAACACGAGTGATATTCAAATTAGGAAAATAGGTGATTTTCTTATGGATGTTAGCTTTAAAAGAAGATGAAAATGTTTTAGAGAGATTTAAACTAATCTAAGCTAACATTAAAGACTAAAATAAAAGGGTGTAAAAACAAGTTTCTCAAAGATAGGATAGCTATGCTCTGGCTCTTATGCAAATTGGAAATCTCAGGATAGGCTCCTCGCGTTGGGGTTGCAACTATGGTGATGCTTGCTTCCCGAACCGGTATGGATTTAGCAAATCAAGTTTTAATCCTTTAAAATGACAAAACAGATGGTAGTGAATTTCATCAATGGTTATTCACCTTAGACTTCCTTTGAATGGCTCGTAAGAGATAACTAATGGTCTAAAGCCAAAAGCTTACCAAATATTGGCAACTCAAAGTCATTCTAGGTGATAAACTCACCTTTCAATGGCCATTGAAATTGGTTCTAATGGATTAATGCAAAACTTGGAATTGAAAACCTCACCTTCCAATAGCTCGTAGGAGATAACTAATGGATAGAAATCCAAAAGCTTATCAAGTATTGGCCGTTGGAAGTTGTCCAAAGGAAATAAAAACCCAACTTTACATTAATGAACCATTAATGAAAAACGACTACCTTACCTTCCGGGTGCGAGAAATTTCCATGGAATTGCATCCAAGCCATCACATAACATTCATGCTTTGAGAAACTTAAAGGTTTTAGCCAACCATCCTCTGAGTAAAAATCCTCAGAGGCTGTTTGGCTACTAAGAAAATGAGAAAGAAAAGAGAAAAGAAGGAAAACAGAGCTTTATATAATTCTAATTTAATCTACAAAGGATCGATCACCCCATCCGTCCATTTTTCAATCTCTCTTTTTGGAGGTGTTGTGCACCTCTATATATAGCAAAATTACAAGATAAAGCCTTATGATGGCTGAATACAAGGTTACAAAAGGAATTTACATGAGAAAATATCAAGCTAAAAATATCTCAAAAGTCGGTGGTGCGTGCGTGGAGAAACAGAGGAGATTTGGCATTTTCGCAATGTGAATTTCTCCTTGCGAAATTTCGCAAGGAGAAATTCACCTTGCGAAATTTTCACAAGATTTGATGCAGTTGTCTTCCGAAGGCCATATCTTCCTCATTTCAGCTCCAAATTGTACACGGTTTGAAGCGTTGGATTCTTGACTTCCTGAGCTTTGAAATGGTATATAGCATGTAGAAAATGGACTTCGGGAAGTGCTCCAAAAGTTCGAGAGAAGACTGCAGCTGCTGTCCTCTGTTTTCCTCTTCACTTTGCTTGTTTTTCCTCTTTGCATTCTCTTTGCTTGTGCTCGTGTTTCCACTTGAAATTCAAGCCTGTAAACTTCCAAAATCCTTGCTTTAACTTGTCCAATTAGCTCCTCCATCATTTGGCATGCTTGAATTGATTCATAAGCTGATAAAAACATGTAAACTTGCCACAAAATGGTTAAAACCAATTACTAAGGACCTTAATGAATTAATTGGGTTAAATGAATATGATTACTACACAAAGGTGCTTAAAACCATTATAATTAGGTCTACAAAATAGCACTTTTTGGTAGTAATCAGCAGTCTCGTTTTTCATCTGTATCGATCCATTGGCGTCGACGATCACAACTACATTTCGGCACCGTGGCGAAGCAGTTTATAGGTGAGGTTAGTAGGTTGATCAATTTCATCTTTTTTATGCTTCATTTCGGCTATCCGGACCATTTGATTTCAGCCCAAATACATTGCCCTAATTTATCTCGCCATTTCAGTTTGCCATATATTGTGGCCTGATCCATCCCCACCGGCGGTGCCCTCCGTATTGGTTATATTTACTGGTTATATTTTTTCTATTTTTTTCCCCTTGCATTAGTGCAGACATATTTTTCCTCCGTTGGTTGAAATCAAATCTTTCAGCAGTATAGTGACTTCATCGTGTGGCAGTCTAGTTAAATACGATAGTTCGTATGTTAACTTTCTTCGATAAAACCCAAGTTATGGTGAGCCTATAGTATGAGATATTGTTGTGTACTTAGTATGTGTCGATAGATTATCATTTCCAATTTCATGAAATCTGTAGCTAACATGAATATAAGTGGCAAATAAAGAAACAAATCAGTTCAATTGATTCAAAACACTAACCACATAGCCAGCATATGTACATTTATGAGTGTCAAAAGTAACTGTTATGTTCCCATTGGGATCCAGAGGGTGATAGCAGTATGCAAAAACAGAGAAAGAGTCAACCAATTTGTGGAAAAAAAAATAATAAGTGAAGTAACAAAAGGAAAAGTATATGTATAAATGATATATTATATACTTGACATGGCGACTAATAATAATGTCAACTTCAAAGGCAAAGGCCACATGGGAGAGAATATCAACCCCATTTTCTATACTATGCATAATTGATTGTTCTATAATATGAAATTTCTGCTATGTTTGTATAGGTTGATGGACGCAACTAATATGATATATTGTTACATTTTTGTGGGAGGCAAACTTGTCCAAAAAAATGATGGGCAATGGGAATACGTGGGTGGAAGAAGCAAAGGTATTCACATATATAAAGGAATGCCATTTGAAGAATTCACCAAAAAAATCTTGGAGAAATTCGCCATCTCGTTTGATGCAATGAAGATGCACTACACCCTCAAGTTCAACCCCAGAGTCATCCAAGATTTAGAAGATGAGGATGACTTGGATAAGGTGGTTTCCCACAGTGATGACTTTGCAAATGTATACCTAGTAGACTTACCTTGTGTGGAAGGCATTGAAGCAAATATACCGAATAGAGAATTGGCAATTGGGTAATGGACGTTAACGTGAATGTCTATTTAAAATATTGTGAATATCACTTTTATGCATCACGTAGTTTAATTATGTTAATGTATGTAAATGCAGAGGTCCACCTGTGCCGTTTCCTTCCTCTAATGCATCATGCGATGCAATTCCTAATACTATGATGCTATCAAGAGGTTTTGTGTCGCGTTGTGCAGATAGTGAGTACACCCCTTTGGAATCGATTCGTTTTCGTGAGGCAATATTAGGGTCGGGACATACATTTAAAAATGCAGAGGAGTTTCGCAATGCAATTTACCAGATGTCATTAGGTGGAAGGTTTGAATACAAGTACAAGAAAAATTCTCCTACGCATATGTCTGTAAAGTGTTCAGTTGAGGGTTGTCCTTGGAAGATAACAGCTCACACTGTCGAGGGAAATGTCATTTTGAGAGTTCATACTTACCAAGTGAATCATAATCATATAGCTTAGGATGAGTGCTCATCTAAAGTCAAGGTTTCTTCAAAGAGAGGCGCGGTTGTTGTTGAAGATGTGTTTAGAACCACTCCAGACTATCTTCCCCGTCAAATTTGTAAGGATTTTGAACGTGATTATGGAGTTCAATTGACATATAACCAAGCATGGCACGTTAAAGAGAAGGCAAAAGAGCGCATATATGGAGCTCCACGTGAGTCCTACACGTTTGTCCCTTGGTTATGCCATAGGCTAAGGGAAATCAACCCCGGCACAATTGCGGAGTACACTTCGGACGAAGGTCACTTCATGCAATTGTTCATTGCCCATGCATTTTCAATTCAAGGGTTCATCAAGGGGTGTCGACCAATATTGGCTATTGATTCTTGCCATCTAAGCGGACCATACAAGGGAGCTCTTTTGTCGGCCATTGCATATGATGTAGATGATGGAATGTTCCCTCTTGCCCTTGGTGTGGTCAGTTCAGAAAATTATGAGGATTGGTATTGGTTTTTGGAGAAATTAAAGGGTGTCTTAGATGGTAAAGAAGTTGTTATTATATCTGATAGACATCAAGGAATCTTGCGTAGTGTTTCCGAGTTGTTCGGGATAGGAAATCATGCATATTGTTATCGACATGTTAAGGAAAACTTTTCTAGCTTCTTGAATAAGCAAAACATTAGAGGAAAGAAAGGGAAAGAAGATGCTTTGTTACTTCTAGACAGCATTGCATACGCTAGGTTGGAGATAGACTACAATGAGGCATTTGAAAAACTTGTGCGCTTCAATGACAACCTCGGTAAATGGGTTGTGGATAACAATCCGGAACATTGGGCAATGTCAAAGTTTCCAAAAAAACGATGGGATAAAATGACAAGTAACATTGCAGAGTCTTTCAATGCGTGGTTAAGAGATGAGCGTCACCAAACAATTTATACATTATTGTTAATGCACATGGATAAGCTTGTAGCCATGTTGGACACCCATATGCGTGGTACAGAAAAATGGAAGAGTGTGGTTGGACCGAAAACTGAAGAGAATCTAATGTCAAATATCATGAGGTCCGGTCCGATTAGTGTGTTGCCATATTTGGGGGGGACGTTTAAGGTGTTTACCGGGGAGGTTTATTTGGTTGTGGATATCAATCAACGTACGTGTACTTGCATGACATGGCAAATGTCCGGCTTGCCGTGCTCCCATGTATGTGCTGTCATCCGCACACTCAGACACGACGTGTATGACTATATTGACCCATGTTTTAATGTCTCCACCCAACATTTGATTTACTCTGGTCAGTTTCAACCATTACCAACACACAATATGCCGAAAGTTTGTGAGGATGGGAGTTTGCAAGATTGCGCCGGCAACTTCTTTTCTACTCTCCAACCCCCTCATGTCAAACGTCCTCCAGGAAGACCCCGCCAAAGGCGCATTGAGTCACAGTTTACTCATAAGAGAGCAATTCATTGCTCTCGATGCAATGGCATAGGTCACAACCGCTCTAAATGTAATAATCCGTTGCCGTGACATGTGGCTTGTTTGTGCTTGTACGATTCTCAAACTTTGTATCAGCCCATACATTCTATTGTAGGGTATATTGTACGGTATTGTTGTGTTGCGTTCCTATGTATTGGCCTGGTTATAGGCACGATGCACTATCTTGTTATTTTCATGATTTATAGTTGCTTTGCTTAACCTACGTAATTAAAATTGCAATTTGAATGTGGATTCTTTAAAGTTGTTATTTAATTCCATCAGTGTCTCTACATTATCAAGCATTTGTGGTTCCAGCTACTAAAAAATGTCTTTCCATTTGTCTTGAATTAGATATACTCGTTTCACACTTTGTAAGCATTGCATTTATAATCTTGTAATTCATATGATCTGTTTGCAGTAGCATAGTACTACACTCACATATTTGCACCCAAACTGTTAGTGCTTTCCTCAAATGTTTTTTTTTTTTATTTTATTTATTTTTAACTTATACAGCTGAATATGGTATAGCCTGACAAAATTTATCCAACTTATTAATGGTACGATAATGAACTGACCTTTCCCTTTATTATTAGTCTCTCCATCTCATCGATCACTACTATAGCAGCCTTTGGAAGTGACCGGTTATTCTAAGGTTCAAACCTCTCCAGCAATAAATTGATTCTTCAATGGCCACTGTGGAGGTATTGCATTATTTCTTTGTTATTATTTTTCATTACTTATTTTGGATACTTGCTATTTTAACCTACTTAACACAATTACTTGTTATGGGTCTTACATATTCATTATCATATAAACATCGAGTTGTAAATTATTCATCCACAATATTTTGTTTGTTAGTTCATTCAATTGTATTTCCTTTTGCACCACGTTTATGTATTCATAATGTCTTTGTTATTTTTATGTTGATTACTAAAATGCATCTCTAAGTTACTAATTATGTCCTTCACTTTTAATGCAGCCCACAAGATTGTTCACACGTTGTTCATCTTCGAGATTCTTAAAACTATGCAACAGGCTGCCAGTGGATAAATTGGAAGTTGTTCGAGACCTTCAGTTTGGAGGTCTTCTCAACTTAAATTGCAAGGAGATACGCCATAATATATGTCTATGGCTGATCGACCATTTTAATGTTGGCTTCAGACGCATAGACATATCAATCGACAAAAGCTATGAGCTGACTGCTGCAGATGTTAGCCTTGTATTTGGCCTCCCGACAAGCGGCCGGATTCTACAGATTGCATCAACCTCGTCTGAGCATCCATTCGGTTCACTTAACACTTGTGAGGAGAGACTCCTCAACTTACCTGTCGGGGAGGAGTTCCGTAGATGCTTCCTTTACTACGCATGTGCGACGATATTGGCGCCAATGTCAAGGATAGCTGGATGCCGAAACTTATGGCATACCATCCATGAAGGTGGTTTTCGAAATGATGTAAACTGGGGCCAATTTGTTGTTGACCAGCTGGTTGAGGGTATTAGACGATTTAAACAAGGGAACAGTGTTTGGGTACATGGTTGCATCCTCTTCCTCCAGGTATTGCCCTGCTTTTACATTGATAACTTTGTCACTTTTACATTGTTCACATCACTACCATAAAGTAACGAATCCACATTTGTTAATTTCCATTGTGCAGCTCCACTACGTAATTAAATTCAAGATTCCTTCAGTTCATGTTCCCGTGACAGTGCCCCTCCTCTCCGCATGGTCAGATGATTTGATAAAGGAGCGCTTAGCTGCTGAGATAAGTCAGTTTGGTAGTTTCGGACATGGCGAGGTAGCCATTTACTCCACATTCATTTTTTCCTAAAATTTGATGACATCGAAATTGAATACCTTCAAGGTTTATACGTTCTTAATTTGCGTCATGAAATCAATTATAGGGGTTTGATTATTCGTCACCGCCCCGTACCTCACCGCCCCGTACACATGTGGAGTCTGGTAGTGGGCCGACAAGTAGTCATGTACGGATACTTTTTGTTACTTTACGCATTAATTAGCTTCAATATTTTTATAGTAATTTATGTGCAAGCTATTTGTTAACATGTCACAGGAACTCCTTGAGCAATACTATGCAGCAGAACGTGCAATATATCAATATCAAAAGGGCATTCAGCACCAACTAGGCATCATGCGTGGTGTGATGCATACATTGCAAGGCCGAAAACAAGGAAGTCAACCTTCGCCGGACGCAGGTGACTCAAGCTATGCAGCCCATGAATTTCCACAGCACGATCCGCATTCAGACTATGGCGGAGATGACATCGCTTCCCATGGCACTGCAGACGTGCCTGACACACCAATTCGACATCCATCACATATTGGTAACAGTATGGGGGACATTCATTACTGCATGAATTTGTACATAATAACTCATATTATATTACTATGCATTACGAATTAAGTACTATGCATTACGAATTAATTGTTGTTACTCCAAATTTACAGTCGATGAAGAGGTAGTCGTCCTTGAACAGTTGCCTTTGCAATCTATGGTTGTGGCTCCATCTAATAGGAGTGGCAGGCGACGAAGAGTGCGTCGGTTGGCTCCTAATCTATTGTCGCCATTCATAGCGCAACCACAAACACGCTAGTCTGCCATCAAGATGGACCTTAAAGCAGCGGTTGCAATTGTTTTTGATGGCGCCTTAGACGCGAGGTTTGACATAGCATATAATACTCCACTTTCAAATGTATTCACCTCCACATATTTGATATTACCCTAACGTTGATGGTTTTGTTGACAGCGAGGAACTTGTTGCACTGCATGACACAACTTTAAGCAGAGGCAACCTCGCCTCTTTCCAAGGAGACAGTTGGATTGGCAATCATGTTAATATATCAATTTCTCGATTACTTTGCAATATTTTTAATTTAATATTCATGTACCATCTTGTCATTAGTGACTCTGAATATTGCTTACATATGAATCACTTCTTCTCTTAGGTGGTGGATGCGTATTGTAGATTGCTGCAATTCGATGATGCATCAAGGACCAAACTCTATCTATCGCCCTACATAGCGGTAATGGAGGGCTTTGCTGGACACTACAATTCAATGTTATTTTGTTATAACATGTCAACAAGTTTCCTTATCCTTTAAAGCTTAAACTTTTTTCATTTCGTATGCAGGAAATGGTAATGCGTTCCAATGGCAAACATTTGACGCGAGAAGGAGTAATTGGCCGTTATGAGCGATATTTGTATCCCATCGATGTTTCCTATCATAATGTTAATGAGGTCAGTTTAAATGCATTGTTCGAGGTTTCTACACTTGTTATCTCCTTCACCCAAATATATGTTATAATCCATTCTGATTGGCATCATGCAGGTGTACTTACCGGTCCTTCTCAAAAACCATTGGTCGCTGTATGTTTATGACATCCATAACAAACGAATCCAGCTCTTGGATTCTCGACCTGGAAGGAGAAGGAGTAGTATGAGTGGGATACAACAAAATTTGGTAAAGTAGCTGTTAGTTGCGTTAAATTTTTTGCTTCCATTGTACCTCAGATGGGAAATTTGAATGCATCTACTTTCTTTATTGAAGGCCAAGGTTGTTCTATGGCTTGTTGCCTACAAGAAACAAATGGTTGATGTAGACTTCAAGATGTTTCGTTTTGTCATGCCAGACGTACCAAGTCAACCAAATGAGTTAGTGTTTACTTTGCAGTCTGTGACTAGATTTAAATTTTATTGCAAGTCAATTTATGTATATTATCGTTGCCATGTCACGCCTAATAATTAATTACCCGTTACTTTCTGTGTTAGCAATGACTGCGGAGTATTTGTGATGAAATTCATGGAGAACTGGTCAAATGGAGGCCTCTCCAAATCCATCGATGTGGTATGACCATACACAATTTTAGTATACCATGATTATATCAAAGTTGCATTCCATGCCCAACTTATTTAACATTTCCTAATATGCCTTTTAAACATTAATGAATGCAGGGCAAGATTAACAAGTATAGATTGAAGATATTAGGGAGATTGTTGCTTTCTTCACATAATGCCCATCGACATCGCTTTCTCGTGGAGTGAGGGACACTATTCAAGTGGCTGTAGCAAGGATATTTTCAATTGATTGTACATTATTTTGTGAAACCTAAACTATTTGCAATGAATTGTATATAAAAGTTAGTGATTAATTCACAGCTAAGGTTAACAACAATACGATTCATTTTGACACCAAACACGTTAAGCGTTCAACCTAAACTATTTTCAATGTATTGTATATAGAAGTTAGTGATGAAATGTATACAGTATATAGAATTGAGTTGGAATAAGAGTCGTACTTTGATTTGCCATTCCATGGATCACACATTGCTACTTCAGTTTACATGAATCTCTCTCATTCTCACTCTCACTCTCACATGTCTTTAATTTCCACTACTGTCACATGATGAAATGACGCATGGCCATACAATTTCTATCATGGACCACACTATCACAGAATCTTTGTACGAGGTTTATAGACAGGGTGCAAGGGCGTTGAAGTGATTGTACATTCGTGTGTTCACCTACCTACTTGTCTGTTGAGTTGGTATGACTGTATGAGGGCTACGTCATAAAATAATGTCAACAAAAGTCAATTAAATAAAAAGAAAACAGTTGTCGCGTCCTGTGATCGACCGGATAGCGACCGGCCAAACTCACCCGATCGACCGGTCAACCTGTTTTACACATAGATGTATTCGACCGGGTTTCGACCGGGCGTCGACCGGGATTCATGGGGATGCGACCGGTCACACACAGCCACTGGGAGAGAGAGAATGTAAAAAACACATTCGACCGGAATTCGACCGATTGTCGACTGGGAAGACTCCAGTAGCGACCGGGCATACACAGCCACTGAGAGAAAGAGAATGTTAAAATGGATACCGACCGGTATTCGACCGGCTATCGACCGGTCGCGTTAAATCCTCGACCGGTCACGCACAGCTACTGGGAGAGAGAGAAAATGATAAGTGCGTTGCAACCGGTGTTCGACCGGCTGATGTTAACCGGTCGACCGGTCTCTGAAGTGGTCGGCTTTTCTACGACCGGTCGAACTACATTTGCCATTGTTTTTGCTATTAAAAAAAAGGTGTTTTCTATTTAATTATTGACGAAAGATGTAATAGCTAGACAAAAAAGGTTAGCTTTAAAATAGAGGATTTGTGTTGTTTTTAAAAAATGGTCATTAATGTTAATAGAAAGTATCCAATATAAAGAAATTTATTAAAAATTAAATATTAAGTTAGTCCAATTAAAATGAATTTTGAAAAACTCATTTTCCATTCTCCATGTGATAAATTTGAAAGGAAGCATCAATTATCAATGTCAATTATTGTAACATTGAACAACAATAAAATAATAAATTTTAAAAATTAAAAATACCATTAAAACTAAAAATACTTTAAAATTTACATTCTTATTCTCTATTTTACGATTCCAAACATGGCATAAAATGCTTATTTCCAATTTAGTTTGTAACATCTTAATTATTTTGTAAAATTTAGGAGTGGTAAATGTTATTTTCTAAAATAAAAACAAAATATCCATTAAAATTTATTTTATTTTTCCCATTTTCCCACGATTTTCATATTTATACTTTAGTTTATAGGTGGTTTTGTTATACTAGTGGTTTAAAATACTTATATTTTTTAACATGTATATCTATATATAATAATAAATCAATATTATTTTATTCAATAATAAGATTAAAAATATAAAATAAACATTAAGCCAACCCCAAAAGAATAAAATAAAATAAAACATTTGAAAGAAAATTATTTATTTTATCTTATTTTAATTTACGAAATGTAATTCTTCAACTATTCGAACAATTTAAGAAAACTTTATATCTCAATATGAAATTTTCTTAAATTAAATGAAGTATTTATTTATAAATTGGAAATAAATCAATTAGAAATGAAAATTAAATTCAATTTCATTTAATTGTTCTAGAGTATCGGAATTCCAAGAGACAAAGCAACTCTCACACTTTCCAAGCCAGCGCGACTGTTCGGCATCTTACTTACAGGGGGGGTCAACCGCTGGTGGACAGGTAGATCGATTGGTGGGGTTGTCTTTTCAAATACCCCCCGCGCGGCATTTTGACAATCTCAGGCTTCAAGGGTTTTACATATTCAGCTTGGGAAACCTACTTTGAAAGGCATTGCAGCTATTTCATGGCTTCGGAGTGGGTTTTGAAGGGTGTGGAATGATCTTTGGGAGGTAGGCCGTGTGTATTGGAAGGCCTCATTGTTCACCGCGTGTCAAAGGCGGTTTCTCACCTGTTCCCGCGCGCCAAACCGCTTAGCTAAGGTTTGTTATCACTGTGATCCGCTCGTTTATTTGTCTACCACCGTCGTCCCTTTCAGTTTGACTCTCTGATGCCGCCTAGGAGAGATACCGCTGCCTCTAGGGCACAGGGCAAGCGCCCTGCTGAGCCATCTCAGCCCGGTGAGGTGGAGGCTCGCCGCAAGGCCAGGTTTGACACCGGTCTTTTCACTTCCATGGAGGAATACCAAAGGTACAAGCAAAAGTTTTCCCACAGGAAGGTTGTTCCAGGGACTATTCGCACGTATGGGGTGGCTGCCATTAGTGACTATTTCCGAGCCGATATTTCCCACATTAGTAAGGGCATTCTATTCACGAGTTACATATGGACATGGAGGGCCCATTGTTTCAACCGTTAGAGGTGTGCAGATCAAGCTTGACCCAGAGAGCATATGCCGCATTTTAGACATCGCTCCTGTCGGACTTAGGGTATATGAGTCAAAGGCTTGGCCGATTGTGGCGGGTTTCGAGCCTAGAGAGGCGATACAGAGGATGTGCGGCCTTCCTGATGCACAGGGGATGGGCAAACCATCCGCACATAGCCTGATAGTCAGATGTCGCATCCTTCACCACATGATCCTGTACATTCTCCTGCCACGAGGCGGCCACCGGGATGAGGTATCATATCTGGAGGCATTTCTGATTGATTCGATTATGACGGGGAGACGGATTAACGTTGGATATGTGATGATCATGCACATGCTTGCATGCTGCGATAGCTCCACCCGCGTTCTCCCCTATGGCCGTTTTCTGACACGAGTATTCAAGGATGCGGGGGTTGATTTGAGCAAGGAGCAGGACTTTGAGGCCCCAAGTAGTTATGACACATATGATGAGCAATCGTTGGCCCGTATGAAGTTTGAGAAGGGGGCCGATGGATCATGGAGTAGGAAAGTGGAGCGACCTGTACCACATCCTGGCGTTGAGGAGGAGGCGGAGATTGGGGAGATGGAGGGTGGGGTTGCCCCTGAGAGAGATTATGAGCATACACAGACTGAGTTTGATATCCATGCACAGCAGTCCGAGGGTTGCCAGTTGGGGGCGACTGTATCAGGGGGGATGACGTCTGAGCCAGTGCACACAGCGGGAACATCTACGCAGCCATCATTCACTGATCCACCTCATGCGCATACATCACCTCATCAAGCTCCATACGGCCCTAGTCAGGCTTGGCGGGATTTATCTGCTCAGATCAGCTCACTAGGCGCTCGGATTGAAGAGCTAGCAGTTGTGAAGGATATGCGATTCTACTCTATGGAGGATCGCATGGATCATTATCAGACAGGCTTCACCGACCAATTCCAGTGTATGCAGCAGAGATTTCAGAGTATTGAGGATCGCATGGATCAGCAGCAGGCTACCTTTGAGCATATCATCCAGAGGCTTGATCGCCAGGACAGTCAGCATGAGGACATGATGGCTTACCTCCGATCGGTGTTTCCACCACCCCTTCCTAAGTCGTGATAGCAGCGAGAGCTATTTAGGATTAGCATACGTAGATGCAAATCATTACCATATTTATTTCTATTGTCTATGTTTACTCTATATTTCACTTGACTATATATATATGTCTATGTTTATGTCTATATATGTCTATGTTTCCTCTATATTTCAGCTAACTATATATATACAAATTTGCCCTCTCTAGCAGAGCCATCTTTATGATCACGGATAAACCTGCTTCCTCAAGTCTTTAATATGAATCTGTATCCCTCCTTCATTATTGCTACAAATATGATGCATAGTCAAGAGGTGAGCTCTTCCTGGATAGATATCATCATTCAGCGGGCCGCCATAGCTTTTGGGCTTGTTGCCAAAATGTTGAAAGGCTGAATTTTTCATTTCATTGGAGTTCCTCCAAAGGGCAACCTATAAAGCAACAGCGAGGTTAAGATCCTTCTTCTTTGCAAATTCAGCCCCATGCTTCATTTCTGATGAGTTTATCATAATGGATTCATTCTCAAGTTTGTGTTCATTTGGGGGAGTTTAAGGGGAAAAATAGCCCTGTTATTGAAGAAAAAAGAGTTAATGTTAACCACTTTTTCAAATTTATATTCAAAATGAAATTTTTGTTGTCACGAAGGAGCCACGGTATTATTATTATTTTTGTAATTTAAATTAAAGCCGTAATCGATAAATATGAACTTCATTTTTATACAGAAACCTTAATTGTCAAATGCAACTTCAATTTTGAAGTGAAGCTTCAATTATCAAATACGCCTATAATTTTAAAATAAAGCCTCAATCATTAAATGTGGCTTAAATTTTTAACTGAAGTCTCAATTGTCAAATACGATATCAATTTTGGATTGAAATTTTAATTATCAAATGCGATTTTGTTGTTAAACTTTAAAATTAAATTAAAAATAACCTAAATAAAAAAATTTATTAAATTTAAATTTAATGTCGAAATTTAAATATATTGTAATAATAAAATTTTTATATATTTAAAATGTTATTTCAATAAATATAAATTGGAAAAAATGAATATTAAATTCTCCAGAGAAGTGGGTGATCAGTGTTACAGGCGAGGGCGTGTTCGACCGGTCGTACAAAGATTTAACCGGTCGACCAGTTACACTTTCCCGGTCGCATACCGGTCGTGAACCGGTCGTGTATCGGTCGACGTGGCCAACTCATTATCTATGGAATAGTTGCTTGCATCTTGTAGAGTCAACAGTGTATGACTGTGGTTTTGCATTATATGGGGTTAAATAATGAACTAGTAATTGGTCGTTGAAATGACATCGCTTTTTACGTTTTCACTGTGATTTGCCCTGGATCCATGTCCGAAGGCGCTGACACAGGGCCGGTGAAGGGGATAATACAAGGCACCATTCAAAAGTTATCACTGCCCTCACAGAAAGGCTACGGGTTACTTCAATTATGGAACCGTAAATGGAAGGGGTCCTTCCAATTATATCCAGTTATAGTATGGTTATATAATGCATTCAGATAACATTTCAAGAATATAAATACAGTAACTAATAGATCAACATGTCCATTATGTCAAGACTTAAGTAATGGTAATAAATCGAAAAACATTATGAATTATGTACATCAATTGATATTTTGTTGTTGTTTATATTTAATTCAAAACTCCTAACACAAGTATGATCATAACATGTTAATTCAGTTTTGTTCCTTGTAGTCTCCACATTCGCTTTCCTCAGCTGTAGCAACCATCAATTCATCAAAGTTCTCGGTCGTGCAACCAAAAATTCAATCTGAGAGCAAACAAAACAAAGAGCGTAAAGTCAGTCTCGCATCCTCCAAGGTGCCTTGAAACAGTAGGAATTAATGACTCATAATAAATTAATATGACATCATGTCAGAACTTGGATGTTGTCTTCCCCTTTTTCATGCACACACATACAACACTTACATAAATCAAGGCAATTAGAAGAGACTATGTCACTCGAAATTAGTTTGTCATGGTAGGCAACATTATGTGACATCCAAAGTAAGGAGGATGAATATAGGAAGAAGGGAGGTTTGAAAGAATATTGAAAAAAGAAATGAGCAAAGAATTTTGCGAAAATCGTTTGAAATCCTTCAAGTTAGGTGGCCTTGTACACCCTTGTACACTTAGTGTAAATGCCATGTACAGTTGGAGAAATCCGACATAGCTATAGCTCTATGAGTGTAAATAGGCGGAATAGCCACTCGCTGATGTCATGGGTCAGTGAAAAGGGGGAAAATGAAACCCAATTTAGGTTCCCATTCATCATACGTGTGAGGGACATTCCAATGAATGTGTGCGAAGGGAAATGAGAAGGGAGTACGAGGCATGTCCCCCTTTGAAAAAAGAAATGAGCAAAGAATTTTGCGAAAATCATTTGAAATCCTTCAAGTTAGGTAGCCTTGTACACCCTTGTACACTTAGTGTAAATGCCTTGTACACTTAGTGTAAATGCCTTGTACAGTTGGAGAAATCCGACATAGCTATAGCTCTATGAGTGTAAACGGGCGGGATAGCCACTCGCCGATGTCATGGGTCAGTGAAAAGGGGGAAAATGAAACCCAATTTAGGTTCTCATTCATCATACGTGTGGGGGACATTCCAATGAATGTGTGCGAAGGGAAATGAGGAGGGAGTACGAGGCATGTCCCCCTTTCAAAAAAGAAATGAGCAAAGAATTTTGCGAAAATCGTTTGAAATCCTTCAAGTTAGGTGGCCTTGTACACCCTTGTACACTTAGTGTAAATGCCTTGTACAGTTGGAGAAATCCGACATAGCTATAGCTGAATGAGTGTAAATGGGCGGGATAGCCACTCGCCGATGTCATGGGTCAGTGAAAAGGGGGAAAATGAAACCCAATTTAGGTTCCCATTCATCATACGTGTGGGGGACATTCCAATGAATGTGTGCGAAGGGAAATGAGGAAGGAGTACGAGGCATGTCCCCCTTCGAAAAAATAAATGAGCAAAGAATTTTTCGAAAATCGTTTGAAATCCTTCAAGTTAGGTAGCCTTGTACACCCTTGTACACTTAGTGTAAATGCCTTGTACACTTAGTGTAAATGCCTTGTACAGTTGGAGAAATCCGACATAGCTCTCTATGAGTGTAAACGGGCGGGATAGCCACTCGCCGATGTCATGGGTCAGTGAAAAGGGGGAAAATGAAACCCAATTTAGGTTCCCATTCATCATACGTGTGGGGGACATTCCAATGAATGTGTGCGAAGGGAAATGAGGAGGGAGTACGAGGCATGTCCCCCTTTCAAAAAAGAAATGAGCAAAGAATTTTGTGAAAATCGTTTGAAATCCTTCAAGTTAGGTGGCCTTGTACACCCTTGTACACTTAGTGTAAATGCCTTGTACACTTAGTGTAAATGCCTTGTACAGTTGGAGAAATCCGACATAGCTATAGCTCTATGAGTGTAAATGGGCGGGATAGCCACTCACCGATGTCATGGGTCAGTGAAAAGGGGGAAAATGAAACCCAATTTAGGTTCCCATTCATCATACGTGTGGGGGACATTCCAATGAATGTGTGCGAAGGGAAATGAGGAGGGAATACGAGGCATGTCCCCCTTTGAAAAAAGAAATGAGCAAGGAATTTTGCGAAAATCGTTTAAAATCCTTCAAGTTAGGTGGCCTTGTACACCCTTGTACACTTAGTGTAAATGCCTTGTACACTTGGAGAAATCCATAATAGGGACGACCAACCAAGTGCATATGGGTGGGAAAACAATGCTTCCACTCTCATGGATAAGGGAAAAGGATGAAAAAGTTAAGCCTTGTTTCGCTTCATATGCATCATTAGTAGGGGAGCTAATAGCATGAATTAACATGGTAGCCATCAAATAAAATGCGTGCAATGAGGCACCATTCAAGCAATATGTGTGAGGAATGTCCCCGACGATTGGAAAAAGTAAATGAGTAAGTTCTTCAAAATCACTTGAAAACCCTTAAGATACACGCCCTTGTACACCCTTGTACATTTAGTACATTGGCCTTGTACACTTAGTGTAAATTCCTTGTACACTTGCAGGAAATCGACCTAGGTACACCTTAATGAGTGCATATGGGCCGGTTAACCACTTCCCAATGTCATGGCTCAGTGAAAAGGGCGAAAATGAAACTCAATTTAGTTTCCTATTCATCATAAGTGCACTAACTAGTCCCCACAACTCACCTTCTGCACCATACCCATTCATTCTTTAGAATATAAACCCAACAACCAGATTATAAAGTGAGGAATTTTCAAACAGCTGAAATGCCAATTTTAAGGAGATCTTTTTCAACGGATTAACTGGAAGTTTCTTTCATTTACTTACCTTGTGCTTCATTCGTATGAGGCAAGATGGATATGATCAAAGCCTCATTTATACCCCACCCTGCACCCTAAAACACGTTGTTATTAAGTTCAAAATTTTTTAAGAACACCCCAACACCAGATCAAAACGGACGTCTTTCCTGAAACCTTGTAAACAAACATCCACCACATCATCAAAGGAACCAACATGAAATCAAAATCTCAGAAAATTTAATCACACCCACCTTCATTTCGATTTGGGAATGATGATGATCACATACATGCGAAGGCTTTTCTGAGTTGCTCACAATCCTCAGCTGCACAATTGGGGGACATTCATAGTTGACCATGGTGTTTACGGAGAGAGAGAAAGGGGCAGGAGACCATGGTGTTTACGGAGGGAGAGAAAGGGGCAGGAGACTGGTGACCCTTTTTGCTATCATTTGAGATTTTTCGGTCAGAATGACATGGCAACATCCAACTGACTTGGAACTAATGAAGGGCATATTGGTCAGTTAATATCTCATAGCCTTCCTGTTAATTTTGATAGATATATGGACCATTTGTTAATTTTTGGGCCCAACTGGGCCCAAAACACAATTCTCCCTAGAAAATAACCCATCAAAGCCCCCTCACGCAATACCATAAGGCTAGTTTGACCAAAACAATCATGATAACCTGGTGATTCTTCAAGTAAAAATAAAAATAAAAACCTAGGAAACTAAAAAGAAAACCACTTGAGTACCCTTCACTGCAGTATGGTCAATGTGATCAAAATAAAACAAAAACAGAGAAGAGAACAAGAAAAAAAAAATGCCAGGTGTTTTTTTTAAAAAAAACTCTCCAAGCCTTATCAGTTTTGACTGCAGTAGTAGCAACCTATCTTCGGAGACGACCAGTCCTCCTAGCAGGGATGAGACCAACCTCCTGCCCAGGTGGGGCATCGCGACGAACAGTGCTGGCATGACCAATAGGCCAGTGGTTATCACCATTCAAAAAAAATAGAAACAGAGAAAGAGAGCGAAGAAGAAGAAAAAAAACAGAGTATATACATGAAAAGATAATGCCGTCAAATCCAAGCTCTAGTTTAATGGAGATCAACGAGCTTGCAAAAAAAAACTGGTGGGAGGATCCAAATGGTCTCAACACACAAACGAGTAGCATAACAACCACGCAGCTCATACAAGGGAAAAACAGAGATCCAGCGAATGAAAACGAGAAATAGGCATAACACATTAAATTATCAAAGCAAGCATCCTAATATCAGGAAGAGGTAAGGTACGACTGAAAATAAAACAAAACGAGACAAATGTAGAGAATCCTAAGGTGCGAAAAGATCAAACCTGAGCGATTCCTCCCTTGCTCCTCTCTTATAATCTTTGAAAAGCTCTTCCCGTTTTTCTTTTCTTCCTCTCCTTTTCTTTTCAGTGAAGACCCCTCTCAAAAATATCTCTTGGCAGCCCCCTAAAGCACCACTACCTCCTCTAAGCTAAACTATCCTTCTCTATAACTCCCGGAATCTCCCTTCTCTCACCTTCCCTAAGCTCTACCTCCTCAAAACTCTCCAGGCAGCACCTCTGCAGCTAGCCTGCTCCTCTCTTCTCTCACCTTTTCTTTTTCTAAGTCACCACCTGCCTCCTCCTGTTTATGCATCAGCAAGTATGGTGCCCTCTCCTTCCAGCAGCATGGCCTGTATCTTGACTTGCTGCTCACCCAATCTAGCCGGTCCCATGCATAGGGAAAAGGGGGCCCCCACTTATCCCAAGTGCTACCCAGCTCTTCCAAAAAAATGCAATAAAAAAATGAGGAGAAAACCCCCCTCAATTCTCCCCCCGGCCCTCATCTTCACAAGGGTCTACAACCATGTTTGAGTATTAAATGTATGTATGTAATGAAAAATTTGACTCATTTATACTTAAAAAATTAAACTTTATTTAATTTTAAAATCATTTAAAATAAATTAGTATTAGCAATTATTAATTTTGAATTATTATTATTATTATTATTATTATTATTATTATTATTATTTATTAACAAGATAAATCAATTATGTTATCATATTTTTATAATATTTAAAAAAATATAATTTATGATTTTATTATAATATTACTATTAATATTTTATTTAAAATATTTATTTTTAATTTATTTATAAATACAAATTATTTTTTATTTTTAATAAGGCACAAATTAAATTTAGTTTATATTATATAACTTGAATTTACAATTCGTTTCTTATAAAATCAAAATAAAATATTTTTAAAAACAACTTATCAATAAAAGGTTTAGATTTATAAATTTTTGAAAAATATCTTTAAAAACAAATTGTTTTATAGAATCAAAATACCTCATAGGATAAATTGAAATATCATTTATAAGTAACTTGAGTTATCTAAATATAAAAATAAATGTGAAAATGAATAAGATATCTATTATCACTCTTCATTCCCACATATCAAACATAACCTCAAGATATGACCATTTAGTTTTGTTTACATCATTTTCTTTAAAAGAGAAAATAAAAATAAATAAATAAAAATTATTTTTAAAAGAATGGATCCTAGTTTGTAGGTACTTGAAATAAAGATGGATTTTAGTCTCAAATTAATATAAATTATATATTTTAATAATGTGATTTTAAACATCTTTTAAGTGTGTGATAATAAAGCATTTAATGGAACTAGCGCTAATGAAGGGTAGTTATTTCATATAAAATAATACAAAACACATTTTTTTATTATTATTTTTTAATTTCTTTTGTTTTTTTTTTTTTTTTTGTCACCAACAAATATTTAAGAAAAATATTTGATTTCTCAGGTTTTTTAATCTTGATTTCTTATGATCAATATATTACATTTTTAAGAAAAATATTTGAAGTATAACAAATTTAGAACTTACAATGTTGATAAATATAATACAAATTTAATTTATAAAAAAAAACTTTTTACCTTTTTCTATATCATATTGCATTTTGGTGGTCCAAATATAAACTATAATATTGTTTTGTATCAAAGAAATAAAAATAAGAGAAAAATTAAATTATTGTTTTGTACCAAAGATATTAAAATAAGAGAAAATTATTATTATTATTATTATTATTATTATTATTTAAAAGGAGACTACGAAGTAGAATACCTACAAATGCAATTGAAAAATGAGTCACAATAATCTTCAAAACTAATCTTTCTAATATCTTTCAAAAATTCAGCCACCAAAAACTGATTCAAATCCACAGATCTGGGCGGTTGCAAAACCACAATTCATTCTCTGGGGCAAAGAGTCAGAAATTTATTTCAGAAGGGTAATATCGAGCTAAAATTTAGATTGCTGGTGACCATATTTTGTTTTATAAAACAGACACCACTATTTCATTTTTAGCCAGGGCTTTAACATCTCTTCACAAACCTGCAGTCCAGAAAGTTAAACAATTTGTTCCAATGGAGCAGCTTTGGAATGAAGTGTACTAAATGTACTAAATCGGGTTCTCAGGAAGAAGGATGGGTCACTCAGTTCCAATCCACTTCATTGCATCCCTAATTGTAGGATCCCCCTACCAATCTTCTGGTGATGTACTCATTTTTGTTACCAAATAATGAAGCAAGGGTTTAACCACCCTTAGAAGTAGAGAGAGTTAATGGAAAAAGGTAGCTTGATGCCTAAATTCTCAGATTTGAATGGAAAATCCTCATCAATTGAGCATTCAGTGGTTCCATGCATCTATTAGTGTCAGTATATTGGCAGTTGTACAGAAAGATACTAATGACTGATGCATAATCAAAATGCATTGGTAATA
This sequence comes from Vitis x doaniana, assembly GCA_030345155.1. Classification (NCBI taxonomy): domain Eukaryota; kingdom Viridiplantae; phylum Streptophyta; class Magnoliopsida; order Vitales; family Vitaceae; genus Vitis; species Vitis x doaniana. The sequence continues at coordinate 17,212,770 of CP128320.1, read as the reverse complement.
AGACATGGCATTGACTAAATGCCTTGTAGGATAAAATCTTAGAAAGAGCAACAGTTTGGAAAACAACTTATCAATTTGTTAGTTGGGATAGCTCCAGTCCAATAATCGAGCTATTCAGTAACCCAATTCAATCATGTCATTTCCTTTTCTGATGCAACCACCTGCTAAAAGACAAGGGTTTCAGAGCCTACATTTTAAGCATGCTTCTTCATGGTCTAAGAAGATTCTACCGAGGACAGTTCCATAAAATAGTTCTCAATTCAAAACCAAACATGATTTGTTAATTTAAGAAATGAAGGAATGAAAGAGACGAAGATACCTCAGGGGCCATCCGGAATGCAGTCCCTTTAAAAGATTTTATGTCGTTCAATTTGCAAAACTGAAAAGATGTACAACCAGAAATATAATATTTAGAAGTCTAGCATTTTGAAACAATAGAGAGATAACTCTAGTAAAAAGAAACTAACCTTTGCCAATCCAAAATCCACAAGTTTCACGGTTCCATTTACATCCACCAGATATCCCTCGAAGATGATACAGAACCAATTAGTCTTACAACAGAAACAATTTATGTGTAAGTAAATGTACAACATTGTGGCTTCAACTGTCATTCCAAATGTCTAATTTCCTGAAGTAACCTCAATTGATTCCCAATGTCCACCCATTTCTTCTTAACAATGCAATTATTGGCCTTTGTTGCGCATGACCAAATCAATAAGCCTAATTTCCCTTATGACCTACTTGTGGTACTTCTAAGTCCCATGATCACATCCCTCCATGGTTCTAGCCTTGCTAGTTATTCCATTTACCATCTCAATCACATGAGAGAGAGAGAGAGAGAGTTTGTAGCATTGTAAATGGCTTTTGCATTACGATTCTTTCAATTTTCAGGTTTCCATTCTGTAATCATGACCCAAAAACTCTCCTGAAGAGACACTCAAATCAAGTGAATCAGAGAGATAGAGAGAAAGTTTGAATCATTATTATGTATTTTTTCTTATATGTTGCTTTTAAAGAAAATTTTGACTCACAAATTAAAAAAAAAAAAGAAAAAAAAAGAAAAAAGAAAAAAAAAGAGAGGATATTATAGCAAGATCAAGCACTGAGGCAGAATATACAAAGTGATATATAATACAGCTAATTGCATGAAGTCAAATGGAAATGGAGTTCTTTATAGTTGATGCAGATACGAGGTTGTTATTTGATAACTTGGACCACACCTCATATTATAACTGACAGGAGTTTTATGAAAGGATTAAACTATTAAGATACACAATAATCTCAAAACAACAACGTAAACCCCACATGTGAAGACACAATGTTTAACATCCATGCTCCTAACTCTTCTTTTTGTTTTTGGTTTTTCCATTTTTCTTTTCCTGGAAGAGGGCAGGTGGGAGTGTTGAACTTTTCACTTCACCAAGCAGTCTGTAATCACAGAATTCAGTAAGTGGGCTAACCGGTGCAATCCAAATAATATTGAAGGTTTCAAGAAGATAAAAACAAAAATAAATTAATAAAATAAAAACTGAAGAACTTTCTCAACAGAGTGAACCAATTTTCTCCGAGTAAGAAGGCCGTTTAGTTCATGCATATGCAATTCTCTTGGTAGCAAAGGCAGATAATTGAAATAATCAGCACATGTTTCAAGTAGTAATGGCATGTGGATAGAGCAAGGTATAAACAAATAAAGCACAAGCAATATAACCAAAAAATGTAGTAGTAAGATCATTTGAATCACCTGTGAACTACATTATGCTCATGTAGATATTTCAAACCTTTCACAATCTGCCTTGTGTATTTAGAGGCTTGGGAGTCTGACAGTTTATGCTTTTGATAGAGATTTAAAAATGAACCTTCAGTTGCAAGCTCAAGAAAGATATAAAGTTTAGTCTTGTCCTGGAATGGCAAGACATTTTGTGAGTAAGCAAGAAAAAAAATATGACATGAACTCCAATCCTCTTGATGCAGTACCAGAACCAGATCATAAAGGAACAGACAACAACAAAAACATGAAAAATACTAATTCACCCCAAAGAACAGAAAAATGTAACTACTGAGTATTTAGACTGTCAATTAGACAGCCTGCGAGAGAAATAAAAGATGCATATGATGCATGAATGTTTAGAAACATGCATTCAGAAGCTGACCTACAAGGCAAGAACATAGCTTGAAACAACAATAAGGCCAAATACCATGATAAAATAGTTGATACGATAAGTAGATGAGAGATTAAAAAAAAGTTCTTTAGAGGAAAAAGTGAACTTGAAAAATAACAGATGGGGAAGCTCAAGAGACCCCCTCATGAATTTTAGTCTAAGGTTTAGTTCTCATCAAGCAGCTAAAACAGAACATGCCGCTTTAAGAGTCATCCAGTCAGGGCAATCCTTCTATAGCCTTTGAAATAAAATTTTGTGATTAACATCCAAAAATATGATTGAAAATAATAACAACTCTAAAAGCAAAACCTTGGTTACTCAACATAGACTCAGAATCCCTATTAACTCTCTAACAGAGACATGTACTCAGTCAACCTCATGAAGATTGCAACAGTGCTGCTGTGGCCTCAGATTTAGGTCTTGTTTGAGGATATTATTTTGCCTTTAACTTTGGTGAGGAACTGAAGCTAAAGCTAAAACCATTATTTTAAAGGGGCAATCTTGGCATTGGTGTGATTTCACTAAACATAAAACAATTTCCCACATAAACTGAAAAACAGCTTGCCCATACGTATGTGTTGAAGTCCTTTTAAGGTTAGAAGTACTTCAGTGAAGCCAAAAACACATATTAAAGATCTTATTAGACTTAAAAAGGACCTTTTTGCTTCCAAAAAGTCAATCTAAACAGAGCTTTAGTACTGTTTATTTTTAGTTATGAAGAAATTAAGAAAATATACAAAGAATTTGTAAAAAGGAACATGCAAAACAAATCCATCAAAAAAATTGCACAGGCTTATAAAAAGACAAATACAAAAGTCCACACACCAGAGACCCTTTGGCTGCCCAACCTTAAGGAAATTAACCACCAAAACACGGGGCATGATATCCCCAGTTAAACCAACCAAGAACAGGATCCATTTTTGGCCAACCAATAGCCTTTCTAATTCAAGGATCTAGGCTTCCAGGAAAAAGAGAACACAACTATCAAATTGCATGATCCTCAGCACCCAATGATTGTATCTCGCACAACACTCTCCGACTACTAGCCACCCAAGATAAAACTATTAGTTAATCCACCTCCACCATTAGAGCAAGAAATTTTTGCTTCAATAGTCAGCCCAAAACCAGCTTTCTTTGAGAACCTTGAATAAACTTGCCTGTGATCCCATATTAGATTGCCAATAGCCATCCAATCCCAATTTCCAAGGAACATCAGCAAAATTAAGCTTCAAAACACCAACTGTCAAAGCAGCTCACTACTATTCCAATTGGGAACGTAACTGATGTTGAAGGGAATTCTGATAAATTCTTGGTAACTAATATCCATAGTAATTCTCCTGAAATTCATAGACTAACTCTTCCTATCTTCAAATACCCAGGCATTCCTTTCTAGCTTCTTCTACCTGCCATAATTTATCCACCCAGTGAAACAATTTTGAGTAGCAATTACCCTTCCTGACCCATTTCAACCTAGACTCTTGCCTCTAGCTCTTCCCTCCCATAATTCCTCCAACCTTACTTTCCTTTTCATTCTAAGATATCAAAGTTCTTCCGTCATATGACCCATTCCTTCAATTGTGATTATCACAGTGTTCCTCTTGCCAGAAATATCAAAAGTTTCTTTCTTCAATACTTCAAAGAAAGCTTTGATTGACTTAAGGCTACACAATAAATCTATCATTCCCATACTGAGACCTAAATCTCATGCAACATCCATAATAATATCACCAAATTTTGGGTGCAGCAACCACATCTTTTCAATGGAAAAGAGGGTGAGAATCATCTAATTAGTTAACCTCCATATCATGGAGCCATAATCAAATACTAGCCTAGGTAAGATTCTTGAATGATGTTGCACTCTGCTGAGATCAAGAACCTACCAAACTTCTTCAAACTGGGGTTTCTTGCTTGTTTGACTATGGAAAGGCCTCACTCTAAGAGATGAATCAACTAAGCCACAACTTTTGATTAGCTCATCAGTGTCATTCACGCTACTGGGAATTCTAGACAAAATAGTTTTTCCCTAAAAGACCCAATAACATTGAACTCTCCTCAGTGCACCAAGTCAAAAGCTACCCTGAGCAGTTACTCAGCTTCTCCCTAAGCTGCAATTGATTTGGTCCAAAACCTCAAACACCTATGGATCTTCCAGATAATTTTCAATCGAATTTTAATTGAAATTAAGACAGATACCACCAAAGATTCATGCCTTCTAAGGATTTTGAATCCCATAACGTTAAGATCCTTTCTAAGTCTTCTTGAACATTGGGCCTTTACTAGAGTAGCCATTATACTAATAAGCACAAAGACTTTCATGGTTATTCTATGAGGAAAAGACCTAACCAATGTTACTGCATGGGGGTTCCCAAGTGAGAGCAACAAATTATCAGTCCCAAGTTTTAGTTGGCACTCTAGATTTACTGCAGAGGAGGGACGTATGCCCAAATTGATGCCATAATTCATGTCTTCTTCCTAAAGCCAGGAGCATTCTGAGGAATATTAGGACTAGTAATCTGCCACTTGAGCACAGATGTAGTTAAGAGAATGAGGTAACTCTTCAAAGCTAAAAATTTTCCTGTCCTTTTCACCAGTGTTAACAGCCGTCAACTCTGGGATTTATCAACTGCCTCCACCAATGTTTCTTCCCTATAAATTAGGCCCAACCCAGCACTAGCAGCGAGTTAAGTCCTCCGAGGTACAAAGATGCCAGAGGACTCATGCAACAACTCTACAAGACCCAGATCAAGTTCCTAAATTTGTGTCTTGCATGCAGCATTATGTAGGGTTTTTATATATATATATATATATATATCGATATATTCTCCCAAAGATTCAGGTATGAAATTGACAGGATTTCATGAATATACACACACACAAAAAAAAGGGAAAAAAAATCTAAGATTGCCACAAAAAATGCAAAATTGCAAACGGTAGCCCTAATTCCAAGAGTGGTACATAACAAGAAGCCAATCCAACAAGAAAATTTTGAAAAATACCTTGAATGTGCCATAATATTGAACAATGTGCTTATGTTGGAACTGACTTGAAAGAGAGATCTCCTGAACCATTACGAAAGAAATTAGGAAAGAACTCTCACGTATGCAGGCTGGATCAATATGAAATTGCTTTTGACTGCATAATCTGAGTATGCAATTACTTAGAGGTTAATCAAGATGTATGGAAAATAGATTTAAAGAAGAATTGAACTAATACACAATCAGCACCTTTCATCCTTCTAACCTGTTGAAGTTGATCAATACTTTGCTGCCCGCCCGTCCTTGATCAGTCAACAAAACCTCCTTCACAGCAAAAAAACGTCCATCAGCCAAAAATGTTTTTTCGGTAATTTGATTTGTTTTTTCCTTTCGGTGAAAATATTTTATATTATTAAAATACGAAATAATATCTTAATATTTTTAAAAATAATTCATTTAAAAAAAATGTTTTCGAAAATAAAATTTAAAAAGCAGTGTCATTTTCCCAGTAGCCCATAGGCGGGAAAGAGAGATTCAGAATTCACAAGAACTCAGAAGAGAGAGAGAGACGCCCATCACAGCCGGGGATGAAGGCCATCGGCCGCCGCCGTCTGAAGGACTCTATCCGCCCACTGCCGCCACCACCTCCCTCCGTCGACCACCACCGCCAATTCAGCCGCAACTCTGACGCTAGTTTCGCCAACAGCCGCCCTTCCTCCCTTGGAATCAACCACTCCTCCGTCGACAATGCCCTCACCGACCGGTCCTACCAACTCTCCGCCATCCGCACCATCAACTCCTTTCTCTCCTCCCATTCCTCTCCTCTCCCCCTCAAACCCCCTCTCCCCTCCGCCAAAGACATTTCCGAAACCCTAAAATTCCTCATCTCCCAACTCGATTTCCCCACAACCAAACTTGAAGACGATCTTCCTATCCTCCTCAAGCATCTCAATTGCCCGATCAAGCTCAACAAGTCCGCTCTCAAAGCCCCCGGAACCCTGCATGCTTGGCCTTCCCTTTTAGGCGTAATGCATTGGTTGGTTCAAATCGCATTGTATAATGACCATCTTGTGTCGAATTTGGAGTGTTTTGACAATACTTTTGTGTATGCATTGGATAGTTACTTGCATTATATTCGCGGGGATGATGATGGGATGGAGGCGGTGGATAAGGAGTTTATGGGGAAGTTGGAAAGGGAGAGGGACGCAGTGGCGAAAGGTGTGAAGGCATTGGAGAAAAAAAATGTTTTCTTGAATTGTTAGTAGTTGAATGCACATAAGAAAATTTATTGGAAAATCAATTACTACGGTTAAATTGATTGGACTACGATTAGAATTCAAAAAGGTGATAATTTAGATGTATTCAAATTTTGACAGAAAAATGTTGTTCTTAGAAATTCCATTGGGATAGAATATTGCTAAATTCCAGAATGACTCAAATGAAATATGGGAGGGAAAATAATTGGAAAGGAGTATAGTACCACCCGATGGTCAATCTAAAATTTGGTACAAAGGGCAAATGGTGTCAATTACACAAGCAGTTGTCACTCAAAATTTAATAGCAAGAGTTGCCTGGTCTACCTATCAAAAAAAAAAAAAAAGCAAGAGCTGCCTGGTCTAACCATCTGTCTAATGGGTAATCATAGTTTTAAAAGGTGTGCTTTAAGTGTGCCTAGGCTCAAGGCGCCACCACTCCCAAGTTATAGCGCTTGCTTGCCAAGATATGTGCCTTATTGAAAAAGTGCACCTTGTCAGCTTTACTCTTCCTTTGTAAACACTTTTATTTTTTAAATTTCTAATTATATACTGAAATGTATATAATTTCATTACTTTTTTATTGAATGTTTCTTTTAAATGTTTCGAATTTTAAATTTTTTATTGATCGGATTAGATTTTGAATCATATTTTACAAAATTGATGTGTATTCTAGGTCACATTTCACTTCACTTAGACGCACACCTTGTGTTGCGCCTTGCGCTTAAGCTATAGGAAACTTTGCATCTTAGGTGCGCCTTGCACCTTTTAAAACTATGTGGGTGATGAAGGGGATAAGTTGAGAGATAAGTTTGTTATTCCTCCTAGAAACACTTCCTGGGAAGGTTGCTTTTTGGGAAATCGGAGTCGGTTGTGGGTTGGGGGTTATTATTAAGGGACAATCATGGGCATTTTGTATTCATTCAACTTTAGGGGTTGTACTCTTCTGGTTGTAGATAAAATCTTAGCTTTTGGATGCCCTAGATAGACATCCATTTTGTATCCATTGCTAAAAACAATTATTGTATATGAGCAGAGCATGTATTACCCACATTACAGCTTTTTGGCATCAATGGACAGCTCAGGTTATAATGTTCCTTTGAACTAATACAAAGGGTGACCCAAAAAGTGTGCTACCATAGTTATGTCAAATTGGTCCAGAGGACTTGGAAGTTAAATGTAGGGTGCATGCCATTGTTTCTGAAGTCCATTGATCAGGGTCAGATGGATGCTGATCAAGGGCCAGCTTGTTGTATGGTTTTGATATGGTACCTAGGTGATGTGAAGATATGATGAATAATAAATATAGGGAAGAGGGAGAAGAGGGAGAAGAAATAGGAATACGTGTTCATTTTCAGAATGCACATATCTTCAAGATGCCCTAGATGCACATACTCCAATTGCATAATTCTAGAATTGTGTCCACTTTTGGAAACCAGACATGTGCTTTAGAAAAGTGACCCAAATATGCTTTAGTATAATTCAGTTAAGAATAGGTGCTATTTTCAAATTGGATTAAAAGGGATGATTAAACTGTTGGACATATTGACGTAGGACAACCCTATGATGGTTGCCTACAATCAAATAAGTGGGCTACGGTTTTTATTTTTTAGGGTTTAACCGTTTAAGGTGAGGAATAAAGGATAAAGTTTATGGTAAAGAAAAATAAAATGAAAAAACATTGAGAAAGAAGATACGGAGAAGAAGAGCTAGAAACCTTTGAGTCTTACTAAGGCCTTCTAAGAGTCTCACCTAGAAGAAAACCAAGAGTCTTACCATTCAAAATTGCAAAGTATGCAAGAAAACGTTATATTATTAATTATCAATCCATTACTTTGATTTACATCAATTAGCTTTATTTATAGGCTTCTCTAAGAAATTCAAAGCCTACTAGGATTCTAATATAACCTATTATGACTCTAAGTCTCCTCTAAATTATTTAGCTATTCCTAATTTGATTCCAATAAATACTAATTCTAATTTTATTCTAACTAATACTAATCCCACTTAAAGTTTATTTGTGCCTTCCTTTCCTTTTTGAATATACTTTGAAAGGCTTTCCCCCATCATATGTCTTGGGATGTATGACATGTAGCTCCCTAAAACCCTGGATCTAGCTAGTAGCTTGGGTTGTTCCTTCTATTGGTCCCCTCATTTAGTGAATCAGGTTGCAGATTGATTGGCTAAATGTGGAGCCATGCAAATGGACTCTTTTGTAAGGTATGTTTTACCCCCTTCAAGTGTACATTGTCGCTATATTTTGTACAAGTTCTTGTATCATCCTTGATTAGTATAGCTATCTTGCTACTTTTGTTAGATTTTTTCTCAATTTTTAATCATCCTTTATATTTTAAAAGGGTTTCTCATCCTTGGTTTGTAATTAAATTCATATCAATGAATGATTTGTTTTGGATTAAAAAAATAATAATAATAATCTGTTGGAGATGTCAATTGTTATTGCACATAGGTTGTCAGGCCCCAGATTTTCAAAGTAGCTTTGATGGCTTATAAAACACTTAAGAAAAATTATTTTTGGATGATAATTAGTCCCTACAAAGGATTGACTACATTTGATTCCTTTTCCAAGTATATTTTTTAGCAAGTAATTTTCCAACTTGCTGATTGGAAATTATTGTCAAGGCTTTAACTATATTTGACATTAGCTTAAACAATGCTTGCATAACTATGCCATGTAAGGTTATTCCATTATTAAAGAACTCCATTATTAGTGTCAAGAGCTATTGAGTAGTGTCTTCCTAATAATGTGATTTTATTAATAAGCTATTGAATAATATCATGCATCTCGTTGTTTCTGATGGATCTGATGTTTAACTTGATTTTGCAACATAAATTATTGAGTTACACATTGTTTAATCTAATTGTTTTTCGTTCATGGATATTTATCTTCTGGTTGATTTTTGACAAGGCATCAGAATGAATTCTTTTTAGGCTATTGTTGTATGAGGTTAACCATGGATGAATGATCAATTTGTCAGGTGGAAGCTCAATTAAATTTTTTGAAGAAGGAAACGCAAAACTACACCTCCAGATGTGCAATGGAAGCTAAGAAGTTGGTGGAGGATGTTGAGATAGAAACCCATAATGTAGATATTGTGGAAAGAGAAGTGGCAGATGTTCTGGAGGTATAATTTTGTTTTTCTTCTCTTAAATAGTTAGTTAAGGATAGCAATATTGCCAGGGTGGATCTCGTAAACCTGAAAGAAACTTATTTTAACATAAGTTGGTTTCCCTTTTCAGAGCTAAAAATTTCTACCTGGCTTTATAATTGTTCTTGATTAATGTGAATATTATTGAAAAATTCAAGGGATTCTGACTAGACTTTGATGTTGTCATGAAGATGTCCAAATTGAAGTTGCAGGAAGCAATCAAGCAAAATGAGGATGAAATTCAGATATGTGCTTGGGAACTCTATGCTTTGGTTGACTCAGTTTCGAAATACAAAGAGCACATGGTATCAAAAATTTCAGAGATGAAGAGCAACCTTTCAGAAACAGCAGGAGCTGTATCAGATTCTTACAAAGGCTCCTTGTCAGCACAGTTTGGTATCACTTTGGATACAAGCCACCGACCCAATAGATTATTCCTTTCTGTGACACAAGTTCTTTTTCTTTTTCCTTTTCTTTTAGGGTAATGGACTGATTTGTATTGTATGTATACTTGTCTTAAATATTTGGTACTAGCAACTTGCCCTATGGTAACAATGTGGCTAGGAGATAATTTGTACAATAAGGTTTTGGCAGGTGAGAAAATGAAAATGGATGTTGATGGAACTGAGAGTCTGAATGCCTTATGCACTAAATTTGGAGCATGTATGATTTGGGAATCAATACTTTATGTGATTAGAGACCTAAAAAACCATGGAAATCATGTTTGTAACTCAGGCTATTGTTTTGCATTTATTATGAAAAATGTATGTCAAAACCAATTTAACAAATGTAAATTAAAGCATGTGCCAAGATATAACTTTCCATTTTCGAGTTTAGCCCATCAAAGTGCGGGATGGAGATTAGAAAAAGGCACAATGAGATGAAAACATTAACAATGGGTTTCGGTTGGAAAATGTTTTTCATTTTTCATTTATTTTTATTCTCTAAAAATAGCTTTTATTCCTTTTTTTTTTCTTATCTTGAAAATGCCTTAAGTCAAAAGAAGTGAAAATCAATTTGAAAAATGGAAACTATAAATCACTTTTTTGTTTAAATTGTTTTCATTTGTAAAGAAAACATAAATCAATATTTCAGAAAATAGAGTTTTATAAAAATAGAAAATTTGGAAACACCAATTTTGTGTTTTCATAATTTTCTTAGGAAATATTAAAATCGTCTTCTAAGAAGGTGAATAAAAAAGTAATGAAATCATGTGAAAGACTTTATGATGCCTATTTAGTGTGTTCCTTTTTATTTTATTTTTTATTATTTAATTTTTATTTTTTTATATTTGTCTTTTGATTAAATAATTCATTTAAAAGCTATGTTTAAGTGGGCATTTGGTAAAAGTTATTACTTATTACTTATTACTTAATGATTTAAATTGATTTTAAGTTAAATGGTTCTTAAACTGTAAACTTGAAACTTTTATTCTGAATTGTCAAATTGACATATTCATCCTTATTAATTTTAACTAATAATTATATTTTCACTAATCCTAAATAATAAATTTATTTATTAAATATTCATATTTAAAGTATTAAAGATACAAGTACAATCATAAAAAATAAGTAATAAATGTAGACAAATAAGGTAAAAAATATTTAAGATTAAGAATAAGTTAACTATTTTAACTTAAAGTTAATTTTATTGAGACTCTTCATGTTTAGTGTAAATACATTAAGTCATCATAAGTTTCAAATTTCAATTTCATCAATTAACATCCCTATAAATGTATTATGTATATAAATTTTATTTTTTAACAAATAAAATTTAGTTTTTAGTGAATTATTAAACACTCCTATCTAAAATATTTTTACTTGAAATCTCTTAAAAAAATAAATTTTTTAAACAAAATAAATTCATAAGGGTGCTAATTGATGAAATTTGAAAACAACGGTAATCGAGTATATTTATATCAAACCTCAAGGGGTCTCAATGAAATTAACCCTTTTGACTTATTACTTGAAGTTAAAAATAACTTTAAGTTGTAATATTAATTTATTTTATCAAACATGTTTAATCTCTTTAATGACTTAAATTAAATTATTAAATCATATTAAGTCATTAAGTTGATTTGCCAAATACCCTTAAGTTAACTATTTTGACTTAATGCTATTTTTATATTATAATATTAAATTATTTTATCAAAAATAGTTAATCTATTTAATAACAAATTAAGTTATTATGTTATATTAAATTATTAAGTTGGTTTACCAAACACCATCTAAAAGAGGTTTAAAATTATATTATCAAAGTATGTTTTTTATATTAATTTTAGAATAAAATCCTTCTCTGCTTCAACTATATACTAGGATCCATCCCTTTTTAGTTTCTCTTTTAAAGAAAATAGCACATACAAAACTAAATGACTTTATTTGGGTGTTTTAGAGTAAAAAAATTAAAGCTAAGAAAAGACAAAAGCTAGTTTACAAAATCTTAGCTTTAAAGCAAGTGAAAAAACATCTATAAAGGAGATAATTTGTATATCATTTGGTCTACAATTATCTCATAATCTATTACAATACTACACAAAACAAAGAAGCATCTAAAATACTTTAATAGATGATATTTAAAAGCAAATTAAAGTCAACTCACAAAGACCTTGATTAATCAAAGTAGAAATATTTGGAATATTGAGGTTTGACCAATTGAAATAATTCAACCATTTTAACTTAACTAAGAACACTTTGTTTGAAGAAAGATCATATCATTAATTCATAAAATTCAATTAGAATCCACAATTGTAAGATGGTGATAGTATTGAACCATGAATATCCCACACATGTATACATGCCACATTAATAGATATGATTTTATCAAGAAGTATTATTGGTATCTTGAAACACAAAGACAAGTATTAAGTTATGTTTAGTTTCCAAAAAGCATTAAAAAAAATGTTAAGAAAAATATTTGTTTTATATTTGGTATCTCATGGAAAATAGGGAAAAAAATTAAATATTATTATAATTTTGTGTGTAAAATGGGTTTGAAATAACAAATTAATTTTAAATATAATTCTTTTTTGTTTCTCCACATTTCCTTCCTTGTACTTTTTCTCTTTATTTTATTTTCCTCAAAATTTTCAAAAAACAATCATAACATTAGAGAATTATTGACCATGAATCAATAACAATTACATTGGATTAATTAAGTTGAAAGTTGGCTCTAGAAAGTAATAAACCACCGAAGTTGACAAACCAAGCCGAGTAAGATTAGGGAATGGTATTAATTTAATACTTTTAAAAAAGAGTTTAATGCAAAAGTATTTAAAAATAAAAACTTGAGTTAAAATGTGATGATTATAATGTGTGAAATGTGAAAAACCTTTGTCACAACATGAAAGACTTAGCAACTTCAATAGACTTGAATTGTCCAAGTGTCACATGAGAGCTTAAGAAATACTTAAATCCGTGACACTTGTCTTCCACCATCTATAGAAGCTCCAACCACTAACTTGAAGATACAGTGAGGGTGACATGCTTCATATGCTTCATCAAGGTCAATTACATACCCACAAGAATTGACCATAACCACACATCTTATGGGCAAAAACATATATCAATTCAAGTTTTCATTTTTTAACATTCCTAATTCACACTTTCAATACACAAATTGTACCATCTTTCTTGATGGTCATGATTGTAAGAGACTAATCATATGCAAGAGTAGACCACCTTAGCAACATTTGGAATCTCACTTGCATCTTGAGATTAACTTCTCCTCATTGTCCTTGTTTCCACCTAAAGATAAAGAATAAAACACAACATTTCAATGTCATTAACATAGTACAACAAACACACTATAATTATTAACACAAGTATATTTCACAAGGTTGTGTCTGATTTCCAAAATTCATTTTCATGTTCCTTCGTACTTGGATTTTTTCATGAGAAAATAATTTTCATGAGGATTTTTCTTTCCTTATACTTTCTTGAAATCAAACATAGTGATAGGGAATCACATATCATTAGATACACTTCATGCTAATGAAGCTAAAATCATACCCCTAAAATGTTCAAATTATAACATAATCATCAAAGGAACTAAAAACATAACTAATAGGTATTTACCATTAACTTAAGAATTAATTTAAACATATATAAATTATTGTTTACCTATAATAATAGTAAGGAATTTATAACTAACTGTCATGCGGTAGATGGAGGATTTAATATAATGATACTTAGTGCCTTATACCAAGCACATGAGAAAAAATATATATCCTAGTTAATTGTCGATTGCGCTACCGCTTTTTTTTTTTTACCTCCTAAAACATTAAACTTATGTTTTATTTTATTTTTTAATAATTGAAAAACCTTCCATGGCTAAGCCTATAGGACTCTATGGGGAACCAAACCTCAAAGTGTTAATCGCGTCACAATAACTAGCACTAGATAAATTCAAAGTATTATTAGTGGCAGGATTCAAACTCAGGACCATGTGTCACTTAGTGGGACCACACTTCTCAATATTCGCCTTCACCAATTGGACCACTCTAGTGGGTTTAAACTTATGTTTGACTCCTAGTGAGTACCAAGGAAACAATAAAAAAATGTCAAGAAAAATGATAAATGTTTGGTTTCATTGTAAAAAATATAGAAAAATTAAATATAATTAAAATTAGTTAGAACTATATACATTTTAAAATTATTTAATTTTTATATAATGAAGCAAAATAATTGAAATAAGATTGAAGAAACATATGAAAATAATTGATTGACTTTAAATCTTGTTTTTATTCTTTTTCACTTTTTATTTCCTTTTAACTTTTTTTCTCTATTTTCTTTCCCTTATATTTTCCTTCAAGTTTTCCAAAATCCAAACATAATCGCACAAAACAGGGATCAAGGGAAAGAGAAAATAGTAAAGAAGTTGAAGAGGCTTTAATCAATTTTCTACATGTACTAAAAGGATAAATGAACAAAATGACTTACCAATAAGTTGTTAGGAAAAAACATGAAGTCCACCTGCAGCTACCACATGTGATTTCGTTCTGATCGGTACTATCACAAATTTCACTTAAGATTAGTATGATCATTTGTTAAGTAAACTTCACGAGCATATCACAAATTTCACATAAGTAAATATAAGATTAATCCAAGACTTCCATCTCAAGAAATAGACAATAAGTATGCATGTTTAAAAATGTTTTAGCATACTTAAAGAAATTTAATTCTTAAATACAAAAACTATAAACAATTTAACTCTTAAAACTATTAAAATCAATATATGGGAGTTTCATTATTTACTGCCATCAAGTAAGAGTGTGTTTGAGAGTGATTCTAGAAAGCATTTATAATATTTCTAACACTTGAATGATAAAAAATTTCAAATATTAAAAATATTAAGAGTATGTTAGATCCTGTTTGGCAGTGATTTTAGAAAGCACTTCTAACTTTTTTAACGCTTGAAAAATTTTATCATTCAAATGTTAAAAATACTAAAAACATTTTATAGAATTACTACCAAACACACTCTAAGTTTTTACATATATCATAATGATGACTTTCAAAGTTAGTTGAAGTTATTTTTCATATTTTTTGAAAATGAAGAAATTCTATAAAATGTGGTACATGCATAGTTATGATATCAATCACTATAAACTATGTTTGAATCTTAGAGAGTACTTAGGAAATAAAAAAACACTGAGAAAAATTATTTTTTATACTTGGTTTTTCTATAGAAAATATGAAAGAAAATAAAATATATTTAAAATTGATTAGAGATGTATACATTTTTAAATTATTTAATTTTTATATAATGGAGAAAAATAAGTGAAATGAGTTTAAAGAAATATACAAAAATAGTTTATTAACTTTAAAAATAATTTAAAAAGGAGAGAAGTTAGAATACATGAAAAAGGGTTGATAATGCACTTACTGATGGAGTTCAAAGCGAGAGATGGGTGTTGGGTGCTCCCAATATTTTATAATGTGGCTCCTCCACTACATCGGGTAAGGAATCATCACGTCTTCTGTTACGGTTTCCATCAGTGCCTTCAAGTATTACTGATCCAATGTCACCAAAATTCCCAAGAAGATCTAACAAGATGGGAATATGGTAGTGTTCATCATCTTGATTAGCCCCATGAACATTACCAACGGTATCTTGTAATGCTGATCCATTGTCACCAGAATTCTGAGGATGCTCCAACATGGGCATATGATTTTGTTGATCTCCCGCAAATATAAGATTGATGCCGCATTTTTTAAATGAAGCTCCATTAAACTTTTCATGTTCCCTCCCTCCTCTGGAAATTTCTCAAACTTTGAGCAATCAGAGAGATCAAGAATCTTAAGAGATTCCAAGTCTCCAATGCTATCAAGCAGATCCTTAATAGCAGTATTTTTTAAAGAAAGCTTCCTTAACCTTTTCATGTTCCCTCCCTTCTCCGGAAATTTCTCAAACTTTGAGCAATCAGAGAGATCAAGAATCTTAAGAGATTTCAATTCTCCAATGCTGTCAGGCAGATCCTTAATAGCAGTATTTTTTAAAGAAAGCTTCCTTAACCTTTTCATGTTCCCTCCCTTCTCCGGAAATTTCTCAAACTTTGAGCAATCCGAGAGATCAAGAATCTTAAGAGATTCCAAGTCTCCAATGCTATCAGGCAGATCCTTAATAGCAGTATTTTTTAAAGAAAGCTTCCTTAACCTTTTCATGTTCCCTCCCTTTTCCGGAAATTTCTCAAACTTTGAGCAATCAGAGAGATCAAGAATCTTAAGAGATTTCAATTCTCCAATGCTGTCAGGCAGATCCTTAATAGCAGTATTTTTTAAAGAAAGCTTCCTTAACCTTTTCATGTTCCCTCCCTTCTCCTGAAATTTCTCAAACTTTGAGCAATCGGAGAGATCAAGAATCTCAAGAGATTTCAAGCCTCCAATGCTATCAAGCAGATCCTTAATAGCAGTATTTTTTAAAGAAAGCTTCGTTAAACTTTTCATGTTCCCTCCCTTCTCCGAAAATTTCTCAAACTTTGAGCAATCAGAGAGATCAAGAAATTGAAGAGATTCCAATTCTCCTATGTTATCCGGCAGATCCTTAATAGCAGTATTTTTTAAAAGAAGCTTCTTTAAACTTCTCATATTTCCTTGGATCTCCGGAAATTTCTCAAACTTTGAGCATGTAGAAAGATCAAGAGTTGGAAGAGATTCCCAGTTAGCAATACCTGTTGGGAGTTCTTTAATACCAGTATCGGTTAAAACAAGCTGCCGTAAACTTTTCATTTTTGCTCCATTCTCCGAAAATTTCTCAAACTTAAAACAATTAGAGAGATCAAGAATCTCAACAGATTCTAAGTCAATGCTGCTTGGAAGTTCTCTAATAGCGGTCTTGCACAAATATAGACGCCGTAAACTTCTCATATTTCGTTGGTTCACCAGACATTTCTCTAAGTTTGAGCGTCCACAAGGATAAAGATCCCAATTGCAAAAGCTTGAACACCTGGCGAGATCGAGAAATTCAAGATATTCCAAGTTGCTAATGCTACTTGGCAAACCCTTAAGCTTATGACACCGCCTCAAATTTAAGGTAGTAAGCTTCTTAAGATCTCCAACAGATGGGTGAATATCGATCAAGTTTACACAACCTTTAAGAATTAGTCTCTCCAAATTTGACAGGCTTGAGAATTCTGACATTTGAACGAGCTTCTTTGAGTAACTTAGATCAATGACCTTTAAACTTTCAAGATACTGCACCTAAAGAAAATAGTTTCAATAAAAGAAATAACTATTAGTAATTTTAAAATCAATATAAAGAAAAAGAAATCATTATTAAATGATAATAATACCTTATTCTCTTGCCATAGTTGTTTTATGTTGCTACACTTCAAGTGAAGTTCAACTAGGTTCTCTCCATCAAAATTTGATGGTAAAGAATCTAAAGGATACCCATCCCAATAAAGATACCTTAACTCATAAGAAGGAATTTTAAAATCTAGGCCAAGTTGCATTTTAGAAGTAATTTTCATTACAGCATCATGACAATCCTTACAATCCATTATATCTTCTTCTCCTTCTTCTTCTTCCTCTTCCTCAATATCAGAATTTCGATTGAGGTGCCTTATTTTCATCTTATACAAACATTGGCCCTCCTCACTATCAGAATAAAAATCGTGATCTAGATTGACATTTGAATGAACTTTGAGCAATCGAAGACTAGTCATCTTTGAGAAAACATTTGAATTGAAGCGTACTCTTTTTAACTTAGACAAGTCCAAGTTAATTGTTTCAACTCCATTTATTCCCTGAAAAATAACAACGATAAGGCAAACATAAATACAAACTAATTCAACTTATATGGATATATCTTTAACTAGAGCTTAAGTGAATTTATGCATTAGGCTCTTACCTCACATGTTGTAAGCACACGTTCAATATCATGGAGATCCCACAATCTGCTCCATTTGTCTGGCTTATTAGGAAAATTTTCACGAACAATTTCCCAACCCATCTGTTGTATCAAATCATGCAAATGTATTCGATTGTATCGGAGAGTTATAAGACACTTATCAATTAGATTTTTTATTCCTCTTTCCGCATGGAAATTACAACCATCCAATATTCTTAACACAGAGTCTGTATCTTCATCTTTAAAAAAACATGCAATATCAAGGAATATATTTTTTTCTGTACAATCTAATCCATCATAGCTTCTTTTAAGCACATTATGTATTTCCGCTTCAGGTACTCTTTCCAATTTATGCAATTCACTTTCCCATTGAGGTATTGTCTTGCTGAACAAGAGAGAACCTAGAACTTTCAAAGCTAACGGAAGCCCTTGACAATAACGTACTGCGCTGTATGAGAGGTTCACAAAACCTGATTTGGGATGATTTTGTTTGAAGGCATACAAACTGAAAAGTTCATAAGCTTCGTTAAAATCCAATTGCTTAACCTCATATAAGTCATCCACTCCTTGCACGTTTAACAAATGTTTATCTCTAGTTGTTATGATGACTCTACTTCCTTTTCCAAGCCATCCATGATTTCTTAGTAAATATTCTAATTGGACTAAATTGTCAACATCATCGAGAACAATAAAAGCTCTTTTAGATGGGAGAATGGATTTTATCATACTTGCTCTGTGGCTAACACAATTTATATTTTGAATTCCCTCTCTGATATCACCAAGAAGTTGATTTTGTAAGTGAGGTAAACCTCTTCCCCTAATATTTTCAAGAAAGCTCATACATTCAAATTTAGAAGAAAGGTTATTGTATATAACTCTCGCGATAGTTGTCTTACCTATCCCACCAATTCCATATATCCCAACAATACGAACAGCATCTGATTCCATATCCAACCGCAAATCCATCTCTTTTAGGTGAGAATCTATTCCAACTAAATTGTCACTAACATCAAGCCTCTTACAATTCAATTGACAGAATATGTCATCAGTTATTTTCTTAATATTGTCGGACTCATACCTGCCAATTATAAAAGCACAATATCTTGTAATGCTTGAAGCCTCATTGTAGATATAGTGCTCAAACTCTTAATATGAGAAGTTTTTAGTTTAAAAACCCCATTTTCAATTCCTCAAGCTTCAAAACTTATTTATCCCATAGCATCATCTCCTTATTATTCATTTGTATAATAAAAATTAAAAATTAAAGGCTATTAAACAAGTTGTTCATTTGTTTTTATTTTGAGTTGATTTGCTTCAACATCGTCTATAAGAAAATTAAGTGCCTAACCTATGTTCTTTATTCTCTATACATATACACACACACAAACTCAAGAGGAAGTTAAATTCCTACAAAACAATTTACGTTTTTCTATTTTTAAATTTTGCATTAATTTATGAAAGTTTCATTGCATTTATTTATGAATTTTGTTGATAATGTTATTAATCTTAGTCATTATTACTTGCCACCTAACTCATCAAATTGTTCTCAATTGGTTAAATAATTTTGTTATTGGTAGTTGTTACATAATTAATCAAACTATTTTTAGAATAGATTTAGCTAACTCTTAAAACTGGGTCATTAATTACAATTTGATTAAGTTGCTCTATTGATATGCAAGAGATTAATCAATTGAAAATTTTGAAGCTTGTTCATAGATAGCAATAATTATTAACTTTATTGTTACTTGTTATATAATTATTCAAACAAAATTTCAAATAAATTGATTAATCTTTGTAACATTAATGCAAATTGAATCTTGAAAATAGTAAAATTAGTAAAAAAAATTGATTAAATCATTTTAGATATAGATTCTCATAAATTGGTCTAAAATTGTAAAACTTAATTGGGTTTTAATAAGTTCATTCTACCATTTATTATGAATTTTGATGCAATGTAATTGTTATTCTACTACTATTCTTTTACTAATGTCATTGCAACTACCATTAACAAGAACCAAAAAAACAATAATATTACTAATAAATAACAATAATAATAATAATTTAATTTGTAAATAAAACCCACTAATGAAAGAAAAGTGAAAGAAACGTAAATTGCATGCCCATTAAATTAATATAAATGTCATCCATACAAATTAGTTGCTTCAATGGTCAAATCAATACTCCAATTTCCTATTTTCTCCTAATTCATGACACATAGTCGGCTGCCCAAATGATACACTTCAATAAAACCCAACTTACAAATGAAGCCCTTTTTTTATTTTGAGCACACAAATATCTGCCCATTGTTCTAATATGATAACATTCCCTATAAAAGAATATCAAACACCTTTACACATAAAAGAGTCCAAACTAAAAGCATTTTGAGGATGAATTTGTGCTTAAGGAGTAGACCTCCAAATAAAAAATTTGAGCTTTTGTATTTTTATAAATGTTTATCTTCAAATTGATAAATGGTAGTTTTTTCCATTCATTGTTTTCATTCGTTCATGTACAAAGTATATATAGAGGGTAATCACCATTCTAAGAATGGGAAGGAATGATACAAGGAAAGAATGATATAAGGAAATAACAACTAATATCCTAATATCTCAACTTTCCTAATATCTCAATATTCCTAATATCTCAATATTCATAATATCTTAATATTCCTAATATCTCAACTTTCCTAATATCTAAACATTTCTTAATATCTCAACACTAAATGATATAAGGAAAGAATGATATAAAGAAAGCATTCCTAATATCTCAACACTCCCCCTCAAGTTGGTGCATAGATGTCACACATGCCCAACTTGTCTAAAAATTTTGAGAACACTTGACTTGAGACAGCTTTGGTGAGGATATCGGCCAATTGATCTTCTGATCGAATCTTAGGCAATTCCACAATCTTATCATCCAATTTTTCCTTAATGAAGAATCTATCCACCTCGACATGCTTTGTACGATCATGTTGTACTGGATTATGAGCAATGTCACATGCGGCTTTATTATCACAAATCAATCAGATTGGTTGCCTAGATAGGTAACCTAAATCCTGTAAGAGAAGTCTTAGCCATAATGCCTCACAAAGTCCTAGAGTCATACCTCTAAATTCTGCTTCTGTACTTGAACGAGCGACGACATTCTGCTTCTTACTTTTCCATGTCACAAGATTACCACCTACAAAGGTAAAGTAACCAGATGTAGATCGCCTGTCATCCACTGCACCGGCCCAATCAGCATCAGTATATACTTCTATACTCTGATGATTAACATTTTTAGCAAACAAAATTCCCTTCCCAGGAGCATTCTTCAAATACCTCAAAATACGCATAACTGCATTCATATGTTGCTATCCAGGATTATGCATGTATTGACTCACTACACTCAATGCATAAGCAAGATCTGGTCTTGTATGAGCTAAGTACATTAATCTCCCCACAAGTCTCTGGTATCTTCCCTTATCAGTTGATACTTGATTAGGCTCAACACACAATTTCAGACCTTCTTCTATTGGTGTATTAACAGGTTGACATCCCGACATTCCAGTCTCCTGTAAAAGATCTAAGGCATACTTTCTTTGAGACAAAAAAATTCCTTCACTTGATCGAGAAACTTCAATTCCAAGAAAGTATTTCAGAGGACCTAGATCTTTCATTTCGAATTCTCTAGATAGATAATTTTGCAAAGCTTTTCTTTCTTCAGGATCATTTCCTGTAACTACCATGTCATCCACATATACAATGAGTGCGATAATCTTACCATGTTGCTTTTTCAGGAACAAAGTATGATCTGAATTACTTTGACGATAGCCAAAAGCTCTCATTGACTTTGTGAACCTTCCAAACCATGCTCTCGGGGATTGCTTCAACCCATACAATGACTTCTTCAATTTGCACACCTTCTGACATTGTTTTTCTGACACCATGCATCCTGGTGGAAGATCCATATATACTTCTTCAGATAACTCGCCATGCATAAAGGCATTTTTCACATCGAATTGTTGTAATGGCCAATCTAGGTTTGCAGCTAAAGATAGTAATACTCGAACTGTGTTGATCTTAGCTACAGGTGCAAATGTCTCTGTGTAGTCAATTCCATACGTTTGAGTGTACCCTTTTGCTACCAGTCTTGCTTTAAATCGTTCAATACTACCATCTGCCTTGTACTTCACAATATAGATCCAACGACACCCAACTGGCTTCTTTCCTGGTGGACATTCTACGAGTTCCCATGTTTCATTCTTCTGCAATGATTTCATCTCTTCATTCATGGCTGCTTTCCACCTTGGATCAGCTAAGGCTTCCTGCATACTGTTAGGAATAGCTACAGTAGATAATTGATTTACAAATGACTTATTTGATTCAGACAAACGATGGTTAGACACATAGTTGCTCATGGGATATTTGACTTTGGTAGACAATTCAGGTTCATATGTGGGTTTAGGAATACCTCTATTATGACGGTGTGGTAACCGTTTCATGAATGGATCTGGTTCCAAATTAAGAACACCTTCAACAGACGATGATTGGTTTGGTATTTCAGTGAAGACATCTTCGGACCCAAATTGTTGACCACTCATATCCAACTCACCCGCTTCTTGGTTCACTAGTTCAGATTGTCTAGATTCATTTTCCTCAGAGATATGATAATCATAATCGAGAGTCTGAATTTCCTTATGGTACTCCCCCTAAAGTTCAGACTCAGATGAAAAATACATCGAATCTTCATGAAACACCACATCCATTGTAATATACATTTGTCGAGTTGGAGAATGGTAACATCAATATCCCTTTTTGTGTAATGCATATCCAACAAACACACATTGCAATGCATGAGAAGTTAACTTGGTGCGTTGGTGTTTGTGTAGATGCACAAATGCCACACAACCAAAAACACGAGGAGGTAGATTTGGGACAGTTGGGGCAACTACGGCATTAGTAAGAGCTTGGAGAGGTGTTTGGAAGTTAATTGAGCTGG
The DNA here is from genome assembly GCA_030345155.1 of Vitis x doaniana. Taxonomy (NCBI): domain Eukaryota; kingdom Viridiplantae; phylum Streptophyta; class Magnoliopsida; order Vitales; family Vitaceae; genus Vitis; species Vitis x doaniana. The sequence goes on along the minus strand of CP128320.1, from coordinate 17,189,887 downwards.
AAGGTACCCAATTGATCAAGTATGCGGCAGATGTGATTGCTTCTCCCCAATAAGATATCGGTGTTTTTGCTGCTATCAAGGAAGCACGAATAACCTCTAACAAGTGCCGATTTTTTCGTTCAGCGACTCCATTTTGCTGGGGTGTATTGGAACAAGTAGTCTGATGAATGATGCTGTGTCCTTCCAAATACTTTTGAAGATCAGAACTTTGATACTCTCCACCATTATCACTACGCAGAACCCGAACCTTTGCATTGTACTGAGTTTCAATCATTTTATGAAATTTTTGAAACAACAAGTTCACTTCATCTTTGGTCTTCATCAAGCATAACCATGTCATTCTGGTACAATCATCAATAAAAGTAACAAACCAACGTGAGCCACTCAAAGTTGGGACTTTGGATGGGCCCCAAACATTAGAATGTATAACCATAAAAGGAAACGGACTTTTGTTCAAAATTAACGGAAACGAAACACGATGACTTTTAGCTAATTCACAAATATCACAACGGAAACCAGAAATATCACTCTTTGCAAATAAACTAGGAAACAATTTTTTTAAATAACCAAAGGAAGCATGTCCCAGACGTCGATGCCACAACCAAATTTCAGACTTTTTCTTCTCCCCCTCAGATCCATCTGCCATCAAGGCTTGTTGCAACTTATTTGAATCCTTTGACTGCAAGTCCAAGTAATAGAGTTTTCCCCGCTTAATACCACAACCAATCGTCTGTCTTGTTTGGATATCCTTAATCACACAAAATTCAGGCCAAAAAATGACAATACAATATAAGGCTGCGGTGATTTGAGAAACTGACAAAAGATTGTAATCTAAAGATGGAACAACTAAAACAGAATCCAAATTCAAAGTATCAGTAAGAGTTAAGGATCCTTCCCCAATGACTAGGGTTGTGTTACCATTGGCTGTGGAAACAATTTTTTGTGAGGAAGGTCTAAGGGGTGAAACCTGTCTAGAATCAAAATTCATATGATCTGTAGCACCAGAATCAATTATCCATGCACTATTAATAACAGGTGTAAAAGTATTTAAAAAATTACCACCATGATCTGTAGCGGCTACCAATGCAGAGGCTTTCTCAGCAACATTAGCCTCTATTTTTATTTCGGCAACAGTTGCAATCGAGGTTTTCTTGGAATCCTTCTTCCGTTGATCACGATTATTATCATTAATAACAAAGTGTTGATAGCTTAAACATGATCTAAAGGTCCATGGTTCAAACCCTCAGTTCCTCATTGTTTTCCTGGTCATACCAAGAGTCGTTGCTTTGAAATTGTGGGATATCCAGATTGGTGGGATCAATCTTATTGCAGTGAGTGCATTTGAAGGTTGACTTATCAATATTAGGGCTTGTCTTAGGATGGATGATTGCTGTCGGACTACCATAGCGACAAAATATCCAAGATTTCAGTTCCATGGCTCTGATACCATCTTCAAATTGATAAATGGTAGTTTTTTCCATTCATTGTTTTCATTCATTCATGTACAAAGTATATATAGAGGGTAATCACCATTCTAAGAATGGGAAGGAATGATACAAGGAAAGAATGATATAAGGAAATAACAACTAATATCCTAATATCTCAACTTTCCTAATATCTCAATATTCCTAATATCTCAATATTCATAATATCTTAATATTCCTAATATCTCAACTTTCCTAATATCTAAACATTCCTAATATCTCAACACTAAATGATATAAGGAAAGAATGATATAAGGAAAGCATTCCTAATATCTCAACAGTTTCAATCCACATCATCACTCTATAAATGCAAAACTACTCATTCCTATACTTACAAATAGTTGAAAGGAAATTATAGTTACCCATCTAGTAGATGCCATCCAGAAAGATTGGCTGCTTCCGTCAAGGCCGTCCTCCACCTTGGTATCTTGTCCTTCCAGTTTTCTTCATAACCGGCAAAGGCCTCTCGAAAGCTTCCTTCTTGCTTTCGCACATGCGATGGATCCACATGATAGAAAATTGGGAAAACAACATGTCCTAGATCTTTGTGGCACTCCATGATCTTTACCAACTCATCCAAACACCATCTTGAACGAGCATAGTTTTCAGAGAAAACAATTACGGAAGACCTTGATTCTTCGATGGCTTTCAAGAGTTCTGGAGCGATCGCTTCTCCTCTCCTGAGTTTATCGTCTCTGAAGGTGCGAATGCCTCTGTTAACCAAAGCTTTGTAGAGGTGATCAGTGAATTTAAGGCGGGTGTCTGCGCCTCTAAAACTCAAGAAAACATCATAAGTACTTGTTTGAGGGATGGAAGGAGTAGAAGAAGAAGAAGAGGCTCTGAAGGAGCTTGTGGAAGCCATTATGGGTTTCTATCTCAAAAGTACAAAGACAGTTTAGAGGGGTTGATTTCTCTTCAAGATGGTGAGCAACTGAGGAGATTGTGCAACCCTAACCAGGAAGTGGAGAGGAAAGTGTCTGTCTCTCGGGTCATTCAATATTGAATTAAAGTAGCTGGCCGACACACTCTCTCTCTATTGGATTAAAGTAGCTGGACGACACTCTCTCTCTCGAGCCATTCAATCGTATCATTACGGTTCTGTTTTTTATTTTATTTTATTGAAAATCAATTCAATAAATAAAATGAATAAATTGAAAAAAGAAAAAACTTTATAAGACATCCTATATGTATTAGGTTACAATATAAAAAGGATATTACAATATAAAAAATTGGGAAGACAGGTGACCGACAAGGAAAATTAGGGGCAGCTCTCTCTCTCTATTGACTTAGAGATTTTTTTCTCACTTTTATTTTTTTTTTCTTATCACCTTCGTTTTTCTTCTATTTTCAAGTGGGATACCACCAAGTTTTTTATTTTTTAATTTTTTTTCTTCACTATATTCATGCTCTCCTATCTTACTATTATCTTTTATTTATTTTGTTTAATATTATACGGGATAAGTTTTGTTATTATTATTATTTTATTTTATTTTCTTTATATATTTACTACATTGCCATCCTTTCATCTAATGGAAGATCAGAATATTGATGGCAATCTAGTGATTTCATCCGATTCCAAGGCAGCTGGCTTCCTGTGAGGAAAGTGAGGGCCAACTCTCTCTCCCTCTCTTTACCTTTTGCTTTTCTCTTGTTCTTTTTTTCTCCTATTTACATTCATCCTTCAAACTCGTGCACTTTACTTCTCCACCAAGTTTTTTATTTTATTTTTTCTTCACTTTATTCATGGTTTCCTATTTTATTTTATTTATTTATTTATTTATTATTATATATAAGCATTTAAAAAATAAATAAAAATAAAAATTTAAAATAAATAGAAAATAAAAATTTTGACTGAGAAGTGAAAAATAAATATAAAGACTAAAAATAAAAAATAAAAGCAAAAATTAAAAGATAAATATGTAAAAAAAAAAAAAGTAAAAATAAAATTCAATATATTTATTTTCTAATATTTTACAGATAAATCTTATTATTGATAAATATTATCATTTATCTATATATAAAAAGTTGGGAAGGCAAGTGGCTTTTCGTGACCTTCCGGAAAGTGACAAGAAAAGTTAGGAACTTAGGGGCTCTGTGAATTAGGAAGGCAGGTTCCAATGACTTTCAGGAAAGTGATGAAGAAAGTTAAAGGGTAGTTGTTTCTCCTTATTGATTCTTTTCTCGCTTTTCTTTTTTTATTATCACCTTCTGCTTTTCTTCTGGTTTGGTGGGTCATCCATCATCATCATTACACATTAGGCTCCTGCACCTTACTTCTCCACCAATATTTTGATTTTATTTTACATTCTATTTTTTTCCTTCACTTTATTCATGGTGTCTTATTTTATTATTATCTTTTATATATATATATATATATATATATATATATATAAGAGGATATGAGCAAGAAATAATAACAAAAAATTAAAGTAAATAAAAAAGAAAATTTCTGACCGAGAAGTGAAAAATAAATATTAAAAATAAACATAAAACTAAAATTAAAATATAAATACAAAAAAGTAAAAATAAAAAATAAGTTAAACAATGGGAGGATGATTTTTTTAAAAAAAAATATTTTATAAACAAATCTTATTATAGATAAATACTATAATTTAAAATAAATAAATAAAAGTAAACCAGAAAATGAGAAAATGATTTTATTAACTTAAAGTAGCGAATTTAATATAAGAAGAAATGTATTTTTTAAGCAAAAAAAATTATTTTTGGAAGAATAACAACGTAGCAATTAATTCCAACAAATAATATTTTAAAGAAATCATGAATAAAATAAAATTCAAATAATAAATATTAAAAAAAACTTGTGTATGCAGATATATCTATATATAAGTGACAAATAACTTCAACCCAAATTAAAATTATTTTCATTGAAAAATTAATAGATTTCCAATTAAAATGAGTAATTTAAAACATGATACCTAACACCATCAAAGCATAGTACAATGGACTATCATGAAGTATATTCATGTACTTTAAACCTTAGACTATGAGGATTAATAACTTACAAATACTTATGGGTTATTAACCTTTAAATTTTCAATAATTTGATAGAAAGTGAATTCCAAAGCAATGCAATACCTAATTCATCCAAACATGCAACAATGCTAGCATGAGGGTGACCTCTTAGTCAAACAATTTGTGTATTCCCTCCAAATGTGTGCTTTTGATTGGTACATAAATCTTGAGCCCAAGCCTATTGACAGTTGGGATCAAATGAAGCAAATAGACAATTATTTTTCCCAACCAACGATAAGCATAATGGAGTCCAAAAATACCAAATAGTGGAAAGATGAGTCTATGATTGACTGCATCGACTCTTGACATTCTTTAAACCTTGAAAGCATGAATATATTATATGATATATATAGCAATGGAGATGAGCATATAAGGCATGCATTGAGAGCTTCTATATATCCTCCAAGGCAAGTGACTCTGCACTTTTGAAGAGTTGTCCACATGAGCACATGACATAAAGTCTTATATAAAAGCTTAGTATAAAAACAAATGTAAGTGAAAACATGTTATCTATTGGATTGTAATGAAAGTGATCGAATAAAAGGGAAATATTCTTTTGTAATGAGTATTATTTCGAAGAATTGTACCCTATGAAATTTCTAATACATACAATTTTGTTTGCATATTTTCTTATCTTTTTGTTTATTTTTTACAAGATTTTTTAATTTTGCACCTATAAGATTAGGTTAACAATTATCATTATATTCCAAAAATTAAGTTTTCATAACAAAATTGATTTAACTAATAGAATACTATTTTCTTTTTAAAAATTAAAATAAATTCACAAATTACAACCAAAATCATCATTTTTTTTAATTAAAAAGACATGAAAACTATCTTCTTTTCCCTATTAACATGAATTACAAATTAAAATTAAATTAACTAGCAAAAATTTAATTTTCCAATTAAATCAAATTATAATTTTATTTTAATTAAAATGAATATCCAACTTATATTTTTCTATTAAAACTGATTTTTAATAAAGTGCTCCTAGATTTATTTATTATTCTACATAAATTATTGACTAAAAAACAATCTTATTATGATAAATTGAATATAATGCCAAAATACTTCAAAAAATAAATTAATATTTCATATGAGTGATGTAGCAAGTCAATTCTTTTTTAATTATCAAAATATTATCTTCACTATTTGATTTTAAGAAAATCATCAAAATTTTTATCAAGGATGCATTTACTAAAATAAAGTTAAAAAAAAAGGAAGTAGATAAAATATTGAGTTCAAGTAGGCATTCCCATATTATAAAAATGAACTCATTTAATTAGAAAAAAAAAACACGAGCATACAAACCCATTTAAAGTTTAAGTAAAAAACAGTTTTAAATTTAATAAAAATTATTTATAAGAAAATCAATATATATTAATAATTCTTTTCTAGAAACGTGATACAAATTTTTTTTTTCAAAAAAAAATAAAAATTGAATAATGTATTGAGATGCTTTGAATAATTTTAAATAAATAAATGCAAGTAGATTTAAATACATTTGGTATAATTTTAATGGAATGTTAACCACACAAGTGGATTAAGAAGCATTCGGATTATTTTGAAGTAGATATCTAATTGCAAGACATTATTTTTCTTTTTTGGAGCGTCTCCATCTTTTCATATAATTAAAAATTGGATAGTTAATTTTAGAAAATATGAAAAAAAAATTATATAAAATACTCTTATTTAAAAAATTTTATTTTTATAGTTTAAAATTCTTAACATAATTTTATTTCTGTAATTCTTGGGGGCAAAATAACTTCATTTTTCTTGAAACACATGTGAATGACTATAAGAATGATTCTTTTTTATACTTTATATGATAAAGAAGTTTGAAATTTCTAAGAAACTTCATGAAAGGAGGGGATAACACTTTTAAGATAATGGGCTAAGTAGAGTCAATGATTCTCTTCGCTACTTTCAATTCCCATTTCTTAGATGGTAGTGGGATTGATTTGGCAAGAGTCAAGAGTCAATGATTCTCTTCTATGCTTTCAATTTTCATTTATCAGACAATTCAGCATTGGATGGTAGAGAGTTAATAGTCAATGATTCTCTTCTATGCTTTCAATTCCCATTTGTTAGACAATTTAGCATTGGATGATAGTGGGATTGGTTTGGCAAGAGTCAAGAGTCAATGATAATTTTTTTCTTCACATTTCTATTTTGGATTTTACTTTGTATTATAGATGAAATCTCTTTATTTGAATGGCTTTTCTCTAGTTCTTATTTATTACCATTTGATACTTTTTAAAGGAGTTTAACATATTTAATAACTATAAATTTTGTAAATCAAACACTTGTTGGACTCAAGTGGTTAAAGTGTAAGTTTATAGGAATTTGTATCTTAATATTTATATATATCAAATTAGAGTATTTAATTATAATTAGTTTTTGTTAGTAAGGAACATTATATGAAAAAGAATTATTAAAAAAAAAGATGTTGAAGTTAAATTGTTGTGTAAATATAAAGAATTTTTGTATTTAGGAAGATGAGTGAGTTCTAAAGTAGAAAAAATTAATTAATTAAAAAATGCATGTTAAAAATGAGAGTTTGTAGAGTTGAAAAGATTATAAAAAAAAAAATTTGAAAATAATCAGAGGTTCAAGGCAACTTTAAGGGCCATTTTTTTTTTGGGAATTTGGTGAGAATTACTTTGGGTTTTAGGGTTGTAGGCCAGAATACTTAAAAATAGGGGCACCAAACATCTAATAAAGCTATGTACATATCCACCTCAAAATATAAGTCCTATTAATCCATTTATTATTTTTGAATTATCCTTTTCCATTTTTTTTATCCTCTCCAAACCTAAGCTTCTTTATCATAAAAAATTGTTTGATATAAGTTGAAAGTTAATTTCAATATATTTTTATAAAATCCATACAATAATATAAAGTTTGTTCTACATGAAAAATTTTAGATTTTATTACTTATATAATTTTTTTTTTGTAAAATAATTAGAAAATATTTAGAATTAATTTAGACATAATTAGACATGAGAAACATATGAAAAAGTGGGAAAAAAAGTCTAAAGAATAGAATGATGTGGGAGTGTTGACCTTGAAAGTCAAACCAGAAGTTAATTTAAAAGCTTAAATTTGTTTTTATTTTTATTTTTTTAATTTATTAAAAGTTTTGGATTTGAATAAAATTATGTATTTTTAAATTTTTAAATTTTTAAATTTAAAAAAATTTAAACCATTTATTTGTAAAAAAAAATTATTTTTATTTGTTAAGGTTGTGGAGAGATTGGAAGAAAAGAAATTGATAAAGGAAAGGAAGAATGTGGATGCATATTGATTTGCAAGGGTATTTCAATCTTTTTATTAATGGATATTTTTTTTGTAAAAAAACTCCATAACCTATATTTGCATCCACCAAATTGATCTTTAAATCCACCTAAATAATACATATTTTTAGGATAAAAACACCCTTTGATGAACTTCTCAAACCACCATCTTCTTTTTTCTTCACTTCTCTTCTTCTAATCTCTCTATAATTCTAACATAAGTTATCACGAAAGTTATGTTTCTTACCAATATTGGACAAGCAAATAATCATCTCTAATAATGGTACAAGTGCAAATGTATGCTTTTTATGATATCTTTTATATTTCTTTTTGTACTTTTAGAGTTGGAAGAAAGAGGTATTGTGAATATTGTTTGTGTTGCATGATGGGATGTTTTATAAATGTCCAACTATGAACCCCGCATTTCCGGCTCATGCGTTTTCCACTCGATGGCGAGCTTGATTTTAATTTGAAAAATGATTTTTATTGATTAAAAAAAATTACTTGGAGTTGCCACTTGTTTTTGTTTTATTTTTTAAAAGGGTAAACAAAATAAGAAAGAAAACCCTAAGTGTGACTCCTCATTTTGGAAAAGGTGATCTACGAAAAACCGGATCGGGCTCGGGGGTCAGGTTACTTATCGGGAAGGTATAGTAAAGACCATAGCACCCTTCTAAGTCCCTAAAGTCGGGTCTTTACTAATAAAATTGAAGCAATCATGGCAATGAATGAGTAAATCAATGAATACCCAGGATAAATCGTGCACATATGAGAATCGGGACATGCATAGACAATGATTAGAGGCAAAGTGGGTTCATACCTGGGCAACAAGCCACCATGCGCTATCAATAGAGAGGGTTAGCGTACAATTTAGAAATAATCTCATGCATGTCAGAGAGTAGGATAAACCAATCATGTATGATAATCAAATCAAACAAACAATCAATCAGTCATAAAGTCACCCATGCTGGGCCCCCACTAAAGCCCGTTCATTTTACATGACTTAATGTTATAGATTCCATTATTCTGGAATTATGAAAAAAAATTTATTCAAGCTTATTGAAATCAAGAGGAGCAGTAGATCGTTTGAAATCCATAGCGGAATTAAAACTTCTTGAAGGAAAATTGGATTTTTGAAATTTAATTGAAAAAAATGGAGTTTTAGAGATTATTTGAAAATTGGATTTTTAGAAATTAAATATAAGAATGAGAATTTTAGAAATTAAATTTAAAAGGAATTGGAATTTCAGAGAACTAAACTTGGGAATCGAAATTTTGAAGAATTATTTAAACATGGGATTTTAATAAACAAATAAGTGAATAAATAAATGAATGGAATAATAATAATGATGAAATAATAATGATTGGATAAATAATTGAGGAAGTTAGGGTTTCAGAAATTGTACTTAGGGATTGGAAATCTGATGAATTACTTAGGGATGGAATTTTAAATAAACGAACAATCGAATAAATAAATGAATAAAATAACGAAAATAATAATGTTTGGATAAATAATCACGAAGATGGGAATTTTGGAAATTGGAAGTTGAATTTAGAGATTTGGAAATTGGAAGAATTATTTAGAGATGATATCCTTAATATATAAATAAGTAAATAAATAAATGGATGAGATAACATTAATAACGAAAATAATCATTAGACAACTGAATATGAATGAGATTTTTAAAAGAGGATAAATAAATATGTATGAAATAATAATAATAATTAATAAACATAATATTTAAACAAGTAAAATTGTGGAAATTTTTGAGATTGAAAATTGAATTTGGACGTTGGATTTTTTAAGAATTAGACTTTAATGATGGAGTTTTAAAAATAAATATGTGAGAATTGGAATTTAGGAAATTGAATACTAAATTTGAAAATCAGAATTTTGAAAAATTGTTTAAAGATGGGATTTTAAAAATAAATAAATAAATAGAATAATAATAATAGCGAAAATAAATAATTAAAGAAATGAATGTGAATATTAGAATTTTTGAAACAGGGAAATTAAATTCGGAAGTCGGGATTTTGAAAATTTTTTTAAAGATGGAATTTTAAAATAAATAAATGAATAGATAAATAGAATAATAATAACGGAAATAAATAATTAAAGAAAAGAACGTGAATATTAGAATTTTTTAAATGAGAAATTAAATTCGGAAGTCGGGATTTTGAAAATTTGTTTAAGGATAGAATTTTAAAATAAATAAGTGAATAAATAGATAGAATAATAATAACGAAAATAAATAATTAAATAATTACAGAGATGAACGTAAATATTAGAATTTTTGAAATGGGAAATTAAATTCGGAGGTCGGGATATTGAAAAAAATTGTTTAAAGATGGAATTCTAAAATAAATAAGTGAATGAATAAATAGAATAATAATAACAAATATATATAATTACAAAGATGGACGTGAATATTAGAATATTTGAAACAAGAAATTAAATTCGGAAGTCGGGATATTGAAAAATTGTTTAAAGGTGGAATTTTAAAATAAATAAGTGAATAAATAAATAGAATAATAATAACGAAAATAAATAATTAAAGAAAAGAACGTGAATATTATAATTTTTGAAACGGGAAATTAAATTCGGAAGTCGGAAAAAAATGTTTGGAGATGGAATTTTAATAAATAAATAAATAAAGTAATAATAATAACTAATATAATAGTGATTAAATAAATAAATATGAAAATTTGAAATCGAGTTCGGAAATTGGAAAGTTGGAGAATTGAATTTTAATAGAATATGAAGGCACAAATGAGTAAATAAATAAAATGATGAGTGGTGGTGGGCTGCATGCCAAGGTGGCCATGCAAAGTGTGGGCCCCGGGTTGATTGTGAAGGCTTCCCGTCACAAATTTTTTAATGGGCAGACATCTAAAACCAATTGGGCCATACCCAAATATCTTGTAAAAAAAATATGATGATGAAATCCAGACGGAATAAAGACCAACCAAGCGAATCCATGTTCTTGGGATTTAGTGACCCAGCATCAAGTAAATCACACCAATTGTTCTACTGTGCGCGTGTCATCCACTGGTGTAAGTATTTAGCACCAACAACTTTGGACTGAACTGGAAATGCAAAAATAAACCAACTACAGAAGCCTTCTTCCCCCTCTTCCCCTCTCTCTGGCAACTTAAGCCATCCAACTCTCTCATTTTCCGAACTCAGCATGGCTGCATTGACAGGTGCTGATGTAGGTGTGAATTCAGGTGCTGGAGCCGGCGTGGTGGCCGGAGGAGGACCTTGTTTGTGATCTGGAGGTCCGGCCGACGCCGACTTTGTCAACTAAGACGAGATTGCCCCACCAGTTCTTAAACGAAAGTACAGCTGATGATGAAATCCAGATTTTTTGGCTTGGATCGTCGTCGCTGTCATGATTTCGTCTTTGTCTCCTTGCGTTGATTCAGCTGCAACTCCATTTTTAAACGAATCAAGATGCTGCACTGATTCTTCGCTTCCTTTCTCTGGTTGTTCATCTGGTTTTTGCATCAGTGTTGGTGGATATGGGTTAGTGCAGATGGCCAAAGTTGATGTCACCCACAAATTCTTTTTCCAACGTTGGAGTAAGCTTTGAGAGATACCGGTAGATGCTTTGTACATCCAATGGGATCCTAGAAAGCCTTTGATAGATAAATGGAGGTCTTCGATAAAGCTCAAAAGAACTTCACCAAATCTGGATAGGTCTCTCCTAATGACGAATTTTCTTTTCATTAGTAGTCATTTTTGCCTCTGGATACTGTGTCTGGGCCTATTTCAGCTGGAAGGATAGCGGACTCTTTAACTTGCCCCAATCATGCCCGAATTTTCTGGTGGATGCCATGACTTCCGATATGCCTCTACCTTCTTCTTTAGGGATGTCATGTTCAGATTTCATGCTTCCATGATTTAAGAGAACAAGGACCACACTATCATGGTTTTGATTAGCATCATTGGAAAAAAAAATGGTTGAATCCTGATACTGACGCAACTACAGGTTGCTGCTACCCCGAATGGACAATAAGACAATGTCTCTCGAAAACTCTGATGATGAGCTCTCTCAGGAGTATCCCAACCCAGACAACCATCCCAATCATGGTACCCAACTCCAAAAATACCAGAAACAAAAGGGGAAACGAAGAAGAAAAAGTAAAACAGAGCATGTACAAACGATTGAACTTAGTTTCATTTCGCAAAGATCAATGGGCTGGGTATGGGTGGAAAGAAAAAAAAAAAAACTCAAGCAAATCCAAAGCAAAAGTGCGAAAAATAATCCTAAACGCCTTGTAGTGGATATGATGAAGAGAACCTCACCAGTTTTTCAAAAAAAATAAAAAAAAATATCAAGGAAACAGAGTAAGAGCCAGCAACATGGATGCATGAATGACGTAAAAAATCAACAGAGACACCAAGCAAAATAACATCCAGAAATGAAGAAATACATAACTAGCAAAGAACATACCTGGGGTGTTTCATTGATCTGGATTCACTTGTCTTCAACCCTCCTTCCTTTCCAAGAACCAACCCAGAAATCTCTGCTCCTTGGCCTCTGTTTCCCCTGTTTCCCCTGTTTCTCTCCAGATCCTCTCGTTTTTTCCCCGTTCCTCTTTTATCCCCCTCCCCTGCTCTGGATGTCCCTTGTTTCTATCTTCCTTGGCAAGCCACCACCTGTTCTCCTATTCACCCGTCGGCGAGCACATCGTCTTCAACCACCAGCATGGCCGGCCATGCTCCCTGCCATCCACACGTCTCTCGTAGCTGCTTTCATGCAGAACAGGAGATCCCCCCCCCCCCCCCCCCCCCCCCCCCCCCCCCTCCTCACTGAATTCCACTCCCGGATCGTTCTTGAAAAGCCACCTTGCTTCACTTTTAAAAATAATAAAAGAAGGTAATAATAATAATAATAAATCATATCATTAAACCAATACACTTGGTTTAAAACAGGGGGTCTACACCAACCTATACTTCTGAGCATACTTAAAGTGTTTAAAACTATACATTTAGACATTATTATAGGTGTCTAAAACTATGTCTTGTTGTAGACCCCTTTTGTGGTGAGGGGCCGGGAGAGTTGCCACTTTTCCTTTTCATTACATTTGTGGATGGGACTTTCCTCGGGGGGGGCCTCCCATGCATGAAAACCAGCCGCATGGACAGGTGGCCAAGAGCCTCCCATGCATGAAAACCAGCAACATGGACAGGTGGCCAAGGGCATGGTTGGCCATGAGGGTGGTCTAAAACTATGTCTTGTTGTAGACCCCTTTTGTGGTGAGGGGCCGGGAGAGTTTCCATTTTTCCTTTTCATTACATTTGTGGACGGGACTTTCCTCAGGGGGGCCTCCCATGCATGAAAACCAGCCGCATGGACAGGTGGCCAAGAGCCTCCCATGCATGAAAACCAGCAACATGGACAGGTGGCCAAGGGCATGGTTGGCCATGAGGGTGGTTGGGAGGCCATGCTTGCTGATGGAGGAACAGGGGGAGAGCTGAGAATTCGACAGTGGCGTCTAAAAAGCGTGAGAGGGGGGGGGGATTTTTTTTTTTTTTTTTTTTTGGGATGGCGTTTTTCTGTGTTAGCTTGGAGAGAAAGCTGGATGGAAGGGAAGAGGAAGAGGAAAGAGATGTTGAGCTGAACATTTTTTCGAAGAGAGCGTGAAACAGAGTTTGAAGTTAGGCGAGCTTTCGCTTGAGAGGAAGCTTTCTAGGTACGACTTCTATAGTTTATTATCTTCTCATTTATTCTCATTTTTTGCAGTCTTTCGGGGCATTGATTTGTTGATTGGTGTGGACATCAAGGGCCACTCGTTTGTTTTGTTGGATCTACTCTTTATATGCATGCTCTGTTTTGGTTTTATTTTGGAGTTTTTGTCTTCTCTTGTGAACATCTAATGCTCTGCTCCTTCCCTTAACCTGATGTTTCAAAAATCATTGCTGGTGTTCCCTTTTGATTCCATCTATATCCAGCCCGTTAATCTTTATGAAATGGAGTTAGGTTCATTAGTATTATTTTCGTTTAAACATGCTCTGTTTTTCTTCCCGTTCTCCTCTGTTTCGGGTATTTTTGGAGTGTTGGGTGTCGCGTTTGAAGTTGGCCATCTTGGTTGAGGTGTTTCAGGGAGAGCACCATGAGATCCATTTTTTTCGTACTATAAGAAATTTCTGGATGTTTGAGAGCCATATGGGTTACATTGGAGTGCTCAAAGATGCTCTTGCTTAAGTTGAGAAAACCATAGAGATAACTCCTTATTCAAGTGGAGAAAACTCTGTTTTCTGGGGAGCCACCATGACGGCGCCTATTAGCAAATGAGGACAAGAGGATGTGTGCCAAGACCGAGACTGATCGTTGAAGAAAGCAAAGTAGAAGGGTGTTTGCCGAGGATCTACCTATCATGTCGCCTTCCATTGTCACCAACGGCGGTGCTCCCGCCGAGGAATTCCACCATCAGTCGTTTCACGGCGGTGTACTGTGAAGTTCGGAAGAGCTGCTTCAACTATTGCTTCTTCTACCTTCGGTTCTCAAGAGCCCCACCTTCCCCCCCCCCCTTCATGATCGTCGATGGCCTTCCAACCTCTGCCGCCGGCAATCCAGGTGAAATCGCTAAGTCGTTTTCCGAACCTGTTCAGGCAGCCTACGACAATGCTAGTGCCGAGTGAGTCCACGTTGTCATCGGATCGAAAGTTAAGGATCAGCGTGGACTCGTCTAGAGTAGCCGACGTCGCGCTCGACGCTACGCCACCTTGCCTTTTCACCGTTAACAACTTACTCTTTCCAACCGAGTCGTTCGGAAAATCCCCATCTTCGGCGCCAGCTCACCTTGACGCCCATGTTGGAGAAGAAGAGGTGGAGTCTCCTAAGTTTTTCTTATTGTTTCTCACCACCCGCTTCCACTCATGCAATGTGAAAATCAAAACAACCGTAGGAAACAGAGGAATCGGTGCAGCGGGCAGCCCAACTGTGTTGCTTCTTTTGTATTTGGAATTCAAAGAAGGATGACGCCCACATGCAGCCATCCACCTGCACTTGAACCCCACTTGATCCTTTTGTCATCTCTCCTATCTCCATGCTTGCATGGCATGCAAGCCCAGCAGTCACGTGCAATCCATTTTAATTCATTTGTTTTTTTAGTTTAAAATTTGATCTTTTAAAAAAAAAAACTCTTTTATAAAATAAATCCCCCAAAATTCCAAAGTTATAAATTTACTTATCTATTCATTTACTTGTTTGTTTATTTATTTATTTATTTCAAATATATATATATATATATATATATATATATATATATATATATGTATTCATTTCTGGAATAATCTTCTCAAATTTAATTCTAAATTTAGTCCACACAACTCTAATTCTTGAAATTCAATTTCCCGAAACTCCATTTTTTAAAAAAAAATTTAATCATCGAAATAATTTATTTATTTTTAACATTATAACTTTAAATTTAATTTTCCAAGATCGACATTTTAAAATTTAAATTTCCGAAAATCTCAATATTTCAAATTCAATTTTTTAAAAATGCCACCTTCAAATGAATTTTAGAAACTCCAATTTCTTTCAAATCTAATTTTTGAAAAATTCCTTTTCCAAATAATTCTTCAAAATTCCTTTATTTATTTAATTTTCAAATTCCCATTTTCGAATATTTTTTTGAAATTTTGAAATTCCAATTCCTGAATTTAATTTCCCCTAAAAAAAATTCTAATATTCATGTTCTTTTCTTTAATTATTTATTTTCGTTATTATTATTCTATTTATTTATTCATTTATTTATTTTAAAATTTCATCTTTAGACAATTTTTCAAAATCAGTTACAAAAAAATTCTAATATTCACATTCTTTTCCTTAATTACTTATTTCGTTATTATTATTCTATTTATTCATTCACTTATTTATTTTAAAATTCTATCTTTAAATAAATTTTCAAAATTCTGACTTCCGAACTTAATTTCCTATTTCAAAATTCTAATATTTACGTTCATTTCTTTAATTATTTATTTTTCATTATTATTATTCTATTCGTTTATTCATTTATTTATTTTAAAATTCCATCCTTAAACAATTTTTCGAAATCCCGATTCCTGAATTTAATTTCCCCTAAAAAAAATTCTAATATTCATGTTCTTTTACTTAATTATTTATTATCGTTATTATTATTCTATTTATTTATTCATTTATTTGTTTTAAAATTTCATTTTTAAACAATTTTTCAAAATCCCGACTTCCGAATTTAATTTCCAGTTTCAAAAATTCTAATATTCACGTTCTTTTCTTTAATTATTTATTTTCATTATTATTATTCTATTTATTTATTCATCTATTTGTTTATTTAGTTCCTTTAAAAATTTCAATCATTAAAGTTCAATTCTTCAAAAATATGACTTCCAAATTTAATTTTCAATCTAAAAAATTCTACTATTCATTTTTGGTCGTTTAAATATTATTTTGGTCATTATTATTATAATTCCATTTATTTATTCATTCATTTCTTTTAAAAATTCCAATTATTAAAGTTCAATTCTTTCCAAAATCTGACTTCCAAATTTAATTTTCAATCTCAAAAATTCCACTACTCGCGTTCATTCGTTTAAATATTAATTTTATGTAGATGCTGATTTTGCTGGTGATATTGATAGTAGAAAGATGACTACTGGGTTTGTTTTTACTCTAGGTGGTACAACTATATCATGGGCTTCAAATCTACAGAAGATTGTTACTTTGTCTACTACAGAAGCTAAGTATGTTGGAGCAACTGAAGCTGGAAAGGAGATGATTTGGCTACATGGTTTCTTAAATGAATTGGGTAAGAAGCAGGGGATGGGCATTCTACATAGTAACAATCAGAGTGCAATTTTTCTTGCCAAAAATTCGGCTTTTCATTCAAAGTTGAAGCATATACAAACAAAATACCACTTTATCCGTTACCTTGTTGAAGATAAACTAGTAATACTTTAGAAGATTTGTGGATCTAAGAACCCGACAGACATGTTGACTAAGGATGTCACTATTGAGAAGTTGAAGCTGTGCACAGCTTCAATTGGTCTTCTAGCTTGAGGACAAGAGGATGAGTTGCAGGGATGAGGGATTGTTTCTTGAAGGATAGTGGTTTGATGTTGGTGATTGAACTAGTCTCCAAGTGGGAGATTTGTTGGGCTTTGTAGAGCCTAGTTTTGTTTGATCCGGTTTGATGACCCGACCTGAATAATATTGCGTGGTTTTTAATGGGAGATTTACTGAGGCTTAGTCCATGGAGCGAAGGCTTGGGCCGATAGGCCCATTTAGCCCATTGTGGAACCGCCTTTTGTAATTAGGGTTTTTTAGTGTGGTGTGGTTGCTGTGTTATATATATAGAGAGAAAATATTGTAGCCGCAAGTTGTACTCTGTATTATTCCTTGATAATAGTGATATCCCTGCAACTCTGTAGACGTAGGCAAATTGCCGAACCATGTAAATATTGTCTTATGCGTGTGATTGTTTTTCTTTGCCATGTGTTTTCTCTATTTTTTTTTTGTTTATCACAGGTTGAGAATTCGGCTTAAATTCCCTTCAGTTTTCATGGGATTGAGGGCCAACTCGCTTACATTATATCTTGGATCCATTCTCAGAGGGCCTCAAGCTTTACATTATATCATGGTCTTTATTGCATATATTTTGGTTGGTGAAAGCACTTAGTGCTCTTATTGTCCAATTGTTGCTTGCAAAGCTTTTTTTAGATTTGGTTGATTTACATGTAATCAAATATATTTCTTTTTGGATTTTGCACATTGGTTTCCTTACAATATTGTTTTGCTTCCTTAATAACATTCAATGCATTGATCATATTTTCTCACTACCTTGTTTTGCTTACTCGATTATATTTTATCCTACACATTGTTTTACATTTGGTATAGTTGTTTGTATGTGTGCAGTTTATAGGATTGGGTGGTAAGTACTACAAGTTAATGCATTGCCCTTGAATCATTTTTTAGATGAACGTATTTAAGTGTCATGCAAACTCCATTATGAGAGTCTGGGAAGGATTATGTAATGATGTTTTGTCATAAAATTGCCAAAGGGGGAGATTGTTAGGATAATGAGTCTAGATTGTATTTTAGCAATTTTATTCAAATTATTTTTTGGCTTAAGAAACTTTTTAGATGGTGACTTACTCTTTATCGAAGATTCAAGGTTATTGTTCGCTCAACCGGAAAGTCAATTAAGTTTATAAAAGTTTAGGTTATGTGAAGTTAGGCATTTAAAGGGTTAAAAGTGGATTAATAATTTTTTTCTAGAATTAAAAATGCTTAAATTAATATTTTGAAAATGTAGGGGATGCTCAAGTGTTGGAATTGTTCAAGCGCTTATCTAGAGCTTAAGCACCCGAGGAGCTCGAGCAATTGGTAAGTGTGTTCGTGCACTTGTCCTGAATCTACCATAATATGGTAGAATATTTTTTGAAAATTCACAAAAACTCTTTTTAGAAAATTTGGGATACCAATATGATAAGGTTTAAAGGTTTATATAAGCCATACTACAACCTTTTTAGGGTTAGACACTTACAAAGGGATTAAGCCTAACTTGTCATACCATTCTCAATCTATCAAAATGGATTCAAAGCGTTGAATTTAGGTTATTGGAAGACCTACATCTCTTTAGTGAGGCTAAGAAGTATTCATTGGAGCAATTGGAGACCTACATCTCTTTAGTGAGGCTAAGAAGTATTCATTGGAGCAATTGGAGATTGTTGCATCGTGGACATAGATTAAGTTGTAGGTTGTGGAGAGTAAGTCTATAAGGTAAATCATCCAAGTGATTCTATATGACTTGATCTCATATAATAGATTTAGATTTGAGGTCTTAAACACTATGATTTTTTATCTCCACAATTAGTGTGAGGGTTTTTCATATAAAATTTTTGTGTCCCTTGCATACTTTGATTATTTTGATTATACCGATTGTCTTTAATATCTTACAAGTTTAAATTGGGTTAATTTATTCAATTTTTTTATTGTAATATATTAAAATATACTCATTCAAGCCCTCCTCGAGTGTTACCCTATTGGACATAGGTTTTTCAACATTCATCTTAATAATGACTTTTTTAGGATAAAAATGCCCTTTAGTGAAATAGTTAAATTACCCTTAAGGGAAAAATATACATTCATCTCCCTCCTTAGTGTTTGATACATTAAGGTTGAACATTTGCATGATATTTGATAAACTAAGGCCTCACATTTGCACAACTTGTAGCTTCTAGGTTTGAGCCCCTTCTTAGTGTTTGACACACTAAGATTGAACATTTTGACAGTCTCTAACTTTCCAAATCTAGACACCATGAAAGGAGTTTTTGTTTTTGTTTTTGTTTTTTAATTTCTCTTTTATGTGTGTGTGTGTTTTATGATTTCTCACTTCTAAATCATTTCTAAATTCTTCATAAATGTTTCTCAACTATTTTTACAAGTCTTTTTTGTCAAAATTTACATAAAGAATAAGCCTTAAAAATATTTTCTTATGAGGTTTGTTATTAAGAAAAAAAAAGTTTGATGGAAAAAGAAAAAGATGAGTGTGGAAGGGAATAATGAGAAGGGTGTTTTAGGTATATTAGAAAATTGTAGGTGGATGTATTAATAAGGTTAATACTTTAAAGTATATGCATAAATAGGAGAGATGTAAACAGAAATTTAGTGGATTCAAATATAATTTTCTTTTAACCTTTTTAAGAATCTTAACCTTCTCTTTCTCGATCTCAATATGTTGAAGTCATTGAATCAATCTCTAACCAAAATTACAAAACTGTAGACCCCCCCCCCCCCCCCCGGAGGGAGAAGAAAGCTGAGTTTATTTTATATATATATATATAATCTTCTGACCACACAGGGAATTAAGCTGGGGGGTGGCGGCGAGATAGGACATAAGACAGAGAGAGAGGTGACAGAGAGAGGCGGGCTTTAACTTGGAGAGGAAGCTAAAACTGAAAGGGGGGATGGACAGGGGGTGAGGGAAAAAGAGCTGACTGGAGGGGATTTTCTGGAGAGAGGAACCTCCGAGGTATGAACACTATCGATCTCTCGTTTTCTTCCTCATTTTTTTTCGGTCTTCATGCATTTTTTGCTGCTGTTTCTAGCTCCCCTTCATTGCTTGGACATGGATATTATTGGTTATGTGTTCATTTGTTGTTGTTCCTCTGAGATTTCCATGGCTGCGTTTAGGTTATTCAGGTTGCTCTTTCTGTGGTTTTGGACTCCACCTGTTCATAAGTTCATTGGTTTTCATCATGATATGGGCATTGGTTTATATCACCCGCCATGTTGTGTTCTGTTTCTAAAGTTTATTTATTTTTTTTCTTTCTTTGTTATTATTTTCCCCTGTTTCCATTTCTTATCTGGACGTATGGCTTCTTTTGGGTGCATTGTTTCATCACCACATTCCCACCCCATTAAACTTTCATACCCATCTCTTATGCTAATGATCGCCATCCACGCTCCCACGCCTGCGCGCGAAGTAGCAGCCCCCATTTCCATTTCCCCGTTTCATCCCCGGCGTCGTCAATATGCTTACCACCTTCCTTTGGACACCACCAACCGGCGTACCACCAGGATAAGGACGACCTCTCTCTCGCATGTCACCGTCGACGTCAGCCGAAAGAGGAAGCCCCTCGCGTGCCTGTAAAGGCTACAGCAGCAGGCTCCGCATTGTCACCAGGCCGCTACAGTTGGATGTGTTCGACGGCGGAGGGAGCAGTGAGACATGGCGGCGCGGCACGAAGCGCCTACAGTTTGGACCAGCCTCGAGGGCCCCCGGCGAAGCCTCTCATCTCCAGTTCCTCCGTCGCCGTCGCCTGAAGTGGAGAGGAACGTATGATTGAATGGTCCAAAGACAGAGGAGAATGGACTTGGACTTTAGTGGGCTGGACTTAGATGAGAGGCCCAAGTTTGAGAAGGCATTGGGTGCCTTGGGCTTGCCCCTTAACATCTTTGGACTCGGGCTTGAGTTGGGGGCAGTAGGCCCAAGTTTGTGATGGATGTTTGCATTGGGTTTGCTTATGAAGGCTTTGGGCTTGGGTTTGAATTTGGAGCCCAGACCCAAGCCTATGCTGAAGATGGAGCCTTTGTCTTAAGCCCATTTCTATTATTATTATTATTATTATTATTATTATTGCTATTATTATCATTGCTTAAATATGCAAGTCCAACTTTAATCTTCAAATTCAACTTTCAAAATCCATATTCTAGCAATTTAATATCATTATTATTATTATTAATAATTCAACTTTTAAAGTATTATTATTATTATTGTTATTTCAAAAATCTTATTATTATTATTATTATTATTATTAATTCAACTTTTAAAATATTATTATTATTATAATTATTGTTATTATTAATTCCACTTCTAAAATATTATTATTATTGTTATTATTATTAATTCAACTTTCAAAACCTTATTATTATTATTATTATTAATTCACACTTTCAAAAATCTTATTATTGCTATTATTATTATTGATTCGCACTTTCAAAATCTTATTGTTATTATTATTAATTCAACCTTTCGAAATCTTATTATTATTATTATTATTATCATCATTATCATTAATTAGAACTCTCGAAATCTTATTAATATTATTATTATTACTATTATTAATTCAAACTCTCAAAATCTTATTATTATTATTATTATTATTAATTCAAACTTTCAAAACCTTATCATTATTATTATTATTAATTCAAACTTTCAAAATCCTATTATTATTATTATTAATTCAAACTCTCAAAATCTTATTACTATTATTATTATTAATTCAAACTTTCAAAACCTTATCATTATTATTATTATTAATTCAAACTTTCATAATCCTATTATTATTATTATTAATTCAAACTTTCAAAATCTTATTATTATTATTATTATTAATTCACACTTTCAAAACCTTATTATTATTATTATTATTAATTAACACTTTCAAAAATCTTATTATTGCTATTATTATTATTGATTCGCACTTTCAAAATCTTATTGTTATTATTATTAATTCAACCTTTCGAAATCTTATTATTATTATTATTATTATTATCATCATTATCATTAATTAGAACTCTAGAAATCTTATTAATATTATTATTATTACTATTATTAATTCAAACTCTCAAAATATTATTATTATTATTATTATTAATTCAAACTTTCAAAACCTTATCATTATTATTATTATTAATTCAAACTTTCATAATCCTATTATTATTATTATTAATTCAAACTCTCAAAATCTTATTATTATTATTATTAATTCACACTTTCAAAACCTTATTATTATTATTATTATTAATTCAAACTTTCGAAATCTTATTATTATTATTATTATTATTATCATTATCATCATTAATTAGAACTCTCGAAATCTTATTAATATTATTATTAATTCAAACTTTCAAAATCTTATTATTATTATTATTATTACAAATTCAACTTTCAAAATCTATATCCCTGCAGTTTAATTCCCTAAAGTTCATTTCTCATTTTCTTTGGCAAATTTCATTTTAATTACTGAAGCTCTAATCTTTTAAATTTAATTCCCAAAATCTCCAATTTTCCAATAAACTCCAAGAATCCAGTTTTCACCCGAATAGTTTTAATTCCATTTCAGTTCCTAAATAATCTTCTGATCTTCTTGATTTTACATAAGCAATAGTGAATTCTTCATAATTCTAAAACACGGAATTTGTGAGACTAGTTTGTGAATAATAAATTGGGCTTTGGTGGGGGGGCCCTATGTTTGATCCCTGTTGATTGTCAACTGTTGTGCTTAATATATTTTGCTTGATCTTCGTTTTGCACTCCGATATGCATGAGCTATAATTTGTATTTGTTAATTGTGTACTAATCTCATTTCTTGAAAGCGCATTGTGGCTCGTGGCCCAGGTACGCATACACTCTCATTCTGATACTTCACTATACATGTTCCGATTCTCATATGTGCATGATCATTCAGGATATTCATTGATTTCCTCATCAATTGCCATGATTGCTTCATTTTATTAGTAGAGACCCGACTTTAGGGACTTAGAAGGATGCTACGGTCTCTACCGTACCTTCCAGATAAGTAACCTGACCCCCGAACCCGATCCGGTTTTTCACAGACCACCTTTTCCGAAACAAGGAGTCACACTTAGGGTTTTTCTTTCTTATTTTGTTTACCCTTTTAAAAATAAAACAAAAATAAGTGGCGACTCCAAGTCATTTTTAATCAACAAAGCAATTTTTTTCAAGTAAAAATCGAGCTCGCCATCGAGTGGGAAACGCATGAGCCGAAATACGGGGTCCACAAAATGGCGACTCCACTGGGGATTTTTTTTTTAGAGGGTCAAGCTTGAACTTAGAGTGAAGCAAACGTGGCATTTGATTGGACGATCAGTGGATGCTCCTCTCTTGATTGTACATTGAGGATTTCTTTATGCATGCTTAGATGTCGTATTCATTTGAGATTTTGACATGCTGGATTATTGATGATTGATCTTATTGCATTGCTTAGCGTATTGATTCTGATTTTGACATGATTGTTCTGATCACTTCACATGCATACACTCACCATTGTATATCACTCAGCTTGACATGTTGATTATCTGACTTGTATACTATTTTGATCGTCTTTGAGCATGATATTTGTATCACTTTTCATCTTGATTGTCGTATTCTCACTTATCTTGTGTGTACACGAGTGATATATCCTGCTCTGCCTGACTGTATGATGCATGACTGCCCTCCCTCTGCATGATTGCATGTCGTCTGTCTATGTGGGTCTCACTTCTATCCCCCTACCTCCAACTCTCTTGGTTTCGGTCATTCCTTTCATCTCGGTTCTCACTATTGCAAGTGTGAGACCTTCTGTGTGCTTGCTCTCTGACTGAGCCAGAGATTAGGAGTAGGGTCTAGCGACGGGCTATGTCGATGCACGGGAGCATTCTGGAGGAGAGCGATACTTTGATGTCGATTGGAGTCCGATCATTGAAGACCTGTATAGCCCCGAGCTAGGTTTCATGGATAGTCGTGCGACCAGTGTGTTTCCTCTTCTGCTCTAGATTCTTGGGGTTTTCGGATGCACCCACACCATTCACTGTGCACTTTAGTTGACCATTGAGCGTTGAGAGTTTGAGAGGTTTCACCATAGGAAACCCCCCGGGATGTCGAGGTAGTGCATGTGTGGAGGTGATGACCACCTTGCATGGAAGCACCCTGTCTCTTTTTGAGGCGTGCAGAGGGTTGCGTATCGCCGGGGGGTATGATCGCTTCTGCTAGGGATCTTTTAAAGTCCACCCATACCCATTTAGAGCCACCTTCACCTTATAGGTTGAGCCGTAGATCCTCCGATTAAGACTCCCTCCCTACACGTGGGTGCATCTGAGGGCCTTCAACGCCTCTGTGGTCACATTTTGGATTCGACGCTCTTTCTTTAGTCTCCAGTTGAGAATGCATACAGATCAGTGCTAGTTTTGAGTACGGTCGGACCGTTCATCTTCACTTGGATGCTTTGCTGGTTCCCGCTTAGATTACCTTTTCTTTTGTACATTCTCAGAGCCATACCCTTATTCCGTTCTTCATGCTTTCTCAGGATCGGACCTTTGTTTTTCATTTGGATATACCTTTGTGGGACAGAGTAGAGGAGGAGACCTTCAGGATCGAATTTTGTTCACAGCCTGGATTCACCTTCTTGGGTCAGAGTTGAGGGGAGATTAGTCCGATATTCAGAGAGGACAGATATGGATCAGCAGGTCGTCACAGTTGACCAATTCACGGCCGCAATGGCTTCTATCCAGGAGGCTTTGGCTAGCCTCAGGCAGGAGATCGGTGGTCAGCAGGGTAGACCACCAGCAGTGGCTCAGGATGAGACACCGCATGACTCGTTGCCACCTCCACCGCCACCACCTATTCCTTCGGCGCCTCAGGCTTCACCTTATGTATTACACGGGCATTCTGAGATCGCTCCGCCCGCTGTTGTCCAGACCACCGTCGCTGATGACGCTCATGCGTGTATGGACCGCCACGAGCAGTGTATGAGACAGATGAGAGTGTCAGATGGATCAGTTGTTTGGGACGATTTTGAGGGTATGTCGGTAGCTAGTTTGCCTGCTACGTTCAGGATGCCAGAGATCGAGAGATATACAGGCATTGGTTGTCCGCGCCTTCACCTCAGACTTTATTGCACCGTGATGAGGGCTCATGGTTTGGACGAGTCTCAGATGATTACTCTATTCCCCCTATCTCTGAGTGGGGCAGCCCAGCGATGGTTCGCTTCTTTGGAGTCTTCACGACGCCGGACATGGGGTGACTTGGCCCGGGAGTTCCTACGACAGTTTTCGTTTAACATTGTGGTGGATGTATCGAGGAGAAAGCTAGAGGCTCTTAGGCAAAGATCGGACGAGTCAGTTTATTCGTTCATTTCCCGCTGGCGTGGGAAGATTGCCGAGATTATTGACAGACCTTCAGAGCGAGATCAGATACAGATGATCTTGAGGAGTTTACAGCCCAAGATCGCCAAGCATATGGTCGGGGCACCGTTCGCAGATTTTGGGTCGTTGGTTATGGCTTTATACGATGTCGAGGACGACATCTCGAGAAGATTATGGACAGATTCTTCCCCTAGTGATATTAAGGGGAAGAAGCCCTTCGTAGGACCGAGGCCAGCAGATGTGAGCGCTATCGGTTCTTCCAGTCAGAGGCCTCTCAGGCGCCATCAGCCGATCCCACAGTTTCTCGAGCCTCATTCGTCCTATGCATCTCATCAGTACAGGCCACGGGCACCTCGTCCAGCTTATGATCAGACATATACTCCGTAGACTTTGGCTTTGCCTTATTATGCCTCCCAGGGCATTGAGAGACCCCCGGTTTCCTACACGGCTACAGGACAGCCATGCTATGCCACTCAGTTCACTGCGAGACCCGCAGAGCCTTATCCCCGACCCAGAGCTCAGCAGACTTCTGCTCCCTTTGCTTTGAGGACACAAAAGCAGTTCTCACAGATAGGCATGCCGTTGAGCCAGGCTCTTCGGAAGCTTACAGAGACTGGGTTATTGACTACTCTCACCCCTCGGCCACCGCCTTAGCCGATTCCGCCTCAGTTCAGGATGGATATACACTGTGCATACCATCAGGGGCCTGGACACGAGACCGATCGATGCACCGCTTTGAGGCATGCCGTTCAGGATTTGATCGACCAGGGTTTGGTACACTTGGGTCAGCCGAGTGTGACCACGAACCCGTTGCCTGCTCACACCGCACATGCAGTCCCTCCATGATTCATGCCTAATTGGTGTCTCAGCTGATGTATGTCCAGCTGGTGCTCCTTGATGGCAGGTGTAATCAACAAAATTTTTAATCTATAACACCATGAACTAGGGTAGCAAATACAAAGCTACTATAGCATAGTGGCTCTAGGATCGTTCCACTGGGAAGGGTACTCAAGATTGTAAATGATACCAATTCAAAGTGAATTGGTGCGGTTTCATTTCAAGATTAGCTTAAGAAATAAAACACAAACTTTGGTTTGAAAAAGGTTTGAACTTAGATTAACAACACAACAAGTGATGAAAATAACTTAAGAAGAAAAGCATTCCTTGGAGATTCAGGTATACAGGGGAGGTTTCTCATGCAAAAGCATAGCTCCGGTCACTTGGTTCAATTCCTCACATTAGAGACTTAACACTAAGTCAATTCTCTAACAGGTGCTGCATAAATGCATCCCTCAATTGGATTTCAGCTTTAATTCTCTCACTGATGCAACTTGCAATGGTTCAAGCCTCTCACTTAGCTTTTACCATTCAAGGTGATCTTTAACCTTGGATTACCCGTCAAAAGCTCGCAAGAGGTAACTAATGGATGTCTCCTAAGAGTCCAAAAGCTTACCAAGTGTTGGCTATTCTAGAAAATCCTACCTTCAAGTCACCTACCAGAGGCTCGCAAGGGGTAAACTAGTGCATCTCCATGGGTGAAGATCACTTGCCTTACCAAGTGTTAGCCCAGGTGACTCCAAGGTGTTTTAAGTTAACTAAAAACATTAGAAACCATTCACGGGACACACTTACTCTTCATTCATAGCTGAAACCACAAAGCTTCTGATTGATGCACTTGGAACCTTTCCCGGCAACCTTAACTCCAAGGAACTAAAAGGTTTAGCTACTCATTCTCTGGGGAAAACTCCTCAGAGAGTGCATAACTTGGTAAAAAAATTAAAATACGAAGTGAGAAGGTAAGGCAGTCAAGAGCTAAAGCTCTCTGTATTTCTTTCTTTTGAAACTTACAAAAGGTTCAACAACCAGAACCACTTTAGAACAGGCTCCTCGGGCTCCCTTTTATACCAAAAATCCCAAGTACAGCTATCCCATGGTATTTTGCTAAATTCCTAACTTAAAAGCTAAGGAAATCTATCATTGGTGACTTACAAGGAGAATTTAGGCATTTAAGCAACAAAAATCTAATGAAAAATATCTCCAAGAGTCGGTTACAAATATCAGGAAGCACTAAGGACCACTTCGCAGGTGAAAGATGAGGTCTGCGAAATTTCGCAGGTGCACAAGAGGAGCTGCGAAATTCCTTCATAGCAGCCAGCTGCTTCAACACCTTTGCAAAGTGAACTTCCAACTTGAGGTGTTTGGCTTCCATCGCGGCGCGAAGCTTCAGGGGAACTCCATAGCACTGTGCAAAAAGGCTGCGAAACCATTCCGCAACAAGAATGGTGATTTCGCAGCACTTTACTGAAGTCTTCCTTCCTTCAGCTTGGAGCAGTTATCTTCCAACGGCTGTAGCTTCCTCATTTCAGATCCAAATTGCACACGGTTTGAGGCATTGGATTGTTGACTTCCCAAGCTTTCAAATGAAATATTGTATGCATAAATTGAACATCAGGAAGTGCTCCAAAACTAGCTGCAGTGACTGTCATCAAGAGTGCTCCATGGTTGAATCCTCTTTGCTTCCCCTTTGCATTTCCACTTTGCTTAAGGCATAAGAGCTTCAAGGCTCTGATTCTTCATGCCTCTGAGCTTCCCATAGCTTTCTAAGGATTCCATATCACTCTCCTCAATCTCACAATGCTTTGGTGATCAAAATACTAACAAAAACACCAAAACTTACACTTTTTGATTAGAATTGATTGAAAGGGGCCTTAACATGCTAATTGGGTTAAAAGGCACTAACTACTACTCAAAAGTGTTTAAAAGGATTAATTAAAAGCTATCAAATAGCACTTTTTGAGTAGTAATCACTCCCCCCAACCGACATATTGCTAGTCCCTTAGCAATGAAGGAGAGAAAAACAAAACAAAATTACCATAATTTACAAATCATGCTAATCACTTCCAAAAAGTATTTAAGAGGCATGACTGAAAAACTCTCTCATGGATCATTAAAGAACTATAACTTCAATATTTCAACAAGAGAAATCAGCAACTTTGCTAAATACCACTGATCAAGGGAATGCATTATGCAAATTGAAGTTTTAAAACCATTTTCACTTCCAAAGAACCAAACTTTATTCTTCCACAAAAATCTAAGTGTAAGATGATAGCTTCCGAATATAGCATGCTAAACTAATCTCTCCCCCCAACCTATCTCTTTTCAACACTTTAGCAAACTGACCAAATTCAATAAACAGATAACACACTTTTTTTTTTTTTTTTTTTTTTTAGGCAACAGGCTTAAGGGGCATTTTTTCTGTTTTGTCCATGTAACGGGGGTCCATCGATGACTCCCAACCAATTAAGGTTTAGGGCATCAAGCTTTAAGGATCTTTCAACCACTAACTCCTCGGATTTTGCCCCGGACTTTTTCATATACCCTTTTTGCCTACCATATGCTAACTCCACCTATTCACCCTTGTAACGAGCATTGAGGCTGGTGACTCCCAACCAATTAAGGTTTAGGGCACCAGGTTTCAAAGGTTTTCACCATATACCCTTCCAGACCTTGCTCGGGTTTCAAGGCAAGCAAACATTTTGCTTTCTTTCTTTTTCTTCTCTTTTTTTTTCAAAGGCTCATTGGCCTTTCATAAGGTGTCTCAATATCATTAAAATGAGGTCAAAGATACCAAGTCCCAAAATTTTCTAAGTCAAGGGGGAAATAGTTTCTCATTTTATAAAAGGAATCTATTGTGCACAGTGTGTGGATAGCTTAAAGTGGAAGGACTAAATTTGATTTCAATAGAAGTTTCAACAATTGAACCACTTTAGCAAGCATAATCCAAACTCTAAGTTAGATGCAAAGCAAAAGTTTAGTTTCTCCTATTTTAATTCGAAAATTTTTCCTCAAAATCCATGGAGATTATAGTAATAAGCAAAACAACTTCAACTACTTTACTAAACAAGGCTAAAAAAAATCAAAATAACTTAGCATACTTCCTTCAACTTAGCAAACTTCCTTCCTCATTTCACCCCCCCCCAACCAAGCTGAGCATTGTCCCCAATGTGATATGGGTGATCGAAAAATAAAGGGAGGAAGTGGTACCTCCTGATCGATTTCAATTTCGAATATTGAATGGAGAAACCACATGTTTCAAAAAGAATAAACAATGTGAGCAAAGGGAGAAAGAGTAAATTGATGCTAAGAATTAACAACAAAAATTAGATTTTGTATTACTTTACTCATTTGTGAACAGCTAGAAAAAAGGGAGTAATACAACAATCCAAAGAATCTCCACAAATATTATCAAAATGTAGGAGATTTCATAAAAGACTAACCAAAACAAAATACACAAAAAGGTAATATATCAAAGATATAGAAATGTTCAGAGGAGGGAAGTGCTAGAGCTGATAGCCTATGAAGATGGCTCTGCTGAAGCTGGAGCTGCTGACTGATGAGGGGCATGAGGCTCTGTGGTGGTAGGAGTGGCCTCCTCCTCAGCTGATGGGAGGCCAAGATGCTACTGAAGTTGCCTCAGAATGAAAGTATGCTGAGCCTGAGTAGCCATCATCTGCTGCTGGTGAGATCTCAAAGCTGCCATCTCTTGAGCAAGTCTGCTCTGAGAGGCTGTCAATGTCTCCAATGCATGGCATAGATCCCTATACTCAGAGATAGGGATGGCCATCCTAGGCTCGGCTGGTGTGGAAGGCTGTGCTGAAGCAGGGGCTGCTGGAGGAACTGGAGATGCACTGGTCATGGAGGGAGAGGCTGCAGGCATACCCTCAGGTATGAGGCGTGGGGATACTCTCCTGGCAGGTAGAGCCTGAACTGGTTGTGGAAGTTCTTGTTGCTCCACCTTGTAAGCTGTCATGTTGCTCCACTTTTCAAAAGTAAAAACATCTCTACAGATCCTCTTTTGCTCCTGCTGAGGCTCTGCTGGGTATCCCAAGTGCTCAAGGATTTGGCACAACAGTCGTGGGAAGAGAAGGGGGATGGAATCAGCCCTTTGCAATTTTTTTCTATGCACCTTCTCTTCAAAATAAAGAAGGGCTGCCAGGATCAGGTGGTGAGGGCCAAAATAATAGCCCTCAGACATTTTAAACAGGGTCTCCAACATAATTCCCCTTCTCTGAGTCCAATGTTGAAGGGGATAGATACTATGCCTCAACAGGGCATCAATAAGGAACATCTTTGGGGGTAGTTCCCCCCTCAGCAGATACGGGTTTCTGGATGCTCCTCCAGACAAAACATGCACCATCTCCAGCTGAGATGGATTGGCCCAAGCTCTGAAGTCATCGAAATGACTGGGCTCATATGGAATGTTCAAAGCTTCAGCTATTTGCCGAGCCCCCAAGATACCATGTCTACCATCAATAACAAAATGAATTGAGGTAGGATCCCTGACCTGTCGAGTAGTCATGGATTGATAGAAGTCCATTGCTATTCTGGGGTAGAAGAAGTCTCATGGTGTCAGAAATTGCTCCATTCGGTATCTTCGCAGCAATTGGAATGTTTCTTCAAGCTCCGGGCGCAGCTGGAAAGCAGCTATGTCAAAGCATAGCTCCGAATGGAATGGCCGGTCTCGGCAATCCAAATTGCCTTCAATTGGAGGCTGAGCTAGAATTGGCCGCCTAATTACCGCTTCCGGAGTTGGTTCGGATGGAATTTGAGGCACAGCAAGCGGCGGCTGGATTGCTGGAAGCTTCGCAGGCGGTGCCGAAGATGGCACCGGAGATGGAATTGGAGACGGGGCAGGAGACGCAGCAGGGGACAAAACAGGGGAAGAAACAGGGGATGGAACAGGGGATTGCCCTGTTAAATCGATAGGCTCCGAGCTTTCTACCCTAGCTCGCTTTTGGAGGGGCCGGCCCCCTGACCTGGTAAGGTAGCGCCTCGCCGGAGGGGTTTGCAATGGCGGTTTGGCCTGCTTTTTCTTTGGCGAGAGCTTTGTCGGCGGCGGAACGGTTTCTGGCCGCGGCGGCTCAGAACTTGAAGCTTGCACTGGCATTTCGCGCGGCGTTCGCTTTCGGGTGGAAGGGGATGAAGACTTCGCACCCCTGGTTCGTGCCATTGCGAACTGACGAGGGTTAGGACGGCGGCGATGAACGGAGGGGGCGATTGGAGCAGCTAACGGCGTCGGACTATGGAGAGGAGACGAACGGTCTGTCGCTGCGATTTTTGCCCTTTTCTGAAATGGATTCGCAGCCCAAATGACCGGTATTTATAACGGTTATAAGAATATGAAAGGTCATTTGGGGTTTCGCAGAAGAAAAACGGCTCCGCAGCAAAATTGGGCGCTTCGGATTCAAAAATCGCTTTCGCAGCTCACTTCGCAGCTGCGAAATTGGAGTCACTGTGCTGCGAAATGGCACTCGTGTGCCAAACACCTGTTTCGCAATTGCGGAACATCCTTCGCAAGAGAGAAATCGCTGAGAAATCGCTGCGGAATGACGTTTTTTTAAGCCTTAGCGGTTCGTAGAGCATCTCGCAGCTGCGAAACGCGAGTTCCTGTGCTGCGAAGTGGCACTCGTGTGCCAAAGACCGGTTTCGCAGCTGCGAATTCGTTCGCAGAGGGCTTAAAAGCGTTGCGAAGTGGTTTCGCAACAAAAAACCATTTTCGCAGAGAAATCCTCTTTGGCTGCGAAATCTCGCAGAGCTCTTATTCTCCCCTGTTTTTGCTCTGTTTCAGCTCTGTTTCGGCTCCAATTTCTTCCCGATTTTTTTCCTTTGCAATTTCCCCCATCTGAAATCATTTAAACAGATGAAATTACACAAAAACATACAATTTAAGATCAAAAACTAAGATCAAAAGTAAAAATATTACTTTAAAATTTACAAATTTTACAAAAAATTTTGGACTTTGGTAAAACCAAGTCCAACAAACCCTTCTTTGCTTAGGCTTTTTGAGGCTCAAGGAGGTTGATCTCCTCCTTGTTTGATTTGAACGGCTCCATATATGGCTTGAGACGATATCCATTAACTTTAAAGGTTTCCTTGCCATCGGAATTCAATAATTCCACTACTCCATGATTAAGTACTTGATGGATAATGAATGGACCAATCCACCTGGACTTAAGCTTTCCAGGAAAAATATGGAGTCTTGTGTCATAGAGTAAAACTTTTTGGCCTTTTTGAAATTCCTTGGTAGAAATCAGTTGGTCATGCCACTTCTTCATCCTTTGTTTTGCAACTTTGGATTTGATATAAGCATCATTTCTCAATTCCTCCATCTCATTAAGGTCTAAGCACCTTTTTGCCCCAGCCCTTATCAAATCCATATTCAGCTTTTTGATTGCCCACCAAGCTTTGTATTCAACTTCTACAGGGAGATGACAAGCTTTACCATAGACAAGACGATAAGGGGACATGCCAAGAATAGTCTTATAAGCTGTTCTATAGGCCCATAATGAGTCATGAAGCTTAACAGACCAATCCTTCCTGCTTGTACTCACCACTTTCATCAGTATGTTCTTTATCTCCCTGTTTGCTAGCTCAACTTGGCCAGAAGTCTGGGGATGATAAGGTGTAGCTACCTTATGCTTCACTCCATACTTGGCTAACAAACTTTCAAAAGGCTTATTGCAAAAATGAGAACCTCCATCACTGATTATAGCTTTTGGCACCCCAAATCTTGCAAAAATGTTCTCTTTCAAAAACTTGAGAACCACTTTATGATCATTTTGCTTACAGGGGACTGCCTCAACCCACTTAGAAACATAATCTACCCCCACCAAGATGTAAGAATTACCAAAAGACATTGGAAAAGGTCCCATAAAGTCAATGCCCCACACATCAAATAATTCAACTATCAGTATAGGGTTCATGGGCATTTGATTTCTTTTTGTTAACTTGCCAAGCCTTTGGCATCTATCACAATTTCTACACATGATGTGGGCATCTTTGAACAAAGATGGCCAAGTAAAGCCTGATTGCAACACCTTCATAGCTGTTTTCTGAGAGGCAAAGTGACCTCCACATGCATTCTCATGACAATGGATTAGAATTCCTTGTTGCTCTTCCTCAGGCACACACTTCCTTATAATCTGATCTGCACAATATTTAAAAAGGAAAGGCTCTTCCCAATAATAAGTATGGATTTTTGCAAATAAGTGCTTCCTGTCCTGTGCATTCCACTCACTTGGAACTTCACCAGTGACTAAATAATTAGCCATATGAGCATACCAAGGAGTTTTGACTAGGAACATAAGTGATTCCTCAGGAAAATCATCATTAATAGGCAAGGAATGAGAATTATGTGCTATAGCTAACCTTGAGAGGTGGTCAGCTACCACATTCTCAACTCCTTTCTTATCTTTGATTTGAAGATCGAATTCTTGTAACAAAAGAATCCATCTTATCAACCTTGCTTTTGCATCTTGCTTTGTCAATAGATACTTCAAGGCTGAATGGTCAGTAAAAACAATGATGAAAGACCCTACCAAATAAGCACGAAATTTGTCTAAGGAAAATACCACAGCTAACAATTCTTTTTCTGTAGTTGTGTAATTCCTTTGGGCTTCATTCAATGTTTTGCTTGCATAGTAGATCACATATGGCTTCCCATCTTCTCTTTGACCAAGCACAGCTCCTATAGCAAAGTCACTGGCATCACACATTAGTTCAAAAGGTAATTGCCAGTTAGGGGCCCTCACTATTGGAGTTGTTGTCAAAAATTTCTTCAGTTGATCAAAGCTATCTTGACATCTTTCATCCCATACAAACTTAGCATCCTTAGCTAAAAGCTCGCAAAGAGGTTTGGAAAGCTTTGAAAAGTCTTTTATAAACCTCCTATAAAAACCTGCATGGCCAAGGAACTGCCTTACTCCTTTTACAGTTGTTGGGGATGGCAATTTGGAAATAAGCTCCACCTTTGCTTTATCAACTTCAATGCCCTTCTCAGATATGATATGACCAAGGACAATCCCTTGCTGTACCATGAAATGGCATTTTTCCCAATTAAGCACCAAGTCTTTTTCAATGCATCTGTGAAGAACTGCTTCCAAATTGACTAAACACTCCTCAAATGTACCTCCATATACGGTGATGTCATCCATGAAAACCTCCATAATTCGCTCCACCATATCACTGAAGATACTCAACATACATCTTTGGAAAGTAGCAGGTGCATTACATAAACCAAAAGGCATTCTCCTATAAGCATAGGTTCCAAATGGACATGTAAAAGTAGTCTTTTCCTGATCTTCCACAGCAATTTCAATCTGAAAATACCCTGAATACCCATCCAAAAAACAATAGAAAGGGTGGCCAGAGACTTTCTCCAAAACTTGATCAATAAATGGCAATGGAAAATGATCTTTTCTGGTTACTGCATTCAACTTTCTATAATCAATACACACCCTCCACCCTGAAGTGAGACGTGTAGTGATTTCTTCCCCCTCTTCATTCTGAACTACAGTGATCCCTGACTTCTTTGGTACCACTTGAGTAGGACTCACCCAAGAGCTGTCAGATATAGGGTAGATAATACCTGCTTGAAGTAGCTTCAGCACCTCAGCTCGCACAACCTCTTGTAAATGAGGATTCAATCTTCTTTGAAATTGACGAATTGGCTTAGCTTCCTCCTCCATATATATATGATGTGTGCAAACTAAAGGACTAATGCCTTTCAAATCAGATATTTGCCATCCTATTGCTTTCTTACACTTCTTGAGAACTTCCATTAAACACTTCTCTTGATGATTGGTCAGAGATGAAGATATTACAACAGGGCATTGGTTATCTTCTTCAAGATATGTGTATTTCAGCTCCACAGGTAGAGGCTTCAAATTGAGTTTTGGGATTTCTTTTTTAGCATCTGCTCCCTCTTCTTTATTGAACAAGGGTAGAATTTCCTCTATCCTCTTCCAACTTTGTAAAGTAGCAAGCTCCTTAGGAAGTTCAGATAAACCTTCCTCACAATCCTCAAAACTTTCATTCAGCTTGTCTTGAACATTCTGATTACAGTGCTCCTCAACCAGAGTATCAATAATACACACTTCTTCTGGACCTTCTTCTTCTTCCGGAATGATTTGCTTTTTAGACATATAAAAGATATTGAGATCAAGTGTCATATTGCCAAAAGTGAGTTGCATGAGCCCATTCCTACAGTTGATGATTGCATTTGAGGTAGCTAGGAATGGCCTTCCCAGGATAATAGGAACTAAATTAGCTTCCTTAACAGTAGGATCCGTATCAAGAACAATAAAATCCACTGGATAGTAGAAATTATCAACTTGAACCAAGACATCCTCAATTACTCCCCTGGGAATTTTTACTGACCTATCTGCTAGAGATAGAGTAATTGCTGTTGGCTTCAACTCACCAAGCCCCAATTGCTTATAGACAGTATATGGAAGCAAATTCACACTAGCTCCCAAGTCCAATAAAGCTTTTTCCACTACCTTTCCTCCAATCATGACTGAAATGGTAGGACTTCCCGGATCTTTGTACTTCAAAGGAGACTTACACTGTAAGATTGCACTTACTTGCTCAGTCAAGAAGGCTTTCTTATTTACAGTCAACCCTCTTTTGATAGTACATAAGTCCTTTAGGAATTTTGCATATGTTGGGACTTGCTTAATCATATCCAACAGTGGGATATTGACTTTAACTTGTCTCAATACTTCAAGAATTTCAGCTGCATTTCTAACCCCCTTCTTCCCATGCAATGCTTGAGGAAAAGGTGGAGAAGTTGATTTCTTCAGCATTTCTCCCTTCAGAAGTTCCTTCTCTGGATTTGCATTCATTGTTGACTCAGAGTCCTCTCTCTTATCACTGATCTCTCCTTCTTTGTCTTTCATTTCCTCCTCTTTCTTTGTCTCTTCTTCTTCAACAGGTGGCTTAGGTGGTGGCTGCTCAATTTTCTTACCACTCCTCAGAGTGATCAAGGCTTTGACATCTTTCATCTGTGATGATTCCCCCTCATGGCTTTCCACTTCTTGGACACCCTTGGGATTTTGGTGGGGTTGGGAAGGAAATCTTCCCTTTTCTTGTACTG
This sequence comes from Vitis x doaniana, assembly GCA_030345155.1. Taxonomy (NCBI): domain Eukaryota; kingdom Viridiplantae; phylum Streptophyta; class Magnoliopsida; order Vitales; family Vitaceae; genus Vitis; species Vitis x doaniana. The sequence continues at coordinate 17,153,721 of CP128320.1, read as the reverse complement.
TATTCAAATTTGTGAGCCTTGATATTGAGTACTGGAGATTATCAAATCTTTGAGTCATATCATTTTGCATTCCATCCATCCTTTTGTTCAGAATATTCTCTACTCTGTCAATTCTTTGATTAAGCTGATTATTGATGGCTTTTTGTTCTCCAACAAAGTCTCCCACTACCTTGCTGAGATTCCCAATGGCTTGTTCAAGACTTGAAGATTGCTGAGATGGTTGATCCGGCTGTTGGTACTGAGGTGCTCTAGGCTTCCATGAAAAATTTGGATGATTCCTCCAACTTGAGTTGTAAGTATTTCCATAGGGTGCATTGTTATTGGGCTTGAATTGTCCAACAACATTTGCTTGATCTCCAAACATTTCCCTTTCAGCTGAAACTATAGGGCATTCCTCCACCAAGTGTTCATAGGATTGACACTTAGGACAAAGCTTCATTTGCACTGGTGATTCAGCAACAGCTTGCACTTCATGCATTTTTTTCAATTCCAGCTCCTCTAATCTTCTTGTCACAGCTGCAAACTTTGCTTTTGTATCATCCTCTTCTTTCAAAGTATACATCCCAGCTTTAGCATTGAAAACATTCAGTTGAGACTTCATCTTTCCCACTTCTCCTTTGGTTGGCTCATCCCATCCCCTTGAAACTTCAGCTACATAATTCAAGAAATCCATAGCTTCCTCCGGATTTTTGCTCATGAAATCTCCTCCACACATTGTCTCCAGGAGTTGCTTCATTGAGGATGACATCCCATCATAAAAATAGCTCACCAATAGCCAAGTATCAAAGCCATGGTGAGGGCATGCATTAATAGCTTCCATATATCTTTCCCAACACTCATAGAATTTCTCATTCTCTTTAGCTGAGAAGTTTGAAATTTGCCTTTTCAAGCCATTTGTTCTATGAGTGGGGAAAAATTTCTTAAGGAACTCAGCTTGTAAGTCAGTCCAAGTACGGATACTCCTTGGCCTTAAAGAATTAAGCCAAATTTTGGCTTTGTCCTTTAAAGTAAAAGGAAATAACTTAAGCCTCATCAAATCAATTGAAGCTCCTCCCTCTTGGAATGTATTACAAACTTCCTCAAATTCCTTAATATGTGCATAGGGATTCTCACTTTCCATTCCATGGAAAGTTGGTAGAAGTGGAACAATATATGGTCTGATAACTAGCTGCTCTGTAGGGGGTATTATACATGATGGTGCACTCATGCGAGGTGGATGCATACGGTCCCTCATTGATCTAAATTCATTGAGATTGTCTTGACGAACTTGGTGACTATGCTGATCTTCAGGAGCAGTCTCCATGATATTCAAGCTCAATTCCAATTCCTTAGTATGAGGTGAATCACTTCTAACAAGCCTTCCTGCACTGCCACGTATCCACTTTGGCATACACAACTAGTATCTATCTGAAACTAAAATGAAAATACAGGACAACAAAAGAAAACAGGGCTACAAAGACAAAATAAAACTAAGCTGAATTTAAAAGCTAAATTTAGATTATGAGTTAGTAAAACAAAATGAGAATTAATAAAGTGAAAGAAACTTTACCACACTTGTGATGAAAATCACAAGTACACTGAAATAGTATCACTGATTCTTGACACCTTCCCCGGCAACGGCGCCATTTGATTCATGCCTAATTGGTGTCTCAGCTGATGTATGTCCAGCTGGTGCTCCTTGATGGCAGGTGTAATCAACAAAATTTTTAACCTATAACACCATGAACTAGGGTAGCAAATACAAAGCTACTATAGCATAGTGGCTCTAGGATCGTTCCACTGGGAAGGGTACTCAAGATTGTAAATGATACCAATTCAAAGTGAATTGGTGCGGTTTCATTTCAAGATTAGCTTAAGAAATAAAACACAAACTTTGGTTTGAAAAAGGTTTGAACTTAGATTAACAACACAACAAGTGATGAAAATAACTTAAGAAGAAAAGCATTCCTTGGAGATTCAGGTATACAGGGGAGGTTTCTCATGCAAAAGCATAGCTCCGGTCACTTGGTTCAATTCCTCACATTAGAGACTTAACACTAAGTCAATTCTCTAACAGGTGCTGCATAAATGCATCCCTCAATTGGATTTCAGCTTTAATTCTCTCACTGATGCAACTTGCAATGGTTCAAGCCTCTCACTTAGCTTTTACCATTCAAGGTGATCTTTAACCTTGGATTACCCGTCAAAAGCTCGCAAGAGGTAACTAATGGATGTCTCCTAAGAGTCCAAAAGCTTACCAAGTGTTGGCTATTCTAGAAAATCCTACCTTCAAGTCACCTACCAGAGGCTCGCAAGGGGTAAACTAGTGCATCTCCATGGGTGAAGATCACTTGCCTTACCAAGTGTTAGCCCAGGTGACTCCAAGGTGTTTTAAGTTAACTAAAAACATTAGAAACCATTCACGGGACACACTTACTCTTCATTCATAGCTGAAACCACAAAGCTTCTGATTGATGCACTTGGAACCTTTCCCGGCAACCTTAACTCCAAGGAACTAAAAGGTTTAGCTACTCATTCTCTGGGGAAAACTCCTCAGAGAGTGCATAACTTGGTAAAAAAATTAAAATACGAAGTGAGAAGGTAAGGCAGTCAAGAGCTAAAGCTCTCTGTATTTCTTTCTTTTGAAACTTACAAAAGGTTCAACAACCAGAACCACTTTAGAACAGGCTCCTCGGGCTCCCTTTTATACCAAAAATCCCAAGTACAGCTATCCCATGGTATTTTGCTAAATTCCTAACTTAAAAGCTAAGGAAATCTATCATTGGTGACTTACAAGGAGAATTTAGGCATTTAAGCAACAAAAATCTAATGAAAAATATCTCCAAGAGTCGGTTACAAATATCAGGAAGCACTAAGGACCACTTCGCAGGTGAAAGATGAGGTCTGCGAAATTTCGCAGGTGCACAAGAGGAGCTGCGAAATTCCTTCATAGCAGCCAGCTGCTTCAACACCTTTGCAAAGTGAACTTCCAACTTGAGGTGTTTGGCTTCCATCGCGGCGCGAAGCTTCAGGGGAACTCCATAGCACTGTGCAAAAAGGCTGCGAAACCATTCCGCAACAAGAATGGTGATTTCGCAGCACTTTACTGAAGTCTTCCTTCCTTCAGCTTGGAGCAGTTATCTTCCAACGGCTGTAGCTTCCTCATTTCAGATCCAAATTGCACACGGTTTGAGGCATTGGATTGTTGACTTCCCAAGCTTTCAAATGAAATATTGTATGCATAAATTGAACATCAGGAAGTGCTCCAAAACTAGCTGCAGTGACTGTCATCAAGAGTGCTCCATGGTTGAATCCTCTTTGCTTCCCCTTTGCATTTCCACTTTGCTTAAGGCATAAGAGCTTCAAGGCTCTGATTCTTCATGCCTCTGAGCTTCCCATAGCTTTCTAAGGATTCCATATCACTCTCCTCAATCTCACAATGCTTTGGTGATCAAAATACTAACAAAAACACCAAAACTTACACTTTTTGATTAGAATTGATTGAAAGGGGCCTTAACATGCTAATTGGGTTAAAAGGCACTAACTACTACTCAAAAGTGTTTAAAAGGATTAATTAAAAGCTATCAAATAGCACTTTTTGAGTAGTAATCACTCCCCCCAACCGACATATTGCTAGTCCCTTAGCAATGAAGGAGAGAAAAACAAAACAAAATTACCATAATTTACAAATCATGCTAATCACTTCCAAAAAGTATTTAAGAGGCATGACTGAAAAACTCTCTCATGGATCATTAAAGAACTATAACTTCAATATTTCAACAAGAGAAATCAGCAACTTTGCTAAATACCACTGATCAAGGGAATGCATTATGCAAATTGAAGTTTTAAAACCATTTTCACTTCCAAAGAACCAAACTTTATTCTTCCACAAAAATCTAAGTGTAAGATGATAGCTTCCGAATATAGCATGCTAAACTAATCTCTCCCCCCAACCTATCTCTTTTCAACACTTTAGCAAACTGACCAAATTCAATAAACAGATAACACACTTTTTTTTTTTTTTTTTTTTTTTAGGCAACAGGCTTAAGGGGCATTTTTTCTGTTTTGTCCATGTAACGGGGGTCCATCGATGACTCCCAACCAATTAAGGTTTAGGGCATCAAGCTTTAAGGATCTTTCAACCACTAACTCCTCGGATTTTGCCCCGGACTTTTTCATATACCCTTTTTGCCTACCATATGCTAACTCCACCTATTCACCCTTGTAACGAGCATTGAGGCCGGTGACTCCCAACCAATTAAGGTTTAGGGCACCAGGTTTCAAAGGTTTTCACCATATACCCTTCCAGACCTTGCTCGGGTTTCAAGGCAAGCAAACATTTTGCTTTCTTTCTTTTTTTTCTCTTCTTTTTTCAAAGGCTCATTGGCCTTTCATAAGGTGTCTCAATATCATTAAAATGAGGTCAAAGATACCAAGTCCCAAAATTTTCTAAGTCAAGGGGGAAATAGTTTCTCATTTTATAAAAGGAATCTATTGTGCACAGTGTGTGGATAGCTTAAAGTGGAAGGACTAAATTTGATTTCAATAGAAGTTTCAACAATTGAACCACTTTAGCAAGCATAATCCAAACTCTAAGTTAGATGCAAAGCAAAAGTTTAGTTTCTCCTATTTTAATTCGAAAATTTTTCCTCAAAATCCATGGAGATTATAGTAATAAGCAAAACAACTTCAACTACTTTACTAAACAAGGCTAAAAAAAATCAAAATAACTTAGCATACTTCCTTCAACTTAGCAAACTTCCTTCCTCATTTCACCCCCCCCCCCCCCCCCCCCCCCCCAACCAAGCTGAGCATTGTCCCCAATGTGATATGGGTGATCGAAAAATAAAGGGAGGAAGTGGTACCTCCTGATCGATTTCAATTTCGAATATTGAATGGAGAAACCACATGTTTCAAAAAGAATAAACAATGTGAGCAAAGGGAGAAAGAGTAAATTGATGCTAAGAATTAACAACAAAAATTAGATTTTGTATTACTTTACTCATTTGTGAACAGCTAGAAAAAAGGGAGTAATACAACAATCCAAAGAATCTCCACAAATATTATCAAAATGTAGGAGATTTCATAAAAGACTAACCAAAACAAAATACACAAAAAGGTAATATATCAAAGATATAGAAATGTTCAGAGGAGGGAAGTGCTAGAGCTGATAGCCTATGAAGATGGCTCTGCTGAAGCTGGAGCTGCTGACTGATGAGGGGCATGAGGCTCTGTGGTGGTAGGAGTGGCCTCCTCCTCAGCTGATGGGAGGCCAAGATGCTGCTGAAGTTGCCTCAGAATGAAAGTATGCTGAGCCTGAGTAGCCATCATCTGCTGCTGGTGAGATCTCAAAGCTGCCATCTCTTGAGCAAGTCTGCTCTGAGAGGCTGTCAATGTCTCCAATGCATGGCATAGATCCCTATACTCAGAGATAGGGATGGCCATCCTAGGCTCGGCTGGTGTGGAAGGCTGTGCTGAAGCAGGGGCTGCTGGAGGAACTGGAGATGCACTGGTCATGGAGGGAGAGGCTGCAGGCATACCCTCAGGTATGAGGCGTGGGGATACTCTCCTGGCAGGTAGAGCCTGAACTGGTTGTGGAAGTTCTTGTTGCTCCACCTTGTAAGCTGTCATGTTGCTCCACTTTTCAAAAGTAAAAACATCTCTACAGATCCTCTTTTGCTCCTGCTGAGGCTCTGCTGGGTATCCCAAGTGCTCAAGGATTTGGCACAACAGTCGTGGGAAGAGAAGGGGGATGGAATCAGCCCTTTGCAATTTTTTTCTATGCACCTTCTCTTCAAAATAAAGAAGGGCTGCCAGGATCAGGTGGTGAGGGCCAAAATAATAGCCCTCAGACATTTTAAACAGGGTCTCCAACATAATTCCCCTTCTCTGAGTCCAATGTTGAAGGGGATAGATACTATGCCTCAACAGGGCATCAATAAGGAACATCTTTGGGGGTAGTTCCCCCCTCAGCAGATACGGGTTTCTGGATGCTCCTCCAGACAAAACATGCACCATCTCCAGCTGAGATGGATTGGCCCAAGCTCTGAAGTCATCGAAATGACTGGGCTCATATGGAATGTTCAAAGCTTCAGCTATTTGCCGAGCCCCCAAGATACCATGTCTACCATCAATAACAAAATGAATTGAGGTAGGATCCCTGACCTGTCGAGTAGTCATGGATTGATAGAAGTCCATTGCTATTCTGGGGTAGAAGAAGTCTCATGGTGTCAGAAATTGCTCCATTCGGTATCTTCGCAGCAATTGGAATGTTTCTTCAAGCTCCGGGCGCAGCTGGAAAGCAGCTATGTCAAAGCATAGCTCCGAATGGAATGGCCGGTCTCGGCAATCCAAATTGCCTTCAATTGGAAGCTGAGCTAGAATTGGCCGCCTAATTACCGCTTCCGGAGTTGGTTCGGATGGAATTTGAGGCACAGCAGGCGGCGGCTGGATTGCTGGAAGCTTCGCAGGCGGTGCCGAAGATGGCACCGGAGATGGAATTGGAGACGGGGCAGGAGACGCAGCAGGGGACAAAACAGGGGAAGAAACAGGGGATGGAACAGGGGATTGCCCTGTTAAATCGATAGGCTCCGAGCTTTCTACCCTAGCTCGCTTTTGGAGGGGCCGGCCCCCTGACCTGGTAAGGTAGCGCCTCGCCGGAGGGGTTTGCAATGGCGGTTTGGCCTGCTTTTTCTTTGGCGAGAGCTTTGTCGGCGGCGGAACGGTTTCTGGCCGCGGCGGCTCAGAACTTGAAGCTTGCACTGGCATTTCGCGCGGCGTTCGCTTTCGGGTGGAAGGGGATGAAGACTTCGCGCCCCTGGTTCGTGCCATTGCGAACTGACGAGGGTTAGGACGGCGGCGATGAACGGAGGGGGCGATTGGAGCAGCTAACGGCGTCGGACTATGGAGAGGAGACGAACGGTCTGTCGCTGCGATTTTTGCCCTTTTCTGAAATGGATTCGCAGCCCAAATGACCGGTATTTATAACGGTTATAAGAATATGAAAGGTCATTTGGGGTTTCGCAGAAGAAAAACGGCTCCGCAGCAAAATTGGGCGCTTCGGATTCAAAAATCGCTTTCGCAGCTCACTTCGCAGCTGCGAAATTGGAGTCACTGTGCTGCGAAATGGCACTCGTGTGCCAAACACCTATTTCGCAATTGCGGAACATCCTTCGCAAGAGAGAAATCGCTGAGAAATCGCTGCGGAATGACGTTTTTTTAAGCCTTAGCGGTTCGTAGAGCATCTCGCAGCTGCGAAACGCGAGTTCCTGTGCTGCGAAGTGGCACTCGTGTGCCAAAGACCGGTTTCGCAGCTGCGAATTCGTTCGCAGAGGGCTTAAAAGCGTTGCGAAGTGGTTTCGCAACAAAAAACCATTTTCGCAGAGAAATCCTCTTTGGCTGCGAAATCTCGCAGAGCTCTTATTCTCCCCTGTTTTTGCTCTGTTTCAGCTCTGTTTCGGCTCCAATTTCTTCCCGATTTTTTTCCTTTGCAATTTCCCCCATCTGAAATCATTTAAACAGATGAAATTACACAAAAACATACAATTTAAGATCAAAAACTAAGATCAAAAGTAAAAATATTACTTTAAAATTTACAAATTTTACAAAAATTTTTGGACTTTGGTAAAACCAAGTCCAACAAACCCTTCTTTGCTTAGGCTTTTTGAGGCTCAAGGAGGTTGATCTCCTCCTTGTTTGATTTGAACGGCTCCATATATGGCTTGAGACGATATCCATTAACTTTAAAGGTTTCCTTGCCATCGGAATTCAATAATTCCACTACTCCATGATTAAGTACTTGATGGATAATGAATGGACCAATCCACCTGGACTTAAGCTTTCCAGGAAAAATATGGAGTCTTGTGTCATAGAGTAAAACTTTTTGGCCTTTTTGAAATTCCTTGGTAGAAATCAGTTGGTCATGCCACTTCTTCATCCTTTGTTTTGCAACTTTGGATTTGATATAAGCATCATTTCTCAATTCCTCCATCTCATTAAGGTCTAAGCACCTTTTTGCCCCAGCCCTTATCAAATCCATATTCAGCTTTTTGATTGCCCACCAAGCTTTGTATTCAACTTCTATAGGGAGATGACAAGCTTTACCATAGACAAGACGATAAGGGGACATGCCAAGAATAGTCTTATAAGCTGTTCTATAGGCCCATAATGAGTCATGAAGCTTAACAGACCAATCCTTCCTGCTTGTACTCACCACTTTCATCAGTATGTTCTTTATCTCCCTGTTTGCTAGCTCAACTTGGCCAGAAGTCTGGGGATGATAAGGTGTAGCTACCTTATGCTTCACTCCATACTTGGCTAACAAACTTTCAAAAGGCTTATTGCAAAAATGAGAACCTCCATCACTGATTATAGCTTTTGGCACCCCAAATCTTGCAAAAATGTTCTCTTTCAAAAACTTGAGAACCACTTTATGATCATTTTGCTTACAGGGGACTGCCTCAACCCACTTAGAAACATAATCTACCCCCACCAAGATGTAAGAATTACCAAAAGACATTGGAAAAGGTCCCATAAAGTCAATGCCCCACACATCAAATAATTCAACTATCAGTATAGGGTTCATGGGCATTTGATTTCTTTTTGTTAACTTGCCAAGCCTTTGGCATCTATCACAATTTCTACACATGATGTGGGCATCTTTGAACAAAGATGGCCAAGTAAAGCCTGATTGCAACACCTTCATAGCTGTTTTCTGAGAGGCAAAGTGACCTCCACATGCATTCTCATGACAATGGATTAGAATTCCTTGTTGCTCTTCCTCAGGCACACACTTCCTTATAATCTGATCTGCACAATATTTAAAAAGGAAAGGCTCTTCCCAATAATAAGTATGGATTTTTGCAAATAAGTGCTTCCTGTCCTGTGCATTCCACTCACTTGGAACTTCACCAGTGACTAAATAATTAGCCATATGAGCATACCAAGGAGTTTTGACTAGGAACATAAGTGATTCCTCAGGAAAATCATCATTAATAGGCAAGGAATGAGAATTATGTGCTATAGCTAACCTTGAGAGGTGGTCAGCTACCACATTCTCAACTCCTTTCTTATCTTTGATTTGAAGATCGAATTCTTGTAACAAAAGAATCCATCTTATCAACCTTGCTTTTGCATCTTGCTTTGTCAATAGATACTTCAAGGCTGAATGGTCAGTAAAAACAATGATGAAAGACCCTACCAAATAAGCACGAAATTTGTCTAAGGAAAATACCACAGCTAACAATTCTTTTTCTGTAGTTGTGTAATTCCTTTGGGCTTCATTCAATGTTTTGCTTGCATAGTAGATCACATATGGCTTCCCATCTTCTCTTTGACCAAGCACAGCTCCTATAGCAAAGTCACTGGCATCACACATTAGTTCAAAAGGTAATTGCCAGTTAGGGGCCCTCACTATTGGAGTTGTTGTCAAAAATTTCTTCAGTTGATCAAAGCTATCTTGACATCTTTCATCCCATACAAACTTAGCATCCTTAGCTAAAAGCTCGCAAAGAGGTTTGGAAAGCTTTGAAAAGTCTTTTATAAACCTCCTATAAAAACCTGCATGGCCAAGGAACTGCCTTACTCCTTTTACAGTTGTTGGGGATGGCAATTTGGAAATAAGCTCCACCTTTGCTTTATCAACTTCAATGCCCTTCTCAGATATGATATGACCAAGGACAATCCCTTGCTGTACCATGAAATGGCATTTTTCCCAATTAAGCACCAAGTCTTTTTCAATGCATCTGTGAAGAACTGCTTCCAAATTGACTAAACACTCCTCAAATGTACCTCCATATACGGTGATGTCATCCATGAAAACCTCCATAATTCGCTCCACCATATCACTGAAGATACTCAACATACATCTTTGGAAAGTAGCAGGTGCATTACATAAACCAAAAGGCATTCTCCTATAAGCATAGGTTCCAAATGGACATGTAAAAGTAGTCTTTTCCTGATCTTCCACAGCAATTTCAATCTGAAAATACCCTGAATACCCATCCAAAAAACAATAGAAAGGGTGGCCAGAGACTTTCTCCAAAACTTGATCAATAAATGGCAATGGAAAATGATCTTTTCTGGTTACTGCATTCAACTTTCTATAATCAATACACACCCTCCACCCTGAAGTGAGACGTGTAGTGATTTCTTCCCCCTCTTCATTCTGAACTACAGTGATCCCTGACTTCTTTGGTACCACTTGAGTAGGACTCACCCAAGAGCTGTCAGATATAGGGTAGATAATACCTGCTTGAAGTAGCTTCAGCACCTCAGCTCGCACAACCTCTTGTAAATGAGGATTCAATCTTCTTTGAAATTGACGAATTGGCTTAGCTTCCTCCTCCATATATATATGATGTGTGCAAACTAAAGGACTAATGCCTTTCAAATCAGATATTTGCCATCCTATTGCTTTCTTACACTTCTTGAGAACTTCCATTAAACACTTCTCTTGATGATTGGTCAGAGATGAAGATATTACAACAGGGCATTGGTTATCTTCTTCAAGATATGTGTATTTCAGCTCCACAGGTAGAGGCTTCAAATTGAGTTTTGGGATTTCTTTTTTAGCATCTGCTCCCTCTTCTTTATTGAACAAGGGTAGAATTTCCTCTATCCTCTTCCAACTTTGTAAAGTAGCAAGCTCCTTAGGAAGTTCAGATAAACCTTCCTCACAATCCTCAAAACTTTCATTCAGCTTGTCTTGAACATTCTGATTACAGTGCTCCTCAACCAGAGTATCAATAATACACACTTCTTCTGGACCTTCTTCTTCTTCCGGAATGATTTGCTTTTTAGACATATAAAAGATATTGAGATCAAGTGTCATATTGCCAAAAGTGAGTTGCATGAGCCCATTCCTACAGTTGATGATTGCATTTGAGGTAGCTAGGAATGGCCTTCCCAGGATAATAGGAACTAAATTAGCTTCCTTAACAGTAGGATCCGTATCAAGAACAATAAAATCCACTGGATAGTAGAAATTATCAACTTGAACCAAGACATCCTCAATTACTCCCCTGGGAATTTTTACTGACCTATCTGCTAGAGATAGAGTAATTGCTGTTGGCTTCAACTCACCAAGCCCCAATTGCTTATAGACAGTATATGGAAGCAAATTCACACTAGCTCCCAAGTCCAATAAAGCTTTTTCCACTACCTTTCCTCCAATCATGACTGAAATGGTAGGACTTCCCGGATCTTTGTACTTCAAAGGAGACTTACACTGTAAGATTGCACTTACTTGCTCAGTCAAGAAGGCTTTCTTATTTACAGTCAACCCTCTTTTGATAGTACATAAGTCCTTTAGGAATTTTGCATATGTTGGGACTTGCTTAATCATATCCAACAGTGGGATATTGACTTTAACTTGTCTCAATACTTCAAGAATTTCAGCTGCATTTCTAACCCCCTTCTTCCCATGCAATGCTTGAGGAAAAGGTGGAGAAGTTGATTTCTTCAGCATTTCTCCCTTCAGAAGTTCCTTCTCTGGATTTGCATTCATTGTTGACTCAGAGTCCTCTCTCTTATCACTGATCTCTCCTTCTTTGTCTTTCATTTCCTCCTCTTTCTTTGTCTCTTCTTCTTCAACAGGTGGCTTAGGTGGTGGCTGCTCAATTTTCTTACCACTCCTCAGAGTGATCAAGGCTTTGACATCTTTCATCTGTGATGATTCCCCCTCATGGCTTTCCACTTCTTGGACACCCTTGGGATTTTGGTGGGGTTGGGAAGGAAATCTTCCCTTTTCTTGTACTGTATTCAAATTTGTGAGCCTTGATATTGAGTACTGGAGATTATCAAATCTTTGAGTCATATCATTTTGCATTCCATCCATCCTTTTGTTCAGAATATTCTCTACTCTGTCAATTCTTTGATTAAGCTGATTATTGATGGCTTTTTGTTCTCCAACAAAGTCTCCCACTACCTTGCTGAGATTCCCAATGGCTTGTTCAAGACTTGAAGATTGCTGAGATGGTTGATCCGGCTGTTGGTACTGAGGTGCTCTAGGCTTCCATGAAAAATTTGGATGATTCCTCCAACTTGAGTTGTAAGTATTTCCATAGGGTGCATTGTTATTGGGCTTGAATTGTCCAACAACATTTGCTTGATCTCCAAACATTTCCCTTTCAGCTGAAACTATAGGGCATTCCTCCACCAAGTGTTCATAGGATTGACACTTAGGACAAAGCTTCATTTGCACTGGTGATTCAGCAACAGCTTGCACTTCATGCATTTTTTTCAATTCCAGCTCCTCTAATCTTCTTGTCACAGCTGCAAACTTTGCTTTTGTATCATCCTCTTCTTTCAAAGTATACATCCCAGCTTTAGCATTGAAAACATTCAGTTGAGACTTCATCTTTCCCACTTCTCCTTTGGTTGGCTCATCCCATCCCCTTGAAACTTCAGCTACATAATTCAAGAAATCCATAGCTTCCTCCGGATTTTTGCTCATGAAATCTCCTCCACACATTGTCTCCAGGAGTTGCTTCATTGAGGATGACATCCCATCATAAAAATAGCTCACCAATAGCCAAGTATCAAAGCCATGGTGAGGGCATGCATTAATAGCTTCCATATATCTTTCCCAACACTCATAGAATTTCTCATTCTCTTTAGCTGAGAAGTTTGAAATTTGCCTTTTCAAGCCATTTGTTCTATGAGTGGGGAAAAATTTCTTAAGGAACTCAGCTTGTAAGTCAGTCCAAGTACGGATACTCCTTGGCCTTAAAGAATTAAGCCAAATTTTGGCTTTGTCCTTTAAAGTAAAAGGAAATAACTTAAGCCTCATCAAATCAATTGAAGCTCCTCCCTCTTGGAATGTATTACAAACTTCCTCAAATTCCTTAATATGTGCATAGGGATTCTCACTTTCCATTCCATGGAAAGTTGGTAGAAGTGGAACAATATATGGTCTGATAACTAGCTGCTCTGTAGGGGGTATTATACATGATGGTGCACTCATGCGAGGTGGATGCATACGGTCCCTCATTGATCTAAATTCATTGAGATTGTCTTGACGAACTTGGTGACTATGCTGATCTTCAGGAGCAGTCTCCATGATATTCAAGCTCAATTCCAATTCCTTAGTATGAGGTGAATCACTTCTAACAAGCCTTCCTGCACTGCCACGTATCCACTTTGGCATACACAACTAGTATCTATCTGAAACTAAAATGAAAATACAGGACAACAAAAGAAAACAGGGCTACAAAGACAAAATAAAACTAAGCTGAATTTAAAAGCTAAATTTAGATTATGAGTTAGTAAAACAAAATGAGAATTAATAAAGTGAAAGAAACTTTACCACACTTGTGATGAAAATCACAAGTACACTGAAATAGTATCACTGATTCTTGACACCTTCCCCGGCAACGGCGCCATTTGATTCATGCCTAATTGGTGTCTCAGCTGATGTATGTCCAGCTGGTGCTCCTTGATGGCAGGTGTAATCAACAAAATTTTTAACCTATAACACCATGAACTAGGGTAGCAAATACAAAGCTACTATAGCATAGTGGCTCTAGGATCGTTCCACTGGGAAGGGTACTCAAGATTGTAAATGATACCAATTCAAAGTGAATTGGTGCGGTTTCATTTCAAGATTAGCTTAAGAAATAAAACACAAACTTTGGTTTGAAAAAGGTTTGAACTTAGATTAACAACACAACAAGTGATGAAAATAACTTAAGAAGAAAAGCATTCCTTGGAGATTCAGGTATACAGGGGAGGTTTCTCATGCAAAAGCATAGCTCCGGTCACTTGGTTCAATTCCTCACATTAGAGACTTAACACTAAGTCAATTCTCTAACAGGTGCTGCATAAATGCATCCCTCAATTGGATTTCAGCTTTAATTCTCTCACTGATGCAACTTGCAATGGTTCAAGCCTCTCACTTAGCTTTTACCATTCAAGGTGATCTTTAACCTTGGATTACCCGTCAAAAGCTCGCAAGAGGTAACTAATGGATGTCTCCTAAGAGTCCAAAAGCTTACCAAGTGTTGGCTATTCTAGAAAATCCTACCTTCAAGTCACCTACCAGAGGCTCGCAAGGGGTAAACTAGTGCATCTCCATGGGTGAAGATCACTTGCCTTACCAAGTGTTGGCCCAGGTGACTCCAAGGTGTTTTAAGTTAACTAAAAACATTAGAAACCATTCACGGGACACACTTACTCTTCATTCATAGCTGAAACCACAAAGCTTCTGATTGATGCACTTGGAACCTTTCCCGGCAACCTTAACTCCAAGGAACTAAAAGGTTTAGCTACTCATTCTCTGGGGAAAACTCCTCAGAGAGTGCATAACTTGGTAAAAAAATTAAAATACGAAGTGAGAAGGTAAGGCAGTCAAGAGCTAAAGCTCTCTGTATTTCTTTCTTTTGAAACTTACAAAAGGTTCAACAACCAGAACCACTTTAGAACAGGCTCCTCGGGCTCCCTTTTATACCAAAAATCCCAAGTACAGCTATCCCATGGTATTTTGCTAAATTCCTAACTTAAAAGCTAAGGAAATCTATCATTGGTGACTTACAAGGAGAATTTAGGCATTTAAGCAACAAAAATCTAATGAAAAATATCTCCAAGAGTCGGTTACAAATATCAGGAAGCACTAAGGACCACTTCGCAGGTGAAAGATGAGGTCTGCGAAATTTCGCAGGTGCACAAGAGGAGCTGCGAAATTCCTTCATAGCAGCCAGTTGCTTCAACACCTTTGCAAAGTGAACTTCCAACTTGAGGTGTTTGGCTTCCATCGCGGCGCGAAGCTTCAGGGGAACTCCATAGCACTGTGCAAAAAGGCTGCGAAACCATTCCGCAACAAGAATGGTGATTTCGCAGCACTTTACTGAAGTCTTCCTTCCTTCAGCTTGGAGCAGTTATCTTCCAACGGCTGTAGCTTCCTCATTTCAGATCCAAATTGCACACGGTTTGAGGCATTGGATTGTTGACTTCCCAAGCTTTCAAATGACATATTGTATGCATAAATTGAACATCAGGAAGTGCTCCAAAACTAGCTGCAGTGACTGTCATCAAGAGTGCTCCATGGTTGAATCCTCTTTGCTTCCCCTTTGCATTTCCACTTTGCTTAAGGCATAAGAGCTTCAAGGCTCTGATTCTTCATGCCTCTGAGCTTCCCATAGCTTTCTAAGGATTCCATATCACTCTCCTCAATCTCACAATGCTTTGGTGATCAAAATACTAACAAAAACACCAAAACTTACACTTTTTGATTAGAATTGATTGAAAGGGGCCTTAACATGCTAATTGGGTTAAAAGGCACTAACTACTACTCAAAAGTGTTTAAAAGGATTAATTAAAAGCTATCAAATAGCACTTTTTGAGTAGTAATCACTCCACCACCCGATGACATTCATTTCTTAGAGTTTGATGACATCGATGACCACATCCACATGCTGAGTGATGATGATTCAAACCCAGAGCCCATCATGTCAGATGTGATTTATGAGATGAGTGGGGTGACTCTGGGTCCTCGAATGCCTGCTCCATTCCGATTAGTTCCCGAGGCGGCGTCGGTGCAGGCTGCCACCGTTGAGCCATTGATTTTGCCGCATTACAGTGTCCGAACGCCTTTCATCTTGATCCCAGATGTTGAGGAGGTTCAGGCTCCGTACGTTGATGATTCTCAGACTCTAGACATTCAGTATGTTCTCCGAGGAGGTAGAGTGATACGACAGCCACCTCCCGCGGCAGCTAGGCCAGTTGAGGGTACGTCCGCTCCCGATGAGGTCAGAGCCGAGGACGATGAGATCTTGAGACAGTTGCGGAGCACTCAGGCTCGTATTTCCATTTGGAGCTTGTTGGCGTCCTCGAGCACTCACCGTGATGCTCTGATTAGGGCTTTGAGCCAGATCCTGGTCGAGACTACCACCTCCCCCGAGGGATTGATCCATATGATGATGGCCGACCGAGCCACATGCATCGTATTCTCGGACTATGATTTGCCACCGGATGGCTCAGATCACACGCGTCCACTCTACATATCTATCGGTTGTTCAGGTCGCCGAGTCCCATCTGTCATTCTAGACAATGGCTCGACCCTGAACGTATGTCCTCTCGTCACTGCCATTGCCTTTGGATACGCTCCTTCTGACTTCAGTCCCTCCACTCAGACCGTTCGCGCGTATGATAGCACTCGGAGGGAGGTCATGGGTACACTAGAAATTGAGCTACTGATTGGTCTAGCCACTTTTGTCACTGTGTTTCAGGTTTTGAGGATTCCTACATCCTTTAACCTGCTTCTAGGCCAACCATGGATCCATAGAGCCGGAGCTATCCCTTCTTCTCTTCATCAAAAGGTGAAGTTTATTCACGATGGTCAGGTCATCGTGGTGCAGTCTACGGGGGACATGTTCATTACTGCCGAGCCTATGCTCGAGATTAGACACACTGATGACTTCTTCTGACTGGATTCACCTTCGATGAGGTGCAAACCGTGGAGATAGAGGACTTCTGCCAAGATTTCGTAGCCATGTCATTCGATCAGCACATCAGCACGGTGGTGCTGGATATTATGCGGAGCATGTCTTATCTTCCAGGCATGGGATTAGGGCGTCGTCAGCACGGACCTCGTGAGTTCATAGCCATCCCTGATCACGATGTACCATTCGGACTCGGGTTCGTCCCCACTGAGGTCGATTATCTCTATATGGCGCGATTGCGCAAGGAGAGAGTGAGGGCTCGACTGACTCGTACGCCTTTCTATTATCCTGTGCGCCCGTACACCAGAAACCTGGCAGATTACTTTGTGAGGGCATCGCAGCCGCACGCACCATCCAACGGGATCATCGGAGGACTTAGCACCACCCAGGAGGCCGAGCTTCAGCGCCTCATCTAGCAGTTACGATTGAGAGACAGAGCCCCTAGCCTTTCGACTTCTGCGTTGATCGCTCCTCCCTCCCCAGATCGCACGAGCCTTATGACACTTTGCTTCCCAGACGAGATCGATGAGCACGGGACTTTCGTCAAGGTCAGCAACAGTGGACGGAGCCGTGCCACATGACAAGTATATCGATGAGATGCTCGCGATGAGCCTGAGCCCGATCGAGGAGAGAGTTCATCTTGGGCTCACTTCACCATTCGATCTTTTCGGGGTGTCTTTCATCGAGATCATTGAGGAGATCCAGACAGCCCCTGCTCCGGAGATTGCTGAGAATGCTATAGTTGTCGATGATTTGATTGACGACCCTGTTGGCCTTGTTGAGGGAGTGTCCAGCTTTGTGGACTCACCTCTTTCATTTGATGTTTTATCGAGATTTGTCTCCCGTCCTGACTATGTTTCCGACTTTTCATCTATGGATTTGAGCATTTTCGATTATTTGCCTGTCTCTTTTGATATGGATTTATCTGCACCATCTTCACCCACATCACAGATTTTTGACATTGATGATGAGATTGCACAGCACGATTCAGACGATGACTCGTCTTCTGCTTCCGATTCGGGTCCCATTAATGAGAGAGTTTCACCTGCTGTAGGGGACACGGAGATTGTTGATTTGAGCACAGCAGATCAGCCTAGGGAGTTGAGGATCGGGTCAGATTTATCTGTTGATGAGAGAGATAGCCTCATCTAGTTGCTCGGAACATACTTGGACGTTTTCGCATGGTCCTATGAGGACATGCCAGACCTTGATCCATCTATCGTCCAGCATCGTTTGCCACTTCTACCCCATGCCAGACCGGTTAAGCAGAAGTTAAGACGATTGCATCCTCGTTGGAGCTTGCAGGTCAAGGAGGAGATTCAAAAGCAGTTCAGTGTACGATTCTTATCAGTGGTCGAGTACCTGGAGTGGCTGGCCAATGTCGTCCCTGTTCCCAAAAAGGACGGCAAGGTGAGAGTCTGTGTTGATTTTCGAGATCTCAACAAGGCCAGTCCTAAGGATGATTTTCCTCTTCCACACATCGACATGCTAGTTGACAGTACGGTAGGTCATTCGATGTTGTCCTTTATGGACGGATTTTCCAGGTACAATCAGGTCTTGATGGCTCCAGAGGACATGGAGAAGACGTCCTTCATTACCGAGTGGGGTACCTATTGCTACAGACTCATGCTATTCGGATTGAAGAACGTAGGAGCCACCTATATGCTATTCGGATTGAAGAACGTAGGAGCCACCTATAAGAGAGCGGCGACCACCCTTTTCCATGACATGATGCATCGGGATGTCGAAGTTTATGTAGACGACATGATAGTGAAATCCCGAGATAGACCAGATCACCTAGCAGCTCTGGAGAGGTTCTTTGAGAGGATCCAACAGTTCAGATTGAGACTGAATCCCAAGAAGTGCACTTTCGGAGTGACTTCTGGGAAACTCTTAGGGTATATGTTCAGTGAGAGAGGCATAGAGGTAGACCCAGATAAGATCAAAGCCATCCTTGACATGCCTGCACCGAGGACAGAGAGAGGTTAGAGGCTTCTTGGGTAGACTTCAGTACATCAGCAGATTCATCGCCAGATTGACAGACATCTGTGAGCCCATTTTTCGACTCTTGAGGAAGAGTCAACCTACTGTTTGGGATGATCAGTGTCAGCGCGCATTCGAGAGGATCCGAGAGTACTTGTTGTCACCCCCAGTCTTGGCGTCTCCTACACCAGGCTGTCCTTTACTCCTATATCTGTCAATTTCAGATGTGGCGTTGGGGTGCATGTTGGCTCAGCTTGATGATTCGAGCAAGGATTGGGCCATTTATTATCTAAGTAAGAGGATGCTAGACTATGAGACGAGATATGTCATGATTGAGCGTTACTGCTTGGCATTGGTTTGGGCCACTCGTCGACTGAGACATTACATGACCGAGTATCCAGTGCATTTGATATCCCGTCTAGATCCTCTGAGATATTTGTTTGACAGACCTGCCCTGGTCGGTCGCCTCATGAGATGGTTGGTGCTTTTGACTGAGTTTGACATTCATTATGTCACTCAGAAGTCCATCAGAGAGAGCATTGTCGCAGATCACCTAGCTTCTTTACCAGTTTCCGATGGTAGAGCCATTGATGATGACTTCCCGGACGAGGATGTCGCTGCTGTGACTAGTCTATCAAGTTGGCGCATGTACTTTGATGGTGCAGCCAACCATTCTGGATACGGGATAGGCGTCCTGTTGATATCCCCTCATGGTGATCACATTCCCAGATCTGTTCGTTTGGCATTCTCGGATCGACATCCTACCACGAACAACATTGTTGAGTATGAGACTTGTATCTTGGGATTAGAGACAGCCCTCGAGCTTGGGATTAGACAGATGGAGGTGTTTGGTGACTCCAATTTGGTATTGAGACAGATTCAGAGCGAGTGGAAGACTAGAGATGTGAAACTTAGGCCTTATCCTGCATATTTGGAGCTACTGGTTGGGAGATTTGATGATTTGAGATATACCCATCTGCCTAGAGCGCAGAACCAATTTGCTGACGCCTTAGCTACTCTGGCTTCCATGATCGACATTCCTGTCGATGCCACTGTTCGCCCATTATTGATCGAGTCGAGATCTACTCCTGCATACTGTTGTTTGATTGAGGATACGGAGATAGACGATGGTCTGCCCTGGTACCATGACGTATATCACTTTTTGAGACTTGGCGTATATCCTGAGGTCACCACGGCCAAGGATAAGAGAGCACTGAGACAGTTAGCCGCCCGATTTGTGATTTGTGGTGAGACATTATATAGACGATCAGCTGATGGGATGCTATTATTGTGCTTGGACCATGCCTCTGCCGATCGAGTGATGAGAGAGGTTCATGTGGGAGTCTGCGGACCACATATGGGAGGACATATGTTGGCCCGTAAGATCATGAGGACCGGTTACTTCTGGTTGACCATGGAGATGGACTGCTGCCAGTTTGTTCAGAGGTGTCCAGAATGTCAGATACACGGAGATCTCATTCACGTGCCGTCCTCTGAGCTACACGCACTGACTTCACCATGGCCATTTCCGTATGGGGTATTGATATCATCGGGAATATTTCACCGAAATCTTCCAGTGGTCATGAGTTCATCCTGGTCGCCATCGATTACTTCACCAAGTGGGTGGAGGCCGCTTCGTATGCGAGATGGACATCATCTGGAGTTGCTAGTTTCATCATATCACACATTATCTGTCGCTATGGAGTCCCTCATGAGTTGATTTCGGATAGAGGGGTACATTTTAGGGCAGAGGTGGACACCTTGGTGCAGCGATATAACATCCGACATCATAGGTCGTCTGCGTACAGGCCGCAGACGAACGGGGCAGTAGAGGCCGCGAATAAGAATATCAAGAGGATATTATGAAGGATGGTCGAGACTTCCCGAGATTGGTCAGAGAAGCTCCCATTTGCATTGTGGGCTTATCGGACTTCTTTTCGCACCTCTACAGGAGCTACACCCTACTCATTGGTATACGACATGGAGGCGGTGCTACCCGTTGAGATTGAGATGGGTTCATTGAGGGTAGCACTAGAGTAGTAGATTCCCGAGGCAGATTGGGCTCAGGCTCGATTTGATCAACTCAATCTCTTAGATGAGAGGAGATTGAGAGCAGCATGCCATGTTCGTGCATATCAGAGGAAGATGGCCCGCACTTTCAAAAAGCGGGTCAGGCCCAAACCATTACGGATAGGTGACTTGGTTTTGAAAGTCATCAAGGGATTGATCAGAGATCCTAGAGGGAAGTTCAGACCCAACTGGAGCGGACCTTATTTCATCAGGAAGTTGACCCCAGAAGGCGCCGCATGGTTGATGGATTTAGATGGAAACCGATTCTCAAAGCCAACCAATGTGGATCAGCTAAAGAGGTACTATGTTTGAGACCATGGTCGTAGGATGGGTGGCCATCATTTCGGTTAGCCATTACCTTGTTATTCCCTTTTGATACATAGTCTGTTGCTAGCCCATTAAGCCTCGCATGCGCATTATAGCATTTCTTTCTTATCGCCTTGCTCACATTTTCACACCAGGATAGGGGCCCTTTAATGTATGCATGCATTGTTTGGTAGTTTCATGAGCTTTGGACCTAGGGGCATGTTTTTTCTCATTATCTTTTCCTATCACTTCACCTCTGCATTTTCATCTCATCTTATTGGTTATGTTATTCATCTCTTTTTCCTTATCCTATATACTATTTGTTTGTCTCATATTCTCTCCACCCTGAGTGGTGAGCCTCCTCAGTTCATCACATGGAGGATAGTCACATCATTTCCACCATCTATCTCACGGACATTGGTTTAGAGATCCTTAGTTTGAGAAGGTCATCTCGTTAGAGAGAGTTTTGGGTTGCCTTAGCACTTGGGTCGGTGTCCATCCATTATCGACATCACCTTTAGGGTTCATTTGTTCATGTTCAGGGTATGTGTATTTGTATATATGTATATAAAAAAAAAATGAATGAAAATGAAAAGAAAATAATAATAATAATAATAAGCACATGTGTGTATGTGCATAGTGTTCTCGATCATTGAGTATGTATATTGATGTCTGGAGGTCATTTTTATCGAGTATGTTCGTTATTGGGAGTTCGTATGTGAGCTCTCTGAGATCCCATGTTATTTGTATTGCTTCGTCATATCTATTTGTGAGAGAGATGAGTGACCTTCTCCTAAGGACTCCAAGTCATTGTTTTTTCCATCATTACATTCATTATTGATGTGACTTCACTTCATGTTTGATTTGAGTCGATCACCACCTTTCTTCACATATTCATTATTTCGCTGTCGTTTTTATCGTTGCTTGTGATTCATCTCATTCCTTTCACGTCTTATTCTCTCCTTACAGCGACCTATCTTGGGTTCGATGCTCACTTCGCATCATCATTACACATATCACTATCAGTTCATTTTGCTTCATTTGTCTCATTATCGATATCATATTCACGTTAGGCATCCTCAGGTCCATGGCCCATGGGGTTCACTATACATGTTGCATTTCATATATGAATGCATGAGTTTTGATCATTGGGTATTTGAGCCTAGTTTTCTTTCGTTTTTATCACCCTATCACCTTGGCCTACGTTACGTCCCGTGTCTTAAGACCACCCTGAGGCCATGGGATCAGATGTCGTCTTCGGCAACCTCTACTTGGACAGGTGATTGAGATCTGGTTGATATTTAGATATTGTCATGCTTCTTCTTTTAGGAGTCGCCCCTTTGATGTGTAGGACTGATTCAGTTGTGTTCAGATTACCTGGATCGTGAGTTTGACGAAGATTGACTTGGTGTCACCTGATTTTTTTTTTTACCTATCGTACCTCTGGTGCCACACTGCGGCATATTCCATTTCATTCGGAGGTTTATGGATCCTCATAGATTTGCACAATCGTTATCACTTACTGGATGCTCACTGAGACGTGGACATGGTCGTTACCTTACGGAGCCCCCGAGATCCATCCAACTAGTTCCGCACTTCTCGACGCTTGGATGCCATCATGCCTCTCCATTTGGGAGGTCATCTTGGATATATGTGCATGATTCAGTTATGGATTCGAATGACCAGTATTACATGTTCGACGATAGATGACTTCATGTCATGTTGTTCTTCGGGCTTGTCGCGCACTTGATGCCATACTGGGACATATTTTCCGTTTCAGATGAGATCTATGGATCTTCACTTATGTCGCATGATCGATGATAGATGATTTCATGTCGCCCAATTTCCGACCTGTCGTGCATCCGATGCCCATACTGGTGCATATTTTCCATTTCAAATGTGATTTACGGATCTTCACTTATGTCGCATGTTCGACGATAGATGGTTCCATGCCACCTAGTTTCTGACCTGTCGTGCATCCGATGCCCATACTGGGGCATATTTCCGTTTCGGATGAGATTTACGGATTTTCACAAGGGTTACATGTGCGACGATAGATGATTTCACGTCATTTATTCTTCTGACCTGTCGTACACCTGACGCCATACTGGGGCGTATTTTCCATTTTAGACGTGATTTATGGTTCTTCACAGATGTCGCGTGTTCGATGATAGATGATTTCATGCCACCCGATCTTCAACCTATCATACATCTGATGCCATACTGGGGCATATTTCCGTTTCGATTGAGATTTACGGATCATCATGGAGTTGCATGCTCATCCCCACTTACGAGATACACATTGACACGATGTTTCCTCCGTGGAGCCTCTCGGGAGTTACCCAGTTAGGCCTGCACTTCGCGACGCTTCGATGTCATCATGCTTTCCTTCCGGGAGACGCCCCTTTGATCTATGGGTCTGATTCAGTTGTACACGTGGATGACTTGGATCGCGCATTCGATGACGGGTGATCTGAGTTCATCTGGTTCTTCTGACCTATCACACATTTGATGCCACACTAGGGCGTATTCCCCATTTCGGTCGAGATGTGTGGATCCCCGACTGATTGGCATGATCGCCCTCAGTTTCGAGGTACACATCGGGTGGATGATTCAATTTCATTGTGTCCTAGTACTCCGTAGAGCCTTTCTTGATTCTTTCAGCCGGATTTGCGTTTCTTGATATAGTCGTGATTCTTGGACGGAGTTACCTCAGGCGCGTGGATTCCCGTGTCACCATTTTTAGCGAAGTACATGTTAGATCCTTTGTACGTCCCCATGGAGGTACTCTTGAGTTATCAGGACAAATCAGGTATATACGATGCCATACTGGGGCATATTTCCCCCTCATCATTTCCTTGCAGTTCGACGTTCAGAGCCGTGTTTTGTTCCTACATGGTGTTCAAAGCCATTGCCTATCTTCGCTTCGGCGTTCAGAGCCATGTTATGTTTCATTTGGCGTTCAGAGCCACCGTTCATTCGTGGTTTACGACATTCGGAGTCATCATGTCACACTTTTAGCTCGACGTTCAAAGCCATGCTTCGTTCGCTTCGGCGCTCGGGGCCATCGTTATCGCTCTTCAGTTCGATGTTTAGAGTCGTATTCTCGTCAGGTGTTCAGAGCCATTATATCATTCATTCCGGCGTTTCAGAGCCGTGTTTTCATTTCTGCATGGCGTTCAGAGCCATTATCCACTTTCGATTCGGTGTTCAGAGCCACCGCATATCGTTTGTTTCGGCATTTAGAGCTGTGTTTTCATTTATGCATGGCATTCAGAGCCATTGCCCATTTTCAGTTTCGGCATTTAGAGCCATGTTTCGTTCGCATCGGCGTTCAGAGCCATTATCACCCCTCAGTTTGACGTTCAGAGTTGTATTCTCAGTTTTGGCGTTCAGAGCCATCATCACATCTTCGTTGACGTTCAGAGCCATCGCTATTTTCAGTTTGGAGTTCAGAGCCATCATCACTTTTCAGTTTGTGCGTTCAGAGCCATCACTATTTTCAGTTTGGCGTTCAGAGCCGTCATCACTTCTCAGTTTGGCGTTCAAAGCCATCATCGTTCTTAGTTTTTGCGTTCAGAGCCATCATCGTTTCTCGGTTTTGGCATTCATAGCCATCACTATTTTCAGTTTGGCGTTCAAAGCCTTCATCACTTCTCAGTTTTGGCATTCAGAGCCGTCATCGCTTCTCAGTTTTGGCATTCATAGCCATCACTATTTTCAGTTTGGCGTTCAGAGCCGTCATCACTTCTCAGTCAGCTTTCAGAGCCATAGACATTTCCAGTCTTGGCGTTCGGAGCCATCATCACTCATCCGTTTCGACGTTTAGAGCCATCACCATTTCCAGTTTCGACGGTCAAATCCATCGTCATTCTTAGTTTGGCGTTCAAAGCCATCATCGTTCTCAGTTTTGGCATTCAGAGCCATCATCGCTTCTCAGTTTTGGCGTTCAGAGCCATCACTATTTTCAGTTTGGCATTCAAAGCCTTCATCACTTTTCAGTTTGGCATTCAGAGCCATCATCGCTTCTCAGTTTTGGCGTTCATAGCCATCACTATTTTTAGTTTGGCGTTCAGAGCCTTCATCACTTCTCAGTTTTGGCGTTCAGAGCCATCATCGCTTCTCAGTTTTGGCGTTCATAGCCATCACTATTTTCAGTTTGGCGTTCAGAGCATTCATCACTTCTCAGTTTTGGCGTTCAGAGCCATCATCGCTTCTCAGTTTTGGCGTTCAGAGCCATCACTATTTTTAGTTTGGCATTCAGAGCCTTCATCACTTTTCAGTTTGGCGTTCAGAGCCATCATTGCTTCTCAGTTTTGGCGTTCATAGCCATCACTATTTTCAGTTTGGCGTTCAGAGCCTTCATCACTTCTCAGTTTTGGCGTTCAGAGCCATCATTGCTTCTCAGTTTTGGCGTTCAGAGCCATCACTATTTCAGTTTGGCATTCAGAGCCTTCATCACTTTTCAGTTTGGCGTTCAGAGCCATCATCGCTTCTTAGTTTTGGCGTTCATAGCCATCACTCTTTTTAGTTTGGCGTCCAGAGCCTTCACCACTTCTCAGTTTTGGCATTCAGAGCCATCATCGCTTCTCAGTTTTGACGTTCATAGCCATCACTATTTTCAGTTTGGCGTTCAGAGCCTTCATCACTTCTCAATTTTGGCGTTCAAAGCCATCATCGCTTCTCAGTTTTGGCGTTCATAGCCATCACTATTTTCAGTTTGGCGTTTAGAGCCTTCATCACTTCTCAGTTTTGGCGTTTAGAGCCATCATCGCTTCTTAGTTTTGGCATTCATAACCATCACTATTTTCAGTTTAGCGTTCAGAGCCATCATCGCTTTTCAGTTTTGGTGTTCAGAGCCATCATCGCTTTTCAATTTTAGCGTTCAGAGCCATCACTATTTTCAGTTTGGCGTTCAGAGCCGTCATCACTTCTCAGTCGGCGTTCAGAGCCATCGCCACTTTTTAGTTTCAACGTTCAGAGCCATTACTATTTTCAGTTTGGCGTTTAGAGTCTTCATCACTTCTCAGTTTGGCGTTCAGAGCCATCATTACTATTTTAAGTTTGGCGTTTAGAGCCTTCATCGCTTTTCAGTTTGGCGTTCAGAGCCATCATCGCTTTTCAGTTTTGGCATTCAGAGCCATTATCGCTTTTCTCAGTTTTGGCGTTTAGAGCCATCACTATTTTCAGTCTGGCGTTCAGAGCCTTCATCACTTCTCAGTTTGGCGTTCAGAGCCATCATCACTATTTTCAATTTTGCGTTCAGAGCCTTCATCGCTTTTCAGTTTGGCGTTCAGAGTCATCATCGCTTTTCAGTTTTGGCATTCAGAGCCATTATCGCTTTTCTCAGTTTTGGCGTTAAGAGCCATCACTATTTTCAGTTTGGCGTTCAGAGCCTTCATCACTTCTCAGTTTGGCGCTCAGAGCCACCATCACTATTTTCAGTTTGGCGTTCAGAGCCTTCATCACTTCTCAGTTTGGCGTCCAGAGCCATCATCACTATTTTCAGTTTGGCGTTCAGAGCCTTCATCGCTTTTCAGTTTGGCGTTCAGAGCCATCATCGCTTTTCAATTTTGGCATTCAGAGCCATTATCGCTTTTCTCAGTTTTGGCGTTCAGAGCCATCACTATTTTCAGTCTGGCATTCAAAGGCTTCATCACTTCTCAGTTTGGCGTTCAGAGCCATCATCACTATTTTCAGTTTGGCGTTCAGAGCCTTCATCGCTTTTCAGTTTGGCGTTCAGAGCCATCATCGCTTTTCAGTTTTGGCATTCAGAGCCATTATCGCTTTTCTCAGTTTTGGCGTTCAGAGCCTTCATCACTTCTCAGTTTGGCGTTCAGAGCCACCATCACTATTTTCAGTTTGACGTTCAGAGCCTTCATCGCTTTTCAGTTTGGCGTTCAGAGCCATCATCGCTTTTTAGTTTTGGCATTCAGAGCCATTATCGCTTTTCTCAGTTTTGGCATTCAGAGACATCACTATTTTCAGTCTGGCGTTCAGAGCCTTCATCACTTCTCAGTTTGGCGTTCAGAGCCATCATCACTATTTTCAGTTTGGCGTTCAAAGCCTTCATCGTTTTTCAGTTTGGCATTCGGAGCCATCATCACTCCTCTGTTTCGACGTTCAGAGCCATTATCGCTTTTCTCAGTTTTGGCGTTCATAGCCATCACTATTTTCAGTTTGGCGTTCAGAGCCATCATCGCTTTTCAGTTTTGGCGTTCAAAGCCATCATCGCTTTTCAGTTTTGGCGTTCAGAGCCATCACTATTTTCAGTTTGGCGTTCAGAGTCGTCATCACTTCTCAGTCAGCGTTTAGAGCCATTGTCCGTTTCGACATTCAGAGCCATCGTTATCACTTCTCAGTTTTGGCGTTCAGAGCCATCACTGTCGTATTCTCTGTTTCGGTGATCAGAGCCATCATCATTTCTCCAGTTTTGGTGTTCAGAACCATCACTTCCTGGTTTCGGCGTTCGGAGCCATCATTATCACTCCTCGGTTTGACATTCAAAGTCACATTCCCAGATTGGCGTTCAGAGCCATCATCGCATCTTTAGTTGGTGTTCAGAGCCATCGGCATTTTCCATTCAGTGATCAGAGCCATCATCACTTCCCAGTTTGACGTTCAGAGCCATAGCACATCTTCGTTCGGCGTTCAGAGTCATCATTATAACTTCTCAGTATCCGCGTTTAGAGCCATCATCATCGCTTCCCAGTTTGACGTTCAGAGCCATCATCATCACTTCCCAGTTTGACGTTCAGAGCCATTGTCCACTTTCGATTCGGTGTTCAAAGCCACATCTTCAGTCGACATTCGGTGTTCGAAGCCATTGTACACATTCATTCGAAGACCTTGAGTCACCATCTTCCCATGTTTTGACGTTTAGAGTCATTTCTCCTTGACTGTATCATTCAGGGTCACAGTCCCTGGCATTCATATTCGGTGGTATTACACGTCTTACCTTCATGGCTTTGCATCTATCCTCGTTTTCCTCACCGTGCTACCCTGTGCTTATCGCTTATTCGTCATTGCTCTTCCAGATTTCCCTTTTCATTGCTCATGACGTAGTCCTTCGAGTTTACGACGCATACTTCAGTCACGTCGTTGGGCACCCTACACTTGTCATTCTCATATAGTTCACATAAGGTAGCCTCCTTCAGGCATAGTGTTTTCTGTTCTTCAGAGTGGTTCGACTGTTACTCATCTTTGATGTGGTCTTTCGAGTCACTTTTGGAGACGTCTTAGAGGGAGCCTGAGTCCTCTATTTGTCTTTAAAGGCATTTTGAGAGATCTGCTTTTCTCTTAGGGTTGGGGTCCTCGTGTTTTCACTAGTGTTCATATGGGGGTCTCTTTAGTTTTTCGGTAGAGTTCACTTCATTCCACTCACTATTCACACTTTCTTTTCACTCCAGCGTTCATCTCTTACACTCGTGAACTCTACCGAAGAGGGGCATATTTGTAGACCCCCCTCGGAGGGAGAAAAAAGCTGAGTTTATTTTATATATATATATATATATATATATATAATCTTCTGACCACCCCGGGAATTAAGCTGGGGGGTGGCGGCGAGATGGGACATAAGACAGAGAGAGAGGTGATAGAGGGAGGCGGGCTTTAACTTGGAGAGGAAGCTAAAGCTGAAAGGGGGGATGGACAGGGGGTGAGGGAAAAAGAGCTGACTAGAGGGGATTTTCTGGAGAGAGGAACCTCCGAGGTATGAACACTATCGATCTCTCGTTTTCTTTCTCATTTTTTTTCGGTCTTCATGCATTTTTTACTGCTGTTTCTAGCTCCCCTTCGTTGCTTGGACACGGATACTATTGGTTATGTGTTCATTTGTTGTTGTTCCTCTGAGATTTCCATGGCTACGTTTAGGTTATTCAGGTTGCTCTTTCTGTGGTTTTGGACTCCACCTGTTCATAAGTTCATTGGTTTTCATCATGATATGGGCATTGGTTTATGTCACCAGCCATGTTGTGTTCTATTTCTAAAGTTTATTTATTTTTTTTCTTTCTTTGTTATTATTTTCCCCTGCTTCCATTTCTTATCTGGACGTATGGCTTCTTTTGGGTGCATTGTTTCATCACCACATTCTTACCCCATTAAACTTTCATACCCATCTCTTATGCTAATGATCGCCATCCACGCTCCCACGCCTGCGCGCGAAGTAGCAGCCCCCATTTCCATTTCCCCGTTTCATCCCCGGCGTCGTCAATATGCTTACCACCTTCCTTTGGACACCACCAACCGGCGTACCACCAGGATAAGGACGACCTCTCTCTCGCATGTCACCGTCGACGTCAGCCGAAAGAGGAAGCCCCTCGCGTGCCTGTAAAGGCTACAGCAGCAGGCTCCGCATTGTCACCAGGCCGCTACAGTTGGATGTGTTCGACGGCGGAGGGAGCAGTGAGACATGGCGGCGCGGCACGAAGCGCCTACAGTTTGGACCAGCCTCGAGGGCCCCCGGCGAAGCCTCTCATCTCCAGTTCCTCCGTCGCCGTCGCCTGAAGTGGAGAGGAACGTATGATTGAATGGTCCAAAGACAGAGGAGAATGGACTTGGGCTTTAGTGGGCTGGACTTAGATGAGAGGCCCAAGTTTGAGAAGGCATTGGGTGCCTTGGGCTTGCCCCTTAACATCTTTGGACTCGGGCTTGAGTTGGGGGCAGTAGGCCCAAGTTTGTGATGGATGTTTGCATTGGGTTTGCTTATGAAGGCTTTGGGCTTGGGTTTGAATTTGGAGCCCAGACCCAAGCCTATGCTGAAGATGGAGCCTTTGTCTTAAGCCCATTTCTATTATTATTATTATTATTATTATTATTGCTATTATTATCATTGCTTAAATATGCAAGTCCAACTTTAATCTTCAAAATCCATATTCTAGCAATTTAATATCATTATTATTATTATTATTAATTCAACTTTTAAAGTATTATTATTATTATTGTTATTTCAAAAATCTTATTATTATTATTATTATTATTAATTCAACTTTTAAAATATTATTATTATTATAATTATTGTTATTATTAATTCCACTTCTAAAATATTATTATTATTGTTATTATTATTAATTCAACTTTCAAAACCTTATTATTATTATTATTATTAATTCACACTTTCAAAAATCTTATTATTGCTATTATTATTATTGATTCGCACTTTCAAAATCTTATTGTTATTATTATTAATTCAACCTTTCGAAATCTTATTAATATTATTATTATTACTATTATTAATTCAAACTCTCAAAATCTTATTATTATTATTATTATTATTATTAATTCAAACTTTCAAAACCTTATCATTATTATTATTATTAATTCAAACTTTCAAAATCCTATTATTATTATTATTAATTAAACTCTCAAAATCTTATTACTATTATTATTATTAATTCAAACTTTCAAAACCTTATCATTATTATTATTATTAATTTAAACTTTCATAATCCTATTATTATTATTATTAATTCAAACTCTCAAAATCTTATTATTATTATTATTATTAATTCACACTTTCAAAACCTTATTATTATTATTATTATTAATTCACACTTTCAAAAATCTTATTATTGCTATTATTATTATTGATTCGCACTTTCAAAATCTTATTGTTATTATTATTAATTCAACCTTTCGAAATCTTATTATTATTATTATTATTATTATTATTATCATCATTATCATTAATTAGAACTCTCGAAATCTTATTAATATTATTATTATTACTATTATTAATTCAAACTCTCAAAATCTTATTAATATTATTATTATTACTATTATTAATTCAAACTCTCAAAATCTTATTATTATTATTACTAATAATTCAAACTTTCAAAACCTTATCATTATTATTAGTATTAATTCAAACTTTCATAATCCTATTATTATTATTATTAATTCAAACTCTCAAAATCTTATTATTATTATTATTATTAATTCACACTTTCAAAACCTTATTATTATTATTATTATTAATTCAAACTTTTGAAATCTTATTATTATTATTATTATCATTATCATCATTATCATTAATTAGAACTCTCGAAATCTTATTAATATTATTATTATTATTATTATTATTAATTCAAACTTTCAAAATCTTATTATTATTATTATTATTATTACAAATTCAACTTTCAAAATCTATATCCCTGCAATTTAATTCCCTAAAGTTCATTTCTCATTTTCTTTGGCAAATTTCATTTTAATTACCGAAGCTCTAATCTTTTAAATTTAATTCCCAAAATCTCCAATTTTCCAATAAACTCCAATAATCCAGTTTTCACCCGAATAGTTTTAATTCCATTTCAGTTCCTAAATAATCTTCTGATCTTCTTGATTTTACATAAGCAATAGTGAATTCTTCATAATTCTAAAACACGGAATTTGTGAGACTAGTTCGTGAATAATAAATTGGGCTTTGGTGGGGGGCCCTATGTTTGATCCCTGTTGATTGTCAACTGTTGTGCTTAATATATTTTGCTTGATCTTCGTTTTGCACTCCGATATGCATGAGCTATAATTTGTATTTGTTAATTGTGTACTAATCTCATTTCTTGAAAGCGCATTGTGGCTCGTGGCCCAGGTACGCATACACTCTCATTCTGATACTTCACTATACATGTTCTGATTCTCATATGTGCATGATCATTCAGGATATTCATTGATTTCCTCATCAATTGTCATGATTGCTTCATTTTATTAGTAGAGACCCGACTTTAGGGACTTAGAGGGATGCTACGGTCTCTACCGTACATTCCCGATAAGTAACCTGACCCTCGAACTCGATTCGGTTTTTCACAGACCACCTTTTCCAAAACAAGGAGTCACACTTAGGGTTTTTCTTTCTTATTTTGTTTACCCTTTTAAAAATAAAACAAAAATAAGTGGCGACTCAAAGTCATTTTTAATCAACAAAGCAAATTTTTTTCAAGTAAAAATCGAGCTCGCCATCGAGTGGGAAACACATGAGCCGAAATGCGGGGTCCACAAAAACATTAATCCTTTGTTTTTTTTTTCAAATTCCTCCTCAAACACCATTGTAGAATATGATCCAAATTTCCAAAGACTAATTGGGTTGATTTTGAAGACATTAGAAGCATTCAAAGAAATCACCATAAGAATTTTGAGAAATGAGGAAAACAAAACAAATGACGCACTTTTTAAGTATGTCGATAAAGAAAAAAAGGTGAAAAGGTAAGTAAAGTAAGTTGGCAAAAACAGAAGAAAAAAGTAAAGGAAGAAGGAAGAAGTTGCCACACGTCATCTTTTTTATTATTTATTTTTTATTTTTATAACTTAGTGCACCTTTTTGTTAATTTTAATTGGACTTTCTATAAAATAATCTACTCCTAATTATCTTCAAATTGTTACTAATTAAATTAGTCAAAAACATTAAATTCCCTTAACCCTAATTATGATTTTATATACATAATTAATTAATTATAATTAATATAATATTAATCTTAACTAATAATTTCTTAGTATTTTTTATTAAATGTATTAGTGATAATATAAGATTAATTAATATTTTATTAAATATTCTATTTAATTAAAATTATTTAGGTTTTGTATATAAAAATTTGAAGAAAATGATGAGATAAGATAAAGTAAGATATGATTATAAAATAATGAAATACGATAAAGTAAGATAAGGTTATAAATGTAATTTAGGAAGTGTACAAAGATTTATTTATTTATTTATTATTTTTAATATAAGATTTAAAAATTGGGGCTTCAAACAAATTTCCTTATTTAGGGTTTGATTTGGAAATTTAGGATTTGATTAGGGAAGTGCATAAAGATTTAAAAAGAAGTTTAGAATTATAGATGAGGTAGCAATTGACACACTTTTTATTTACAAATCATTATTTTTTTCTTTTTTTTTTAGTTATTTAATTAGAATAACTAAATAAGTTTAAACAAAAGAAAATCAATATATTAAATTAAATTACTTTCAGAATCAATAAGTTATTTTTTATGATTTTTAAAATTTATTTCACTTAATTTCCTCTATTGTATCAAGATTAAATAATTTTAAAATGCATAAAATTCTAACTAAATTTAATTATATTTTATTTTCTTTTATATTTTTTTTATAGTGAAACCAAACATGAGAAAATCATTTTCCTTAGGCTATGTTTGGTTTTTAGAAATTTTGAAAGGAAAATATGAGGGAAAGAAAATAGAGAGGAAAAGTGAAAGGAAAGAAAAAATAAATTAAAAAATAATATATTATTTTTAAATGTTTCTTTAAACTTGTTTAACTTATTTTTTTCTATTGTATTAAGATTAAATAATTTCAAAATGTATAAATTTCTAACTAACTTTAATTATATTTGATTTTTTTTTTTTTTGTATTTTTTATAGTAAAACCAAACATGAGAAAACTATTTTTCTGAATAATTTTTATTTTTATTTTTATTTCCTTAGTAGTTTTGGGGAAACAAACATATTAGTATTTTTTGGAAATTAAACATAGCCTTATTAGTGATTATTTAGGAAGATAATAAAAAACTAAAACAAACTTTGAAGAATATTTTAGACATTTTATTTAATTCTTTTAACTATGACATCATTAATCAACCTTGAAAATCTTTCAAGATCCGATAACATCATTCAAGGGATTGTTATGCTCCATTATGGTCAAGTGGTGTCAATGTAATTTAAAAAATGTGAAGGTGGTTAAGTGTAATTGTCAAATAGTCGAGGGGGTATCCATGTAATTTTCCTCAAATATATATATATATATATATGTATATTTTTTTAAGTTAAAGCTAAACTTTTCCACTGAACTCTAATTCCAAATAATTTGATATATTTTTTCCTTTGGTTAATAATATTTTATATTATTAAAATATGAAATAATATCTTAATATTTTTAAAAATAATTCATTAAAAAAATGTTTTCGAAAATAAAATTTAAAAAGCAGTGTCATTTTCCCTGTAGCCCATAGGCGGGAAAGAGAGAGATTCAGAATTCACAAGAACTCAGAAGAGAGAGAGAGACGCCCATCACAGCCGGAGATGAAAGCCACCGGCCGCCGTCCTCCGAAGGACTCTATCCGCCCACCGCCACCACCACCTCCCTCCGTCGACCACCACCGCCAATTCAGTCGCGACTCTGATGCTAGTTTCGCCAGCAGCCGCCCTTCCTCCCTTGGAATCAACCGCTCCTCCGCCGGCGATGCCCTCACCGACCGGTCCTACCAACTCTCCGCCATCCGCACCATCAACTCCTTTCTCGCCTCCCGTTCCTCTCCTCTCTCCCTCAAACCCCCTCTCCCCTCCGCCAAAGACATTTCCGAAACCCTAAAATTCCTCATCTCCCAACTCGATTTCCCCATAACCAAACTTGAAGATGATCTTCCTATCCTCCTCAAGGACCTCAATTGCCCGATCAAGCTCAACAAGCCCGCTCTCAAAGCCCCCGGAACCCCACATGCTTGGCCTCCCCTTTTAGGCGTAATGCATTGGTTGGTTCAGATCGCATTGTATAATGACCATCTTGTGTCGAATTTGCAGTGTTTTGACAATACTTTTGTGTATGCATTGGATAGTTACTTGCATTATATTCGCGGGGATGATGATGGGATGGAGGCGGTGGATAGGGAATTTATGGGGAAGTTGGAAAGGGAGAGGGACGTAGTGGCGGAAGGTGTAAAGGCATTGGAGAAGGAGGTGACAGAGAGGGAGGGGAGGTTGGAGGAATTGAGATCGGGGCCTTCGGCTAAGGAGGTTATGGAGAAGGAGAGGGGGATGTTGGAGGAGGATGTAAGAAATTTCATGCAATAATTGCAAAATTTTCAGGAAGGATTTCATCAGTGGAGAAGATTTTGGAGGAGAAGGAGAAGGAGTTGGAGGTGAAGGTTGAGGAGAATAATAGAATTTGGGAGAAGAATGAAGAGCTGAAGAAGAGGGTTGAGTTGCAGACGTTTAATGCAAGAGATGCAGAGAGGATGAAGAGGGAGTTGCAGGCAGTTGAGAGAGATATCACGGAGGCTGAGGTTGCAAGGAATGGTTGGGAGGAGAAGTCTTGGGATCTTGGACGACAATTGGGCACAAGTTTAAGGAGCTTGAAGCTCTTTCAATTGAATGCAACCAGACTCTCAGGAGGTTTTCTTTTCCTTATCCTCTTTGTTCAGCTTTCATACCTCTATAATCCACTCCACTAGGATTTTCTTAATTTCTTAAGTTGCATACTCTAAAGTCTTTCTAGTAATCTTCAGTATGCTTTCTGATAATTAATTAACATGGTAGAATCGTGTTCTTTCTTAGGTTTGGTGTTGCTTGGAATTGATTTTCTCTATTCCATTCAAGTCTACTGTGATTCTTATCAACATTAGGTTATCTACCTCCATGAATTAGATTACAAGATTTTTTTTTTTTTTTTTTCGTTTTGACTTGTCTGTCATTTATGGGTGATATGAAATATTTTCCTGTTCTTAGCAAATACATTAACATATACAACATTTTAGTATAACTTCAGTGAGAACATAGGATCTGGCTCTGTAGTTACAGCATGACTAGTTATTGATTCCTAAGAAGGATCCAGCTGCTGTTCTCTACTTAAATTATTCCAGTGAACATGCCCTTGAGGCCTGGCTCAAGAGGTAAAGGTTTGGGAGGGTTTGTGGAAGTTCAGGTTCAAGTCCAAATAGGGAGAAAAATATTTACCTAACAAAAAAATAAAATTTCAGTAGACAAAAATTCAGACCAGGTGAATGTAGTGGCTGAACCATTCAATGGCTTATGTCTTCTTGAGTCACATGCATTATTTCCACGTAGCCAACTCAAACTTCATTTGTTTACTTGGGTTATGATTCAACACCAATAATGGGTAGTTTCTGAGTTGTAATTAGCCTTACCTGCATTTATCTTTTGGGTGCATTACAACTTTTGTATTGGTTTATGATTTCATGTTTGTTCATCTTCTGTAACCTTTTGAGCTAAGTGTTACTCTCAAACTGCTAACCATTCTGGAGCTTTGTCAAAGTAAGAAAAATAAAAAGGTTTTTAAGGTTAGTTAATGTTCATTCTCGATTTGGCTTTTAAAAAAAAAATCTCCATTTAACACTTCCATCCTCACAAGTTTTCTAATCATTTATTTAGACAGAGATAGGCGATACAGTTGCCCTTGGCTTGAGGTAGCCTCCCCTCTCCAACCCCCTCTCCTCTCTCGGTATATGAATTTCAACTTATAACCTTCCCATACCCACCCAACCCTTTGCCTCCTGAGCCCTGCCTTAGGAGCCTATTGTTTCCCTTTGGACCATGTTCTATTTAACTTTTTGAAGTAAACTAATAGTCATGAAGAGGCAACACTAAATACTTAATTTTCAGGAGCATCTTTGAATTGACAAATTAGCATGCCACCTCATGCAACTCTTTCAACCTATTAAACAACAATCTATTGTGTGATTGAAGTATTTTCTTTTGGATGGTTTCCAGGTTAAAGTTAGGAAATGGTTTGCAGTATGTGTTGAATGCCAAAGGGTCTTTGCCAAAGGGTCTTCGCCTGCTGAGGTTTTGGGAATTGATTACAAATCAATGCTTAAGCCTGCACTTGACTCCTTTGCTGATGACATAAATAAAAGCTCTATGTCAAAACTGGAAGAGTTGATTTCTCTTCAGCAACAATCAGTTGAAAATGCTGCTAAAATTGAAGCAAAAAGAAATCGTCTGGCTCCCTTCAATCCAGTAGTGATGAAGTGAATTAGAACTCATTTTTCTTGTTCAGCAGCTATGCATTTATACACCTCTCACGAAGAATAAAAAACTATGCCTTTTTTATATGCTTTTAGGGTGTCAACAGGAGCAGCCAGATTTTCACTTTGTTTTCATAAAAATTTTAAAGAAGGGTAAAAGTATTGGTGATGTTAGATACAGATTAACTCCAGAAGACAAAAATTTTGGAGAGGATGATGAATCCTCTACTCATAAAATTCTCAAAGACATTCCTGAATATCTTTGGTACAAATAACAAGATTGATCATGTTACAAGAAATAAGAACTCCGTAGCACATAAAAATTTTGGAAATAATGACAGACCCATAAAATTCTCAGTCACACATACATAGGGATGCAGATGGAGGGGGCGTGCACATGGTTGGAGCCAATGGTTACCTATTTAATATGCAATTAACTAAAGTATAAATTAACTCAACCTCCTTTTGCTGCTCTCAAAAAAGGCCAAACTCTCTCTCTCTCTCTCTCTCTCTCTCTCTCTCTATCCATCTATCCATCTATCTATATAACAAATCAAAGCAGGTCTTTATTACCTAGTGGTTTGACTTTGTTAGATATACCATTTCTAAAGTACCAGCAGTAGCATATACAATTGCATGGTCATTATATTGCATGGATGCCACTCCAGGAAAACTAAAGTTGTAATCGTAAGCTTCTCTGCTATTTTCTTTGCGATCTAAAAGACAAAATTGTTTGGAATCTTGCTTTCCCCTTCGTTTAATTTGTTTTTTTAATTGTGATTTACCTATCCAAAAAAAGAATGTTTTCTTGAATTGTTAGTAGTTGAATGCACAATAAGAAAATTTCTTGGAAAATCAATTATTACGGTTAAATTGATCGGACTACAATTAAAATTCAAAAAGGTGATAATTTAGATGTATTCAAATTTTGACAGAAAAATGTTGTTCCTAGAAATTCCATTGGGATATAATACTACTAAATTACAGAATGACTCAAATGAAATATGGGAGAGAAAATAATTGGAAAGGAGTATAGTACCACCTGATGGTCAATCTAAAATTTGGTACAAAGGGCAAATGATGTCAGTTACACAAGCAGTTGTCACTCAAAATTTGATAGCAAGAGCTGCCTGGTCTAACCATCTGTCTAATGGGTGAATCAGGGTGATGAAGGGGATAAGTTGAGAGATAAGTTTGTTATTCCTCCTAGAAATACTTCCTGGGAAGGTTGCTTTTTGGGAAATATGAGCCGGTTGTGGGTTGGGGGTTATTATTAAGGGATAATCATGAGCATTTTGTATCCATTTAGCTTTAGGGGTGGTACTCTTCTGGTTGTAGATGAAATCTTAGCTCCTGGATGCCTTAGATGGACATCCATTGCTGAAAACAATTATTGTATATGAGCAGAGCATGTATTATCCACATTACAGCTTTTTGGCATCAATGGACAGCTTAGGTTGTAATGTTCCTTTGAACTAATACAAAGGGTGACCCAAAAAGTGTGCTACCATAGTTATGTCAGATTTGTCCAGAGGACTTGGAAGTTAAATGTCCAATAGTATCTATCTGGGGTGCATGCCATTGTTTCTAAAGTCCATTGATCAGGGTCAGATGGATGCTGATCAAGGGCCAGCTTGTTGTATGGTTTTGATATGGTACCTAGGTGATGTGAAGATATGATGAATAACAAATATAGGGAAGAGGGAGAAGAAGAAAGAATAAGAAATATGAATACGTGTTCATTTTCAAAATGCACATATCTTCAGGATGCCCTAGATGCACATACTCCAATTGCATAATTCTAGAATTGTGTCCACTTTTGGAAACTAGACATGTGCTTTAGAAAAGTGACCCAAATATGCTTTAGTATAATTTAGTTGAGAATAGGCGGTATTTTCAAATTGGATTAAATGGGATGATTAAACTGTTGGACATATTGATGTAGGACAACCCTATGATGGTTGCCTACAATCAAATAAGTGGGCTATGGTTTTTATTTTTTAGGGTTTAAGGAGAGGAACAAATGATAAAGTTTATGGTAAAGAAAAATAAAATGGAAAAACATTGAGAAAGAAGATATGGAGAAGAAGAGATAGAAACCTTTGAGTCTCACCTAGAAGAAAATCAAGAGTCTTACCATTGAAAATTGCAAAGTATGCAAGAAAACATAATATTATTAATCAATCATTACTTTGATTTACATCAATTAGCTTTATTTATAGGCTTCTCTAAGAAATCGAAAGCCTACTAGGATTCTAATATAACCTATTATGACTCTAAGTCTCCTCTAAATTATTTAGCTATTCCTAATTTGATTCCAATAAATACTAATTCTAATTTTATTCCAACTAATACTAATCCCACTTAAAGTTTGTTTGTGCCTTCCTTTCCTTTTTGAATATACTTTGAAAGGCTTTCCCCCATCACATGTCTTGGGATGTATGACATGTAGCTCCCTAAAACCCTGGATCTAGCTAGCAGCTTGGGTTTTTCCTTCTATTGGTCCCTCATTTAGTGAATTAGGTTGCAGATTGATTGGCTAAATGTAGAGCCATGCAAATGGACTCTTTTGTAAGGAATGTTTTACCCCCTTCCAAGTATACATTGTTGCTATATTTTGTACAAGTTCTTGTATCGTCCTTGATTAGTGTAGCTATCTTGTTACTTTTGTTAGATTTTTCCTCAATTTTTAATCACCCTTTATATTTTGAAAGGGTTTCTCATCCTTGGTTTGTAATTAAATTCCTATCAATGAATGATTTGTTTGGATAAAAAAAGAACAAAAAAAAATCTGCTGGAGACGTCAATTGTTATTGCACATAGGTTGTCAGGCCCCAAATTTTCAAAGTAGCTTTGATGGCCTATAAAACACTTAAGAAAAATTATTTTTGGATGATAATTAGTCCTACAAAGCATTGACTACATTTGATTCTTTTTCCAAGTATATTTTTTAGCAAGTAATTTTCCAACTTGCTGATTGGGAATTATTGTTAAGGCTTTGACTATATTTGACATTAGCTTAAACAATGCTTGCATAACTATGCCATGTAAGGTTATTCCATTATTAAAGAACTCCTTTATTAGTGTCAAGAGCTATTGAGTTGAGTCTTTTTAATAATGTGATTTTATTAATAAGCATTGAATAGTATCATCCATCACAGAATCACTCTTTGTTTCTGATGGATCTGATGTTTAACTTGATTTTGCAACATAAATTATTGGGCTATTGTTGTATGAGGTTAACCATGGATGAATGATCAATTTGTCAGGTGGAAGCTCAATTAGATTTTTTGAAGAAGGAAACGCAAAACTACACCTCCAGATGTGCAATGGAAGCTAAGAAGTTGGTGAAGGATGTTGAGATAGAAACCCATAATGTAGATATTGTGGAAAGAGAAGTGGCAGATGTTCTGGAGGTATAATTTTATTCTTCTTGTCTTAAATAGTTAGTTAAGGATATCAATATTGCCAGGGTGGATCTCGTAAACCTGAAAGAAACTTATTTTAACATAGGTTGGTTTCCCTTTTCAGAGCTAAAAATTCCTACCTGGCTCTATAATTGTTCTTGATTAGTGTGAATAATATTGAAAAATTCAAGGGATTCTGACTAGACTTTGATGTTGTCATGAAGACGTCCAAATTGAAGTTGCAGGAAGCAATCAAGCAAAATGAGGAAGAAATTCAGATATGTGCTTGGGAACTCTATGCTTTGGTTGATTCGGTTTTGAAATACAAAGAGCACATGGCATCAAAAATTTCAGAGATGAAGAGCAACCTTTCAGAAACAGCAGGAGCTGTATCAGATTCTTACAAAGGCTCCTTGTCAGCACAGTTTGGTATCACTTTGGATACAAGCCACTGACCCAATAGATTATTCCTTTCTGTGACACAAGTTCTTTTTCTTTTTCCTTTTCTTTTAGGGTAATGGACTGATTTGTATTGTATGTATACTTATCTTAAATATTTGGTATTAGCAACTTGCCCTATGGTGACAGTGTGGCTTGGGTTGAGAATGGTATAAAGATGAGCCTATGGTTGACAATGGAGCATGGGATGGATCTGAAGGTTGAATGGAAATTTGTACAATAAGCTTTTGGCAGGGGAGAAAATGAAAAGGGATGTTGATGGAACTGAGAGTCTGAATGCCTTATGCACTAAATTTGGAGCATGTATGATTTGGGAATCAATAATTTATGTGATTGGAGACCTAAAAAACCATGGAAATCATGTTTGTAACTCAGGCTAATGTTTTGCATTTATTATGAAAAATGTATGTCAAAACCAATTTAACAAATGTAAATTAAAGCATGTGCCAAGATATAGCTTTCCATTTCCGAGTTTAGCCCATCAAAGAGTGGGATGGAGATTAGAAATATTTTTCATTTTTCATTTATTTTTATTCTCTAAAAATAGCTTTTATTCCTATTTTTTTCTTATCTTGAAAATGCCTTAAGTCTAAAGAAGTGAAAATCATTTTTAAAAATGGAAACTATAAATCACTTTTTTGTTTAAATTGTTTTCATTTGTAACGAAAACATAAATCAATGTTTCAGAAAATAGAGTTTTAAAAATGGAGAATCTGGAAACAACAATTTTGTGTTATCATAATTTTCTTAGGAAATATTAAAATGGTTTTCTAAATAGGTGA
Organism: Vitis x doaniana; assembly: GCA_030345155.1. Lineage (NCBI taxonomy): Eukaryota > Viridiplantae > Streptophyta > Magnoliopsida > Vitales > Vitaceae > Vitis > Vitis x doaniana. The sequence continues at coordinate 17,112,592 of CP128320.1, read as the reverse complement.
ACAAAAAAAAAAGAATAAAATCATGTGAAAGACTTTATGATGCTTATTTGCATAGTACATGTTCCGTGTTTTTTTTTTATATATATATTAATATTTGTCTTTTCATTAAACAATTCCTTTAAAAGCTATGTTTAAGTGGGTGTTTGGTAAAACTTATTACTTATTACTTAATGATTTAAGTTGACTTTAAATTAAATGATTCCTAAGCGATAAACTTAAAACTTATTAATTATTTTTTAATTTAAGTATTAAGATAATTTAGTAAAGTTAATTTAAGATTTATTCTAAATTGTCAAATTGACATATTTATTATTATTAATTTTAACTAATAATTATATTTTCATTAATCTTAAACAATAGATTTATTTGTTAAATATTCATATTTAAAGCATTGTAGATACAAATTCAATCATAAAATATTTATCATAAAAAAATGAGTCATAAATGTAGGGAAATAAGGTAAAAAGGATCTGAAATTAAAAATAAGTTAACTAATTTGACTTAGAGTCAATTTTATTGAAACCCTTCAAGTTTAGTGTAAATACATTAAGCCATCGTAGGTTTCAAATTTCATCAATTAGCATCTCTATAAATGTATTATATATATAAATTTTAGTTTTTAAAGAATAAAATTTAGATTTTGGTGAATTGTTAAACACTCCTATCTAAAATATTTTTATTTGAAATCTCTTAAAAAAATAAAATTTTTAAACAAGATAAATTTATAAGGGTGCTAATTGATGAAATTCGAAATCAACGGTAGTCGAGTATATTTATAACAAACCTCAGGGGGTCTCAATGAAATTTACCCTTTTAACTTATTTCTTAAAGTTAAAAATAACTTTAAGTTGTAATATTAAGTTATTTTATCAAACATGTTTAATCTCTTTAATGACTTAAATTAAATTATTAAATCATATTAAGTCATTAAATTGATTTATCAAACATCCTTAAGTTATCTCTTTTGACTTAATGTTAATTTTATATTATAATATTAAGTTATTTACCAAACATGGTTAATCTACTAAATAACAAATTAAGCTATTAAGTTATATTAAATTATTAAGTTGGTTTACCAAACACCGTCTAAAAGATGTTTAAAATTACATCATCAAAATATATTTTTTATATTAATTTTAGAATAAAATCCTTCTTTGCTTCAACTATATAGTAGGATCTATCCCTCCTTAGTTTCTCTATTAAAGAAAATGGCACATACAAAACTAAATGACTTTATTACTTGAAAGTCCAAAACAAGATATAATTTGGGTGTTTTAGAGTAAGAAAAGACAAAATCTAGTTTATAAAATCTTAGCTTTAAAGCAAGTGAAAAAACTTCTATAAAGGAGATACTTTGCATATCATTTGGTCTACAATTATCTCATAATCAATTACGAGGCTACTAAAAACAAAGAAGCATCTAAAATACCTTAATAGATGATATTTAGAAGCAAAGAATTAAAGTCAAGTCACCAAGCCCTTGATTAATCAAAGTAGAAATATTTGGAATATTGAGGTTTGACCAATTGAAAGAATTCAACCATTTTAACTTACCTGAGAACATTTTGTTTAAAGAAAGATCATATCATTAATTCATAAAATTCAATTAGAATCCACAATTGTAAGGTAGTGATAGTATTGAACCATGAATATTCCACACATGTATACGGGCCACATTAATAGATATGATTCCATCAAGAAGTATTATTGGTATCTTGAAACACAAAGACAAGCAATTAGGTTATGTTAAGTTCCCAAAAAGTATTAAAAAAAATATTAAGAAAAATAATTTTTTTTATATTTAGTATCTCATGGAAAAAAGGGAAAAAAATTAAATATTATTATTATTGTGTGTGTAAAATGGGTTTGAAATAAGAAATAAAAATTATTTATTAATTTTAAATATGATTTTTTTATACTTCTTCACATTTTATTTCCTTATACTTTTTCTCTTTATTTTATTTTCCTCAAATTTTTCAAAAAACCAATCATAACATTAGAGAATTTGTTAATTGACCATGAATCAATAACAATTAAGTTGGATTGATTAAGTTGAAAGTTGGCTCTAGAGAGTAATAAACCATTGAAGTTGAAAAACCAAGCCAAGTAAGATTAAAGAATGATATTAATTTAATACTTTTGAAAAAGAGTTTAATGCAAACGTATTTCAAAATAAACACTTGAGTTAAAATGTGTGAAATGTAAAAGAGACCTTTGTCACAATGTGAAAGACTTAGCAACTTCAAGAGACTTGAATTGTCTATGTGCAACATCAAGGTAAATTACATACCCATAAGAATTACCAATAACCACACATCTTATAGGCAAAAACATATATTAATTCAAGTTTTCATTTTTTAACATTCCTAATTCACACTTTCAATATACAAATTGTAGCATCTTTCTTGATGGTCATGATGGTAACTGAGACTCATCATATGCAAGAGTACACCACCTTAACAACATTTGGAATCTTACTTGCAACTTTGAGATTAACTTCTCCTCATTGTCCTTAGGTTTCCAACATTTCAATTTCATAAACATAGTACAACAAACACACATTATAATTATTAACGCAAGAATATTTCACACAATTGTGTTTGATTTCCGAGAATCATTTTCATGTTCCTTCATACTTTCTTGGATTTTTTCATGAGAAAATCATTTTCATGAAGATTTTTCTTCCCTTGTACTTTATTGGAATCACATATCATTAGATACACTTCATGCTAATGAAGCAAGAATCATACCCCTAAAATGTTCAAATTATAACATAATCATCAAAGGAACTAAAAACATATTTAATGGGTGTTAACCATTAACTTAAGAATTAATTCGAACATATATAAATTGTTGTTTACCTATATCAATAGCAAGAAATTTATAACTAACTCTTATGGAGTAAATGGAGGATGTAATATAATGATACTTAGTGCCTTATACCAAGCACATGAGAACAAATATATATTCAAGTTAATTGTGGATTGCGCTTACGACTTTTTTTTTTTTAACCTCCTAAAATATTAAACTTATGTTTCTTTTTTAATAATTAAGGAACCTTCCATGACTAAACCCTTAAGACTCTCAATAGGGACCCAAACCTCAGAGTGCTAATCACTTGCAACAAGTAGCACTAGGTAAATTCAAGGTATCATTGATGGCAGGATTCGAACCCAGAACCATGTGCCACTTACTAGAACCACACTTCTCAGTGTTCGCCTTGACCAATTGAGCTACCTTAGTGGTTTTAAACTTATGTTTGGTTCCCATCGAGTACCAAGGAAACAATAAAAAATGTCAAGGAAAATGATAAATGTTTGGTTTCATTGTGAAAAATATGAAAAAAATTAAATATAATTAAAATTAGTTAAAACTATATACATTTTAAAATTATTTAATTTTTATATAATGAAGCATAATAATTGAAATAAGATTAAAGAAACATATGAAAATAATTGATTAACTTTAAATCTAGTTTTAATTCTTTTTTACTTTGTATTTCCTTGTATTTTTTTTTCTATTTTCTTTCCCTTATATTTTCCCTTTTCCAAAAACCAAACATAATCGAACAAAAAAACGATCAAGGGAAAGAGAAAATAGTAAAAAAGTTGAAGAACTTTAATCAATTTTCTACATGTACTAAAATGACAAATGAACAAAATTACTTACCAATAAGTTGATAGGAAAACATAAACTCCACCAGCAGCTACCACATGCGATTTCGTTCTCATCGATACTTCACAAATTTCACTTAAGATTAGTATGATCAAAAGTAAATATAAGATCAATCCAAAACTTCCATCTTAGGAAATAAACAATAAGTATGCATGTTTAAACATATTTTAGCATGCTTAAAGAAATTTAATTCTTAAATACAAAAACCATAAACAATTTGACTCTTAAAACTATTAAAATCAATATATGGGAGTTTTATTATTTACTTCCATCAAGTAAGTTTCTATATATATCTACCTCATAATACATTCAAATTTAACTTCTAATTTGTGTACATGATCTTCTCTAACTTATTCAAATTTTATCTTCAAAGCAAGTAGAAAAAATTAATTAATTAATTAATTAATTAATGTCTAAGAAGGTAATGAAGAACTCTAGAGCTTCATAATCACTTCGTAGAGGTTTTAATTTAACTAATTAAATAAATAAATAATGGAAAAAATTAAAAAGCAATTCACTCTACCATATCCATGCTATATCTAAAAAAAAACTATACATGTTTTTAAACTAATGATGACTTTCGAAGTTTGCTAAAGTTATTTTTCATATTTTTTTTAAAGTGAAGAAATTCTATGAAATGTAGTACATGCATATTCATGATATCAATCACTACAAACTATGTTTGAATCTTAGAGAGTACTTAGGAAATAAAAAAACATTAAGGAAAATTATTTTTTTATACTTGGTTTTCCTATAGAAAATATGAAAGAAAATAAAATATAATTAAAATTGAATAAAATTGAATAAAATTGAATAAAGTTTTATATATTTTTAAATTATTTAATTTTTTTATAATGGAGAAAAATAAGTGAAATGAGTTTAAAGAAACATATAAAAATAGTTTATTGACTTCAAAAATAATTTCAAAAGGAGAAAAGTTGTTAGTTTTTAAAGAAACATATATAAATTTTAGTTTTTAAAGAATAAAACTTAGTTCTTAGTGAATTGTTAAATACTCCTATCTAAAATATTTTTACTTGAAATCTCTTAAAAAAATAAATTTTTTAAACGAAATAAATTTATAAGAATGCTAATGGATGAAATTTGAAATTAACGGTAATCAAGTGTATTTATACCAAACCTTAGGGGGTTTCAATGAAATTAACCCTTTTGACTTATTACTTAAAATTAAAAATAACTTTAAGTTGTAAGATTAAGTTATTTTATCATACATGCTTAATCTCTTTAATGACTTAAATTAAATTATTAAATTATATTAAGTCATTAAATTGATTTACCAAACACCCTTAAGCTAACTATTTTGACTTAATACTAAATTTATATTATAATATTAAGTTATTTTACCAAACATAATTAATCTACTTAATAACAAATTAAGTTATTAAGTTATATTAAATTATTAAGTTGGTTTAGTAGACAACATCTAAAAGATGTTTAAAATTACATTATCAAAATATATCTTTTATATTAATTTTAGAATAAAATCCTTCTTTGCTTCAACTATATACCAGGATCCATTCCTTTTTAGTTTCTCTATTAAAGAAAATGGCACATACAAAACTAAATGACTTTATTCCTTGAAAGTCCAAAACAAGATATAATTTACGTGTTTTAGAGTAAGAAAATTAAATCTAAGAAAAGACAAGAGCTAGTTTACTTCTTAGCTTTAAAGCAAGTGAAAATACATCTATAACGGAGATAATTAACTTAATTTGCATATCATTTGGTCTACAATTATCTCAAAATCTATGACAAAACTACACAAAACAAAGAAGCATCTAAAATACCTTAATAGATGAAATTTAAAACTAAAGAATTAAAGTCAACTCACAAAGACCTTGATTAATCAAAGTAGAAATATTTGGAATATTGAGGTTTGACCAATTGAAATAATTCAACCATTTTAACTTACTTGAGAACATTTTGTTTGAAGAAAGATCATATCATTAATTCATAAAATTCAATTAGAATCCACAATTGCAAGGTAGTGATAGTATTGAAGCATGAATATCCCACGCATGTATACTAGCCACATTAATAGATATGATTCTATCAAGAAGTATTATTGGTATCTTGAAACACAAAGACAAGTTTTAAGTTATGTTTAGTTCCCAAAAACCATTTTTAAAAAAATATTAAGAAAAATAATTTTTTTTATATTTAGTATCTCATAGAAAATAAGGAAAAAAATTAAATATTATTAAAATTATGTGTGCAAAATGAGTTTGAAATAACAAATAAAAATAAATTATTAATTTTAAATATAATTCTTTTACGCTTCTCCATATTTTCTTTTCTTGTATCTTTTCTCTTTATTTTTTTTTTCCTCAAATTTTTCAAAAAACAATCATAACATTAGAGAATTTGTTAATTGACCATGAATCTATAACATTTGGTTTGATTAAGTTGAAAGTTGACTCTAGAGAGTAATAAACCATTGAAGTTGACAAACCAAACCGAAGATCAGAGGATGGTATTAATTTAATACTTTTGAAAAAGAATTTAATGCAAAAGTATTTAAAAATAAACACTTGAATTAGAATGTGTGAAATGTGAGAGACCTTTGTCACAACCTGAAAGACTTAGCAACTTCAAGAGACTTGAATTGTCTAAGTGCCACATTAGAGCTTAGGAAATACTTAAATCCATGACACTTGTCTTTCACCATTTGTAGAAGCTCCAATCACTAACTTGAAGATACAGAGCGGGTGACATGCTTCCCATGCAACATCAAGGTCAATTACATACCCACAAGAATTGCCCATAACCACACATCTTATGGGCAAAAACATATATCAATTCCAGTTTTCATTTTTTAACATTCCTAATTCACACTTTCAATACACAAATTGTACCATCTTTCTTGATGGTCATGATTGCAAGAATAGACCACCTTAGCAACATTTGGAATCTCACTTGCATCTTGAGATTAACTTCTCGTTGTCCTTAGGGTTTCCACCTACAGATAAATTATAAAATACAACATTTCAATTTCATAAATATGGTACAAAACACACACTATAATTATTAACGCAAGTATATTTCACAAGGTTTTGTTTGATTTATGAGAATCATTTTCATATTCTTTCATACTTTCTTGGATTTTTTCATGAGAAAATCATTTTCATGAGGATTTTTCTTCCCTTATACTTTCTTGGAACCAAACATAGTGATAGGGAATCACATATCATTAGATACACTTCATGCTATTGAAGCTAGAATCATACCCCTAAAATGTTCAAATTATATCATAATCATTAAAAGAACTAAAAACATATTTAATGGGTGTTAACCATTAACTTAAGAATTAATTCAAACATATATAAATTGTTGTTTACCTATATCAATAGCAAGGAATTTATAACTAAGTCTTATGGAGTAGATGAAGGATTTAATATAATGATACATGTTGCCTACCAAGCACATGAGAACAAATATACATCCTAGTTAATTTTGGATTGCGCTACGACTTTTTTTTTTTTTTTTTTAACCTCCTAAAACATTAAACTTATGTGTTTTTTTTTTTAATAATCGAGGGACCTTCCATGACTAAACCCTTAGGACTCTCTATGGGAACCCAAACCTCAGAGTGTTAATCACCGCGCAACAACTAGCACTAGGTAAATTTAAGATATCATTGGTGGAAATATTCGAACCCAGAACCATGTGTCACTTATTGAGACCATACTTTTCATTATTCGTCTTGACCAACTGAACTACCCTAGTGGTTTTAAACTTATGTTTGGTTCCCATCGAGTACCAAGGAAATAATAAAAAATGTCAAGGAAAATGATAAATATTTGGTTTCATTGTGAAAAATATGGAAAAAATTAAATATAATTAAAATTAGTTAAAACTATAAACATTTTAAAATTATTTAATTTTTATATAATGAAGCATAATTATTGAGATAAGATTGAAGAAACATATGAAAATAATTGATTAACTTTAAATCTAGTTTTTATTCTTTTTCACTTTGTATTTCCTTTTAATTTTTTTTCTCTATTTTCTTTTCCTTATATTTTCCCTCAAGTTTTCCAAAAACCAAACATAATCAAACAAAAAAGGGATAAGGGAAAGAGAAAATAGTAAAGAAGTTGAAGAACTTTAATCAATTTTCTACACGTACTAAAAGGATAAATGAACAAAATGACTTACCTATAAGTTGATAGGAAAGAACATAAACTCCACTTGTAGCTACCACATGCGATTTCATTCCGATCGATACTATCACAAATTTCACTTAAGATTAGTATGATCAATTGTTAGGTAAACTTCATGAGCATACATCATAATCATAAGTAAATATAAGATTATTCCAAAACTTCCATCTCAGGAAATAGACAATAAGTATGAATGTTTAAACATGTTTTAGCATACGTAAGAAATTTAATTCTTAAATACAAAAACTAAAAACAATGACTTTAAAACTATTAAAATCAATTGATGAAGTTTTTATTATTTGCTTCCATTGAATAAGTTTCTACATATATCTTCTTCATAATATAGTCAAATTTAACTTCTAATTTGTGTACATGATCTTCTCTAACTAATTTTGATAACTTATTCAAATTTTATCTTAAAAGCAAGTAGAAAAAATTAATTAATTAATGTCTAAGAAGGTAATGAAGAATCCCTAGAGCTTCATAATCACTTTGTAGAGGTTTTCATTTAACTAATTAAATAAATAAATAATGAAAAAAAAAGAAGCAATTCACTCTACCATATCTATGCTATATCTAAAAAAACTAACTATACATGTTTTTAAACTAATGATGACTTCCAAAGTTAGCCGAAGTTATTTTTCATATTTTTTGAAAATGAAGAAATTCTATGAAATGTAGTACATGCACAGTCATGATATCAATCACTATAAACTATGTTTGAATCTTAGAGAGTACTTAGGAAATAAAAAAACACTAAGGTAAATTATATTTTTTTATACTTGGTTCTTCTATAGAAAACATGAAAGAAAATAAAGTATAATTAAAATTGATTAAAATTTTATGTATTTTTAAATTATTTAATTTTTATAAAATGAAGGAAAATATGTTAAATGAGTTTAAAGAAACACATATAAATAGTTTATTGACTTTAAAAATAATTTCAAAAGGAGAGAAGTTGGAACATATGAAAAAGGGTTGATAATGCACCTGGTGATGGAGTTCAAAGCAAGGGATCGGTGTTGGGTGCTCCCAATCTTTTATAATGTGGCTCCTCCACTACATCGGGTAGGGAATCATCACTTCTTCTCTTACGGTTTCCATTAGCGTCTTCAAGTACTACTGATCCATTGTCACCAAAATTCCCGAGAAGATCTAACGTGGGAATATGGTAGTGTTCATCATCTTGATTAGCCCCATGAACATTACCATTGGTATCTTGTAATGCTGATCCATTGTCACCAGAGTTCTAAGGATGCTCTAACATGGGCATATGATTTTGTTGATCTCCCGCAAAAATAAGATTGATGCCGCATTTTTTTATGTTTATCCAATAACACTCATATGAAGCTTTAATATGTGTGTATTTATGGTGATGTACTTTCGGAATAGCAATCTTAGGATACCACCAAACGCATACTTGATCTATCAAATCTTTAAAATAATCTTGGCACTCACACCGTCCAAACCAGAATCTATCCTTGAATCCAAATCCATTGCCATGTAAATTCAATTCACACATGAACAAAGAATCACTAAGGAGATCAGGTCGATAAACACATGACACAACAAATCCTAGGAAGTCAGGATCTTCATACCAATTCGTTGGAAGCTCTGTTATTACTTCACTTCCCATGTTCTGATACCTTATCCACTCTGGAATTCCACTACTTTCAGGAATAATAGCTCTGAGTTTCCAGCATTTCAACTCCTGCACAAATTATTATGTAAATATTGACTTTATATAAAAAAAAAGGTTTAAGTGGCATAATTAAAAAAAAAATATTGCATTACCTCTGTTGTGGATTTCAACCAGTTGAGGTGGCAAAGCCAGAGCAGACCTGATAAATCTTCCTTGCTTGTGCAATGGTGTGCGTCTATTTCTTCTAGACTTGAAGGAAGCACCAGAATCTGTCCAGCCATTTTGCATTGACTGATATTAAGTTTTTGCAGATTGCAAAGCTGATTGTTTATTAATCCTTCCCACAGGTCTGAGCAACCACCGAGGATGAGTCCTTCAAGAAATTTCAACCTAGAAATGTTGATGGGAATATCCTTAATAGTAGTATTCCGTAAACAAAGCTCCTTTAAACTTTTCATGTGCCCTCCCTTCTCCGGAAATTTCTCAAACTTTGAGCAATTAGAGAGATCAAGAAACTTAAGAGAATCCAAGTCTACAATGCTATCAGGCAGATCCTTAATAGCAGTATTTTTTAAAGAAAGCTCCCTTAACCTTTTCATGTTCCTTCCCTTCTCCGGAAATTTCTCAAACTTTGAGCAATCAGAGAGATCAAGAATCTCAAGAGATTCCAAGTCTCCAACGCTATCAGGCAGATCCTTAATAGCAGTATTTTTTAAATGAAGCTCCTTTAAACTTTTCATGTTCCCTCCCTTCTCCGGAAATTTCTTAAACTTTGAGCAATCGGAGAGATCAAGAATCTCAAGAGATTCCAAGTCTGCAATGCAATCAGGCAGATCCTTAATAGCAGTATTTTTTAAATGAAGCTCCTTTAAACTTTTCATGTTCCCTCCCTTCTCCGGAAATTTCTCAAACTTTGAGCAATCAGAGAGATCAAGAAACCGAAGAGATTCCAAGTCTCCAATGCTATCCGGCAAATCCTTAAGCTTATCACAACTTCTCAAACTCAAGGTAGTAAGCTTCTTAATATTTCCAACAGATGGGTGAATATCGATCAAGCTTACACAACCTTTAAGAATTAGTCTCTCCAAATTTGGCGTACTTGAGAATTCCGACATTTGAATGAGCTTAATTGAGTAACTTAGATCAATGACCTTTAACCTTTCAAGATACTGTACAAAAAGAAAATTAGTTTCAATTTAAGACATAACTATCATAAATTTCAAAATCAATACAAAGTAAAAGAAGTCATTATTAAATGATAATAATACCTTATGCCCTTGCCACAACTGTTTTATGTTGCTACACTTCAAGTGAAGTTCAACAAGCTTCCCTCCATCAAAGTTTGATGGTAAAAAATCTAAAGGATATCCATCCCAACAAAGATACCTTAACTCATAAGAAGGAAATTTAAAACCCCGGCCAAGTTGCATTTTAGAAGCATGTTTCATTACATCACCATAATAATCCTCCTTCTCCGTGTCAAGATCGTTATAATCGTGATTTGAATAAACTTTGAGCAATCGAAGTCTAGTCATCTTTGCGAAAGCATTTGAATTCAAGCATACTCTTTTTAATTTAGACAAGTCCAAGGATATTGTTTCAACTCTTTTTATTCCCTGAAAAAGAACATCGATAAGACAAACATAAATACAAACTAACTCAACTTATATGGATATGTAATTTCTTATACAACAATGATATTATTGAAGTTTATATCTTCAACTAGTGCTTAAGTGAATTCATGCACTTGGCTCTTACCTCATATGCTGTAAGTGCACGTTCAAAATCACAGGGATCCCACAATCTGCTCCATTTGTTTGGCTCATCAGGAAATTTTTCACGAACAATTTCCCAGCCCATATGTTGTATCAAATCATGCATACATATTTGGTCGTATGGGAGAGTTATAAGACACAAATCAATTAGATTTCTTATTCCTCTTTCTGCATGGAAATCACAACCATCCAATATTCTTAACACAAAATTCTTATCTTCACCTTCAAAAAAACATGCAACATCAAGAAATATATTTTTTTCTGTACGATCTAATCCATCATAGCTTCGTTTAAGCACATTGTGAATTTTCATTTCAGGTTCTCTGTCCAATTTATTCAATTCACTTTCCCATTGAGGTATAGTCTTCTTGAATAAGAGAGAACCTAGAACTTTTAGAGCTAATGGAAGCCCTTGACAATAGCCTACAACACGACGTGAGAGGTTTCTATAATCTGATTTGGGAAGATTTTGTTTAAAGGCATACAAACTGAAAAGTTCACAAGCTTCTTCAAAATTCAATCCCTTAACCTCATATAAGTCATCCACTTCTTGTACAGCTAACACATGTTTATTTCTAGTTGTTATGATGACTCTACTTCCTTCTCCAAGCCATTCACGATGTCCAAGTAAATATTCTAATTGACTTGGATCATCAACATCATCAAGAACCATAAAAACTCTTTTAGATAAGAGAATGTCCTTTATCATACTTGCTTTGTGGGCAACACTATTTATATTTTGAGTCCCCTCTCCCTCTAGGATATCACCAAGAAGTTGATTTTGTAAGTGAGATAAACCTTGGGTATTGGAAACCTCCCTAATATTTTCAAGAAAGCTCATACATTCAAATTCACAAGAAAGTTTATTATATATAACTTTTGTGATGGTAGTCTTACCTATCCCCCCAACTCCATATATCCCAACAATACAAACATCACTTGATTCCATATGCAACCGCAAAATCATCTTTTTTACATGGGAATCTATACCAACTAAATTGGCACCAGCATCAAGCCTCTTACATTTCAATCGACGGAATATGCTATCAGTTATTTCTTTAATTTGATTGGACTCATACCTGCCAATTATAAAAGAACAACATGCTAAGCAATGAGCCACAATTGTAAATAAAACACATTAAATTTGACATCTTTACGAGAAATAAATTAAAGTAGAATAGAATATATCAAAGATATTAGTTCATTTACATTTTTAGGACATTTTTCTTTGTATCAAGTATGCATGAGAACAAAATTAAAACATGGATTTTGAATTTTGTTAGTTGTGCTGCTTGTGTGGCATTAGATTCAAATGGAAATTTTGTGCCATGATAGAGGACGATGATTATGAATCGAGATATTACTTTATCATTCATGCACTTTTCAAAAACTCTTTAACAGCCCATGGCAATTAGAAACCTTGTAGGAGCAAATGTTTTATTCTTTGACATTCGTTTTATATCTTGTAATGCATGAAGCCTCATTGTAGATATAGTACTCAACCTCTTAATATAAGAAGTTTTAGATTAAAACCCCATGCTCAATTCCTCAAGCTTCAAAACTTATTTATCCCACAACATCATCTCCTTATTATTCATTTATATGATAAAAATTAAAAATTAAAGGCTTGTAAACAAGTTATTCATTTGTATTTTATTTTGAGTTGATTTCCTTTAGCATCATCTATAAAGAATTAACTTCCTAACCTACGTTCTTTATTGTCTATATATATACACATTATACACACAAACTCTCTGGGAAGTTGAATTCCTATTAAACAATTTACGTTACATAATTTTGTTATTGGTAGTTGTTACATAATTAATCAAACTATTTGATCAACTTGTTCTCAAATAAAATTGGTTAAATAATTTTGTTATTGTTACTTGTTACTCGTTGCATAATTAATCAAATTATTTTTAGAATTTGGTTAAGTTGTTCTGTTGATACACAAAAGATTGGTTAATTGAAAATTTTGAAGCTCATTAATACATAGTAATAGTCATTAATTTTATTGTTACTTGTTATATAATTATCCACACAAAATTTCAAATAAATTGATTAATTTTTGTAACATTAACGCGGATTGAATCTTGAAAATTGAAAAATTAGTAATAAATTTTGATTAAATTATTTTAGATATAGATTCTCATAAATTGATCTAAAATAGTAAAACTCATTAATTGGGTTTTAATAAGTTCATTCTACCATTTATCATGAATTCTAACTCAATATAATTGTTATTCTACTATTCTTTTTATACTAATGTCAATGCAACCACTATTAACAACAACAAAAAACAATAATATTAATAATAAACAACAATAATAACAATAATAATAATAATTTAATTTGTAAATAAAACCCACTAATGAATGAAAATTGAAAGAAACTTAAATTGCATGCCCATTAAATTAGTATAGATGTCATCCATATAAATTGACTGCTTCTCTGGTCCAATCAATAGTCGAATTTCCTATTTTCTCCTTATTCATGCCCATTAAATTAGTATAGATTCCTTATAAAAGAATATCAAATACATTTACACATAAAAGACTTGAACTAAAAGCATTTTGAGGAGAAATTTGCGCTTAAGGAGTAGACCTCCAAATAAAAAATTTGAGCTTTTGTATTTTTATAAATATTTCAATCAACATCATCACTCTATAAATGCAAAACTAATCATTCCTATACTTACAAATAGTTGAAAGGAAATTATAGTTACCCATCTAGTAGATGCCATCCAGAAAGATTGGCTGCTTCCGTCAAGGCCATCCTCCACCTTGGTATCTTGTCCTTCCAGTTTTCTTCATAACCGGCAAAGGCCTCTCCAAAGCTTCCTTCTTGCTTTCGCACATGGGATGGATCCACATGATAGAAAATTGGGATAACAGTATGTCCCAGATCTTTGTGGCACTCCATGATCTTTACCAACTCATCCAAACACCATCTCGAACGAGCATAGTTTTCAGAGAAAACAATTACGGAAGACCTTGATTCTTCGATGGCTTTCAAGAGTTCTGGAGCAATCGCTTCTCCTCTCCTGAGTTTATCGTCTCTGAAGGTGCGAATCCCTCTCCTACCCAAAGCACTGTAGAGGTGATCAGTGAAATTATAGCGGGTGTCTTCGCCTCTAAAACTCAAGAAAACATCATAAGTACTTGTTCGAGGGATGGAAGGAGTAGAAGAAGAAGAAGAGGCTCTGAAGGAGCTTGTGGAAGCCATTCTGGGTTTCTATCTCAAAAGTACCAAGACAGTTTCTCTTCAGGATAGTGAGTAAATGAGGAGATTGTGCAACCCTAACTTATAATCTAAGAAGTTGGGAAGGCAAGGCGCCTTCCAGGAAGTGAAGAGGAAAGTTAGGGACAGCTCTGTGTCTCTCGGGTCATTCAATCTTGAATTAAAGCAGCTGACCCACTCCCGAGCCATTCAATCGAGATCATTACGCTCCTCTACTTTACTTCCCCACCGAGTTTTTTTTATTTTATTTTTTCTTTAAGCACATAAAAAAATATTAATAAAAAGTTAAAGTAGACAGAAACGATATGTGCTTGACCCACGATATGAAAATGAAAATATGTTAAAAGAAAAGGGAATGGATTGATATATTTATTTTATAGATAAATCTTATTATCGATAATATTATAATTTATAATAAATAAAAATAAACTAAAATTAAAGGAAATGATTTTATTCACGCGTAGTCCATTTATATTGGAAGAGCTTTATCTTTGAAGTACAAAATGGTTTTATTTTTGGAAGAAGAAGAATAAAAATATAACCAATAATTCTAATAAAAATCGTGATAGTATTCTAAAGAGATTATTATTAAAATAAAATTTTAAATATTAAATATTAGAAAATAATCTTTTTTATATGCATATATCTAAATATAATTGAGAAATAATTTAAATCTAAATTAAAATTACTTTTATTAAAAAATTAATTCATTTTATGAATGATTTAAGAGATATCAAATATTTTAAAAAAAAATCAGTAAAATTATTATTATTTTTAAATAAAATGAATTTTCACATGAAATCAATTCAATAAATAAAATAAATAAATTGAAAAAAGAAAAAACTTTATAAGACATCCTATAAGTATAAGAAAACAGTAGTTATAATATAAAAAAAATATTACAATATAAAAAGCTGGGTAGACGGTGGCTTCCCGTGGCATTCCGAAAGTGATGAGGAAAATTAGGGACAACTTTCTCTCTCTGTTGACTTAGAGATTCTTTTCTCATTTTTCTTTTTTTTCTTATCACCTTCGTTTCCTTCTATTTTCAAATGGGATACCACCAAGTTTTTTATTTTATTTAACATTTTTTTTTCTTCACTATATTCATGCTCTCATATTTTACTATTGTCTTTTATATATTTTACCTAATATTATATGTGATGAGTTTTGTTATTATTATTATCTAATTTTATTTTTGTATATATTTACTATACTCTCATCCTTTCATTTATAAATATAAAAAAAGATATATATATATATATATATATAAAGACTAAAAATTAAAAAAAGATAAATATATAAAAAAAAAAGTAAAAAAAAAATTCACTGGATTGATATATTTATTTTCTAACATTTTATAGATAAATCTTATTATTGATAAATATTATCATTTATCTGTATATAAAGAGTTGGGAAGGCAAGTGGCAGTGGCTTGTTGTGACTTTTCGGAAAGTGACGAGAAAAGTTCGGAACTTAGGGGCTTTGTGAATTGGGAAGGAAGGTGGCTTCCAGTAACCTTCGGGAAAGTGATGAAAAAAGTTAAGGGTAGTTGTTTCTCTTTATTAATTCTTTTCTCACTTTTTGCTTTTCTTCTGGTTTGGTGGGTCATCCATCATCATCATTAGACATTAGGCTCCTGCACCTTACTTCTCCACCAATATTTTGATTTTATTTTACATTTTATTTTTTTCCTTCACTTTATTCATGGTGTCTTATTTTATTATTATCTTTTATATATATTTTTCATATATATAAAACGATATCAACAAGAAATAATAATAAAAAATTAAAGCAAATAAAAAAAAATTTGACCGAGAAGTGAAAAATAGATATTAAAAATAAACATAAAACTAAAATTAAAATATAAATACAAAAAAGTAAGAATAAAAAATAAGTTAAACAATGAGATGATGATTTTTTTTTAAAAAAAAAATTTATAAATAAATCTTATTATAGATAAATATTATAATTTAAAATAAATAAAAGTAAACCAGAAAATGATTTTATTAACTTAAAGTAGCAAATTTAATGTAGGAATAAATTTATTTTTTAAGCAAAAAAAATTATTTTTGGAAGAATAACAACTTAGCAATTAATTCCAACAAATAACATTTTAAAGAAATCATGAATAAAATAAAATTCAAAATCTATATATAACCAACAAATAACTTCAAGCCAAATTAAAATTATTTCCATTGAAAAATTAATAGATTTCCAATTAAAATGAGTGATTTAAAATATGATACCTAACACCATCAAAGAATAGTATGACGGACTATCATGAAGTATATTTATGTACTTTAAACCTTAGATTATGAGGATTAATAACTTACAAATACTTATAGGTTATTAACCTTTAAATTTTCAATAATTTGATAGAAAGGGAATTCCAAAGCAATGCAATATCTAATTCATCCAAACATGCAACAATGCTAGCATGAGGTGACCTCTTAGTAAACAATTTGTGTATTCCCTCCAAATATGTGCTTTTTATTGGTACATAAATTTGAGCCCGAGTCTATTGACAGTTGGGATTAAATGAAGCAAGTAGATAATCATTTTTCCCAACCAACGATAAGCATAATGGAGTCCAAAAATACCAAACAGTGAAAAGATGAGTCTATGATTGATTGCATCAACTCTTGACATTCTTTAAACCTTGAAAGCATGAATATATTATATGATATATAGCAGTGAAGATGAGCTTGTGGAAGCCATTGTGGGTTTCTATCTCAAAAGTACAAAGACAGTTTCTCTTCAGGATAGTGAGTAAATGAGGAGATTGTGCAACCCTAACTTATAATCAATCTAAGAAGTTGGGAAGGCAAGGCGCCTTCCAAGAAGTGAAGAGGAAAGTTAGGGACAACTCTATGTCTCTCGGGTCATGGTCATGCAATCTTGAATTAAGGGAAAGTTGTGTTTTCATGGACCAATTTGTTAAATATATGGTTTTTGGAACCTAGGTTTATGAAATATGAAAAATATTTTTCAATGTGGAAACTTATATGGGTTTCATGCACTCTGAGCCGGTTGTCTTTTTTCTACCAAGATTGCCCCTCTTAGTATCCAGGTCAGCAACAACTGAAGGGCACGTCAGCACGGGCTAAAACTGAACGGGTTCAAAACTCCAAAATCAAATGTTGAGCTTCCCACAAAAATACCCTAGCCGACGGTTCTTTCTTCCCTCTTTCTCATTGTTGTCTTCACTCCGTCACCAAGACGATTTGAGCTTCCCAGAAAAACGGTGTAGCCGACGCTTCAAGACCCTTGCCGACGGTTCTTTCTTCCTTCTCTCTCATTCCATACCCATTCCTCTCATCTGTCTTCACTTCGTCACCGAGGCGATTTGAGCTTCCCAGAAAAACGGTGTAGTCGACCGTTCTTTCTTCCCTTTCTCTCATTCTTTACCTGTTCCTCTCAGCTGTTTTCACTTTGTCACCGAGGCGAAGCAGAGAACCGTGTAGAGTGTTAAAAAAGTTATGTCATTTCAGTTGAGAAGGGCTTAATCCCATTTGTTTCATATCAGATTTTCTGTCTCGAGGTAACCCATTCCTTCCTTGTTTTGCATTCGCATTTACATTCACGTAAATATGTTGTTTGTGTGGGTTTTTTATGAACTAGGTGTGGCTCAAATGTTGGCATTTAGGAGTTGGTACTAAATTTTTAAATCTATTCGTAATAAATCATCATCATTTTTTTTTCAATTTCATGTGTTTTCTGAGTTTTTACTGTTTTATATGGATTGGCAAATTCTCGAAAATCTGTTGTTTTGATATAAAATGAAGGCAAGAATATGGGTTGGGAATTGTTTTGCTAAAAAACCCATTTGTTTTTGTTGTGGTTTAGAATATAGGCCACGCAGCCGTCGAGACTTATCTCGTCACTCGCCTCAGCTTTAAGCTTCTTCGATATATTGGGTATTATTTCTTTATCATTAGGCTCTGTTTTGTTTCTCAGAAAATAGTTTCAATACGAGTTTTCTTTCACCAGGAGTAATGTGCTTTTATTTCGAGGGTTGATACGCGACTCATATAATTTATGATCAAATGATTAGGGGGAATTTGTCTGAGCTTTTCTCTCAGTTTTTCATTTTTCAAGGAGATATCGATTTCTCTCTATTCATTTTTCTGTCAACTTAGTTTGTGGTGTTCATAGTTTAGATCTTTCTGGCCTTTGGGGCTTGCTATATCGATTTTGTTACTTTTCTGCTGTGTGGGATTCAACTAAGAATTTCACAACCTGATTGTTGGAGTTATATATTTTCCCTTGAAATATGTCTCTGACTTGAATTCGGTTTCTGCTTTATTAGAATTTCTTTTCTTTGTAGTTTCTTGGAGCCTACTTTTTGAAGTGTTGTTAGAGATCATAAAACACAAATTTCATATTTTCTGTTGGGGTTATATGGAACCCTTATCTCGTAATTGGAAGTAGGCATAGTTTACCTTGTATGGTTTGTATCGCTTGTGTGGTTTGTGACTGATTTTTCTGTTGTGATTGCATACACATGCACAACAGACTCCATCAGAGATTCTACTGGTACTAAAAAAATGATATTAGAGTTTGCGCCAGTGCACAACAGATATTCATCAAAGTTAAGATCAGCGAAGATTCAGTGCTATGGTTTGAGAAGATCCAATGAAAAGGTTTGTAGAATGATGGAGAATTTGAAGGCAAGGCAACACAAAAAGAAAAAAAATAAGGAAAAAAAGGAAGAAAAAAAATGGAGATTTGAGCGTTGAAAAGTTAGAATCTTCCAACTTTGAGCTAGGGGGAGATTTAAATTATGGGACTGGAAGGTAAAGGTCAGAACATATGCCCTTGAGGGCTGATCAAGTGACAAGGGTTAGGGTGGAGGGGTGGGAGGTTCCAAGTTCAAGCCCCAACAAGGACCAAAAATAGATATCTTACCTATTGAAAAAGGATCTATAATGCATGATACAATTGCAAAAGAGGTTTTTTTGGTTGAAAGACCATAAAATAGAATATTATCCATCCCTACTATTGGTCTTTGTTATGACTTTCACTTATCAATCCCAATTTAAATGCAAACATTTTTGGAAGCCTGATACTTAAGCATAATTCTTTTTGCTAATGGTATAAGGTTGGTCTCTACTTAGGGAATGGCTGGATCATTAATGGTCCTTCTAAAGAATAAAATAGCAAATTGAGATTGTTATGCTGTGGGTTATTCCTTCCTTGGACAAAAACTTATGGATAAACAAGCTTTAAATAGTTTGGACAGATAGGATAAGGTGGTGCCTTTTGAGTTCCATTTCATTTTTTTCTAGGTTGTTTTGGAGGTTGACTTCTGTTGAAGGTGGCCTTTGTTGCATAATAAATGGCCAGTTTGAAGAAGAGTGAGCTTTTTCCTATGAGTAAGCGCTATATGTGGCTTTGTTGCTTGGTTTTAAGGTGGTCGAGTTACTTTATTTTTGGGCCTTCCCTTGGACGACCATTTCAAGTCTACTTTGGTGTGAGATCGAGTGGAGGAAAGGTTTCATAAAAGGTTGGTCTCTTAGGAAAAAAACCTTGTCTAACTGGTGAAATCAATACTTATATAAGAGTACTTCTTCTAATTTGCCCATTTATTGTATGCCTCTATTTGCGATTCTTAGAATGGTCCACCTAATGCCCAAGAGGATTCAAAGACACTTTAGTTCTTAAGACCGCGGCTAGAGAGGAAATTACATTTTTCCAAAGTGGTTGGTTGTCTACTAAGAGAAAGTTTATGGGTGATTTAGGTATTAGAAACCTATCAATGCTGAACAAAGTACTTTTTACTAAAAGGTTATAGAAATTCCAGTGGAGCAAGGTTTTTTTTTCAATGCTAAGGAGAGGAGGAAGGTTTTTGGAGTAGGTTTTTGGAAAATGACTAGAAGGGGGTTTGATTACTACCAAAAAGTGCTATTTTGTAGACCTAATTATAATGGTTTTAAGCACCTTTGAGTAGTAATCATATTCATTTAACCCAATTAATTCATTAAGGTCCTTAGTAATTAGTTTTAACCATTTTGTGGCAAGTTTACATGTTTATATCAGCTTATGAATCAATTCAAGCATGCCAAATGATGGAGGAGCTACTTAGACAAGCCAACCAAAGAAGAAAAGCAAAGAAAAGCAAAGAGAAGCAAAGAGAAGCAAGGAGGAAAACAGAGGACAGCAGCTGCAGTCTTATTTGGAACTTTTGGAGCACTTCCCGAAGTCCATTTTTTACATGCTATATATCATTTCAAAGCTCAAGAAGTCAAAAATCTAACGCTTCAAACCGTGTACGATTTGGAGCTGAAACGAGGAAGTTATGGCCTTCGGAAGACAACTGCTCCAGGTGTGCGAAAATTTCGCACACCCCCTTCAGGTGTGCGAATGGTGTGCGAGTTTCGCACACCCCCTTCAGGTGTGCGAAAATTTCGCACACCCCTTGCATGGTGCGAATTTTCCCCTGTTTTGCCGACTCCACATGAGATCTTTTCTTTTAGATATTTTTGTATAAATTTCCATTCTTCTCCTTGTAATCCACCAATCATAAGATTTCTTAGCTAGGAAGGTTGGAAAAACTTCTCTATTTATACTCCCTTGCATCCGTTGTAATAGATATAGAGAAATATATGTAAGATATATATTGAAATATATAAAGCTTGGTTTTTCTCTCTTCTCCGGTTCTTCCCCATTTCTATTTTCTTAGTAGCCAAACATCCTTGGTGGATGAAATCCCCAAGGATGAGAGGCTAAAACCTTTTAAGTTTCTCAAAGTATGGATGTTATGTGATGGCTTGGATGCATTCCCATGGAAATTTCTCACGCCCGGAAGGTAAGGTAGTCGTTTTTCATTAATGGTTCATTAATGCAAAGTTTGATTTTTATTTCCTTTGGACAACTTCCAACAGCCAATACTTGATAAGCTTTTGGATTTCTATCCGTTAGTTATCTCCTACGAGCTATTGGAAGGTGAGGTTTTCAATTCCAAGTTTTGCATTAATCCATTAGAACCAATTTCAATGGCCATTGAAAGGTGAGTTTATCACTTGGAATGACTTTGAGGTGCCAATATTTGGTAAGCTTTTGGCTTTAGACCATTAGTTATCTCTTACGAGCCATTCAAAGGAAGTCTAAGGTGACTAACCATTGATGAAATTCACTACCATCTGTTTTGCCATTTTAAAGGATTAAAACTTGATTTGCTAAATCCATACCGGTTCGGGAAGCAAGCATCACCATAGTTGCAACCCCAACGCGAGGAGCCTATCCTGAGATTTCCAATTTGCATAAGAGCCAAAGCATAACTATCCTATCTTTGAGAAACTTGTTTTTACACCCTTTCATTTTAGTCTTTAATGTTAGCTTAAATTAGTTTAAATCTTTCTAAAACATTTACATCTTCTTTTAAAGCTAACATCCATAAGAAAATCACCTATTTTCCTAAATTGAATATCACTTGTGTTTGCGAAAACCCTTCCCAGTGAACGATCCTAGAACCACTATGCTATAGTAGCTTGGCTACTTTAGTAATAGTATCTAAGGTATAAATTTTGTTGATACGCCTTTAAAGCTAAGCTACCATGAGTCGCATCAGGGTTCAAATACTCTTCATTGTAGAATAACTTTATTGATAGAAGATGGTCATATGTCAAAATTCTGGCTTTATGTTTGGTGTGAGGAGTTTTCATGGAGAGTTCTCTTCTTTCTCTTTCTCTCTCGTGCGTGCTTTCTCTTTCTTGTTCTTTACATTGAACATTACTATGTATAAAGATGCTTAAGTTGTGGATATTTGGGTTAGGAGGGGTTGGTAGGGTCTTCTAAGCCCTTTCTTCTAGATGAGCTTCCATGCTTGGGAGTTAGAGAAGGTGTGAGTTTCTTGGTGTTTATTCGGAGCGGTTGTTAGGATAGTTTGGTTTGGCAGTGTGACAAGAGTGGGAAGTTTTTTTTTTGGTCAATTCTATCTGTGTGACCTATAGGTGGCTTTTAGTGGTTTGTTCCACAAAAAGAAGTGTGAAAGTTGTTTCAAAAGTGGGCTTCTATGTAAGAAGATTTTGGCTAATCAACTAACTTACAAGAAAGGGCTGACTTTGGTTAACGAGTGTTGCCTCTGCATGCATTGCGAGGGATGATTGACCACATCTTGATCCATTTTGGGAAAGCTTGCTTCTTGTGGCAACTTTTTTTCCCTCCCTCATTGGTATTTCTTGGGTGCTTCCTTAGTCAATAAAGTAGTTGTTGATCTGTTGGCATGACAGTTTGTGGGAAAGAGGAGTAAGAAAGTGTGTAAAATAACACCTTTGTGCTTGTTTTAATGGTTTTGGGATGGATGGACCCACAAAAACTTCGAAGACTTAGAGAGTTGGGATCGGGTTTTAAAAAAGACTCTTCACAAACCGCCTTTGAGTGATCTAGGAATTCCATGGTGGTTTCTAATTCATTTTTCGGGTTCCATTGGTTGAATGGAGGAAGATTAATCTGGTATAGGACCTTTTTTGTTTTTCTTTTTATTTGTTTGGGCACTTTGTATATTTCCTGTTTACTGTTTGGTAACCTGCTACCAGTTTTCCTGATTGTTTCTACTTTTCTGGAATAGATTTAGAAAATGAAAACTAGTCAACACATGCTTGGATGAGTATATTGAA
This sequence comes from Vitis x doaniana, assembly GCA_030345155.1. Lineage (NCBI taxonomy): Eukaryota > Viridiplantae > Streptophyta > Magnoliopsida > Vitales > Vitaceae > Vitis > Vitis x doaniana. The sequence goes on along the minus strand of CP128320.1, from coordinate 17,089,455 downwards.
TTCCAATGCATTAATTAAGATGCTTATGGTGATCACAATGATTGTACCCTCGTTAGCATGGTGCAAGTATATTGGTGATGACAGTGGCAGCTGTAGTAGTGGTGATATTTTTGTTGCTTAGGTGACAATGATGGTGGCAACAACTGGTAGTTGGTGCAATGGTAGTGTGGCTATCCGATTGAGCATCGTGTTTGTTTTTTTCCCTAGACATAAAAATCATGTTAAAAAATTTGGCACATTGTGGAGAAAAATTGTATTTCTTTTCATATCCTGAAAGTATACAACCAATGAAATATATATATAAATAACAACAGAAAGGAAAGAAAAAGGAAGAAAGGAAAGAATAAAGGAGAATATCTACTAATTAGGGATTATCATAGTTTTAAAAGGCTCAAGGCGCAAAGTCCTTCTAGAGCTTGAGACACAAGACACACCTAAGGCATGGGCTTTAGTGAAGTGAGGCGCATCATATTTCACATATATATATATATTTTTATATAATTTAATCAAGTGCCCGAAAATTTTCCTCTAATTTTGCCCTTCTTCGTCTTCTTCTCTTATTCACATTGTTTAGGAGGTGAAATAAGTGCTAACCTTTTCATGGGATGATGTATTTCTTCTGAGAGCGAAATAAGTGCTAACGTTTTCATTTTTTTTTTTTTTTTTGTATTTATTTTTTATGTATAGTTTAAATTCACGGCCCATTTCTTCAAATATTTTTGGTTAGTATATGTTACTCTTCCTGTTGATTAGTAATTGATATTGATTTAGAGATCTCTTTTAGAAGATGGAAATAGGAAATGCTATACAGGAACTATTTGAACTCATACGTGTCTCATTTTTACTCTTTTGTACAGCTTTCATATCCATAGGCTTCAATGTTCATAAGGCCATTGATTACTTTGTAGGTTTCGAAACTCACCGATTCAGTATCGCCATCCAAACATACTGATTATACACATGGCAACAGAAAAGAGAAAAAGGAAGGAGCATGTTCCACCAACATGCACACAGGTCGGCAAAACAGATTTCATTGAACAATGGCTCCATTCTTCAAATTCAGCTTAATTGGAAATTTGCATATATTGGATTTTTTTGTCACTAACCCATATTTCATTTTAACTGTAGGTTAAGCTTCCTAAGTCCCGATGTTCTGGGAAGAAATTCATAAATGCCATTGCACGCCTAGCCCCTGAAAAACAGCAAGCCATTAGAGAGATGGGCTTTGGGGGCTTACTGAATTTTGCTTGTCGCGAACTAAGATATGAGCTATGCGCGTGGCTCATATCTCAATATGACTTTACCTACCATAGACTTAATATGGAAACCGGCAATGCTATCACTGTCAATGAAGAACATGTCAATAGAGTGATGGGCATCCCTAACTCCGGGCTAGACGTGGTTATCCTTAAGAGAACAGCCCCGTCCAATCGCACATACACTCTCAAGGTACTGGAGCAAAACCTTGAGAATTTGCCCGTGTGTGATGATTTTTTAAAATCATTTTTAATTTTTTCATATGCCACTCTACTGGCACCTAACTCTAAGCTTGAAGGAAGCCATGACCTTTGGGACACCATATGGGATGGTGATGTTGGTGTCCAAAGGAATTGGGCAAAGTTTCTGCTGAAACACTTAGAAGATGGAATCAAGGAATATCGACAAAAACAGCCTACTTACATCCGAGGCTACCTCATGTTCCTCCAGGTACAGTTTAGGCTCCAACCCCTTTTGCAATTAGTATGAACTTAGTTTACATTTTAATTTGAAGGTCATGCTTACTGCAATTTGCTCTTTTAATGCTCCTTGTTTCATATACTACCCTTGGACAGCTGTTCTACATGGCATACTTCTACATGCCATCAGTCAATGTTGAAGTGACCAGCCCGCTAGCTGCTGCATGGACTGACGATGTAATGAAACGCCGATTAGCAGCTGAAATATCAACATTCGGTGGTTATGGATATGTGCATGTATGCTCTAACTCAACAAACCTTTCCCTACTAGTTAAATTACCATTTAGCCTCGCACCAGTAATAACCAATTTGTTGATTCTCTCATTGAAATAATGATGCAAGACACAGGCATAGGAGCGAGCACAAAGCACAGCCAATATGAATTTACCATCAGTAGCCTCAACCTCTACAGCTGATGACGATGCTACAGAGGTAGTTCTTCTTCACTAACCACTCATACAAGTTTTTCTATACAATGCATACAATAGTATTCTAAAACTATTCTGTTTTCCACTATGTAATAGGTTATTGAAGCCCGTGTCATTGACACATCGGAGAGTATGCTACGATTAGCTTCCTCTCTGGCGCGGGATGTTGCTGCATTACGTTCCCGCCGAAGTGGATCAAAGGGGATATCTTCAATCCCTTGCCCAAAAGCAGAGCACCACGCTGAATATCAACCAATGCGTGAAACACCGGGCAAGCAGACGTCAACTGACGAAATGGAACCACAAGATAGCCTCGCACCAACCCCCCATTCTCCAATTGGAATGGAACCGTCACCAAAAGCCACTCATTCCGAGCCAATGGCCCCACAGTCTCATGCAGAGCCATCGCTTCCACCACAAGTGACAATAGAAGAAGCGCGAGAATGTGATAAGGTAGGTGGGAGTGGTAATCAAGCCATTAAACCTTCATCTATCAAGAGATTTAAGCGGACTGGTAAGAGGATTGTGAAGCGTCCTCCCACTTGCAAAAGTCCATTTGTCACCCAATGTGTAAAACAATTCCCTAAAATCCCCCATGCTCATCGGGTAGTAGCGGATTACGCTTTGGCAGAAATTGGTGATCCTAGGTACATTTCATTTTTCTAAAATTAATTCTTGCAATCATTTAATATGTGAATAACTTTACATCATTATGACATAATTCATTTTCAATCATTGTAGCAAGATTTTATGCGAGATGTATGGGATGTACATTACCCGAGAAGAAATTTCTTGTCTACATGCAGGGCGATGGGTTAATTCAGTAGTAAGTTACTTATCTTTATGTTGAATTAAATTCAAAATTAATAGGTCATATAATGTATAAAGTGTTGATGGGGTTGTAAAATATGTTCATTTCCACAACTTTGCCAGATTGTGGCGATTGTCTGTCGCATGATGAATGGACAGCAAGCACCACCAGCGCGCACACACTATTTTGATCCTTCGTTCTCGGTGAACCCTCTAATATCCTAAATTGACATAGTCTCAAAATAGAATAGCATTTGTTGATGTTTGTATTGATTAACCCCACCCGTGAATAGGTGATTCTGACCAACTTGAAAACAAATGCAACCAGCCAGGTGATCATGGATAGATGTTGCATGTATCTGGATGCTGGTATATTGGGCCATGATTTGGGGACATGTGACATGGTAAATAACGGTTGTTAAATTTCATTTCCATAGTAATATATGCAATGGCATTGGACATGACTATTATCTTATAACATAAAAAGTAATAACTCTTTTATGATAATGCAGATGTTCCTCCCGGTTTGTGAGAACAATCACTGGCACGTCCATGTTGTTAATTTTGCAGCTGGAAGAGTTGAAATTCTTTCATCTTTGCCCTTGAGGCGAGGAAACAGTATTAGTGCTGCAACAAGGCGATTATCTATGGCAATCAATAAAGCACTGCATGTATATAGAATTCATATGGACGTGGATGTCTCGACTTTTGTGCATATCCAACCACACCTTGTGCAACAACTGAATGGGTAAAATTTTCATATATTCTAACCAAAACAAACATTTGAGGTGAATTTTTTTTTCTTAGATTTCTATCATCTACATGACAAGCCTAAATGTGATGTGTTATAGGTTCGACTGTGGTATCCTTGCACTAAAGTTCATGGAATTTTGGAATGGGGCGACCTTAACTACTTCAGTGGCAGAGGTTAGAGCTGGTTTACATCCTAATTGGTTTTGTTTTTTTTTTTTAAAAAAAAAAAAACAGTATGAAATAAGTTTTTCCCATTTCTGTAGGACAAGCTGAACATGTACAGACTCCAGCTAGTTGTGGAACTAGTGCTCAATGAACGCAACACTGTTAGAGATAAAATTATGGCCTCCTGTCATTTGTGACTTCATGGTTGATGATAAGTTTTTTCCTATCTGATGCTACTTACCATATAAAGCAATACTTGATTGTAGTTTGTCCACAAATGACTGAATTCATATCCTGTTATGTGATGATGTGATTTTGTTCCCATTCTAAAACCATTATTTATGTTCTATATTTATTGTATCTTACTAAGTATACAACATCCCATTGTAACAGTGACAGTATGGTGATGCTGAATGTCAGAACTTTATGTACAACAATGGGTAACGCGTAAGGGAAAGAAAGACTGCATGGTGATGCTGTTCCTATAGCTTACGAGAGGGAGTAATATCAGAATGAGTCATATGTTATCCTCTTTCTTCGGATTGTATGAAGCAAACTTGGTTTACCATATGATCAAAATTAGGGTTGTTCATTAATGTGAAATATTGTATAGGAAAGGGAGTAGGAAAGGAGTTGTTCATTATTCTGGGGCATCTTTTGTCAATGTTATAGGTAGGTTGGAGGTTTCTTTGGTTTGTTGACTATATTACAAACATTTTGCTGATGTACAAATTCCAAGGACTATGTTTGTGTTTTGTTTTATACAGGAAATCCTAATAGAGATAAGGCATTTGTTACATATCCTTTCAATTTTTTCCCTGTTCCATCCCAGTGTCCTCTCCAAATATAGTTCAAAAATAATGATCCTTTGTTGAAGTAGAATGTTACAAACCATGTTGACAAATTCAGGTGTCATGGGTGATGGTGAAGACATTGGATGGTATTCGTAATGAATCATTGAAGACTATTGGCACTGGTGATTTTTTTAGATTGTCATGTGCTGAGATAATTCTTTGTTACATATCACGAGTTTTTTTTCTTTCAGTTAATAAAAATCTGATAAAATCGTCTCATGAAAAATAAAGACAAATCTTAAGGTTTGATATCAGAGAGTGGGTGCAACATGGGTCGTGTGGTGACATATTTATGTGGCAACCTTGGCCGGATATGATGAGAATGCACAACCCATAAAATGTCAACTACCCATTTGCTCATCATTTTGTGGCGCTTTTAAAAAATTGCTCTTGATTATCAATAATGTTATTACAAATTATTATATTAATAATAATTAAAAAACTAATACTAATACTAATAATAATATTAAGTGATGATCTGGTATTTCATTATGTTCTTAATATTTGGCTTAATAAATATATGTTACAAAACCAAAAAAAAATTGGTTCACATGATCACATTCCATATCCAACCACAACCCTTCAAAATCTAGATGAATACCAAAATGGGAAAACAACTGTTTACTTAAATAAATAGTCACAACAAAATATTGACAAAAGAACAACATTTCTCGAATGTCCATTTAGGTAGTACATGAGGTGCATTAAGGTAGTACCTCAGGGTCTTAAGGTAGTACCTCATGTGCATTAAGGTAGTACCTTAAATTTCTGATGATTACATAAGCTATCGAATGAGTAAGCAAGAAGAACATAACAATGGCATGCTGTAATGTGTAATGCAATGAACTAATTCTGACTTAAATCATAAAAGAGCAACATTTCTCTAAGGTGCCTTAAGGTAGTACTTGAGGTACATTAAGGTAGTACCTCATGGTCATTAATGTAGTACCTGATGATCATTAAGGTAGTACCTCATGTGCATTAAGGTAGTACCTTAAATTTTTTATGATTACATAAGCTATCGAATGAGTGAGCAATAATAATATAATAATGGCATGCTGTAATATGTAATGCAATGAACTAATTGTAGCTTAAGTCATAGAAGAGCAACATTTCTCCAAGGTGCCTTAAGGTAGTACCTGATGTACATTAAGGTAGTACCTCAGGGTCATTAAGGTAGTACCTCATGTGCATTAAGGTAGTACCTCATGTGCATTAAGGTAGTACCTCAAATTTTTTATGACTACATAAGCTACCGAATGAGTGAGCAATAATAATATAATAATGGCATGCTGTAATATGTAATGCAATGAACTAATTTTGACTTAAATCATAGAAGAGCAACATTTCTCTAAGGTGCCTTAAGGTAGTACCTGAGGTACATTAAGGTAGTACCTCAGGGTCATTAAGGTAGTACCTCATGTGCATTAAGGTAGTACCTTAAATTTTTTATGATTACATAATCTACCGAATGAGTGAGCAATAAGAATATAATAATGGCATGCTGTAATATGTAATGCAATGAACTAATTGTAGCTTAAGTCATAGAAGAGCAACATTTCTCCAAGGTGCCTTAAGGTAGTACCTGAGGTACATTAAGGTAGTACCTCAGGGTCATTAAGGTAGTACCTCATGTGCATTAAGGTAGTACCTCATGTGCATTAAGGTAGTACCTCAAATTTTTTATGACTACATAAGCTACCGAATGAGTGAGCAATAAGAATATAATAATGACATGTTGTAATATGTAATGCAATGAACTAATTCTGACTTAAATCATATAAGAGCAACATTTCTCTAAGGTGCCTTAAGGTAGTACCTGATGTGCATTAAGGTAGTACCTCATGACCATTAAGGTAGTACCTTAGGTGCATTAAGGTAGTACCTTAAATTTCTGATGATTACATAAGCTACCGAATGAGTAAGCAATAAGAACACAACAATGTCATTCTATAATATGTAATGAAATGAACTAATTCTGACTTAAGTCATAGAAGAACAACATATCTCCAAGCTGCCTTAAGGTAGTACCTGATGTGCATTAAGGTAGTACCTCATGACCATTAAGGTAGTACCTGAGGTGCATTAAGGTAGTACCTTAAATTTCTGATGATTACATAAGCTACCTTAATGATCATGAGAAATTTCAGGTACTACCTTAATGCACATAAGGTACTATCTTAATGGTCTTCAAGTACTACCTTAATGTACCTCAGGTACTACCTTGATAGTTTGAATCTTTTCTCAGTCATTTCCTTGCTAAATGTGGATTTGACAAAATTGAGGAATTGCAAAATACCATTGTGACTGCATGTGTAGTTAATCATCATGGTACTAGTAATGGGATGGGGACATGTGTCCAATGCATTACTTTTCTTACTAAAGATAAGTATCCTGCATTCTCTTTCCCTTTCTTATGTGGGATTAGCTCATACCTAGGTTTGTGCTAGCATTTTCTACAGGTAGCAGAGTTAATTTGTGAATGGAATCAAGCATGAATACTATAATCTGCAAAGCATTGTGGGCTGTGTGAACTTTTTCATGCGGTATGACATGGGATGTGTCCCAAACCACTAATATCGAGTCAATGTTTTCTCATGCGGGATAGATGGAGCCCCCATTCCTGTCAGTCCCCTTTGGTGATCCTAGTTGAGATGGTTGTAGATGAGAGTTTGTGAACTTTTTTTCTCATTTTGATTTTTTTTTGGTGCAGTTGGAAAGGCGAATTCTCTGTCACAATGCTTGAAATGCAATGATGAGGGAGCTGTGGTGTGGTTTTCCCACGAACGTGGAAAGAGTTGCTGCGATAGTCGACCAAAATAGTAGGACTCAATTGTTGCATTTTTTGTTTAGCTTAAACGATTGAACACTAGGACATTTCATCTTTGTGGTTGGAACCTTTATATGGCTCAATTAACGAACCATTCTGGATCTTGTTCTTTTATTTGGTGAGGTCTTCACAAGAAAGTTGCATGTTTGTTCAAAAAAAAAAAAAAATTGGTGGGAATCATCCTCCATGTTCATTTGTGGGCTGTGGCGCAGCTATTTGATGAGTATTGTATACCTAACTGCTTCCATTTTCTAGTGATATGGTGTATCATGTTCTCTTGAGGTGCCCTTCTCTTGGACCATTGCTAGAATGAGATGATTCAAATTGATGATGAGAATCTGCTGGGGTTTTCAGAAGGTAGCCTGTTCAAATATGTTTTTGAAACAACTGGCACCCGGAGTTGTTACATAAAACAACTGGCACTCTTGAGTAGTTTCAAAAAACAACTGGCATTGAATTCAAGGACTAGTTCACAGCATGATATGTTTGTCTTTCTCAAATAACAATGGATTTGATTGAATGTTGGTTGGTTGAAAAGGTGATCCTACCACTTAGGCTACCTGTCTTGTTGCAGCCCCCACAAAATTGTGTGAAATTTCCTTAATGCTACCACAAGACCAACAACCCTAAAGATCAATCTGCCACTTAATCCAACGCCCTGGTAATTGGTCCCTTCTCTTGTGTGAAATTTCCTTGGTTTTTATTTCAAAATAAGTGTGCAGAATGTGGAACAGTGAATGATTTCACTTGCCTGGAAGCGCCTTCACTTGAGGGGAATTTCCAGTTTTGTCACCCCTGGTGAGAGGACTAAACAACACAATCAAGCTTGGGTGGGTGGTGGCATCCCCCAAAGTTCCCCTGGGATAGTTTCCTCTTGTGAATCTGGGATAACATATAAACAACCATTCCATTCCGTATTGCTAGATTCAGGCACTCCAACAGACTGACATCAATATATTGAAATAGCATCCTTACTTCAAATGTAATCCTCACCTTCTGAACCTATTAGCAACAGAGAAGGGTTGCTGCAAAAAACAATATTGAATTTCCAATAGTGATGGATCATTTAGCAATTAGTTGATTATGTCAATTCTGAAATACACAATAAATAAATAAATAAAAATTAAAATATGTCATTACTAAATTACTGGTATTTGCTTGAACATAGTTAGCAAATCATTGTGGTTAAAAATGAAAGAGCAAATCGTCTCCAGAAAAAAGAACCCTGAATTCCCAAAATAGTATAAAGATTTGAGAAATCTTAGCATATGAAAAAATCAAAATCCCATTCCATCAATCAAATAGACTGAAGCCCATGTCCTACAATGAATGAAACAAAAGGAAAGATATATCAGTTCCTGAGGAATTAAATTTGTGCATGTGTTTAATACAGTTAAGGTTGGCTATATAGGCATAATCAGTGTGCTTTCTATGTGAAAGTCCAATGCAGTGACAGGACAGTGGAGAGGCTACATGCGCAGTAAGATGGTTCCTGCAAGTTCCACATTACATAACCACACTTGGGCAGCCAAAAGTACTCAAATTTAATTGCATATAATCAAACTAAAAAAGGGATTTCTGTAATCTGTATTCATGAAAGACTAAAGTCTCATGCTCCAAATAACAACCATTCCTTTTATGTGGAAATTAGATTTTTTTTTTCCCAATCAGAGATAGAGATAGCAAAGAGCATCAAATCTGAAAAATGCTTCAAAATCTAAGGTTTGTAGCCAAAAAATGTTCTAGACCAGTGGCAAAGGCATCTTGGTTGGGTTAGGTGAGTCTAACATTCAAATAATATAAAGGTCAAAATAACCATATAGCATAAAGTAAGCAAAGATAGAGATCCAGAAGCTCATCAAAGTTCCAAGCTTCTAGCATCATGGTTCTACTTAATTTGAGAGAACATAGGTAGGATCTAGTTGTGCTTTCTCATTGGGAAAACATAATCATGCAACCCAATCCTAAGATAAGTGAGACCAAAATTGTGGTAATCTAGCACACATCTGGCTCCACACATATGAATGCCACTTTATATGCAGGAATTAAAGGAGAGCTCATTGTTGAGGCATGATGAAGGAGTAGAGATTTACTCTTAAAATGCATAAAGTGAATCCCAAGAGTAGCCAAAAAGACCAGTAGGGACAGCTGATATGTGACTGAATAAGACTAAGGTGCTGGTTTTAGTGCCAACCCAATCATTGAACGCTTACCTCATCTGATTCCTCTTTCTCTTCCACCTTTTCCTCCTTCTTTGGTTCTGTGGCAACAGGTGCTACACCACCACCACCACCACCACTAGCCGCAACAGCAACACTACCAGCAGAAGGCACTGATGCCAATTTCTCTCTTCCAGATGCAATAAGCTCTGTTATATCCTTACCCTTAACTTCAAACAACAGCAGCTCAATCCCATCATCATCAGCTTCAGCTCCAACTGTGAATTAAAAGAACAAGTTTCAGCTCAATCCCACATTTAAGCTACTATGGTCATTTAACTAATACGAAAAGCTATGTTCATTTATAGCATGCATTGTTGAATGAAATCCGTGTTGGCGACATGTGCACATGTTGCAGGGACATGTTCCTTCATTTTCCTCCTTTCTATTGCCATGCCTAGAATAAGATGACCGTCTCGTTCAGATGGATATAATGGAAGGGCAATTAATTAAACTTGCAAAGTAAGAACTGTTAGCGTACAATTGTGGCTGGTATTGCACGAGCCATGAAGAAGTGTGGTGAAAAATAAATTTTGTTAGAGTGCATGGGAACACAAATGATGCCACTCATTCAAAGTATTTATTTTCGGATAATTAAATGATGCCACCAAATGATACATGGGAACACAAACTGCGGTATGGTTAAAATGGCTTAACCAATGTAATCTTAGCAAATACATGGGATTTGAGTAAATACCATTAAAACAAGATGTGGTGCAAACATAGTTCGGACTTTGTGAAAGAACTGAATCAACAGAGAAATATAATGTAACTCAATGAACATTACAGGTGAATGGAAAAGCACAAAACATTCAAATAGTAACGATGATTGGGTGACAACCAGTTAGTTGAAATAGAGTAATACAATATCAGCATAATGCAATAAGTAGTCAGATATGCATTTAGGGCAAAGGATTTTTGCAGGTTTTTCTGTTGTGGCCGGACATATGACAACGAGAGCAATAAACAGTCCGTTTATCTTGATATTGAGACTCAATGCGCTTCTTCCTTGGCCTTCCGGGAGCGCGCTTTGTATGTGGAGGCTTTAGAGAGAAGAACACCTCCCCGGTGATAGATCGAACCAAACCATCATCGTCCACAGTAGGCATGTCATGGGTCTCTATGCCGGAGAAAGAGCCCCCATATATCAACTCTTGCATTGGGTATTTGTAGCAATCATCGACGAAATCAGTAACATTTTGACCAATGGAAATAATGACGGCTGTGGCATGCTCACAAGGGATTCCCAACATTTACCAACCCCTACAAGTGCATGTACGATTCAAAATGTCTACATTCAACAAGGCTCTCTCGATACATACCACAAATACTCCATTCTTGAACGGGGTGACTGGATACACCGTACCCTTTGCAATATTTTCCTGCACCTTAGCTTCAATTTTTGGCCCTATACACCCTTTCCAATTCTTGGACTCTTTTTCATGCTTCACAAGCATAGAAGCTAACTTGGACATGTGCTCCAATAAAAAGTTACAAATAGAGTGATGTCTTTCAATCCCTAACCAAGCATTAAATGACTCGGCAAGGTTCGTAGTCATTTTATCCCATCTTTGTTTTGGGAATTTTGACATGGCCTAATGGTGCGACGCATTTTCTTCAACCCATGTGGCTAAAGCCTCGTTGTAATTTTTTAGTTCAAACATGGAAACGTTATAATCATGTTCTAACCTTCCATACACAATGCTATCTAGGAATTGCAATGCATTTTCTTTACACTTGTTCCCTCGTGTGTTATGCTTGGACAAGAAACTACTAAAATTCTCCTTCAGGTGATGGTAGCAATAAGCATGGTTTTCAATGCCAAACACCTCAGGGACACTACGAAGCAAAGCAGGATGTCTATCTAAGATAATAATAACTTCCTTATTTCCCACAACTATCTTCAGTTTTTCCAAGAACCATAACCAATCTTCATAATTTTCCGAGCTCATCACTCCAAAGGCTAAGGGGAACATGGAGTCATTAGCATCGTAGGCGGTGGCTGAAAATAGAGCACCGCCATAAGGCCCACTCATATGGGCCAAATCAATTGCAATGATTGGTCGACACCCCCTTACAAACCCTTCGATAGATATTGAATGAGCAACAAAAAGCTTCTCAAAATGGTCGTCATCGGAATAACTCAACTCAACACTCGATCCCGGATTTGTTGCAAGCATTCTTTCACACATCCATGGCAACAATTTGTAATAATTCTTGGGTTTTCCATAAATGCGCTCCTTAGCCTTCTCCTTCATTTGCCATGCTTGTAGGTAAGTTAACTGGATGCCATGTTGCCTTACAAAGTCCTTACAAATTTGGCGTGGTTGGTATTCAGGAGTAGATCGAATAACATCATCAATGACCAACGATGCACGCATGGATCTCACTAAAGGCTGAGACAAGACAACATCTTCCAAGCAATGGTTATGCACATTTCGGAATGTGTGTACTTGAACAATGTTTGAATCCCCTATTGCACGCGCAGTGATTTTCCAAGAACAATCTTCAATTGTGCATACTACGGTCATGTGTTTTGGACTATTCCTTTTGTAAGAATATCGAAATTTTCCAGCCAAAGACATCAAATATATTGCATCTTGAAACTCCGACGCATTTGGGAAGGTATGTCCACTACCTACAATTGAATGTTCGAACCGGCTTGGTTGAAGTTGAACGGTATTTGTCATAGCACATTTTTGGGAAAACCCAAATGACTGAATTGTGGGCGACTCATTAGAGATGTGTAATGGGGGCTCACCAATAGAGGAAACATGAGCTGAGTTTGAAGCAACAATGGGGGTTGGGCCACTGCAAAAAACATAAGGAAAGAATTTGATCCTCCATCAATCTAAGTGTGAAAAGCGATTATACAAAAGGGAACATTATTGTGGAAGGACATTAGGTACCTAGTAGGGCAAATGAGGTCATCACCACATTTAGTACACTGGGAGATGTAGACATGACAAAACATGTCGTTGAATTTGAACATATTGACTATGTCGCCATCATTATGCAGTGGCAATAGACATGATGGGTCAAACTTGACTGTGAATTCCAATTTAAGGGAATTGGAATCCAAGTTCAGTTCACCACATACTTTTGAAACAAATTCAGATTGTGAGATATTCTTGCTAACAACACTGCAATTGGTCCGACCTCCCTTATATTCAACGGACCCAACAGCAGTCTTAACAAGCTCACCACCTTCATGAATGTAACAAAACATCTCCTCTTCCATTTCCTTATTGACATAAAGATTTGTTAAAAACAATACAACAACGAAAGATTGAGGAATTATGCATGTTGATTCCATAGACTTTAAGGTTCAAACATGCTAATTGGCTGATGCACACAATTAAGGTTCAAACATGCTAATTGGCCGATGCACTGCACTGCATAGCTCTAAAAAACAATACACAATTAAGAGTAATTTGGAACAACTTTCCCATCTAAAAATCACCATTTCTTAAGAACTTATTTCGCTCTCAAAATGAATACATCATCCTGAAAAAATGTTCCCTTTTGGTCATCCACTACATAGCTCAATCCAAAAACACAATCCAATAAATGGGTTTCACTAAAAATGCATTGTTTCCCAATACCCAAAAACAGTTTGGGAAAAAAAATTCCTTTTTTGGCAAACAAATTCAAAATATGTTTTTCCCAATTCTAAACCACAACAAAAACAAATGGGTTTTTTAGCAAAACAATTCCCAACCCATATTCTTGCCTTCATTTTATATCAAAACAACAGATTTTCGAGAATTTGCCAATCCAAATAAAACAGTAAAAACTCAGAAAACGCATGGAATTGAAAAAAAATGATGATGATTTATTACGAACAGATTTAAAAATTTAGTACCAACTCCTAAATGCCAACATTTGAGCCACACGTAGTTCATAAAAAACCCACACAAACAACATATTTACGTGAATGTAAATGCGAATGCAAAACAAGGAAGGAATAGGTTACCTCGAGACAGAAAATATGATATGAAACAAATGGGATTAAGCCCTTCTCAACTGAAATGACAGAACTTTTTTAACACTCTACACGGTTCTCTGCTTCGCCTCGGTGACAAAGTGAAAACAACTGAGAGGAACAGGTAAGGAATGAGAGATAGGGAAGAAAGAACGGTCGACTACACCGTTTTTCTGGGAAGCTCAAATCGCCTCGGTGACGAAGTGAAGACAGATGAGAGGAATGGGTATGGAATGAGAGAGAAGGAAGAAAGAACCGTCAGCAAGGGTCTTGAAACGTCGGCTACACCGTTTTTCTGGGAAGCTCAAATCGCCTTGGTGACGGAGTGAAGACAACAATGAGAAAGAGGGAAGAAAGAACCGTCGGCTAGGGTATTTTTGTGGGAAGCTCAACATTTGATTTTGGAGTTTTGAACCCGTTCAGTTTCAGCCTGTGCTGACGTGCCCTTCAGTTGTTGCTGACCTGGATACTAAGAGGGGCAATCTTGGTAGAAAAAAGACAACCGGCTCAGAGTGCATGAAACCCATATAAGTTTCCACATTGAAAAATATTTTTCATATTTCATAAACCTGGGTTCCAAAAACCATATATTTAACAAATTGGTCCATGAAAACACAACTTTCCCTTGATATTGCAAACCTTGTTGGTGTATTTTGGGACTACGTATTTAGTTGGTCGTTTAAGTTTTTGTTCTCTTTTATTTTATATTTGAGTCTTGTTTTGTAGTTAGTGATTCGAGTTCGTACCTTGTGTTTCAAGAGTAGACCTTATTGTCTTAGTTTTCGCATGATGTACTCTCATTTCACTTAGTGATATCTTTGTTTTCTTGGGTATGTGTTTATGTCTTCTTTTTATTATTATTATTGTTTCGTATCATGCATTTTATGTGTTGTTATTTTGAATAGCATCGTGTGTTGCTTTGTTTTGTCGCTTGCATGTGTTTGTTTTAGAGTCTTGGACAGTTTTAGTGTCGTGACTAGTCCCCGAGCAGAGATTGATGGCATGATGGTTATGATACAGAGTACATCGAGATTAGACTTCTTCAATTGAGGTTCATCATGTCGGACGAGATCGCACCCATTACTCTTACTACTCTTTACGAGATGATGGTGGATTTGACACGGAGGGTTGAGAGGATTGAGCTTATTTTTTCGGAGTACCCATCGTCATCGAGAGGAGCTCCAGGAGTAACGATGCCTTCATTGCTACATTTGACTTCATCGGCATCTGTTACTTTGGGTGCCTCGTATCCACGACCTCACCCACATTCAGTGCTCCAGCAGCATTCCTCATCCATTTCATTGGCTACGTCGACACGACCTCCATCCCGGGTTCGAGGTCCTCCGGTCATTACAGTTCCTCAAGAGCGACTTCACCTTCATCGACGATGTCGGAGACACTTTTCAGATTTAAGCACACCCCTGAGCAGAGTTTTTGAGACGTTCCAGGCTATGGGATTTTTGGCTCCTCTGGCTCCTAGGGCACTTCCAGATCCTGTGCCTTCACAGTTTCGACTTGATTTATATTGTACGTACCATCAGTCAGTAGGACATCACACTGATCGTTGCACTGCTTTACGACATGCCATACAGGACTTTGTTGATTCTGGGACGTTTGGGCATCCTCAGTCTGATATGTTTCCTATTTCTACCTCAGCTCAGGCCATGCATGCAGAAGCTCCTTCACCAGCAGTCCCTGATCTTATTGATTTGGGCGATTGACTCATGATTGGCTTACCTTGGTATGATGGCGCTTAGATTTTGTTTCCTTTGTGGCCAGAGATGTGATGACAGGACCAGTCACTGTTTTTGTTTTTGTTTGTTTAGTCTTGTTTTACTTTTGACTTTTAGAGACTATAACTCGATTCTTGAGTATTGTCTTTGTTATCCTTCTTTTGCATGATGTACTCATCGGATTATCCCATTGGATGCATTTTCTTTTATGGACGTATCTTTGTGTTTTGTGATATGATGTGTTGTACTTTTGACTTGAGGCGTCTTTTCACTTGCACATTATGGTCTTGAGGTCTGACCTATCATGGAGGATATTGAGCCTATTAGCCTAGGATCAGAGATTCGACCTAGGGAGTTTGAGACTGTGACACATCTTCTTATGATCAGAGCCGTACCTTGCTCACTTCCCACACCCTGACTTTGTTTTGACCTACATCCATCCATTATGAGCTTTGCACAACATCACCCTTGAGACCATTATATGACCTTTCCATTCTTGGTTTTCTAGCTTTGCGCATCCCCTCTCTGATCCGACCAGGTGGAGTGCGAGGAGTTTGGGCCCAGGGTTGATCTCGCATGGCGAGGGTTGGCTTATGATCTTTGGATGGTTTACGATATGTGGATTGGTCAATTTCTTGATGAGACTATCACTTATTTTTCCATGAGTATAGAGATTGATCTTATATGATGAGAGTTGGCTCGTGATGGGCAGTCGTGCCTGATGGGATCATTGTTTACTTTGTTTTGAGACGATCATTTTTGAGATTATTATGGAGCATTTGGAGTACAATTGGTGCATGATTCTAGAGGGTTGACGTGGTTGTATTAGATGGACATCGATCTTTAGTATTGATCATTTGAGGGCTTGATAGCACGATGTCTGAGACCGTGGTCGTAGGATGGGTGGCCTTCATTTCGGTTAGCTCATACCTTATTACCTTTATTGACATCTAGACCGTTGCTAGCCCTTTGAGCCTCGCATGAGCATCATAGCCTTTTCTTTCTTATAGCCTTGCTCACCTTCTACACCGGGATAGGGGCCCTTCAGTGTATGCATGCATTGTTTAAGAGTTTCATGAGCTTTGGACCTAGGGGTGCATCTTTCTCATTATCTTTCCCTGTCATTGCATCATTGCATTTCATCACACTTCATCGATTGTATCCTTGATCCTATCTGCTACTCGTTTTACATCACTTTCTCCACCCCGAGTAGTGATCCCCCTCGGTTCATTACACGGAAGGTAGTCACGTCATTTCCACTATCTATCCTATGGACGTTGATCCAGGGATCCTTAGTTTGAGAAGGTCACATTATCAGAGAGAGTTTATGTTACATTGACATTTGAGAGAATGTTTATCCATTTTTACTTCGTCTTTAGATCTTTCTTGGTTTGCGTTCAGAGCATGTATATTTGTATATATGTAAAAAAAAAAAAAAAAAAAAAAAAAAAATAGAGGGCACATGTGTGTATTATTCTCTATCATTGAGTATGTGTATATTAGTGTTCGAGGGTCGCTTTGTTGGATATGTCTATTGATGGGAGTTCGTATGTGAGCTCCCCGAGACCTTTCATTCTTCGTATTCATTTTGTTGTATGTTTTGAGAGCGAGATGAGTGACTTTCTCTTAGGAGCTCTGAGTCATTGTCCATTCCATCATTGTGTTCGTTATTGACGTGACCTCCTTTCACATTTGATTTGAGCATATCATCACTCATTCTCGCATTCTATGCTTCATCATCATCCTCATTTTCACTTCTGATTCATCATTTTCATTTCACCTCTTATTCTCTTCTTACAGTGACCTCGTTTTCGGGTTTGATACTTTCTTCACATCATCATTATACATCTCGTCATCAGTTCGATTGTTCTTCATTGCATCATCACTCTTACCATGTTCACAGTAGGCATCTTCAGGTCCATGGCTCACGAGATTTTCTATACATGTTGCATTTTATACATGAGGGCATGGGTTTTGATCATTGGGTATTTGGGCCTAGTTTCCTTTCATTTCTATCACCTTATCACCCTAGCTTTCGTTACGTCTTGAGTCTTAAGACCACCCTGAGGCCATGGCATCACACCTTGTGTTTGATAGCTCTTATGTGAGCGATACTTGATTCGTGCCTAATCGGTGTCTCAGCTGACTCGTGTCCAGCTGGTGCTCCTTGATTGAGGGAGTAATCAAAAAAATTTATAACCTATTACACCATATACTAGGGTAGCAAAGACAAAGCTACTATAGCATAGTGGCTCTAGGATCGTTCACTGGGATGGGTTTTCACTTCACAAATGATATTAATTCAAAGTTGAATTGGTGCCTTTTCATTTCAAGGTTAGCTTTAAAAGAAAACATAAAGATGTTTGAATGAAAAAGGTTCGGTTTTAAACTAACCAAAAATAGTAACTGATTTTACTTACAAAGAAAAGTGTTTCTTGGAGTTTCAGATCACTAGGCTCAGATTCATCATACAAAAAGGAAGTTCCGGTCACTTGTTTCTTTTCCTCGCATTAGAGAATTAACATATAGTTCCTTCTCCAACCGGTGTTGTACAGATGCTTCCCATTAATGGGTTCAAACACTAAATCCCTCTCACTGATGCACCTTGCAATGGCTAATACCTCTCACCTAGCACTTGCCATTCAAGGTGATCTTTAACCTTGGATTACCCGTCAAAAGCTCGCAAGAGATAACTAATGGATGTCTCCTTGGAGTCCAAAAGCTTACCAAGTGTTGGCAATTCTAGAAAATCCTACCTTCAAGCCACCTCCCAAAGGCTCGCAAGGGGTAAACTAGTGAATCTCCATGGACGGAGATCACTTGCCTTACCAAGTGTTGGCCCAGGCGATTTAAAGGTGTTTTAAGTTAACTAAAAAGATAAAAACCGTTAACGGGTTACACTTTCTCTTCACTAAAAACTAAAACAACAAAACTTCCAATTTATGCATGAGGAAACTTACCCGGCTTTCCTCACTCCAAGAGACAAAGAGCCTAGCCTCTCATCCTCTGAGGAAAAATCCTCAGAGTTTGATTGGCTAGAAAGAAAAAGAATGAGAAAACAAAAATATATATGAAAAGCAGAGCAAGTGCTCTGTATTTTACTTCCTTGCAAATTTGTACAAGGATGCGTCGTCCAACCGTCCCGAGAACAAGCTCCCGAGAGCTATATATAAAGAAAATTACAAAACAAAATATCTGAGGTTATTCCATTTGATTCATGCCTAATTGGTGTCTCAACTGATTCGTGTCCAGCTGGTGCTCCTTGATTGAGAGAGTAATCAACAAAATTTATAACCTATTACACATATACTAGGGTAGCAAAGACAAAGCTACTATAGCATAGTGGCTCTAGGATCGTTCACTGGGATGGATTTTCACTTTGCAAATGATATTAATTCAAAGCTGAATTGGTGTCTTTTCATTTCAAGGTTAGCTTTAAAAGAAAACATAAAGATGTTTTAATGAAAAAGGTTCGGTTTTAAACTAACCAAAAATAGTAACTGATTTTACTTACAAAGAAAAGTGTTTTTTGAAGTTTCAGATCACTAGGCTCAGATTCCTCATACAAAAAAGAGAGTTTCGGTCACTTGTTTCTTTTCCTCGCATTAGAGAATTAACATATAGTTCCTTCTCCAACCGGTGTTGTACAGATGCTTCCCATTAATGGGTTCAAACACTAAATTCCTCTCACTGATGCAACTTGCAATGGCTCATACCTCTCACCTAGCATTTGCCATTCAAGGTGATCTTTAACCTTGGATTACCCGTCAAAAGCTCGCAAGAGATAACTAATGGATGTCTCCTTGGAGTCCAAAAGCTTACCAAGTGTTGGCAATTCTAGAAAATCCTACCTTCAAGCCACCTCCCAAAGGCTCGCAAGGGGTAAACTAGTGAATCTCCATGGACGGAGATCACTTGCCTTACCAAGTGTTGGCCCAAGTGATTTAAAGGCGTTTTAAGTTAACTAAAATGATAAAAACCATTAACGGGTTACACTTTCTCTTCATTAAAAACTAAAACAACAAAACTTCCAATTTATGCATGAGGAAACTTACCCGGCTTTCCTCACTCCAAGAGACAAAGAGCCTAGCCTCTCATCCTCTGAGGAAAAATCCTCAGAGTTTGATTGGCTAGAAAGAAAAAGAATGAGAAAACAAAAATATATATGAAAAGCAGAGCAAGTGCTCTGTATTTTACTTCCTTGCAAATTTGTACAAAGTATGCGTCGTCCAACCGTCCCGAGAACAAGCTCCCGAGAGCTATATGTAAAGAAAATTACAAAACAAAATATCTGAGGTTATTCACCCCTTTTCCAAACTTAATAACTAAGGAATCCTATAATTGGTGGGTTACAAGGAGAGTTTGGGGATTTAAACAACAAAAATCTAAAGAAAAATATCTCCAAGTGTCGGTTACAAATATCGGGAAGCGCTAAGGACCATTTCGCAGGTGAAAATGAGGTCTACGAGATTTCGCAGATGAACAAAAAGGGCTGCAAAATTACTTCGCAGCAAAAGGCTGATTCCGCAGTGCTGCGAAATTGGCTTTCATCTTGCGGAGTTTGGCTTCCATCGCGTCGTGAAACTTCAGGAGGAATTCCTCAGCACTGTGCAAAAAGGCTGTGAAATCATTTCGCAACAAAAGGGTGATTTCGCAGCGCTGTGCAAAATTCTTCCTTCAGCTTGGAGTGATTGGCTTCCAACGGCTGTAACTCCTTCATTTCAACTCCGAATCGTGCACCGTTTAAAGTATTGGATTCTTGACTTCCTGAGCTTTGAAATGGTATATAGAATGTAGAAAATGGACTTCGAGAAGTGCTCCAAAAGTGCGAAGGAAGACTGCAGATGCTGTCTTCTGTTTTCCTCCTTGCTTTTCTCCTCTTTGCTTCTCTCCTTGCATACTTTGAACGACTTTGGCAAAGGGCTATGGAGCTCCAAATCTTGGTTCTTCATGAATTTGAGCTCTTCATTGCTTTGCCATGGATTCCAAATAACTCTCCTCAATCTTGGATTGCTTTGGTGATCAAATTACTAACAAAAACACCAAAACTTACACAATTTGATTAGAAACGATTGCAAGGGTCCTTAACATGTTAATTGGGTTAAAAGGCAATAACTACTACTCAAAAGTGTTTAAAAGAGTTAATTACAAGCTATGAAATAGCACTTTTTGAGTAGTAATCAATACTTGGGATTGATTCGAGAGCATTCTGATTGTGATGGACCAGAAGTTATGGTATGGCCCTACACTGGGGCATACCCATCTCAGAGAGTTTTATTATCGGATGACCATTGTGTCGAGGCATACTCTTCTCAGTCGATGACGGATTTTTGAGCCATGTCCATTCCTCGGAGGATATCAGATGTCCTTTTTCACATTGGAGCATGAGATATGATTGGCGCATTTCATCTGGTGTACTTTACACAGGGGCATACCCCTTTCAGTTGATGATGGTTTTTTAGGTATAGTTGTTCCTTGGGGGTGTTTAGATTCCTTTCACATTGGAGTACCAGATATGACCGGGTGATTTCTTTGATGTGATCATAGGAGCATAGCTTTCTCATCATTGTTGACATATTTTTGATATGATTGGATCAGGACACGGACACTTATGAGAGCATGCAGAGGAGTTTAATCATTTCAGGGTTTGCCCTATACTGGGGCATAACCCTTTCATTGGAGGTTGATCTTAGAGACACCGGTTCACATTAGGACATGCTCTTTCTTTAGAGGAGGTCAGATACGCTCTTCACATTACCACGATGACTTTGAGGAGTAGAGGTTCATTTTGATCAGATGATGTATGATTGGTTGCACTCCTCTCATCGATGTTTGATTTGGAGATGCTTACACTGGGGCATAGCCCACTCATCGATGATGATTTTGTGAGATGATAGTTTATGCCGGACACGTTTTCCAGAGATCATCTTGTACTAAGGGTTTACCCGTTTTGAGATGATGCATTCATACTGGAGCATAGCCACCTTGCTGATTTTGACATTGAGACTCCACCTCCTGTTTATGATTGCTGCTTTCAATGGATCATAGAGTCATTGACACCCTGGGCCCAATCTTCTTAGCATACCTAGTTTGATTTGGGTATTCACTTACCTTTGTTACACATCCATACATCCTACATTGGACACCGTTATACCCGTACCCATCTTATCAGAGCCTTACATCTTTTGAGCCCACATATTTCATCGTCTTACATGACCTTATCCTTTTCTCTTGATCAGAGGAAGACACAGACTAGTCTCGAGCTTTCTGGTTGAGTTTTCACATGCCTTTGGACATTAGGTTCAACATCTTCCGTGATGTAGGGCTTGTTAGATTATTGATACATTTGTGATGATGTACTCATATTGATAGTTGACATGTTGTGTCTTGATTTGCTTACATTTCGGACTTAGAGTCTTGGTCAGGATTTGTTTGGTCTATTATTTTAAGTTTTGCTTCGTCAGCATAGTTTCGGTGATGTTTGGACTTGTTTTAGCATTTGTTCATTGAGGCTATGTATATCTTTTTCATTGCATCATCATTGAGCATATCCCAGAGTGTCTTGTTCGGTGACATTTTGTGTCTTATGTTAGTTACTATCTTACACTGGGGCATATCCCCATCCTTGAGTTTATCAGATCTTTTGCGTGCTTTCTCATTACTTGATCTATTTCTTGATCTTTATGGGTCGTCACACTAGGGCATACCCCCATCCTTGAGTCCACCAGATCTTTTGCGATTTTTTCTCACTGCTCGATCTATTTCTTGATCTTTGCGAGTCGTCATACTGGGGCATTCCCCCTTAGTGCTTTTCTACTGGGGCATTCCCCCATTTTTGGGTTTGGCACATCTCGTGTTGGTTTCATGGTTGTCAGACCCATTTTTCGATCTTTACGGGTTATCTCCTAGGGCATCCCCCTATTGTCATCTTGTTTAGGGCATCCCCCTACCATCAGCTTGTTTAGGGCATCCCCCTATTGTCATCTTGTTTAGGGCATCCCCCTACCATCAGCTTGTTTAAGGCATCCCCCTACCATCAGCTTGTTTTGGGCATTCCCCTATTATCATCTTGTTTAGGGCATCCCCCTATTTTCAGTTTGTTTAGGGCATCCCCCTACCGTCATCTTGTTTAAGGCACCCCCTACCGTCAATTTGTTTAGGGCATCCCCCTTTGTTTCGATTTTTCACCACCATAGATCAGACACCTACGGGCATTTCAGATTCACCATCATAGATTTTCATCTATGAGCATTTGTTTCAGATTCACCACCATAGATCAGACATCTATGGGCTTTGATCAGTTTTTCACCATCATAGATTTTCATCTATGAGCCTTTGTTTCAGATTCACCACCATAGATCGGACATCTATGGGCATTTCAGTTATTTCACCACCATAGATTTTCGTCTGTGGGCTTTGATTAGTTATATCACCACTATAGATTGAACATCTATGGGCATTTCAGTTATTTCACCACCATGGATTTTCATCCTTGGGCTTTCGAGATTATCACCACCATGGATCAGCTATCTATGGGCATTTCAGTTATTTCACCACCATAGATTTTCGTTTGTGCGCTTTGATTAGTTATATCACCACCATAGATCAGACATCTATGGGCATTTCAGTTTTTTCACCACCATGGATTTTCATCCTTGGGCTTTCGAGATTATCACCACCATGGATCAGCTATCTATGGACATTTCAGTTATTTCACCACCATGGATTTCATCCTTGGGCTTTCAGGATTATCACCACCATAGATTTTTATCTATGGGCATTTGAGAGTTTCACCACCATAGATTTTTATCTGTGGGCATTTGAGAGTTTCACCACCATAGACTGGCATTTATGGGCATTTCTATTGTATCACCACTGTAGGTCTTCACCTATGGGCCTTCTAGTTTAGCGTTTAGAGTTAGCTTTTTGGTTTGGCTTTTAGAGCTATTATTTTTCTCAATTTAGCGTTTAGAGTCAGTCTTGTCATTCAGAGTCACAGCTCCTGGCATTTATATTAACTGGCATTGCATATCTTACCTTCATGGTTTTGCATTTGTCCTTGGTTTTCCTCGCTTTGTTACTCGGTGCTTATCGCATATTCATCTCGTAGTCCACATAGGGTGGTCTCCTTTGATCTTGTTCTTGTACGTGCTTCAGGGTGGTTCGACCGTTACTCATCTTTGATATGGTGTTTCGGGTCATTTTTGGAGACGTCTTAGAGGGAGCCTAGGTCCTTAGTGTAGCTTCAGAGGCGCTTTGAGACATCATTTTTTTTTCTTTTAGGATTAGAGCCTTTATGTTCGTTTGTTGGCCTGAGTGACTTTGCGTTTCACCCGTGTCCCTATGGAGGTCTCCTTGGTTCTTCAGTAGAGTTCACTTCATTCCACTCACTTTTCACACTTTCTTTTCATTCCAGTGTTCATATTCCTTACACTCGTGAGCTCTATCGAAGAGGGGCATATTTGTAGACCCCTATATGGGGCTTGTTTTTTTTCATTTGTTGCAGGTCACACTTCTTGCCAAGTGGAGGGCTCTTAAAGAGCCAGATGCTGCTTCCTGGTTGGGTGGTCAGTGAATCAGGTAGTGGGTTGGAAATGCAATGGGGTGGAGACACATGTTGGAGGATATTCAGAAGAGCTTTTGGGCTGTTAGAGTGGAGTTTGGTGATTCTTTTGAGGTGTGAGGGGGACCCCCCCTCTCTTACCATGAATCCCGGCCAGATGGGACGGGCAGCCAGGAAGCTGAGGGCTTGATGCCAGCTACAGCAGGCGTGCAGCAGCAGGGAGAGTGGTTGGGCAAACCATGCTTGCTGACCGATGAATAGGAGGGTAGAAGAGTGGCTTGCAAAAGAGGGGGGACACCAGGAAAGAAAGGAAGGGGAGAACGGGTGGAAAGGAGGAGAGAAAGAGTAAGGGGGAAAACATTTTTTTGAGAGAGGTAGGAGAAGAATCAGTCAGGTTTGATTATCTTTTACTTTATCTTATCTTATTTTTGAGGATCACCTTACGTTTCTTGCTGATATCCAGATGATTGCTTTGATTACCTAAGGAGGCAAACCTGTTTCTGACTTTTGTTTATTTGATCTTTGTTTTCTCCCGTATGAGCTGCATGTTGGATATATTTTGTGTTTATGTGTTAAGTTCATTGAGATCCTCCCACCAGGCTCTTTTGAAAGCTCTTTTAGTCTTCATGACGCAGAGCTTGGTTTTATTGGTATTATCTCCCCTTATACATTGCTCTGTTCTTCTTCTTTTTTTGTTCTTTTTCTTTTTCTTCGCTTTTCCCCTCTATTCTTGGCATTTTCTAGAGAAGAGATTCGTTAGCTTGAGGGTGAAGCAAAGTAGCAAACTGCCTGGGTATATTTTGCAGAGTGAGGGGAGGAGAGCATTCCAGTTTTCCTGGTATTTGGCTGGAGATATTTGAAAAGAGGAGATCCTTTCTTGGACGGCAATGCTATAGAGAAAAAGGTGGAGACATTAGAGGTTTGAAAAAGCAAGCTGAAGCTGTGAGGAGAGGCTCAAGCGGAGTCGTGGAGAGCAGGGAAAGAGCTTGTTAGTTCGATCCAGTTTAACTTGTCCAAGCAAAGGCTTCATGTTCTCATGATGAATAACACAGTTACCACATGCCTACGCCTTCTTCACTGTTTGCGTCAGCCATACCCATTTCCTCACTCAAGCTTGCAGGAATCAAGCATCCTCCACCACACCCATTTTCCTCTCATTCATTCTCCATCCCACTCCCTCACTTACATGGAGTCTCACGGGTGCATGCTATCCTTCACTCCTTCACATACCCATTAAAACCACTCACCCAAGCCTCCATATCCATACAACCCACCAAACCCGCTTCTCTCTCTAAACTTTCACCTACCTGTGGGATCCTCCCTAAAAAATGCCACATGTCTCTCTCCCCCTCGCACACGCAGACTGTCCCCCTTGCGACGTGCGACATAGCTCATTCTACCCGGGGAAGAATTCTGTCTGGCTGACGTTCAACCTTCTCCGGATGTCTCACATCCGGAATTCTGTCCGGCCGACATTCCACCTTCTCCGGATGTCTCACATCCGGAATTCTGTCCGGCCGACGTTCCACCTTCTTCGGATATTTCACATCCGGCGCCTGACGTTGGATGGGAGAGGAGGCGATTCAATTTCCCCGGTCAGACATGTCCGGATCCTCTGATAGCGCTTACACGGAGAGCATCTGCAGCCGACCATTCAGATTCCCCGAACAGCTTAGCTTGTCAGCCACTTGGGATTCACCGGATCCATTTCCGCCCGCAATCTTCTGCTCCTCTTGATTTTAATAGGCATGAATGTTTTTTTCATAATTCCGGAATAATGGAATCTGTGATATTAATTCATGCAAAATAAATGGGTTTTGGTGGGAGCCCGACATATGTGACTTTATGATTGATTGATTGATTGTTTGCCTTGATTATCATACATGATTGATCTACCCTACTCTCTAACATACATGCGATTATTCCTAAATTGTGCGCTAACCCTCTCTATTGATAGTGCATGGTGGCTTGTTGCCCAGGTATGTACCCATTTTCCTCTAATCGTTGTCTATGCATGTCTCGACTTTTATGTGTGCATGATCATTCAGGATATTCATTGATTTACTCGTCAATTGCCACGTCAGCTTCATTTTATTAGTAGAGACCTGACTTTAGGGACTTAAAGGGGTGCTACGGTCTTTACCGTACCTTTTCGATAAGTAACCTGACCCCCGAGCCCGATCCGGTTTTTCCCAGACCGCCTTTTCCAAAATAAGGAGTCACACTTAGGGTTTTTCTTTCTTATTTTGTTTACCCTTTTAAAAATAAAACAAAAATAAGTGGCGACTCCAAGTCATTTTTCTTAATCAATAAATAAAAATCAATTTTTTCAAACAAAATAATTGAGCTCGCCATCGAGTGGGAAACGCATGAGCCGAAATGCGGGGTCCACACCTATTTTATTATTATTATTTATACATTTTTTCTAAGATATATATATATATATATATATATATATATATAAGGACATCAACAAGAAATAATAATAAAAAATTAAAATAAATAAAAAAGAAAAAATTAAAATATAAATTTTAAAAATTGAAAATAAAAATAATTTAAAGAATAAGGGGATGGATTGATATATTTAGAATTAGTGATGTATTTATTTTTTAATATTTTATAGACAAATTTCATTATTGATAAATATTATAACTTAAAATAAATAAATAAAAGCTAACTGGAATAAGAGGAATTGATTTTATTAACTTGAAGTAGTGAATTTAGTGTGGGAAGAAACTTAGTTTTTAAGAAGAAAATAATTTTATTTTTGGAAAAATAACAACATAGCAATTAATTACGATAAAAACCTTGATAATATTCTAATGAGATCATTAATAACATAAAATTCAAATATTAAATATTAAATAATGTTTTTGGAATTGGTCCGGATAATAAATCGAAAAAAATATTGATTGGATTAATAGTTAAATCACCTCGAATTGATGACATCGTAAATATATAATTTATATATTATTAAAATTAAAAATAATAATAAAAATTTTAAAATATATATAACAAAATTAAAAATCAATATGTAGACCCTCTTTTCAAACCAAGTGTAATGGTTTGTTGTTATTATTTTATTATTACTATTTTTATAATTTGAAACAAGAGGTCATTGCATGACCAACCGGGAGAGTGAAAATTTTCCGTTTTTTAAGTAGGGGGGACCTCCCTATGCATGAAAGCAGCTACATGGGATGTGTAGCAAGAGAGGATGGTTGGCCATGGTGGGTGAAGATGATGGATTGGCGGAATGGTGCACAGTGGAACGGGTAACGGTTTGCTGCATAAGACAGGAACAGGGGGGCATGGATATTTTTTGGGTTTCGAAAGAGGAAAGAAAAGGGGGAAGAAAAGAGATGGACCAGGAGAGAGGTGGGGGGATCTGGATAGCGTGAGCAAGAAGCAGGAGAGAGTATTAAGTTTTTAGAGATTTTTCTTAGAGAGATCCCGGAGCTGGAGGGGCAAGCTGCAGGAGAGAGGAGCAGAAGAAAGTTGCATTGTGGATTACCAGGTAAGGCCACCTCGAGCTTGGCATGTTTTCGTTTTTGGATTTTCTGCTCCATTCTTTGTTGATTCTTGAGTATTCGTTTGCAGTTTGCTGTGGACGTCAAGGGCCACAGGGTTGCTTTGGTTGAACATGGTTATTTTACACATAATGCTCTGTTTTATTTCTCTTTGATACTTTAGTTTCTCCTCTGTAAGTAGATGTATTCCTCTTCGGGTTTGGTATTTGATAGTTGTATTGCAGACTTTCAGCTTGTCCCACCTTTGCTTCATGCATGTTTATCACTCATGAAGTGAGGTTTTGACTAATGGTTCTTTGTGTCTCTCATTCCCATTCTACTTTTTTAGCTTCTTCATTTTTCATACTCCTCTGCTCATGTGGACTTCCACTTTCATTTGAGTCATGCTTTGAGGGTTTATGAGATGGTTGACCCTGGAATTGAGCCACGGACAATGGTGTAGAAGAGAGGGAACCAATTTATGGTTAATGATAAGTTTTTTTATGTGAACGGGCTCAACACTTACTGGTTGATGGTAGTTGCTGTGAATAAATCCACAAAGGGGGAAGGTCAGTGAGGTGTTTCAACGAGCGATCTCTATGGGTTTAATTGTGTGCAGGACTTGGGTTTTCAATGATGGCCAGTGGAGAGCTCTTCAAAAGTCTCCTTCTGTTTATGATGAAGAGGTGTTCAAGGCCAGGGATTTTGTTTTGAGTGAAGCAAGGAAGTATAAAATCAGGCTCATGATATCATTAAGTAATAATTGGAAAGAATGTGGTAGCAAAGCACAGTATGTCAAATGGGAAAAGAGGCTGGCCTGAATTTAACCT
Organism: Vitis x doaniana; assembly: GCA_030345155.1. Classification (NCBI taxonomy): domain Eukaryota; kingdom Viridiplantae; phylum Streptophyta; class Magnoliopsida; order Vitales; family Vitaceae; genus Vitis; species Vitis x doaniana. The sequence goes on along the minus strand of CP128320.1, from coordinate 17,061,040 downwards.
CTGATGATGACTTCTTCTCTCATCCTACTCTTCAGATTCCTTATGCACGTCACTACCCCCCAATACCTCACTTACCCTTTTTTTTTTACCACCATTCTCTCTCTACATCCATACATACCCTTTTTTTTTATCCCACGGCACCACCTTCATGAGACCCTATACCCATTTCCTCTCACTACCCCCCTCTACTTATTCTGCCATGCTCTCGCCACAAACTTCTTTCTCGTTCCCTCTCCTATGCACTTGACTTGCATGCATGGCCATTTTTTATGCATGCAAGGCCTCGTTGGGCACTTCAATCCCCTCCTTATTATCCAAAACCTCCTGTTCGCTTCCAGCTAATAAGTGCACCAGATGATAAGCGCGAAAGGGAGTCTGTTCCGTCAAAACCTGGCATTCATGCTATTGAGAGATTAAATCAGAACATCAAGCCTTCACCCTCGGTTGAGCTTTGCAGTCGCAAGAGCCCTCATGCTTGCCATTCCATTTTGTTTCCTCCCTAGCGTTTGGTTTCAGGATCCTAATGGAGGTGTAAGAAGGCTTTCTGGGTCATAAGGTACTTAGAACTTCTGAGGAATTTCAAAATATCTGAAAGTTGCATGGAGTGGCTCTGTTACAATTTTCATCGTCCAGACATATGAGAAAATGGATGGGTTTGGATCCGGTATCTTGTTATTAAAGCATGATTGAACTGAGGGCTCCAGAATTTGACAAAGCAATGGATAATAGCTTCATCATATCTTCACAGCGCCACATATTCGTGTCCGCTCCAGACGTCAAAGAGCCAGCCACAAAGCACTATTAATGCATCAGCGCAGTTCCAACCAATATCTCAAATGCATGTACCTGTTGGGGAACAACCTTGGTTGTCATCTGGAAGTCAGAGTGGTGCCCTAGTTACACCAGTTCATCAGGGTGGCCAACAGCCGTCTGTTATTACTGATATTCTAGCGGGAAGTGTTCCCAACCCAATCCATCAATCCTCATCTGATTGGCAAGAGCACACATCAGTTGGCGGAAGAAGACGCTACTGCAACAAGAAGACAAGACTTTCTAGTTGGGAAAAGCCTTTGGGATTAATGACTCTAATTGAGAGGGCTGATGTGTCAACTGTTTGGTAGGGATTCACAACTCCAAATGGAAGGAAATATTATTACAAGAAGGTTACAAAGCAATCTAAATGGACGATGCCCAAAGAATTGAAGTTGGCTCGAGAATAGACTGAAAAATCAGTCAGCCAGGAAACTCCATCTGAAATGGGTACAACTTCCAATGAACCTGCTGTTGTTGCTGTCCCCTTGGTTGAAACACCATCTCACCGCCTTTCTAGCCATCCGTTACCCATGGCCAATATCCATCTCACCCATTTTCCCATTGCCTTCCCTTGCAAACTCCATCTCTTATTTCTCCCTCACATACACGCAGCTGGCCTACAAGCTTATTCACCATCCCGGCGTCACCAACACGTGGTGGCCTCATGTCAAGTGACGGATAGTGGTGGCCATTTCTGAGTATATATGCTGTGAGAAATGTCTTTTGAGAGGTTAGATGAAGATAAGATCAGAGCAAAGTGGAGGATGCCCAGTCGATAAAGGCCCATGAAGACCTTCAAAGTCGGGTTGACATCCTCCAAAAACGGCTTGGCAACTATGACGTATGGGAGTGCGCCAGACCGCTGAAGGATGCTATCGCTTGTGCTCTCACAGCTGACATGGGTGTATATTGTGGTCGCCCATTTACAGAAGTGCTATTCTGCTATCACTGATCTGAAACAAGCCCTACCTCTTTCAAGCATTCCGTGTGTCATTGCTCCGTTTTCTTAGCTTCCGCGAAGAAGCGCATTTTTTCCACTGATGATGGCCGCTTTGTGGCTAGGGATCCGAGTGAGAAGAAGATAAATGCATTGGCGCAGCACCTGCTGAATTTGTTCATGTCATCGGTTCCTTTCTTCTTCAATATCTCACACGCCCATCATTATTTTTCCCTCTCTACATCTTCATATCTACTCACCCATCTCTTCACACCTATTCCTCATACCCATTGCTCACTTTCACAAACCCCTCACCACCTTTTTTCTCTCTACATCCTCAACACCCACTACCCTTTTCCTCACACCCATCCTCGTACTCATTTTCCAACCATCCCATTTACCCATCTCAAACACCATGCTTCCATCACCCATGCCACCCCTGAGCAAGAAGATTAACCCGTTTCTCTCATTCTCTCTCACTACTCGCTCTCTCCTTGACACCAATCCCCCCGTGCATGGCCATCCTTGTTTCTCTCACTATCACTCACATCTCATTCTTTCCTATCCACCCAAACTCGCTCCCTGTCCATGTGCACGGGAATTATCTCACCACATTTTCCCCTTCATTCCATTATTCAACCGATTTTTCTCCACCGTTTCCCCCTCTTACACTCCCATCCATGCGACCCGCATGCATGCTCACCAAAGAGCACATTCACTGGCACCAAGCCGGCAGGACCGAGTCCATGATTGAAAATGGGGTTCAAAAAGGTTAAGATCACTGTTCAAGGAAGGGTCGAAAGTCAAATGAGTCCCATTGGGTGATGCATCAATATCTTTTTGGCTTCGAAGAAAACCCACCTTCAAGCTATGCACAAATACAGTTGGCGAGTTGTTGGAATGAACGGTTTGGATCACCATTGCGAATATGATGGTACAATATTCGCTGCCCGGCTGAGCTTCGTGCACGGCTATAGCATGAGGCAATTTGGAAGCCAAAGATCTTTGACGTTTTAGATTACACGGGTAGCGGGGATTTACTTTGGATTGATTGTGTTTGGAATGGCCTATATATTGTGTTCACGGTGGTCTCATCTATAGGAGGTTTCCAGTGGGACCCATTACGAATGTGGTCTACTTCAGATGCGTAGCAGCAGCACACCAACTCTCCTACTCAAGTATTTTTGCATGGCCACTCTTATGCCACGTGCCATCTCCCATTACATCATTTTTTATTTTGAAAATGGTTTTCCTAAACTTCATTTCGTAAATAATTCCTTCGTTTCCGATCTTTAATTAATTTCAAATCCCCAAATTTTTCTATCCTTAGTATTTCTCTTAGGTTCCAAAAAAATCCGCTTTTCAATCAAATTGGTTGTCATTTTCTCTTCGGCATGCCATTTTTACATTTTACCTGATTTTTAATGTGTTTTAAAATAAATGTGAATTTGTTTTCATAATTCCAAGTGATAGAATTGAAAAGCAACTTGGTTGTCATTTTCTCTTCGGCACACCATTTTTACATTTTACCTGATTTTTAATGTGTTTTAAAATAAATGTGAATTTGTTTTCATAATTTCAAGTGATCGAATTGACGAAATTAATTCACTCAAAAATAAATTGGGTTTTGGTGGGGCCCCGACATTAGTGATTGTTTCCTCGAAAAATAAATTTGACTTAATTGTGATGTTTGATGACTTCTCATTATGTTTAGTAACGCACGAGCTCATCAATTGTACATTAACCCCATTCCTTGATAGCGCATTGTGGTTCATGGTTCAGGTACACATCCACTCCCATTCTGGTTATTATCTATGCATGTTTTGATTTCCATACGTGCGTGATAGATTTAAGTATCCATTGATTTTCTTATTGATTGCCACATCAGCTTCATTTTATTAGTAGATACTCGACTTTTAGGACGTAGAAGGGTGCTACGGTCTTTACTGTACCTTCCCGATAAGTAACCTAACACTCGAACTCGATCCGGTTTTTCACAGACCACCTTTTCCAAAACAAGGAGTCACACTTAGGGTTTTCTTTCTTATTTTGTTTACCCTTTTAAAATAAAACAAAAATAAGTGGCGACTCCAAATCATTTTCTAATAAATAAAATCGAGCTCGTCGTCGAGTGGAAAACGCATGGACCGAAATATGGGGTCCACACAATAATATTTATTTTTTATCTTTAATATTATTAAATTAAATCATGCATAAGTATAAATATAATAATATTTTAAATATTATTAAATGAAATATGTATGGTATTTAAATGTAAATATATTGAAACTAAAGTAAAATTAAATTATTTAATTTTAACTAATTTTATAATTTTTAAAAATATTATTTTATTTTATTTTATTTAATATTATAAATTTTTTAGAAAAAGAATATGTTTTTTTGTTCTCTGTGGTATTCCTTAAGCTCTAGGGCTTTGAGCAATAAAGTATTTGAGAACTCAAATTTAAAAGAGAATGAAAAAGAGGTTTCATAAGATATTCTTGTAAATTTGGGGAAGCATACAAAATACTAAATATGTATTCAAAGTTCAACAAAAGTAATTTGATAATAAGCCAAAAACTTTACCTTAAAATTTTTTTAATACAAATAATTTTGTTTATATATTTTTCTTGATTGTGATCAAATAAGAAAAAAATTATTATTTTATAAAGAATATTACTCTAGAAAATTGTACCTTAAAAATTTTCTAATACAAATAATTTTGTTTATATATTTTTCTCATCTTTTTACTTATTTTTTATAGGACTTTCAAATTTTATGCCTACAAATTTCTAGTATGCACAGTCAAGGCACAACACTGGACTTTTCTCAAAAGTACGGTAATTTAAAAAAATTATTCTTAAATTATTATAGTAAAAGAAATTATTACAAATATATGATAGTTTTTGCCACCTAGGAGAGAGGGTGAATGGATAAAAAAATTTTTTAACCAAAATCGTCAAAAGACGATTTTATTTCCATTTAAAAAATAAATAAAAATTCAAAAGGGAAATTGTCTCTTGAAGAGACGATTTCCCATTAAAAAAAATTAATATTTTTTTTAATATTTATTACAAATTATAAAAATAAAAATAAAAATTCCCCAAGGGAAATCGTCTCTTGAAGAGACGAGTTCCCATGAAAAAAAATCCCAAATTAAAAAAAAAAAAAAAATCTTCAAGGGAACTCGTTTCTTAAAGAGACGAGTTCCCATGAAAAAAATTAATATTTTTTTTTGAAAAAAATTAATATTTTTTTTTGAAAAAAATTAATATTTTTTTTTAAAAAAAATCCCAAATTATTTTTAAAAAAAAAAATCCTCTAGGGAAATCGTCTCTTGAAGACGATTTCCCATTAAAAAAAAATTAATATTTTTTTTAAAAAAATCCCAAATTATAAATTAAAAAAAAATCTTCAAGAAAAGACGTTTCCCAATTTTTTTTTCTTTCTTTTTTAAATTTGGGATTTTTTTTAAAAAAAATATTAATTTGTTTAAAAAATATTTTTTTTTCATGGGAACTCGTTTCTTGAAGAGACGAGTTCCTTTGAGGCTTTGTTTGTTTGTTTGTTTGTTTTTTTTTTTTTTTTTTTTTTTAATTTGGGATTTTTTTAAAAAAATATTTTTTTTCATGGGAACTCGTCTCTTGAAGAGACGATTTTAAATTTGGGATTTTTTTTTAAGAAAAATATTAATTTTTTTTATTTTCATGGGAAGAGACGAGTTCCCTTGAGGATTTTTTTTTTTTTAATTTGGGATTTTTAAAAATTATATATATATATATATATATATATATATATATATATATATATATATATATATATTTTCATGGGAACTCGTCTCTTCAAGAAACGAGTAGTTCCTTGAGGATTTATTTATTTATTTTATAATTTGGGATTTTTTTAAAAAAAATATTAATTTTTTTTCATGGGAACTCGTCTCTTCAAGAGACGAGTTCCTTGAGGATTTATTTATTTTTATAATTTGGGATTTTTTTAAAAAAAAATATTAATTTTTTTTCATGAGAACAAGAGACGAGTTCCCTTGAGGATTTTTTTTTTTAATTTTTTTTTTTATAATTTGGGATTTTTTTTTTAATTTGGGATTTTTAAAAAAAAAAATATTATTTTTTTCATGGGAACTTGTTTATTCAAGAGACGATTTCCCTTGGAGAATTTTTATTTTTATTTTTATAATTTGTAATAAATATTAAAAAAATATTAATTTTTTTAATTGGAAATCGTCTCTTGAAGAGACGATTTCCCTTTTGAATTTTTTTTTAAATGGAAATAAAATCGTCTTTTGAAAAGACGATTTTGGTTAAAAAAAAAAATTATCCGTTCACCCTCTCTCTTAGGTGGCAAAAACTACCATATATTTGTAATAACTTCTTCTACTACAATAATTTAAGAACAATTTTTTTAAATTACCATACTATTAAGAAAAGTCCGCACAACACCTCTACAAAAAACGCATGGACTCTAGCAAAGCAAAGACATTAATTGCATTTTCAGCAAAGCAAGTAAGCGAGCACATTCACTTGCTAAAACTAGTAGAGATAACGCAATCACCAACTAGTCATCACTTTAGCCTTATTAGAGGCAAAAGGTCAAGGTCCTCATGGTAGTGCTTTTATAAAGCACTTATAGCATAAAAAATGTTTTTGAAGAAAAATCAAATATTTGATAAAATTTAAAAAATCACTTCTAGCATAAAACCAAAAAACTTTTTTTTTTTTTTTTTTGAAGAAAAACCAAGTATTTAATAAAATTTAGATAACATATTTAAAATTTTTAAAAATCACTTGTAATGTTTCCTAAAACACTTTATAAGTGATTCTTCCAAAAATATTTCTAGAAAAAACACATTCACTAAAAGTACTTCAAATGAAAACATTATTAAACACACTCTTAATGTTGTTTGAAACAAATGGAACATTTTGTAGTTTCCTCTATCCTTCCAAAATATTTCTTCACCAATTCTTGTTGCCATCCAAAAAAATTCTCAACCTAATTATCCACCTTTAAGAAATTTCCCCATCAATTCTTGTTATCATGGAAGAAATTTCTCAATTTGATTGAAAATTTTCCACCAATCTTCGTCACCTTCCAAGAAACTTTTCCTCCTATTCACATTCAATGATTGTGGTCATCCAAGAAAATTCTCACCTAGCAATTCATGTAACCATCTAAGAAATTGTCCACCTATTCATATTCAATTACTGTGACAATAGAAGAAAATTCTCTATCTACTAATTTGTGTGACCATCTAAGAAATTTGCCCACCTATTTACATTTAATTATTATGGCCATCCAAGAAAATTCTCTACCTACTAATCATGTGATTATTTAATAAATTTCTCCATTACATCCAACAAATTTCTTTACCAATTCATCTAAGAAATTTTTGTGTTACATTCAACAAATTTCTTTACTAATTCTTTCGCCATCCTATAAACATTTCTACTTACTTACATCTAAAAATTATCTCTACCAAGTCCTCTCATCTGACCAACCAAAGAATTTCCACCTTCACTTCTATTTTCACTTGCATTTTTATAGTTGTGTGGTTTAAATTGCTAACCTTATATTAAATTAGTTATTATTTCACATTATCTCTTTGACTTTGCAAAAAAATATCAACAAAAGGAAACATTATGACAAAAAGATAAAATTTTAGAAAATTTCACATTAAAAACTCTTAAAAAATTTGTCATTGGAAACTTGTTTTATTTAAAATAAGAAGGATATATGAAATGATCTATCTAAAAAAACAAATTATTTAGAAAAAATACCTCAAGATCAAAAACTGAAAAGAAATAAAACATTTATAAAAAAACATATTAGAATGAACGATATCTTTGGCAAAGAAATTGAGTAAGAATTTCATTCACTAAATTGGCATGATTTCTCAAAACTACAAGAGACAGTTTGAGGCTTGATTTCTCTTGAGGATAGTGAGCAACCCTAGTTTACAATATAGAAAGTTCGGGAAGGCAGATGGCTTCCTGTGAATTTTGTGAAGTGATGAGGAATTTTAGGGGCCACTCTCTCTCCCTCTCTCTCTATATATTGATTCTTTTCTCACTCTTCTCTTTTTGTTATTACCTTTTGCTTTTCTCTTGTTCTCATTTTCTCTTGTTTACATTCATCTTTCAAACTCTTGCACTTTACTTCTTCACCAAGTTTTTTATTTTATTTTATTTTTTCACTTTATTCATGGTCTCCTATTTTATTTATTAATTATTATTATATATAAGTACTTAAAAAAGAAATAAAAAAATTAAAGTAAATAGAAAATAAAAATTTTGATCGAGAAGTGAAAAATACATATAAGACTAAAAAGAAAAAAATAAAAGCAAAAATTAAATAATAAATATATATAAAAAAAGTAAAAATTAAATTCACTGGATTGATATATTCATTTTCTAACATTTTATAGATAAATCTTATTATTGATAAATATTATCATTTATCTATACATAAAGAGTTGGGAAGGCAGGTGACTTCTTATGACCTTCTGAAAAGTGATGAGGAAAATTAGGGGCAACTCTCTATAAGTTGGGATGGCAGGTGACTTCCAGTGACCTTCGGGAAAGTAATGAAGAAAGTTAAAAGCAACTCTCTCTTCTTATTTATTCTTTTCTCACTTTTCTCTTTTTCTTATCACCTTTTGCTTTTCTTTGGGTTTGGTGGGGTTATTCCATCGTCATCATCATTAGACATTAGGCTCTTGCACTTCACTTCTCCACCAAGTTTTTTAATTTCTTTTCACATGTTAGTTTTTTCCTTCACTTTATTCATGGTGTCTTATTTTATTATTACGTTTATATATATATATATATATATATAAGGATGTCAACAAGAAATAATAAAAAAAAAAAGAAAAATTCTGACCGAGAAGTGAAAAATAAACATAAAACTAAAATTAAAATATAAATACAAAAAAGTAAAAATAAAAAATAAGTTAAACAATGAGAGGATGATTTTATTTTATTTTTTAACATTTTATAGACAAATCTTATTATCGATAAATATTATAATTTAAAATAAATAAATAAAAGGAAACCAAAAAAAGAGGAAATGATTTTATTAACTTAAAGTAGTGAATTTAGTGTTCGAAGAAATTTATTTTTTAAGCAAAATAAAAATAAACATATCTTCGTGATTGTGTTGAAACAAGCAGATGCTATAGGCTGAGATATAGCATGCAGTATGAACATTCGATTCAAAGCCATCTTTGTCTCCATTATCAAGCCTTTCTCAGGATGAAACACTTCACACTTTTTACCTTGAAATAGAATGTTCAGCCCTTTTTCTTGCAATTGCCCAATGCTTAGTAAATTGTTCTTTAGCTCTGGCACATAAAACACTCCTGTGATAATCTGTACTCTTCCATTAACTTGTAGCCGTACATTGCCCTTTCCCATCACAACCATACTTGAGTTGTTGCCCAGCTTTACCGAATCTCTGAAACTTCCATCAAAATCCGAGAAGTATTCCTTCTTTCCACACATATGATTGCTGCATCATGAGTAAAGGAGCCACATATCTTTTCCATTTGCCTTATTCATATCAACATAAGACATTAGTAACATCTCTTCTTGAGTCTGAGCATAGTTGGCTTCCTTCTCCTTGCTTGGACATTCCCATTGAAAATGCCCAAGCTTATGACAGTAATAGCACTCCACTGTGGCTTTGTGGAAGCTTTGTCTGCCTCGTCCCTTTCCTCTTCCTCTAAAACTTCCATGGCCTCGACCCCTTCCTCCAGATTGTTCTCCATGTGTAATTTTCAAAGCGTGTTCTTCTTCCTCATGAGAACTCATGCGTTGTTCGTGCACAAGCAGGCTGCTTTGCAACTCATCAATGGTTAAGGTGTCTATATCCTTAGACTCCTCAATGGAACACACAACATAATTAAACTTTGGAGTCATGGATCTCAAAATCTTTTCAACTATAGCAACGTCTCCCTTGTCATCACCATTTGCTTTCATCTTGTTGGCTATGGTAAGAGTCCGTGCAAAATACTCATTCACAGATTCCCCTGCCTTCATGTGAAGAATTTCAAACTCCTTCCGAAGAGCTTGCAAGTGAGCATGCTTTACTCGTGTTGTACCTTGATACTTCTGTTTCAAAGAATCCCATATGTTCTTTGCTGTATCCTTATTGAGGATTGTCTGCAGGACCGAACGATCTATTGCTTGAAATAGATAGTTTTTTGCTTTCAAATCTTTCAACTTTTGATCTTCAATGTTCTTCCTCTGAGCATCCGTGAGACCTTCTGCTGCTGCAGGAATCCCATTCTCCACTAAGCCCCAGTACTCCTTAGAACATAAGAAGTTTTCCATGACCATTGCCCAATGATCATAATGCCCATCAAATTTCGGAACAGCTGGTTGCACAAAAGAATTTTCTGTCATCGTACTTCAATCACTACACACGTAGAAGACTGCTGCTTCTAATTTTAACCAGGCCCCGTGACGGTGCTCTGATACCAAATGTTAGGAATCAGAAAAACTTATGAAACAAATAAGGAAATTTTGGGAGAAATCTCTATCATTCATTGAAAAGTAAACCTGGCTATCTTATAGCCTTACAGAGCAACACTTGAAAAACAAGAAAAATAACAACCCACATTTCAGAGCTAACCCTTAACAATAGGGATTTATTGACAGATTGGCAACAGCCCACCAACAGCCCACTAATGCAACGTAACGTCTAGCATAACAAAACATAACACTCTTATCTTACTATTATCTTTTATATATTTTGTTTAATATTATACGGGATGAGTTTTGTTATTATTATTATTAAATTTTATTTTCTTCATACATTTACTAAACTGTCATGATCAAAATATTGATGGCAATCTAGTGATTTCATCTCATTCCAAGGCACCTTCTTATAAAAAGGAAAATTGAATTCTTCTTAAATTTAAGTGCACTTGATGGGCCGAGGCTTCCTCTTTTAAATATTTTATAATCTTACATTTAATACAAGGTCTTGAAACCAACAACCTCTCCTCAAACTTGTTGGCACAATTGTCAATAAAAGTAATGGAAGGTTATATCACACTGGATGAGATGTTAACTTGCTAAGATGTTATCTCCTTTAATTACTTTACAAAAATTGTCTTTCAATGAACTTTTGAAACACGAGGGTATTTAGTAAAATCCTTAAAAAGAGTTTAATTTATTTTTGTTTTTTGTAAATAACTTTTTTATTTATATAGAATTATAGATAAGAAGTATGCTTAGATAATGATTTTTAATTAAAAAAATTACTATTACGAATAATTATAGAATTCATATAAAAAATTCAATTTTTAATTTTTTTTTCTTTTTACAATTAGAATTTTTTTTCACGTTTGAAGAGTGAAAAATAAAGAAATTGTAGGGCATAAAATAATTACACTTATTTGAATGGAAATAATAATTTTAAAAAGAAATTTCAATAAATTCCTCTTTTCCATTTCTATTTTTTAATTAAAAGAAAAATAAAAAAGATATTCATCATAAACAAATATTAATGATGATAAAATTATTATTTAGAAAATATATAAAATTAAAATATAAACTTTTTGGTAATCTAAATTATTATTTTTTATTTTCTTTTAAAATTCAATTTATGAAATGAAAATATCTATATATATCAACAATTTGTTAAATTGTTCAGGACAAAAAATAATAACTTTTTTAGTCTATTTTCCTAAAGAAGATATTGCTCTTTTGATAGACTTATTGATGACAATTATGATTGCAACAAAACTTCAAAATACTATCCAACTCCTTTTTCCTTTTCCTTTTTCTCTTTAAATAATTTCTCTATTTATATAAAATTATAGATATTGGTACATTGATTTCAAAATTTAAATAATTATCTAACTTAAAATTAAAGTTTCTTTTTAATTTAAAACTTACTTATTTTCTAATTATGATATGTGTCACAAAATAAAGTCTATTATTTTTTTCAATATTCATAAATGCCCTCTTTTCATACTTGGAAGAAAATTATGATTAAAGTATACTTTTTCTTGTTTTAATTTTATAAAAGTTATAAATCTTATTTGAATATGATTTTTCTTTTAGTTTTCAAAATTCTACAAATAATCAAATATGTTTGTTTATTAAATAGTAAAGAATAAATTAAATTAAGTATAATTATATTCATTATGATTAATTAATTTAATAAGAAATAATTAATTATTTATTATGGAATATCTAAACTTTTTATTTAAAATATTAATATTAGAAGATATGCATAGAGATATGATAATCCTTCTAATTTCAATATCTTAAAAACAATCATTATATATTTAAATTTATTAATTAAAAAACAAAAAATTAATAATAACAAATATATAAAATAAATAATAAATTTATTAAATTATTATAAGACTTAATTTTGATTTTAAACAAAGTTAGATATTAATAAAAATAAATATAAGACACAAATAAATAATTTATTAATTTATTATAAAACTTATTTCCAATTTTGACATAAATTGTACGTCATTGAATAACAATTTGAAATATTATGTTTTTTAAACAATGAATAGAATTTAATCTTTTTCTCTTTAAGAAAACAAATATGATTTTATCTATTAATATAATCATTTAATAAATATAAATACCTAAAATAAAATATATTCAAACATAGTCATAAAATAGGTGGATATTAATTTTTTATTAAATAATTAGAATCAGATTTATTAAAGAAATAGGGAATCGAGTGATATATTTAGAATTAATGACATATTTGTTTTCTAACATTTTATAGATAAATTTTATTAGTGATCAATATTGTAATTTACAATAAATAAATAAATAAAAGTAAACTAAAATAAGAAGAAAGATTTTATTAACTTGAAGTAGTCAATTTAGTGTTGGAAGAACATTATTTTTTAAGCAAAAAAATAGTTTTATTTTTTGGAAGAAGGAAGAATAAGAAAGTAGCAATTAATTCCAATAAAAATGGTGATAATATTCTCAAGAGATTGTTACTAAAATAAATTTCAAATATTAAATATTAAAAAAATTCCATATATAATTGAGAAATAATTTACATCCAAATTAAAATTACTTTTATTAAAAAAATTAATTTATTTCATGAATGATTTAAGAAAGATCAAATTTTTTTTAACTAAAAAAATTATTATTATTTTAAATAAAATGAATTTTCATATGAAAATCAATCTAATAAATAAAATGAATGACGTGAAAAAAAAAAAAAAAAGCTTTATAAGACATCCTGCTAATGTTAATATGGGAAAGTATGTGCAAATATTATGCATACCTTCATCAAATATTATGCAAATATTGTGCAAACATTATGTTCAACAAATGTCATTGGAAAATAAGTCCTGAATTGGATTTTAACTTTGGATTTCAACTTCATACCTTCTTCATCATTCCAAAAGTTCAACAAATGTCATTGAAATATAAGTCCAAAATAAGTCCTGACTTGGATTTCAAGTTCAAGAAAAAAAAACTCCCATCCTTATTCTTAGATTGTGATTAAAATGATCCAAGAAGAAGAATATTCTGTTTATAAAGAATATTACTTCAAACAATCGTCCTTCACAGCTTGAGTCTCGATTTCTCTCCAGGATAGTGAGTAACCCTAGTTTATAATATAAAAATTTGGGAAGGGAGGTGGCTTCCTGCGAATTTTCGGTTATTTAATTACTTCTCCACCAGGATTATTTTATTTTATTTAACATTTTATTTTTTTCCTTCACTTAATTTATTCATGGTCTCCTATATTATTATTATCTTTTATATATATTTTTCTAATATATATATATATATATGTATAAGGACATCAACAAGAAATAATAATTAAAAATTAAAATTAAATAAAAAAGAAAAATATTGAGAAGTGAAAAATAAATATAAAAATTAAAAATAAAAGCAAAATATAAAATATAAATGTAAAAAAAAGTGAAAAAAAAAAATAATTTAAAGTATAAGGGAATGGATTGATATATTTGGAATTAATGATATATTTATTTTTTAATATTTTATAGACAAATTTCATTATTGATAAATATTATAACTTAAAATAAATAAATAAAAACAAACTAGAATAAGAGGCAATGGTTTTATTAACTTGAAGTAGAAAATTTAGTGCCGCAAGAAATTTACTTTTTAAGAAGAAAATTATTTTATTTTTGGAAAAATAATAATGTAGTGATTAATTTCAATAAAAACCTTGATAATATTCAAAAGAGATCATTAATAAAATAAAATTCAAATATTACATATTAAACAATGTTTTCGAAACAGGTCAGATAATAAATCAGAAAAATTACTAGTTCATAATTCATTAGTTGGACTAATAGTTGAAATACATCAAATCGATGATGTCATAAATATATAATTTATATATTATTATAATTAAAAATAAAAAATTAAAATATATATAACTAAATTAAAAATCAATAATATTTTAAATATTATTAAATGATATATATATATATATATATATATATATATATATATATATTAAATGTAAATATATTGAAACTAGAGTAAAATTAAATTATTTAATTTTAACTAATTTTATCTTTTTTTAAAATATTATTTTATTTTATTTAATATTATAAAATTTTCAGAAAAAGAATATATTTTTTTGTTTGCCATACTTAGCATCAAAATGCATAGACTTGAGTGGTTCTCTATGGCATTCCTTAAGCTCTAGGACTTTGAGCAATAAAATATTTGATATTTCAAATCTAAAAGAGAATTACAAAGAGGTTTCATAAGATATTCTTGTAAATTTGGGGAAGCATACAAAGTACCATTCAAAGTTCAACAAAAGTAATTCGATAATATGCCAAAAATTGTACCTTAAAAATTTTCTAATGCAAAGAATTTTGTTTATATATTTTTTTGGATTGTGATCAAAGTGATCAAATAAGAAGAAAATATTTTTTTTTGTAAAGAATATTACTCTAAACAATTGTACTTTTAAAAAATTTCTAATACAAATAATTTTGTTTATATATTTTTCTCATTTTTTTGCTTACTTTTTGTAGGATTTTCAAATTTTATGCATACAAATTTTTGGCATGCAAAGTCAAGGCACAACACCTCTATGAGTCCTATGACTATAGCAAAGCAAGTAAGTGAGCACATTAACTTACTAAAACAAGTAGAGACACGCGATCACTAGCCACTCATCACCTTAGTCTTATTAGAGGCAAAAGGTCCAGGTCCTCATGGTAGTGCTTTTTGAAAGCACTTATAGCATAAAAAACGTTTTTGAAGAAAAATCAAATATTTGATAAAATTTGAAAAACGCTTCTAGAATAATTTTTTTTTTATAAGAAAAACCAAGTATTTGATAAAATTTAGAAAACACTTTTAAAACATTAAAAAATCACTTGTAATGTTTCCTACAAAAATATTTTATAGGTGATTCTTCCAAAAATATTTCTAGAAAAAACACTTTTACTAAAAATATTTTAAATAGAAATATTACTAAACACATTCTTAATATTATTTTAAACAATTGGAACACTATGTAGTTTCCTCTAAGCATCCAAAATATTTCTCCACCAATTCTTGTTGCCATCCAAAAAATTTCTCAACCTAATTATCCACCTTCAAGAAATTTCTCCATCAATTCTTGTTGCCATGGAAGAAATTTCTCAATTTGCTTGAAAAAATTTCTACCAATCTTTGTCACCTTCCAACAAACTTTTCCACCTATTGACATTCAATTATTGTGGTCATCCAAGAAAATTCTCGCCTAGCAATTCATGTGACCATCTAAGAAATTTTTCCACCTATTCATGTTCAATTATTATGACAATCCAAGAAAATTCTCTACCTACTAATTTTTATGACCATCTAAGAAAATTTTCCACCTATTCATATTCAATTATTATGACAATCCAAGAAAATTCTCTACCTACTAATTTCTATGACCATATAAGAAATTTGTCCACCTATTCACATTCAATTATTATGGCCATCCAAGAAAATTTTCTTCCTACCAATCATGTGATTATATAAGAAAATTCTCTATTACATTTGACAAATTTCCATCCAATTATCGTTTCTATTTACACCTAAAAATTATCTTTACCAAGTCCTCTCATCTAACCAATCAAAGAATTTCTACCTTCACTTGCATTTTTGTAGTTGTGTGGTTTAAATTGTTGACCTTATATTAAATTAGTTATTATTTCACCTTATCTTTTAGACTTTGTAAAAAAATATCAATAAAAGAAAACATTATGACAAAAAGATAAAAATTTAGAAAGTTTCACATTAAAAACTCTTAAAAAATTCCTCATTAGAAACTTGTTTTATTTAAAATAAGAAGCATATAAAAAATGATCTATCTAAAAAAACAAATTATTTAGAAAAAATACCACACGATTAAAACCGGAAAGAAATAAAACATTTGTGGAAAACATATTAGAATGAATGACTTCTTTGGCAAAGAAATTGAATAAGAATTTCATTCACTAAATTGGCATGATTTCTCAAAACTACAAGAGACGGTTTGAGGCTTGATTTCTCTTGAAGATAGTGAGCAACCTTAGTTTACAATATAGAAAGTTCGGGAAGGCAGATGACTTCCTGTGACCTTTGTAAAGTGATGAGGAAAGTTAGGGGCAACTCTCTCTCCCTCTCTATATTGATTCTTTTCTCACTTTTCTCTTTTTCGTTATTACCTTTTGCTTGTGCTTTACCTTTTGCTTTTCTCTTGTTCTCTTTTTCTCTTGTTTACATTCATCCTTCAAACTCCTGCACTTTACTTCTCCACCAAGTTTTTCATTTTATTTTTTCTATACTTTATTCATGGTCTCCTATTTTATTTATTTATTATTATTATATATAAGTACATAAAAAAGAAATAAAAAAATTAAAGTAAATAGAAAATAAAAATTTTGACCGAGAAGTGAAAAATAAATATAAGACTAAAAAGAAAAATAAAATAAAAGCAAAAAATAAATGATAAATATATAAAAAAAAAAAGTAAAAATTAAATTCACTGGATTGATATATTTATTTTCTAATATTTTATAGATAAATCTTATTATTGATAAATATTATCATTTATCTATATATAAAGAGTTGGGAAGGTAGGTGGCTTCCTATGACCTTCGAAAAGTGACGAAGAAAATTAGGGGCAACTCTCTATAAGTTGGGATGGCAAGGTGACTTCCGATGACTTTCAGGAAAGTAATGAAGAAAGTTAAAAACAACTCTCTCTCCTTATTGATTATTTTCTCACTTTTCTCTTTTTCTTATCACCTTTTGCTTTGTATGGTTTGGTGGGGTTATTCCATCATCATCATCATCATCATTAGACATTAGGCTCTTGCACTTTACTTCTCCACCAAGTTTTTTTTTTTTTTTACATGTTAGTTTTTTTCCTTCACTTTATTAATGGTGTCTTATTTTATTATTATCCTTTTTATATATTTTTCTAATATATATAAAAGGATGTCAACAAGAAATAATAATAAAAAATTAAAATAAATAAAAAAGAAAAATTTTGACCCAAATTGAAAAATAAATATTAAAAATAAACATAAAACCATAATTAAAATATAAATACAAAAAAATAAAAATAAAAAATAAGTTAAACAATGAGAGGATGATTTTTTTTTTTTAACATTTTATAGACAAATCTTATTAATGATAAATATTATAATTTAAAATAAATAAATAAAAAGAAACCAAAAAAAAGAGGAAATGATTTTAATAACTTAAAGTAGCGAATTTAGTGTTCGAAGAAATTTATTTTTTACGACCAAAAAAAATTATTTTTGGAAGAATAACAACATAACAATTAATTCCAACAAATAACATTTTAAAGAGATTATGAATAAAATAAAATTCAAATAATAAATATTAAAAAAAAACCTTGTGTATGCTCATATATCTATATACAACCGAGAAATAACTTAAAGCCAAATTAAAATTATTTTCATTGAAAAATTAATAGATTTCCAATTTAAATGAGTGATTTAAAACATGATATGTAACACCATCAGAGAATAGTATGGTGGATCGTCATGAAGTACACTTGTGTGCTTTAAACCTTACACTAAGAAAATTGATAACCTACAAATACTTATGAGTCATTAACCTTAAAGTTTCAATAATTTGATGGAAAAGGAATTCCAAAGCAATGCAATGTTTGATTCATCCAAACTTGCAACAATGCTAACACGAGGGTGACCTCTTACTGAAACAATTTGTGTGTTCCCTCCAAAGGTGTGCTTTTAATTGGTACATGGATCTTGAGCCTAAGCCTATTGACAATTGGGATCAAATGAAGCATGAAGACAATTACTTTTCCCAACCAACGATAAGCATAATGGAGTTCACAAATACCAAGCAGTAGAAAGATGAGTCAATGATTGACTCCATCAACTCACGTTCTTTAACCCTTGACAACAAGAATAGATTATATAATATTTAGTAGTGGAGATGAGCATATAAAGTATGCATTGAGAGCTTCTATATACTCTCCAAGGCAAGCGACTCTACACCTTTGAAGAGTAGTCCGCATGAGCACATGACATAAAGTCATATATAAAAACTTAATATAAAAACAAATGCAAGTGAAAACATGTTATCCATTGGATTGTTACGAAAGTGATCAAATAAAAGGAAAATATTCTTTTGTAACGAGTATTATTCCAAAGAATTGTACCCTACAAAATTTCTAATTCATAAAATTTTGTTTGCATATTTTCTTATCTTTTTGTTTATTTTTTACAAGATTTTTAAAATTTACATGTACAGGATTACTTTAACAATTATTATTATATTTATAAAATTAAGTATTTTTATCAAAATTGATTTAACTAATAGAATAATATTTTTTTTACAAATTAAAATAAATTCACAAATTACAACCAAAATCATCATTTTTTTCAATTAAAAAAGACATGAAAACTATCTTCTTTTCCCTATTAACATGGATTACAAATTAAAATTAAATTAACTAGAAAAAAAATTCTAATTAAATCAAATTATAATTTTATTTTAAATCAAAATGGATATCCAACTTATATTTTTCTATTAAAACTGATTTTTAATAAAGTGCTTCTTAATTTATTTATTATTCTACATAAATTATTGAGTAAAAAACAATCTTATTATGATGAATTGAATATAATGCCAAAAAACTTCAAACAATAAATCAATATTTCATGTAAGTGATGTAGCAAGTCAATTGTTTTTTAATTATCAAAATTTTATCTTCCCTATTTGATTTTAAAACAATCATCAAATTATTGATCAAGGATGCATTTAGTAAAATAAAGTTAAAAAAGGAAATAAATAAAATACTGAGTTCAAGTAGACATTCTCATATTATAAATGAACTCATTTGATTAAAAAAAT
Organism: Vitis x doaniana; assembly: GCA_030345155.1. Lineage (NCBI taxonomy): Eukaryota > Viridiplantae > Streptophyta > Magnoliopsida > Vitales > Vitaceae > Vitis > Vitis x doaniana. Next base: position 17,041,915 of record CP128320.1, on the reverse strand, counting down.
AAAAAGAAAAAGAAAAACACAAGCATACAGACCCATTTAAAGTGCAAGTAAAAACAAGTTTTAAAATTTAATGAAAAATATTTATAAGAAAATCAATATATATTTAATAATTCTTTTCTAGAAACGTGATACAATTTTTTTTTTCAAAAAAAAAAAAATGAATAATGTATTGAGATGCTTTGAATAATTTTAAATAAATAAATGCAAGTAGATTTAAATAAATCTGACATAATTTTAATGGAATGCTAACTACAAGTGGATTAAGAAGTATTCAGATTATTTTGAATTAGTTATCTAATTGCAAGACATTATTTTCCTTTTTTTTGGACCTTCTCCCGCTTTTGAGATAATTAAAAATTGGATATTTAATTTTAGAAAATATGAAAAAAAAATTTATATAAAATACTCTTATTTAAAATTTTTTATTTTTATGAGTATTTAAAATTTTTTATTTTTATATTTTAAAATTCTTACCAAAATTTTATTTCCATTGTTCTTAGGGCCAAAATAACTTCATTTTTCTTGAAACACATGTGAAAGGCTACAAGGGCATTAACTTTTAGGAAGGAGAGGCAACACTTGATAATGGGTTACAACGAGTCAATGATTTTCTTCTATACTTTATATGACAAAGAAACTTGAAATTTCTAGGAAACTTTATGCAAGGAGAGGAGGGGCAGGATTTTTAAGATAATGGGCTAAGAATGATTCTCTTTTATACCTTATATGATAAAGAAGCTTGAAATTTCTAAGAAACTTCAAGAAAGAAGGGGAAAGGTAGCATTTTTAAGATAATGAGCTAAGTAGAGTCAATGATTCTCTTCTATACTTTCAATTCCTATTTATTAGACAATTTAGCATTTGATGGTAGTGGAATTGGTTTGGGTAGAGTCAAGAGTCAATGATTCTCTTCTATGCTTTCAATTCCCATTTGTTAGACAATTTAGCATTGGATGATAGTGGGATTAGTTTGGCAAGAGTTAAGAGTCGATGATAATTTTTTTCTTCGCATTTTTATTTTGGATTTTACTTCGTATTATAGATGAAATCTCTTTATTTGAATGGTTTTTTCTAGTTCCTATTTATTACCATTTGATGCTTTTTAAAGGAGTTTAACATCTTTAAGAACTATAAATTTTTAAAATCAAACTCTTGTTGGACTCAAGTGGCTAAAGTGTAAGTTGACAGGGGTATATATATATATTAAATTAAAGTCATTTAATTAGAATTAGTTTTTGCTAGTAGGGAATATTATATGAAAAGATGTTGAAGTTAAATTATTGTGTAAATATAAAGAATTTTTGTATTTATGAAGATGAGTGAGTTCTAAAGTAGAAAAAATAAATAAATTAAAAAGTCATACTATAGGGATGTACGAGGAGATTGAGGGCCAGAGAAAGTGTGCAGTGGCCTCTTCACAAATGGATGGTCCAGTAACTGACCAGCAGTAGGCCGATCACTAGGGTTGACTTGCAAGCATTTGAGGATAAAATCTCGGGCATCTGATGACAAGGAATTAGGAACATCAGGAGGTTCACCCTTGCCAATCCTAAATAACGCTTGCATCTGCCAAGCCACATAAAGATAATTCCGTTATTAGAACTCAAAATATAATATCAGAGATGGACTGCATTCCAAGTTGTAAGATTGATTATCAGGTAACACAATTATTTTCCCTTAGACACCAAAGGCATGTTTGGTACTCTGGAATAGGAATGGGAATGGAAGCTGGAAATCCATTCCATTTTTCATTCATAAATGTGCTTAGTCTACTTGTATTAGAAAATGAGAATAGGAATAAAAGAACTGTTCTCATGGAAACAAAAACGCACTCTTGTCAAGAGTTTTTTATTCCTCCCTCTCCATTCCCATTTCTAAACAGAAACCTTCCAATTAACTTTGCGTAGGACTTGAAATGGATAACACTAAAACTTGATTTCTTAAGCGGCAAGATCTACAGCAATATCAAGAAGCATATTAACACAAGTCTAGCTATCATATCTTCTGAATACAAGAACAGAGCATTCAAGGAATATAAGGTTGAGTGATGATGCATGACAACAAAAAGCAAGATGCATGGTCAATATTTGCATATACAAAGTACTTGATCTGAAGGAAGAGCGCAAATCTACAAGCCTACAATCTTGCTTTCCAAACTTAGCTGGAAGAAAAATTAATATCAAATCTTATGCCAAGGATGTTTCTATAAAAACCTGTTTTCTACCCCAAAGACGAGTTTGGGTGCCTTTAGAGCTTGCTAGATAACACAAGCAATAATCAAAGTCAAAACCTTATTTGGAAACATTCAACTTCCGATTTGATGATAAAATGTCTGGTGTTTCCAAACGTTATCAATTGGCAATTCAACAAGATTTTGAATCTGCTACCATGAGTTCCAGTGTCATCTGCACTGTCCTTCATCAGGGAAGGTCACACAATCAGGAATGTGAGGCTCCTTCACCCAAATTATATGACAAACTGAAGTTACAAAAGAAGAAATTTAAAATTAAAATAAAAAATAAAATTCTGGAGTGACTGCAAAATGTCATCTGACAACTGAGAAAAGTTGTTGCCAATGATACAAGCCTATTTAGTCAGGCACTTGTAAATTGGAGTGTTTGATAACATAAAAGAAAATATTGATAATTCCATGGTATTCATACATGACAGCCAGGACAAGACAGATATTGAGTGGCATTCTCCAAACAAGGAAAAATATAATTCATAATTGCCAATTATCCAAAAATAAATGGATTCAGATTGAAACTTTTTTTTTTTATATATATCCCAAATCCAACAACCCAACCTTTCCACTTAAACCCATGTGTTGATAATTGTTATGCCAGTGGAACCTTTGATACCAGTTTGTTGTGTCAGTGGAAGCTTTGAAACCAACAATGTTAGATCAAGAACAAAAAGATAAAATAATCACACACATGGTATACGAGGTTTTAACGTGGTTCGACCAACTATGCCTACATCCACAGATGAGAGAGAATTATTCCACTATACAATAAAAAATATTACAAAGGACAAAACTAAATACAACTATTGGGTTCCCAAAACATCTCATATTTCCCCACTCCTTGTATCCATACCCTACCACGAGCCTTCTCACTCCACACCGGATATCTTCCATTCTTCCTCACATCTCTATCCATTTCGTGTAGTCTCTACAAACTCATTTCTATCTCATAACTTTTTCCCCTTATAACCTATAATATTTATAGAGATATTCCTAACAACTTTCCTTATTCTATAAAAAAAAAAGTTTAATATTACAATGATATATCAACTTAGGAAATATTCTATACAATATTATTTACAACAAGGAATTAATACTAATTAGGAATTTGTGATACATTCCAACAATAAGCACCAACTGATAAGGTGTGTGGATCTAAGAAGCTCTTAGACTCAACCCATTCCAAATAATTTCAGATATATTTTTTATTTTAGTGTTTTTATTCTTGAGATGTTACACATGTAGATTGTTTTTATGTTGAATCCTTCAAAAAGGGGTAGACTTTGTGCCCAAATCTTCACCCTTACTATAAAATCATCAGCATTTTCAAAGTCAAAGCCAAACTCAACCAATTTCCATATCATCAATTTGAATAACAAGTGATTGAAGAGCACAAACAGAAGGATTAAACAAGAAAAATCATTAAAGAAAATAATGTTGTATATCTACGAAATGTCATACGTACATCTTCCAAGGGGGAATATGGGGGTCGACGAGTCAACATCTCCAACACAGTGCATCCAAGGCTCCATATATCAGCTGCACGCCCATAGCCCTCATTTTTCCGGTTAACAACCTATAGTTACACAATGAAATCATAAACTCAAACTATCTACAAGAAACAAGAATAATTCATAAACTCAAACTATCTACAAGAAACGCTTGAGCATGTTGTGCCTTATAGCATAATGTAAATTTTCCAAAATCATTTGGATGCTTAGATTTAGACTTGGGGTTTGAGTTTTGGATCCCAACTGCTATATGATTTTTGAATAAAATGTCGTACTGCTATTGAAAATTCACAGATCCAACGTTTTAACATCTTTATAGGGTTAAAAAAAGTTCAAGAGTCCACATTTTGGGACTTAACACCATATATTATCCAAGATTCCAATATCCACTTAAAATAGTTAAATATGCTTCTTGAAGAAACTAGCAAATATCCATTAATCCATCAATGAAAGAAATAGTAAAGTTGAAAGAGTCTTGCAAGTAGTTAAACTTGAACTTTGTTCCCAAAAATATTACCATGCTCATGCTCATCAGCCAACTCCGACATGCCATAGTCTGGCTATAACTTTGTTATGGGTGATACAAGTATCAACAACAAGCCCATCCAAATCAATAATCAAGTGAAATAGAGGGTATGGTAGTTCTGTAATGCAAAATTATTAGGTTGTTCTAAATGGTGTGGCCAAGAGGATGTCAGGCTGCTTATTGAATTGCTACCATTTTTTTTTGTTTATTTCTTCTTCTTTTTTTTCAAATTTGTGGTGTGCTCTTACATGGAATTATCGAACTTTACCACTTGAACAACGCAAGGGCTGAATTGCCACCATAATTTTTTTTTTTCATAAATAAAACCAAATGCATTAAAAAAAAAAAAAAACGCCACAAAGACACTCCAAAGTAGATGTATACAAAAAGTGTCGTAGCTCAAAAACAAGAAAAGAACCCCAACAACCCCTTCCCTTAACTAGAACCTAGCCATTCAATAAAATCAAATAAAGACATAGAATCAATGTCTATATACAACTTTACCCAAGAAAACAAATTTCTTTAAAAAAAACCATCTTAAAAAACTGAGTTGAATGCTCCTTATTCTCAAACAACCTAAGATTTCTTTCCTTTCAAACCATCCAAAATAGATATATATATATAGAAGTTGCTCTCCAAACCTTTTTCCTCCTTCTGCCCACAAAAGAACCATGTCACCCTAAAGGAGTTGCCATTGCTATAGCAACTTGCACCTAATGAATACAAAAGAGATCAAATAGTAATTGCCAAAGAATCCTAACCAGAGAACAACAACGGAGGATGTGATCTATGGATTCTTCTTCTTTGCAAAGAAAACACCTATTGACCAAAGACTACCCTCTTTTTTGAAGCTGATCTAAAGTCAAAACTTTTCCCCAAATCATTTCCTATGCAAAAAAGTCAACTTTCGAAGGGACCCATGAATTCCAAACAACCCACCTTGGAAATAACACAGCAACCCCCAATTCCAAATCGACATATAAATGACTCATAGAGAACTTATTATTGTACAAGTTCATTCACACCAACTGATCTTCCCCCTCTCTATCAAATGCCTTTCCTTGCAATTTGAAAAATAAATCCTCAACTTCATTCACTTCCCAATCATTGAAAGAACATGAGAAACACACAACGGTATATAAAGAATGGAAGGAAACACACAACGGTTCATCCCCACACCACTGATCCATCCAAAACTCCATCCTCCTCCTATTACCCGCTACAAAAGGAAAAAAAGCCCAAGAAAGTGTTTTGTTCCTTCCTAATGGATTTCCAAAGTCCGACTCCATACCCAACTCTAACTTCACCAAAACACCACCCACCCTCTTCCTTTCCATATTTGTCACTAATCAATCATGTCCAAAAGGCACCTCTTTCAATGGCATACCATGAACTCCATTTGCACAAACACGCCTTATTTAACGAAGATATGTTGAGCCCCTAACCTATCTTTGCTTTTCTCCAAACACATAGTGGACCACTTCACAAGATGTATCTTTTTCTCCAAACCTCCACCTCCCCATAGGAAATCCCTTTCAATTTTCTCCAACCTCAATCTGACTATCCTCGGAATATGGAACAAAGACATAAAATATATAGGAATGCTAGATAAAGTGCTCTTGATGAGAGTTAACCTCCCCCTTTAGAGATGAATAATTTTCCTAATGCTTGCCTCACTTGTTAGTAAATTTTTTTCACTTTAATATGAATATATGTGTTCCATGACTAAAACCGATAGCTCTCCAACTTTAAAACAAATTTGACAAAAGATTGCAAAATATAGGAAGCAACAAAAAGATTGATTATAGGTTTGGTGAGACCAATTACCTCATTGGTTGATCTTAAGGCCCAATCAGGTGGCAAGGCCTCAAGGGGTTGGGTGGGGAGGATGTGAGAGCTTCAAGGTTCAGAGTACCAATAGGAGCCCAAAAAAAGGGAAAAGAAAAAAGAGAAAAAAACATATTATCTATCACAAAAAATAAAAATTAAGAATTAAATTTTTAAAAAAGAAACAAAAAAAAATATTAAATTAAAATCTAAAAAATAAAAATAAAAATAAATTTTTTTAAAAAAGATTGGTTATAAGGATGGCATTAATGGAGTAAATTAACTAGGACCTAACTGCAGAATCCTTTTATTAATCTTTTTGTATTAGATTGATTTTCTCATAACAAATAATGAAGCCAAGGTTTCCGCTCTCAGAAAAGTAATCACCAATTCAGATTAATATGAGAATTCTGCAATTCCATACATCTACTAACGCGAGTGCATTGGTACCTGGTTATGTGGAATTATTAACACCTCATACATGATGGTAAATCTAACATTGACAGAAAAATGCAAATAAGAGATGACATCAGCTAAGTCTCCCTTAGCTCCGAGCAACAGTTTGAAAAAAATAAAAACGAATCAATTAATTGATAGAAACAACTTTCCAAGAAAAAACTGAACTACTTCATAATTTAGTTAAGTTATATCACTTCTTTTTCTGCATAAATCGCTTACTAAAGATGGTTCCAGAGACTGCATCACAAGCATGCTGAAAGTCAGTTGAGTAAATATAGTTCTCAATCCAATTCAGAACATGAATTGTTCATAAAAATGAAGATATCAAAAGGAAGGAAGCAAACCTCTGGGGCCATCCAGACTGGTGACCCTCTACAAGATTTTACATCATTCAATTTGGTTGCCTGAGAAGATAAACAACCAGAAATATTATGTTACATCATTCAGCAATTAGAAACAATGGAGATTGTAGCTCTACGGAAGAAAACAACCTTTGCCAATCCAAAATCCGCAATTTTCACAAATCCATGTACATCCACCAATATATTAGCACATTTGATATCCCTTGAAAATGGAAGAGAAAAGATTAGTCTTAGAACAAAAAATAAAATAAAATAAAATCTATAATTAAGAAAAATACTCAGAAAATTGTGCTTTCAAATCTTCCTCTCATATTCTCCACACCCACCCACCCCCCCAACCCAACCACCACCACACACACACACACACACAAATCCATAGTTATATCCTTGTGATTATTTCACAAAAGCATTGCAGTTACATCTCACCCAATAGATATTTCCTATTCTAAGCCACACTATTGACACAACACTTGCTCCTTTGGTTGTATGACAGTCATTTAGTGAACTTGATTGGAGATTTGTAGTCAACTATGGTGGAAACAACAACATAGATTTGGAACTTGTATTTCCCTCCGTAAGTACTATGTTTACATATTCAAGGACAACATGGGAGAGAGAGAGAGAGAGAGAGAGAGAGAGAGAGAGAGAGAGAGATGTAAGTGTTCAAAAGTTCTCATGAAGGAAGATTGAGATTGGGTCAGTTGCTGCAGGATGGAAGAAAGGAAGTGAGGTAATACTATGTTTACATTATGCAAGGAGATGATAGGGCAGAGGGAGAGAGAAACATTTAATCATTCAAAAGTTTCCATACAAGAAGATTGGGTGGAGTCAGTTGCACTAGGAGGAATGGACAAAGAGTTGCGGTGGAAAGGGGGAAGGCAAAGAGAGAAGTTGCTTGGCATGGTTCCAAATTTCTTATGAAGGGAGATTATGATCAAAGCAGTCACGAATGAAAGGAAAGGGAAAAGGAAGAGAAGCAAAGCTGAGGGAGAAGAGGATGGAGCTTCTTTTCATGATTCAAAACATGAACATAGATAAAATTGAGCTAATCAAGGGAAGAGAGGATGAGGTGGAAGACAGAGAGAAAAGTTCGTTAATTTTATTTCAAGTTTCCAGAGTTTCCGTTAAGGAAGACTGAGAATGAGTCAATAGGGAGAGAGGAAAAGTGGGTTTGGACAAATGGGAGGACAGATCCAAAATTTTTAAATTCCATTTCAAGGTTCAAAAGTTCCTAATGGGGAAGATTGGGAATGAATCAATAAGGAAAGGAGGGAGTGGAGGGAAGGGGAAAAAGAGAGAGAAAAGTTGCTTTTCATGGTTCAAAACATGAAGGGAGATTAAAATTAAGCTAGTTGGGGAAGGAAATGGAGAGAGGGAAAGAGGAGAGGAAGAGAGCCAAGAAATTTGTTAATTCCGTTTCAAGGTTCAAAAGTTCCCTTGAAAAGAGATTGAGAACGGGTCAATGAGGGAAGAGGAAGAGAGGGAGAGCGAGAAGGGGAGGGAAAGATCCAAAAAATTTCAATTCCATTTCAGGGTTCAAAAGTTCCTATGAAGGGGGATTGAGAATGAATCAATAGAAGGAGGTGGCAAAGGAAGAGGGAGGGGGGTGAGGAAGCATGCAGGATAGAGGGAGAGATCCAAAAATTTTCAATTCCATTTGATGTTTCAAGAGTTCCTATGAAGGGAGATTAACAATGAATCTATAAGGGCATTAGGGAAGTAGAGGGCATAGTGTTAGTGGGAAATGAATTCCATTTCAAATTTCAGAATATCCTATGAAGGGAGGTTGAAAATGAGTAAATAGGGAAAGAAAGGGGCCAAGGGAGAGTGAGAAATAAGGGCAAGGAGAATGGGAGAGAGAGAGAGAGATATCAAACAATTTTCAATTCCATTTCAAGGTTCGAAAGTTCCCATGAAGGGAGATTGAGAATGAGTCAAACGGAGATGAGATTCTTTGCAGAGAGAGGGAAAGATAGACTGAGTGAGAGAGAAAGTGCTTCTTCCTCTTATAATTCAATCCTTGAAGGGAAATAAAATGCAGTCACCTAGGAAAGTAAAAAGGTGGACGTGGATGCAAGCAAGACCCAGCATTGATAGAATACAAATTGATGTTTAATGCAGCTAACTGCATGATGCAACTCAAATAGAGATAGAGATGGGGTTCCTTGTAGTTAATTCACAAATGAAGTTGTTACAGGATAAACCAAATTACAACTTGAAATATAACAAACGATATATTTTAGGAGAGGAATAGCTTATTGGGATATATTGTGCTCTATACTTAATTACCACTCAAAATGTTAAGTCCACAGAACAACTTCAAGATATTCTCACAAGTCTTTGAATAGAAATTAATTTCATTACAGTTATGTCAAAATGACGATGATTAACATCCATGCCCTCAACTCCTTTTTCCTCATTTTGCTTTTTTCTGAAAGAGGGCAGGTGCAATTATCATGTCAGAGAAAGTATAAATCTGTTATCAGAGATGAACACATGTCCACTGTGTGTGTGTGTGTTCCCTTTTCCATTCTCAGCTAAATCTGGCCTATTTCTGGCATCATAACACCGTAAAACAAAATATAAAATCATCAATAACTCTAAATAGCAAATGGCAACAACTACACTCTCCAATAAGATTGAGAATTTCAATTTGGAAACACTGCAGCAAGGAAAACTTCCACAATAGAGTGAACCGATTTTCTCTAAGTAAGCAAGCTATGCATCCAGGTATTGTGTAGTTCATGCATATTAATTCAACATCTTGGTGGCTAAGGCAAGAGAATGGAAATAATCAAAACATGTTCAAAGCAATACATCAAAAAGAAATGCTGAGAAAACAAGAAAACAGAAATAAATATATAGATAAATGCAAAGATAAATATGACCAAACAATTAAGCAGTAAGATCATTTGTATCACCTGTGAACCACATTTTGCTCATGTAGATATTTCAAACCATTTAAAATCTGCTTTGTGTAGTCCAAGGCTTGGCTTTCCTGCAAATGATACTTTTGATAAAGACTTAAAAGTGAACCTTTCGTCACAAGCTCAAGGAAGATTTAAAGTTTAGAGTCATCCTGGAAAGATCAAGTGCATAAAGGAAAATTAGAGCCAAATCATAAAGGAAGAAATACTTAAATGACAACATGAAAGACAAAAATTCCCCCCAAAGAAAAAGAAAAATTTAGCTATTGATCAGTTACACAGTGAATTATATAACCCATCGGTTGAAGAAAGCCATAAGATGGTGCTTTTTTGATAGGCAATGCTAATATTATATGACAAAGCGCCCAAAGAAAGAGCTCACCTAAGGTCCACAGGACACTTTTTTGGAGCTTGAGAGTTGGCTAGGAACAATCTGATTTTCTGGGGTGTTAGGTGGTGTGTCTGGTTGGTTTTCCCATGTTGTTCTCTTTGCTTTCATTCTACCTTTGAGCGCTTTCTGTATATTACGTTTGTGCATTGTTGCACCCTTTAATATATTCTCATATTACCCATAGGGAAAGAAAAAGAAAAAAAAAAAAAAGAAAGGTACACAGTACATATGCAATGTTAGAAATCTGAATTTTCTTAATTGGGGTCTCTTGTATACATTTATGTAATTGTATATAACTGTAAATTAGATTAAGAAAGTGTATATAGCTGTAAATTAGATTAGGAAGAATAATCCCTGATTTATATAGATTGTCATGATTTATAGGGATTATTAGTTTATTTTTTTCCTTAAATTTCTTTGTAAATATAGGATATAAATTAGGATTGTAACAGCTGATTGAATAAGAATTTTTTACCACTTTCTCCCACATTATATCAAAGCCACTTTGGACATTCTTCATCAACCTTCATTGCTGATTTTAGTTCAAGTTTTTCAGCCTTCATTGTTAATTTCAAGCCTAATTCTTTCGGCCTTCATTGGTGTGTGTTTTGTTTATTTCATTTTTCATCTTTCATCCATTCTCTTGCTTCAATCTCTACCTGCAATTTTTGGGATTTCACTATGTCTGACATGTCTGAGACTTCTGCCACACCCATAGCCGTCTTTGGTGAAACTTTGCCTCATCAAACCATTGGAGAGTTATAGAATATCAATTTAGCGTATCGGTTGAATGGCCGAAACTATCTCCAATGGTCTCAACTAGTGCGAACCTTTTTGAAAGAGAAAGGCAAACTAAGTCATCTAATTGGCATAGGTCCATAGCCTGAATATCCGAAGCTCAACCAATGGGCTGAAGAGGATTCCATGATCATGTCATGGTTATGGAATTTTATGTTGCCTGAAATCAGTGGCACTTGTATGTTTCTCACCACAACTAAAGAGATTTGGGAGACAATAAGACAAACTTATTCTGAGGTACATGATGCGGCTCAAATCTATGAAATTAAGTAAAAAATTTCAACTACTAAATAGGGAACAAGATCGGTCATTGAATATTATAATCTCTTGAAAAGTCTTTGGCAAGAAATGGATTATTACCAAAAATCTTCAAATGAAATGTAGTGAAGATGCTGCAATATTAAGAAAGTTTGTTGAAAGGGAGCAGATTTTCGAGTTTCTTGCTGGCCTTAATGTTGAATTTGATCAAGTTCGAGTTCAAGTCTTAAGAAAGGAAGATTTGTCATCCATTAATGAGGTGTTCTCCATGTCCTAGCAATAAGAAAATAACTATTGCTGATGGGTCTTTAGCGACTGTTGCAGGTTCGGGAATGGTCAATGTAAACCCTTCTTTGAGTCTTAAAAATGTCTTACATGTTCTCAAGCTTTCAACCAACCTTGTGTCCATTTATTAACTCACAAAAGATATGAACTGTAGAGTTATATTTTCCCCTACTCATTGTGTTTTTCAGGACTGAGTTTTGGGAGAGATGATTGGGCATGTTAAGGAAAAGAACGAAATCTACTACCTTGATACAAGTAGTGGCAATGTTGGCAATGGGAATCAACTACCTCTTTCTTTTTTATCTGAGTCCTCTTCTTCAAATCAAGACCAAATTTGGCTTTATCACTTTCGACTTGGCCCCCCTTCATTTAATGTACTTAAGGTCATGTTCCCTTTACTTTTTAAGAATATTGATGTAGACACTTTTCATTGTGATGTTAGTGAATTTGCAAAACATCATTGTGTCCCATTTCCTTTGAGAACAAAAGATCATAATTTCCTTTTGCTTTAATTCACAGTAATATTTGGGCCCATCAAGAGTTCCTAATATTTCGGGAGCTTGTTGGTTTGTTTCGTTTATTGATGATCATACCCTGTGTTACTTGGATCTTCCTCTTAAAACAAAAGTCGGATGTGAGCATTGTTTTTCCAAATTACCATAATATGGTCAAAAATCAATTTGGGGTGTCAATAAAACGTGTTAGATTGGACAATGTAAAGGATTATTTCAATCAAACACTTTCATCTTATTTTCAAAAAGAGGGAATTATTCATGTGTCTCCATGTGTCAATTCACCCTAACAAAATGGTGTAGCCAAGAGGAAAAATGGTCACTTACTAAATGTTACTAAAACTGTCTTGTTTCAAAAAAATGTTCCAAAAACATATTGGGAAGAGGTCGTTCTTACAGCTACTCATTTAACAAATAGGGTTTCTTCTCGAGTTTTGGGTTTAAAGAGTCTTATGTAAATGTTCACAACATTCTTTCTTCAATTCAATACATTGAGTAAGCTTCCTCCTAAAGTGTTTGGGTGCCCCGTGTTTGATCATATTCATGCTTATCATCGAGGAAAGTTGGATCCAAGAGCATTAAAGTGTGTTTTTGTTGGTATAAATGTTTCCATCCTCCAACTAAATTTTTTTTTTTGTCTCCATGGATGTCACTTTTGTAGAAACAAAGGGACATTTTTCAGTTCCTTATCTTCAAGGGGAAACATCATCTATGGAAGATAAGGACATGTTCTTGCTTGACTTTCCTAAATCTTCCCCATCCGAACCTTCAAATGGAACCCAAAAAGAGTCCAAAAGTCATGAAAAAATTCTAGAAATTTCCAACACACCTCAAATAGCTACAACAGTCCCAAAATAGCTAAAACATGCCCTATTTTAGATGTTGGAACAAAAGAAAAGGAGTTGGAACCTATTACCACAAAGCCACTACAAGTTTATTCAAGGAAAAGGGTGACTGAACCTAGACCCATGCAAGTCCAAACATTCAAACCAACTCTTAGAAATGAGGTACATAATTATATTGCGCCTCTTGACTCACATGATGATGTTGACATTAATGTTGATCTTCCCATTGCCATTAGGAAAGGTACACGTAAATGCACACAACACCCATTGTCTCAAGGATCAGGCACAAAATGACGAAAAATTCATTTTAGTTTGCTATAGGTGACAAAATGCAATGTGGCTCATTCCAAGAATGATATGTTTCAAGAAAACAAAAGAAGCTAACTCAATGTAAGAAACATACCTTGTTTGTGCCATAATACCGAACTATGTTCTCATGTTCCAACTGACTTAAAAGAGAAATCTCCTGGACCAATAAGGAAGGAATTAGAAAAAGAATCTCATGATAATACAGCCCGGATCGATGAGCAATTGCTCTTTACTGCAATACCTATGTATGCAATTGACTTGAGGTTAACTATGATGTACAAAAAAAAAAAAAAAAAAAAAATAGTTGAAAAAATTTTATTAAAAAAATAAGAACGATTAAACCATATTTGACGAGCATTTCTTCAGAAGATGACATTCTTCTCACCTGTTCAAGTTGATAAATGCTTTGTTTGCCCTTGCCCCCTTGATCAAGCAATGAAACCTCCTTCACAGCAAAAAAGAATCCATCACTGCAAAAAATAAATAAATAAATAAAAATACTTGTGTGAGAGGGGAAAAACATGAACACGTCAATGATAGTCAACATGAACTAATCTGATCATATCTTTTCTCAAACCCACTTGTCTGATTCTTTAAGGTTGGTAAACAACGGTAAGTTGATCACTGCTCATAATCTCATACTTTTAAGATAAGGAGGACTACAAAGAGACAAACCTTAAAGGGGTCAAGACCTAACTTCCTCAATGGAAAAGGAGGATGATAGATAAACAAGAAGCAACAAAGAAATGAAGCTGATAAGATCACCACTCTCCTAGTATGAGAAATAAACGAGTTAAGGTACCGGCACAAGGAGGATAAAATATTAAGAAGATGAACTAAAAGAATCTCTAGACCTTGAAACCAACAGATGTTAGGTTAGAGGGTCTGAAATCACTACAAATCATCCCAAAAGAGAAACTCAGAGTCATTCCAAACTAAGAATTGGATATACTAGGAAAATTCAAGAAACCTTGTGCAATTGCTTTCCACGTGACCTAATGTGATCATTGGACAAAATGTTCGTATCCCAACCATCAGAGTGCAAACCATAATTAATTCTGACTACCTTATGGAATGCAGTGTCACTAGCCCAAGCATAGCTCCATAGAAAAGGCTCTATTCCTTGAAGAAATCATTCCAAACCCAAACCCCCTTCATTCTTAAGCCTATAAAATTGATACCATCCAATTAGATGCCCTTTCCTTTTTTGATAGGCAAACAAACAGAAAGTTCTTTCTTCCATTCCCTAACAATAAAAATTCCAAATTCTGTCAATCTTAGAAGCCAATCTTGACTGGAATACTAGTCTGAGAGGAAACCAGTACAGATATAAGGCAAACAAGACTAGATAAATGTAGCTCTTCATCCTAAGGACAAAGAGGCTCTTTGACAACCATCTGTTTTACAAGAGACCTTTTCTAAAACAAGGCTAAAACTGAGGAGCCTTGAGATTCCCAAGTAAAATAAGCCCTAAACAAGAGAGGGACTACCTCGCAATCCAACAACCTAACAGAGAAGCTAGACTAAAGAGTTGTCTTAATTCAAAATAATGCCTAACAGGATACTCTAAATTAGATTTATCTTAAGTCTTGATATCTATGTGAACATTGAAAGAATTTTTTTTTTCTTTTAATTATTCTTTCAAATATTGAAAGTGTGATTTAATCTTGGTACATATCCTCTGATCTACTACTATAATAAAGAGGAAAGGAGAAAGTAGATCCCATTGTGTGAACCCTCTACGAGCCTTTACCCAACCTTTCATACAACTATTCACTATCGTAGAAAAACTAATCGAAGATAGGCAACCTAAAATCTAAAGTGTCAATTTAGAACCAGACCTTTTCCTTGCAAAGCAGGGTTTAGTAAATCTCAATCAACTTGACATATGTCTTTTCAAAATTTATCTTAAATACCATCCCCTCCTTGGCCAAGTGAACTTTCTCATCCAACATCTCATTGATGAGCAAAGATAGGTCCATAATCTACCTACTCTAAACAAAATCTGCTTGTGAAGGAGAAATCTTCTCCTATAATACTATCCAAACTCATAAGATGCATGCCATGAGGAGATGCTTTTACTTTTGAAACTGGTGTAAAGGTTAGTAAAATAGTAATCGTGACATGTGTCCTCAATAAGCATTCGCTTATCACAACATATCAATACTTAAGCAAATCCAACAGATAGAAGCAACTGATTTCTTGTTGGAAAAAATGGTATATTGAGTGGTGTAACAACAAAGGTTTAATCTTCTTTAGTCTCTTAGGTGACCATTCAACTAGTAATAGGTCCAGGTATTAAATGCAAAAACTAGTGAGTATTTTTCTAGGTACAAAGAAACAATATTGAGGAAAATGAAATTATACGACACTCTAAATTAGAATAAAGGATTACATTTGTAACTAGTAATCTTGCATAATTGACAAAAGCTTTCAAAAACTCACAAAGCATTAGCAATATGGTGCAAGATTATTTGGACTTGAAGGAATTGCTTGGGTACTCACAAAGCCAAGCAAATCATACTCTCTTTTACAATCATTCTAGTGATGGCAAGCTTGCTATACTAATAGTGTACGTGAATGATATCATCCTTACTAGAGATAATCCAGCTAAATAGGAGAGATTGAAGAATTTTCTAGCTAAAGAGTTTGAGACCAAGGATCTAGGAACCTTGAGGTACTTTGTGGGAATGGAGTTTTCTATATCAAGGGAAGGTATTTTTGTGTCACAAAAGAAGTATACACTGGATTTGCTCCAAAAAATCTAGATTTCTAGGGTGTAAACCGACCAAGACTCCAATTGATCCTACTTGCAAATTATGGTTACTAAAAGAGAGCAAGTGTACTAGCAAAGAACACTATTAGAAGTTTGTGGGAAAACTAATATATCTCTCTCACAATTGGCCATATATACCTTATTTAGTGAGTGTTGTGAGCTAATTCATACACTCTCCAAATAAACACCTTGAGGCAGTTTCAGGATGCATGTGGTGGTTTCTGAATATAGATGGGGAGGCGATAGAGAAACATCATGTACCTGGGCTAAGATCCTTGTAAGGTCCAACAAGTAGGTGTTAGGAAAGCTGCATGTAGTGGATGGGGCAAAGTTTTTTATATTTAACTTTGGTGGGAGATCTCACCATAGATGATGTTAGTGGTCTCAAAAGAGAGGTGCAAGGATTCAAAGGTCAAGGAAGAGAGTATGGTTTGTTCACACAAGGGTGGGAGAGTAAGGAAGGATGAAGAGAAGAATGTAGAAGAGGCTTTACAGGTGTCGGGTTCTGAGTTGAGTCCCTCTATGCACTATACGGTGGTGAAAGCACTCTCTAGAGAAAGTGGCAACATCTTTTTGTTGGAGCAGGTTGGGAAAGAAGGCTCTAAGTCCTCTGTGAGTCCTTTTGAGGCCCTTGATGGGTCATTGGGCTTTTTACCTACTAAAGACAAGGCAAAGGGTGGCCCTTGCTCACTCAAAGTGGGCTTATGTTTGTCAGAAAAGATTTATTTTCCTAGTCTTGCTAAAGGATTCCTTGTGGGCTGACCCAAATTTGCTAAGAGGTTGCCCAATATAGAATGGAGAGCTAGCAAGCTTGCTAAGGATGGGCTAATTTCAAGCGCTAGTGGGCCTAACAAGGATGGGCCAAGGTCTTTTTTAAGTGAATCAAGCATGATGCCTCCCAAGCCCACTAGTGGGATATTAGGCAAGGTTAACAAGGTCTCTAAGGGTGTTCAGTACCCTATGTTCAATGGAGATAAAGGCAACAACAATGAAAGAAGAGGCTTTTTTGACAATCCCATTTTTCATGCAAAGTCTCAAGGATTAGAAAAGAGGGTTTTAGGAGTTGATGATGTTCTCTTGGCAAAAGCATCAACTTTTGCAGGTAGGCCAAACTCATTATTTTAGGGAGGGATCTCCTCTTTCTTCTTTGCATTCGTGGTTAGGCCGCCACAAGGTGGTAGCCCTATGTTTTAGTCTATGGGAGGCAATCGCAACTAGGAGAAGAATCCTCAACTAAAGATAGGGAATTGTAAAGGACCTTTCGAAGTGGGATTTCGACCCTCAAAATGATGCTTCAAGATGAGTCTCGCTTGGAGTGCTTGAAGATCATTGTGGAAAGTGCTTTAGGCAAGGATTTGGCAGTCGAGTCTGAGGAGCAAGTGTCTTCAGAGGTAAAATCCTTCAATTGGCCATCAAAAGAGGAGGTTCATTCCAACAGTCTCTTTTCTAAGTTAGCTAGTTTTAGTAGCCTTGTGGGGATGCCAGTCGAGGGTTTTGAAAAGGAAATTTTCTCCCTTTTAAGGAAGATGGAGACAAGGAAGGGGCATGGTGTCTATGTATCAGGGGGGAAAGGAAGCTAATCTCGAATTCCCAACTTGAGAGGGAGATCCAAAAATTGAAGTGCTTGGTAAATTACAAAAGCTTTTCTTTGCTAGTTAGAGGTAAGGAGAGGAGTATTGGGGTCATAGATTTCGTTGCATGAGGTTGCTTTTAGGTTCCAAATGTTGGTCTTTTTGGTTTATTATTCCAAAATAAGGGTTGTTTTGGGGTGTTAAGAGCTGTGGGGGTTGGTGAGGCGATTGGTTAGTTTTGGCTTTCTAGGTTGTTTGGGTGGGTTTGTTGCTTGTTTTTCCTTCTCTTCTTGCAAGCCTTTAGGCCCTTCTTGTATACTTCGTGTGTACCATGATGCGCCTTTTGCGCTCTTAATATATCCTCTTATTTACCTATAAAAAAAACAATTATTTTAGGAAACTGTTCTTTTGTAGGAAGAAACGTAATGACTTACAGGAGTAGGATGTAATATGTCATTCCAAGAAGCAATACTAAAGTTGAATTCAAGCAACTACTCATGGTATTTGTTTACATCTTTGGTTGAAGAAATCGCTTGAAGACCTAAGAATTCCTAGTAAGAAGCCACTGAAGCTTGACTGTGAAAAAAATTCAACTATGAACATTGCTCATAATCCAGTTCAACATGATAAAACTAAGCATGTAACCTATCAAAAAAAAAATGATAAAACTAAGCATGTTGAAGTGGACCATCATTTCATCAAGGAGAAGCTAGAAGTCAAAGTGATCTACATACCTTATGTACGTATTGAAGAACAGCTAATAGATGTTCTAACCAAGGGACTTCATATAGGGTTGTTTAATTAACAAGTTAGGAAAGATAGATATCTTCAAATAAGCTTGAAGGGGAGTGTTAAAGATTTTTGAATTTTAGGAATTAGTTTTATTCTACTTTAGTGCAAAAATAGTTAGGATAATTCAGTTTTACTTAGTTGTATTTTTAAAAAAGTTCATTCCTAGTTTATAGGAAGTTCATTGTATTTTTTGTTAGTACCTATTTTGTAGTTAAAATTTAGCACACATTGTTGTATATAAATAGGCTTCTATGTTCCTATTTTTCTTATTGAAAATAATAAGAATTTTTCATTCTTCTCTTAAACTGCATTTAGAGTTTTTACACCTCAGTGAATTATAGTTAGATTTAACCTATTGAACTAGTATACACTTTATGCCTATTTGATCCTTTTTTGTATAGAGGATTGTGTACTTCTAGGAAGGATTGTTCATCCTTCTTTCTACTTAATATTTCAATACAATGAAATCATTGTTTCTTATATATATATATATATATAGAGAGAGAGAGAGAGAGATCAAAATAATATTGATGCATTGCTTTTCCTATTAAGAGTAAAAACAATACCAATAGATTATGTTTCTAGAAACTTTTAACACCACAAGAGTTGTGTATCATATCTTGTCTTACAATATAGCCTAAAGCAATATTGTGATAGGAGTAGCCAAAGTGAAACATGCAAATTATACAATCACCCCTGATAGAGATAAATCTTTTTAAAATGTGAATGGACTACAAAAAGATAGAAGCAACAATAATTCAAGACTAGAAGAGGGGAAGTTATCGAAGAGGTTTCAAACCTATAACTAACTGAAGAAAGCCATTCAACTTTAGCTGAAAGAGCCAAAAAAGCAAAAAGGCAATAGTATGATTAAAGGCCAAGAAGGACAACATGATGAATTGAGGATATGATCCTAGATAGAGTGTAATAGCATAAAATAATTCATGTAGTCAACCCTAAGTAGTTGCCAATCTTGTGATTAACTTGAAGAGTGATACTAAGGGACTTAAATTCCCTGATTTTTCTAACTCCAATGTTGTGTTTGATGCCCTTATCTATACAAAGTCTGGCCCAAAAAGGGAATGCAATGGTAAGTAGATAGCCACCATAAAACAAAAGCATACCTTATCAACATAAAACTTTAAAAAATGAATACATACAAGATAGAAATGACAACAACTGAGGTCTTTATGAAGAAAAGATTTGATTTAACATGTAGACATGAAAAGAAGGCTTAGAAGGATGGATTAAAGCTGCAAGAAACTGCATTATTGACAAAGGATATGACAATTTCTGGAGTTAAGAAGCTTTAATGCAATTGGTTTACTCAAAAAAAAAAATTCCAGACTTAAGAAGCATAATGAATTCATGTACACAACTCAAGTAGTTACAATTATCTTGAGAAAAAATAATAACAAACTCAATTCGAACGATTTGACATCCAATTTGGGGTCGTTTGGATCGACAGTTTGGGAGCAATAAACCTCTTTCGCAAGCCTATAGGAGTTTGTTTGAGTAATTTTGTTAATAGAACTTAAGGTTTAAAAAGAGTTTAACAAGAAAGAAAGAGCAATGTTGTTATGCATGAAAGTCTGTTTTAGCTTATATAAGAAGTTGTTTCATAATTAATAAATTTTTTGAATAAGAGCAAGATTTTCCCTTAGAAATCATAACTTCACTTTTTAGCTAAAATCAGAAGCAAGAAGCGACCCCAAACAATGGCTTAATGTTTGTCTTTTTATTTCTTTGTGACGCCCAAGCCCTAATAAAAACTTTTTGTGGTAAGTAGATAGCCAATGTAAACAATAGTTAATTTGGAAAATTTGTAGAATTTCCTAGGAACTCTAGGCAGTCAATAATATTTTACAAGGTTCTGGAGTTAGAGCAACAAAAAGATACAAAGCTCCACCATTTCAACAAAATAAGCCGTCAATTTAAACATTTTACTGCCCACGTCATTATCACACAGGAAAAAAAAAATGTTCCCACACAAAAAGCATTTCAAAGGTACTCAAATGATAGAAACAATGATTTCTATATGAATATATGTCCCATATATTAACCAGAGAATAGAACACTTACTCAGTATAGCCTTCATATACTATTCCAAAAGATCCACTTCCTAGAAACTCACCCCTCGCCCAGGAATTGATGGTGCGCTTGAATTGGCCATTTGGTGAAATCCCATAGACTGGCTCCAAAGTCATGCTAGAATTGGCTTGAAGCCTAGTCATCTTTGCCAAAACATTTGAATTTCTTTTTAACTTAGACAAGTCAAAGGATTTTGTTTCAACTCCTTCTATTCCCTGAAAAATAAAAGGGATAAGGCAAACATAAATATAAACTAACTAAACATATATGGATATGAAAGTTCTAATACAAGAATGATATTATTGAAGTTTATATAAATATATCTTCAACTAACTTAAGTGAATTTATGCACTTGGCTCTTACCTCATATGTGAGTGCACGTTCAAAATCACAGGGATCCCACAATCTGCTCCATTTGTTTGGCTCATCAGGAAATTTTTCACGAACAATTTCCCAGCCCATATGTTGTATCAAATCATGCATACGTATTTGGTTGTATGGGAGAGTTATAAGACACAAATCATTTAGATTTCTTATTCCTCTTTCTACATGGAAATCACAACCATCCAATATTCTTGACACAAAATCCCGATCTTTACCTTTAAAAAAACATGCAACATCAAGAAATATACTTTTTTCTGTACGATCTAATCCATCATAGCTTCATTTAAGCACATTGTGAATTTTCATTTCAGGTTCTCTGTCCAATTTATTCAATTCACTTTCCCATTGAGGTATTGTCTTCTTGAATAAGAGAGCACCTAGAACTTTTAGAGCTAATGGAAGCCCTTGACAATAGCCTACAGCACGACGTGAGAGGTTTCTATAATATGATTTGGGAAGATTTTGTTTAAAGGCATACAAACTGAAAAGTTCACAAGCTTCTTCAAAATTCAATCCCTTAACCTCATATAAGTCATCCACTTCTTGTACAGCTAACACATGTTTATTTCTAGTTGTTATGATGACTCTACTTCCTTCTCCAAGCCATTCACGATGTCCAAGTAAATATTCTAATTGACTTGGATCATCAACATCATCAAGAACTATAAAAACTCTTTTAGATAAGAGAATGTCCTTTATCATACTTGCTCTGTGGGCAACACTATTTATATTTTGACTCCCCTCTTCCACTAGGATATCACCAAGAAGTTGATTTTGTAAGTGAGATGAACCTTGGGTATTGAAAACCTCCCTAATATTTTCAAGAAAACTCATATATTCAAATTCACAAGAAAGTTTATTATATATAACTTTTGCGATGGTAGTCTTACCTATCCCCCCAACTCCATATATCCCAACAATACAAACATCACTTGATTCCATATTCAACCACAAAATCATCTCTTTTACGCGGGAATCCATACCAACTAAATTGGCACCAACATCAAACCTCAATTGACGGAATATGTTATCTACTATTTGCCTAATTTGATCGGTCTCATACCTGCCAATTATAAAAGTACAACATATTAAGCAATGAGGGACAATTGTAAATAAAACACATTAAGTTTGACATCTTTACAACAAATAAATTATAGTAAAATAGAATATATCAAAGATATTAGTTCATTTACATTTTTAAGACATTTTTCTTTGTATCAAGAATGCATGAGAATAAAAAATAAAACATGAATTTTGAATTTTGTTAGTTGTGCTACTTGTGTGGCATTAGCTTCAAATGGAAATTTTGTGCCATAATAGGGGACGATGATTATGAATCGAGATATTACTTTATCATTTATGCACATTTCAAAAACTCTTTAACAACCCATGGCAATTAGAAACCTTGCAGGAGCAAATATTTTATTCTTTGACATTCTTTTTATATCTTGTAATGCCTGAAGCGTCATTGTAGATATAGTACTCAACCTCTTAATATAAGAAGTTTTTAGTTTAAAGACCCCATTTTCAATTCCTCAAGCTTCAAAACTTATCCATCATGCAGCATCATCTCCTTATTATTCATTTGTATAATAAAAATAAAGAATTAAAGGCTTGCAAACAAGTTATTCATTTATTTTTATTTTGAGTTGATTTCTTTATCATCATCTACAAGAAAATTAAGTGTCTAACCATTGTTCTTTATTGTCTGTATATATACACACACAAACTCTCAAGTAAGTTGAATCCCTACTTAACAATTTACGATACATAATTTTGTTATTGGTAGTTGTTATATAATTAATCAAACTATTTGGTCAACTTGTTCTCAAATAAAATTGGTTAAATAATTTTGTTATTGTTACTTGTTACTTGTTACATAATTAATCAAATTATTTTTAGAATTTGATTAAGTTGTTCTATTGATAGGCAAGAGATTGGTTAATTGAAAATTTTGAAGCTCGTTATTAGATAGTAATAATCATTAACTTTATTGTTACTTGACATATAATTATTCAAACAAAATTTCAAATAAATTGATTAATTTTTGTAACATTAATGCAAATTGAATCTTGAAAATTGAAAAATTAGTAATAAATTTTCATTAAATTATTTTAGATATAGATTCTCATAAATTGATCTAAAATAATAAAACTTATTACTTGGGTTTTAATAAGTTCATTATACCATTTATTATGAATTCTAACTCAATATAATTGTTATTCTACTATTCTTTTTATAAATGTCATTGCAATTACTATTAACAAGAACAAAAAGCAATAATATTACTAATAAAAAATAATAATAATAATAATAATAATAATAATAATATAATTTGTAAATAAAACACACTAATGAATGAAAAGTGAAAGAAACTTAAATTGCCCATTAGATCTATATGTCATCCATATAAATTGACTGCTTCTTCGGTCAAATCAATCCTCCAACTTCCTATTTTCTCCTTATTCATGACACAAAGTCGGATGCCCAAATGATATACGTGAATAAAACCAAACTTATAAATAAAACCCTAAGAAGCAATAGTTTACATTTATTTTTATTTATTTATTTATTTTGAGCACACAAATATAAAAAGTGAAAAAAAAAAAGTGTTTGTTTGGGAAGCATAAAAAGTGTCTTTAAAAAAAAGAAAAAAAAAAAAGAAGTTTGATAAAATTTAGAATTACTTATAAAAAGTGAAAAAAAAATCACTTATAATAATTCTTTGAGAAATACTTGATTTTCCGAAAAATATTTTTTAAAAAAAACTCACACTAAAAGCATTTTAAATAAAAATACCGTTAAAAAGTACTCTAAAAGTACCTTTAGAAAGTGTTTTTTTTCTAAATAGCTGATATTCTGAAAAACACTTATACCGAAAACGTTTCCTATAAAAGAATATCAAACACTTTAACACATAAAAGAGTCCAAACTAAAAGCATTTTGAGGAGAAATTTGTGCTTAAGGAGTAGACGTCCAAATAAAAAATTTGAGCTTTTGTATTTTTATAAATATTTCAATCAACATCATCACTCTATAAATGCAAAACTACTCATTCCTATACTTACAAATAGTTGAAAGGAAATTAAAGTTACCCATCTAGTAGATGCCATCCAGAAAGATTGGCTGCTTCCGTCAAGGCCATCCTCCACCTTGGTATCTTGTCCTTCCAGTTTTCTTCATAACCGGCAAAGGCCGCTCCAAAACTTCCTTCTTGCTTGTGTACATGGGATGGATCCACATGATAGAAAATTGGGAAAACAGCATGTCCCAGATCTTTTTGGCGCTCCATGATCTTTACCAACTCATCCAAACACCATCTCGAATGAGATTATCGTTTCTGAAGGTGAGAACCCCTCTACTACCCAAAGCTTTGTAGAGGTGATCAGTGAAATTGTAGTGGGTGTCTGCGCCTGAACTCAAGAAAACATCATAAGTACTTGTTTGAGGGATGGAAGGAGTAGAAGAAGAAGAGGCTCTCAAGGAGCTTGTGGAAGCCATTATGGGTTTCTATCTCAAAACTACAAAGACAGTTTAGAGGCTTGATTTCTCTTCAAGATAGTGAGGAAATGAGGAAGCTTAGCTTATGTATCATATACAAAGTTAGGAAGAGAAGTAAAGAGGAAAGTTCAAGGGGCAGCTCTCTGTAATGCTGACCGAGTCCCTTCTCAGGCCATTCAATCGTCATCATTACGCTCCTGCTTTTTATTTTATTTAATATTTTATTTTTTCTTTAAGGACATAGAAAATATTAATAAAAAATTAAAGTAAACATAAACGATATGTGCTTAGTGCTTACCCACAATATGAAAATGAAAATATGTTAAAAAAAAAGAATGGATGATATATTTAGATATTTCCTAAAATAAAATCCAATTATTAAATATTAAAAAGTAATTTTTTCTACATGCATATACCCACATATAACTAAAATATAATTTAAATCCAAATTAAAATTACTTTCATTAAAAAATTAATTCATTTCATGGGTGGCTTAGGAGTGATCAAATATTTTTTTTCTTAGGCTTGTAAAATTATTATTTTTCTTAAATACAATAAATTGTCACATGAAAATCAATCTAATAAATAAAATCAACAATATGAAAATGATTGGTGAAAAGAACTTTATTAGTCTTTTGTTCCAAGAGGAGAGCACATGAAAATACTACATGTATCTTTTTTATCATTCTCAAATTTCAACAAATGTCATTTACAAATAAATCCTAAATTAAATTTTAACTTCAAGAAAAAAATTTGCATCCTCATTGTTTGGATTATGATTAAAATGATCCGAGTAAAAGAAGATTTTTTTCATAAAAAAATGTTATTTCAAACAATTGTACCTCACATCATTTTTAATACAAATAATTTTTCAAAATTAATAAATTTTATGTATTAAATACAATTTGATTTAAAATTTACTTAATGAAAATTTTTAAAAAAGTTAAAATAAAATTTAGAAAAATATGTGTAATTTAAAGAAAAAATCATATTTTAAGATTATTTATTTTTTTATATTAGAAAGAGAAAAAAAATGATACTACATTCAATTTTATTTATTTTTCATGATTTTTTTATATTTTTCTTTCGTTTTTTTCAAAGGATGAAAACACTCGTGGTTATTCTCTAAAAATTATTCTTCATTCTACCTTATTTTTAAAAATCATTTTTAGATAACGTAAGAATTATTCTCTATTTAAAAAAAAAGAGACTATTTTTAAAACATCGGATCGAGCAAACTTTGAATTTTCCATGATTTTGATTTTTTTTACCTCAACCTGTTTTGTATGTAATACTAATTTCTGTATGCTTGTTGACACCGGAAACATTGACATTTCCAATTCAAAAACCCATCTCAAAGCAAGTGATTCGAACATAAAAACCCCATTTATAGATTCAAATACATGAACACTTGTTGGGTTCTCAAAATACCCACTTCCAAGGAACTGAACCACTTTCCAAGAATGTTTTTCTTTGCTCAATTTCCCATTCGGGTCGGCTGGATCAGAAGCATTACCATCAACTTCCAAAGCTACCCACTCTTTTGAACTTATCCACAGTCTTATTCATCTTTACACATTTGATTCATTCAAACATAATCCCTAGACCATTTCAACCCAAAATCAATTACCTTGCCAATGACTATTAGCAAAGCCTTGATTTTAGGATTGTAGTAACCTTAATTTTAGAAACTTTAGTTTTAAAATTATTGAGTCAAAGAGTCAAAAAAGTACCCCGAGTCAAAAGTACACTAGAGCATTTATATGGGACAATTGTGTTTTGGGTCCGGCTCAACCCAAAAATTAACATTTCGACCATATAACTTATATAATTAATAGAAAAGATATAAGATGGTAAGAGACCAATATACCCTTCAAATTTCCATATATTACCTTTTAAGAATATAAAATAGAGATGGACTAAAATGCCCTATTGACCTTTCACATAAGCTTTTTTGGTTTTTATTGCACCATCATTCATGCAACCATAATAATTCTATTTTAACAATTTGGATTTTACCATAATAATTCTATTTTAACAATTTGGATTTTTCATTGTTTTTATTTTTTTTTATAAATAATTGAAAATCAGCATTATTTTCTATTTTAAATTATAAATAAAGAAAAATTATGTTCAAAAACTATTTTAAAAAATACTTTCTAAAAAATGGTAATATGATTTATATTTTTATATTTTCTTTTTGAAAAAAATTTTAATTAAAAAATAAAAACTATTTTTAAAAATAAAAATTGAAAACCGTACTATCTTTTATATGAAAATAATAAAAAGAATTAAATTTTATTCATTGATTATCCATTTATATATATATATATATATCGTATGTTTATAATTAAACAAAGGAATTGGTCAATTATGTGTTTTTTGTGTAATATGCTTTACATGAAAAATAATTAAAATAACTAAATTATATATATTTATTACTCTTTTTAATTTTATTTTCTTTATTTATTTTTTGTGTTTTGGGGTTATTTCTATTTTTTGACACATCTTATATTAATATTTTTTATGGTTAAATAAATTTTTTATTATTTTTTTCTTTAATTCCAAAAATAAAATGAAATAAATAAATAAATTTGGTATTTTCTAATTGATCTTATATTCATATTTCTTATGGTTAAATAAATTTTTTATTCTTTTTTCTTTATATTCCAAAAATGAAAGGAAATAAATAAATAAACTTGGCTTAAATAATAGTTTTTAAATAATTTCTTTGTCTTATTTTTAATTACATTTTGCATTGAAAATAAAATAAAATAATGTTTTATTTGTTTTAATTATTTTAAATGTCAAACTATTGGGAACATAGTTTACACACTCATGTGGATATAATTTATGCACATATATATGAAATTTATACCATTATACAAGGTTATTACACAAATTGTACAAGGAGCGTATAAGACTGTACATTTTGAACAATTTTTTTTTTCTTGTCATCTAAGGATTATACGCTCTCCTACCACAAATTCTTTTATTTCATGTACTTTATTAAACTCGCATATAACAATTCAAATACTTACCTTAATAATTATGTTTAGGAAAAAATTTTGTTTTTACATTTTATAACATTTTTTAAATCAAACCATTGGAAACATGGTTCACACATCTATGTGGCACATAATGTATACATATGGATGAAATTCGCACCATTGTATAAGGGTGTTATACTAACTGTACAAGGTAAATGTTCAATTTGACAAGGCAAATGTTCTAACTGTACAAGACAAACGTTCTAACTATACAAGGAGTATACAAAACTATCATTTGTGAAAGATTTCAATCAATTTTGGACAATTTTTTTTTTTTTGTCTTATCATCTAAAGATTGCACACTCTCAAGGTACACATTACTCTATCACACACTCATCTTATGCACTTTATTTAACTTGCATATGACAATTCGAATTCTTATCCCACTAATGATGTTTGAGAGAAAATTTTGTTTTTCCATCTTCCACTATTTTTTGAACAAAACCAATGAAAACATGGTTAATCTACCTATGGTTATACATTGAGTAGGGATATATGGAATTAGAGTCACTGTACAAGATATTTACACTAAGTGTACATAATAAATATATTAACTGTACAAGGGTATACAAGACTATTATTTGTGAAGGATTTTAAGTAATTCTAATTTTTTTTTTTATTTATTTCCCCTAACCGAGAATAGATGACATTCCTTACACACATTGGCTAAGCATACATTCATCTCATGCATTTTATCTAACTTGTCTATGGTCATTTGAATAGGTACTTCACTTATGATGATTGTAAAACAAAATTATACAACAATTTTTTTTTTTTTTTTAAACAAAACCAATGCAAATATGGTTAACCGACTTATTGCCAGATATTCATGAGATGATGTATGAAATTTGAGTTATTATACAAGGGTGTATAAGACTACTTTTTGTAAAGGATTTCAAGTGATTTTGAAAAACTTTCTTATTTTTTTACACTCAAGGATTTTTCTGCACTCAAATTCTCTCACTCAAGAATTGTTTCAAATTTTATTTTTAAATTTCATCATCAAAATTTTGTAATTGCATATTTTGTTTTTGTAGTTTTAGTAAC
Source organism: Vitis x doaniana (assembly GCA_030345155.1). Taxonomy (NCBI): domain Eukaryota; kingdom Viridiplantae; phylum Streptophyta; class Magnoliopsida; order Vitales; family Vitaceae; genus Vitis; species Vitis x doaniana. The sequence goes on along the minus strand of CP128320.1, from coordinate 17,013,448 downwards.
GTTCTTTCTTTCCACTATTTTTTTTTTGTGAAATTTTATCCAAATGAATCTATATTTAAAATTATAACCATATTTATCAATTTTTTTTTACTAAAATTATCTTTAATTCTTTTAATATATTTATACTCATTTATTTAAAAAATGAAAAACTATTTTTTTTTTTTTTGTAAACATGTTCTATTACGTTTAAAAATTAAATACCACTTTCAATAATTTTTAGATAAAATTTTATATAATAAATTTTATTTGAAATTTAATTTTGTATTGACAAATTTCTTATTGTGAGTCAAAATACTTTGCATTAATATATCTAGATAAGAAAAATTATTAATATAATATTAGAACTTCATATCTTAGTGTAGACCCCATTTGGGGTTCATTATGTCCAGGGAGGAAAAAATCGGTAAAAATCGGCGAAATATCGCCGATATATCGCGTGTCGCCGCCCGCCGACACGACACAGCGAGGAGATAAGTCGGCCGGGCGAAAAATCACCCAAAATCGCCCAAAATCGGCGATATATCGCCGACACACGATAAATTCATTATATAAAGAAAATATAAGAATATTTTAAAGAGCAAATTAATTATAATTATTTTATAATTAAATGCAAAGTCTTTTAATTAATTACCAAAAATATAAAAATTATATAATTTTCTTCATAATGTTTTTAATATCATTAATAATTAATTAAATATTAAAAAATTATATATATATATCATTATTCATTTTATATTGTTTAATACAATTGAATTAAATGGATCATATTTTAATACTAATATATATTTTAAAATTAGACATATTATAATCAAATATCATAATATTAGGTGTAATTTAATAATAAATGTACACTTATAAAATTCATATTTTTATCGATGTATACGATATTATTATCAAATATAATAAATCATGTTATACATATATCAAAATTTTCAATAAAATAACTTTAAAATGTCTATTATACTTCTAATTATATTATTATGAGGTTTTTCTTGCATTTCTATGAGTTTTTAACAATTTTAAGCCTACCAATAATATCCACCGATATATCTCCGATATATCCAAAAATATCTCCGATATATCCGATATATCCGTAAAATCAAATTACCGATATATCCGTGATTACCGATATTTTCATCCTTGATTATGTCTCATTTTTCCTACAGCTCATCTTTGCATGTGGAAGGCTCTCAAGGCGCCACGTGCCGTCTCCTGATTGACTGGTAAGGAATCACAATAGTGCTTTTGAAGAAGCAACCAAAAGGTGACACCTGTTATGGAATCTTGGAGGCCGTTAGTGCAAGCTGGGAGGAGCGTATGAGAGGATGATTTTGGCAGAGAGAGTGAGGGCAGCGTTTGGTTATAGAGGGTAGTGGTGCTTTTTGGTGCAGGTGGTGCTTTTTGGGGTGCTAGCTGGAGATATTGTTAGAGGGGGGGCAAATCCGAGAAGGAGAAAAAAAACAGGGAGAGTAGAGAGAAAAGGGGAGCAAAGGAAATGGCATTGGGGGGTTGTTGCCTTGAAAAGATGTTTTTGAGGGTGTTCATTGAGCTTGAGGGACAAGTTTGAGGGGAAGAGATGAAAGAAGATGCTGGAGGCAAGTTTTGCTGAGGGTTATTTTTGTGAGAGGAAAAAGTTTTGAGGGTAAGGAAGGAGCCATAGTCTGGAGCAGAGATCTTTAGGAAAGTAATTGAGCAGAGGAAGGATATCTTCAGCTGTTTAGAGAGAGTTCATGAAAGCTGTTTAAAGAAAGACACAGAGGAATAGCCTTGGAAGAGGGTGATACAGGTATTATTCTTGTAATCTGAGGATTTTTTTTGTGTTCATGGCATTTTATTATGTTTACTGGTTATCATGAGATTCTATCTTGACATATGAATGCAAGCAGGTGAAACTCCTACCTATGTTCTCTTAATATTTGTGTTCGCTCACCCTCATCCTGCGTTTGCTTTCTAACTTGTCATCTGGACTCTGTTTTATGAGTTGTTGGTCATTTTGATTTAATTTCTCTTTGCAAACTATTTGAAACCCATTTTTTTTTATCCACCTCTGCGTCATGAGCTCGTTAATTGAAATATGAAACGCAGCTTTCATGAGCCCCTTTTTGTTCCTGCTCTGTGCTCTGTTTTGCAACCCTCATCTGTTCTTGGTATTTGATCATGGGAGGTTGCCCCTTATGTGTGAAGAAGAGAGTATTGGCTTGATAGGTCTGGATTCTCAAGCTGTCCATAGTGGTAGAGGACGTATTCTGAGGATCAGATCCATGACTTTGTTGCGTTTTTGTTGATTGGAGGCAAGCGAGCAGATTCTGGGCAAGGTAGATGCTCAGATGACGGGGACATTGAGCTGGGCAGATGAGAAACCCCAGTTATCGACTTCATTTAACTCAAAAGCATCCGAGACTGTTGTTGCTTCCGAGAATGAAAGTAAGGTTGATGTCAATGTGGACGAGTCTGCTGCTATTGCAATTCAGGCTGCTGTCAGAGGATTCTTGGCTCAAAGAGCACTCCTAAAGCTTAAAAATGTAATCAAGTTGCAAGCTGCTGTCCGTGGGTATTTGGTTTGGGGGCATGCTGTGGGAACCCTACGTGTAGTTCAGGCCATTGTTAAAATCCAAGCTCTTGTTCGTGCTCGCTGAATTCAAGCAGGGAAGTTAGATGATGGGAAAGATAAACCTAGTTCCAAGCCCATGGAAAAGGAAAATTCATCAGCTGACCCATCTGCAACATACACTCCTATAGACAAGCTTCTTAGCAATGGCTTTGCCCGTCAGCTACTGGAATCAAATCCAAAAACCGAGTCCATCCACATTAAATGTGATCCTTCAAGACCTAATTCTGGATGGCAATGGTTGGAGAGGTGGATGTCTGTCTCGTCATCAAATCTTGGACAACCACAGATACCAGTGTTGCAGAGGCAAGGAAGAGGTTGAAGTGTAGTGGTTTGAAGAAGGAGCCTGGCCATAGTCTGATTGGAGTGAATGGAAGTGCAGAAAAGTTTACAATAGGGGATTTTCCCACTTGAGGATTAAAGAGATCTGGGCGACTCCATGAAACGATTGTAAGGGCAGCCACTACACTACCCCACTAATTTCATGCTTCAACAATGGGATGATTCCAGGATTGATAGCGAAACTGAGCACAAGCCCATGCACAACATCATTGAACCATGCCCCACCTCATCCATTTCCATCCTATCACCACTACATATCCGCGTCCTTCATACCCTTTCTTTTCATACCCACTGACCATCTCTCTATATTCATATCAAATCCCTTATTCCACACCCCACTATACCCGTCCTTCGTACCCATTCTTTTCATACCCACAAACCATCTCTCTACACTCATATCTAACCCATTTCCCATCTCCAGTTATACCTATTAAATCTTTCACGTCCCAACTCATATTTCCACCATGCCCATACTCATTAGATGCCCACCATAATCCTATTCACATTCATCCCTCTCACACATCCACTCGTCTTACCCATCTTCCTCCATCCAGTGTTATTCACTACATGCAGCAGTGTATATTTAATTATTTGAGATGTGATCAGGAGGATCACTACTTTCTTTTGACGGGAAGTCCATTCACTGCCCCGGAGAGCCGTGAATACACTGGTGAAATTATGTTTGAAACCTTCAATGTTCCTGGTCTTTATATTGCGGTGCAGCCGGGGCTCGCCCTTGTGACAGGATACACTACCTCTAAGTGTGAGAGGACAGAGGTTGATCCTGGTTGTCGGGATATAGGTGTCAAAAGCTTCAATACAACTCAGTATTCTGGCAGTGGCAGTGAATTGGTGGCCACGTGTTATCTCCCATTTCCTCGACCCAGTTTACGGTGGGAAAGCTACTCATGAAATGATCCATGCAAGCCAAATGTTAAGCTCTAAAGCACAGCGTTTTTGAAGCGGGAAAAATTGACATCAACGCTTTTGATTTGGCAACTCCTTGAAGCCATTAATCAGGATACCTTATCCCGTTTCCGCTCTAGCTATGGCACTTCCTCCGTCCGTCTTCGCACTTCTGGAAGATTGAAGAACTGTGCATTTGTGGGTTTGAAGAATGAAATGTTGTCTTCTTAAATGCTACGTCAATTAAATGGGTTGAGGTTTCTTGGTCAAGTTTTGTTAATGGAGAGCTCTATAGAGGAAGCATGGTCGAATGCAAAAATATCTGGAATTGCCGACTCAAAAATATCTCTTTCACTATTAATGATGGAAAGGTTCCTTAAATCAAGCGTGTCTTTAGCTGTGATAACAAGGTCAGGTTTATGGTCATTATGGATATGCTGAAGAATGCTACCATATACAAACATCTCGATACTAAAGCCAAAGGCAAGGGTTCGACTTTTGAGGCTGTCCGTGGTCTTGCTGTGGCAATGGTAGCAGCAGCAACTCTTGGGCTGCATAGTACAGTAGTGACCGCCATGCTCTTACTCTCTTCTTTGTCAGCGTCCTATGCATGAACATACAAGTGAATAGTATTTCAAGACCTCCATGGACATGGACGAACGCAGCTTTAGTCAATCTGTTGATATCTTTAAGCCACTGGCCTACAGTCCAAGAAATGCAGTCCATCTATTCATGACCTGGGTATTGTACCTCCAAGGATGAATAGATGTCTAGTTCACAAGACTCCTCATCTGCATGACGACCTTGGGGTACTTTTGACCGACTCTCACTCAACCTCCAGCTTCAGTACACTCATCATTCTACAGAATTCATCATCTCACCTTCATCGAGGCTTCAGAAACGACATGCAACTAGTGTTCAAGGTGCCCCGAGTCCAGGACTCCACTCTGCATGGTGCATGGCCACTTTCAAGCCACATGTCTTTCTATCTTTATTTCACCTTTGATTTTAAAATAATCCCTCAAATCCCAATTTTCAAATAGTTTTCAAAATTTTAAATTCTTTCCAATGATTTTAATTCTTTAATTTTTCTTTCTTGATTTTAAATAAATCCAATCTTAAATAAATCAATTCCTACCATTTTCCACTAAGCATGCATTATTCTTATTTTATTTTTTATTCTATTCTTTTTATTTATTTATTTATTTTTATTTTTATTTTTATTTTATTATTATTATTATCTTCCCTTGATTTTAAGCATTTTCCATCTTTTTAATAAAAAATTCGTTGCAATTTTCTTTCCAAAAAGACACTTTCAAATTTTCTTCGTTTTTCTTAAAAATGTTTTAAAATAAGTGTGAATTTATTTTCGTAATTCTTAATTATAGAATTGATGAAATTAATTCACTCAAAAATAATCGGGCTTTGGTGGGGGCCCCACATAGGTGATTTTATAATTGATTGGTTGATTTAATTGCCATGCATGATAGATTTTATTCCGCTCTATGACATGCTAGAAATTATTCCTTAATTGTGCACTAACATCACTTCTTGATATCGCATTGAGGATCGTTGCCCAGGTACGCATCCACTCCCTTTCTGATTTTTTTCTATATGCATGTTTAGATTCTCACATGTGCATGATCACTCTGAATATTCGTTGATTCCCTCATCCATTGCCATGATTGCTTCATCTCATTAGTAGAGACCCGACTTTAGGGACTTAGAGGGGTGCTACGGTCTTTACCGTACCTTCCCGATAAGTAACTTGACCCTCGAACCCGATCCGGTTTTTCGTAGACCAACCTTTTCCAAAACAAGGAGTCACACCTAGGGTTTTCTTTCTTATTTTGTTTACCCTCTTAAAAATAAAACAAAAATAAGTGGCGACTCCAAGTCATTTTTCAAACAATAAATAAAATCAATTTTTCAAATAAAAATCTAGCTCGCCATCGAGTGGAAAACGCATGAGCACGAAATGCGGGGTCCACACTTAGTTATTTTTTTCAATAAATTTATCTTTTAAAAAATTTTAAAATAAAAACATTAAAAATTAAAAAGCTAAAAGGATATATATATATATATATATATATATATATATATAATAAGAGTGAAGTGATAGTCAATTTTTAATATTTTTAAAATATGGTTAATGTAGAAAATAATTAAAAATAAGAGAAAAGTATAAATGAAAGGGTAATATAAATTTAAAATAAAAAATGAAAATTAAATTAAAAGATAAATACAAAAAGATAAAAAATATTTGGATGAAAAATTCCAAAATTTTTATCCTTGCTTATAATAAGAGTAAAAAGATTCAATATCTTTAAAAATGAAAAAAAGAAAAAGAAAAACATTATTGCTTTTTATTTGACATAAAATAGAAATATAGATTGGAAGAAAAAGAAAAAAAAAAGTTAGAAATGAGTAATACTTAATAGGGAATAGAAAAGGGGAAAAAATAAAAATAAAAATTGAAATTCACACTCACTATGTGCCTATGTAAGGGTTAAGGGTATTTTAGGAATTAATGATGGACAATATCATTCTTCTCAATTTTTAGATTTTCTTTGGGTGTTGGGTTTAATTATGTAAGATATATGAACCATATCTTAATTTTTAGGCCCAACGAGCCCAAAACACAATTCTTCCTATTTATTTTAGACATGGTAAGGGCAAAGACAACTCATATAGAGGGTTAAGAAAATTATTAAATATCTGATATATTTTTTATTTTTAAAATAAAAATATTTTATATAAAAGCAAAATCTTATACAAAAGTAATAAATTTATTTTATATTTTGTATACTTTAAATTTTTTTAAATAGTTTTAAAAATCACTATTTTTTAATATAATTTTTTTTAAAATTATATATTATGTAAAAGTTATTATTATTTTTATTTAAAAAATAAAAAATATATCTGAACCTACATCTATTGATACTTATGATTAAATGTTCACGTTAAAATCTTTTATTTTCATTTTTTATTAATATTATAATTTCTTTTAAGGGACTTTCTAGTGGCTACTTTTGAATAAGGCTAAACATATTTCTAATTTTAGGCACTAAGGCGGTGTTTGTTTTTTTTATTTAATTCTAAGTAGAACCTTAATGCTTAATAGTTTTAAATATTAGGTTGTTTGTTTTTGTAGTATTTTATTTCTATTAAGTATTAAAAAGTAAAGAAAAACCAATATATTATTTTTTCTATTTAGAAAAAACTGCATATTTTGGTTTTTTTCTATTCAGTAAAAAGTTTATAATAAGTCATGAAAAAGTAGAAAAACAAACAACCTAAATTCTAAAAACAAATTGCTTTCAGCAAAAAACCAAAAAAACAAATACCACCTAATTTTGTTGCCACTGATACTTACTCCTTTTGAATAATGTCATACTTCGATTTGATACTTTTTTAAGGAACACACATTGTGATTTCCAAGGTTGTGTTAAAATTTAATTATCCCACTGGCCTTGTGATCATGTCAACAATCCGTGTTTATTTAAATAAATAATTTTATCCCTTCAATTTATATATTTGTTAATTTTTCTGTTTTAAATCCAAGAAAGTATCGCTTGGGGTTTTTTCTTGTTCTTTTTTATATTTTATCACTTTATAACATAAATGAAAATAAAAAAAATTTAAGTGAAATTAAATCCATTTTTATAACTTCATTTTTTATTTTTAAATTAGAAAAAATTAAATACAATATATTTAATCATATTTATTATGAATGAAAGAAATATATTTAATCATATTTATTATGAATGAAAGAAGATCTTGAGTGGAGTAACCATGAGTTTGATAGTGTCTTTATCTCTTCTCAAAACGCCCTTAGAATAATCATCTATTAAAGGCTTTATCAGAAAATTAACACTCTAAGTGATTTTCTTTTTTTCATTTTTTAAAAATATTTTTTAAATTTTATCGGTTCAATGTCTTACTTCAAGAATGGTATGAACATACCTACACTCATGACTCTGTCAACCAAATAAATAATTAAGGGACAATTATGTTTTGGACCCAATTGAGCCCAAAAATTAAACTTTGGTTCATATAAGTTCACCGTTTAAGCCCAAAACCTAGAGGAAGTGTGAAAATTGAGAAGAAATATATGAATTTTTTATTTTTTCCGAAATGACCTTTGTTGACTGTGAAAAAAAATTCAGAAAATCCACGATCGAATTCCATTTATGTTGCCCTAATTTTACTATTTTCGACATTTCATTTCAGCCCCAGACAGTGGCGTTTTTCATCTCTCCCGATTTCCTCCATCGCTTCCATTTCATTTGAGGCCCAAACATTGCCTTAATCTCCATGGCGATTTCTTTATCTCTTATTTTTTTCTCTCCCGACCATTTGATTTCAAGCCTAGAAAATGGCGTTTTTCATCTCTGCTGATACATTGCCCTTGTTGATCCCCACCGACGTTGCCCTCCATGCTGACCATTTGGATATTTAAGGTTAGTAGGTTCTCTAATTTAGTTTTCTCTCGATTTCATCTTTCCTGACCATTTGATTTCAGCCCAAATGCGTTGGCCTAATCTCTCTCTCGATTTCAGTTCATCGTCTATCGTTCCCTCGTCAATCCTAATGGCGTTGTCCTCCGTGCCGACCGTGGTTGGATATTTGAGGTTAATAGGTTCTCTAAATCTCACCCTATATTTGATTTCCTTTTAGAATTGCAATGTTCCATACTCTGTTTGGATTCCAAAAAAATGTTCGAAAATGTAAGACATTGAAAAATTTTGGTGCTGTTCGAATTGTTGCTTTGTGGTAGGCCTTTATTTATTTAATTTTTTAATTCTCTTCTTTCTTGTGTTTTGCTAGGAAACATAGAAGAACAGATTTCGAAATCTGAAATTTTCTACATTGGTTGTCAGCTAAGAAGAGAAGGTCAGTGTTCAGTTTCAATGTTTTTTAATGTAATTTTTAAGTGAGGTGTATTTTTCCCTATTTGGTTGTCGAGAAAATGTTAGAGAATGGAATAATACAAAATTAGAAGTGTTATGATTCAGCTAAAAAAAAAGGAAAAAAATATTTAGGTGATAAGGAATGATTTATCAAATCATAGGACTATTGTTGGTAGGTTGCAAGAATAGTTTTTTTTTTTTGGGTAAATTTTGGTAGTTGTTACATCTTTATATTCAAGTTTTTTTTTTTTTTTTTGAAGACCTTATATAAGTTTGTTTGACTATTTTCTATTATGAAAGTTGTCTCTCTAAATGATGTGTGTTAGAAAAATTAGGCTAATCCAACCTATGGTAATCACCCTAAAGGGAAGGAGGGGGAGGGGGGTGAATAGGGTGATGGTCTCTTTTTGCAAATTTAAACTATGTGAATGTAAGAGACAGTTATATGCAAGTATATAATAAACAATATAAAGACAATTGCACATAAATTAAAAGAGTAGGGAAGAGAAAATGCAAACACAAGATTTTATAGTCGTTCGGTGCAACCTACATCCACTCTCCTCTAGCTTCAATCCTAAGCTTGAGGTTCCACTAATTCAAGGCTTCCAAACCAAGCCTTCAAGCAATACAATTGGATTATGGTTCCAATTCACCCTCTTGGACTTTTGGCTCCAAGCACCCTTTATACTTCTCAAGAGATATCCCACTCTTGAACAACCCCTCAAGTGATACCACACACTTGAGAAACTTCCTCTCAAAGATTTACAAATAAATGATCTCACAAAATTCTAGTACAAAAACTTTAAGCTCAAATGATACAAGAAAACTAGGATTGAATGGTGCACTAAAGATATGCAAGTTTTAGAACAATGGTGCACTCAAAAAAACTTTTCCAAGGCTCAAATATATTCAAGAAAGGTTTGGTAAGGTTAAGCTAGTGAAATAATAAAGATTGAAGCCTTTTTATAGAAGAAAAAAAGCCAAACTAGTCGTTGGGGGTTCGATTGGTTGAGCTGGGGGTCGACCAGTTGACTAGCCATTAACATTTAATGCTTGGCAGGTGACCGTTAGACCTTGATCGGACCTCGACTGGTTGAGGTTCAACATCAACCGATTGAACAACCGTTCTGGAAAAAAGAGAAAGTTTTTTGCACCATTGATCGGTTGAGCTAGGGGGTTGACCGGTTACTGTTCATACCCTTGACCGGTTGAGCTGGCGGTCGACCTCTTCCTTATCTAGTTCAACCGATTGAGCCGTTTTTGGCTAAAAAAAAAAAAAAAAAATCAGTTTTTCAACTTAAAACCTTTTAAACAAGTTTGAAAAACATTTGACATAAGGTTTTAGTTGAAAACATGAAATCATCCAATTTTAAAAATATTTAAAACAAAATAAATCTTGGATGATTTCGGTGCATAAGTAAATAATGTAATGCATGAAAATCCTAGTGCACCAACAACCTTACAAAGAGACCTTATGAAACTTGGGTTTTTAAAAACACTTCTCTTTGAGATGGTCTTCTTCTTCATGATTTCTCTTTACCTTGATTTGTCTTTGTGATTGCCACTTTGGAAATCATCTTGCCTAATCACACTTGAAATATAATCATCAGTTCTAAACCTTGTTTTGTTATCATCAAAACCGAGATCAACCAAACCTTAATTTCACAATGTGTTTGTTTACTACTAGACAAAATGCTTCCAAATTTTTTTGCTAGATATATTTTCCTAATTTCTGTGTTTGACTTGCTTAGTGTTAGAAACTGCCTAGAAGGTCATTATATTATTTAAGAAATTGCAGGGCTACCTTGGAAATTATTTAAAGCATAGTTCTCATTTCTCAAAAAATAGTTTCTGAGATGAAATCTTAGAAACAGTTACCAATTGTTCCATTGTGTACGAATTGAAATATATATATAAACATTTTTTTTTTCAAATATTTAAAAAGCATGCTATCAATGTGTTCTTGTTAGAGATTTGTTTTTTGTTTTAGAAAATTGTATATATTAATTTTTTAGGAAGTGTTTTCTATTTTAGAGAATTGGTTTTTATGTTTTAGAGAATTGTGTTTTGTTCCCAAGGTCGAAAAAGTGTTTTTCAGAACAATTTCCACATAGGCCTCTATTTGATAGGTTTTGGGAAGACTGTTTTCATCTAATTTCTAAGTCCAAAAAGAGTCTGGTCAACTTTTCTTTAGGAGCATGTTCAGTTTGGTAATGCCAGTATGATGTTCTTTTTGTTTTATTTGTTGTTTGGTCTAGGATAGTACAATGTTAGGCTGAATTGGTTTCTAAATGGTTTTGGGTTTTTGGTCTTTACCTCAAACTATTTAAATTAACAATTTATAATAAAAGATATAATTTTGGGGAAGAATGTGAATTGACCTTAAAATAGGATGACTAAGAGGTTGTTTGGGAGTTTTTATTAAAAACGTCATTTGATTTTGTTTGAACAACAGATCTTGGTGATGAAATACTGGTGGTACTAATTTGTATGGGAACAATACATATTGTGAGAGGGAAAAACTTTTTCGGATGACATTGAATATACATAATTGTTTGTTCAACAATATGAAAGTTGTGCTTTGTTTGAATAGGTTGATGGACACTACAAATAGGATATATTGTTACATTTTCATGGGAGGCAAACTTGTCTAAAAAAATGATGGGTAGTGGGAATATGTTGGTGGAAGAAGCAAATGTATTCACACATATAAGGAAATGTCATTTGAAGAATTCACTCAATGAGTCTTAGAGAAATTCGATGTTTCCCTTGATGTGATGAGAATGCACTACACCCTTAAGTTTAACCCTAGAGTCATCCAAGATTTAGAAGATGAGGATGACTTGGATAGTGTGGTTTCCCATAGTGATGACTTTGAAAATGTGTACATAGTAGAGTCACCTCGTGTCAAAGCCATTGAGGGAAATATATCAAATACACAGTTGGCATTTAGGTAATGCACTTTGACTTGAATGCCCAATTAAAATATTGTGAATATTAATTTTACACATGATGTAGTTTAATTTTGTTTATGTATGCAATATGCAAAGGTCTACCTCCCACGTTTCCTTCCTCTAACACATCATGTGATGCAATTCCTAAAGCTATGATGGTGTCAAGAGGTTTTGCACCATGTTGTGTAGAAAGTGAGTTACAATATACCAGATGTCATTAAGTGGGAGGTTTAAGTACAAGTACAAGAAAAATTCACCTAATCATATGTTAGTGAAGTGTTCGGTTGAAGGTTGTCCTTGAAAGATAACAAGTCATGCTGTAGAGGGGAATGAAATCTTGCGAGTTTATACTTACCAAGTTAATCATAATCACATAGCTCAAGATGAGTGTTCATCTAAGGTGAGGATTAGTTCAAAGAGAGCTGTTGTTGTTGTTGTTGAAGATGTCTTTATAAAAACTCCAGATTATCTTCCTCGTCAAATATGAAAGGATTTTGCACATGATTATGGAGTTGAATTAACATATAACCAAGCATAACACCTTAAAGAGAAGGCAAAAGAGCACATATATGGAGCTCAACGTGACTTTTACATGTTTTTACCTTGGTTATGCCATAGGCTAAGGGAAATAAACCTCGAAACTATTGCGGACTACACTTCTCATGAAGTTCACTTCATTAAATTGTTCATTGCCCATACATTTTCAATTCAAGGGTTTATCATGGGGTGTTGATCGGTATTGACTATTGATTCTTGGCATTTAAGCGGTCCATATAAGAGAGTTCTTTTGTCTGCTATTGCATATGATGCAAACGATGAAATGTTCCCTCTACCCCTTAGTGTGGTCAATTAAGAAAATTATGAGGACTGATATTGGTTCTTAGAAAAATTAAAGGGGGTTCTAGATGGTAAAGAAGTTGTTATTATATCAGATAGACATCATGAGATATTGCGTAGTGTTTTCGAGTTGTTTGGAACAGAAAATCATGCATATTGTTATCAGTATGTGAATGAGAACTTTTCTTACATAAGAGGCAAGAAAGGGAAGGAAGATTCTTTGTTGCTTTTGGACAACATTACATATGCTAGGTTGGATTTAGACTACAACGAGGCATTTGAAAAACTTGTGTGCTTTAATGAAGACTTAGAAAAGTGGGTTGCAAAAAACAATCCCAAACATTGGGTTATGTCAAAGTTCCTTAAAAAACATTGGGATAAAATGACAACTAATATTGCAGAGTCCTTCAATGCGTGGTTAAGAGAGGAACGCCACCAAAAAATTTATATGTTATTGTTGATGAATATGGATAAGCTTGTTTCCATGTTGGACAACCATATGCATGGTACAGGAAAGTGGAAAAGCATGGTTGGACCGAAAACAAAGGAGAAACTAATGTCAAATATCATGAGGTTTGGTTCGATTAGTGTGATGCCCTATTTTGGGGGAATGTTTAAGGTGTTTATTAGGGAGGTTTATTTGGTTGTGGATATGCAACAACGCACGTGTTCTTGTGTGACATGGAAAATATCTGGATTGCCATGTGCACATGGATGTGCTGTCATCCGCACAATGAGACACAATGTGTATGACTATATCGACCCATGTTTTAATGTTTCCACTCAACATTTGATTTGTTTGGGTCAGTTTCAACCATTACCAATGCACAACATGGCCAAAGTTTGTGAGGATGGGAGTTTTCAAGATGGAGCAGACAACTTATTTCCTGCTCTTCAACCCCCACATACGAGACATCCTCCAGTAAGACCTTGACAAAAGTGCATTGAGTCACAGTTTATCCATAAGAGAACTATTCATTGCTCTCGATGCAATGACATAGATCACAACTGGTCCAAATGTAATAATTCGTCGCCTTGACATGTCCGTTTTTGTGTTTGTAAGGTTTTCATCTTTTGTACCATCCCTCATTATTCCATTCTATGGTATATGGTGGTCGGGTAGTTGCTTTTGGTACTTATGTATTGCCATTATTATAGCCATGATGAACTATCTTTTTATTTTCACGATTTAGAGTTGCTTTCATTAATGAATTAAACGGAAAGTGCAATTTCAATGTGGTATCTTTTCACTTGTCGTATAAGTTCATAAAGGTGTTTATATTATGGCGTATTTGCTGTTTTGAGGTATCAAAATTAAGCTTAATATTAAGAGGGAGTAGGGTTATTGAGGTTGTGGCTCTCAAGTTTAATGAATTATAAGGTCTATATGTTCCCACAGATTTCATCAGAGAAAATCTCTGTTTAGCCAGAATCACTGACTTTTAATGAACCATGTGAATAAAAGAGCTACACTATGACATTTACAGCTAGTTCTATGCAATTTGGTATGACCAATTTTGCACATCTTGAATGGTTCAATGGAAAGCGCATCATTGGTAGTCCAGTGGCTTTTAGCTGGACAAGATCCTATACATTTTGGTTTTAAGGAAAGTGCAGTACCATATCTTTCTAATTTAATTAGTTGTACTCTATATGTACGTAGTTTTCTTACTACTGAACCATAAAAGCAATTGTAGCAATTGTCCTACTGTGTGAACCACCACTCAGGCCAGAAAATAAGTGCACCATTGTATAATATTGTACAGTGAACCATGTAATTGGTTGGCATGTCACTACGCCTCAATTTGTAAGTTGTATAAACTTCTCTTCATTGTAATATGAGATTGTTATTCTCTTCTCATCCCTATGGTTCATTATATTGAACTAATACATATTAGAAAATGTCAAATTTCTAATTTAATTTAATTACTAATTTAATGAGAATTCTTTGTATACAACATATTGTATAGGGGTCTTTTCCTTTATAATATTCACATGGGAAACAATGCACTTAAAAGTTACAAGAGAAAATAAAGGAGTACCTTTAATTCCCAAACCTACAAAAGTGACCCAAATGAGGATCTAAGTTATCTTGGGACCTTAAATAATTAATTTAGGTCTTAGCATATGTTTATGAAAGTAAGAGTAATTTCTAATTTCCATACTACTGACATGGAGATTGATCTTAATAATTTATTTATCTATTTATTTTTCGTTAATTCATATGTTTTTCACTTCTAATTAGAATTCTTCTTCATATTACGAAAGAAAGTTTTAATCTTAATAGGCAAAGTTCAATTAATATTCAAATCCTTTTTACTAATAATAATAATAATAAAAGCAATCTCATACAAGTGTGGATTGTTTAGGAATGCAGTGATTAATATTGGGTAATACACATTTCTTTGATATGTTGGTTGAATTTGTTTAGGTTTTTTTTTTTTAACACCTATGGAGAGTGCTTTGAAGACCTGATAGAGTTTCACCAGCCTACATTGTTGAAGCCTATAGGGATATACTCATTCTTCAATGGCCTCTGCGGAGGTAATGCATTCTTTAATAGCCTAGGTATTAAGGATAGGCCATAAACTGACTACATAATATCCATCTCTTTAACTGGCAATCCTAGAAATTGCCTCGTGTCCGCTACCGTGTCCACTACCGTGTATCTCCTATCTATATCACTTAATTACCAACTGCACTTATGTGAACGCTTATTGACACTAATGTGGATGCTTATTGACACTACATATCTCCAAAATTGCATGCAGGCTACAACATTGTCTACACGGTGTTCATCTTTAAGATTTCTCAAACTATGCAATCGATTACCAGAGGAGAAGTTACAAGTGGTTTGAGACCTCTAATTTGGAGGTCTTCTTAACATCAACTGCAAGGAGATATGCCACAATATATGCCATTGGATAATTCAACATTTTAATGTTGGATTCAAACACATAGATATCTCAACCGACAAAAGATATGATGTTACAGCTGCTGATGTGGGGCTTGTATTTAGCCTATCAACTACTGGACGAATTCTACACATTGCATTAACCCCATCAGATCATCCGTTCGGTACAATACGTACATGCGAAGAGAGACTCTTCACCTTACCAGTAGGAATGGCAACGGGGCGGGTTCGGGACGGGTCGCCCCTATCCCAACCCCGCCCCGTTTAGCAAAACCAATTCCCATCCCCGTCCCATTTAAAAAAATAAACGGGGCGGGGCGGGTATGGGAATTTCCCATACCCGCCCCGTTTAGCTTTTTTTTTATTATTTTTATTTTTTTATTTTTTTATTTTTTTATTATTTTTATTTTTATTATTACTTTAAAAAATTTTAATTACATTAAAATAAATATATTTTATAAATAATAAAATTATTATATTTTTTATAACTTATTTTATTAAAAAAATTTATTATTATCTATATATTAAAAATATTAAAATTAAATTAATTTTAAAATTAAATTAAATTAAAATTTAAAATTAATTTTATATGTAAACGGGGCGGGGCGGGGCGGGGCGGGGTGGGGCAATACCCGAACCCGCCCCGGGTTTTAAAAAAAAATCCCAAACCCGTCCCAAACCCGTTTAATAAATTTTAACTCCGTCCCATTAGGGGCGGGGCGGGGCGGGTACCCGAAAAAACCCGCCCCGTTGCCATCCCTACTTACCAGTTGGGGAGGAGTTCGGAAGATGTTTCATTTACTACGCCTGTGCCACAATATTGGCCCCCACGTTAAGGATTGATGGATGCTGAAACTTGTGGCATACCATACACGAAGATGGTTTCAAAAATGATGTTAACTAGGGCTAATTTGTTATTGATCAGCTTGTAGAGGGAATAAGATGATATAAGCAAAGTAATAGCTCTTGAGTACATTGTTGCATCTTCTTTCTATAAGTATTGCACTTCTTTTACATGCGTTCCTTGGTAATTTGTCAAGTGTTAACATGAGTAGCAAATAACCATTGCAAATATGGTTATTTCCATAGTGCAACTCCATTATGTCAAGAGAGGCCGGGGAAGGGGCAGATTTTGTTCGACATGGCGGCTATCCATTGCATTTAGAAGTTAGGGTGAAAGGAGAGAGGAGTGAGGTCCAAAGAGCTGGTGCATAGAGTGGTGGAGTCCTCAGAGGTGGCGTTGTGCCGATCCAGAAGCTTCTGCTTCAGTCGCTTCTGCTTTAGCCACTTTTGCTTCATTACACAATCCATTACTAGTCATGCATAGAACATCTAGACATGAACATGGATGAAGCCTTTCCACTTCAAATTGTCATTTTTTATATAAAGTTATATTCCACATGGTTTAGTAGGATTTTTCCGTAAACTTCCAATCTTTGGACAACAATGAAAAAGGGTATATATATTCTGATCACACGGTTTGGAGTTCCACATTCCTTTCCTAGTATTAAAATTCCATGCATTCTTTTGTCTTGGGTTTCTCCATGGAAGTATCCAACTAAAGACAACAAGCAACACTATTCTTCTCTTTTACCAGGTCTTAATTGTTTAATACAACATTTACACATTTTTTTTCTCATATAAGCTTAAAATTATAGGCTTTTTTACAACTTGAGAACCATTAAAATAGAACCTAAGCATGAATAAACCTGAAAATTCGCACTAGAAATGCTAACACAATTAATCATCCAACAAAATAGTGAAGTCTAAAATTTTCAACAACCAAAGCATCATAAATCCTAAGTACTACAAATTTCCTCCCATTCTCTTATATTTCTAGAGTAGAATGCTCCACAAAAAATGTATCTTCCATAATTTGGACCCCAACAAGTTTAAGAAAAAGCCAGAAAACTCAAATGACAAACAAACACTGAGCTCATATGTTTTATTGGAAATTAAATATAAATTTTAACCATAAGCTACTTTATGCCTCAGTTCATAATGATTCTAACTTTAGGGATTGACAAGAATCCACCTATCAATTTTCTAGAGTCCCAGTAAGATTTGTTTATATACAGAATAATAAGAATATTAATAACAATATTAATATTTTTTTTATAGGCAAATAACAATATTAATATTTAATACACTAATGTCTGAAAAAAAACAACATTCACTTGCTTTAAAAATAATAAACGATAATGACATGACCAATTAGTTCTTTGGTATCAATAAAAATGTGTTGTATGAATTTAGTAACATTTGCTTCCAAAATAAAATTTAAGCAAGTAATAAAAAAAAACCCACATTAACGAGACAATATTTGCATGACATCGAAACTTAAGAAAAACATTTGGTTTAGTATTTTTTTTTCCTTTGCTTAGTACTTTCTAGAAGCGACAATTTGTAATGACCAATATGGACAAATACCATTTTCAGTTATTTCATCCGCAATTTGAACTTTGAGACTTTTAAAACTTCCTATCAGATTAAAATCGAAAAATGGCCATATGATCCAAAACACAAACCTCCCTGTCAGATAAAAAGGCCAAAAATGGCATACAATCCAAAATACTATTCTCTCATTTGCATGGTTTCGGTTTATTTCAAATACAAATATCCTTAATAAATTGCTTGCATTAACATTAGATGAACCCAACATAATATTCTAAGTGTTAAAACACATTCATACACACAAACACAAATTTAACCACCCATGCAATTCCGTTAATCCAAACATTCGTCCTTTAATATGAATCACATAATTTAAAAATACTATGAGAAACCAGCTAACAAGCAATAGAATAATAGAAAGATACGTGAAATCCTAGGTGACATAAACAAATTAGTGAAAATAAAAAGCAATATATAACGAATCGAATGAAGAAGGAAGAAACCTTCTTGAGAGAATCCATGGTGGAAGTTTTAGCAACATGGATGCAGTTGTACTAATTGGGATTGGCCTTGCCCCATCTGTCAAGCACCACTATGCCCAAGATCTTCCCTTTCGAGAGCTTCAGGTGGTCCGATAGTTTCCATGAGAACCCTGAACTCCCCATCTCTTTCTCTACTAGTTATTCTGAGATGAATGTGTTATCCAAATCACTGAAAATATATGTATAATAAGTGTGTATAATAAATATACAAATAAAATGAAGTAGAAAATTAGAACTCACACATAAGGTTCATCAAGGCTAGAGTTTGACTTTATGTTCTTAAGATGAATTTGTCCTATTTCGGTGCTTATGGTTTATTGACAATCGTCTCCTAGGATACAACGATTGCTTTCTTATGATAGTAGCACTTCAAATCATAAGAAACAGTGAATCACTAGTGATTTGTACTATCTTGTATACCAAATATTTGATAGAAAAGATAAATTACTAGACTTGAAGCTAAGGAGGACTTGAAAGACAAGAAAGGAGAAAGAGTGGAGAGAAAGGATGAATGAATGAAAATGCCATTTGGAGGGAGGGAATCCCTATTTATAGATTTGAAGGTGACCTTTAGAAGATACGTGTCTTTAAAATATTAGGGTTATGTCTTAAGACACTAAACATATATTTTGGAAGAGGTTGCATTTTTTTTAAATACAAGACACATCATTTAAAATAAGTTGTGTCTATTGAGAAGCAACATGTCTTCCAAAGAAAAAAAATCTTAATTTCCATTCACCTATATAAATTCCAACAATCCCCCACATGAATGGAAATTGTCTTAAAAATAAAAAATAAAAACACACACACAAATGACAAACTAATCAATCAAGAGAGTACAACTTGGAAAGTAATTGCATCAGGATAGTTAGCTTGTGACTTTGAACCTTCCTTAGTGAAATATTATATGATTTACTAACTAATTAGTGAACGTGATGTCTTGAACGGTTCAATTGTTGATGTAAATCAACACAACAATATCCACATAATTTTCTTCTGAATCACCATTGATTCTCATGGTTGTGTTCATTTTGGCCCTGAACAAATCCTGGTTTTATGAGTGTTATAAATAATTTTAGCCTTAAAAATTCTCATAGAACTGACCTCATTTCACACTCACATAAGTGATTCCTATTAAGAGTATCCTGCCATACCCCACTTGTTTCCAAGCTATAGGATTCATTAAAAGCAAAGTTTAACCTAGTTCACACTGCAAAAAACACTATTTCACCATAGGAATATATAAGAGAGATTATCTCTTTAATGCTTCTCCTAATCATTCATAAATTAGTTGTCTCTTTGAACCTAGATCTTGGGATCTCCAGTCAATTAGGTTGGGTTACCAATTCAAAGACTTTTTTTTATCATAAGCTTTAATCTCATTCCCCTTGATAAGTAGTTAACTTGATCTCTTGCCAAACCTTTGGTAAGCGAATCCTCAAGGTTGTCCTTTGATTTAATGTAATAAATGGAAATCACTCCATTTGAAAGTAACTTACTGTATTGTGTCTTTGATATATATGTTGAGACTTACCATTATACATGTTATTATGTGCTCTTCTAATAGTTGATTGATTATCACAATGTATGCTTATTGAAGACATAGGTTTTTTCCAACATGGTATGTCCTCTAAAAACTTGCGAAGCCATTCTACTTTTTCTCCTACTTTATCTAGAGCTATAAATTCAGATTCCATTATGGATTTAGCAATACATGTTTGTTTTGAGAACTTCCACAATACAACTCCTGCTATTGTGAAAACATATCCACTAGTGGATTTTGTGTCCATTGTATCAGATATCCAATTTGCATCACTAAACACCCTTCAAGTATAGTTGGATATCTTGTGTAATGCAATCCATAATTTGGAGTGTATTTTAGGTATCTAAGGACCTTGATTATCACCTTCCAATGATCTTTTCTTGGATTGTTTGTAAATCTACTCAATTTGTTAACTGCATATGCTATGTTTGGTCGTGTACAATTCATGACATACATTAAACGACCAATTACGCAAGAATACTCTAATTGAGATATGGTTTGACTAGTATTTTTAGCTAAGTGTAGATTTACATCTACCGGAGTCTTTATTGGACTATCTTCATATTTATTAAAGTTTCTAAGTATTGTCTCCATGTAGTGTGATTGAGATAATACTAGTCCATCAAACATCTTAGAGATTTTAATTCATAAAATGACATCTGTTGTATCCATATCTTTCATATCAAAATGTTTGATCAACATTTTCTTGGTAGCTCTAATGATATCATTATTATTTCCAAAAATTAGCATATCATCCATGTATAGGCATACTATTACATAACCATTTGGTGTGCTCTTAACATAAACGCATTTATCACATTTGTAGATCTTAAAGTCATTTGATATCATAATATTTTCAAATTTCTCATGCCATTGTTTTAGTACTTGCTTTAATCCATACAAAGATTTAACAACCTTACACACATTTTTCTCTTGTCTAGGAGCAATAAGCCCTTTAGATTGTTCCATATAAATCTCCTTTTGCAATTCACCATTTAAAAATGTTGTCTTAACATCTATTTGATGAATTTCAAGATTGTGCAATGCAGTGATTGCAATCAATGGATTCTTATGACTGATGAATGTGTATAAAAAAAGTCAAGGCCTTATTTTTGTTTAAAACCTTTACCTACCAATCTAGCTTTATATTTATCAATTGATCCATTGACCTTCAATTTCCTTTTAAAGATCTATTTACAAGCTAAAGGTTTATTTCTTGCTAGAAGATCCACCAGTTCCCATGTGTGATTTTTCATGATGGATTCAATTTCACCATTAATAGCTTCTTTCCATAACAAAGCTTCTGGAGTAGACAATGCTTCCTTAAATGTATGGGGTTCATTTTCTAACATATAAATTAGATAATCAGGACCAAATGACTTAGATACTTTGGTCCTTTTACTATGTCTGGGTTCTTCAATATCTTGATGACTACTACTAGTAGTCTCATATGTTCTTTTCTAAGAATTTTCTCTAGTATACTTCTATAAGGAAAGGTGTTCTAAAAAATTGAGGCATTCTTGACTCAATGATTGTATTTTCATGAATATCAGGAATGTCTAATTTATATACTAGGAACTGATGTGCACTACTATTATTGACATAACCAATAAAAACACAGTAAATTGTTTTAGGCCCTATATTAACCTTTTTAGGGTTAAGAATAGCTACTTTAGCTAAACACCCCCACACTTTCAAATATTTATAAGATGGTTTTCTTTCTTTCCATAATTCATATGGAGTTACATCATTTTTCTTGTGTGGTATTTTGTTCAAAATATGGTTAGCAAAAAGAATTGATTCCCCCCACAAATTATGAGGTAAGCCAAAACTTATCAACATAGCATTCATCATATCCTTTAATGTTCCCACTTGATTGAGGTGAATAAGGAGCAGTGGTTTGATGAATAATACCATGTTCTAAACAAAACTCATCAAAAGGTGCTTCATATTCTCCACCTCTATAGCTTCTTGTCATCTTTTTCTACTTGCTAAGTTGATTTTCAACCTCATTCTTATAGTGTTTAACACTTCCAAGGCCTTGTCTTTGCTTCTTAGCAAATATATATAACTGTATCTTGTGCAATCATTAATGAAAGTAATGAAATATTTTTCCCTCATCTAGTTTACACAAACTTTAAATCATAGATATCACTGTGAATTAATTCTAAAGGCTTGGTGTTCTTTTCAATAGAATGAAAGGGTGTTTTAGCTAGCTTAGCTTCTACACATGTCTCACACTTGTGATTAGGATTAATGTGAAAGTTTGGCAATAAATTTAGATTTCTTAATTTGCACAAAGAATTAAAATTCACATGTCCTAATCTGTCATACCACAAATTAAATGACTCAAGCAAATAACTAAAAGAACTAGCTTTATTATCATTGAAATCTCACAGGATAGTCATTACATTCATCTTCAAAAGCCCATTTGCGAGATGCCCTTTGCCTACATACACCCCATTTTTGGTGAGTATAAACTTATTAGATTCAAAAACCATTTTGAACCCATTTTTACTTAATAATGAGCCAGACACTAGATTCTTACGGATATCGGGCACATGCAAAACATTACAACAATTTTCAAAAACTGTCCTCAAAAACTATTTTTGAGAATTATTTGTTAAAATAGTTGTTAAGCAAGACCTAATATTTTGTATCATAATTTATTAAAGAGCAAAACTTTATCCTTAAAATGTGAATGAGGAACTTATTAAGTAAATAAATAAGGTTGAAATGTAAATAAAATACATATGTCCAAAATTCGAAGACTGCGTGTGAAAATCATGAAAAGTCATACAAAACTCATTGAAATAAAAAATTAAAATCGATAATTGTCATATTTTAAAGGCATTTGGAAAATTTTCTTTTAACATTGTCAATTCAAAATTAGTTTTACCCAAGTTCAAACCGATATTTGAGTCATGGTCCAAATAAAAAAGAAAATAATATATATATATATATATAATCTATTTTCTAATTTAGAGAGGATTCATCATAAATTATGTTGAAGTGTTACTCTTTAACAAAGCTGATGAGTAAAGTGATGCATTTTTTAATATGAGTGGTAAAGTATAAAACATTCAAAAGTTGAAGTGTATTTAACTTTATTTTTTTGTTTTTCTAAACTCATTTATCTTGCCAAATACATCTTTTATATATATATACCAAAAAAAATATTAAAATTTAAAATTTGTAGATAAAAATTGCAATAATTTTTTTAATTAAAAATGAATAGATAATTTTTAATAATGAATTAAAATATTTTAAAAATTTTTAAAAAATCTCTTATCTACAATATGTATTTTTGTAAGAAATACATAATAAATAGATACAAAATAAATAGAAAATAATTTTTCAATAAATAATATAGTTATAAATTTATAATATTTTATTAAAAATTATAAAACATAAATATTAATATTTAAATAAATCCATAAATTACATTTTTATTAGAAATTAATTTTTTAAAAATGACAAATATTTATAATATTTTATTTATTTTATTTTATAAGAAATATATTTTATTTTTTAAAATATGAAAATAAACTAAGTTGATTCACAATATGTAAATATATTTACTTTTCAATTATTTTCAAGGTGTTTTGGACTGGTTTGGTCCAAATTTCCATTATAATTAGTATATTATAGTTATAAATTATTTTAAAAAACTATTATGATTGTTAAAGAATAAAACAAGTCAAAATCTTATATAATTTGAAGTTCATTTGCCTAATTAAAATTTTTAAAGAATATATATTAGTATAGGTAGAGGTGAAATTGACATAATCATTTTGAACTAATTTTTATCCAAAAAAATTCTAGTATTAATTGTATCAATTTTTAAGTTCTAAGTTATCTTTAAAAATTATTAAACTGTTGAATGAATCTAATGCCATCAAGTCTAATTTCATTTGAAGTTTTTTATTTTTCCTTAATAAGAAAATTTAAGAAAGTCTTAGGGACTCTATGAAAGAGTTATAAGTCTTTGCTTAATGACAAGATTAGGTTCAACATTCAGAAATAACACATGCTTAAATAAGGATTAGTATATGTATAAACAAAGAGTATTATACATTTACATGTATTTTCACATATTAAATTTCTAATAAAATTTCCTAAACTTTCCCAAATTTTCTTGGAAAGACAAAATAATGATTTAATCTCTTATTGATGATTCATTTCTCTATTTGACAAAGAAAATGGAGTAGTTAATTGAATGAAAACCAGTGATGAAATATGATTAGAACAAACTTTTATTTATTTATAAAACTATATTAATTTATAACAAGAGTTTTTCTTTATAAAGTTTAAGTATAAAAGTAGATTTAGCTAATCTAGCTTTAATTGCAATTAGTATTGATTAAAAGGTTGTTGCAGTAACCGGGAATCCAACAATCTCAAATTTTTTATATTCTAATCTCACCTGTGAAGTTACCATAATGCATGCACCTAACACATCCATATTTCAATTCATAAAAATCCATTTGGATTAATCAGCAGTTGTCTAAATATATATGTATTTGTCTATTTAATCTACATTTAATATATTTTATTGACAATAATAATATAAGTTTTCATCATTTTATTCCATCAAGTCTATTTATTAAATAAAATAATCCACCAAGATTCCAAAATCTAATTCATGTTATTACATGTTGTTAGGGCATTAGGTTCTCGCATTATTTTGTTGGCAATTTTATTCTTTTTTATTCTAGCTTAGGTTACTTTTTAAATAGTGACTTACTCTTCATTGAAAATTCAAGGTTATTGTTCATTCAACCAGAAAGTCATACTAAAAAGGTTTAAGTTGTAACAAGTTAGGTGTTAAAAAGGATTTGAATTAGACTAATTATTTAATTTTGAACTAAATTGTTTTAAATTTGCTTTTTGGAAAAACAGGGGCACTCAAGTGTTAGCATGCTATAATGCTTCCACCGCTCAAGCACTTATCTAATCGCTTAATTACCCGAGGCATTCGAGTAGTGGATAAGTCTACTCAAGAGGTCCCTTTGAATCTCCCATATTCTGGCATATCTCATTTTTGGAAATTTAGAATTTATTCTTTATGGAAAATTTGGTTATCGATCTTTTAGGTCTCTAAACCTATATAAACCCTTCCTAAACTTGTCCTGGGGTTTTATGCTTCCATTGAAATCAACCCTAACTTGTCCTACCATTCCCAAAAACTCTCAAGAATTTGTTTGTTGAATTTTGGGTTGTTGCAAAGATTTACATCCCCTTAGAGGTTGAGGAAAATCCACTAGAGCATTGGAAGTGTTGTATCATAGATGTGGATCATGATATATAAGATAAGTGGTCGGGTAGATTTGTGTATCTTGGTCTCGTATAGTGAATTTTTTATTGGAGGTTCTAGACCTCGTAGTTTTTTATCTCGACAATTAGTGTGGGAGTTTTTCACGTAAAATCATTTGTCTCTTGTGTGATTGTGTTTTTTCTTTTTTTCTTTTTAAATTTCTTATATCATACAGGAACTTATTGATGTAAAAAGGCTTAGATTTCTCTCATATGTTTAATTGGGTTAAGTTTTTCAACTTTTATATTAATTTTTTTTTTTTTTTAAAAAAAAACACCTATTCAACCCCTCTTTGGGTGTTATCCTATTGAGACAAAGGTTTTTCAATTAGTATTAGAGCTAGTTTTCTAAATAAAAATAATATTTTCATTGATCCTAAAAGTCCAACATGGGACAACAGAGGTCTTGGGCAACCCTAAACAATCCACCGTATTTTTTATGGGAAGAACTATTCCCATTGGAAGGCTTGAATGGAGTTGTTTCTAATAATGCAAGGAGAAAGGGTCTGGAATGTAGTAGAATATAGATAGGGACCCCCATTAAAATTAGATGTGACTGGGAGATCTATTGGTGAATTAAAACTCAAAACAAGAATGGGATAAGATTGATAATAAGGAGAGTGAGGTCAATGCTTAGGCCCTCTTTAGCATATTTAATAGGGTGAGCCTTAACGAATTTCATATGATAGCCACATGCAAGCGTGCTAAGGAGGCATGAGACATTCTTAAAGTAACTCACGAGGGCACTTCAACAATGAAGTTGTCTAAAATTTAAATACCTATCTCTAGGTTTGAAAACCTTAGAATGCAAGAGAATCATAATTTATTTGTATTCTACTTTGAATTAAGTGATATTGTGAATTCTATCTTTAACCTAAGAGAAAAGATTCCTGAGTTTAAAATTGTTAGAAAAATCTTAAGATTCCTTATTGAGAGGTTTAAGGTCACTACTATAGCGGAAAACAAGGATGTTGACTCTATGAGAGTTGATGAACTTGTTAGTTCTCTTTAGACCTGCGAAATAACTCTTCTAGATTCTTAAAAACCTAAACAGTTTGCTTTTAAGGATTCTAAGAATAAGGAAAAAGAGTCTGAAATTTTTGAAAATGTAGGTAAGGAAGAACTGGTTCATATGGGAAAAACGTATTAAAGAGCATTAACATTTCATAAAATGACCAATAGGAAACAAGACTCAAAAAAGGGAAAAATATTTATGTGTATTCTAAAGGGAAAAATGTTGAGTGTTTTTTCTAATTATCCTAGTTCTAAAAACATTAAAAAGTCTATGCAGGCTACTTGGAGTGACACAAACTCTAATGAGAGTGATGCCATGGCTTCTAAGGATCAAAGGTACGAGTAGAATCAATTTTTTTTTTTTTAGATTTTGTTGCATCTATTGATTTTGTGCATGAGATTGATAGTGAGTGTGAGTTTAATTATGAAGAAATGTTGATTTTCTTGAGAATATTGTTGTTGAATATTGATGCTTGATCAAGAAATTCTTGAAAGTTAATATTGTTGTTGACTCACAAAAATCTTAGATTAATGTGCGTTGTGAAGAAAATAGTAATCATATTGAGAAAATTCAGTTCTTGAGGTTGAGTATCAATATATCCTTGAGAGAAACAATATTTTTAACTCGAGAGATTGAATGTCAAAAATCTTCTTTTTATTCTAATGAGGTATTTCATCTTGGGACTAAAGCGTTGAATGATATTCTTAATAAATGCAAGTCCCATGGAGATAAGAGAAGTCTAGGCTACATTAACAAAATGAGACTCGCACTAATAGAGATGTAGTTTTTGTCAAGGGCAAGGAAGAAACTCCTAACCAAGTAACCTCTCCTAGCACTTTCCCACTATGCACTTACTGTCAGAAGTATGGACATGCTCATAGTGAATGTGATAGTATATTCCTTAAGAGGTATAAATCTTAGTTGAATATGCTAATAAATGAGTTTGATTTCCTAAACAAATATATTCTACACATTAAAAAAGGAAAGAAAAGCAATCCCAAGCCTAAGACTAAAAAAACTCCTCTAGTTCAGCACCTAAAGTGAAACAAGTGTAGTTGAAGAAGGATAGGCCTAAGTTTAATGTTGTGTTCATGACCCTAAGAGTTAAAGCCCCTAGTGTGCGGTATTTAGTCCCTAAACCTAAGGATAAACATGTGATAGGTACTAAATAGATTTTCAAGAATAAATAAGATGAAAATGGAATCATTGTGAGGAATAAAGCTATCCCAAATTGAGAGAATTAACTTTGAGGAAACCTTAGTCTCTATAGCTAGGTTAGAATCTATTATAATCCTCCTAGCTATAGCATGCTCATTGAGAATAAAATTATTTTAAATGGATGTTAAGAGTGCTTTCTTGAATAAGATTCTTAGTGAAGAAGTCTATGTACAACAACCTTAGGGCTTTGAGGATCTAAAACTCTTGAATCATGTTTAGAAGTTAAAGAAAGCCCTCTATGGTCTTAAACAAACTTCTAGAGATTGGTATGAGAGACTTACAACTTATCTTTTGGAAAAAGAATTTAAGAAAGTGGAGGTTGATAGAACTTTTTTCATTCATAGGACTAAGACTAAACTTTTAGTGGCTTAGATTTATGTTGATGATATCATTTTTAGGGCCAACTCAAGTGATCTTGCCCTTAGTTTTGCTAAGGAAATGAAAAAGGAATTTGAAATGAGCATGGCAGGTGAACTTAGGTTTTTCTTAGATTTGCAAATTAGGCAATTAAAAAATGGTATCTTTCTATATTAGTCTGAGTATGCTAGGAGATCGAGTACCGCTACTAAGCTTTGTAAGGACACATTTGGAAAGGATGTTGAGCAAAAGTTTTATAGAAGTATGATAGGGAGTCTCTTGTACCTTACTATGATTCGCCCAGACATTTCTTTTAGTGTGGGAGCATATGTTGGGTACCAAACAAGTTCTAAAAAGTTACACTTAGCTTCAATTAAAAGAATCATTCAATATGTTAGTGGGACTTTAGATTATGGGTTATAGTATCCTTTTGATTCTTCTCTTTTTATTGTTGCATATTCTAATGCTAATTAGGTTGGAAATGTAGAGGATAGGAAAAACACTTCGAGTGATTGCTTCTTTATCGATGATTGTTTAGTTGCCTAGCTAAGTAAGAAGCAAATTTCAATATCCTTGTCCACTGTTGAAGTGAAATATATTGTCACATGAAGTTGTGCCCAACTTTTTTGAATGAAACAAATGCTAAATGACTATGGCATTGACCAAGGTACTATGAATAATTATTGTGACAACTCTAGTGCGATCAATATTTTTAAAAACCCTTTTCCCAAACTAAACATATAGAAATTCATCATTATTTCATTAGAGATCTAGTTGAAGATAAGGTTATTTCCCTAAAGTTTGTCCTAATGGAGTTTCAATTGACAAATAGTTTTACAAAACCTCTGGATACCCTTAGGTTTGAATTTCTTAGGAAATCCTTGAGTATATGCCTAATTGACTTATGTCAAAGTGTGTAGGCTTAAGGATTTGTGCTTAAATTGCTTATTTTATCATCTTTTGGTCTATCCTAGTTCTTTTTAGGGAAAATTTAGACATCATATTACTTGCCTTATTAGAAAGGATTTCAATAACTCAAGTTTTAGGCCTAATATAAATGTACTAGATCCATAAAATTTGATTTTATTTCCCTAGGATTTTGTTAATCGCTTTTAATGTATACAAAAATCCTTGTATAGTGCGAAATCTAAAAAAAATTCTTGGTAAATGGTTATTAGGGAATCTTCTTAAATTTAACTAATAAAGTAGTTTTTATTTTCTTTGGAAGTAACGAATACCATGCTTAATCAAATTTAACACACATACCTTATTTGTCTATGTTCAATATTTTTGTTTCCTAAAGTGAATGATAGAAATCATGGAATCTTAGCTAAAAAACATCAAAGATTCTTTCCAAGATATTTATGCCTTCACTTGCAATATTTAGAAAACAACCACTAATGGAATAAGGCAACTAAAGTGAAAGTATGATTTCCATAAATGATATACAATGACTCCACTTCTCCTAAAAAAATAATAATAAAGGAAAATTGTGATATATGATTGAGGAGGAGAAAAGTTGTGTTGTATGTAGATCAACAAATACCATGTTAAACAAAAATCCAATGAACTTAGAACAAATTTGCTGAATGTGAATTAACTATATCAAGGCATAGTTTAGTAACTTCTAAGAATTCAAATTCAAAATGTAGAATTCGACAATAAGTTCATCCCCTTGAAAATCAATACCATTGATTCATTTTGGCCCTCATAATCCTTGATAATTATTTATCTACTTTCCAAACCAAAATTGTGATTAATGATGCTCTTTGGTTTGATATATCAATTTTGTTTGATTGAAACTTCTCTTTAGGTTTTTTACTTCTTGTGTTACTATTTTTTCTAATTTATTGAGTTTGTTCAATTGAATTATGCTTTAAGTTGATATTTCTTACTCTTTCACTGTTACTAATGAGTTTTTGTTGTTAACACGTTGCCTATTTCATGGATTTATATCTCCTTGATCATTTCAAGCATTTCTTGTTGTTATTTAGGTAGGATTCTTAAGGATGTGGGCTTTGAGTTGGATCCAACCCTTGCTACACCTGGACCCTAAGCTCTTATGGACACAAGCTCCTAGTCCAAACATTATAATTATATTTATGAACCTCTTATCCCACTTGATCTTACATAGCAGGTTGTCGTTCCTCTAGACCTTGGTCTCCTATCTACTACAGCTTAGGAGGCTACATAAGAGGTCATTGCCGAGGAGGAGGAGATCCATGTTATGGAGCAGGATCTACTTGTTTAGGAGATTGATTTCCTTGAGCTTGCTCCACGTGGGCATCATAGTCAAAGACGTGGAGGCTCTTTTTGCTCTTCAGCTTGCCTTGCTCCTCTGTCCTATGCTCTTCTTTTATAAATGGTGATGGATTCTCTAGACTAGCTTCACTTTCAGGTCAGTATAGTAGGCACTTGGGCTGTCAAGTTTGCCACTCACCTAGATGTGCACAAGCAAGAGTTGGATGCTAGTTTCAAAGGCATCGAGAAGCAACTCTTTTACATCATCTCCTAGATTCAACCCCAAGGTGTCTTGGGTTATATTTTATCATTGTCTTCATATCATTAGTTGTTTGTTTGTGTTTTGGTCCACTTTTTGTACACTGAAGCTGATTTCGCTCAATTTTTATATATTTTTTGCTATTTAGCTTTGATCTAAATGTATGCCTTTTAGTTTCCTTCATTTTGTTTGTATCCAAAACCTTTCTTTTCTATATAGATATCATGTTTCTCACTTTACTTACATGTTTATCATGTTCTATTCTTTATCTTTGTCTATTTTGCTACAAAATGGGGGAGACATGATTGATTGATTTGGATTGATTGGAGATAGGATTGATTCATAATTATGATAAAATTATTTTTCCATAGATTGATTCATATACTTGATATGTGTTCACTTGCTGGGTTGCATATTGATCTTGATCTTTTCCTTATTACCCTATTTTGATTACTTGGTTATATTATGTCCCACACATTGCTTTACCTTAGGTATTTGTGTGTTAGTCTGTGCAAGTTACGGGTATTGGGATGCCTTACTGGACTTGGATGCATCATTTGGTTCTCTGCATGTGATTGGATGAATAGGTTAAGATGAGTGTGATTGAGTGTTATGTAAACTTTATTTGAGAGTTTTGGGGGTTTATGTAACTCTATTTTTGTTTTGTCACAAAATTGTCAAAATGAGAGATTGTTAGGGCATTAAGTTCTTGCATAATTTTGTTTGCAATTTTATTCATTTCATTGTGGTATAGAATAATTTTTAGATAATGACTTACTTTCTTAGATATTAAAAAAGGTTTAGATTGGATTGGTTATTTAATTCTGACCTAAATTGTTTAAAATTTGCTTTTTGGAAAAATAGGGCGCTTAAGCATTGGTATCAATCCTCAAGTGTTGGTATCAACGAGCTCAAGTGTTTATACCACTCAAGCCCTTATCTAAGTGCTCAAAGACCCAAGGCGCCAAGCGGTGGATAAGTCCACTCGAGCGGTCACTTCGAATCTACCATATTCTAGAAAATCTCACTTTTGGAAATTGAGGATTTATTCTTTACAAAAAAAATTGGTTATCAATCCTCTAGGTCTTTTGACATATATAAACCCTTCTTAAACTTATTTTAGGGATTGATACTTTCTAAACCCTTCTTAAACTTGCCCTACCATTCCCAACTCTTAAGAATCCGTTTATCAAATTTTAGGTTATTGGAGAGACTGACATTCTCTCAAAGGTTGAGGTAAATCCACTAGAGCATTGGAAGTGTTGTGTTGTAAACATGGATCATGATATAGGTCTTGGAGAGTAAGTCTTAGGATAAGCGCTCAGGTAAATTCATGTATCTTGATCTTGTATGGTGGACTTTTTATTAGAGGTCCTAGATCTCATGGTTTTTTATCTTTCATAGTTAGTATGAGAGTTTTCCACGTAAAATTGTTTTTCTTGTATGGTTATGTCTTTGATTATTTCTAATATCATACATGAATTAATTGATTTAAAAAACTTAGTTCTCTCTTATAAGTTTAATTGGGTTAAGTTTTTCAACTTTTATATTAAAATATTTTTTTTAAAAAAACACTCATTCATCCTATTTGGGTGTTACCCTGCTGAGACAAAGGTTTTTTTACATGGACCAAAGCATTGAGGGTTTCTTATTATTGAGGCTTTTGACATAATTACACAAATTTATTTTTTAAATAATTAAAAATATTCTATAAAAAATAATTCTAGAATGTTTGTAATTTGGGATTCCATGTGAAAGTTGTTTGTTGAGACTAGTTCTATATAAAAATGATTTCTTAGTGTAAAGATATAAAGATTTCTAGGTAAATAAAGAGAGCTTGGTATCTAAATTTAAACAAAATAGGTAGGACAAAGTAATCAAAAGTATCATGTTTTTGTATTTTTTAAAATAATAATATTTTTTAAAATTCTATTTTTTCTAAATTCTATTTTTTTTTTAGAAAAATATTGAAATGCTAAAATAGTTCTCATAATGATAAAATGCGAAATAAATATAAAATTTAATAGAAACTTTAGATTGCATTTGCTAGTTTCATTTATACAAATTTTCACTTCATACTTTTTCCCTTGAAAATATGTTTGATTAAAAAAATTGAAAATTATTTTTAGAAACTAAAATTAAATTTATAAAATCTTGTTTAATTTTCAATTTTCATTAAAAAAAATGACAAAAAAATATAATTAAAAGTTTATATGATATACACATAACTAAAAGTTTATAGAATACAAGCATCATTATATGAGATATATTAATAAAATGATAATATTTTTATGATATATATATATATATATATATATATATATATATATATATATATATATATATATATTTCATTTATTCATTATTTTTTATTTGTTTAGTATATTTTTTTATTTTAAATAGTAGAATGAAATATTCTAATATACTTATCATTAATCAAATAAATTATTCTAATATAAAATATATCCACTTCTAATAATATGCATTCTAATATATATATATATATATATATAATGTTTTATTAGTTGCATTTTTGTAATATTTGTATTCCTAGGTATTTTATTTCATTTTATTCTTTTTTGTCCAACTTTTTAGAAAAAGGTTTTAATTTTTCTTAAGAAAATTTTGAAAACATCGTTGGTGTTTTCACTTTTTCTATTATTTGAGCTCAATTTTTTAAAAATAAAAACAAAAACATATCATTCAAAGATATTTTGATCCCTAATTTCTAGTTTCTTTGAAAATTAAAAGTTAGAAAACACAACACAATCTAAACAAGGCATGCATTAAATTCTCAATTTTAACTAGACGCCACAATAAAAGTCTCATATTTATTGTCAAAAACTTATTTATGAAAAGGAAAATGCTAAGGTATCAAAGTGATGCCTACCAAACAAAAGATTTGAACTATTGAATATGTATGATGAGATATAGGCTATTGAATATTGATATAAACAAGACCAGGATGTAAAGGTATAAACAAATGAAACTAAGCAGGTGTTTGGTAAAACTTAATACTTATTATTTAATTACTTATGTTGACTTTAGGTTAAATTATATTTAAGTTATTGATTTAAAACTTATTACTTAATTCTTATTTTAAATTAATTAAAAATTTAATCTGAATCATCAAATTGACTTATTTACCTTCATAAACTCTCACTAACATTTACCTTATTAATAGAAAGTAATAAAGTATTACTTCTTTATAAATACCTAAAATTTATAAAATAATTACAAAATATGTATTATAAAAGATGAAATAATATTCTACTACTAAATAAATATGCAACAAATCATTTTAAAATTAATATTAAAAAAATCAAATAATATTTACATTACAACTTACAAAAGATCATCTAAAGTTTGTAATTTACTCACATTAATAAAATGTAAGAATATGTTGTTCATTCAAAACAAAATTAAAACTAAAAGTTAATACACTTTATTGATTTCATTTGCAATTTGGTCTCATAAACTTAACATAAACAATTGATCAGATGACCCAAATAAATCATTCCTTTCCTATGAAGGGCGTTGATCACTACCTATATTTTTTAACTCAATATTCTCTTCATCAAATCGGCGAATAAATAATTCATCACCAATTTCAATTAATCAAAGAAAATTATGTATTGCAACACAAGCAAGGACAATGTGAGTTTGAGTACAAAATTGATAAGGCGTCATCCTCTTTAATATTGGAAAACATGCTTTTAGGATGCCAAATGCTTGCTCAATAACATTTTAAAGCCTCGCATAAGCATGACTGAATTTTTCTTCTTTTCCCTTGGCACGACCACCATTATGAAAATTTGAAAACCAATATCCAATATATTTGTATGGTGCCATAAATCCTCTAGTATGTGAATAAACAACATCAACCAAATAATATTTATCTAAAGAAAACACAAAATCATAAATTAGATCTTCTTTTTAACAACAAAAAAAAATGATTAAAAACACTAAAAATAAACAAGTTTACATGTGTTTACTAGAAGGAGACATTGGAAATCTCATGATAGGATTATTAATAGTTTCTATGAAAATTCTTGAATCGTGAGTTGTCCCTTCCCATCCAACCACTACATAAGTAAAAATCAAATCAAAATCACATATGGCCAAAACATTTTGACAACATTATCCTCTTCCATGACCCCTATATGGTGTTTGCTTGTTTTTGGGATATGAGCATGAATGAGAGTCCCATCAATTGTAGCAATATATATATATATATATATATATTAACATTTAATTAAAAGGATAAATAAATGTTGATATTTACCTTAAAAAATTGTCTTCTTAATCTATTATTTGAATGAATCTCATTTTGATTTCATTGGATGTGGAATGTGTGATCATCTCTTTTTCAAACTTCATCATATCTACTAAAACTTCATGAAAATATCTATGCACTATATGGCCCAAGTGTTGAAACCAATTTTTGATTAATTGATTTCAAAGATTGTGACTTAATGTCATGAAAAACATTGTCATCTTTTCTTCCACTACCAAATATTTACTATCAAATAACCAACCCCTCTCTCTAAATCGTTGCCATAAGAGTATAAATGCATTCTTCTCCATATGCATTCTTTTCCATGTGCATAAGCTAAAAACAAGTTCTAGATGAGTCAAACAATAATTCTTACATATAACTTGCACCAGAAAGGATGAATATAGCAACTGGTTGTTTAATATGACACATAGGATCAATGTATTTACGTAAAAAAAAATAAAAATAATAATTATGCCTATTTTCATCACTCTTCGTATTTCTGGCATCATTTCCATAGGAAATTTAAAAAGAAAATAAAATCTTGTTTTCAAAATGGACCATCTCATGTACATGTAGATGTGAAAGCTAATTAAGGAATTCATTGAACAAATCTATAAATTATAACCCAAACCTTCAATCCTCAAACAAATCTATAATCCAAAAATCAAACCCAAGAGACGAATTCCAAGAAATCAACACTCATTCAATTGAAATCATTTCATCACAATGATTCGAAGTTTTCAAGGGATGGTGTGGTTTTTGCCAAAATCATTTCCATCAAACTCTAATTTGGAAACTTATGATACCAAAATCCTTATGACTTTTGCCTATAAATACCTCCCTTATAACCCTTTGAGGGTAAGAGATCAAAGATTAGAAAGATCATAGAGATCTTGGAGATTAATGTTGAGAGGCCTCTTATTCTTTAAGAGGGACTCCTTGTGAAAAAGCCTAAATTGTCATACCATTCCCATGTTCTCATTCCAGTATTTGAATCTTTGATTTGTTGGATGAAGATTGTAATTCCTTTGGAGGGACTGAAGGATCTACTATGAAGCAATAGGGAGTTGCTGTGTCACAGACATGGATCAAGTTGTAGGTGCTGAAGAGTAAGTCTTTAGGGTAAAACGACCAGGTAAATCTGTGTAACTTGATTTCGAATAGTGGATTTATATTGATAGGTCTTAGATCTTGTGGTGTTATCTCCATAGTTTATGGAGTTTTCCACGTAAAAAATCTTGTACCTCATTGTCTATATTTTTTATATTCTATTTGCATTGCCTAGAATACGTTAAATTAATTATCCTTAATATCTTGTAGGATTTTCCTAAAGGTTGCATATCTATCAATTCCTAAAAGTTGCATCTCTATATATTCTTGCATAAAGTTTAGTTGGTTAGTTTAACTGATTTGTTAAGATTGTTTTTGAGGTTGTTGAGTTGGTTATCTTAATAGCTGTAGTAGTTATTTCTATAATTATCTCTAACTTCTTTCAACATATCTTTGATTGATTTGTTGAAATTGTTATTAAGTTTGTTAAGGTAGTTATTCTGGTGATTATCATTATCCCTAACATATCTCAATATTTATATTTAGATATTAATAACTTTATTATCAGGGTATCTTTAAAAGTTAAAAATCATATTTTTATATATCTAAATACTTTAGGCATAATCCTATTAGTTATTTGGAATATCCTCGATATCTATTGGAGTAAAAAAAGTTACTCATAATTTACAAATATTGTTTTAAAATTTTAAATCAGTCATTCACCTCTTCTCGGTGTTCCCTATTAGACATTCGTTTATTATTCAAGTGGTATTCAAAGCAATACCCATTTTTCATTTACAAAGTCATTATTAACCTCAATATTCAAGAGGTTAATCATAAAATCGGGATGTATCAACTCAAGGATCTTTTATGACAAATTAGTATGAGAATATAAGAATGAGGAGGAGCAAGTTCATACAAGGATGTTAGCGTATTGTATTCTTTTTCCCTTCATCCATATTTTGTCCCATTAGGTTTTACTAACAAAATTTTTAATGAGATAGTCATAATAGACCAAGAATAGGCTAACGAATTATAAGAATATCGTATTTTTTTCCTTATTTCTTTAATAAGTTTTTTTTTTTTTTTTTTTTGTAGATTTTTTATTTGCAATGTTTTAGTGAGACATATTCTTTTAATCTGGTAGTCATAAATGAGGTGGTGAATGAATGACCACCATTGAAGTTAATTTATGAACTTCCATTTACTTATCTTAAAGATGAGTAATGGAAACTATTTGTAAAACTTATAAAAGACTTCCCATACTTTGTATAAGTGATATAGTGAGCAAGAAAAGTTCTCTCCGCCCCATTTTCTAATTCTTTCAATTTTTCTTTATGCAATATTAATAGTGTATTTCTGATTTTATAACATTTTTTTAAAGAAATTCTTAAACTGTTTCAATTGTTTCACTTACACATGTTTACTCATATTCAATTTCTAACAAGATTTCATAAATTTTCTCAATTTTTTTTTAAACAAATCAATGACTTATTACATTAGATTCTTAACTATAGTTGATTTCTTTGCTTGAGAGAGAAAAGGGGATCAATCAATAAATAGATTTTCTCTCAATCTTTTAAGAACAATTAATTTAAAAATGATGGAAAAAAAATTCAAGATTTATGTTATAGATACTAAGGCAAATTCTACCTTATTCTAATTGTCAAATTTTAAGTACTTTGGTAACTTTTTCATTTTTTCCAATATATATATATATATATATATAATTTCCATTATCTAAGAGGCATTTTAAAAATTTTCTACCTCTCATTGTTTCACTTACATATGTTTATTTGTATTTACTATCTAATAAATTTTTCTAAAATAAAGTCAATTCACTTATTGCATTAGATTCTTCGGTACAACTGATTTCTTTGGTCCAAAGAGAAGAGGATTAATTAAATGAACTATGATGACAAGAAATTTTTTTCTTTTTCTAAAATTATATTATATTGAAAGCAAAGTTTTCTTTATAGTGTTTAAAATTATAAAGGCAGATTTAGCCTATCTTGCTTTAACCTTTATTAAGATTGATCGTGAATCGAATCTCACCGGTGAATTAGCATAATGCATGCACCTTACCCATCCACATTTCTATTAAATATTTTCTTAACTACAATCCATTCACAAAATCCTTTTGGTGAATATATATATATATATATATATATATATATATATATATATATATATATATATATATATATTTGTCGGTGTTAATCTAAATTTCATATTTTATTGACATTAATAATAAAATTAATTGATTAAAAAAATAAAATAATCCAAATATTTATGAATTTAATGCGCCTTATGTTTTTGTTGAAAGAGTAATCTTTTTTTACATAAATACCCTTAACAATTTCAAGTATTTATATTTATGTTTTAAATGTCAGACAATAATCTCATAAACCTAGCTAGTAGCTAATGTTGTTAATGTCTTTGACAAACATTAGTTAGTTAATAGGAAAGAAATTAATTAACAAAAATATTTACTTCTCGTATGATTTTATAGAAACAAATGTTAAAAACGAAAGAAAAAAAAAACGACAATTATTGTAAAATTTTGGGGAACAAAGGTTAGAAAGGGGTTTAACTTTTTTTTCCCCACATCTTAACATGCCTGATACCTTGCTTACATGATTCCAACATTGGTCAAACTAGAGATTCAAAAATAGGCTTGAATATTACAGTTTGGATTGAATATGGGATAAGGGGTAGAGTTGAACAAATGAACTTGAGCTTAGGATGAATGCCAATCCAAGGGACGAGAGCTTAGCATAGGTGCGGCCAAATTAATTTGCTGGTGGGTTGCATAAGAAAGTGAGTTAAAAAACAGAGAAAAAAGAAAGACAAAGACAAGAAAGAAAGTGGAGGAGAAATTAAAGAAAGAAAAAAAATGAGAAGGAACAAAACAAAACAATCAAGCAAACAATGGAGGCATGCCTGCATGTTGTATGCACATTCTTCCTTCCGATTAAACAAAATATTAATAATAATAATAAAAATAAAAAAATAAAAAAACCCAAATCAGCCACCAGCGAGTGTGTGCGTGCCCGTGTATTTTAGTGCCTACTCCTTTCGGATAATGCCAAACTTCTTTTCACTCTAAGCACCAGTCCGTTCTACCGAGGCCCTACTGCTACCTGCTCTTTTGAACTTATACACATTCTTATTAATATTTACACCTTTGACTCATTCAAACATCATCCCTAGACCCTTTCAACCCAAAATCAGTTACCTTGCCAACTATTAGCAAATCCTTGGAATCTTAATTTTAGAAACTTTAGTTTCAAAATTCTTGAGTCAAAGAGTCAAAAGAGTACACTGAATCAAGAGTACACTAGAGTATCTATTTTAGACATAGTAGGAGGAAATACAACTCATATATTTTAGAGGCTTAAAAAAATTATTAAATGTCTGATTTATTTTTTGTTTTTTATTTTTAAAATAAAAACATTTTATATAAAAGTAGAATCTTATACAAAAATAATAAATTTAATTTATTTTTTATACCTTAAAATTTTTTAAATAGTTTTAAAAATCATTATTTTTTAATATAAATCTCTAAAATTTCTTATATCTTATATAAAGTTATTATTATTTTTATTTTAAAAACAAAAAAAAAACAAAAAATATATCTAAACCTACATCTATTGACACTTTAGGATTAAATGTTCATGCTAAAATCCTTTATTTTCATTTCTTTATTAGTACTATACTTTTTGAAAGGTGATTCTCAATCATGGACTACACCTAGAGGTGGGGGGAAGGGTGTGAATAGGTGTTGTTGAACAAATTTAAAAAATCTCCCAACAAAAATTACCTAACTTTAGAATTTCTCAATATCTACAAACTTCTTTTCCAATAACTTTTCAACAAAGAATAAAATTCACAAGCAAGTATGAATGCAACAACATTTTTCCAACAATTTATAAATGCAATTCACATGCAAATGCTTCAACACTCCTCAAAATTAATTTGTAAGAACAATTCTCTCCTTAACTCATTTCCAATTATTACAAGATATCATTAACCAAAATGAATAGAAAAATTATTCAATATATCCAATGGATAATCACACCAGCCTATTTTAACTCATTTTTCTTCCATTCAACATATATGCCCAAGTAACCAATGATATCAAAAACTAAAAATAAATCAAAGAGTAGAATGAGACAATGACACCAAATTTTAATGTGGAAAACCTCCGAAGAGATAAAAACCATAGGCCTACAATCGATAAAAAACGTCCACTATGAAAAACAAAAGTTGAATACAAAGTTTTACCTAGCTCAAGCTTACCAATCCTTCCCAAACCACTTCACTAGTACCTTTCATTTTTAGCTTCTCACATTTTTCTTCCGAAGCACACTTGGAGTCCACACCAAGCTTGATCTCAACCTCTTCTTGAATCCACACAAGAAAAAAAAAAGGGGTTTTTACCCAAACCCAAATAGATTGGAAATTGAGAGATGAATGAAAAAAAGGAATCAACCCATTTTTGCCTCAAGAAAATCCATTGAAAACAATAGGAAAGTTGGATTTTCTTAGCAACCAAACACTCCAAGATAGGAAAGGAGAAGAGAACCAAAGGGGATGGTTGTTGCTATGTCTCTCACTACATACAACACAAGAAGCAAGTTTTGGGTTTTTTAATTGAAGGAAGCCTTTGATCCAACGAATGAGATTTCATCATAAAGTGTCAGCTAGATCGATCTGACCTAAAGCTGGATTGGAACAGAGTATTTTGAACACTTAGTAAAAAAAACTGCTTCCTAAACCTTCCTAACTCCTTAAAAAATATTTAAGTAAAACAACATTTAAATAATATGGTTGATTCAATTCCATCCAACTCCAACCTCAATTATATACCTTAGTCTCTTGACAAATTCAACAACTTGATCTTCATTAGGCAAGTAGTCCATAGAAGGATTGGAAAAATTGAGTTAGGAGATACTTAGAAACTTTATCCGAAATTACCAACCTAGATAACACTCATTTTTTTTTAGGCACTTTCTAGTGGCTACTTTTGAATAAGGCTAAAAATATTTTTAATTTTAGACACTAGGTGTATCTACTACTGCTACCTACTCTTTTTGAATAATTTCATACTTTTGATACTTTTAAGGCACACGCTTTATGATTTTCGAGGTTGTGTTACAATCTATCCCTTCAATTTATATATTTATTAATTTTTTTTTTATTATTTTAAATCCAAGGAAGTATCACTTGGGTTTTTTCTTTTTCTTTTTTTATATTATGTCATTTTATAACATAAATGAAAATAAAAGATTTAAGTGAAATTAAATCCATTTTTATAATTTTATTTTATTTTTTAAAACTAGAAAGAATTAAACACAATATATTTAATCTTTTTTATTAAATTAAAGATTTAGAAA
Organism: Vitis x doaniana; assembly: GCA_030345155.1. Classification (NCBI taxonomy): domain Eukaryota; kingdom Viridiplantae; phylum Streptophyta; class Magnoliopsida; order Vitales; family Vitaceae; genus Vitis; species Vitis x doaniana. The sequence goes on along the minus strand of CP128320.1, from coordinate 16,972,361 downwards.
CAAATATAAGATGATATTTTTTTTATATAAATGAAGGATGATCTTGAGTGGAGTAATAGTGAGAGTTTCAAAGTGTTTCTATCTTCTCTAAAAAAAGTATGTAGACTAATCACTTATCAATAATCAAGGAATAGGTGACAACGCTAATTGAGGACTAACCAACGCTAATTGTTTGAATCATAAAACAAATAATCAGAAAATAAAATGCAAATTTAAATAATGAAATGAACAAGACATGGCTCTGATACCAACTTTTTGTAGGATTGAAATTGAAATGGAAAGAGAAAGATGAAAGACTTCAAATTTGAAAATCAATACGAACTTTGATGAATTCTCCCAATAAAGATTGGAGGAGTCATAAGCAGTCTCGCTTAAAACCCAGTCTACTAGTCAAAGATTCAATAGAGTTCATCATCCTCAAACAAGATATTTAAAATAAGAAAGATAGAAATTGAATTTGGAATTTAAAATATTATTAAAACAAGAGAACGTACAAACTTTTGAAAATTACAAAATTTGAGCAGAACTTCTTTGTGTAGAACTCTTCATTACAAGGCTTTGGTTTTTCTCATAACAAGTTTCTCTTTACCCTCACAATTTTTGGCTAATGCCTCACAATGAAGGGAGAGACCCCTTATATAGAGCTCTAGAGACAGATTTGAAGAGCTTTAAAATCCACATATTTGAAAGACTTTGGAATCCACTGAAAGTACATTCTCATCATATTCCAACTGTCAATGGTTTTGAAATCCATAGGTTTGAGTCCACCGTTTTGTAGGCTGTTTTGTTGAGGTGTCCACATAGCCCACCCGGATTTGAAAATTTTCAAGTCCGCAACAGGATGAAAGTTCCATATGGCTGTTGAAAATTTGATTATCTTAAGATTTTTTGAGAGCTTTCCATGATGTCCAAAATCTCTTTAGAAGGTATAATCCAATGAGAGAATTGTCAACTGTTGGTTGACACGTACTCCCAATTCCCGCTTTTGAAGAGATTTGCATATTGTTTTTGAAGAGGCTTTTGAAGCATCATTCCAAGGGCATGTATGGCATTTCATAGCACGTGTTTTCATCTTGAGGCTTTTTAAAGTTTGAGAAAGCAATGTCGTCATCATAATCAAAACCAAACTACAATAAGGTTTGAGTGGCTTGTTGCTATAAAAGCTTGAGATGAGCCCGAAGCTGCTTGTTTGAAGAAAGGACTAAAGGAGAGTCTTTTTGAGAGGGGATAAAGCTATTTGAAAAAAGAGAAGGTATTTGAAAAAGTGTTTCAATTTTGGAAGGAGCATGTGTTACATTCCAATTTTTTATATGAGGAAGTTACTAGGAAGTGGCAAGTACAAAGTTTGACCACCACTTGACTTTAAATTCCTTTGCCAAATACGTGGGAAATGGACTTTTAATCATTTGTGTTTGGACAAAGTCTCAACACAGAATCCATGGGATTTGGAATCTAGAAGTGAAGAAAAAGGCTTGAGAATAAGGAGTAGGGATCAATCCCATAACATGCTCTTTGAAATAATCATAGGCAGATTTGATTTGAGGACAAAAGATTTCAGGGATGGCGCCAAAAAATAGCTACCATTCTTGAAACCAATTTGGAAAGTCATTTTGAATTTTATCATTCCATTGGAAGAACAAAAAATGATCAAAAAGTTTGAAGAAAATGGTGTAAAACCAAGCATCCACATAATCATGATAATCGTATGATGCTGGTTTGAAGTTTTGAGAAACATTTTGTGGGTATTAGGAGAATATCCCCACTAGGTTTCTGAAAATAATTTTTAAAAATTTTGCATCTTGAATAGCAAATGTTTGTGGAATCCTTGTTTTGTATATGAGTGATTACCATAGAGTCAGTGTCAACTAGAATAAACTCATAAAATTTTCTTGTTTTGACTAAATAATTTTGAGAAAAAAAAATCCTTTGGAAAAGATTTTTGTAATGTCTAGTGAACCAGACTTTGAAAAGTGGTGAGATTCAAGAATCAACACCTTCATCAAATGGGCTTTCGTAACATAGTTGCAAGAAGCCTGTTTTGAGGTCTGGGCTACATATGCAAAGGTTTGAGAAGGCTTAAGAATATTTCCTAAGACTTGGAATTGGTTTGAAACAAGGGTTTGAGATTGGATCTTCAAAACTTTGGGTCTTTCAATAAACATAGCATAATATGCTTTTGACTTGGGTTTGTGTTTGTTGGATTTTGAGTTGCTCATTTTCCCTACAAAAACTCCCAAGAGAGAAAATCAAGGAGAGAGTTTGAATCTCCTTTTAGAAATTCAATTTTTTTTAAAAAAGATAAAAGTTCTTGCCATCGAGCCAAAATTTGTTTTGAAATAATATTTTGAACATCCTTTTGGAGAATTTCTTTGGCACTTTTGCAATCAACTCAAAGAATAATTTTTTTTGTTAAAGGTATCTTCTTGAAATTTTTGAATGCATAAAACAATTGCCAAAATTTCTTTTTCGATAGTTGAATAGTTTTCTTAGGGTCCACTCCATATTCCTGAATGAAAACAGACAATGGAGATTTGATTTTGAAAATCTTGTTTGAGAATACCACCATATCATATATTAGAGGCGTCTGTTTCTATAATAGAAAAGGTTAAAGGGTTAAGGATTTCTAAACAAGGGAGACTCTTAACCTATTGTTTGACAATTTTGACTATTTTTGTGTGTTCTTGAGTCTAGGGCTTGGGCTTTTGTCTAAGCCTATGATACAAGGGTTTGATTATGGTTCTAAGATTTGGGTAGAAGTCTGACACATAATTCAAACTTCCTAAAAACCTTTAAAGTTGGGTTTTTTCTTTGATTTCATCAGGAAACTTACTAGCAAACTCTATAGATCTTTGAATAGGTTTGATTTTCCCTTGATACATTTTGAATCCTAAGAACCTAATCTTAGTTTGAAATAGTTTAATCTTAAGTGCTGAAACAACTAAACCATTTTCTTTAACAATATTTTGAAAGATGTTTAGATGTTTGAAGTGATACTCAATGGAATTAGAAAATATAAGTACATATCAATGTATACTATAGAGAAGTTAGTATGGGATCGAAAATGTCATTCATTATATTTTGAAATTCTGAAGGAGCATTCTTCAAACCAAATGGCATCACATTCCATTCATAGTGCCCAAATAGAACTGTGAATGCAATTTTGTATTTGTCTTTTTCATGAAGTTGAATTTGCCAAAATCCAAACTTCATGTCAAATTTTGAAAAGATTGAAACATTATGAAGACATCCAATAAGATCTCGTTTATTAGGTATTGGATACCTAGTCCATTTGAGGACCTTATTTAAGGGCTTGTAATTAATTACAAGTCTTGGAGCACCTCTTTCAATCTTTGAAGGTTTATTAACATAAAATCCCGCACAACTCCAAGGTTAGTGACTTTTTCATATTAGGTTATTGTCCAAGAGATCTTGTATTTCTTTCTTACAATATTCTAACATTTGTTCATTCATTTGAATGGGACTTGCCTTAGTAGGAATTTGATTTTCATCAAATCCTTCTATATGAGGCAAAGAAATAGATGTTTCTTTTTGTCCCAAAAATTATTAGGAATTGAAGAGCATAGTTCTATTTCAATTTGATTTTTGACTTTATTTACTCTATCTTAGATCTCTCATTGAAGAAGGTTTTCTTCTATTCTTTGATAATGAATTTCTTTACTTAGGAATTTGATATGTTTTTTTTTCTTTTGAATTAAATTCAGTTGCTTCATTCCATCATTTTGGAGAAGGTTAAGTTATTTGTGTTTGATAGGACTAGCAAACTTAAAAAAAATTGTTTATCCAGTATAATCATTTTTATTCCTTCTTTATCTAAGTTAAATGGATAAAATAGAGTTAAGAAAGGTGTTCCCAATATTACTTCTTGTTGCATATTTTTTACTAGAAGGAGGGAGGTTTTATAACAAACATTTTGATTGTATATGTGTACATTTGAAATTTTATAATCTATGTGTAAGCGTTGCAGGTGTTCCTACTGCTTCTAACTTATTTTCTTGTTTAAAGGTTATTAGATGATTTTCTAATTTTTGAAGCCTAATGTCTAATCCTTCATTTTGAATTATTAAGTCTTTAATTTGAAGTTTAATTTGACTTATTTCGTTTTGAAGATCTTGAATATTTGTTGGTCTTGGTTTAGAGATTGATCCAAAATAGGTTTTAGATTGTGTATTGATTTTTATTTGCTTCCCTAGTCTCTTTTTTTTTGTTTTTGAAATTCTAAATATTTTTTTATATATTCCCGTTGGATTTGAGGGTCTGGAATTTTATCTATCATTTTTATTAAGAAGTTTTGTTCATTTGTTAGGACATTAATAGTTTCGATACTGCAAAGGCAATTTTCTACACAATCGCAAGAGGATTTGAGGAAAAGTCATCAAAGGTTTCAAAAGAGTCTTCTTCTATTAGAAAGAATCATTCCTCACTACTTGTTGTCTTTGAGGATGTCTGGTCAGAAGATTCTAATTTGATTATATTAATCATTTGTTCCTTGAGGAGGCTTCCTATGTCTATGTCTTTTATAATTTCTTTGATTTTATAGTTTGGGGCTATGTGTCCCTTTTTGCCACATTTGAAACATTTTACTTCCCTTTTGTATTTTTTCTTTGAATGTTCTTTAGATTTTGATCTTTGATTATCTTGTTTTTCTTTTCATCTATATTTTGAGTATTTTCAGTTTGATTTTGGTTTTCTATGTTTTGACCTATAATATTTTTCTTTTTTAACAAAAGGTGGAAGAATCTTCTCATACCCGTATTGGGCACAAAAAGATCATATTTCTTTCTTTGAGGTTCTAAGATCTTCCTTGATCTTAGCATTAACTTTGATAAGGGAGCAAAGTGATAAACTTCTTGGTTTACAAAGTTTATTAGTTCTTCGTAGGTTAGAAAGTCATACGGTATTACTCCATTGTATTTTTCTTTGATTCTGATTTGAACTCTTTCTGCAAGGGAGGCCATGAATAACATAAATGAAAATAAAAAATTTAAGTGAAATTAGATCCATTTTTATAATTTTATTTTTTATTTTTAAATTAGAAAGAATTAAACACAATATATTTAATCTTATTTATTAAATTAAAGATTTAGAAACAAATATAAGGTGACATTTTTTTTATAAATGAAGGATGGTATTGAGTTGAGTAACAGTGAGAGTTTTAGAGTGTTTCTATCTCCTTTAAAAAAAGTCTTTAGACTAATCATCTATCAAAGGCTTTATAAAAAACTAACACTTTAAGTAATTTTTCCCTGTTCTTTTTTTTTTTTTTTTCTCAAAATTGAAGTTTCGGTTCAATAAAGTCAAGTCTGGCTTCAAACATGGTATGAACCTTCATTTACTACTCTGCCAACCAAATAAATAATGAGTTAATTTCATTCACCTCCCTTGAGTTTTTGACTAAGTATATTTTGAGTAAGAGGGGAGACGAGTGAAAATAAAAAATGAAAAGGATAGGTGAGATATTTGATAAAATTTCAAACCTGCGAGAGTTAGATGTATTTAATCAAAACCTTAGGGGTGGTGAATGAAATTAACCTATAAATAATTTATAAGTTTGACTCATTCCTCAAGTAAATAAATAATTTGTGGGAAGAGGGTAGATTGGGCGGGCCATTGATATATTATTGATAGCTTGAAGCAGGAGCTTCTGCTATCATCAACCAAGGTATCTCTTGGTTGGGCCAAAATCATGTGGCTTTCTTTGAGGGAAGTGATAATGGTGAGAGAATCTCTAAGTTTGGTCGCATCGTTGACGCATCTGATTATCCTGATCATGCCCCTTTCTTTGATCGAAGTAATGATGGAAGTGGTACAAGCTTCGGTCCTCTCATTCATGGAAATGGTTAGCCCTATGATGTGGGCCGTCGCTAAAGAGAAGTTGGCTCTCAAACCAGTGGGTGGAAATTCAAAGCTACAGCCCATGGCCACTGCTGCAATCCATGGGAATGGGAATGGGAATTTGAGGATCCATGGACAGTTCTTGGCCAAAGGTTGAGCTTCTAGGAAGTGGGAGTTTTGATAGAATGCACGAAGTCATCACCCAGTAAGTGTTATCCCCCCCCCCCAGTAACTGTTCAAAAGTTTGTTTCGATGTAATCTACTTCTTGGTAGATCTTCTTACAGGATAAATCACAGTATATTACCATGCCTACCAGCACGTATTCAGGTGGAAATTCAATGCTAGATCCCAGTGCGATTGCTAAGATCTATGAGAACAGGAAATTCAAAATTTATAACTTCTGGGAAAAGGTTGAGCTTCTAGGACGTGGGAGTTTTTGGGATAGTGTACAAAGCCATCACCCGTCAATCTCTCCCCTTATTATGTTGAATGGGTAGAAGAAAAATACGAGATTTGGTAAAATTTAAAAACACATTTTAAAAACTTGAAAAATTACTTGTAATATTAATTTTTGAAGTACTTAATAGGTGATCATTTAAAAAATAATTCTACACCAACACTTCCACTAAAAACATTTCGAATAGAAATACTATCAAATGCACTCTTTCTATTATGTTTCTTGTTTCTATTAACGAGAATGAGGTAGATACTTAGTGTTTGTTTTTTTTTTTTTTTAATTTTTTGCTTAAAGTAATCTGCTTTAAAACTTTAAATTATTTAATTTTTTACCTTTTTATGGCTTGCTATAAATTTTTTTGCTGAATAGAAAAAACCAAAATATTTAGCTTTTTCTAAATGGAAAAAATAATATGTTGGTGTTTTTTAATGTTTAATAGAAATAAAAAATTTCTTTATTTTTTATTGCTTAATAGAAATAAAATATTATAAAAGCAAACAACTTCATACTTAACACTATTTAATGACTATTTAGTTTTAATTTCTATTTAGAATTAAGTAAAAATAAATCAATAAAACACCACCTAAGTTGGAACATATTTTCATTTGAATTACTCTCTTTAAGATATTTTAGGATAATCATCTATTAAATATTTCTGGAAAAAAACACTAGAAATGATTTTTGTGACTTTTTAAAAGAGTTTGAAACTTTTGTTAAATATCTATTTTTTTATATCAAAAATGTTTTTTATACTAGAAGTGTTTTCGAAAAACTCTAAGAAATGGATTCTGCAATTTAAAACTGTGAGCAATTATCCTTGCAATTTTATTTATTCATAGCTTTAGTTCATAAACCTTGCCCCATGCCGTTAAAAGAGGGAGCTCACTATGATCTTAGAAAGTGAATATTGTGAAGTCTATCATGGAAACCATACGTAATCAACCAAGAAGGTGAATTATTGATGGTCTATTTTTTGAATTTTTACAAATGTGTTGGTTAGTTGTTATCAAAATAAATACTAAATATTATAAAATACTTAAAGTAAATGGATAAAAGGTAGAGAATATGCAAATAAAAATTTTTAATGCGGTTCAGCACACTCTGCCTTGGAGCTCCTTCGTAGGTTTTAAGATGATCTACTATATCACCATTCTTCTCAATCAAGATTTTTCTTATCCTTCTTTATACCTATATTTCTCAAGTTTTAATGGATTTTTATAATCTTGAAGGTGTTTACGTATGTTTTTCCATGATAATGATGATTATCCACATCATACGGGTCATTGCTAGACAAAGGTTGACTTTACAAGTGGGTTGAAATTCAAAGCTAGAGCCTGGGGCTATTTCTACCACCCATGGAAATGAGAAATCGAAGATCTATGACACTTTGGAAAAAGTTAAGGTTCTAGGAAATGAGTAAGTATTAAACTCACAACAATTGTTTAATTTATTTATTTATTTTTACTTCTTAAATTTACAATACATAATGTTTTAGGGGAGCTTATGACAATCTTTGAAAGTGAATATTCTGAAGTTTACTATAAAAAACTTAGGTAATCACCTAAAAAGGGAGTGAATTAGTAATAGCCTATTTTTAGAAATTTTACAAATATGCAAGTAATAGATACTAAAATAAATACTAAATAATATAAAATGCTAGAAGAGATAAAGTATAGAGAAGATGTAAATAGCAAATTTTGATATGGTTCAACATAATTGTTTACATCTGAGGTATTGTAGTTACTCTATAGGTTCAAGATAATCCATTGTGTCAAGAGTCTTCTTAAAATTCAAAACTCCTTGTTATCCTTCTTTGGGCTTAGATTTTTTATTTTTTATTTTTGGTTCTAATGGATCTTTATAATTTTTAAGGTACTATGCATGCATTTCAACGTTGATGATGATTATGCAAATACACCTTCACATAATTTTAATGATGATTATTTAATATCATGCCGGTCGTTGCTAAACGAATGGGTGGAAATTCAAAACTAGAGCATTGGGCTATTACTAAAACCCTTGACAATGGGAAATTGAAGATCCATGACAGTTCTTGGGAAAAGGTTAGGTTTCTAGGAAGTGATAGTTTTGGAAGAGTGTACAAAGCCATCACTCAGTAAGCGTTAATCTTTTCCATTTTGACAAATGTTGAGTGTATATTGAATTTAGTGGTTTTCATGTTCAAATCTTTTATTCTATGTTTGATTTCAATAAGTACTAAAAATATGTATATTAAAAAGTTATTTTCTCATTTTTAATCTTATTATAAAAAATACAAAATCAAATAAAAAATAAATGAAAATTGTATATATTTTTAAATTATTTAATATTTATATAAAAGAAGAAAAATATGTGAAATGAGTTTGAAATAACATATAAAAATAATTTATTAACTTTAAATTTATTTTTACTTTTTTTTCTTTCTATTTTTTTTTTTATTTTCTTTCTTTTATATTGTCCCTCAATTTTTTTGGGAACTGAACATAGCTGAAATGTTAATATTTTTTGTGTCTATTAATGAGAATGAGGTGGATACTTATAAATTACATGTTTAACTCTCACTGTTGATGCTAAATCAACTAGAGATGATGTTTCTCCTTGTTACAGTAGGAAATGACTGAATACAGTAGGTGAGGACCGACTTCTCTTTTCTTTCCTGCAAAAAGATGTCCAAACAAGTTGTCTGGACACACCCTTCGAAGCCCAAGTTAGTTGGTTAAAACCAGCTCGAGAAATCGCTCATTCTTTGGAGCTATATCAGGCTTCTTGTATTGCGTACCTGGATTTTGGTTGTATGAGGGTTTTTATAGTGTTTGCGACGGGGTCACGTCTGCGCTGAGGTGGCATCTTGACTTTCGTAGTCATGATGGCAGCACAGTTCGTGGTAGGGCAATCATCACCATTTAAGTGGCTGATAGGGGCTACCAGTGGGGATGACATGATGGTTTGCTTGTCACCTCACTTTGCAGAAAGTATGGTGCAACGTGTAGTAGCTCGCCTGCGAAGGTAGAGTGACGTCCCGTCAAATGTATTGATGGCTTGGGGGAATGATTGCCTGTAGGAGTGGGCCAGGATATCTACCCGAAATGCATTGTGCAATTTAGAGGATCACGATGTGACAGGTCTCTGATACCTGTTGGCTGGATAGGATACTCCGGTTTGATGATGATCATTCGGACAGAGATAGAAGGATGCCACGTGGACCAAGAGTGGCCTGCCACATGGCTATATGGGGGAAGCCCCCATAATCCCTCATTTTAACTCGAGTATTTCATCTGGACAGAAATGGCAGGTTAAAACATTTTTCAAACCCTTTTAGTAACCTTAGGACACGTGGCATCCGAGGGTGTTAAGGAGAGGCATCGTTATCGAGGTTGTCATCAAACGACGCGTCGCTTTGGAGAATGCACTTCTAAGCGTCTTATCATTTGGAATTTCTAGGGCGTCTACCCTTATAAATAGGGAATTAATCCCTAGGAAGTACATTTTCTAGTCATTTCGCTTTTGTCATTTCAGTCTATTTCCTTTCGTTTCGCATTTCCCATATTCAAACAGTCATTGTCCTTTTGGCTTGTTGTGCTGCATTTCTCCTTCTTCAGCGAACTTTCCGACTGATCTTTCTTGCCTTCTACAAATCAACTTCGACACTTTGTTGAAGACATTTTCCTGGTATGCTCGTTTTTCTTCTCTACTACCCCCGATTTTCCATTTTTCTTGATAGCTTCATTTGTTGCTGTTTGGGGATTATTTTGGAGTTTGAGGGTCTTGGTCGATTGCGAAGTGGTTGCTTCGAGGCTTGTAAAAATAGATTTGTGGTCTTTCTGGGCCAGCAGGTCTCGTTAATGGCATGACCTGCTAACCCTTATTAGGGTTAGAGTTTGCCATGTTTGTTGCTTTGTTGGGGTTTTTTCAGAGTTTGTTTGCGGTCTGTTTTTCCTTTGTTTGAGGTATCATAGAGAAAAAAATCCATAGTTAGGATTTTCGCTGATAGGTAGGGTCGGATGCCTTGAATAGGGCAGGCCCTAAGTCTAGTATAATCGCTTGTTGTGTGTTTTAGGGGCACTGCCTTTTGGTGGTAGGGTCGGGTGGCTATTTTTTAACATTCAACATTGTATCGTGCAGGTCTAACTCGGCCCATCGCTTCTAGTATGCCAGTGAAAAAGGACATTGCCTCGACCAGCGTTGTTATGAAGGGTGGCCGGATAGGTGCAAGCTTCAGACGCCCCTAATCGGAAAAGCCTACCGAGCTCCTTTCTGAATGGGAGTTTCAGAGCGCTTCTGTATTCTGAGCGACATCTCCGTTCACTTGGTGGATGGAGATCTGACATCCACTGAGAAGGAAGCTCGAGATGCTATTTTCTTCATCAAGGAGTAGTTTAACGTAGGGCTCTGTTTCTCTCTCCCGTCTATTTTCAAACAATTTTTACACTGCATCCAAATTCCTCACGTTTTTATCCATCCCAACATTGTTCGGGTGCTGATGGGATGCATTATTCTGGACATGTTATTCCGTCTAGACTTCTCCCTATTAGAGGTCTTCTTTATCTATACCATCAAGAAGAGCAAAAAAGATATCTTCAACCTGTTTGCTCATATCCTATCTCTCCAATTGGTGACCGACCTCCCGAACTCGAATAAGGGTAGAGCCAAAGGGCATGTCCTGGTTTGGGGCCCGTGGGATGGCCTAGTCGAGCATCTGGAAAGGGATTTCCGTCCAAACTTTTCGCTTAATGATTACTACTAAAAAAGTACTCTTTTATAGCTTGAAACTAACTATTTTAAATACTTTTAAGTAGTAGTTAATACCTTTTAACTCAATTGGCACATTAAGGAACCTAGCAAGGGTTACTAATAAGTTTTTGGCAAGTTTTAATGTTTTTGGTAGCTATTTGATTATTGAAACAAGCCAAGAATGAGGGAGAATTTTGTGAAATCCATGGCAATGCAAGTTAAAGCTCAAATACATGAAGAATCCAAACTTTAGAGCACTTCATAGCCCTTTTCCAAGCCAATCAGAGATGCAAGGAAGAAAACCTGAGGAAGAAATCCAACAAACAACATTTTTGCATGGCTGTGCGAAATTTCGCACACCATGCAAAACCACTTGAGGTAGCCAAAGGATTTCGCACACCATGCCAAATTTTGCATGGTATGCGAAATCTTCCTATGCACCGACTCTGTTCAATTTTTATCTTCAAATATTTTGTGTAATTTCCTAGTTTCTCCTTATAACCAACCTAGATATTTTCTTTTATATCTTTTTATATATCTTTTAGGTAGCATATATATAAGGGGAGAGAGAGAGAGAGGGAAATATATATGTATGTATTTCATTGAACACTTGTAAATTTCGAGGAGTAAGAAACATACAAAGCTTTTGCTCCGTCTTTCCTTCTCATTTTGTTTTCACTTTTCTTCCTAGCCAAACAACCTTTGAGGATGATTTCTCATGGGATGAGTGGCTAGGTTTTACGTTTCTTGGAGTGATGGAAGCTAGGTGAAGGACCCAAATGCAAAGATGGGAGTTGTCCTTGCTTTAAATGAAAGTAGTTGTTAACCATTAATGGTTTTTATTTTAAGGTTTAGCTTTAAATCCCTTAAAAGCACCTTGAATGGCCAATACTTGGTAAGCTTTTCGGATTCTATGGATGCTTATTGCTAGATCCATGGATGTCTATTAGTTATCATTTACGAACCATTGGAAGGTGGTTCAAGGTGAGACTCTTTAGTGTTTGAAGCCATTAATGGGAAACAACTATTATTTTTCATGAACCGTTGGGATCAAATCTTAATTGCTAAATACAAAATCCGTTCGGGAGATAACCATCCTTTATGTTATTATCCCCAACGCGAGAAGAAGATCTGGAATCTCCCCATTTGTATAAGAAACCCAATCCTAGTGACCTAAAGCTCCAAGAGATCTTTTCTTTATAGTTAACTTCACTTATTGTTTTTGCTTAACTTAAAATCAATCTGTGCAACCACAATTCATTTTCTTTAAAAGCTAATTTTTCATAAGAAAAAACACCATTTTATTTCCTTCATTTAAGTCAACTGTATGATGAAAACCCATCCCTGGGGACGATCATAGAGCCACTATACTATGTTAGCTATGCTACCCTAGTGTAAGGTGATTTAAGTTTTATAAATTTTGTTGATAACACCCATCTGGACCAGAATCAAATGGCACGACTGCAATAGGGACGAATCACTTAAAATTCCTGGTAGGGATGGCTTTAAGCGATTCTTCAATTGTCTTTCTTTGTGAACTGATATCACTTTAGTGCTAACACTGTCCATTTTGATTGATGCAGATAAGGACAGAAGGGGTCGACTGGTCGAGTGGGTAGAGAAAGCTTCGTTCGACCTACTGAACAAGCTGTTCGTGATCACTTTCGACAAAAAGAACCACCAGACGCTTTTGACTACCTGGAATTTGCTTGCGGTTATCCGTGAGTCCCAACCTTACATTCTCCCCATTATCCTTAGGCGGCTCCCAAAGGTCATAGTGCTCGGGAAACATCATGTTTTGAAGGATCTCTCCTTTTACAAAGAAGCACACGAGGCGAACGCTAGAGCTCACCAGGAGCACCTTGATCAGAGGGAGGAGAAAAGACAAGAGGGGAAGTTGAGGAAGGGCCGTAGTGAGAAATGCCATGTTTTATCTTTCGCAGTCCGCCATCCAATTAAGAAGAAGAAGTCTTCCACCAAGGTGGTTAAGGTACTAGCCCGGGTATCTGAATCGTTTTCCGCTTCTACTTTTTCTGTACCTCTATAAACAAATAGCTCTGTTCCGGATTCAAAAGATGACTTGGACCCTCTAAGGTTTGAACGGAGTGACTTAGATCCTCAGAGTTCCGAATTTGATCCTGTGATACTCGTTGTCATATACAAACCGGAGGTGGAAGAGGATACGGCGACCGACTTGAGGGTCGGGCTTCAGGGAGAGACAACACAAACGACTATCTGATCCTATTGAGGTGGTTGCTTCTCCTGCCAAAAGATCCTATCCAGAGGAGGTTCACGAAGAGCCTATCATAAATGCTCCCAAGACGCCAATGCCCCATTCGGATGCTACATGGTCCAACAACGCGTTGGTTGTCGCGTCTCTTACTAGGAATGAGACTTGCCCTGTTCAAGATGGGGCGTCTAACGGTCCGGTTCCTACGGAGGAGGACTTAGACTAGAAGGATGCCCCTACTTCCGTTCCTCCTCCGAGCTAGGAGGAAATGATAGAGATGCTGAGGCGAGTGCCTTGCTTCACTGATGTTGAGTTGCATTCGACAAAGATGTTAGATTTTTTTCCTTTCACTAACCGGGTTTCGGTGAGCTTAGGCGGTGACCTCCTCATCTCTGTCACAACCCAACTTCCACTCGGAACGCCTGACTCTGCGGTCTCCCGTATTCAACTATTGTAGGATTGCATGACTCAGGAGACTGCAAAAGTGGTAAGCTACTATGCCTTCCTCCTTATGCTATAATGTAAACTTTAATCCCGAGCTTACTCTATTTTTGTTATCGCCTTTAGGTGGTGGTCAGAGTTCGCAACCTGATGCGACACCGCACTCTACTTTTTGAGCGATTGGAGGTTGCTGAGGCTTTGAGGGCGTTCATCACCCATCGCGTGGGCGGCGGTGAAGAGCTCTGCATTAAGCTAGAACAGGTGGAAAGCGACCTTGCTGCTGCATAGAAGGCTATTGTAGAGGGAGCCGAGGCTTTGAAATTGGTGGAGGTGGAGAAAGAGTCGGTCCATGCTGAGGCTGATTGGTTGAGAGAGGAGGGCAAGGCCATTGAGGCTAAGTGCAAAGAGTTTGAGCAGGAGAATGCCCAACTGAAGAAAAAGCTGGAGGAACTCCGGGCTAGATTCGCAGATCAAAAGAAAGAGTTGGAGGAGGAGTATCAAAAGCAAGTGGACGAGATGTTCTTCAATGGCTATCAATGTTGTATGAAGAAGAATGACATCACACCGGATACTCATTCCTTTCCTTCAGACGACAAGGACGAGGTACCCGACAGTTCTTCTTGAGGAGATGAGATTTTTCCTATGGCCGACTTTTCGGTCGAGCCATAACACATATTTTTTTTATTATTATTAAGTCATTTGTATTTCGCCATGATTTGTCTGGCCAACACTTGTAAAGAACAATTTCTCACTTATGAATACGAATGCAATATTTCACTATCTTTCTTGTGCACTTTTTCTTCTTTTACTTTACTGATAGTATTGCCTTAGATTAGATACATTCCATAAGTGGAGCAGGGGCATTCCATCCAGCTTTTGTAGATGGTAAACCCCAAATTCTCCAACCTTCAAGACAATATAAGGCCCCTCCCAGTTAACTTGGAGCTTTCTGAAGACTAAGGTTCCAACCTTAAAGGCACGGGGTTGGGCTTTCCGGTTGTAGTAGGCAGTAGCTCTTTGTTGATCTGAGGCCATCCGGATAGCTGCACTCCCCCTCTCCTCGTCTGCCCAATCCAAGTGTCTCTCAAGTTCTTGACATTTATCCCTTTGATCCTGTACGACGGTTCAGGTTGTGGGCATGTCTATCTCTGTTGGGATAACTACGTCCATCTCGTAGGCAAGAGCGAAGGGAGTGTTTCCGGTTGGTCATCCAAGTGTTGTTCGATAAGCCCACAGGATGTCGGGTAGTTCTTTCACCCACTTCCATTTGGCTTTTTCTAGCATTTTCTTTTGTGCGGAGAGCAGGGTCTTGTTTGTTGCTCCCGCTTATCCATAGCTCTGAGGATATCATGGTGTGGAGTATAGATTTTTTATTTTTAGCTCCGAACAAAAGGTCCTGAACTCAACATTGTCAAACTGTGGTCCGTTATCAGCTATAATTGTTTGCGGAATTTCGAACTAACAGATGATGTTTTTCCAAACAAACTTAGAGACATCCTTATCTTTGATGTTGGCATAAGCCTCTGCCTCTACCCACTTGCTAAAGTAGTCGGTGGCCACAAACAAGAATTTCTTATGAGCGGCTGTGACGGGTAAGGGTCCTACTATGTCCATCCCCCATTATGCGAATGGCCAAGGGCCTGTAACTGGGTTGAGAACTTTAGATGATATGTAAGGAATGGGTGCGTGCCTTTGACATCGGTCACACTTCTTGATATAATTTTTCACGTCCTGTTTCATGATGGGTCAATAATATCCTTGCGAGTGGGTAAGGTGCACCAGGGTTCGTCTTCCTGAGTGATTGCCACATATTTCTTCATGTAGCTCTGCTAATACATACTGAGCTTCCATTCTATTTAAACACCTGAGGTATGAACCTCCAAAGGATCACCTGTAGAGACAATCCCCATTCAAGGTGAAGCGGGTAGCCTGCACCCGGACCCTATGCGCATGTTTGTTCTCTTCGGGCAGGTCACCTATCCGGAGGTAGTTTTCAATTTCATGTGCCCACTCCGCACCTACCTCTCTAGCGTTGCAGACAGGTATGACTACAATTGAGGAAACGGTTTGGAAATGGACGGGTAATAATATTGCCTCATTCACGGGGAGTGTAGTAGCTACTCCAACCAAGGCATCGGCTTGTACATTTTATATGTGAGGAATCCTTTTGATAGCCCATTTATTCAGTTAATTTAGAGCACCTCTTACTTTAGTCAGGTATTGAGTCATACGTCCATCTTTGGCTTTGTACTCCCCTTGAATATGCCCAACAATGAGTTGAGAGTCACTGCAGATTTTGATCTTGGAAGCTGAGAGAGCAAGTGCAAGGTTTAGTCTGGATAGGATGGCCTCGTACTCGGTTTCATTGTTGGATGCTGGGAACCCAAGCCGGATGGCCTGTTCTAGCTGTTCTCCGATTGGTGATCGTATGAGGGGGCCTATTCCGGATCCCGAGGTCTGGGAGGCTCTATCGACGAAGAGAATCCATCACCCCTCTCTACCAGGTTCTTTGAGTTGAGAGGGTTGCTGGGGGATCTCAGCTATAAAGTCAACCATGACTTGTCCTTTTATGGATAATTTAGGCTAATATTTGATCCCGTACTCCCTCAATTCTATGACCCACTTCAGCCTTCTTCCTGATAGATCAGATTTG
Source organism: Vitis x doaniana (assembly GCA_030345155.1). Taxonomy (NCBI): domain Eukaryota; kingdom Viridiplantae; phylum Streptophyta; class Magnoliopsida; order Vitales; family Vitaceae; genus Vitis; species Vitis x doaniana. The sequence goes on along the minus strand of CP128320.1, from coordinate 16,955,995 downwards.
CGCAAAATACTTCTGAGAGGTTGGTTGGTAAGCACGATAATTTGATGAGCCTGGAAATAGGGGTAAAGTTTCTACTCAGCGCTTCTCAAGGCCAAAACTATCTGCTCCATTTTTTAGTACCTGGTTTTTGCATCGAACATTGCTTTGCTGATGTAGTAGACAGGCCTTTGTTTTTTGTTCGATATGCAGTAAAACAAAACAGTGCTAACCGCACAGTTGGAGATTGCTAAGTACACGTACAACTATTCACCGAGTTGAGGGCTGGTCAGAATGGGCGATTGTGTGAGATAAAGCTTGATTTCTTCAAATGCAAACTGAAAGTCTTCCTTCCATCATGTCGCGCTGGCTCTTTTTAATGCAAGGAAAAAATGCCTTAGTTTGTTTGTAAACCGGGTTATGAAGCACCCTAGTGCAGCGAGTTTGCTAGTGAGGCATTGCAACTCCTTTTTGTTGCGTGGGGCGGATGTCTCTATGACAGCTTTGATTTGATTTGATTTGGATTGGCCTCTATGCTCCTTTGAGTGACCATGAACCCCAAGAATTTTTCCGCACTCACTCCAAAGGCGCAATTGGACGGATTGAGCTTCATGTCGTATTCTCTCAACAAGTGAAAGACTTCTTCTAGGTGTTGGTCATGTTCGCCCTTGGTCCTGCTTTTCACTACAATGTCATCAATGTATACCTCTATCGTGCGTCCGATTAGAGGTTTGAAGATTTTAGTCATCAGCCTTTGGTAAGTGGCTCCAGTTTTTTTAAGTCCAAACGACATGACTTTGTAGTAATAGAGCCCATGTGGTGTTATGAAGTCAATTTTTTCTTCATCTGGTGGATACATAGGGATCTGATGGTACCTGAAAAAGACATGTAGGAAGAAGAACATTCTGTGTTTCGGTGGTGGAGTCCACTATTTGGTCTATTCGGGGGGAGAGGAAAGTTGTCCTAAGGGTAGGCATCATTGAGGTTAGTGTAATCAACGCAGACTCGCCATTTCCCCAATGTTTTCGAGACTACAACCACGTTTTCCAACCAGTCAGGATACTGAACCTCTTTGATAAATTCGGCTATCAATAACTTGTTTATCTCATTCTGAATGATTTTTTGCCTATCCGGATAGAATTGTTGGACCTTCTGGTGGATAGGTCTTGAGAATGGAAGAATGTTAAGTTGGTGGGAGGCAATTGACGGGTGAATTCCGAGCATGTTAGAGTGTGTCCACAGGAAGACATCTTTGTTCTGCTGAAGTACTCCTTCAAGGCTTCGCGCCTCGTTCAACTCTAAGAGGGAGCTTGCGTAGGTAAAATGATCATCCTTCTTCGAGATCTAAATGGTCTGCAAGGGGTCGGCCATCGGGGGATCTTTCTTCATCGAATATTGTAATTGCTATTAAAAGACCGTGCTCGTAGTTTTGAAGGTGGCTCATTGTCACTACTAGATCCAGTTTTCTATGCCACTTGGTAGCACTATCGGGCTGATTCATGCCTAATTGGTGTCTCAGCTGATTCGTGTCCAGCTGGTGCTCCTTGATTGAGGGATTAATCAACAAAATTTATAACCTATTACACCATATACTAGGGTAGCAAAGACAAAGCTACTATAGCATAGTGGCTCTAGGATCGTTCACTAGGATGGGTTTTCACTTCACAAATGATATTAATTCAAAGCTGAATTGGTGCCTTTTCATTTCAAGGTTAGCTTTAAAAGAAAACATAAACTTTGGTGGAAAAAGGATTGGTTTTAAGCTAACCAAAAATAGTAACTGATTTTACTTACAAAGAAAAATGTTTCTTGGAGTTTCAAATCACTAGGCTCAGATTCCTTGTACAAAAAGGAGAGTTCCGGTCACTTGTTTCTTTTCCTCCCATTAGAGAATTAACATATAGTTCCTTCTCCAACCGGTGTTGTACAGATGCTTCCCATTAATGGGTTCAAACACTAAATCCCTCTCACTAATGCAACTTGCAATGGCTCATACCTCTCACCTAGCACTTGCCATTCAAGGTGATCTTTAACCTTGGATTTCCCGTCAAAAGCTCGCAAGAGATAACTAATGGATGTCTCCTTGGAGTCCAAAAGCTTACCAAGTGTTGGCAATTCTAGAAAATCCTACCTTCAAGCCACCTCCCAAAGGCTCGCAAGGGGTAAACTAGTGAATCTCCATGGACGGAGATCACTTGCCTTACCAAATGTTGGCCCAGGTGATTTAAAGACGTTTTAAGTTAACTAAAAAGATAAAAACCATTAACGGGTCACACTTTCTCTTCATTAAAAACTAAAACAACAAAACTTCCAATTTATGCATGTGGAAACTTACCCGGCTTTCTTCACTCCAAGAGACAAAGAGCCTAGCCTCTCATCCTCTGAGAAAACGTCTCAGAGAATGTTTGGCTAGCAAGAAAATTAAAGAGAAAACACGAATATATAGGAAAAACAGAGCAAGTGCTCTGGTCGTTGATTCTATATATGATATATTATATGATGGATTATCTTTTTTACAATGGATGCAAGGGAGTTTATATAGGAAGGTAATTTACCCTTCCTTGGATACTTCCTAGCTAAGGAATTACATGAATGGCTGAATACAAGGAGAAAATGGAAATTTAGACACAAAAATATCAGAAGAAAAGATCTAAAAGAGTCGGTGCACAACTATCGGGAAGCTTCAGGACCGTTTCGCAGGTGAAAATGAGGTCTGCGAGATTTCGCAGATGTACAAAAAGGGCTGCGAAATTACTTCGCAGCAACCGGTTGATTTCGCACCGCTGCGAAGTGGAAGAGGTCTTCCAGCTTGCAGCTATCGGCTTCCAACTTGACGTGAAACTTCAGGGGGAATTCACAGCACTGTGCAAAAAGGCTGCGAAATATCTCGCAACAAAAGGGTGATTTCGCAGCACTTTGTAAAATCTTCCTTCAGCTTGGAGTGATCGGCTTCCAATGGCTGTAACTTCCTCATTTCAGCTCCGAATCGTGTACCGTTTGAAGAATTGGATTCTTGACTTCCTAAGCTTTAAAATGACATATAGCATGTAGAAAATGGACTTCGGAAAGTGCTCCAAAAGTGCGAAAGAAGACTGCAGCTGCTGTCCTCTGTTTTCTTCTTTGCTTTTCTCCTCTTTGCTTCTCTCCTTGCATTCCGGATTTGCTTATGGCAAAGGACTTCAAAGCTTTGGTTCTTCATGTTTCTGAGCTCTTCATTGCTTTGCCATGGATTCCAAATAACTCTCCTCAATCTTGGATTGCTTTGGTGATCAAATTACTAACAAAAACACCAAAACTTACACAATTTAATTAGAATTGATTGCAAGGGTCCTTAACATGTTAATTGGGTTAAAAGGCAATAATTACTACTCAAGAGTGTTTAAAAGAGTTAATTACAAGCTACAAAATAGCATGTTTTGAGTAGTAATCACGGGCTGCTAGCTGGCTTCCATAGAGATTAATCTGTCCATCTTCTATGAGATAACTCACCATCTGATGATAAGTAGAAGGAATGGTTTTCATGTCGTGCAGCCAAGTGCACCCCAATATGGCATTGAATGAAGATAGGTCTTCTACTATTGAGAATTGCACATTCGGAGCAATGGGGCTGGTCTGGACGGGCAGCACGATGTCGCCCAGAGACATTGTTGAAGCTCCTTTGAATCCTAATAATATCCGTCCAGGATTTTCCAGATTCGATGGTGAAAGCCCCATATGTTTAATTACAAATACCTGTAAGAGGTCGGCTGAGCTACCCAGGTCGACTAAGATCCACCTTACATCGAAGTCACTGATTCCCAACGATAGGATAAGGGCATCCCGATGGGGTTGTAATATTCGATTGGAGTCTACTAGGGGAAAGGTGATTTCCCCATCTATTGAGCGCATGCTCCTGCTGATTAATCCGGGCTTGATGGAGCTGACTTGCTCTCGCACGGAGGTGGCTTGAAGTAGCCTCCATCTCTTGTGTTTAGAGTTGTATTCCTCGTCGATAGGTCCGCCGTGAATATAGTTGATCACGACCCTAGGAGCTGTAGAAGCTGCAGGGGTCGTGGTGGTTGGACTTCTGGATGTCACCCCATTTTTACCTTCTGAGCGAACGTATTGTCTCAAGCGTTCGACTCTTACTAGCTTCTCCACCAAATAATGGAGGCTTCTACATTGCTCCGTAGTGTGTTCGTGCTCTTTGTGATAGACACATTTTCTATTGTGGTCTCTCTTAGCCGAATCTATTTTTAGGGGCTCTGGCCACTTGAAGTCGGATAACTTGCGGATCATGGGGAGGAGCTTCTCGTATGAAACATTGAGTGGGATGAAGTTGGGCTAGTTTGGCTGGCGTTGTCCACCCTACCCCCTATTTGATTACCTTCGTTGGCTTGCGGTTTTGGAATTCCTAGCCCCAACATTTTTGGTAGGTCGACTAGTGACCAGGATCTGCTGGGTGGCTGCACGGACATTGTCCTCAAGCATGGAATATTTGTTTGCCCATCTGAATAGATCGTCCATAGTTACAGGGGGCGTTTTGGTGAGAGATTTGAAGAAAGGTGTGCTTGGGCAGATACTCATTTTAAAGATTTGGAGAATAGTGTCCATGCTGTAAGACTCTACCTAGAGTACAGCTTGCCCGAATCACTTTACGAACCCCCTCAGCGACTCATTCTCCTACATCTTTATGTTTTACAGGGTGCTAATGTTTTGTTTGTGTTGTGTTGAACATAGATATTGTCCCACGAAGGCCTTCGATAGGTCCCAAAAGTTGTCGACGAAATTCATCTGGAGGCGGTGGAACCACGAGAGGGCCTAACCTTGGAAGCTGGCCAGAAAGACCTTGCACAACAGTGCGTCATTCCCTATGTCAAGGGTCATAAGCTGTCTGTAGTGCATGATGTGATCAAATGGATCAATGAATCTATCGTACGTAAAGAATTTTGGCTCGATGAACTCTCTCGGGGGTTCGTAATTGATAATGCGAGAGCTAAAAGGCATGGAGAGCATGTTGTACAGTCGCCTGCTGGCAAAGCCGAGGGGAACTCTACTTACCATATCCCCTTCCAATTGTTGTAGTGTTGGGTATGGAGGCCAGTTTAGTATAGCAGGTGCAGCAGATAGGGCAGGGTATACCTCCTAGGCCGTGGCTATACGTGGTTTCTCCATACCAGGCTCCTGTGGCCCTAACCTTGCGCGCATTGTATCTAATAGTTGGGATTTCCTATCGCGTCTCCTTTTAGATGAGACACGAGTGGAATCAGAGTTTTCGTCCTATGGCGCATGATAGGCCGATAGGGGTCCTTCATCAGGTCGTATACCATGCTCATCAGAGGGGGACTTTGCGCTTCTAGGGTATGTTGCCTCCTCATTTTTCCTGGAGTTCGTTCACTAACTCCTTGGTTGTCAGCTACGAGGGGGGCCTGACGAAGATGCTTGAATTCGCAACACCTCGTTCTCCTCTCTGAGTCTTCTTGTTTCTTGGAGCAGGGCTTGCACTTGTCGCTCGCTTTCTCATTGGCGTCTTTCCATACTCTCACGCTAGTCAAAGTAACCTTCGTCACCCATGGCAAACGATCGACTTCTTGAGGGTGTTGACATTCTTGTTTCCTTCCCACAAACAACGTCAATGTTAATGCTGAATCAATTAGGGATGATGCTTCTCCCCGTTATAGCAAGAAAGGACTGAATACAGTCGGTGAAGACTGACTTCTCTTTTCTTTCCTGTAAAAAGATGTTCAGACGAGTTGTCCGGACACACCCTCCGAAGCCCAAGTCAGTTAGTTAAAACTAGCTCGAGAAATCACTTATTCTCTAGAGCTATATCAGGCTTCTTGTATTATGTACTTGGATTTTGGTTGTATGAGGGTTTTTATAGTGTCTGGGACGGGGTCACATCTGCGCTGAGGTGACATCTTAACTTTTGCAGTCATGATGGCAACACAGTTCGTGGCAGGGCAATCATCACCATTTAGGCGACTAACAGGGGCTGCTAGTGGGGATGACATGATGGTTCACTTGTCACCTCACTCTGTAGAAAGTATGGTGTAGCGTATAGTAGCTCGCTTGTGAAGGCAGGGTTACGTCCCGTCAAATGTACTCATGGCTTGGGGGAATGATTGCTTGCAGGAGTGGGCCAAGATATCTACTTGGAATGCATCGTGTAGTTTAGAGGAGCACAATATGACTAGTCTCTGATACCCGTTGGTCGGATAGGAGACTCCGATTTGATGATGATCATCCGGATAAAGATAGAAGAATGCCACGTAAACCAAGAGTGGCCTACCACGTGGCTATATGGGGAAAGCCCCCACATCACCATTTTTTTATTTTTGAATAAATTTAAATTTAATTATAAACCTATTAAAGATTAATCTCATTAAGTGTTTTTTTTTTTTTTTTTTTGACATTGGAATGTTGCAAAGTGTTAAAGTTGTTTATATTAAACATTAAACAAAGCTATTTCAAAATCGAAACTAAGCGAGAATTTGACAAAATAACTAATCATTGAAAAATGAAAAGAAAAACAGAGGATTTCATTTTTAAGTGATATTGATAATATAACTTTCAAACCATCTAAAATTTAAAACCAATTAAAAACTATTGAATTCATTTAACATTAGAAACCTGACTAATCACTTATGACAAAATAGGATTAGTGATTTATAAATTATGAACTTTTTATTGTTAAATCTTTTCTATGATAAAATTTAATTTTTTAAAATAAAATATTTATTTTAAATTAAACCTTTTATTATTAATTCCTTTATAAAATAAAATAAAAGTCTAAACAAAATATATTTTAATTCATCCATATTAAAGGATTAGTTCTTGTACTTAACATGATCTTTTAGTAATGTTTCATTTCTGGAAAAATTTGAAAGGAAATGTACAAAAAAATACAAAGAAAAAAAATAAAAAATAAATTTAAAGTTAATAAATTATTTTTATATATTATTTTAAATTTATTTAACTTGTTTTAATTAATCGATATAAAAATTAAAAAAATAGAAAATATAAGTTTTTAATTAAAAAAATTATTTTTGATATAAATATCCTCTGATATTTATATTATTTTGATGGAATTTTTTTTTAAAAAAAAGCAAGTACATTTTTTTCTTATAAAAATTAGTAATTTCTTAGGAAAAAAAAATGATGGGTTAGATTTAAAATATGAGACTCTTTTCATCAAGGAAAATTCTATAGTGTTGGGGGAGGTAGCATGCCTCATTTTTTTTTAGGCGTTGGATGAAAGAGATTAAATCTTAGCTATCCAAAAGAAAAAGAAAAAATGAAAAAAAATAATAATAATCGAGTACCTCCCTTTTATGTCTTTTCCCTCTGTGAGCCCCTTTTCCTATTTTCCACCTCTCTTCCTTCCTGTTCTTTCCCTCTGTCAGCCATTTTTCCCATATTTCCCCTCTCTTCTCCTCCATAACCGACCGTCTTCTCCTCTATAGCCAGCCATCTTCTCCTCCATAGTCGGCTGTGTCCCCATGCTCTCATCTCCACTCATCATCCTTCATAGTCAGCTAGTGTAGCTATTGTTCCCCATCCTATTCTCTTATCCATTTCCTGTTTTCCCCCGTTTGTGTCCTCGTGCCTCTCATCTCCACTCATCATCCTCCATAGCTGGCCATGTAGCTGTTTTCCCCATTCTATTCTCTTACCCATTTCCCTTTTTTCCCCCGCTTAATTTGCTCTCTTCTCCAGTCATCCTCCATTGCCGAACCGGGCAGCTGTTCTCCCTCTTGTTCTCTCCTTTTTTTCCCGTTTTCCCCCCTAATTTGGTATCTTCTCCACTCATCCTCCACAGTCGGGTCGGGTTGCTGTTTTCTCCCTCTTTTGTCGAGTTTCCCCATATTTTCCTCTCTTCTCCATACTCGAGTCTTCTCCGGGTACTTGTGTTTTCCGCTCATCTCCATCGGCTATTATTTTTGGGTGCTTTCAGTTGTCTTCATGTATTGTTGGATGTTTTCATGTTGTTGGGTGTTTTCGGGTGAGATATTGTAGTCGTTTTGGGTGGCATCTTTCCGAGTTCTGTATTTTCTTCGTATCCCCTCTTTGTTTATGTCTCTATTTAATTTTCATATTTGGGGTTTTTTCGGGTTTTGAAAGAAATAGTGCGATATTCCCGCTCCTCCCTCTCCTCTCCATAACCCTTGTATTTTCTTCATATTTTATATTTTGTTTAAGAGGTGTAAGGGGTGTTTTCGGGTTCTAAATTTTGTGGTTTGAAGACCCGAATTGAAGACATAGCTGGAAGAAGAAGAAGAAGAAGATGTGTAGTACTAAGAGAAAGAAAGCTAAAAAGGACATAATTTTTTGTTAATCAAAAGGCGGTTGTGTTGTAATTATTTGTCGAGTTCTATATTAAGGAAAAAAATGTGAGTATTGATAATGTGTTTTATAATATTGTATCCATTATATTTCATGTTTTTTGTTAGATTTATGGATTGATCACATTAATGAAAAATAATGTGGTTAGATCCATAATTGGAGATTGAAAATAATTTATATGCTAATTTTGTGACCATTTAAAATGTATAGAGATTTAGGGAGGATTTTGTACTGGTGGTGAAAGTATGTTTGATTTATTATATCTGAAATCATATTATAAAAAATGACTTAAATGATTTGATTTAATTTTTAGGAGCGAATGCGATGGTGTTGAAGTTGTTAGAAATCTAAATAGGCCTATTGGAGCTTGGATACATTACTAGTAAGGGAAAATAGAAATATGTAAAAGAATATGTTTTTTAATGTATTTTTTTGTGGTTGTTATAGTTAAATTTGTTTGAAATTGTTTTGTAGTAACAATCAATTGACCATGATCAAAGAGACTGATAAAGAAGTGAAGATAAATGATGATGTAAGGAGTAATATTGTTGTGTCTAATATAATTACATTTTAAAATTAGAATTTAAAGTATGTGACCAATTAATGTAGTTGAGGAAAAAATTGGGCAAGAAGTGGAATGCACTTTCAAATGTAGAAAAAGAAGATTTCATGGCAAAGTCCAAAGAAAGTTCAAAACAATATTCACTTTAAAAGGGTGTGGTTCCAAACGTAATTTTTTGTAATGAATATTTAATTTCATTACTTATGTATTTGTTGGAAATTATATTAATGTAAACATGTTTGATGTTTGTGTATCTTTTCAGTTATATCTTTAGACTCGATGCTCACCCAAGCGAGTGATTAAAGTTATTAAAGAATTAGAACCAAAGCAAAGAGCAGCCATAGAAGAAATAGGATTTGGTAGCCTCTTGCAACTTCGATGCAGGAAAATTGATCATGGGTTATGTGTTTGGTTGATAAATAGTTTCAACCCGAACACTTATATGTTAGAGTTGAATAATACTTGTATCAAATTATCCTCCATTGATGTTGAATTTATTATGGGATTGAGGGCAAGAGGGTTGAAGATTGGCATGAACAAAGATGTTAGCCATAAGAATGATTTATATAAAAAAAATATTATGATTAAAAGGGGCGATTGCCATTAGTGATGTTAGAAAATCAAATTAGGGAGGATAAAGAAGGTGGAAACGATTTCAAAGTTCGTTTTGTATTATTTGTGTTGGGTGCATTATTGTGCCCAATAATGAAGCTTTTTGTGAAACGTTCTTTCTTACATCTTGTGGAAGACATCAATTCAATAAAGAAGATGAATTAGGCTGAATTTGTGTTGTCTTATCTTGTACACGAGATTGAAGAGTTTAAGAGGAAACAACAAAGTCGGATTTGCGGTTGCTTATTATTTTTAATGGTAATGTCCTTGTAATTAATTTACATCATAGTGAATTTCGAATTTGTTATAATAAAATTTGTTAACTAACTATATATCTATGTCAAATATAATCGCAGTTATTCTACCACGAGCATATATTGTTTGAAGAGAAATTTCTACCATTATATACTCGACCTTGTCCTCGGATTACTGCTTGGGGAGATGATGAAGTACTGGACATGAAAGGAAGATTGAAAAAACTAGGTGGATATGCAGATGACAATGTAAGTTATAGTTTTGAAAGTTGTTTAATATTGGTTTAAGTTTTTAATGATTTTTAATCTGATATGTGTTATATTTTGATGAATATATTGTAGGTCAAAATATGGGTGATACAAAATGAGATAAGGGATTGTGTTGACAGAAGTGCGATGACAATGGAGGGGGAGAATGAGAATGATGAGAAATTTGAAATCAATGCAAAGAAAGATGTTATTAAACAAGTTTTACAATATTCATCGTGAGTATCAATATTAATAGTGAACCCTTGTATTGTGATGTTATTAATCAAGTTCCTAAATATCACTAGGTTGATGGTGGGAGCTTAATGGAGATGGATAAAACCTTTCAACAATTAAAGACACATCTAATTGATTTGTGTCATGGTGCAAGTAGTGGTAGTTATGAAAAAGTTTTGACTAAATTTGAGGAAAAATACACTACATTGAAAGGTCTCTTCCTTGGGTTAAGCGAAAAAACTTTGAGAATGCACGAGGAGGGAATGAAGAATGATATTCTCTCATGCGAGAGAAGTTTGGAAGATAAGAACAATAAGAAAGGAAATGAACATTATGTTTACACTTTGTCAATTGAGAAGTTATGCACTAAGGACTTGAATGGAAATAATGAAGATGCATGTGCTACATCAATTGAAGTGCATATCATTCCGAACAAAAATGTAGATATTTTACCAATTCCAATCAAAAGGAGTAGAAGAGATTATGGAAAGGTATGTATCATATAAAAGAAAAAAAATATTTTATTTACAACTACTTAACCATTACATAGTAAATAGATGTATATTAATGGCATTTTCCATATTAGGAACCATTACGAGCACTATGTGGTTATCCCGATCATGTCATGAAAACACGTACATCAAGGGAGAGGAAACCAAGTAAATTCAAGGTCTCCCCGTTTGTACACAATTTAAGGAAAATGGAAAATGTCAAGCATTAGAGGTATAATACAAATAGTTTAATATCATTTTCTTATTTTTGATACTCAACATATATAGCTAATAATTATGTCTTGTTTTTTATTTAGTTAATCCCCATGTCCATTCGTGAAGACGTGGTGGATGCTCAATCATTCAATGTACTTCAATCTATTGTTGCTGATTATGTTTTCAATAAAGCATTGTCAAAAAGGTTTGTAGTGTCTAGAACATTCATAGATGTGTTGTTACAATTTTAGCCTTCATATGGTTCCAATTTAGTCAAGAATGCTTTAATATATTATTATTTTAGTGAGCTTCTTGTTAACTTTGATCATGAACATAGAGTTCGTGGACATTTTGAGTGCTTACATCCTAAACAAAATTTGATGGATGTTGTAAGTACCTACTTCATTTATATCAAATGCATGCTATATTAATTAAATAAATTTATTGAAGTTATTGTTTAACAATAGGTAATAAATCTAGAAGCCTCAAAGCTAAATTATTTTGAGAGGCAATTCATAAGCATACGAAGTATAAGATGCTATCTTCCCACGACATTTTTCAGTAAGCTCATATTTCTCTTGTTGTTTACTTACATATTAAGTACAATATACTAATATTCGTATTATGTTTTATTATTAGCAAATGATTTTATGCGGGAGTCTTCATCCTTTTTTTGATAGAAAAACATCCATCATGAGTAAGTACATTAGCGAATTGGATGATTGCGAGAAGGTTAGTAATTATTTGTAATGTTTAATTGCATATATCAAATTTAGAGTAGATATTGTTTTCACCTATAATATAGTAGATATTTTGTGGCCCAACTCATATATATTGTTTTTCTAACTTTACAGCTATTTATTCCAATGCATGACAATTGCCCTGATCATTGGTATTTGTGCGTCATTGACTTTAAAAACTCTCATATCCAAATTTTGGATTCATTGCAATAAAAAAGAGTCGGGACGAGTTCCGGTTTAAGAGTGTCAAAATAGTGGTATGCTTTCAGCTTTTTGTTTTCCTTTTACTTTGTTTTTTTTTTTTCTCTTCCATATTTATTAACACTTTCAAAATAAATTAGGTTGAATTTTGTCAAACGTTCTTCAAACTGTATGACATAGGGAAAGATGTCTTTCAATTCTCCATTGATTGGGCTCCTTCATTAAACATATGCAGACATTCAAAAATGGTGATTCGATGACAGACTCTGACTTATGTAATTCTATTAAAATACGTTGGGAAATAGCAAGTGATTTAGTTTTACACGAGAGAAACAAAAAAAAACAAAAAACAAACAAACCATCGTGGTTATTGTTTGTACAAAGAAGTCTACACGAGCAATTCTATTATTATGATATTTGTTATTTTTCTAATATTTATCATTTCCATCTCCACATATCTTCATGTTTATTGGGAAGTTGTGACCTTGCATGACCATACATTGTTCATGATCAAGTTTGTTTAATTTGAATATGCTATACTCTTCTTTCAATTTGGTAGGCAAAATGAAATTGTAATATATAGGCATCATTCATTTTCGACATGTTTGATTTTCTACGATCTTTTAGGTATTTAGATTTTTCCTTATATAGTTTGGGTTGCTTTTCAAATATATATATATATATATATATATATATATATTCATTCATCTATGCTCAAAATTATATAGTTAGTACCGGTAGGAGTATAGGTTAGGCGACTAATATTTTTAGTAGGTATGAATTATAGCTACGACTTGTAAAGGCAATGGAGACTGGTTGAGAAATGACGTAAAGCCAGTAAGAACCGGTCGACCGGTTCAGCTTAGTTCAATGTCTATCGGCCATAGAATTATGGCAACCGGTTGAAAACAATCCTCAACCGGATAATGACTATATGGATGCAGTGTCAACCAGCTGAGGATTTGTCCCGACCGGTTGAGGAATTTTAACAACCGGTTCAACAAAAGTTTGATGCAGTATGTACTGGTCGAGGAGTTGAAGTGAGTGGCAGAAGAAATTTCTCAATCGGTTGAGGAATTTTTTCACCAATGTGAACCGGTTGAGGAATGGACCCTACCGACAGAGAAGATTTCTCAACTGGTCGAAGCCAAATCTTAACCGGTTGACTTATTGAATGCTATCGTGAAATTTCTGAGTATGACTACCATTCGATAAATGGCTATAAGTGGTACCGAAAACTTTTCACTCAGTAAACATTGGTGACTAAGTCATTAAGTTCAATTAAAAGGTTTGGAAGTGATGGAAAATGCAATTCCAAATTACCAAACTATGATTTACCCATTTTGAGTTATATCACAACATTTACCATTTCATATGAATTACATCATATCGATTACTTTCCTATTAGTTAACTCATAACCACCTAATTGTCAAACTTTAACCACATTTGAATTTAATTATATCCGCATGCGCAACTATTTTTTGGACATGATATAAATGAATCGGCTTCCCGTTTTACCAATCATTTTATCACTTGTTATCAATTAAATTGTAAATATCGAGGATATTACATTTTATCAATCAACTTGACTCTTGATCGGAATTCAGACTTTTCATTAAATAGTTAATTTAAAAGTATATATTAGCCAAAGCGATAACGTAAACTAATATAAATACTGATTTAATACCTGCCATCGCTTACTCCATTAAGGAATAAAAAAAAGTTGCATATCCTTTTCTTTTGGATATTTGCTTGGATCCCCACCTTGACATGGTGTTGTCATAGTTTGTTCATATTGCTGAAATCCTGCTATTTGCACATGCACATTCCATTATTAAAATTGAGCCATCCAATTCCATTCCAATTACTTCAACCAAATCATTAAATAATGCATAGGGAAAATTCATGTCAAAAGTGTTTTTTATTCCCGAGCTTAGCTTACATTGCTAAGTACACCAAAATCTAAATACATGTCAGATCGGTCATTTGACAAATGCTCCCCTAGCATTCCCTGCATTTTGCAATGATTAAGTGTTGTCAATTATTGTTCAATTAGATGTTATCAAAGTTTGTGTTGTTATATAACAAGCCTATTGTACATACAGGTAAGGTTGCAAACATGTCAATTGATTAATTTGTTGAAGGCATCATTTCCATACGAATGTCACATTGGGAAGACAAATTCCTTTCCTGCTACATACTCATAATGCAATGAAAACAATTATATTAGTTATTTATGTAAGTGCAGGTAAAAAACTTCGTCTTAGCGGCAATTTCTTATTCAATCTGACATACCATATCACGTTGATTACCAGTATGAGGGATTCTAGCTTCTGGACACTTTTGAATTGTGTGACCCACTCTTTTACAACGACTACACTGCCTTCCCTTTTGAAAATTAATTGCAACTTTGCCTAGATTTCCTTTAGTCTTCACAATATTTGGATCACGAACTTGGTTAGGACTTGTGGCTCCATCCGTTGCTACTTTCTTCCCTTTAAAATTACTGTTACAAAGTTCCTCCATTCTCATCGTCAAATTTTCTATTTCACTTTTCGCTTCTAGAAAAGAAGATGACGTATTTGACGCATAGTAGGAGAGCTTGTTGCACATCGAACTCAATGACCCATATCATACAAACCGATCCATGTCGTTATCCGTCTCATTCACCGGTGCTGATCTTGTATGCACCTTTGCTAACTTTGTCCACCTCTTCAAAATAAATGAAAAAGGAATCTCTTCCAAATGCTCCACCTTCATAACAACAACCATGTGGCAACAAGGGATGCCAATTGACTCAAACATCATGCATGAGCATTTTAATGTTACAATATTCAGGCAAAATTGGACTTCCTATTTTAAGTTCGGGTGTCTAAACTTAGATAATGCATATCCCCGCATTGAATCATCACTTACAAGGCCTACCACAAAGAATAACTCTGCATTCTTCATCTTCTCACGAAATTTAAGAAAGGATTATTTCGTGTATACCATCGCAACATGATTTTCTAGTATGGATAGTTTGGTTGAAAGCACGGGTGAAGAATTGTTCGACTCGAACTCTGCCTTTGCCTCACTTTGTCGTATTCTCATTATCGCCCTATCAAATTGTTGTACAAACTCATACAATCACAAACTAATTTTTAAGAAACTATTTAGAGATGCATTCATACTCTCACACCTTTATGTGTTTCTCATCCCTCCAAAGAAATTTCCACATAAATACGCCTCAGCCCATCTTTTATGTTTCCCATAAATCTCAGTTACCCAACGATTCTCATTAAGACCCAACTTTTAAACTATTTCATGCCAAACCTTTTTGAATTCTTCCGTATTCCCATGCATGAACATGCACCTTGCAAAGATGCTTGTGAAGTCCTTAATATGCACATTTGTGAATGCATTTCGTTGCAAATTCCATGAACACATGTGATGACACACATCGAGTAGGACTCTTTTAATTGCCTTACGCATAGCTTTATCCCCATCAGTTACTACGGATATGGGTTTCTTATTCATCATTGCAATAAGAAATGTCTCCAACACCCATTCATATGTACCAATGCTTTCATCCATCAATAATGCACAACCAAATACCATAGTTTGGTGGTGATAATTAACACCAACCAACACTACTAGAGGCTTTTTATAGGCATTTGTCCTATAGGTTGTATCAAATGCTAGGACATCTCCAAAACATGCATAATCCATTTGAGCAGTTGAATCAGCCCAAAACAAGTTTGCTAGTCAACTTTCTTCATCGAAGTTGAATTTATAAAAAAAATGAAGAATCCATTTCTATCTTTCCACACAAGTAAGCCAATGCGGCTTCCGCATCATCGTCCTTAATTTCAATTCTATGCATTGCATCAATGTGATTGTATATATCTTTTTTTGTGAAACCAACATGTTGATGTCTCCCTGATTGTTTGACCATATAGTCCATAATTTGTTTGGTTTTAACACCTACTTTATGCAAAACATCAACTTATGCCTTATTTAGATTACTTACTATCTGATAAGACCGAAGGAATTGTGTGCTGATAGCATCAACCAAAGTATGATTATGTTCTCTTATAAATTCCATTACAATCCACTTTCCATCTTTTCTATTCAAGCCTATACGAAATGCAGCTTCACATCCAACTCTAATCAACGATCGTGGCTCACGCTGTCACTTGTCATTTTTAATAAACTTTGTCGCTCGATGTCCTTCTCTAGAACACACCCACTTTCGAGATATTATATCTTCATTCTTATCTCGCTTCAAATCATCTTTTCGAATACTAAATCCGATTACTTTGGCTAACATGTTGTAAAATGTTTCAATCTCATCTATGCAATTGAATTGCAATTTGTATACTTCTTCAACTGAAATACCCTTCAACACCTTCTCTTTCAAATCGTTGCCACCAGTATATGCATCGTCATTGACGACAACCTCATCTTTCACTTCAAACTCCTGCTTGATTGTTTTCTCCATCACCGATCGCATCACCTACATTTCATATATTGAGTTCATTCAAATGAACATGTAAACTGATTACGAACATGCTAGGAGAATTCAGCTTCAGATGATATTTCAAAAACTGTGTTATTTGAGCATAACCTAATTAACAATGTGAAAAAATGTGATCTTCAAATCATAGTGTTTAGTGAAAATAAGCCCATGCCAACCTATGGGGAAAAAAAATCAGTCATACCAAATTGTGTATGGTTAAGAAAAACTATTACGTAATACGTATTGCCATAGGGTTATACTAAAATAAATCTCATAGTGGAGTTACCACTCATAAGGAGAGGAATAACCAAATGGGGTCTCCTGCTAAATTGCCATCCACTTCTGCTTTTGTATTCTTATTATTTTCATCTTTGGAAGGTAATGGTAGAAAAAGTGTGTTTTCACCATCAATATGTTTATTACTTACAAATGAACTATTGTTACTATATGTCTAATTCCAAGCAAGTAGTACCATTATTTAAAAAGCTTAGCGTACACTTTAAACTCATTGTAGTGACAAGGATTAATCTAATGGAATATTAGATGTACATTTAGTTTGTGTACCTGATGATTCCATTAGTGAGAGTGTCAAGGTTATTATAGTCTGGTATTTACTAAGAAAATGTCAAGTTCTAAATTCTTTCTTGTTTGTCTGAAACACAAAGATAAGGTGCCACTTTAGGCTGAATTTGCTACAAAGGCAAATTTATCATTGAAGTGTGTTAGCAAGTATTCAAAGACAGAATACGGCGTCCTGAGGCATGTGTTGCTTTTTGATGACTAGTTGTTAGTTTTGCAGTAATTTGAATTATCAGCACATTATTATTTCTTCCCAAGCTTCATGCTTGTTTGAATTTTGACACTTGGGAGCTGTTTGTGAACTATGTATTCCTTAATTTCCAATGCAAGTCATTTGAAAGAGCATATCATTGCACACCTTTCCCATCAGAAAATTTCCTCATATAAGCTCAAGTGTCTGGTATGGGGATTGAAGTTATGTGTGATTATGTGGGGCATGGGGCTTCATTTGTTGTCCTTCTTGGATTTTGTGGATGGTATGGGGATTGGTAAGCATAGTTGTGAGGTAGTGTGTTTTCTAGTCATTGCTTGTATATATTGTGTGTACATGAGATGTGGGCCCTGTCTATGCTAAACACCTTTTTAAATGTATTATGCTTATCTTCTTATTAAAATAAATGAAGATACATGCTTATTGCTACTCAATTCGGTCTTTTTTTATCAGCTTAATGGAAGCAAAAGGAAAGTCCAATTCCGGTCGACCATCAAATTAACCGGTTGCAATTTTTTTTATTTTATTTTTTGCTATCGGTAGCCACTGCCCATTTGTGTGCTACTTCAACACATTGGTAGTGTCTACCGGTAGAGATAATTAGTAAACCGGTAGCATATTACCGGTCGACCGGTTAAGCTTTACTTTTGTAAGTTGTCATCTGATTGCCTTCATCCAAAACTTGTTGTAATATGTGAGTTCAAGCTCTGGCCAAATACCAAAGATGAATTTGGCCAATCAAAATTATTCTTAGTGGTGCTTTTGAATCTCTAGATCTAAAGTCAAAGGGGGATAGACATTCAACTCTTCCTACATGTCCTTCAATTCCAAGTAATAATGTAATATTGTTAGACTGATGCCTTTTTGGGTAAGCAAGATATTTGTGGAAAAATAACACATCTCTGCCAATTACAAATATCCTTACTAAAAATGAGATAAGAGATACAATACCTCTAGTTCTATGTTGTTCCAAACACAAATCATGACTAGTGCATCCCTTACTTCCCAAGTTTCTATCAACTTTGCATATGTAGATTTATGTTACCAGATACAAGAAATCCTACCACATGCCTTGAAGAAAACCATGGAAGATAATTAGATCCATTTCATTTGAATGAGTCATAAAGCCATAGAAGAGTATCTCTTTAGTTGGAAATGTTGTCACACATGATGTCTGAGAAAGAAATAAGTTTCAAGATCCTAACAAGAGATCAAGAAGAGGAATAGACATCTAAGAGATGAAAAAAAAAATTCGTGAAAAATAACATCAACATAAGGAGACTTTAAGATGATAGTGAATAGCCAGGTATGAAGGAGGACTAATGACTTAAATGTGAGGGTTGAGGGTTAAGGACTGACAGATGGGAATAAGATGTTGGCATAATTAGGATGGAAGGATGGCAGCTGTAGGGCAACCATTCTTTGATACCATATTGAAGGCAAGAGAATTAATCTCATGTTCATGACGTTTTGAATGAGGTTACAAGGATATTTATAAGCCTATAACAATATGAAGAAAAAAAATAAATAAATCAAAATATTCCTATAATCTCTTTTATAAATTTTCCTACAATCTCAATTGCATCCTACATGATCCACTCTAGTTGAAGCCCTAATACCAGGCAATTAAGGTCCTATGCCAAAATTATAACTCAGAGCTCTTCCCTTAAAGAAGTCTATAACTCAAAAATGAAAAATGAAAGCTACAGATAGGAATAGCATGATACTAGCCACTGTTTTTGGACCAGATGCACTGAAGCAAGGACTGGGTGGTTCTGATGATTCACTTATTATAATCACAACTTCCATTACCTGGCCAGTGCTTCTTTGGCTTTCTAATTTGACTTTTCATAATAACTACCAAAGAATTTGATTCTTGTATTAGGTAATAGTAATACAACAGAAAATTATTGCATTTTATTTATCAATTTACTCTAAGTTGATTTCTTACTGCATTTCATAACAATATTTACTTACCTTACTAACAATGACATTGTTTCTCACTGCTTTACTTAAAGCATCAATTATAGAGAAGTTTGAGTTTTGATTTTTAGGAATCATCTATTTAGTATGATATAATTACAAAGTCCAAATTCCCTACTCAAGATTGGAACCCTCCTTCCCTCCTAAATGCTATGCTGCCTAGCAAACAAGAAACTGGCTACATGATGGATAGTGTTGCCAGCTGCAAAGTATAATAAGATGTAATTGTTACCCTATATTGAACTTGATGTGCATTTGCTAGATTAGTTTACTAGTTGAGAAGTTATTTATGGTCATTTGTTGAGAAATGAAATAGAATGCAATGACACTCTAATGGAATCTAGCTTCTACAGAAGAATGCTACTCTTTAAGTTTGCAGAAGCTGAGATCGATGCCATTGTTGCTGATATCAAAGCAAAGAAAGCAGCAGTTGAGGCTGCTAAGAAGGGTCTTCCCAAAGAAACCTAGTCTAGGAATCAATCATACTCCACCATGCTCTTACCATTGTTGTTAAGACATCCTCCTACTTCGTCAAGCAACATCTGGGTTTAGCCATAAATCTTTCCCTATCTGCAAATTCAATTGGAGGATCCTGTGATGCTCACAATTGAGGGATTTTTCTTTCTTTGGTAGTCCACAATCAAGAAACTTTTCAAACCTAGTAAATAAAAATTATGAGCTAGGTTGTAGAGAAGGCCATTTAAATATTAGAACTCTAGTATGGCCTGTTATGTAGGTGATTCATGCCTAATTGGTGTCTCAGCTGATTCGTGTCCAGCTGGTGCTCCTTGATTGAGGGAGTAATCAACAAAATTTATAACCTATTACACCATATACTAGGGTAGCAAAGACAAAGCTACTATAGCATAGTGGCTCTAGGATCGTTCACTGGGATGGGTTTTCACTTCACAAATGATATCAATTCAAAGCTGAATTGGTGCCTTTTCATTTCAAGGTTAGCTTTAAAAGAAAACATAAAGATGTTTGAATGAAAAAAGGTTCGGTTTTAAACTAACCAAAAATAGTAACTGATTTTACTTACAAAGAAAAGTGTTTCTTGGAGTTTCAGATCACTAGGCTCAGATACCTCATACAAAAAGGGAGTTCCGGTCACTTGTTTCTTTTCCTCGCATTAGAGAATTAACATATAGTTCCTTCTCCAACCGGTGTTATATAGATGCTTCCCATTAATGGGTTCAAACACTAAATCCCTCTCACTGATGCAACTTGCAATGGTTCGAGCCTCTCACTTAGCCTTTACCATTCAAGGTGATCTTTAACCTTGGATTTCCCTTCACAAGCTCGCAAGAGATAACTAATGGATGTCTCCTTGGAGTCCAAAAGCTTACCAAGTGTTGGCAATTCTAGAAAATTCTACCTTCAAGTCACCTCCCAGAGGCTCGCAAGGGGTAAACTAGTGAATCTCCATGGACGAAGATCACTTGCCTTACCAAGTGTTGGCCCAGGTGATTAAAAGGAGTTTTAAGTTAACTAAAAAGATAAAAACCATTAACGGGTCACACTTTCTCTTCATTAAAAACTAAAACAACAAAACTTCCAATTTATGCATGAGGGAACTTACCCGGCTTTCTTCACTCCAAGAGACAAAGAGCCTAGCCTCTCATCCTCTGAGGAAAAATCCTCAGAGTTTGATTGGCTAGAAAGAAAACTAAAGAGAAAACAAGAATATATAGGAAAAACAGAGCAAGTGCTCTGTTCGTTGATTCTATCTATGATATATTATATGATGGATTATCTCTTTTACAATGGATGCAAGGGAATATATATAGAGAAGTTTTTCCAACCTTCCTAGCTAAGAAATCTTATGGTTGGTGGATTACAAGGAGAAGAATGGAAATTTATACAAAAATATCTGAAGAAAATATCTAAAAGAGTCGGTGCCTAAATATCGGGAAACTTCAGGAGTTTCCTTCAGCCAATCACTGTGCAAAATGGCTGCGAAATCATTTCGCAACAAAAGGGTGATTTCGCAGCCGTGCAAAATTCTTCCTTTAGCTTGATGCAGTTGTCTTCCAAAGGCTGTAACTTCCTCATTTCAGCTCCAAATCATACACAGTTTGAAGCGTTGGATTCTTGACTTCCTGAGCTTTGAAATGGTATATAGCATGTAGAAAATGGACTTTGGAAAGTGCTCCAAAAGTGCGAAGGAAGACTGTAGCTTCTGTCCTCTGTTTTCTTCACTCTGTTTTCCTCTTTGCTTTTCTCCTCTTTGCTTCTCTCCTTTGCTTGGCTTGTCTTAATGATCCAAAAAGCTATCAAAACACCAAAACTTAACACAATTTGATTAAAATTGATTGCAAGGGTCCTTAACATGTCAATTGAGTTAAAAGGCAATAATTACTACTCAAGAGTGTTTAAAAGAGTTAATTACAAGCTACAAAATAGCATGTTTTGAGTAGTAATCACTCCCCCCAACCGACATATTGCTAGTCCCTTAGAAATGAAGGAGAGAAAAATAAAAATAAAAAGTACTATAATTTACAACATCATGCTGATAAAAAAAAACAATTTTAAGTGGCATGATGATCTAACTCTCACATGGAACATTAAAGAAATAAAACTCAAACTTTAACAAGAGTTATCAAATAACTTGTCTAATCACAATTCTTAAAGAGTAGGCATTATGCAAATTTAAGCTTCAAAATAATTTCCACTCCCAAAGGGTCAAACCTTACTCTTCCACAAAAATCTAAGTGTTACTTATTAGTTTCCGAATATAGTATGTTGAACTAATCTCTCCCCCCAACCTAGTTCTTTTTCAAAGCTTAGCAAACTAATCAACCTCCAATAGGCTAAGAACGCACCTCTTTTCTTTCACAATTTTTTTTTTCATTGTAGGAGTACAAGGCTTAAAGGTATTCTTTTCTAAATTGTCCATGTAACGGGGGTCCATCGATGACTCCCAACCAATCAAGGTGTAGACCCCCATTTAGGGCTCGTTTTTGTGCAGCCCAATTTTGCCAAGTGTCATGATCTCAAGGAGCCACGTGTCCATGCATGGTTGGTTGTTGAGGAATCAGATTGGTGCTTTTGGAGTGCCAATGGAAGGGTGACACGTGGAGGAGCATTCTAGAAGGTTCCTGCAGGCCGTTAGCAAGAGCGGATGAGAGAGAGGAAAAGGATTCTGCAGAGTAGTGGGGACTTTGGTTGGCTGTTTCTGCAGGGATTTGTGAGAGGGGCAAATCCGGGAGGAAAAAAGGATATGGGCAGGTAGTTTGTTTTGAAAAAAGGCTGCAGAGAGCTTTAGGAAGTGAGGGGCTTTTGTTTGGTGATTTTTGGTAAGAAAGGGGACGGGAGAGGAAGCTCACGGAGGCTGGTCTGAGAGATATTTTTTGGGGGAGTTTCAGGGAGAGCTTTGAAGAAGAGAAAAGGAAGAAAACAGGAGAGGTTTTTCAGAGGGGATTACAGTGGGATATTTTTTTGGCAGAGGAGCTAGCCGTTAGAGAGATAGTGAGAGAGGCTGCTTTCATTTAAGGGGGACTTCTTCCTGGAGTTTAAGGAGAGTGGAGGGGATTGAGTCTCTGCGGGGATTCCTTTTGCTTGAGAGGGAGGTCTCCATATATTTGCTGTTTTCAGAGAAGATTTCTGTGAGAGTGAGGTCTCCATTGCCGGTTGTGAGGAGGATTCGAATAGTAGTCTCTTGAAAGAGTTTTTTTGAGCGGAGCATCTTCCAGTGAGGTGATAAAAACAAAGTTTGAAGTCAGACGAGTTCTCGCTTGTAAGGAGGTTTTTCAGGTATGGGGTCTGTTCATTACCTTCTTCATCTTGCTTCTGGGTATCCATGAGTCTCTATCTTGGTGTTTGAATGTGTTTGTTGGGGATTTTTAGTTTGTTTTTCTTGAATTTGAGCTTGCTTGCACTTGCCTTACAATTGATTCCTAACCTGTTTTATATCCTTTGTTTTGAATTTGAGTTTGTTTTGAAATCTGTTTTGGTCCACTTCTACACTTGAGCTCATTGATTAATACATGAAATGAGATTTGTGGGGTTCATTTTCGTTCTCTCCTATCTTTGCTCTGTTTTTCTGTTCATCCCTTGCCTCTGGAATCCGTCCACTACATGCATCAGATTTCCCATCTCTGTCTGAAGGGGTAAGGCTCTGCAAGAGATATGTGCTCTCAGTTTGTGGGTATGATATGTTACAACATGTTTGTCAAGTTATGAGGTGTCTGGGCTCTATTAAGGGTAGGAAGGCTGGAAGAAGTTGGTGGTCTTTGCCGGTTTGTTGGATAAACAGGGTAAGCTGCAGCTATATGCCCGTTGGGGAAATTGGACCAACTTCCTTTTGTTGAAAGCTGGGTGAAGAATGGAAAGAATAGGACTCTACAAGCCATTAAACTTGAGAGTGGCATTGGTAACCATTGGCGTCTTTGGGAATGGGTTTCTTATTGTGCATCAGAGAGAACTTCTGAGCAGGAAGGTGGAAAATACAAAACTGATGTATATGCTGCCCAGTGTAGTAATCTAAAATGCATATTTCCAATCTGCACGAACTGGGAGTATGCATGCTGGGCAATGGTCAAGTCATAGCTTGATATTCAAGTGGATTTAGAACCATCTCGTTTGTGACATGGTGGAACTGATCCATTTAAAAATCATGTAGATATTATTGACGGAAGTCCTGGAGAGGGTGACAATGAGTCTCAGCTTTTTGTTGGACCAAAAAATTGGCTATTTCACATCCTGCACCAATAACCAAGGCAGCTTTCTGTTTTTCCTCAATGAGACTTCATTCAGATGACACGGTACCCGAAGCTGTGACCTGGGGCTATAAAGAGCAGCATCGATGAATTGAGATGAACCTGATGGTTGAAGATATCCCACACTTGATGGACCTCTTATGTCATGGACATCACCATCAGAAGATGATAAAAAATGTCTTCATACCTCATGATGATCCTTCAATGACTCGTTTCGGTACACATCTAGTGCTTGCACTTAGATGTTTATTTGCTGATCAAATGAAGGATCCTTTTAAGGAGAAAATCGTGGCTGTTGGTGTTTTATTTGGTCACATGCATGCAACCACTTTCAATGGGCCCTCCATACTCATTTTCTCCACGCGTCCATGCCTATCACATTTACCCCATGCCCATACCCATTTGTATTATCACCCTTCTCTCTACACCACCACCCAAAATCCACTTAAAGCCTTCATAGAGGTCCCAGCTTCACCCATTCACGTGCATGAAATCATGCAAAGTCTGGCCATCATTCTTAATATCTATTTCCTTCTCATCATGCCCACTGATCAATCCTCATGCCTACCTTCATACCTGCTCCCCTCTCCACATCATCCCCTTACCCATCGTCACTTTACTTGAACACCTTTTAAGTCACGTTCCATCCACTATCACTTCCATCTTGTTATCCTCTCAACTTTGACATTCCACAATACCTATTTCCTACGCATCATTTCTCGATTCCCCCACATGCATATCGGTCATGCGCATGACTCCCTAGCTTTCTTCAGAAGCTTTCCCATAGGATCGTTTCTCCATCAAACCTAAGGTGATGGA
Source organism: Vitis x doaniana (assembly GCA_030345155.1). NCBI lineage: Eukaryota > Viridiplantae > Streptophyta > Magnoliopsida > Vitales > Vitaceae > Vitis > Vitis x doaniana. The sequence continues at coordinate 16,931,320 of CP128320.1, read as the reverse complement.
GACTTTCTTTGGATATTGCCTACTTGGACGCCTCTTACAGTGACAAAGGATTTGCTAGATTCTCAAAGGGTAGCAAACAGCTTGATGCTGCGGTTCACCGAAAGTGTTATTGTGGCGACTAGGCTATTATCTTTGCGAAGACTTTGATAAAGGATGAACCAGGGAAGTTCCAATCTCGCTTTGGCTAATATACCCAGAAAAGAGTTGAGCTGGATGGTAGCATGGAGATGTACAAAGGGGTTTATGTAACTTTTTGTTTAAACCTCCCTTCAAAGTGGGTTGCAAAGTAGCCATCAAAAGAGCACCGTAGCTATCGACGATCAGGGAGATGACGTTTGGAACGAAGCCTCTGCTCCATCTTTCAATTCCGCCCTGCGTTGGTGATGAGAAGCGAACTCAGTAGACCGGTTAAGGGATCCCGGTTGGATCACAAAGACAGTTTGCACGACACTATTGTATTGACCTCTTTGTTCACAAAATGAGACGTCGAATGAGGCATTGATGCCATGCTAACAAATGCTGAATGGGTCATTTATCCATTATCTCAAGCTGATGAGTCAGAAATCAGGGTATAGAGGTTCACAGAGAGGTAGGACCGAGGACGAGATTGCACGCTGAGGCAGTGACCTCACTGTTGGATTCAGTGGCAGGGAGTTTGTTATGACACGCCTTCACCAGAATCTGAATATTCGCCTTCATATTCCTGCAGAGAAGAGTTCTGGTAGGAAGGAAACTGGAGGTGACGAAGGGTCGTTCTCAGGTGGTTGATAATTCAAGAATGCACCTTTTGCTACCATTATCTTATAGATGACCAGTGTTGGGAAGCGACTGTTCCGTTTTGTGTCATCGGGGAGATGGAGTAACATTGGGACTGCCAGAAATGTGACCTATGAAGGAGGATTTACAGTGGTTATTTTTCTTACTGAAGGTTTGATAAGGCACAGTATGTTTGCTTGAAAGATGATTCTCAATTAAAGGCCCTGGTTGGAATTGAATGATGAAATAGCCGACGTGTACGTGACTCATGCTGATGGCGTCTCGAGGTGCCTAAACCCAGCTTCGCAACAAATGCTAGTTGAGAATGATGCTAACGGGTATGTGGACCATGCAAATAATGGCTGTTCTGGGTCTTTGTCAATATTGTTATGGGTCCAATACCAGGCAGGAATGATGAAGAGCTCAATGCCAATTTTTGCGGCAATGATATCAGGGCTTTTATTCCAAAATACATGGAAAATTCTCCACTTGTGGCTGCTATGCATAAAAGGGTAATTTTGAAAAAAATGCCAACTATTTGATAACCCAGATGAGTTTCAGGCTATTGTTGAGAAACACTCACTTGAAAGTAATTCTGAGTGTACAGTCAAAGACAACAGTTCTAAATATATGTGCGCTCGATGCAAGGTTGACGGTCCTCCTTGGAAAGTAACAGCTGTTTGTGAAAGAAACACAAGTTTAGTCCTGGTGAAAAGATTTATCAGCATTCATAAACATTCTGTGCAAGATCAAATGGGTGCACTTTGGGGTTGGACCAATCGGGCTCAATTTGATAAATGGCAACACCCAAGCCCGGTACTCTCTATTGGCTATGAAAGATAAATAACAGCTCCTTCAGGATGATATGCTGGCAACAAGCTCTGGTCAGGTGTTGAAAATTCAGGTATAGGAGTTTGCTTTAGACAACAGTAGGATGGTAGCCATACATCCTCAACCTTCTAAGTCAGAAATGAGCAGGGTAATTAAGGAGTTTTGACTCAGAGAACTGCAACATCATTGCTAAGGAAGGTCCAGCAGTCTGAATCGCTGCACCAGATCAATACATTTCTGGCTTGCCATCCCTCCTCAGTGCCAGCATTGTAGCTTTCACCCCGACATAAGGTGGGTATGGCCCAATGGCCGGTATCTATCATCCTACACAAGCAGTGACAGTAACTATTCATCCACTTCTGCAACAATCTCAGACAATGGCCAGTATTGTTGATATAGTGGGACCTGCAGACAGTGTCTATCAGCAGCCCTAGCATGCTCAAGTCAACTGGGCCCTATCCCTACCAGGCCATGCATTATCTTTAGTATGGGCCACCTTTAGGCCATGTGGCATTCTTGGTTTTCTTCTTATTTGTTTTTTTTTGAAAATGATTTCTCAAATCCCCTTTTGTAAATATTTTTTCAACTTCTGATTTTCAAATAATCCAAATTTTCCCATTTTCCATCCTTAGAATTTTTGGATACCGAAATCTCATTTTCAATAAAATTTGGTTGCCATTTTCCTCCTGGCAAGCCACTTTTGCATTTTCTTTGTTTTTAACATGTTTTTAAAAATAAGTAAGAATTAAATTCCGTAATTCCAAGTGATGGAATTTATGGAATTAATTCATACAAAAATAAACGGGCTTTGGTGGGAACCCAACATCAAATAAAATTTCTTTAAAATAAAAATGAATTTTGAGTAAAGTGTTATGTGTGCTTATCATTGGCGATTTATCTTGTTTAGTGATGTATGTGATATATTCTATACTTGTTATTGTGCACTAATCCCATTTCTTGATAGCGCATAGTGGCCCACTGCCAAGGTATGCAATCTCTCTCACTCTGATCATTTCTCATGCATGTTTTGAGCTTTCAATGTGTGGTCATGTCGGTATTCATTGTTTTTCTTCATCATTGCCACATCAGCTTCATTTTATTAGTAGAGACCCGACTATAGGGACTTAGAGGGGTGCTACGGTCTTTACCGTACCTTCCCGATAAGTAACCTGACCCCCGAACCCGATCCGGTTTTTCACAGACCGCCTTTTCCAAAATAAGGAGTCACACTTAGGGTTTTTCTTTCTTATTTTGTTTACCCTTTAAAAATAAAACAAAAATAAGTGGCGACTCCAAGTCATTTTTTCAAATAATCAATAAAAATCATTTTTTAATAATAAAAATCGAGCTCGCCATCAAGTGGGAAACGCATGAGCACGAAATGCGGGGTCCACACAAGGTTTAGGGCATCAAGCTTTAACGATTTTTCAACCACTAACTCCTCGGATTTTACCCCGGACTTTTGAGAATATATTTTAATACCCAAGCACCTACAGTATGTTAAACTCCACCTATCCACCCTTGTAACGAGCATTGAGGTCGGTGACTCCCAACCAATTAAGGCTTAGGGCACCAGGTTTTAAAGATTTTCACCATATACCCCTCAGACCTTGCTCGGGTTTCAAGGCAAGCAAACATTTTTTTCTTTCTTTTTTCTTTCTTTCTTTCAAAGGCTCATTGGCCTTTTATAAGGTGTCCCAACACTATTAAATGAGGTCAAAGGTACCAAGTCTAAAATTTTCCTAAGTCAAGAGGGAAATAGTTTTTCATCTTATACTCGGAACCTATTGTACACAGTGTGTGAATAGCTTAAAGTGGAAGAACTAAGGTTGAATTCAATAGATGTTTCAACAATTCATCAACTTTAGTAAGCATAATACAAACTCTAAGTCAAGTAAAAAGACAAAAATTCAATTTCTCCCTTTTCATTTTGAAAATTTTTCCTTAATAACCATGGAGAGTAGAATAAAAACTTAAAAAAAATTTAAAATTAAGGAAAAAGCAACTACATTACCAAAATAACTTAGCATTATTAACAATACTTACTTCCTCAACTCTCCCCCCAACCAAGCTGAACATTGTCCTCAATGTGACAAAAGCGATTAAAAAATAGGGAGGAAGTGGTACCTCCTGAGTGACATGGAGTCTGAGTCGTATAGGAGAAACCACATGTTTCAAAGAAAACATAAGAGTTAGTGAGTAGAGGAAATAGAAAAATGTTAAGTTTAAACAAGAATTGATGTCTATATATGATGCATCATCAGTAATACATCCAATCCCAGAATATAAGACATCAAAACATGGAATTATGTATACTAATATAATAAGTAAAGACAAAAAATAAAGAGATGATCAAGTAATGGTAGGGTCCTATGGAGCTGATGCATCTGTGGTGGCCTCTTGAGTGGGTTGGATCAGAACTTCAACCTCTGCTTTGGTAGTGTCCTTAGGTGGCATAGTGTCACAAGCTTATTCAAATGAGCCTTCCCATGGCCTTATATAAAGCCAGGAAGCTTCTGGAGACTCCTAGAGTGGGAAGAGTGTGGAAGGTTCTAGAGAAGCCTGGAGGAATCCACACAATTCTACACCATGGTGGAAGGCACGAGAGGAGTCCGGGGCTTTCTAGAGAAATCTAGAAGACTCTTGTATATACTTGTATATAGGCTTGTACCTAGAATGGTGTAGGACATTCTAGAATAGTCTTGAGTTATAAGGAACCCTCCAAGGTTCCAGAGAGTTCCATTAGTGCCTATAAATAGGTGAGGGCCTCATTTGGCCAAGGCACCAAGCAAGTGAGCATCCAAGCACTTGTAAAGGCTTTCTTGAGTTAATAAGAGCTTCCATTCTTTAAGGAGTTGCCTACCAAGTTTCTTAAGCTTTCGAGTCGCGAGTGTCTTAGCCTAGCAAGTTAAGCATTGGGGAGTAAGGCTGACTTAGCAAGATCAAGCGTCTTGGCTTGTCTAAGTGCCGCACGAGCTTAGTGAACGACTAAGTCTGTGACAAGTGGTATCAGAGCACGGTTAAGAGGTAGGCATATCAAAGGAAGCATGTCGGGCTCTAACGTGGAGGAGACTAGCGAGCAAACCCGTGGACGGGAGATGGAGCATACTACACGGGGCCGAGGCAGGAAGGATAAGTCTCGTGACGCCTTAGCCAACATGGAGGCAAGGCTAGCCAAGGTGGAGCTAGCCATGGCGGACACCCGGGAAGGGGTGGACTTGATCGAGCAAGGCATGGAGAATGGATTAGAGGATCTAAGGGAGCAGATCCAAGACCTTCGCGAGGGCGTACTAGGTTCACAAGTTCAGCCGGTGTCACACGAGGAGTTCATGTCCTTCCAAGACAAGGTCATGACCATGTTCGCTAGTGTGGAGTCAAGGATGGAGGCCTTGGCTGCACGCATCGATGCCCGAGACCAAGAAATTCGTCAAGAGCTGGCCATCTACAAGACCGCGGTGTCAGCACGAGTCATGGCCACTCATGAGGCACCAAGGGTGGAGGTGCCCAAGCCACACACATTCAGTGGCAAGAGGGATGCTAAGGAACTGGACAACTTCTTGTGGCACATGGAGCGTTACTTTGAGGCAATTGCATTGACGGATGAAGCCACTAAGGTACGCACCGCGACCCTTTACCTCACTGATAATGCTACTCTATGGTGGCGTCGACGGTTTGCCGACATAGAGAGAGGGACGTGCACCATAGACACCTGGGACGCCTTTAAAAGAGAGATCAAGAGGCAATTCTATCCCGAGGACGTGGCTTACCTAGCAAGGAAAAGTCTAAAGCATCTCAAGCACACGGGCTTGATCCGTGAGTATGTCAAAGAATTCTCTACTCTTATACTTGAGATACCTAACATGGCCGAGGAGGAGCTATTGTTTAACTTCATGGACAACTTACAAAGTTGGGCCGAGCAAGAGTTGAGGAGACGTGGTGTCCAAGACCTAGCCACGGCCATGGCGGTAGCCGAATCCTTGGTGGATTATAGAAGGGGAGACTCCTCCAAACCCAAGCCACCACCAAAGGGTAACCAGGCCAAAGGTAGGGGAGACAAGAGGTCGCAAGGCCATACTTCTAAGGAAGGGTCTAGCAAGGGCCCTAGTGGCAAGGAGGGCAAAGGCAAGGACAAGCGGAAGGAGTTCACGCCCAGGACCAATTGCTTCCTGTGCGATGGTCCGCACTGGGCACGGGACTGCCCTAAGAGAAAGGCTTTAAATGCTATGATTGAGGAAAAGGAGCAGGAAGGCGATGCTAAGGTGGGATCGTTGCAGCTCCTAAATGCCCTTAAGGCCACGCCGTTGCCTAAGACGCCTCAAAGCAAAGGGCTGATGTATATGGAGGCCCTTGTGAACGGGAAGGCCACCAAGGCCCTGGTGGATACAGGTGCCACTCACAACTTTGTCTCGGATGATGAGGCAAGAAGACTGGAGCTCCAAGCATCCAAGGAAGGAGGATGGCTCAAGGCAGTCAATTCAGCTGCCAAGCCATCACATGGAGTAGCTCGCGGGGTGACTATGCACTTGGCTCGTGGGAAGGAAGGGTCGACTTCACAGTGGCACCCATGGACGACTTTAAGATGGTGCTAGGAATGGACTTCCTACAGAAAGTCAAGGTCGTGCCACTACCTTTCCTACACTCAATGGCTATCCTAGAGGAGGAGAAGCCATGCATGGTCCCTACGGTCACTGAAGGTACGCTCAAGACCCCTATGCTATCTGCTATGCAAGTAAAGAAGGGGTTAAAGAGGGAAGAGGTGACCTACCTCGCGACCCTGAAAGAAGAAAATGATGATGGGTCGGGAGAACCCATGCCTAAGGAAATCGAGGGAGTCCTTGATGAGTTCAAGGACGTGATGCCGCCCGAGTTGCCTAAGAGACTTCCTCCTAGGAGAGAGGAAGATCACAAGATTGAGTTGGAGCCGGGAGCCAAGCCCCCTGCTATGGGGCCATATAGGATGGCACCACCGGAGTTGGAGGAGCTAAGGAGACAACTCAAGGAGTTGCTAGATGCGGGGTTCATCCAACCATCCAAGGCTCCCTATGGCGCGTCAGTCTTGTTTCAAAAGAAACATGATGGATCCCTACGGATGTGCATCGACTACCGGGCACTCAATAAGGTGACGGTAAAGAACAAGTACCCTATTCCGCTCATTACTAACTTGTTCGATCAACTTGGTAGGGCAAGGTACTTCACGAAGCTAGATCTAAGGTCGGGCTACTACCAAGTAAGGATTGCGGAGGGGGATGAGCCGAAGACTACATGTGTGACCAGGTACGGCTCATATGAATTCTTAGTGATGCCCTTCGGACTCACCAATGCCCCAGCAACATTCTGCACCCTCATGAACAAGACCTTCCACCCATACTTAGACAAGTTTGTGGTGGTATACTTGGATGACATAGTCATCTATAGTAACACTCTAAAAGAGCATGAAGAACACTTGAGGAAGGTCTTTAAGATCCTGAGGCAGAATGAGTTGTACGTGAAGAAGGAGAAATGCTCATTTGCTAAGGAAGAGGTGAGCTTCCTAGGACATCGCATCAAGGATGGCAAGTTGATGATGGATAATAGCAAGGTGAAAGCCATCCAGGAATGGGATCCACCAACCAAGGTACCTCAACTCCGATCTTTCCTTGGTTTAGTTAATTATTACCGGCGGTTCATAAAGGGTTATTCGGCAAGGGCCGCTCCACTCACTGATCTTCTTAAGAAGAATAAGGCATGGGAGTGGGATGAAAAGTGCCAACAAGCCTTTGAGGATCTGAAGAAGGCTGTGACTGAGGAGCCAATGTTGGCACTACCCGACCACACCAAGGTCTTTGAGGTACACACAGATGCCTCAGACTTCGCTATTGGGGGAGTCCTTATGCAAGAAAGGCACCCAATCGCATTTGAGAGTCGCAAGCTGAACGACACAGAGAGACGTTACACGGTGCAGGAAAAGGAGATGATCGCTATCGTCCATTGCTTGCGCACCTGGAGGCATTATTTGCTAGGGTCTCACTTCATAGTGAAGACCGACAACGTGGCCACTAGCTACTTCCAGACACAGAAGAAGCTGAGTCCTAAACAAGCTAGGTGGCAAGACTTCCTGGCCGAGTTCGACTATACGCTGGAGTATAAGCCAGGAAGTGCTAATCATGTGGCCGACGCCCTGAGCCGCAAAGTGGAGCTAGCGTCTATGACGAGTCAGCCCCAAGGAGACATAATGGATCTTCTAAGGGAGGGGTTGCAACATGATCCAGTGGCTAAGAGCCTCATTGCCCTGGCTCATGAAGGGAAGACTAAGCGGTTCTGGGTGGAGGACGGCCTACTCTACACTAAGGGGAGACAACTCTACGTGCCTAAGTGGGGGAACATAAGGAAGAATCTGATAAAGGAGTGCCATGACGCTAAGTGGGCTGGGCACCCTGGGCAACAACGCACAAGGGCACTACTTGAGTCGGCTTACTATTGGCCTCAGATACGGGACGAGGTTGAGGCCTATGTGAGGACTTGTCTTGTGTGCCAACAAGACAAGGTGGAGCAACGACAGCCTAGAGGCCTGTTGGAGCCACTACCCATAGCAAAGCGCCCATGGGACAGCGTCACCATGGACTTCATCATCGGGCTACCTAAGTCGGAGGACAGTGGGACGATCATAGTGGTAGTGGACAGGTTCTCTAAGTACGCAACCTTCATAGCAGCCCCAACTGACTGCACTGCGGAAGAGACGACGAGGCTATTCCTAAAACACGTAGTCAAGTATTGGGGGTTGCCAAAGTTCATCATCAGTGATCGCGATCCACGCTTCATTGGGAAGTTTTGGACGGAGCTCTTCAAGCTTATGGGTTCGGAGCTTCACTTCTCCACAAGCTTTCACCCACAGACGGATGGGCAGACTGAGAGGATGAATGCCTTATTGGAGCTCTACCTAAGGCATTTCATGAGTGTCAATCAGAAAGATTGGGCTAAGCTGCTAGACATAGCCCAATTCTCATACAACCTGCAAAGGAGTGAGGCAACCAATAAGAGCCCGTTCGAATTAGCCACAGGGCAGCAACCATTAACTCCTCACACTCTAACGATTGGCTACACAGGAAGGAGTCCAACGGCTTTCAAGTTCGCGAAAGGGTGGCACGAGCAAGCTGATATAGCACGCTCGTACTTGGACAAGGCCACTAAGAAAATGAAGAAGTGGGCTGACAAGAAGCGACGACACACGGAGTACAAGGTCGGAGACATGGTGCTTGTCAAGCTCCTTCCTCAACAATTCAAGTCCCTAAGGTCGGTGCATAAGGGCCTTGTGAGGAGGTATGAAGGACCCTTCCCCATACTTGGGAAGGTCGGCAAGGTGTCCTATAAAGTCGAGCTGCCACCGAGGTTGAAGATTCATCCTGTCTTCCACGCAAGCTACTTGAAACCCTATCACGGAGACAAGGATGATCCAAGCCGAGGGTTGTCTAAGAGGGCACCTACAACGGTCGTGACCTCCTATGATAAGGAGGGAGAACACGTCCTCGCAGATAGGGTCATCAGGAGACGAGGGGTACCTCCTGCTACAGAGTACTTAGTGAAGTGGAAGGGACTACCAGAAAGCGAGGCTAGCTGGGAGCCAGCAGAGGCACTATGGCAGTTCCAGGAGCAGATCGAGCAGTTCCGGGCAAAAGGCGCGACGAGGACGTCTGCGGCATAGGTGGGGGAGAGTGTCACAAGCTTATTCAAATGAGCCTTCCCATGGCCTTATATAGAGCCAGGAAGCTTCTGGAGACTCTTAGAGTGGGAAGAGTGTGGAAGGTTCTAGAGAAGCCTGGAGGAATCCACACAATTCTACACCATGGTGGAAGGCACGAGAGGAGTCCGGGGCTTTCTAGAGAAATCTAGAAGACTCTTGTATATACTTGTATATAGGCTTGTACCTAGAATGGTGTAGGACATTCTAGAATAGTCTTGAGTTGTAAGGAACCCTCCAAGGTTCCAGAGAGTTCCATTGGTGCCTATAAATAGGTGAGGGCCTCATTTGGCCAAGGCACCAAGCAAGTGAGCATCCAAGCACTTGTAAAGGCTTTCTTGAGTTAATAAGAGCTTTCATTCTTTAAGGAGTTGCCTACCAAGTTTCTTAAGCTTTCGAGTCGCGAGTGTCTTAGCCTAGCAAGTTAAGCATTGGGGAGTAAGGCTGACTTAGCAAGATCAAGCGTCTTGGCTTGTCTAAGTGCCGCACGAGCTTAGTGAACAACTAAGTCCGTGACAAGCATAGTCTCCTCAACTGGAGCTCTCAGTTGGTAGCTATGGGATTTGATGGTTTTAAGGAGGTAAGAAATGGAATGAGAGGCTTCATGTGTGATCTCAGGGTGTCGCGGGGCTCTCCTCTTCATATGCATGGTCGTGGGGCTCTGTTGACATTTTAGCAACTTCCCTTGGCTTTGCAAGGTGTTTTTGCAAACCTCCCTCCATTTTTCAAGTCAATTTCACAATTTGAAGGCCATTTCAAAGCTTGGAGGTGATTTCGCAGCCATTTCGAAGCTCGCAGATCATTTCGCAGCCTAAAGGTGATTTCGCAGCCCATTTCGCAGCTGCGAAATGAGTGTATAGGGCTTCCAAATGGCACTCGTGTGCCAAAAAGTGGTTTCGCAGCTTCGAAATACCCTGCGAAATGGAGCTTTGGCTGCGAAATTGGAAGTTTTTACGTTCTGGAGCTTCGCAGCCGTTTTGTAGTTGCAAAATGAGGGTCACTGTGCTGCAAAATGGCACTCGTGTGCCAAAAGTTGGTTTCGCAGGTGCGAAACTCCCTGCGGAATGGGGCTTTGGCTACGAAAAATGAAAAGGAAATTTTTTTTTTTTTTTTTTTTGGGTTTCGCAGCCATTTTCGTAGCTACGAAATGAGGGTACTGTGCTGCGAAATGGTACTCGCGTGCCAAAAGTTGGCTTCGCAGCTGCGAAACACCCTTCCAAATGGAGCTTTGGCTACGAAATTGGGAAATTTCATGCTTTAGAGCTTCGCAGCCGTTTCGCAGCTGCGAAATGGGGGTTCCTATGCTGCGAAGTGGCACTTGTGTGCCAAACTTGGTTTTGCAGCTATGAAAATTTTCGCAGAGAGGGGCCTGAGGCTGCGAAATGGTTTCGCAGCAAAGTGCCGATTTCGCAGAGGCTGCGAAATCTCGCAGACCCCTGTTTTTACCTTGTTTTTACCCTGTTTTTGCCCTTTTTTCGCTCCAAACGATTTCCTTTCAATTTCTTTGCAATTCCTCCTGATTTTGATCATCCAAAAACCTATATTACATCAAAACAAAGTAGAATTAAAGCATTGAAATCAAAATTAAAGCATTTAAATCAAAATTTAAAACATTGAAATCAAAATTCAAACAAGTAAAAAAAAACAAAACAAAAAGATATGGACTAGCTAGTCTTTAAAAAGACTAACTCCATCAAAAAATTTGATCTTGATTTAGCTTGCCCGGATCCCATATGAAGTTTGCATCTCTCACTTGAGACTTGGTTTGTATGATTTTTCCATACAAAGCTTGGAGAAAAAGTGAAGGCATGTGTTTCATCATTTCTTCCTTGATGACTATCCTCTGTGGTTCTTCATCTATATAGTCATCTTTCTCTGTACTTTTCCCCTTTCTCTTTCCTTTGATTTCCTCCCTCTTTTCTTTCTTTGTTTCACTCTCAACCTCGTGCTCTAGCTTGGATGTGGGCAGATCAACCTCTTTACCACTCCTCAGAGTGATCACTTCTTTGACTTCCCTCTTTTGTGAAGATTCTCCCTCCTTAGCCTCCATTTCATGGATACTCATGGAATTTTGATAAGGTTGAGAAGGAGAGTTTTCTTTCTCTTGCACTGTGTTGAGGTTGGCAAACCTTGAGATTGAATCTTGGAGATTATCTATCTTCTGAGATAAATCATTTTGCACTTCATCCATCCTTTTCTCTACACTGTCAATTCTTTGGCTGAGCTGAGCATTGATGGATTTCTTAGCTTCAACAAAGTCTTCCATGACCTTGTTAAGATTCATCATAGCTTGTTCAAGGTTTGAGGCTTGCTGTGGTGCTTGAGCAGGTTGCTGATACTGAGGTGGCTGTGGTTTCCAAGAGAAATTTGGATGGTCCCTCCAATTGGAATTGTAGGTGTTGCAATCACCAAACATTTCCCTCACGGCTGGAATGGTAGGACACTCTTCCCCCAAGTGCTCATAAGATAGACAAATGGCATAAGGCATAGCTTGCAATGATGTTTGAGAGATGGCTTGCACTGGTTGCATATTCGTCATTTCTAGCTTTTCCAATCTCCTTTCCATAGCTGCAAACTTTGTCCTCATGTCTATGCCGTCATTTAAAATATACATCTCACCCTTAACTTTAGATTGAGACGACATTCTTCCCATATCTCTAGCATTTGGTTTACCCCATTCTCTTGAAAATTCAGCCACATAACTGATGAAGTTCATGGCTTCCTCTGCTATCTCATATTCAATATGGCATGCACAACTACCAATTTGTGAATTAAAAACAGAGAAAACAAAAGAAAATAAAAGAAAATAAAATTCTAAAGAAAAAAGAGAATTATTAAGATTAACTAAAAACTAAATAAAAGATATACTAACATATGAACAAAGAAAAATAAAGAAATAAAAAGAGTTAGTAAAAGGAAAAGAAAAGTCACCAAACTTGTGATGAAGATCACAAGTACTCTAGAAAGGTGATATCACTATAAAGTGGCACCATCCCCGGCAACGGCGCCATTTGATTCATGCCTAATTGGTGTCTTAGCTGATTCGTGTCCAACTGGTGCTCCTTGATTGAGGGAGTAATCAACAAAATTTATAACCTATTACACCATATACTAGGGTAGCAAAGACAAAGCTACTATAGCATAATGGCTCTAGGATCGTTCACTGGGATGGGTTTTCACTTCACAAATGATATCAATTCAAAGTTGAATTGGTGCCTTTTCATTTCAAGGTTAGCTTTAAAAGAAAACATAAAGATGTTTGAATGAAAAAGGTTCGGTTTTAAACTAACCAAAAATAGTAACTGATTTTACTTACAAAGAAAAGTGTTTCTTGGAGTTTTAGATCACTAGGCTCAGATTCCTCATACAAAAAGGGAGTTCCGGTCACTTGTTTCTTTTCCTCGCATTAGATAATTAACATATAGTTCCTTCTCCAACCGGTGTTATACAGATGCTTCCCATTAATGGGTTCAAACACTAAATCCCTCTCACTGATGCAACTTCCAATGGTTCGAGCCTCTCACTTAGCCTTTATCATTCAAGGTGATCTTTAACCTTGGATTTCCCTTCACAAGCTCGCAAGAGATAACTAATGGATGTCTCCTTGGAGTCCAAAAGCTTACCAAGTGTTGGCAATTCTAGAAAATCCTACCTTCAAGTCACCTCCCAGAGGCTTGCAAGAGGTAAACTAGTGAATCTCCATGGACGAAGATCACTTGCCTTACCAAGTGTTGGCCCAGGTGATTAAAAGGAGTTTTAAGTTAACTAAAAAGATAAAAACCATTAACGGGTCACACTTTCTCTTCATTAAAAACTAAAACAACAAAACTTCCAATTTATGCATGAGAGAACTTACCCGGCTTTCTTCACTCCAAGAGACAAAGAGCCTAGCCTCTCATCCTCTGAGGAAAAATCCTCAGAGTTTGATTGGCTAGAAAGAAAACTAAAGAAAAAACAAGAATATATAGGAAAAACAGAGCAAGTGCTCTGTTCGTTGATTCTATCTATGATATATTATATGATGGATTATCTCTTTTACAATGGATGCAAGGGAATATATATAGAGAAGTTTTTCCAACCTTCCTAGCTAAGAAATCTTATGGTTGGTGGATTACAGGGAGAAGAATGGAAATTTATACAAAAATATCTGAAGAAAATATCTAAAAGATTCGGTGCCTAAATATCGGGAAACTTTAGGAGTTTCCTTCAGCCAATCACTGTGCAAAATGGCTGCGAAATCATTTCGCAACAAAAGGGTGATTTCGCAGCCGTGCAAAATTCTTCCTTCAGCTTGATGCAGTTGTCTTCCAAAGGTTGTAGCTTCCTCATTTCAGCTCCAAATCGTACACGGTTTAAAGCGTTGGATTATTGACTTCCTAAGCTTTGAAATGGTATATAGCATGTAGAAAATGGACTTCGGGAAGTGCTCCAAAAGTGCGAAGGAAGACTGTAGCTACTGTCCTCTATTTTCTTCACTCTGTTTTCCTCTTTGCTTTTCTCCTCTTTGCTTCTCTCCTTTGCTTGGCTTGTCTTAATGATCCAAAAAGCTATCAAAACACCAAAACTTAACACAATTTGATTAGAATTGATTGCAAGGGTCCTTAACATGTCAATTGAGTTAAAAGGCAATAATTACTACTCAAGAGTGTTTAAAAGAGTTAATTACAAGCTACAAAATAGCATGTTTTGAGTAGTAATCAGTAAGCTAATTGTAAGACCCAATAAATGGTCTAGTAGGTTTTAAAGGATACTAAACTTCCAGTTGTACTCAATAGGATTATCAACTTGGAATTAGAAATGACAATCTTTTTTAATGATACACTTGTTTCTTTCGACCTATACAAGTTTTTTGATCCAGCTACCTCAAAATGCACAAAGTATAGTAATATGATATTCTTCTTTTCTAGAAGCTTTAACTTCCTTGATGTGCATTTTTTCAGGTTTCAATAGGGTAAAGTGGCAATAGGATTGAATTGGATCATCCCATTTTCTAGAAGAGTTAAAAAAATTTTACTAATGGCGAAACTTGTGATTGAAGTGGTGAAAGTAGTCTTTACTCCATTTTATTTATGCTTGCATATCCTGAATGATGGCTACAATATGAAAACAAGCTTATTTTAAATATAAAATTTTTGGTCTACTGGTGACTATGGACTAAGGTTGTGGCTTTCATGTAATTTTCTTGCACAATAAAGAAGAATGTGTAAATGTGTTATATTAATGGTACAAGAACTAAATGTTGGTGGAAGTATAGTCACAACAGCAATGGATGATGCATGTAGGACAAGGAGGTCTAAAACAATGGCCATGTACAATAGCTTAGGTGATCTTGGTAGGAAGAGATGATTGTTGTCGTAAATTTTGAATTGTTATGCTAAATCTCTTTTGATAAGTTTTCATAAGGTAATTAACCTTCTATCCTGATGAAAGGAGATATTGCTCAAGTTCTTGCTTTTTAGTATTTAATATTTATGCATAACTGTATGATCGCCAGATCACATACCTAAATGAAAACAAAAGGAAAGTCCAATTTCGGTCGATCATCAAATAAACCGGTTCCATTTTTTTTGCTACCGGTAGCCATTGCCCATTTGGGTGTTGCATCAACACTTTAACAGTATCTACCGATAGAGATAATTAATCAACCGGTTACATATAACCAGTCGACCGATTAATCTTTACTTTTAGAAGTTGTAATGTGATTGGCTTCCAACATAGATTGCTGTATTGATACTCAATTTGGTCTTTTGCTACATCTAATTGCTCTTACTTTAAAGAGACATCATTTTGCTAATCCAACATCCATATAAACCAACATTTAGTTGGTTGGTAGCAGTTATATCTATTATGAGTAGGTGCATAGATAATAAAGCTGGAATTGAAGGCCTTAAGGTTGAATTGTTGTCCTCTAAACATGGAAGTTCTAATATAGTAGTACACAAGGTAGGGATAATCCTCTAGCAAAAAGTTCAAGTATGATGGTGAATGCAATGACACTAGACTGACTTGGTAGCGAACTCTATCAGGTTATATATGTATAGGGAATAAATTTTTTTTGGGGTAAATGATATGAATCTTATAATTGAAAATGTATATTATTCGATTCGACAATCCCTATTTTGACATCGTGGTTTGATTAGACATTTTACTCTTTTGTTAGAGCCTTGAGGTAGGCCATTGTTTATGTAATAAACCTCATTTGTAGATGGGGAAATTTGTCTTCTACATTGAATTGGACCATGGCATTTTATCGAAGAGTTAAATTTTTTTCCTAATGACCAAACTTGTGATTGAGATCCTGAAAGTAGTTTCCATTTATTCTTGAAAATAACATGATAAATTAACTAAAAAAAACCTTAAATAATTTACTTTGTTCATATAGATAGTCGTAATAAAATATATTACTTGAATATGTAGGACACAATCATGCAACAATGACACAGTACATGAATGTGCAGAGAAGTTGTGACAACAAATCAGTACTTGAAGATGCTAATGTTAATGCATAGAGAGGTAGTGACAAAACATTAAGTACAGGTTGCGACCATACTCCAATCAGTACAATAACAAAGAATATTGATGATAATGTTGTTCATGCCCATGATGATGAAGACGACTATATGGGCAAGTGGTTGGACCTTCTTTGCAAATTTATCCATTGGATAAGTTGTAAACGATATTAAACATTCATATCAAGCTTTTCATAAGTCACATTTCTTTTCAATGGGCCCAAATTATTTCTAATGATTTTAACTGTTTTATTTTTCTTTTATTATTTTTCCTAGCTACCCTATTTTGAAAATCCAATTATACACTACGAGAAATATAAAATGTCCCAAGTAAAGATTATATGTAGGATCCACAAATCCAAATCCAAAAATACTAAAAAATTAGGAAAAGTACGAAGAATGTGAGGAATCCTCACATTCTTCGTACCCTCCAATTTCTTCACTTCTTTGAACTTTTTAAAAACTTTAGGGACTTCATATGGCTTGGATATTTTTTAAATAGGTTCATTACACATAGAAGGTGGTCAAATGATCTCTGAAAAAAAACCAAATCCAAAAATGTCAAAAAATTAGGAAGGGTACGAAGAATGTGAGGATTCCTCACATTCTTCATACCCACCCATTTCTTCACTTCTTTGAACTTTATAACAATTTTGAGGACCTCATATAACTTGGATATTGTTTAAATAGGTTCATTAAACTTAGGAGGTGGTTAAATGATCTTCAAAAAAATCCAAATCAAAAAATACTAAAAAAATAGGAAATGAAGAATGTGAGGAATCCTCACATTCTTTGTACCCTCCCATTTCTTAACTTCTTTAAACTTTTTGAAAAAAAAATTAGGGACATCATATGGCTTGGATGTTGTCTAACTAGGTTCATTACACTTAGGAGGTGGTCAACTGATATCCAAAAAAATCCAAATAAAAAAATACTAAAAAAATAGGAAGGGTACAAAGAATGTCAAGAATCCTCACATTCTTCGTACCCACCCATTTCTTCACTTCTTTGAACTTTTTAAACATTTTGGGGACTTCATATGGCTTGGATATTGTTTAAATAGGTTCATTACACTTAGGAGGTGGTCAAATGATCTCCGAAAAAATCCAAATCCCAAGATACTAAAAAATTAGAAAGAGTACGAAGAATGTGAGGAATCCTCTCATTCTTCGTACCCTCTCATTTCTTCACTTCTTTGAACTTTTTAAAAATTTTAGGGACTTCATATGGTTTGGATATTGTTTAAATGGGTTCATTACACTTAGTAGGTGGTCAAATGATCTCCAAAAAAATTCAAATCAATAAATACTAAAAAATTAGGAAGGGTACGAAGAATGTCAGAAATCCTCACATTCTTCGTACCCTCCCATTTCTTCACTTCTTAGAAAATTTTAAAACTTTTAGGGACTTCATATGGCTTGGATATAGTTTAAATAGGTTCATTCCACTCAGAAGGTGCTCAAATAATCTCTGAAAAAATCCAAATAAAAAAATACTAAAAAATTAGGAAGGGTACGAAGAATGTGAGGAATCCTCACATTCTTCGTACTTTCCCATTTCTTCACTTTTTTGAACTTTTAAAATTTTTGGGGACTTCATATGGCTTAAATATTGTTTAAATAGACTCATTACACTTAGGAGGTGGTTAAATGATTTCCGAAAAAATCCAAAGCCAAAAATGCTAAAAAATAGGAAGGGTACGAAAAATGTGAGGAATCCTCACATTGTTCATACCCACCCATTTCTTCACTTCTTTGAACTTTCTAAAAATTTTGGGGACTACATATGGCTTGGATATTCTTTAAATAGGTTCATTACACTTAGAAGGTGGTCAAATGATCTCCGAAAAAATCCAAATCCAAAAATACTAAAAAATTAGAAATGGTACGAAAAATGTGAGAAATACTCACATTCTTCGTACCCTCTCATTTCTTCACTTCTTTGAACTTTTTAAAAATTTTGGGGACTTCATATGAATTGGATATTGTTTCAATAGGTTCATTACACTTAGAAGGTAATCAAATGATCTCCGAAAAATCCAAATCCAAAAATACTAAAAAAATTAGGAAGGCTACAAAGAATGTGAAGAATCCATTCCTCACATTCTTCGTACCCACCCATTTCTTCGCTTTTTTAAACTTTTTAAAAAATTGGGGGACTTCATATGGATTGGATATTGTTTAAATAGGTTCATTACACTTAGGATGTGGTCAAATGATATCTGAAAAAATCCAAATCCAAAAGTACTAAAAATATTAGGAAGGGTAAAAAATTTTGGGGACTTCATATTGCTTTGATATTGTTCAAATAGGTTCATTACACTTAGGAGGTAGTCAAATGATCTCCGAAAAAATCCAAATCCCAAAATACTAAAAAATTAGGAAGGGTACGAAGAATGAGAGAAACTTTAAAAAATTTTGGGGACTTCATATGGCTTGGATATTATTTAAATAGGTTCATTACACTTAGGAGGTGGTCAAATGATCTCCGAAAATATCTAAATCCAAAAATACTAAAAAATTAGGAAGGGTACGAAGAATGTGAGGAATCCTCACATTCTTCGTACCCTCCCATTTCTTCACTTCTTTGAACTTTTTAAAAATTTTAGGGACTTCATATGGCTTGGATATTGTCTAAATAGGTTCATTACACTTAGGAGGTGGTCAAATGATATCCGAAAAAATCCAAATCCAATAATACTAAAAAAATTAGGAAGGGTACGAAGAATGTGAGGACTCTTCACACTCTTCGTACCCACCCATTTCTTCATTTTTTGAACTTTTTAAAAAATTTGGGGACTTTATTTGGCTTGGATATTGTTTAAATAGACTCATTACACTTAGGAGGTGGTCAAATGATCTCCGAAAAAATCCAAATCCAAAAATGCTAATAAATTAAGAAGGGTATGAAGAATGTAAGGAATCCTCACATTCTTCATACCCACCCATTTCTTCACTTTTTTGAACTTTTTAAAAATTTTGGGGACTTCATATGGCTTGGATATTGTTTAAATAGGTTCATTACAATTAGGAGGTGGTCAAATGATCTCCGAAAAAACCCAAATCCCAAAATACTAAAAACTTAGGAAGGGTACAAAGAATGTGAGGATTCCTCACATTCTTCGTACCCTCCCATTTCTTCACTTCTTTGAACTTTTTAAAAATTTTGGGGACATCATATGGCTTGGATATTATTTAAATAGGTTCATTGCACTTTGGAGGTGGTCAAATGGTCTCCAAAAGAAATCCAAATCCAAAAATACTAAAAAATTAGAAAGGGTACCAATCCTCACATTCTTCGTACCCTTCCATTTCTTCACTTCTCTTAACTTTTTAAAAATTTTGGGGACTTCATATGACTTGGATATTGTTTAAATAGGTTTATTACAATTAGGAGGTGGTCAAATGATCTTAAAAAAGATCCAAATCCAAAAATACTAAAAAATTAGGAAGGTTACAAAGAATGTGAGGAATCCTCACATTCTTCGTACTCTCTCATTTCTTCACTTTTTTGAACTTTAAAAAAAAAATGGACTTCATATGGCTTGGATATTGTTTAAATAGGTTCATTACACTTAGGAGGTGGTCAAATGATCTCCAAAAAAACTCAAATCCCAAAATACTAAAAACTTAGGAAGTGTACGAAGAATGTGAGGATTCCTCACATTCTTCGTACCCTCCCATTTCTTCACTTCTCTGAACTTTTTTAAAATTTTGGGGACATCATATGGCTTGGATATTGTTTAAATAAGTTCATTGCACTTATGAGGTTGTCAAATGATCTTCGAAAAAATCCAAATCCAAAAATACTAAAAAATTAGGAAGGGTACGAAGAATGTGAGGAATCCTCACATTCTTCGTATCCTCCCATTTCTTCACTTCTTTGAACGTTTTAAAATTTTTTGGGCTTCATATGTCTCGGATATTGTTTAAATAGGTTCATTACACTTACGAGGTGGTCAAATGATCTCTAAAAAAATCCAAGTCGAAAAATACTAAAAAATTAGGAAGGGTGGGAAGAGTGTGAGGATTCCTCACATTCTTCGTACCCACCCATTTTTTCACTTCTTTGAACTTTTTAAAAATTTTTGGGACTTTATATGGCTTGGATATCGTTTAAATAGGTTCATTACACTTAGAAGGTGGTCAAATAATCTCCGAAAAAATCCAAATAAAAAAATACTAAAAAATTAGGAAGGGTACGAAGAATGTGAGGAATCCTCACATTCTTCGTACCCTCTCAGTTATTCACTTCTTTGAACTTTTTAAAAATTTAGGGACTTCATATGACTTGGATATTGTTTAAATAGGTTCATTACACTTAGAAGGTGGTGAAATGATCTCCGAAAAAATCCAAATCCATAAATACTAAAAAATTAGGAAGGGTACGAAGAATGTGAGGAATCCTCACATTCTTCGTACCCTCCCATTTCTACACTTCTTTGAAGTTTTTAAAAATTTTGGGTACTTCATATGGTTTAGATATATTTTAAATAGGTTCATTACACTTAGGAGGTTTTCAAATGATTTCCGAAAAAATCCAAATCCAAATCCAAAAATACTAAAAAATTAGGAAGGGTACGAAGAATGTGATGAGTCCTTACATTCTTCGTACCCTCCCATTTCTTCACTTCTTTGAACTTTTTAAAAATTTTGGCGACTTCATATGGCTTGGATGCTGTTTAAATAGGTTCATTACACTTAGGAAGTAGTCTAATGATTTTTGAAAGAATAAAAATCCAAAAATACTAAAAAATTAGCAAGAGTATGAGGAATATGAGGAGCCCTCTCCATTCTCCGATTATATGATATGTTAAATATGTTTAGGGACTTCGTATGGCTTATACATTTTTTGAATTTTTTTTCATTACACTTAGTAGGTATTTAAATGATGTTCGATAAAATCAAAATCAGTAAATACTAACAAATTAGTGAGAAAATCTCACATTCTTCGTGCCCTCCCTACTATCCATTTCTTTGATTTTTTTTATTTTTTTTTTAATTGGGATTTCATATGACTTAGATTTTGTTTAGATAAGTTCAGTCCATTTTGAGGGTGTTAAATGGATCCTTGAAAAATTCAGAATGGAAATTTACAAAAAAAATCAGCGAGGGGTTTGGATTTCCATATTGTTAGTAATTATACCTTTTTCGTATTTTCAATATTTCAACCAATTTTGTTGTGTAATTCAATTTAAACGCTAAGAAATAATTTAGTCATATATTCTCAATTAATAATTAGTACACAACTAATTAAATTTTAAGTTAATATATATTTTATAAAATTTCTTTCTATTTCTTCCCATTTTTTTCACTTCATAAACTAATTATATTGTTTTTCACACTTCAAATATTCATCAAATTTTATCAACAAATTATTTAATGTTAAAATAAATTAAATTTACTTTTCCTTAATTTATAAATTATATTACCAAATTATATTGTTTATCTTTTTCCAAAATTTTCTGTATTTTTCTATTTCATAAAAGAAATTCTCCAAACGAAATAATTACATTAAACATGATTTTATAATTGGTCATTGAAATATAATTGGTTATTGTAATAAGTATAAAAATGTGTGTTGCATGGGATTAATTCCCATGGCAACCGGTTGGGTAACCTGAAGAATTGGTTTTCTTTAATTTTTTTTTATTTTGTATGCCATGTGTCTTAATCCTATTAGCCAAAAAAAGTGGGTATGGTACCGAAAAGTGATTTTCGGTACCCTAGCATAACCCCCTCAGCTATTTGACAATTACACTTAACCACCCTTAAATTTTTTAAATTACATTGACACCACTTGACCATAATGGAGCATAACAATCGCTTGAATGATGTTATCAAATCTTGAAAGATTTTCATGGTTGATTAATGATGTCATAGTTAAAAGAATTAAATAAAATGTCTAAAAGATCCTTTAAAGTTCGTTTTATTTCATTTTATCTTACCACATTTTCTAATTAATTTTAACTAAAGTTTTTAATATAAAAATTTAATTAATTTTTATTAAATAGTTTACTGCCATTTGGCAAAGAAGGAAAAAAGTACATTCCAAACTGCTTCTTAATAAATTTTCTTGATTTTGGCAAAGAAAGGTCTGAATCTCTTTCAGGAGCTTGTGATCCAAGAAGATCAAGCCCCAACTCTATGGCTTTCAAATTCAACCATGTGGACATAACCTAAATAGAACTACAACATCCCTGAAAATGCCCACCTTAGTAATGGCAGACCCCAAATGGTAATGACCCTTACAAGCATCAACTCATTAGGATGTGCTTTCACAGCACCAAGAAACCATTGCAACTTTTCATTTCTAATTCCAAATTTGGAGTCTTTTTCCCAAATGAGCATAGCAGGTAACTATTCTTCATTCCATTTATTGGAAGATCTTTTTGTGTTTGAAATCACATGTCAAATTTGATGGAATGGACAAAAAAGAGCATGGATAGTCTTTCTTATTATCATTTTCTGTAGGCAGAGGGCACTCACATATAACTCCCCATTTATCATCATCACAAATGGAACAACTCCTAGGATGAGAAATATAGCTACTATTCTATATAAATTTCCAACCACAATTGAACTTATTGTGTCACAGGTTGGATTTCCTAGTCATATGTACAACGATTGGCAATGCTCCTATAATAATATGACCAGTAGTTGTAATGCCATCCTCTGTCATAACTACAACAGATGTGGGATCAAGACCACACTAAGCATAATCTCTCACTTTCATTCCCTCTGCAATTGCTCATGGCAACATGATTTCCCATTTTCTTCCATTAGGCTCTAGGATAATCCAATCACATATCTCTCAAGAGTGCAGATCACATGGACAAGCCAAGTACTGTTTTTTTACAACCTAATAGTCATCGAGGGAGTACCTCATGCCTTCTCAGCTTGAATGTACACATTACTAGACTTTGCAAGACACCTCTTCCACTTACTTTCCAATGAAAATTGCACGCCTGACTACTGAAGACCAAGGAAGCTAGAGCTCACATTAGAATCATTGAATATAGGAAAAGGTTTTAAACTCAAAGACAAGGCACTCTGAAAATTGTTATCAACCTAAACAAATTTTCGCTTTGTACTGTCCATGAAGTGTGAAAGTTGTGTTAGGATGGAACTCTTAAAAGCATGACATGATGTAATAGATTTGGAATTCCTTACTTATTTAATGGTATTCCAATTTCACTTTTATCTATCCGTATTCCATGCATTACACTTTATGAGTATTCTTGTTTCCATCTTTTGTAGTGTGTGTGACATGAGTGCATTTATGAGAGTTATAGGGAAAATCCAAGTCATGGGTTCCTTGCAAATAGATGATTTGTTCAAAGTCAGTTCGTGGGTTTAGACAACTTATTAGAGGTTATAGTGCACCACCACCTTCTAATTGGAGGGATAACTGGTCTTGAATATCGAGATGAGCTTTCCATGGTGAGTACACTGGTGTGTATGGTTACATATTGGACATGACTTATGGTGAGTCATGACTTAAGGCTATCAAGTATTCGTGACCTTACCAAGCTACTTCATTGTGGTGTCTCTCAACCTTGAGAGAATATTGAAGCTTAAGCCAAAGTTAGCAATGGTTTTGACCTATGGGTGAGATTGTAAGTTGATCATATATTCCTTATGGATTGGGTCACTATTGATGGAAGTTGGTAGCAATAGGTATTCTTAATAGAAGCACCATGATATCTCATAGGATGGAGACAATGTGTCCCCTTGGGTGGTTCTAAGGAGGTGTGTTAATGGAAACTATGGTTATAGTAGTTCCTTAAGTGGAACTTGACATAGGCTCTTTGAGAGCTAAGACATGTTAGTTGAACACATAATAGAAGGATCTGTAACTCAATGATAATAAAGGTAGTCTTAAAATATTGACAATTTTTACCTTGTTAAACTATGGACATTAGTTCATAGGGAGACTGAACATAATGGATAACAAGTCACGGACCCGAGTATACAGTGTCTTGTTGTTATTTACATAAAATACTGGAGTTATGGTCCCCGGTTTGAGCTCATATACCTTGTTGGCATAGGTTATGAGGATCGGATTGGTTTTAGGTTCACTTTATGTATAAGGGCATTTTGGTAATAACATAAGGTTGCACAGGGGTAAGTGAACAAGGTCTTTGGATTAAGCTAATTGATTAATTAGTACACCCTATTAGGTTAATTAATCAATTAGAATCCAATTGGAGATTTGTTAGGCTCCCTCGTATGTGAAGGAGTGAACCCCATATCCTTGGGGCCCAAGTCAGTTACAATAAAATAAATAAATAAACAAAAATAGAAGAGATTAAAAAAAAAAAAAAAGGAAAAAACAGAGAGAAGAGAAGAGAGAAAGAAAAAAAACACATCTCATTGCCCGGATTTCATCAAAGAGCCGATCCCGCTTCATCTATGGTTCGATCGAGTTGAAATTTGGAGGTGAGGTTCAAAACTCGAGTAGCTACAATCTAAAAGGTGGAGATCAGATTTTGAGCTCGGGAACTAGTGTTATTGCCCATGAACAGTAACAACATGTTTTTAGGTATTATTTCTCCATTTTTCCTTGTTTTTTTACCAAGAAAGATTATATAATCCAAGGCTATATATGCTCTTGATGTATTTAGTAGCCTCTAGAGATTATTCTAGAGAAGACAGGTGTAACCCAATATTGTTGATAGTGGAGTTTGAACTGGACTAGGTCCCGTGGTTTTTTCCTTCGCATTGAGGGGTTTTCCACGTAAAAATTTTGGTGTCTGATTTATTTTTTTGTTGCATGAGTTTATTTATTTATTACTGCTAGTTGCTATTACCTATTTAATTTTGCACAAAGAAATGGTAGAAAAATCCTGGTGTTTGTTGGAATATTGTGAATTCACCCTAACAATTATGATAAATGAAGATGAATAGGGAACTCAAAATATCCATTCCTGGAAGCAAGGATGAAAGTTTCCATTTTTTTCGCGGAAATTTCGCCGAAATTTCGGGTTTCGGTGGCCGGCGATATGAAAGAGGGGGGCGAAATGTCGACGGGAGAAATTTCGCCAAATTTCTGTTAAAATCGGCAAAAAATCACCGAAACATGGCTGCAAGCAAAAAATCGGTGAAATTTCGGTTTGTATCGCCGATTTTTCGGGAAATTTCCCAATATTTCCTACCAGTCCAGCCCGCGCACAGGATACAAAATCTGTCCAATTTTTATTTTAAAAAAAAAAAAACATAAGATGTTCCTTGGTAATCTAATCATGACTTGCAGGCAAAGGTTGTTTTTCAGCCTGGCTCAAAAATCGTGGATTTAGGGTTCATGAAATTTAAATCCAATGGCACAAAAGCAAAGCGACCCTAGAACAGATCAGAAAACACAGGGAGAAAAAAAAAAAAAAAAGCAATTTTTTTGGTTTTCCTTGAGGGTTTTGCATGGATTTTCTCGGAAATCAAACGAGGATGAATTTTCTCGGAAATCAAACGAGGATGAATTTTCCCGGAAATCGAATGGGGGATGGATTTTCCCGGAAATTGAATGGGGGATGGATTTTCTTGAGAATCAAACAGGGGTTGCAAAAAAAAAAAAAAAGTAATAAATGATAGATTAGAACCTGCGAGGATTGAGAGTGAAAGAGGAAATTGGGGCCGATTCTCTCGTCCGGAGGGCAGCTTCAGCCAAGGGCTTTTTGATGCCCGAGTGAGAGAAGCGGGTCTTCAGCAAAGGGCTTTTCGGATGGGTGGCCTTTTGATTTTTTAAAAATTTAGTAGAGATAAAAAAAAAAAAAATGGAAACAAATCATGACTCCATGGTGATGGTCCAAAGTGAATTTGGATGTGATCCAACGATCCAAAGTGAACCTATGCGATAATATATACAAATTATTGGTATTTAATGAAATCAAGTTAATATATATAAATTATTTATATTTAATAAAATCAAAATTTTTATGAAGCTTGATAATGGATGCTTAATTACAAAATTCACATTTTTTATTGACCTATATAATATAATTACATATAATATCGCAAATCATATAATATATATATCAAATTATTCAACAAAATAAATTTAAATTATCTATTATATTTCTAATTACATTGTTATGAGGTTTTTTTTTATATTTTTATGAACTTTGATCAATTTTTTACTTATTAAAATTTTTTTTCCAAAATATCCGTCGATATTTCTCCGATATATCCGATATATCCGTAAAATCAAGTTATCGATATATCCGTGATTACCGATATTTTCATCATTGCCTGGAAGGGTCCCATCTGCTTCCCTTCTCTTAATGCTATTCTTCTCCTCTACTCAAAACCAAAAACCACCAAAAGAAAGATATTTTACTCTCTCTAACGTCTCCTCTCTTACTCTCACCCAGAATAAAGAAGAATAATGCCTCCCCGAGATGGCCTGTAGCTCATTTCCCTCTTTTCTAAGACTCCCCATCAGAATAGATGGTGCCCCCCCTGCAACGTCTTACTCTGCAGCCCACTCACCACCACAATGCCTCGCCCACAACTTTTCTTCGTCTGCTACTTTTCCCAAAAACTCCCCCAAACCCCTTGCTCTCTGTCTCACTCTCACTATAAAAATCAATTCTCTGTCCATTTTCCTTAGCTATAGAGAGCATCTCCACTACCCTTAAAAGGTGGCTAGCAAACCCCCTCCAAGAAAACTTGAGCCAAAAGACTGAAAAAAAAAAAAAAAAAAAAAAAAAAAAAAAAAAAAAAAAAAAACCTTCACTAAAGGCCAAAAAGGCCTTTAAAAGAGACAAAGGAAGGCTAGAATGAGTACACGTGTCCTCATCCCAACCCAACTACTCAAAGGCTCTAAAATTCCAAAAGCAAATCCTAAAAAAAACCTAATCCTAATGGGCGTCCGATAATCATGCTAGGACCTGAAATAGCCCTTTAAATGGTCTCCAAAATATAGCTCAAAAATCAATAATGTGAAACATGGACCGGGATGATGAAAAACTGAGCAAAAATGGATCTAAATACATGCTAAAAAAATAGTGGGGTGAGAGAAAAAAATAATAAATATATATATATATATATATGTGTGTGTGTGTGTGTGTGTGTGTGTGTGTGTGTGTGTGTGTGTGTGTGTGTGTGTGTGTGTTAGGGCCAAAATAGAGGGTCTATAGCGTTTTTGCTAAATAATAAAAACTATTTGCACATATGATTTACAAACAAATTTGTTTTTTAAAAAAATTGTACCACTATTTGATTATCGTGCTCTATAAACAAAGCAAAATAGAAAACCATTTTTTTTTACTAGAAATTCAAATTAAGGAAGACTTTGTATTAAATTTATTAATAAGTTTAATAATTTTTTTAAAGAAAATTTGAAACTCAAAAAATATATATAAGGACTATAAAAAATAATGGAAATAATTAATATTTTGAATTTTTTAATAAATATTTTAATTTTTAATAATAATTTGAAATTCAAAAAACTGATTTATTAATTATAAATTAAATAAAAAATTTAAGAATACCATGTTTGAGTATTAAATGTATGTATGTAATGAAAAATTTGACTCATTTATACTTAAAAAATTAAACTTTATTTAATTTTAAATTCATTTAAAATAAATTAGTATTAGCAGTTATTAATTTTGAATTATTATTATTATTATTAACAAATAAATCAATTACGTTATCATATTTTTATAATATTTTAAAAAATATAATTTATGATTTTATTATAATATTACTATTAATATTTTATTTAAAATATTTATTTTTAATTTATTTATAAATACAAATTATTTTTTATTTTTAATAAGGCACAAATTAAATTTAGTTTATATTATATAACTTGAATTTACAATTCGTTTCTTATAAAATCAAAATAAAATATTTTTAAAAACAACTTATCAGTAAAAGGTTTAGATTTTTAAATTTTTGAAAAATATCTTTAAAAACAAATTGTTTTATAGAATCAAAATACCTCATAGGATAAATTGAAATATCATTTATAAGTAACTTGAGTTATCTAAATATAAAAATAAATGTGAAAATGAATAAGATATCTATTATCACTCTTCATTCCCACATATCAAACATAACCTCAAGATATGAACATTTAGTTTTGTTTACATCATTTTCTTTAAAAGAGAAAATAAAAATAAATAAATAAAAATTATTTTTAAAAAAATGGATCCTAGTTTGTAGGTACTTGAAATAAAGATGGATTTTAGTCTAAATTAATATAAAATATATATTTTAATAATGTGATTTTAAACATCTTTTAAGTGTGTGATAATAAAGCATTTAATGGACCTAGCGCTAATGAATGGTAGTTATTTCATATAAAATAATACAAAACACATTTTTCTATTATTAATTTTTAATTTCTTTTGTTTTTTTTTTTGTCACCAACAAATATTTAAGAAAAATATTTGATTTCTCAGGTTTTTTAATCTCAGGTTTTTTAGTCTTGATTTCTTATGATCAATATATTACATTTTTAAGAAAAATATTTGAAGTATAACAAATTTAGAACTTACAATGTTGATAAATATAATACAAATTTAATTTATAAAAAAAACTTTTTACCTTTTTCTAAATCATATTGCATTTTGGTGGTCCAAATATAAACTATAATATTGTTTTGTATCAAAGAAATAAAAATAAGAGAAAAATCAAATTATTGTTTTGTACCAAAGATATTAAAATAAGAGAAAATTATTATTATTATTATTATTATTATTATTTAAAAGGAGACTACAGAGTAGAATACCTACAAATATAATTGAAAAATGAGTCATAATAATCTTCAAAACTAATCTTTCTAATATCTTTCAAAAATTCAACCATCAAATGATTGATTCTAAATTACAAATACTTTTTTAGTTATGCAATTGTTATTATCAACTTTTTTTTTTTTTTTTATCGGTTCATATTTTTTTCACCCATCCACTAACATTAGAATTTCTTCAATGGATGGAAATAAGTATATATAATTTACATAAATATATTTTAAATATTAATATTCGATGTATTATGTTATTACTTCAAGAATTTTTATTAAAAATAATTTAATTATTCCTAAAAATGTTTACCAATAAAATTATTTAAGAATATTTTTATAGTATAAACACTTGCGACAACGTGACATTCATAAAGTTCCTAAATTTGTTCAAGAAAAAAAAAATTAACTTTACTAATTTTGAAGTTGGGAATTTATCTCCAATTGGAAATCATCGGGTTTCAAAAGCCATTTTAGTTACTTTCTTTATAATAAATAAAAATACCAATTGTACCCTTCCTTTACGTAAATTTTTAATTGTAAGGATGATGATCAATTGGGTTGACGATGAGTTACCCATATCAATCCTATCACATTTATACAAAGTAATTTCCATGGCCACCATACTCATCGTATTTTCTTTATTTAAAAAAAAATTAATAATTTTAGAATTTTTAAATTATATTAAAAATAAATATATTTTATAAATAAGTAAAATATTATAGTTTCTATAACTTATTTTATTTAAAAAATAATCTTTTAATATTTTATATGTGTTAAAAATGGTAATAGAAAAAAATCAATAAAATTATTTTTTAAAATTAATTTTATATATAATCGAGGTTGGATGGTATCGGACAAGATAATATCTAAACCCGCCAAGAATCCGTATCTTCAATATCACTTCCCTCTTTTTGATTCAATTTTGATTCCTAACATTGTTTTTTTATTCAACTTTGAAAGGTGGTTAAGGACAAGTGCATCTCATTGCAGGGAATATACTCCATCAAAAACATGTTTTTTTCCTATTAAGAGTTAAGACTTAGGACAAATGCAAGATTATTAAAACAACGTCCAATATGCAGTCTCCCAATACTGTTTTACAGATCTTGAATTAAATTTTATTTTTTAATTTTATATTGTATATTTTAAAAGAGTGTTACCAAACAACAATTTATGAATGAATGATATATTGTTTCAAAATTATTACTCCTATGTCAATTTGTCGAAGATATAATGATGCCTATGGGGTACTAGCAATTGTTTCTCACTGTTGTTCACCTTCCAATGGCAAGTTCATCCTTCAATTTGAATTAGTAAAAACAATGTTTTCTTGCATATATACATGATCTCAATATGGATGAGTCAAATTAGTACATAAGGCATTCATACTCTCAGTGCCACCAACATCCATTTTCATTTTCTCACCTCCCAAAACCTTATTGTGCAAATTCCTATTCAACCTTCAAATCCAACAGCTATTTGCAGGCTCCATTGACAACCCTAGGCTCATCTTTATACCATTCTCAACCCAAACCACACTTTTACCATAGGGCAAGTTGCTAATACCAAATATTTAAGACAAGTATACATACCATTGAAATCAGTCCATTGCCCTCAAGCCATGTTTAGTATATGGGAATGAGGAATGAAAATAAAAACTTTGTTTTCATTCCTATATCTTCTTAAATAGAAATAGATTTGGTGATTCCAATTCTTATGTTTGGATGCATATAAGAATGTAATGTTGGAATGATTATTTGTTTCCATTGAAGCTTATACATACCAGCTCCAATTCAGGATATGGATGTTGCCGAGTTAACATCTCTAATACAGTGCACCCGAGGCTCCATATATCAGCTGCAAACCCATAACCATCGTTCTCTTGTTTGTCCTCATTAATGACCTACAGTGGCACAAATTATTTGTAAAATCAACACTTATAAGAAACTATAATGCTTGGAGCATCCTGTGCCACATAATATAATGACAAATGTCCTTGGTAAAAAACTTTCAAATATGGTTAACACAAAGACTTATAACATGTTTGGACATGATTTAGAACAGGGATTTAAGAGTTCTACTCCCAACTGGTGCAGGATTTATAAATAAACACAGTTGTAAGATGAGGGTGTTTGAGCATGATTTCAAAGTAAAAACTGATTCAAATCCACAGATCTGGGCGGTTGCAAAACCACAATTCATTCTCTGGGGCAAAGAGTCAGAAATTTATTTCAGAAGGGCAATATCGAGCTACAATTTAGATTGCTGGTGACCATATTTTGTTTTATAAAACAGACCATTATTTCATTTTTAGCCAGGGTTTTAACATCTCTTCACAAACCTGCAGTCCAGAAAGTTAAACAATTTGTTCCAATGCAGCAGCTTTGGAATGAAGTGTACTAAATGTACTAAATCGGGTTCTCAGGAAGAAGGATGGGTCACTCAGTTCCAATCCACTTCATTGCATCCCTAATTGTAGGATCCCTCTACCAATCTTCTGGTGATGTACAAATTTTTGTTACCAAATAATGAAGCAAGGGTTTAACCACCCTTAGAAGTAGAGAGTTAATGGAAAAAGGTAGCTTGATGCTTAAATTCTCAGATTTGAATGGAAAATCCTCATCAATTGAGCATTCAGTGGTTCCATGCATCTATTAGTGTCAGTATATTGGCAGTTGTACAGAAAGATACTAATGACTGATGCATAATCAAAATGCATTGGTAATAAGACATGGCATTGACTAAATGCCTTGTAGGTAATAAGACATAACACAATTTTAGAGCAACAGTTTGGAAAACAACAACTTATCAATTTGTTAGTTGGGATAGCTCCAGTCCAATAATCAAGCTATTCAATAACCCAATTCAATCATGTCATTTCCTTTTCTGACACAACCACCTGCTAAAAGACAAGGGTTTCAGAGCCTACATTTTAAGCATGCTTCTTCATGGTCTAAGAAGATTCTACCGAGGACAGTTCCATAAAATAGTTCTCAATTCAAAACCAAACATGATTTGTTAATTTAAGAAATGAAGGAATGAAAGAGACGAAGATACCTCAGGGGCCATCCGGAATGCAGTCCAAAATCCAAAATCCACATTTTGAAACAATAGAGAGATAACTCTAGTAAAAAGAAACTAACCTTTGCCAATCCAAAATCCACAAGTTTCACGGTTCCATTTACATCCACCAGATATCCCTCGAAGATGATACAGAACCAGTTAGTCTTACAACAGAAACAATTTATGTGTAAGTAAATGTACAACATTGTGACTTCAACTGTCATTCCAAATGTCTAATTTCCTGAAGTAACCTCAATTGATTCCCAATGTCCACCCATTTCTTCTTAACAATGCAATTATTAGCCTTTGTTGCGCATGACCAAATCAATAAGCCTAATTTCCCTTATGACCTACTTGTGGTACTTCTGAGTCCCATGATCACATCCCTCCATGGTTCTAGCCTTGCTAGTTATTCCATTTACCATCTCAATCACATGAGAGAGAGAGAGAGAGAGAGTTTGTAGCATTGTAAATGGCTTTTGCATTACGATTCTTTCAATTTTCAGGTTTCCATTCTGTAATCATGACCCAAAAACTCTCCTGAAGAGACACTCAAATCAAGTGAATCAGAGAGATAGAGAGAAAGTTTGAATCATTATTATGTATTTTTTCTTATATGTTGCTTTTAAAGAAAATTTTGACTTACAAATTAAAAAAAAGAAAAAAAAGAAAAAAAGAAAAAAGAAAAAAAAAAAAGAGGATATTATAGCAAGATCAAGCACTGAGGCAGAATATACAAAGTGATCGATATATAATACAGCTAATTGCATGAAGTCAAATGGAAGTGGACCACACCTCATATTATAACTGACATGGAGTTTTATGAAAGGATTAAACTATTAAGATACACAATAATCTCAAAACAAACAACGTAAACCCCACATGTGAAGACACGATGTAAGGTACACAAAAAATTGGGGATACCTATATCTATACCAAGGCTTTGGGTAGTTTCATCTTAGTTATCAGACAATGACCATGTTTAACATCCATGCTCCTAACTCTTCTTTTTGTTTTTGGTTTTTCCATTTTTCTTTTCCTGGAAGAGGGCAGGTGGGAGTGTTGAACTTTTCACTTCACCAAGCAGTCTGTAATCACAGAATTCAGTAAGTGGGCTAACCGGTGCAATCCAAATAATATTGAAGGTTTCAAGAAGATAAAAACAAAAATAAATTAATAAAATAAAAACTGAAGAACTTTCTCAACAGAGAACCAATTTTCCCTGAGTAAGAAGGCCATTTAGTTTATGCATATGCAATTCTCTTGGTAGCAAAGGCAGATAATTGAAATAATCAGCACATGTTTCAAGCAGTAATGGCATGTGGATAGAGCAAGGTATAAACAAATAAAGCACAAGCAATATAACCAAAAAATGTAGTAGTAAGATCATTTGAATCACCTGTGAACTACATTATGCTCATGTAGATATTTCAAACCTTTCACAATCTGCCTTGTGTATTTAGAGGCTTGGGAGTCTGACAGTTTATGCTTTTGATAGAGATTTAAAAGTGAACCTTCAGTTGCAAGCTCAAGAAAGATATAAAGTTTGGTCTTGTCCTGGAATGGCAAGACATTTTGTGAGTAAGCAAGAAAAAAAATATGACATGAACTCCAATCCTCTTGATGCAGTACCAGAACCAGATCATATAGGAACAGACAACAACAAAAACATGAAAAATACTAATTCACCCCAAAGAACAGAAAAACGTAACTACTGAGTATGTAGACTGTCAATTAGACAGCCTGCAAGGGAAATAAAAGATGCATATGATGCATGAATGTTTAGAAACATGCATTCAGAAGCAGACCTACAAGGCAAGAACATAGCTTGAAACAACAATAAGGCCAAATACCATGATAAAATAGCTGATACGATAAGTAGATGAGAGATTAAAAAAAGGTTCTTTAGAGGAAAAAGTGAACTTGAAAAATAACAGATGGGGAAGCTCAAGAGACCCCCTCATGAATTTTAGTCTAAGGTTTAGTTCTCATCAAGCAGCTAAAACAGAACATGCCGCTTTAAGAGTCATCCAGTCAGGGCAATCCTTCTATAGCCTCTGAAATAAAATTTTGTGATTAACATCCAAAAATATGATTGAAAATAATAACAACTCTAAAAGCAAAACCTTGGTTACTCAATATAGACTCAGAATCCCTATTAACTCTCTAACAGAGACATGTACTCAGTCAACCTCATGAAGATTGCAACAGTGCTGCTGTGGCCTCAGATTTAGGTCTTGTTTGAGGATATTATTTTGCCTTTAACTTTGGTGAGGAACTGAAGCTAAAGCTAAAACCATTATTTTAAAGGGGCAATCTTGGCATTGGTGTGATTTCACTAAACATAAAACAATTTCCCACATAAACTGAAAAACAGCTTGCCCATACGTATGTGTTGAACTCCTTTTAAGGTTAGAAGTACTTCAGTGAAGCCAAAAACACATATTGAAGATCTTATTAGACTTAAAAAGTATCTTTTTGCTTCCAAAAAGTCAATCTAAACAGAGCTTTAGTACTGTTTATTTTTAGTTATGAAGAAATTAAGAAAATATACAAAGAATTTGTAAAAAGGAACAAGCAAACAAATCCATCAAAAAAATTGCACAGGCTTATAAAAAGACAAATACAGAAGTCCGCACACCAGAGAGCCTTTGGCTGCCCAACCTTAAGGAAATTAACCACCAAAACACGGGGCATGATATCCCTAGTTAAACCAACCAAGAACAGGATCCATTTTTGGCCGACCAATAGCCTTTCTAATTCAAGGGATCTAGGCTTCCAGGAAAAAGAGAACACAACTATCAAATTGCATGATCCTCAGCACCCAATGATTGTATCTCGCACAACACTCTCCGACTACTAGCCACCCAAGATAAAACTATCAGTTAATCCACCTCCACCATTAGAGCAAGAAATTTTTGCTTCAATAGTCAGCCCAAAACCAGCTTTCTTTGAGAACCTTGAATAAACTTGCCTGTGATCCCATATTAGATTGCCAATAGCCATCCAATCCCAATTTCCAAGGAACATCAGCAAAATTAAGCTTCAAAACATCAACTGTCAAAGTAGCTCACTACTATTCCAATTGGGAACGTAACTGATGTTGAAGGGAATTCTGATGAATTCTTGGTAACTAATATCCATAGTAATTCTCCTGAAATTCAGTAGACTAACTCTTCCTATCTTCAAATACCCAGGCATTCCTTTCTAGCTTCTTCTACCTGCCATAATTTATCCACCCAGTGAAACAATTTTGAGTAGCAATTACCCTCCCTGACCCATTTCAACCTAGACTCTTGTCTCTAGCTCTTCCCTCCCATAATTCCTCCAACCTTATTTTCCTTTTCATTCTAAGATATCAAAGTTCTTCCGTCATATGACCCATTCCTTCAAGTGTGATTATCACAGTGTTCCTCTTGCCAGAAATATCAAAAGTTTCTTTCTTCAATATTTCAAAGAAAGCTTTGATTGACTTAAGGCTACACAATAAATCTATCATTCCCATACTGAGACCTGAATCTCATGCAACATCCATAATAATATCACCAAATTTTGGGTGCAGCAACCACATATTTTCAATAGAAAAGAGGGTGAGAATCATCTAATTAGTTAACCTCCATATCATGGAGCCATAATCAAATACTAGCCTAGGTAAGATTCTTGAATGATGTTGCACTCCATTGAGATCAAGAACCTACCAAACTTCTTCAAACTGGGGTTTCTTGCTTGTTTGACCATGGAAAGGCCTCACTCTAAGAGATGATGAAACTAAGCCACAACTTTTGATTAGCTCATCAGTGTCATTCACGCTACTGGGAATTCTAGACAAAATAGTTTTTCCCTAAAAGACCCAATAACATTGAACTCTCCTCAGTGCACCAAGTCAAAAGCTACCGTGAGCAGTTACTCAGCTTCTCCCTAAGCTGCAATTGATTTGGTCCAAAACCTCATACGCCTATGGATCTTCCAGATAATTTTCAATCGAATTTTAGTTGAACTTAATACAGATACCACCAAAGATTCATGCCTTCTAAGGATTTTGAATCCCATAACATTAAGATCCTTTCTAAGTCCTCTTGAACATTGGGCCTTCACTAGAGTAGCCATTATACTAATAAGGACAAAGACTTTTGATGGTTATTCTATGAGGGAAAAGACCTAACTAATGTTACTGCATGGGGGTTCCCAAGCGAGAGCAACAAATTATCAGTCCCAAGTTTTAGTTGGCACTCTAGATTTACTGCAGAGGAGGGACGTATGCCCACATTGATGCCATAATTCATGTCTTCTTCCTAAAGCCAGGAGCATTCTGAGGAATATTAGGACTAGTAATCTGCCACTTGAGCACAGATGTAGTTAAGAGAATGAGGTAACACTTCAAAGCTAAAAATTTTCCCGTCCTTTTCACCGGTGTTAACAGCCATCAACTCTGGTCCTTTTCACCGGTGTTAACAGCCATCAACTCTGGGCTTTATCAACTGCCTCCACCAATGTTTCTTCCCTATAAATTAGGCCCAACCCAGCACTAGCAGCGAGTTAAGTCCTCCGAGGTACAAAGATGCCAGAGGACTCATGCAACAACTCTACAAGACCCAGATCAAGTTCCTAAATTTGTGTCTTGCATGCAGCATTATGTAGGGTTTTTTTTTTATATATATATCGATATATTCTCCCAAAGATTCAGGTATGAAATTGACAGGATTTCATGAATATACACACAAAAAAAAAGGGAAAAAAAATCTAAGATTGCCACAAAAAATGCAAAATTGCAAACGGTAGCCCTAATTCCAAGAGTGGTACATAACAAGAAGCCAATCCAACAAGAAAAAT
Source organism: Vitis x doaniana (assembly GCA_030345155.1). NCBI lineage: Eukaryota > Viridiplantae > Streptophyta > Magnoliopsida > Vitales > Vitaceae > Vitis > Vitis x doaniana. The sequence goes on along the minus strand of CP128320.1, from coordinate 16,894,870 downwards.
TTGAAAAATACCTTGAATGTGCCATAATATTGAACAATGTGCTTATGTTGGAACTGACTTGAAAGAGAGATCTCCTGAACCATTACGAAAGAAATTAGGAAAGAACTCTCACGTATGCAGGCTGGATCAATATGAAATTGCTTTTGACTGCATAATCTGAGTATGCAATTACTTAGAGGTTAATCAAGATGTATGGAAAATAGATTTAAAGAAGAATTGAACTAATACACAATCAGCACCTTTCATCCTTCTAACCTGTTGAAGTTGATCAATACTTTGCTGCCCGCCCGTCCTTGATCAGTCAACAAAACCTCTTCCACAGCAAAAAAGCGTCCATCGGCCAAAAATGTTTTTTCGGTAATTTGATTTGTTTTTTCCTTTCGGTGAAAATATTTTATATTATTAAAATACGAAATAATATCTTAATATTTTTAAAAATAATTCATTTAAAAAAAAATGTTTTCGAAAATAAAATTTAAAAAGTAGTGTCATTTTCCCAGTAGCCCATAGGCGGGAAAGAGAGATTCAGAATTCACAAGAACTCAGAAGAGAGAGAGACGCCCATCACAGCCGGGGATGAAAGCCACCGGCCGCCGCCGTCCGAAGGACTCTATCCGCCCGCCGTCGCCACCACCTCCCTCCGTCAACCACCACCGCCAATTCAGCCGCCCTTCCTCCCTTGGAATCAACCGCTCCTCCGCCGGCGATGCCCTCACCGACCGGTCCTACCAACTTTCCGCCATCCGCACCATCAACTCCTTTCTCGCCTCCCATTCCTCTCCTCTCCCCCTCAAACCCCCTCTCCCCTCCGCCAAAGACATTTCCGAAACCCTAAAATTCCTCATCTCCCAACTCGATTTCCCCACAACCAAACTTGAAGACGATCTTCCTATCCTCCTCAAGCATCTCAATTGCCCGATCAAGCTCAACAAGTCCGCTCTCAAAGCCCCCGGAACCCCGCATGCTTGGCCTTCCCTTTTAGGAGTAATGCATTGGTTGGTTCAAATCGCATTGTATAATGACCATCTTGTGTCGAATTTGGAGTGTTTTGACAATACTTTTGTGTATGCATTGGATAGTTACTTGCATTATATTCGCGGGGATGATGATGGGATGGAGGCGGTGGATAGGGAGTTTATGGGGAAGTTGGAAAGGGAGAGGGACGCAGTGGCGAAAGGTGTGAAGGCATTGGAGAAGGAGGTGGCAGAGAGGGAGGGGAGGTTGGAGGAATTGAGGTCGGGGCCTTCGGCTAAGGAGGTTGTGGAGAAGGAGAGGGGGGTGTTGGAGGAGGATGTGAAGAAATTTCATGCAATAATTGCAGAATTTTCAGGAAGGATTGCATCTGTGGAGAAGATTTTGGATGAGAAGGAGAAGGAGTTGGGGGTGAAGGTTGAAGAGAATAATAGAATTTGCTAGGAGAATGAAGAGCTGAAGAAGAGGGTTGAGTTGCAGACGTTTAATGCAAGAGATGTAGAGAGGATGAAGAGGGAGTTGCAGGCAGTTGAGAGAGATATCACGGAGGCTGAGGTTGCAAGGAATGGTTGGGAGGAGAAGTCTTGGGATGTTAACACGACAATTGGGCACAAGTTTAAGGAGCTTGAAGCTCTTTCAATTGAATGCAACCAGGCTCTTAGGAGGTTTTCTTTTCCTTATCCTCTTTGTTTGGCTTTGGTACCTCTATAATCCACTCCACTAGGATTTTCTTAATTTCTTAAGTTGCATGATTACTACTCAAAAAGTGCTATTTGATAGCTTTTAATTAATCCTTTTAAACACTTTTGAGTAGTAGTTGGTGTCTTTTAACCCAATTAGCATGTTAAGGCTCCTTGCAATCAATTATAATCAAATTGCCTTAAGTTTTGGTGTTTTGATAGCATTTTGACCACCAAAGCATTACGAGATTGAGGAGAGTGATATGGAATCTTTAGAAAGCTTTGGGAAGCTCAGAGGCATGAAGAATCACAACCTTGAAGCTCTTATGCCATAAGCAAAGTGGAAATGCAAAAGGGGAAGCAAAGAGGATTCACCCATGGAACATTCTTGATGACAGTCACTGCGGCTAATTTTGGAGCCCTTCCCGAAGTCCATTTCCTGCATACAATATGTCATTTGAAAGCTTGGGAAGTCAACAATCCAATGCCTCAAACCATGTGCAATTTGGATCTGAAATGAGGAAGCTACAGCCATTGGAAGATAACTGCTCCAAGCTGAAGGAAGGAAGACTTCAGTAAAGTGCTGCGAAGTCACCATTCTTGTTGCGGAATGGTTTCGCAGCCTTTTTGCACAGTGCTATGGAGTTCCCCTGAAGCTTCACGCCGCGATGGAAGCCAAAAACCTCAAGTTGGAAGTCCACTTTGCAAAGGTGTTGAAGCAGCTGGTTGCTATGAAGAAATTTCGCAGCTCCTCTTGAGTACCTGCGAAATTTCGCATACCTCATCTTTCACCTGCGAAGTGGTCCTTAGTGCTTCCTGATATTTGTAACCGACTCTTGGAGATATTTTTCCTTAGATTTTTGTTGCTTAAATGCCTAAATTCTCCTTGTAAGTCACCAATGATAGATTTCCTTAGCTTTTAAGTTAGGAATTTAGCAAAATACCATGGGATAGCTGTACTTGGGATTTTTGGTATAAAAGAGAGCCCGAGGAGCCTGTTCTGAGGGTGTTCTGGTTGTTGAACCTTTTGTAAGTTAACAAGAAAGAAATACAAAGAGCTTTAGCTCTTGACTACCTTACCTTCTCACTTCGTATTTTAATATTTTTACCAAGTTATGCACTCTCTGAGGAGCTTTCCCCAGAGAATGAGTAGCTAAACCTTTTAGTTCCTTGGAGTTAAGGTTGCCGGGAAAGGTTCCAAGTGCATCAATCAGAAGCTTTGTGGTTTCAGCTATGAATGAAGAGTAAGTGTGTCCCGTGAATGGTTTCTAATGTTTTTAGTTAACTTAAAACACCTTGGAGTCACCTGGGCCAACACTTGGTAAGGCAAGTGATCTTCACCCATGGAGATGCACTAGTTTACCCCTTGCGAGCCTCTGGTAGGTGACTTGAAGGTAGGATTTTCTAGAATAGCCAACACTTGGTAAGCTTTTGGACTCTTAGGAGACATCCATTAGTTACCTCTTGCGAGCTTTTGACGGGTATTCCAAGGTTAAAGATCACCTTGAATGGTAAAAGCTAAGTGAGAGGCTTGAACCATTGCAAGTTGCATCAGTGAGAGAATTAAAGCTGAAATCCAATTGAGGGATGCATTTATGCAGCACCTGTTAGAGAATTGACTTAGTGTTAAGTCTCTAATGTGAGGAATTGAACCAAGTGACCGGAGCTATGCTTTTGCATGAGAAACCTCCCCTGTATACCTGAATCTCCAAGGAATGCTTTTCTTCTTAAGTTATTTTCATCACTTGTTGTGTTGTTAATCTAAGTTCAAACCTTTTTCAAGCCAAAGTTTGTGTTTTATTTCTTAAGCTAATCTTGAAATGAAACAATACCAATTCACTTTGAATTGGTATCATTTACAATCTTGAGTACCCTTCCCAGTGGAACGATCCTAGAGCCACTATGCTATAGTAGCTTTGTATTTGCTACCCTAGTTCATGGTGTTATAGGTTAAAAATTTTGTTGATTACACCTCAAGGAGCACCAGCTGGACATACATCAGCTGAGACACCAATTAGGCATGAATCATTGCATACTCTAAAGTCTTTCTAGTAATCTTCAGTATGCTTTCTGATAATTAATGAACATGGTAGAATCGTGTTCTTTCTTAGGTTTGGTGTTGCTTGGAATTAATTTTCTCTATTCCATTGAAGTCTACTGTGATTCTTATCAACATTAGGTTATCTACCTCCATGAATTAGATTACAAGATTTTTTTTGTCATTTATGGGTGATATGAAATATTTTCCTGTTCTTAGCAAATACATTAACATATACAACATTTTAGTATAACTTCAGTGAGAACATAGGATCTGGCTCTGTAGTTACAGCATGACTAGTTGATGATTCCTAAGAAGGATCCAGCTGCTGTTCTCTGCTTAAATTATTCCGATGAACATGCCCTTGAGGCCTGGCTCAAGAGGTAAAGGTTTGGGAGGGTTTGTGGAAGTTTCAGGTTCAAATCCCAATAGGGACAAAAAAATTTACCTAACAAAAAAATAAAATTTCAGTAGACAAAAATTCAGACCAAGTGAATGTAGTTGCTGAATCATTCAATGGCTTATGTCTTCTTGAGTCACATGCATTATTTCCACGTAGCCAACTCAAACTTCATTTGTTTACTTGGGTTGTGATTCAACACCAACAATGGGTAGTTTCTGAGTTGTAATTTGCCTTACGTGCATTTATCTTTTGGGTGCATTACATCTTTTGTATTGGTTTATGATTTCATGTTTGTTCATCTTCTTTAACCTTTTGAGCTAAGTGTTACTCTCAAACTGCTATCCATTCTGGAGCTTTGTCAAAGTAATAAAAATAAAAAGGTTTTTAAGGTTAGTTAATGTTCATTCTCGATTTGGCTTTAAAAAAAAAAATCTCCATTTAACACTTCCATCCTCACAAGTTTTCTAATAATTTATTTAGAAAGAGATAGGTGATACAGTTGCCCCTGGCAACCTCTTTTTTTGAGGTAGCCTCCCCTCTCCCCCCCTCCTCTCTCTCTCTCTCTCTCTCTCTCTCTCTCTCTCTCTCGGTATATGAATTTCAACTTGGAACCTTCCCATACCCACCCAACCCTTTGCCTCCTGAGCCCTGCCTTAGGAGCCTATTGTTTCCCTTGGGACCATGTTCTATTTAACTTTTTGAAGTAAACTAATAGCCATGAAGAGACAACACTAAATACTTAATTTTTAGGAGCATCTTTGAATTGAAAAATTACCATGCCACCTCATGCAACTCTTTCAACCTATTAAACTACAATCTATTGTGTGATTGAAGTATTTTCTCTTGGATGGTTTCCAGGTTAAAGTTAGGAAATGGTTTGCAGTATGTTTTGAATGCCAAAGGGTCTTTGCCTGCTGAGGTTTTGGGAATTGATTACAAATCAACGCTTAAGCCTGCACTTGACTCCTTTGCTGATGACATAAATAAAATGCTCTATGCTAAAGTTGGAAGAGTTGATTTCTCTTCAGGAACAATCAGTTGAAAATGCTGCTAAAATTGAAGCAAAAAGAAATCATCTTGCTGCACTTCAAACTAGTAATGATGAAGTAAGTGAATTAGAACTCATTTTTCTTGTTCAGCAGCTATGCATTTATATACCTCTCACAAAGAATAAAAAACTATGCCTTTTTTATATGCTTTTAGGGTGTCAACAGGAGCAGCCAGATTTTCACTTTGTTTTCCTAAAAATTTTAAAGAAGGGTAAAAGTATTGGTGATGTTAGATACAAATTAACTCCAGAAGACAAAATTTTGGAGAGGATGATGGATCCTCTACTCATAAAATTCTCACCTGAATATCTTTGGTACAAATAACAAGATTGATCATGTTACAAGAAAGAAGAACTCCTCAGCACATAAAAATTTTGGAAAGAATGACAGACCCATAAAATTCTCAGACACATACATAAGGATACAGATGGAGGAGGTGGGCACATAGTTGGAGCCAATGATCCCCTATTGAATATGCAATTAACTGAAGTACAAATTAACTCAACCTCTTTTTGCTGCTCTCAGAAAAGGCCAAACTCTCTCTCGCTCTCTCTCTCTCTCTCTCTCTCTTTGTATCCATCTATCTATATAACAAATCAAAGCAGGTCTTCTTTACCTAGTGGTCTGACTTTGTTAGCAATACCATTTCTAAAGTACCAGCAGTAGCATATACAATTGCATGGTCATTATATTGCATGGATGCCACTCTAGGAAAACTAAAGTTGTAACCATAAGCTTCTTTGGTATTTTCTTTGCAATCTAAAAGACAATTGTTTTTTAATCTTGCTTGCCCCTTCGTTTAATTTGTTTTTTTAATTGATTTACCTATCAAAAAAAAAAAATGTTTTCTTGAATTGTTAGTAGTTGAATGCACATAAGAAAATTTCTTGGAAAATCAATTACTGCGGTTAAATTGATTGGACTGCAATTAGAATTCAAAAAGGTGATAATTTAGATGTATTCAAATTTTGACAGAAAAATGTTGTTCCTAGAAATTCCACTGGGATAGAATATTGCTAAATTCCAGAATGACTCAAATGAAATATGGGAGGGAAAATAATTGGAAAGGAGTATAGTACCACCTGATGGTCAATCTAAAATTTGGTACAAAGGGCAAATGGTGTCAGTTACACAAGCAGTTGTCACTCAAAATTTAATAGCAAGAGCTGCCTGGTCTAACCATCTATCTAATGGGTGATCATAGTTTTAAAAGGTGTGCTTTAAGTGCGCCTAGGCTCAAGGCGCCACCACTCCCAAGTTATAGCGCTTGCTTGCCAAGATATGTGCCTTATTGAAAAAGTGCGCCTTGTCAGCTTTACTCTTCCTTTGTAAACACTTTTATTTTTTAAATTTCTAATTATATACTGAAATGTATATAATTTCATTACTTTTTTATTGAATGCTTCTTTTAAATGTTTCGAATTTTAAATTTTTTATTGATCGGATTAGATTTTGAATCATATTTTACAAAATTGATGTGTATTCTAGGTCACATTTCACTTCACTTAGACGCACACCTTGTGTTGTGCCTTGCGCTTAAGCTATAGGAAACTTTGCATCTTAGGTGCACCTTGCACCTTTTAAAACTATGTGGGTGATGAAGGGGATAAGTTGAGAGATAAGTTTGTTATTCCTCCTAGAAACACTTCCTGGGAAGGTTGCTTTTTGGGAAATCGGAGCTAGTTGTGGGTTGGGGGTTATTATTAAGGGACAATCATGGGCATTTTGTATCCATTCAACTTTAGGGGTTGTACTCTTCTGGTTGTAGATAAAATCTTAGCTTTTGGATGCCCTAGATAGACATCCATTTTGTATCCATTGCTAAAAACAATTATTGTATATGAGCAGAGCATGTATTACCCACATTACAGCTTTTTGGCATCAATGGACAGCTCAGGTTGTAATGTTCCTTTGAACTAATACAAAGGGTGACCCAAAAAGTGTGCTACCATAGTTATGTCAAATTGGTCCAGAGGACTTGGAAGTTAAATGTAGGGTGCATGCCATTGTTTCTGAAGTCCATTGATCAGGGTCAGATGGACGCTGATCAAGGGCCAGCTTGTTGTATGGTTTTGATATGGTACCTAGGTGATGTGAAGATATGATGAATAATAAATATAGGGAAGAGGGAGAAGAGGGAGAAGAGGGAGAAGAGGGAGAAGAAATAGGAATACGTGTTCATTTTCAGAATGCACATATCTTCAGGATGCCCTAGATGCACATACTCCAATTGCATAATTCTAGAATTGTGTCCACTTTTGGAAACCAGACATGTGCTTTAGAAAAGTGACCCAAATATGCTTTAGTATAATTCAGTTAAGAATAGGTGGTATTTTCAAATTGGATTAAAAGGGATGATTAAACTGTTGGACATATTGACGTAGGACAACCCTATGATGGTTGCCTACAATCAAATAAGTGGGCTACGGTTTTTATTTTTTAGGGTTTAACCTTTTAAGGTGAGGAATAAAGGATAAAGTTTATGGTAAAGAAAAATAAAATGAAAAAACATTGAGAAAGAAGATACGGAGAAGAAGAGCTAGAAACCTTTGAGTCTCACTAAGGCCTTCTAAGAGTCTCACCTAGAAGAAAATCAAGAGTCTTACCATTCAAAATTGCAAAGTATGCAAGAAAACGTTATATTATTAATTATCAATCCATTACTTTGATTTACATCAATTAGCTTTATTTATAGGCTTCTCTAAGAAATTCAAAGCCTACTAGGATTCTAATATAACCTATTATGACTCTAAGTCTCCTCTAAATTATTTAGCTATTCCTAATTTGATTCCAATAAATACTAATTCTAATTTTATTCTAACTAATACTAATCCCACTTAAAGTTTATTTGTGCCTTCCTTTCCTTTTTGAATATACTTTGAAAGGCTTTCCCCCATCACATGTCTTGGGATGTATGACATGTAGCTCCCTAAAACCCTGGATCTAGCTAGTAGCTTGGGTTGTTCCTTCTATTGGTCCCCTCATTTAGTGAATCAGGTTGCAGATTGATTGGCTAAATGTGGAGCCATGCAAATGGACTCTTTTGTAAGGTATGTTTTACCCCCTTCAAGTGTACATTGTCACTATATTTTATACAAGTTCTTGTATCGTCCTTGATTAGTATAGCTATCTTGCTACTTTTGTTAGATTTTTCCTCAATTTTTAATCATCCTTTATATTTTGAAAGGGTTTCTCATCCTTGGTTTGTAATTAAATTCATATCAATGAATGATTTGTTTTGGATTAAAAAAAAAAAAAATCTGTTGGAGACGTCAATTGTTATTGCACATAGGTTGTCAGGCCCCAAATTTTCAAAGTAGCTTTGATGGCTTATAAAACACTTAAGAAAAATTATTTTTGGATGATAATTAGTCCCTACAAAGGATTGACTACATTTGATTTCTTTTCCAAGTACATTTTTTAGCAAGTAATTTTCCAACTTGCTGATTGGAAATTATTGTCAAGGCTTTGACTATATTTGACATTAGCTTAAACAATGCTTGCATAACTATGCCATGTAAGGTTATTCCATTATTAAAGAACTCCATTATTAGTGTCGAGCTATTGAATAGTGTCTTCCTAATAATGTGATTTTATTAATAAGCTATTGAATAGTATCATGCATCTCGTTGTTTCTGATGGATCTGATGTTTAATTTGATTTTGCAACATAAATTATTGGGTTACACATTGTTTAATCTAATTGTTTTTCGTTCATGGATATTTATCTTCTGGTTGATTTTTGACAAGGCATCAGAGTGAATTCTTTTTAGGCTATTGTTGTATGAGGTTAACCATGGATGAATGATCAATTTGTCAGGTGGAAGCTCAATTAAATTTTTTGAAGAAGGAAACGCAAAACTACACCTCCAGATGTGCAATGGAAGCTAAGAAGTTGGTGGAGGATGTTGAGATAGAAAACCATAATGTAGATATTGTGGAAAGAGAAGTGGCAGATGTTCTGGAGGTATAATTTTGTTTTTCTTCTCTTAAATAGTTAGTTAAGGATATCAATATTGCCAGGGTGGATCTCGTAAACCTGAAAGAAACTTATTTTAACATAGGTTGGTTTCCCTTTTCAGAGCTAAAAATTCCTACCTGGCTTTATAATTGTTCTTGATTAGTGTGAATAATATTGAAAAATTCAAGGGATTCTGACTAGACTTTGATGTTGTCATGAAGATGTCCAAATTGAAGTTGCAGGAAGCAATCAAGCAAAATGAGGAAGAAATTCAGATATGTGCTTGGGAACTCTATGCTTTGGTTGATTCAGTTTTGAAATACAAAGAGCACATGGCATAAAAAATTTCAGAGATGAAGAGCAACCTTTCAGAAACAGCAGGAGCTGTATCAGATTCTTACAAAGGCTCCTTGTCAGCACAGTTTGGTATCACTTTGGATACAAGCCACCGACCCAATAGATTATTCCTTTCTGTGACACAAGTTCTTTTTCTTTTTCCTTTTCTTTTAGGGTAATGGACTGATTTGTATTGTATGTATACTCGTCTTAAATATTTGGTACTAGCAACTTGCCCTATGGTAACAATGTGGCTAGGATTGAGAATGGTATAAAGATGAGCCTATGGTTGACAATGGAGCATGGGATGGATCTGAAGGTTCAATGGAAATTTGTTCAATAGGGTTTTGGCAGGTGAGAAAATGAAAATGGATGATGGAACTGAGAGTCTGAATGCCCTATGCACTAAATTTAGAGCATCTATAATTTGGGAATCAATACTTTATGTGATTAAAGACCTAAAAAACCTTGGAAATCATGTTTGTAACTCGGGCTATTGTTTTGCTTTTATTATTTATTACTTATTACTTAATGATTTAAATTGATTTTAAGTTAAATGGTTCTTAAACTGTAAACTTAAAACTTTTATTCTGAATTGTCAAATTGACATATTCATCCTTATTAATTTTAACTAATAATTATATTTTCACTAATCCTAAATAATAAATTTATTTGTTAAATATTCATATTTAAAGTATTAAAGATACAAGTACAATCATAAAAAATAAGTAATAAATGTAGACAAATAAGGTAAAAAATATTTAAGATTAAGAATAAATTAATTATTTTAACTTAAAGTTAATTTTATTGAGACTCTTCATGTTTAGTGTAAATACATTAAGTCATCATAAATTTCAAATTTCAATTTCATCAATTAACATCCCTATAAATGTATTATGTAAATAAAATTTTTTTTTTAACAAATAAAATTTAGTTTTTAGTGAATTATTAAAAAAAATATTTGTTTTATATTTGGTATCTCATGGAAAATAGGGAAAAAAATTAAATATTATTATAATTTTGTGTGTAAAATGGGTTTGAAATAACAAATAAAAGTAATTTATTAATTTTAAATATAATTCTTTTATGTTTCTCCACATTTCCTTTCCTTGTACTTTTTCTCTTTATTTTATTTTTCTCAAATTTTTCAAAAAACAATAATAACATTAGAGAATTATTGACCATGAATCAATAACAATTACGTTGGATTGATTAAGTTGAAAGTTGGCTCTAGAAAGTAATAAGCCACCAAAGTTGACAAACCAAGCCGAGTAAGATTAGGGAATGGTATTAATTTAATACTTTTAAAAAAGAGTTTAATGCAAAAGTATTTAAAAATAAAAACTTGAGTTAAAATGTGATGATTATAATGTGTGAAATGTGAAAAACCTTTGTCACAACATGAAAGACTTAGCAACTTCAATAGACTTGAATTGTTTAAGTGCCACATGAGAGCTTAAAAATACTTAAATCCGTGACACTTGTCTTCCACCATCTATAGAAGCTCCAACCACTAACTTGAAGATACAGAGAGGGTGACATGCTTCATATGCTTCATCAAGGTCAATTACATACCCACAAGAATTGACCATAACCACACATCTTATGGGCAAAAACATATATCAATTCAAGTTTTCATTTTTTAACATTCCTAATTCACACTTTCAATACACAAATTGTACCATCTTTCTTGATGGTCATGATTGTAAGAGACTAATCATATGCAAGAGTAGACCACCTTAGCAACATTTGGAATCTCACTTGCATCTTGAGATTAACTTCTCCTCATTGTCCTTGTTTCCACCTAAAGCTAAAGAATAAAACACAACATTTAGTACAACAAACACACTATAATTATTAACACAAGTATATTTCACAAGGTTGTGTCTGATTTCCAAAATTCATTTTCATGTTCCTTCGTACTTGGATTTTTTCATGAGGATTTTTCTTTCCTTATACTTTCTTGAAATCAAACATAGTGATAGGGAATCACATATCATTAGATACACTTCATGCTAATGAAGCTAAAATCATACCCCTAAAATGTTCAAATTATAACATAATCATCAAAGAAACTAAAAACATAATTAATAGGTATTAACCATTAACTTAAGAATTAATTTAAACACATATAAATTATTGTTTACCTATAATAATAGTAAGGAATTTATAACTAACTATCATGCGGTAGATGGAGGATTTAATATAATGATACTTAGTGCCTTATACCAAGCACATGAGAAAAAATATATATCCTAGTTAATTGTCGATTGCGCCACCACTTTTTTTTTTTTTTTTTACCTCCTAAAACATTAAACTTATGTTTTATTTTATTTTTTAATAATTGAAAAACCTTCCATGGCTAAGCCTATAGGACTCTATGGGGAACCAAACCTCAAAGTGTTAATCGCGTCACAATAACTAGCACTAGATAAATTCAAAGTATCATTAGTGGCAGGATTCAAACTCAGGACCATGTGTCACTTAGTGGGACCACACTTCTCAATATTCGCCTTCACCAATTGGACCACTCTAGTGGGTTTAAACTTATGTTTGACTCCTAGTGAGTACCAAGGAAACGATAAAAAAAATGTCAAGAAAAATGATAAATGTTTGGTTTCATTGTAAAAAATATGGAAAAATTAAATATAATTAAAATTAGTTAGAACTATATACATTTTAAAATTATTTAATTTTTATATAATGAAGCAAAATAATTGAAATAAGATTGAAGAAACATATGAAAATAATTGATTGACTTTAAATCTTGTTTTTATTCTTTTTCACTTTTTATTTCCTTCTAATTTTTTTCTCTATTTTCTTTCCCTTATATTTTCCTTCAAGTTTTCCAAAAACCAAACATAATTGCACAAAACAAGCATCAAGGGAAAGAGAAAATAGTAAAGAAGTTGAAGAGGCTTTAATCAATTTTCTACACGTACTAAAAGGATAAATGAACAAAATGACTTACCAATAAGTTGTTAGGAAAAAACATAAAGTCCACCTGCAGCTACCACATGTGATTTCGTTCTGATCGGTACTATCACAAATTTCACTTAAGATTAGTATGATCATTTGTTAAGTAAACTTCACGAGCATATCACAAATTTCACATAAGTAAATATAAGATTAATCCAAGACTTCCATCTCAAGAAATAGACAATAAGTATGCATGTTTAAAAATGTTTTAGCATACTTAAAGAAATTTAATTCTTAAATACAAAAACTATAAACAATTTGACTCTTAAAACTATTAAAATCAATATATGGGAGTTTCATTATTTACTGCCATCAAGTAAGAGTGTGTTTGAGAGTGATTCTAGAAAGCATTTATAATATTTCTAACACTTGAATGATAAAAATTTTCAAATATTAAAAATATTAAGAGTACGTTAGATCCTGTTTGGCAGTGATTTTAGAAAGCACTTCTAACTTTTTTAACGCTTGAAAAATTTTATCATTCAAGTGTTAAAAATACTAAAAACATTTTCTAGAATTACTACCAAACACACTCTAAGTTTTTACATATATCTACCTCATAATACATTCAAATTTAACTTCTAATTTGTGTACATGATCTTCTCTAACTAATTTTGATAACTTATTCAAATTTTATCTTAAAAACAAGTATAAAAAAATTAATTAAACAAATAATTAATTAATGTTATGTCTAATAAGGTAATGAAGAATCCCTAGAGCTTCATAATCACTTTGTAGAGGTTTTTATTTAACTAATTAAATAAATAAATAATGAAAAAAAAGAAAAGCAATTCACTCTACCATATCTATGCTATATATGTACAAAAAATAAAAAATAAAAATAAAAACTATACATGTTTTTAAACTAATGATGACTTTCAAAGTTAGTTGAAGTTATTTTTCATATTTTTTGAAAATGAAGAAATTCTATAAAATGTGGTACATGCATAGTTATGATATCAATCACTATAAACTATGTTTGAATCTTAGAGAGTACTTAGGAAATAAAAAAACACTGAGAAAAATTATTTTTTATACTTGGTTTTTCTATAGAAAATATGAAAGAAAATAAAATATATTTAAAATTGATTAGAGATGTATACATTTTTAAATTATTTAATTTTTATATAATGAAGAAAAATAAGTGAAATGAGTTTAAAGAAATATACAAAAATAGTTTATTAACTTTAAAAATAATTTAAAAAGGAGAGAAGTTAGAATACATGAAAAAGGGTTGATAATGCACTTACTGATGGAGTTCAAAGTGAGAGATGGGTGTTGGGTGCTCCCAATCTTTTATAATGTGGCTCCTCCACTACATCGGGTAAGGAATCATCACGTCTTCTCTTACGGTTTCCATCAGTGCCTTCAAGTATTACTGATCCAATGTCACCAAAATTCCCGGGAAGATCTAACAACATGGGAATATGGTAGTGTTCATCATCTTGATTAGCCCCATGAACATTACCATCGGTATCTTGTAATGCTGATCCATTGTCACCAGAATTCTGAGGATGCTCCAACATGGGCATATGATTTTGTTGATCTCCCGCAAATATAAGATTGATGCCACATTTTTTTATGTCTGTCTCATCATTACCCTTAAATAAAGCATTAATATGTGTGTATTTATGGTGATGCTCTTCCGGAATAGCAATCTTAGGATACCACCAAACCCATACTTGATCTCTCAAATCTTTAAAATTACCATGGGCCTCACACGAGCATGTATGAGAGCATTTCCATGTAAATTCAAATCCATTGCCATGTAAATTCAATTCACATTCGAGAAAAAGATCAGGTGCATCAAAATCAGCTCCAGGAATATGCCGATAAACACATGATACAACAAATCCTAGGAAGTCAGGATCTTCATACCAATTCGTTGGAAGCTCTGTTGTTACTTCACTTCCCATGTTCTGATACCTTATCCACTCTGGAATTCCATTACTTTCAGGAATAACAGCTCTGAGTTTCCAGCATTTCAACTCCTGCACAAATTATTATGTAAATATTGACTTTATATAAAAAAAAGGTTTAAGTGGCATAATGAAAAAAAAAATATTACATTACCTCTGTTGTGGATTTCAACCACTTGAGGTGGCAAAGCCAGAGCAGACCTGATAAATCTTCCTTGCTTGTGCAATGGTGTGCGTCTATATCTTCTAGACTTGAAGGAAGCACCAGAATTTGTCCAGCCATTTTGCATTGACTGATATTAAGTTTTTGCAGATTGCAAAGCTGATTGCTTATTAATCCTTCCCACAGGTCTGAGCAGCCACCGAGGACAAGTCTTCTAAGATTTTTCAACCTAGAAATGTTGGTGGGAAGACCCTTAATAGCAGTATTTTTTAAATTAAGATCCCGTAAACTTTTCATGTTCCCTCCCTTCTCTGGAAATTTCTCAAACTTTGAGCAATCAGAGAGATCAAGAAACCAAAGAGATTCCAAGTCTCCAATGCTATCAGGCAGATCCTTAATAGCAGTATTTTTTAAATAAAGCTCCGTTAACCTTTTCATGTTCCCTCCCTTCTCCGGAAATTTCTCAAACTTTGAGCAATCAGAGAGATCAAGAGACCAAAGAGATTCCAAGTCTACAATGCTGTCAGGCAGATCCTTAATAGCAGTATTTTTTAAAGAAAGCCTCCATAACCTTTTCATGTTCCCTCTCTTCTCCGGAAATTTCTCAAACTTTGAGCAATCAGAGAGATCAAGAGACTCAAGAGATTC